>CM060922.1:68591127-69901127 GCA_030737875.1 Allium sativum
CTAGCTACAAATAGACCCACCCTCTCCTATTCTAATAACTCGTTTCTTCTTCCCAATGCTTCCTTTATGTTAATTTTTTTTTCTAAGAGAAATGGAGTTTTAAAATAAATGTTTTATAAACATATTACGGAGGATTATATACATATTCTAGAGGTTCTACCAAGGCAACAAGGGAAGCTATTGATTGGTGAGATTTTGTGGATATTCATTTTTTGAATAAGTTAGGGTAAACCGGAAAATTAGTAGTTGTAGCTGTAATCATATTTTCAGATCTGATTCTTACATATTTATTTGTTGTTTCAGTTTATTTTTATTTTCTGTAATTTCTTTATGTTGGTAATTTTTGGTAATCTTTCTGTCTATTTGTGCAGTTTCTGTTTAATTCACGTTCAGGATACTGTAATTGTTATTCTCATATTCTTTTTCCCTTTCCCTATTTTGAATTTTTTTAGTTTATTCTTGTTATCCCCAAATATGCCTTAAAGGCATATGAATACGACTGATTTAGGCATAGATCTATATGCTTAATTGCCTATGATTGATTTTTATTTTTTTTATTCTGTGCACGTTTGGAGAAAATATAATTTAATTGGAATAATTGTACTTAGGGGCTAATTTGATAAATAATAAACTATAATAAAAAGGTAATAATTGGATTAAATAATAAACAAACTTGATATGAATTGTAAAACGGTTATGGAACATATTATGACAAGAAATTTGATTGTAACTTATATATTCACAAATAAGATAACTGGGGAATCATAATAAAATAAACATAGTTTATTCGCAAATACGAGTATGATTGGAAATGGTTAAAAGGACGACTAAGCCTTAATATGAACATATTGACTTAAAGAGGTTGTGTTACAAGCGAAAAATTTAGTATTAGTCTTTAATATGAACATATTGACTTAAAGATGTTAAGCTACAAGCTTAAAACCAAAATTAATATGAACATATTGACTTAAATGAGTTAAGTTATGAGCCTAAGATTGCGTTAGGTTTTAATATTGACATATCGACTTATAGGCATTAAGTTATGAGCCTAAAAATAAAAATCTATGGTTAGGTCTTAATATGAACATATTGACTTAAATGGGTTAAGTTACAAGCCTAAATTGCATTAGGCTTTAATACGAACGTACTGACTTATAAATGTTAAGTTACGGGCCTAAAACAAAATTATGTGGGGAGCCAAATCGAAGGGGATTTGGGCCAAAATTGTTTGTTGTGGATCCATACCATGCAACATACCCATTTTATCACATATGGTCTTGGTTAGGAGGCGAGAGCACGCACTATGTTGTGGAGTGGTAGTAAGTTGGTCTAATAGAGGTGGGTATGAGTGTGTTCCGACGGTTCGATGTACATGCATTGATCCAATTAGAGAAAATAAGTTACTGCAACACATGTGATAATAGTTATATCTTTAGCTGATGTGTTGGGCCTGATAAGCCCAAGGCGCACAACGGACATATGTTATTACTACGGGTATAAGATTCCAATCGATGTGTAGTGTTAAAAATGTTTTCCTAACTATATTACGTTCCAAAATTATAGAATTGTAAACTAGTAAAAAGTTGAAAGTGAATGAGAATAGTTAATTCTAGCTATAATCCTTTATGTTCACTTTCAGGTAATTTGATTCTGTTGAAATAAAATAATATTATCATTTTAATGTAAATTGTCTTCTTCTTTCGCTGTATTTTATTAAATTTTGTCTTGCAATAGATTCAAGAAAATAAGACATTGTAACACATGTGATAATAGCTATGTCTTTAGCTAATGTGTTGGGCCTGATAAGCCCAAGGTGTAATGGCGCGTTTTGTTAGCTGTCGAATAATTAATTTATTTAATTATTTATATATCGATTTGGTGATATCGATAACTTAAAGTACAACGTTCGAACTTATAATTTATAATTATAATTAAAACGAACCTGAAACGTCGCGGCAGTTCGCAATTTGGCGATTTGAACTTCAACTAAATGTACATGATTCATTTTAAGCCGGATTTCTGTGAAACAAGAAACGTGTGGAGCTGGTGGAGTATATCTTTCTAGTGGAAGAGAAAAATCAGGATTTCGTCGTGTAGATTTTGATTCACGTCCAAATCAAATTTTGAAATAGTCGCTATAGAATCGTTTATCGACCGTATCGGTTTATTCGATATAACTAGATATCAGATTGGAATTTAGACAGGGTTCTTTTGCGAAATAGTGATAATTTAATTTTTAGAATTTTACTGAAATTTTTAATTAATTAAATAAGCAACTTTTTATTTGGAGTATTTTGCACCCTGTAATCAACACTTTGGGGGTTTCAAAATATGAGTTAATCTACCGGTATTATTATATTTTTGGGTTCGTGGCGTCTTGCTCGTCACAACAGTATGTTTATTTCTGTCGATAGAAATCTGTAAACAAGTACTGAAGCATTTAAACATAAGGGGTGGTTCTCGTTATTACACATTTCAACAAAAGAAATGGCTCTCGTTATCCCACATTTGCAACAAAAGAAATGGCTCTCGTTATCCCACATTTGCAACAAAAGAAATGGCCCTCATGATCCCACATTTTCAAGAGATAACCATTCGAACAACACATAAATACAGACCATACCTAGCCTAAACCAAATCCTTTTCTTTCTCATTATCCACGGTTGTTTTCTTTTATACCGCAAGAAATAACGAATGAAATAAATCAAATAAAGAAAAATCAAAATCAAATAGTGAAAAATCCCATAAATTCCTAAACTCATGTATTGTGACCTCTTCGACTTTCTCTTCAATCTGGCGTCAAAGTTTTGGGGTGTGATTGGGTATCACGAGAGTTAGATTTTTGGAAGTGAACTAGGGTTCTAGGATTCATGAAACTAAGGGGTTGATTTGCGAAATGAAGGTTGGATTCGGGTTTAGGGGGTCGATTAGCTTCGGCGTGCTTCATTTGGGTGGAGATCGACGCAGTTAAGTGTCGATGGTTGTTGTGCTGGCTCGAACTGCTGGTGATGTCGTGGATAGGTATTGAGCGCGAGTTGCTCGAAATGGATAGGAGGGGACGCGGTTTTGGAAGAGGAGATCAGTGGTGATGTTTTCGTCAAAGTCCGGGGAGGAATGGAGGTGCAATCGGCGGTCAAAATCTGGTCAACGGGGAAGTATCGTTTGGAAATTTGTCTGGAGCTCGCGAGTGTTAGATAGGGGAAGAAGACCAAGCGGATACGGGTCGTAAGAAGTAGCGGGCCAGGTTTTTAAAGAGAGGTGGGCTGGAGTTCAAGGTTAAGGCCCAAGTGTTATTTTAAATTTAAGTTGTTTATTTAATTATGTATTAACTTCAAATGACCATAACTAGATCATACGAAAACGAAATTCAGCGAAACAAGATCCGTTGGGATCGTATGGACGGGAGCAACACAATGAGACTGACTGGAAGTCCATCGGAGCTCGTTACAATTTATGGCGAAATAAATTGTCCGACTGAATCAAATAACGCAAACCGTTATTTAACGGCTAACGCGCAAATGTGAGTAAATCTCACCAACTCTGAACAGTTTATAATTTCATGTTGTATTGTTAGAACTGTTAAAATTTGTCTGTTTGACTGTGTGTTGATTGGTTGATTGAACTGCTAGTCAGTTAGTTAAATTTCTATATTGATTCTGTTTAACAGAATATATCATATGGAACTGAAAGTGATGTTATCTATATTGCCTAACATCTGTGATGCAGGGAAACAGGTTGGAGGAATCCGACTGGATTCCTCAACAGATATTTTATTGTTTTCCATATATTGTTATATGATATGTTATAAAATCTATGGGAAATTTAATGTGCTTGGACGATATTGAACATCGTGATTTGATATGATTGAATACCATAACATACTGAAATGTTGATAAGGGGATTTTCAATGTTTATACTGAAAATGAATCTTATTTATAAAATCGATAGGATTTTATAAAAGGAAAACATTTATTTAATTAGAAAATAAATAAATGAAAAAGGAAACATTTATTTAGAAAATAAATGAAATAAAATAGAAACATTTATTTAGAAAATAAATGAATTTGAATATAAAGGAACATTTATTTAGATTATAAATAAATGGAATAAAGAAATATTTATTTAGGGAATAAATAAAGGAACACTTGTTCAGAAAATAAATAGAATTATACAAGGATAGATTTAAACACGTGCTTCGCACACAAGTATAACACGATATGGACTATTAGGAGATATTAAATAGGAAATCTATTTTTGACAGATAAAGTGAGAAGATTTAATGTATAAATAATGTTTTATAAATTAAATAAAATATTTATTGTTGATAAATGGGATATATAAGTCTGGACTTATATAGAGAAGTTGAAACGTTATTAAAAGGACATTTATAAAGTGAAGAACCGTTACTAAAAGTAAATCTTTATAAATGGATAAACGTTGTAAAAAGTTAATCTTTATAAATGGATAAACGTTGTAAAAAGTTAATCTTTATAAATGGATAAACGTTGTAAAAAGGAAATCTTTTGAAATGAATAAACGTTATAAAAAGGAGTTGATCGAATTTAGTTATTCGAAATGAGTTATTCGAATTAGATATTTGAATAGAGTTAAACACATTACAGTTATTCGAATTAGTTATTCGAATAGAGTTAAACACGTAAGAGTTAATTGAATATTAGTTATTCAATTTGAGTTAATCGAATGTAGTTATTCGAGAAGAGTTAAATTTAATTTAGTTATTCGAAAAGAGTTAATCAATTTGAGTTAAGTTAATCGATTTGAATTAAGTTGAATCGAAATGGAGTAAATCGATTAGAATTAAGTTAATCGAGTTAGAGTAAATCGAATATAAGTTATTCGAAGGTAAGATATTCGAATTAGTTATTCGAAGAAGTTAATCAATTAAGTTATTCGAATTAGTTATTCGAAGGAGTAAATCAAATTAAGTTAATCGATTAGAGTTGAGTTAATCGATTTGGGTTAAGTTAAGTTATCGAGTTTAGATTTATCGAGTTAAGTAATCGAGTTAAGTAATCGAGTTGAGATAATCGAGTTAAGAAAATCGAGTTAAGTTAATCGAATAAGTTATTCGATAAGAGTAAATCCATTTAAGTTAATCAGATGCTAGTTATTCGATAAGAATTGACACATTTGAGAAAATCGAATATTTGTTATTCGATAAGAGTTAATGAAATAGAGCCAACCAAGAAGAGTTATTCGAATATTAGTTATTCGATAGGAGTTAATCGAAATAGAGTTTATCGAATATAAGTTATTAAAAAGGGAGAGTTAATCGAATAGAGATTTCTCGAAAGAGAGTTATACGTCGAATTCGATTATAGCGAATTTGGGAAAGTACTATTTACTTTCCAGGGTTTAAATCAAGATTTAGTTATTGATTTAGAAATTAGGTGTCTGTTAAATTATTCGAGTTAGGAAATAAATTTATAATTTAGGAGATATTTTAGTGGTAGGAATTATAACGTTATAGTTATAATCAAACGTTGTCATATAAGAAGTGGATTCGTAACCTGAATCCAAGAATTTGCGTAAACAGATGATTGTAAAAAGTGAGTGATGAGCTTCATCTATTTCACAGTAAAGGATGTTGTTCAATTAAGGTCTGCGAGGTAATTATACCCCAACTTGATTGACTTCAGAATTGACAAAGGAATAGTTGTGGTTCGATCTAAAAGGTTGATCAGGAATAAAGTTAAGGAATAAGCGATAAATGAATTAAGCGAAACGATGTTTTATACAACGTTCATTGGAAATCCGTAAATGAGTTTTGGAAACGTTTTCCAAATATAGTCAGATATGTTTTCTAAACATAGAAAATGAAATGTTTTCATAATAAGAATTTAGGAAATAGAGTTAAGCAAATTCAGAAACTGACTGGAGAGGGTAAGTTGAACGGTTTTCTAAGTGACGATCTGATGTTGGTTTCGACCTTCCGGATTGATACTTAGAGAATTGTTCTCATACTAGTTATAATTAGGGACTGATAGATGCGAAATAATAGTGATGTGAAAATAAGCTATGGAAATGTTTTCCAATAATTAATAACATATATTTTCTAAATTTATGAAATAAGGAAATATGAACATATATATGTATAGGATGATTGATCGATCGAATTTCCATTTGGAAATAAGATCGTTGTTTGTACACCGACATGTTTTCATTTGATAGTTGAATCACAGACTATCAAAGTTTTGACCATATTTACGGTGTAAATATGGAGAGACCGGTTGGATTATTATCCGAAGAACCACTCCGTATTAGCATAAGCGTTGCGAATCAAGCACGCTGAAGATAATTGAAGACGGAGTGAAGTGCAAGGGCTATTGTGAAAAGCCTAGGTAGGATGGATTCACTGAATAGTGCCTTCGGTTTGTTCAGTCCCAGGACAACGTATATGGACGAGTGTCTGACAAAGTATTCTTAACGAATCATATATGTTGATCTCTTTAAACGTATTACGTTGGTGGCGGAGAAATTCGTTTCTCTTATCTTTTATACTCGAGATGCCTTGAGAAATCGATAATGATTTGGCGGGTATGACGATGTGGCATTCAAAGTAATTGAAGAAATAATCTGTCAAAGTGATAAACGTGACCTCAAAACCTCACAACCGGAAAATAACAGAAGTTGGGCTAGGCAGCATGGCTAGTTGGGCCATACCCAAGCAGGGTGTATTATCACCATCTAGAGAATATTCAATTGTACTTCTTTATAATCTATTTCAATGCTGTCCCTTATCGGGAAGGATGGTTGCTGATCCCAACCATCGGTGATAATATATTCGTTACACTCAAGCTAAATGAGTGGACGGTCATGTGTGGCCGGGTTGCAAGACGTTCTTGTTGAACCCTAGTGTATCTCCTCTAGAGTACACTGATCGGAAGGTGCTCCCATACCTTGTCTGTTGGAATCCAATCTCCAATAAGCGCTCACGGTTTTATTTGTATACTATGTATGTGGAACGTGAGATGCAAGCGTTCTGCTAGATTGATATCTATTTGTATTTAGACATTATTATAATATCAGAAAGATATCCTTTATTTAACCAAGTGTTGGAGTTTTATTCACACCAGTCCCATGACTGACCCAGAGTTTATTTTGTTTTGTTTCCCCTAAACTCTTGGGTGCCTAAATTTGTACGGGCAGTCAAGTAGTCGGGATTTTACAGATACACTTGGAGAGCTTGGAGCAGGAGGCTTCAGGATTATAGCTATTATTATTCCGATGTGTTGTTAAGTGTTGTACTTTGAAATGGTATGTATATACGAGTACTGATTTGTATTTCAAAGTTATGTTATATTTTATTCGTTCCGCTGTGAGATTCATGTTTACTCTGATGATGTAAGTTCTTCTTCTTCTTCTATTCTATTAGTTCTATCTTTTCTTCCTCACCCTCTACTTTCTTTCACTAACATCTCGGAATTTTCGACCCTCGAGGAGTCGAAAATTTCCAGCCGTTACAGTTGGTATCAGAGCTTAAGTTAAGTGATTTCCTTAGCTCTGTGGCATAACTCGATAGAGATGGGATTAGTAATATCCTAGATTGAGTTTGAGTGTATATATATGAGCGCGTAATTGTTATTCAATATAAAATGGTTTTATATTGTGGAGATTTATTGGTTGAGTGGCTTATGAATTCTGGTCGATCATTTTGATCCACTGTATCAATAAGGGTTACTAAACACTCGAATACGATGAACCGTCATGGTATGTTTTGAAAGAGGGTAAATGAAATAATTTTTCCCAAAATATATTTGTTTATAGAAGAAATATATATCTTGAAATTATTATAGTATATTGATTGTGTTGGTTGTTATTATAATCGAATAAGATTATAAAAGGGTGAAATGGTTATAAATGACCAATCAGAATTCATATGAATGTAATATATGAAATAGTTTGAATTAAATATGAATTTAAATCAGATTTGGAATTAAAATAAGGAAATTTTAAGTTCCTGGGAGATTTTGAAAATGTTTTTCAAATTGAAAATGATATAGTATTGAACTCACTTCGATAGCTGGAAAATAGATTTTGATGATGAATCTAGACATCATCAGTGTTCATTTTCGAGTTCTAAGTGACGGATTACTACTAAAGGTTTTGTTTTTGAATTGTTTTGAGAAAACAAGTTGTTTAGAAATTCAAAGGTTTTGAATTGGCATTATGATTTCAAATGGATTTGAAAGAAACCCAGGAACTTAAGTTCTGGGATTAAAATTTAACTAATGAAGTTAAATAAAATGAGATGGAAAATAAATAAATTGAAATTTAACTTGAACCGAGTTAGATAAAATTGAATTGGATTAGAGATAATCTAGAATGGAACCAAATTGATAAGTCAATAATTTGGAATTTGATATTAGAGTTCGAATGAAATTGGATTTGGATTTGAGGATATGAACTGATTGGAGATCAATTGGAATGGATAACATTGGTATATGTTGAAGTGGTAGCAGATGAAAGGGATAGAGTTAAATTCCCGACAAAAAGGTACAAGTTTATACCATATATGAGTTTGGATTTTATGAGCCGAATTAGCAAGCCGCTTGGCTATTTTGATTTCCTTTTGGATTGGAGGAGGTCTAGAGAGGCGAGTTGTGGTTGGACGTATTGAGCCGTACAAAGGAGGTTATGGCGAAATTTTTCGAAAATTTAAGGTGTTAGAAAATTTTTAGAATTTTAGTTGGTCGGAAATGAATTAATAAATTAATTAAAATTAAATGGGTCCAGTCGAAACTGAAATTTAGAGGTAAACAAAAGAAGATTTTTAAATCTAGTTAGCAGCATTTTTCTAACTTAGCAATTTCGAGGACGAAATTATTTTAAGGGGGGAAGTCTGTAATGGCGCGTTTTGTTAGCTGTTGAATAATTAATTTATTTAATTATTTATATATCGATTTGGTGATATCGATAACGTAAAGTACAACGTTCGAACTTATAATTTATAATTATAATTAAAACGAACCTGAAACGTCGCGGCAGTTCGCAATTTGGCGATTTGAACTTCAACTAAATGTACATGATTCATTTTAAGCCGGATTTCTATGAAACTAGAAACGTGTGGAGTTGGTGGAGTATATCTTTCTAGTGGAAGAGAAAAATCAGGATTTCGTCGTGTAGATTTTAATTCACGTCCAAATCAAATTTTTAAATAGTCGATATAGAATCGTTTATCGACCGTATCGGTTTATTCGATATAACTAGATATCAGATTGGAATTTAGATAGGGTTCTTTTGCGAAATAGTGATAATTTAATTTTTAGAATTTTACTGAAATTTTTAATTAATTAAATAAGCAACTTTTTATTTGGAGTATTTTGCACCCTGTAATCAACACTTTGGGGGTTTCAAAATATGAGTTAATCTACCGGTATTATTATATTTTTGGGTTCGTGGCGTCTTGCTCGTCACAACAGTATGTTTATTTCTGTCGATAGAAATCTGTAAACAAGTACTGAAGCATTTAAACATAAGGGGTGGTTCTCGTTATTACACATTTCAACAAAAGAAATGGCTCTCGTTATCCCACATTTGCAACAAAAGAAATGGCTCTCGTTATCCCACATTTGCAACAAAAGAAATGGCTCTCGTTATCCCACATTTGCAACAAAAGAAATGGCCCTCATGATCCCACATTTTCAAGAGTTAACCATTCGAACAACACATAAATACAGACCATACCTAGCCTAAACCAAATCCTTTTCTTTCTCATTATCCACAGTTGTTTTCTTTTATACCGCAAGAAATAACGAATGAAATAAATCAAATAAAGAAAAATCAAAATCAAATAGTGAAAAATCCCATAAATTCCTAAACTCATGTATTGTGACCTCTTCGACTTTCTCTTCAATCTGGCGTCAAAGTTTTGGGGTGTGATTGGGTATCCCGAGAGTTAGATTTTTGGAAGTGAACTAGGGTTCTAGGATTCATGAAACTAAGGGGTTGATTTGCGAAATGAAGGTTGGATTCGGGTTTAGGGGGTCGATTAGCTTCGGCGTGCTTCATTTGGGTGGAGATCGACGCAGTTAAGTGTCGATGGTTGTTGTGCTGGCTCGAACTGCTGGTGATGTCGTGGATAGGTATTGAGCGCGAGTTGCTCGAAATGGATAGGAGGGGACGCGGTTTTGGAAGAGGAGATCAGTGGTGATGTTTTCGTCAAAGTCCGGGAAGGAATGGAGGTGCAATCGGCGGTCAAAATCTGGTCAACGGGGAAGTATCGTTTGGAAATTTGTCTGGAGCTCGCGAGTGTTAGATAGGGGAAGAAGACCAAGCGGATACGGGTCGTAAGAAGTAGCAGGCCAGGTTTTTAAAGAGAGGTGGGCTGAAGTTCAAGGTTAAGGCCCAAGTGTTATTTTAAATTTAAGTTGTTTATTTAATTATGTATTAACTTCAAATGACCATAACTAGATCATACGAAAACGAAATTCAGCGAAACAAGATCCGTTGGGATCGTATGGACGGGAGCAACACAATGAGACTAACTGGAAGTCCATCGGAGCTCGTTACAATTTATGGCGAAATAAATTGTCCGACTGAATCAAATAACGCAAACCATTATTTAACGGCTAACGCGCAAATGTGAGTAAATCTCACCAACTCTGAACAGTTTATAATTTCATGTTGTATTGTTAGAACTGTTAAAATTTGTCTGTTTGACTATGTGTTGATTGGTTGATTGAACTGCTAGTCAGTTAGTTAAATTTCTATATTGATTCTGTTTAACAGAATATATCATATGGAACTGAAAGTGATGTTATCTATATTGCCTAACATCTGTGATGCAGGGAAACAGGTTGGAGGAATCCGACTGGATTCCTCAATAGTTATTTTATTGTTTTTCATATATTGTTATATGATATGTTATAAAATCTGTGGGAAATTTTATGTGCTTGGACGATATTGAACATCGTGATTTGATATGATTGAATACCATAACATAGTGAAATGTTGATAAGGGGATTTTCAATGTTTATATTGAAAATGAATCTTATTTATAAAATCGATAGGATTTTATAAAAGGAAAACATTTATTTAATTAGAAAATAAATAAATGAAAAAGGAAACATTTATTTAGAAAATAAATGAAATAAAATAGAAACATTTATTTAGAAAATAAATGAATTTGAATATAAAGGAACATTTATTTAGATTATAAATAAATGGAATAAAGAAATATTTATTTAGGGAATAAATAAAGGAACACTTGTTCGAAAAATAAATAGAATTATACAAGGATAGATTTAAACACGTGCTTCGCACACAAGTATAACACGATATGGATTTTTAGGAGATATTAAATAGGAAATCTATTTTTGACAGATAAATTGAGAAGATTTAATGTATAAATAATGTTTTATAAATTAAATAAAATATTTATTGTTGATAAATGGGATATATAAGTCTGGACTTATATAGAGAAGTAGAAACGTTATTAAAAGGACATTTATAAAGTGAAGAACCGTTACTAAAAGTAAATCTTTATAAATGGATAAACGTTGTAAAAAGTTAATCTTTATAAATGGATAAACGTTGTAAAAAGTTAATCTTTATAAATGGATAAACGTTGTAAAAAGGAAATCTTTTGAAATGAATAAACGTTATAAAAAGGAGTTGATCGAATTTAGTTATTCGAAATGAGTTATTCGAATTAGATATTTGAATAGAGTTAAACACATTAGAGTTATTCGAATTAGTTATTCGAATAGAGTTAAACACGTAAGAGTTAATTGAATATTAGTTATTCAATTTGAGTTAATCGAATGTAGTTATTCGAGAAGAGTTAAACCGAATTTAGTTATTCGAAAAGAGTTAATCAATTTGAGTTAAGTTAATCGATTTGAATTAAGTTGAATCGAAATGGAGTAAATCGATTAGAATTAAGTTAATCGAGTTAGAGTAAATCGAATATAAGTTATTCGAAGGTAAGATATTCGAATTAGTTATTCGAAGAAGTTAATCAATTAAGTTATTCGAATTAGTTATTCGAAGGAGTAAATCAAATTAAGTTAATCGATTAGAGTTGAGTTAATCGATTTGGGTTAAGTTAAGTTATCGAGTTAAGATTTATCAAGTTAAGTAATCGAGTTAAGTAATCGAGTTGAGATAATCGAGTTAAGAAAATCGAGTTAAGTTAATCGAATAAGTTATTCGATAAGAGTAAATCCATTTAAGTTAATCGGATGCTAGTTATTCGATAAGAATTGACACATTTGAGAAAATCGAATATTTGTTATTCGATAAGAGTTAATGAAATAGAGCCAACCAAGAAGAGTTATTCGAATATTAGTTATTCGATAGGAGTTAATCGAAATAGAGTTTATCGAATATAAGTTATTAAAAAGGGAGAGTTAATCGAATAGAGATTTCTCGAAAGAGAGTTATACGCCGAATTCGATTATAGCGAATTTGGGAAAGTACTATTTACTTTCCAGGGTTTAAATCAAGATTTAGTTATTGATTTAGAAATTAGGTGTCTGTTAAATTATTCGAGTTAGGAAATAAATTTATAATTTAGGAGATATTTTAGGGGTAGGAATTATAACGTTATAGTTATAATCAAACGTTGTCATATAAGAAGTGGATTCGTAACCTGAATCCAAGAATTTGCGTAAACAGATGATTGTAAAAAGTGAGTGATGAGCTTCATCTATTTCACAGTAAAGGACGTTGTTCAATTAAGGTCTGCGAGGTAATTATACCCCAACTTGATTGACTTCAGAATTGACAAAGGAATAGTTGTGGTTCGATCTAAAAGGTTGATCAGGAATAAAGTTAAGGAATAAGCGATAAATGGATTAAGCGAAACGATGTTTTATACAACGTTCATTGGAAATCCGTAAATGAGTTTTGGAAACGTTTTCCAAATATAGTCAGATATGTTTTCTAAACATAGAAAATGAAATGTTTTCATGATAAGAATTTAGGAAATAGAGTTAAGCAAATTCAGAAACTGACTGGAGAGGGTAAGTTGAACGGTTTTCTAAGTGACGATCTGATGTTGGTTTCGACCTTCCGGATTGATACTTAGAGAATTGTTCTCATACTAGTTATAGTTAGGGACTGATAGATGCGAAATAATAGTGATGTGAAAATAAGCTATGGAAATGTTTTCCAATAATTAATGACATATATTTTCTAAATTTATGAAATAAGGAAATATGAACATATATATGTATAGGATGATTGATCGATCGAATTTCCATTTGGAAATAAGATCGTTGTTTGTACACCGACATGTTTTCATTTGATAGTTGAATCACAGACTATCAAAGTTTTGACCATATTTACGGTGTAAATATGGAGTGACCGGTTGGATTATTATCCGAAGAACCACTCCGTATTAGCATAAGCGTTGCGAATCAAGTACGCTGAAGATAATTGAAGACGGAGTGAAGTGCAAGGGCTATTGTGAAAAGCCTAGGTAGGATGGATTCACTGAATAGTGCCTTCGGTTTGTTCAGTCCCAGGACAACGTATATGGACGAGTGTCTGACAAAGTATTCTTAACGAATCATATATGTTGATCTCTTTAAACGTATTACGTTGGTGGCGGAGAAATTCGTTTCTCTTAGCTTTTATACCCGAGATGCCTTGAGAAATCGATAATGATTTGGCGGGTATGACGATGTGGCATTCAAAGTAATTGAAGAAATAATCTGTCAAAGTGATAAACGTGACCTCAAAACCTCACAACCGGAAAATAACAGAAGTTGGGCAAGGCAGCATGGCTAGTTGGGCCATACCCAAGCAGGGTGTATTATCACCATCTAGAGAATATTCAATTGTACTTCTTTATAATCTATTTCAATGCTGTCCCTTATCGGGAAGGATGGTTGCTGATCCCAACCATCGGTGATAATATATTCGTTACACTCAAGCTAAATGAGTGGACGGTCATGTGTGGCCGGGTTGCAAGACGTTCTTGTTGAACCCTAGTGTATCTCCTCTAGAGTACACTGATCGGAAGGTGCTCCCATACCTTGTCTGTTGGAATCCAATCTCCAATAAGCGCTCACGGTTTTATTTGTATACTATGTATGTGGAACGTGAGATGCAAGCGTTCTGCTAGATTGATATCTATTTGTATTTAGACATTATTATAATATCAGAAAGATATCCTTTATTTAACCAAGTGTTGGAGTTTTATTCACACCAGTCCCATGACTGACCCAGAGTTAATTTTGTTTTGTTTCCCCTAAACTCTTGGGTGCCTAAATTTGTACGGGCAGTCAAGTAGTCGGGATTTTACAGATACACTTGGAGAGCTTGGAGCAGGAGCCTTCAGGATTATAGCTATTATTATTCCGCTGTGTTGTTAAGTGTTGTACTTTGAAATGGTATGTATATACGGGTACTGATTTGTATTTCAAAGTTATGTTATATTTTATTCGTTCCGCTGTGAGATTCGTGTTTACTCTGATGATGTAAGTTCTTCTTCTTCTATTCTATTAGTTCTATCTTTTCTTCCTCACCCTCTACTTTCTTTCACTAACATCTCGGAATTTTCGACTCTCGAGGAGTCGAAAATTTCCAGCCGTTACACAAGGCGCACAGGGGGCATAGATTATCACTATGAGTATATGATGTCAATCGATGGATAGTATTAAAAATGTTTTTCTTAACTATATTATGTTCTGAAATTGTAGAAGTGTAAATAGTAAAAATTCGAAAGTGAATGAGAACAGTCAATCCTAGTTATAATCATTTATGTTCACTTTTAGGTGTACACAAACACTTACCCAATATGGCACTAGAACTACCATTTTACCTATTTCCTTTTCTTATTCGGTCTTGCTAGGAATCACAATAGCTCATCAGACTTTATGTCAGATCCATTTTTTCTTGTTTCCTCTTTTCTTCCCCATAGCTTGCACGGAGGAAGTGCACAGATCAGTTTACTTTGCCATTTTTATCTTGGAGGATTCTTGCGGCAGATATATTGCTTTCCGTTCTTTTCCACAGTTTGGTTGTATCTTTTGACTACTTGGGGAATAATATTATCATGCATTCTGATGTTATTTTTGATTGATATTTTGAGACATTATATTTTATGATAGTTTGATTCCGTTGAAATAAAATGGTATTATCGTTTTAATGTAAATTGTCTTCTTCTTCCGCTGTATTTTATTAAAGGCAAATTCTATTTCAACCTAGAAATATGCTGAGTAGTCCACTATTTTATCAAAAATATATAAGGACGAAAATGCCCTTCCTGTATTATATTTTTTCTAGTTTTCTGAACACCTCGCTGTTCCCTTACATGATTTATCAGTGTACCTCGTAGTAGCACTACATGGTCTCTGAAAGAACCACGGAGAGCTGCTACAAGGTACACTAAGTAACCACGTAGGGCTGTTACGAGGTACACTGATAAACCACGCATTCTCCCTACGTGGGAGGGTAATTTTGGATTTTTTTTTTAAATTAGCGGAGGGCTACTCAGCAAAATTGGGGGTATACCGGTTTTTCATGATTTGGGGACTACTCAGCATATTGCTGGGTTCGAATAGAATTTGCCTTTATTAAATTTTAACTTATGAAATCTTAGTCTTGTAATGTATTTCTGTCTTTATACCTAAAACGCTCCACATTTCTTAACGTAATCCTACTTTAGGTAATGTTAAGGGGTGTAAGATGTTTCATATGGAAACAGATAAAAGCTTATTACAAAGCGGAGTAACACAAGAAGAAGATTCAATGTCAAAAACTTCAGTCAACCTCAAACAAAGGATGGAGATCAAAACTCGAACAAACCCCGATGTGGTATGAATATCGCGGATCTAAGTTAATCAAAGACCAGCAAAAGAATTAAAGCTCAATTTCTCTCATTTGATTCACTGGATTAAATGAGAAAAAAGAATCGCCATTGTGGAAAAAAAAACTACCCTAACGTCGATTTGAGGGAGGAAAATAAAAGAATATCAACTTCTCTTTAGTATCACGAGCTATATCACATAAAGCGGGTCGAGCCCAAAACATCAAATTCAACTCTATTTGGATCGAAGCCCAGCAAGCCAAATCCCAATAAGAATATTTCAAATGCACTGTCATCGGCTGAAACTACTGTATCAACTATCAATTCACTGTCTAATTTAGATCATACTGATTCTTCTTAGTACTGTATTCAATCAAATATTCATCAATAAAAAATTTCATCATTTGAAAACTGTTCAAAGATCGAATTCTAATTGTCATTTTGTTTTAATAACATTGAAAAAACAAAACGACCAAAGAACTAGAAGTGAGCAGCTGTGGGCAATCAGTGATGATTTTGGGCTACTTCTAACCAAGAACAAGTTTTGTATATCCTTGGAAAAAGTAGTAAAATGTCATTTTTCCTTCTTCTTAACTTTTTAAAAATCAAAGAGCTAGTTCTGTATATCTTTTTAAGAAAAGATAAAAGCATCCAGGTTTTGAAGTAATTTTTTGACGACTTCAACAATAGCTTGTTCAAAATATTATAATGATGAGAATTAATAACAACGTTAATGGACTAATTGATCATTATGATTGCAAATCTTTGAAATAAAAGGACCTGGATTCTACAGGTCTTGGACAAGATAATTTCTTTGCTCATGTTATATGAAGCCCATCTAGATAAAAATATGGTGCCTTGCTGGAAAACACGAATAACTCGATCATGGAAGTAGGCACTTAAAGTCGAAACAAACATCCAAATCAAACTAACCATAATACTCAGTGGTTTAGTTTGTTTATTTTCATTTTCTTTCCTTCATAAGAAGGCAACATGTTCGTAATATGAGCCGCATTGTGCAGCCCTCTTTGTGGCATTACCTGTCAGGTTAACCTAATTCTCACTCACTCATGTTAAAACTTTGACCTTCAGTATGTTGAATAAATAAACTTGATTTTTATTTCTAGAGTGTTCTTATATTTTATATTGTTTATTGAGAGAGCTTTTAAAGTCTCTATTATTTAGAAAAGGATAATTTTCCACATATATTTTGTTATATTCCTAGAATATTGCAAATCTAGAATGCTCCATTGTATGCTATAAATAGAAAAGCTCTCTCCTCAATTGTATCAAGCAAAAATTAAGAGAAATAAAAGAAAAAATAAAAGCAATCAATAAAAACAATAAAAAATTCTTTTTTTTCTCTTTCTCCTCTAAAATTTCCAACAAAGTGGTATCAGTGCTATTAAAGTTTCAACAAAGTTGTATTGGAGCCTGATTGAAATTATGGCATATTTTTTTTTCATCATTTGTTCTCAACAAAAGAGAATTTTGAGGAATGGAGCAGTAGGAAAAAAATGGAGCTAAATTCCAAAGGTTTATGGGAGATTGTTGAAAATGGCTATGAATGGCGTAAAGACATCGAGAGAATGTCGCAAATGGACAAGAAATCCTTTGCGAAATTAAAACGGAATGATTTCCGTGCTCTTTCTGTGATTGCTGAGAACGTCGATGAGAAAGCTTCGGATCTCATTTTTGGAGAAAGGTGTGCAAAAGATCATGGAATCTCTTGAAAAAGGTATATGGAAAAGATGATGTAAAAATATTGAATGAAGATAAGTTGATGCAAAAATAATGAACGAAGATAAGTTGATTGATGAGAAAAATGAAAAGAGGGATAACGAGAGTGTGAACGAGGAGCAAGAGAAGAAGAAAGAAGAGACTGTGCCAGAGTCTATGGAAGAAGAGATGATGGATAAGACAGAGAAGGAGAAGTGGGAGAGGAAAAAGGAGGCACGGAAGCCAAAAGAAGTTGTGGAGAATATTGCTGACCATGTTGATGTAGCACTAGCGGAGAACAAAAGAGAAGAAAAGGCTAAGGCTATCAATAGGGAAGCAAACCGGGAAGAAAACTTCAAAGATGGACAGGAGAGTGCTGAAATCGTGATTAAAGAAATTAAAAGTAAAAAGTCATTAGTAATCAAAGAAGAAATCAAAGAGAAAGTCAAATATGAAGAAGTTGAAGAGCGTACCAAAACAAATGAAGTGAAGAAAGAGAGCATCAAAGAGAAATATAAAAGAGAGTGAAGAAGACAAAGATAAAGAAGATGATGTCAATGACGAAAAGTGTGAATTGAAAGGTAATGAAAATGAACAACATAAGAAACAAGGAGAAATTGAAGAGCTTGGTGAAAATTTGAAGCACAAGAATTTTTTTGAAGAAATTTGGAAAACAAATAAAGGAATCGAATTGGTCAAAGATTGGAAAATTGAATTTTTAGAAGAATTCAAAGATGTCATATATGACTCATTCAAAATTCATGACACGAGAACAAAATGGAAGTTAGAGCACATAATTTTTGGAATATCTCGTAACAATGAATGAAAGCAAGATGAATGGAGCATTGCAACAAAAATTTGTGAAGTCGCATCAAAGACCGTGATAATGATGAAGAAGAAGAAAAGAAAAAAGAAAGTTTTCACAATTTCTTTGTTCCTTCCAAAGCACGCGAAATACAAGCCGCTCAATTATGAAGACTTTATCAGATTAAGGAATTTGCTTAGAGTCACAAATCAAGTTTAAAGGGGGGTGTTGAATAAATAAACTTGATTTTTATTTCTAGAATGTTCTTATATTTTATATTGTTTATTGAGAAAGCTTTTAAAGTCGCTATTATTTAGGAAAAGATAATTTTTCACATATATTTAGATATATTCCTAGAATATTGCAAATATAGACTGCTCCATTTTATGCTATAAATAGAAGAGCTCTCTCCTCATTTGTATCAAACAAAAATAAAGAGAAATGAAAGCAAAAATAAAAGAAAATAAAAGCAATCAATAAAAGCAATAAAAAATTCCTTTTTTTTCTCTTCCTCCTCTAAAATTTCCAACAAAGTGTATCAGAGCTATTAAAGTTTCAACACATATGCCCTACGACTAAAACACAACTAGTTACCACAAATTGATGGCCCTATATTAGATGAATATATTAGTTGATTAATGTATGGGTCATGCATATACGCAGTTATAAATATCTGATTGGTGATCCAGAGCCAGTATGCATTTTTAGAGTGTATGTTCATATTTCATAAGTATCATAACACATTGTGAAATTGCACCTTTGTGAAAAGTTGATTGATTGAAGTGGTAAAAACATGTCGATATCTGTAATTGTTATCGAAACTTGGCCTGAACCGAAAAGAAAAAAGAATCCTTTTATATCAAGCTCTTTACCTTGTTTCTCCGTTTCTAAAGCATCGGAATTATTTACCTAGATGAAAGATGAAAAGGCAAAGGAAAACGGTATCGGACATAAAACTTTCAAAGATGAGGTTGTGCCCAGTCTAGTTAAAACATACAAAAAGTCAGAGCAAGAAATGTATATGATCTCAGTCATGGAAATTTGGAAACCACAAAAAGTCAGAGCAAGAAGGTCTAAAATTCAACATTTTGTGACTTACTTTTCGTTATTTTCTCAAACCTACCTCTATATAAATATAATTTTGATGTAGAAATAAAATGATCTTGAAAATGAGTTCCCTATGTTTTCTTCCTTTACTTCCTTAAAAACCAGGCGGAATTATTTTCATTTTTGGGTACTATTTGATCAACGGTCTTTTGTGCAATAGATTGCTGAATTTGTAGGGCTATTTTATCTTAGAGACAACATAGCTTATTTTTGATTTCCTTGCACAATTTTAACATATTGGCGAAACGTCGCCATGAAAGCGATTCATCCGTGAGTTATCCATAGGAACAACTTCATACTCACATCGACGTACAACGAATTTAAGATATTATGGCTTCGATCAATGACGACTACTTTGACTCCAACGTGAGCAAATCATTCAGATTTGAAGTGCTTTATTTCACATGTTTGAGACAAAAACGTAGTCGGTTCTTATTGTTAAGAAGGCAGTGCACGTTCTTAAGATAGAAAAGCCTAAGCTGATGTGCAGTTAAAGCGCTCAATGAATGCAATGCGTCTGAAGTGCAAAAAGATGCAGTGGACATAAAGCGAGGAAATAAGTGGATATAAAGGATGAGTATAAAATAACATATAAAACTCGGATATATAAATGATGAGTATATGGAAAATTAACATTCAACTTAATTATAATTAGTACATTGTTAATTTTAAATGAAAGCATTCGTAAATATATGCAAATAAATGTAAAAAAAATTTAGCTTAATTAAATTTGATAGAATATTATAGTATTTTCTATTCTTAAACATTTATGCTAAAAGAATGTATTAAAAAGCTAATTTTGTAAAGTATAAATGTCGTTTTTAAATTCATTTCTTTTATAGAAGATATAGCGGAATATAGCTGAAATAATGGATATATCGGGAATATAGCAAGACTTAAAGTGGAAAGGCTACTCCAAAAGTTATTCGGAAATAACGTAGCAGTAGAAATCTGCTACACGATTTAGCGGAGATCTGGGAGGGTAACAGCGGGGCATTAACTGCACAACTAAGCTGGCAGAAGATGTAATCGACAATCAAAAGAAGGCTTTATAAGACTGGTTGTACCTCAACTATTTCTGCAAAAACTACGTGCCTATTGACTTGAGCGATAATCTATACGAATACTACAATTTTAACAAGTCAATGGAGAGATCTGAAATGCAGTGGAAAAGAAATATGATACCAAAGAAGTTAGAGAGAAAAAGAATGTCATCAACTGCTACTTAAAGTTTCATATGACCAACGATGAATCTATAGAAGCACAATCGCACGAGCTTTAGTAAACTGCACATAAAATTATCTTTAAAGTTTGGCTTTACATGAACAATTTCAAGTTATTGTTGTTGGAGTTTTTTGTGTGCAGCGGAAGATTGACAAAACGCCAAGAAAATTTGGATCTTTATCACCCAATCACTTGAAGATGAATTTGATTGAAAAACAACAACACAAATAATATCAGAAATATGAGCATACGATATTCCACCCAACCACCCTCTTTATTGATTCACTAATAAAAATTGTTTACAAACGGTCTCAACTATCGTTACAAACAATTACAACTTGAACCAATAACCTTATTGAGAAATAGGTAGAGAATATCTAATGGCTAAAAAATTTGAAGGAGAACACTCAATTTGGAATAGCTAGAATGATCACTCTTGGTGGCTCTCACCCACCACTCTTGGTGGCTCTCACCCGTGCCTAATGAAGATGTTAGCTAGCCCTTTTTATAGAGAGAATTGCTACATGCTCAAGAAAACTTGGCATCCAAATTATCTTCATATATGTTATAAAACTATTTGGATAAACATCAAATATCCTTGCAATAAATATCCACAAATATAGCAACCAATATCTCTCCATAAAATCTAGCACCAAATCTCTTAATCAAATCTAGCACTAAATCTCTTCATCAAATATAGCACCAAATCTCTCCATAAAATTTAGCAACAAATCTCTCCACAAAATATGTAAGATTATTTGTTGCCCAAAATTGTGATTTGCGTATCACCAATTTCAACACTCCACCTTGATACCAAATCACAACCTCTCCTCCACTCAAACAATAGCCCCTTAGCTCTCACTTTCAACCTCTTCTTTCTCAATTAACACCATCTCGATTTTAAAGGCTACGAGATAAAACCATCCTTTCTTCTCTTCAAGTTCAGACTCAATTGATTTACAGGTTCAATCACACCTTCTTGATTTCATCAGGCCACAACATTACCTAATTGATTTCCAGGCTCAATCACACCTTCTCTTTATCGACATACGCCTACCACTTGATCTCTCTTCATCTACATGGATCCCTCGAGAATTATCAACGTGAAGACAACAATCGATACATGATCCTCAATGGATCCTCAGCAGTGATCAAAACTAACCTCTCCACCTTGCTGCGGACCAGGTTCTTCATTCTAAATTCTCAAAATCTCCTACTCCATAATAGCCATCCATGAAAGCAACATCATCTCCGACATCTACAATCTTCAATCCAAAATCATTCCAAGATATGCGATGAACTAGCTCTGATACCAAAGTGTTAGGGTTTTTTTGTGCGCAGCGGAAGATCGACAAAACCCCAAGAAAAATTGGATCTCTATCACACGATCACTTGAAGATGAATTTGATTGAAAAAAAACAACACAAATAATATCGGAAATATGAGCATACGATATTCCACCCAATGTAACATCCCATATTTATCTGTATATTTAATTTTCAAGTTAAGATAAATAAAAGGGAATAATATTAGAGAAAAATCAAATTTTGTTGATTATAATAATGATGAGTATTTGAATGGAGTATAAATAGACTTTTTTTATTTAGTTATTTAGAAATTTTTTATTATGGAATTTAATAACTTTAATTAAATTTAAGTTATTTGAGGAAAAAGGGGTTTCAAATTTGATTAGCTAAATGGTGGAATATAAGTTGTCTAAGTTAAGTTTGAAATTCGAATTCAAATAAACAAAATTGGGAACTTAAAATATGTGAAATTGATTATAAAATTTTATTTAAGTTATAAATTGATTTAAATGGGGTTTTATAGATATTTAAATTTAAGTAAAACAGTTAAATAAGAAATTGAGTATTTTATTAATTAATTAACGGTAGAATTTAACTGTTTTGGCAACTGTCTCGGAATTCAACGAAACTGGCGCCATTGGATCCAGAACGATGAATTATTGTAGGATTTAAATTTGCGTTACAATCCGACTTGTAATTTGATCGTACGAGAGAAAGTGTGAAAGAGAATCGATGTAACAGGATAATTTGGTTGTTTCTAATACTGGGCCTCCTATATCTATATAAATAAATTTCCTTTCCTTCATTCACTAGCCATTTCTCACTTCACGTATTCCTATCTTCCTAATTCTTATTCTCTAATGGCAGAAGCAAAAAATTTTAAACCCTAGAAATAAAAATCCAAGCTTCAAAAATAAAATCCTTCCAAACCCTGGCAAATTACATATCAATTCGAAGCCCTTGACGATACGAAGCCGCTAGTGTGATTTATTTCAATATGCAGTAAGCAGATTCGCTGAAATCAGTGGTCAAAATGGTTGATTTTCGAAAAAAAACATAGGGTTCGAATTAGTGGTTTTCGATTTAAGGCTTAATCGAAGAAATTGTCTTCTGGGTATTGTGGAGAAGATTAATACGAGTTGTTTGGAGGTGGTCGGAGGTCCTATTGCTCAGGGAATCATCGGGAATTGGCGTATTAGGGTTTGGTACTCCTTATGTTTGTCTCGACGCCATCGCCGGAGGAGGCCATCGGATGTGGCGGCTTCGCCTCAGGAACGTGCGGAAGTCGAAGGGCTTCTGGTCCCAAGTGGTCGGAGCTCTGGATTCAGCCGGAGCAAGGAGGAAACGTCGATCAATGAGGGCGCATCGTTTGGGTTTTCCGCGTAAGGGTACTGTAGCGGAGGAAAGGTAAGCGGGAAGAAAGGTTGGGTGATGACGTGGCAGTACTTAATTGGTGAGGAATCATTATTTTTAATTATTTATATATTTGAAATTCGAATAGAAAAACGCTGATAACTTTATCGTTTTAACTCGGATTTGGACACGGTTTGTTGCACTGGGATCGTGGTGGAATTGCGGACGTTTTGGCATAGCCTGGCTGCATTTAGAGACTGTGAAATTTTGGGCTTCTTTTGGACGTCCGATCCAATTAAGACCCAAAGGTGAGTGATTCTTCACTTACGAAATACTGAATTATTCCCATATTTGTTAAATTAAAATATAAAATAAGTTTGGTTGCATGGTCGTGTTTGATTTGTGATTGACTGCTTAAAAATGACATGCAAGTAAATTAATCTGAAAATTTAGGTCGATAATTAGTTATTTAATTTAATTAAATTACTAGTTCGGATTTCTGATCTTTGCAAACCCGTAGAACAGATTAACACTGATAAATGGGATGAATGGTTGTGATGGTTGCTTTGGGTGATTTCTGAATGAGTATTGCTTGAAAATGTTATTTATTCAGTATATGGTAGTTGTATGTTCATCATTGACGATGAATCCCAAATTTTTCACCCTAGACGTTACGGGCATCGAACAAACCCGGGATTTATTGATTTGAAATCAATTAAGAACACAGAGTGAAATGATAAACCTCTGTGACCCTGATTTGGATTGAAATGATAGATCCATCCCTGAATATCGAGAAATTAAATTTAAATCACTTGGCCATAGGGTAGCAAATTACATATGGACATCGGTTGGTTAAATGATTTAAATATTTGAAATTCTATTTGAAGGAAATTCATTTAAAGGAAATTGTCGATTTCGATAAATTTTATTCTTCCTTTAAAGATCTGAATCTTGAATGTATTTGAAGTGATTAAGGAAATTTTCCCTATGTGAATTTGAAGTTGTAAAGATTCAAAATTAATATGATTTGGGGATTTTCAAGGATAGGGTGGACTCGAATTTAATAAATTCTTATTGAATTTAATATTTAAATAAAGATAAATCGAGTATACTTGGAAATCTTTATTTAATACGAGTATGGTTTGAATCCTTGAATTTGGGAAAATGGGTTTGGAATGAGGTTTGCAATGAGTCACTGGGCTAGGCAAACTCCAAAGAGACCGGAGTTTAGATTCAAGTATTGATGTTCGGAAGGAAGGAATGATTTTAGTTAAAGAATTTTATTTTATATACCTTTACCCTGTTTTCTTCAAATAACTATTCCTTTCCTTAAAAATTTATTTATTAAACTTTTTACCTATAACTATTTTGTTATAACTAATTTTTCTTATATTTTATTATTTAAACTATAGTAAATTTTAAAATGTATATATATATAGAGTTTAAAAATCTATCTTATTTTATTCTAGTTATTATATTCTATATATATATATATATGCATTTTATATAAAGATTTTTATTTATAAGCATTTATTTTTCAACTTATATTAAATGATCGTAATTTTCTTCCGAATAGAAAGTGTTTGGATCTAAACTGTTGTGCAAATGGAGTTGAGATAATTTTATTCTATTTGAATATAAATCGATTTCTTAACCGATTTTGATATGGAAATGTAATTTTATTCTTCTCGAATATAAATGGACCTCCAAAGAAAGTGAAATGAGTTGAAGTGAAAGTATATTTTCTATTTTAATATGAATGTATTTCGAACATAAATCGATTTGGGATAAATTGAAATCTTTGAGGAAAAATATATTCTATTGGAATATAGGTTGATTTTGAAATATTATATGATTATAATATAAGGATATGGAAATATATTCTAATTTAGAATATGATCGGTTTGGTTTGATTTTTGACAGTTGATATGTAAATATATTCTATTTGAATATAAACTTGGTTCGAACAGAATATGATAATTTGAGATGAATCGAACCTTTGTGAAATATAAAAGAACCAACCGATGTGAAAGATGTAAGCGTTGGTTGTCAAAGAGACCGGAGTC
The DNA here is from genome assembly GCA_030737875.1 of Allium sativum. Classification (NCBI taxonomy): domain Eukaryota; kingdom Viridiplantae; phylum Streptophyta; class Magnoliopsida; order Asparagales; family Amaryllidaceae; genus Allium; species Allium sativum. The sequence goes on from CM060922.1 coordinate 68,616,490, forward strand.
GACATAAGGCATACTCTCTATCAGTGTCGATACCACTTTGACAACTGTGAACGTTATGACGTATCCAGAATGAGATGATGACTTGGAGGCGATTATTGAATCGAAGAAGATGAACGATGACGAAATAGCCCTGACCTTCGGGTTAGAATTGAAATGACTAAAACAGGAGTGATACCGTGACTAATTGAGGTAGTACCTTTGATCAGACACACTTCTTCGATACTATTTTCTATGACTATGATGATGATGATGATTTGGGCCCATTTATGACTTTGGGAGTGTGTTCCGAGGTGGGCGGTAGTGGCTGCTATGCTTTACCACCGGTCTGGGAGTGCAATTGGTAGAATCCTACCATGGGCATTGCCTCGAGTGCCTTGTCATATTATCCTTATCGAGCCCCATACGATTTTGATTTGTATCGTACCTATGGAGTGCCCTCTGATGCCATCGTTTACGGTGGGTTTACGGTACTGTATAGACTACGGTATTATAAACGGTGTAAGGGTAAAAATGTAATCCCGCTTACGCTATTTTCAGTATTTATACTTTACTGAGTACGTAGACACTATTATAATAGCGTATTATACTATCTATGTATTAGTTAAACGGATCCTTGAGAGATGGAAAAAAATCCCGTAACATCTCTTGAGTTACTGCACCCATGACACTGATGTTATTTCGTATTTTGATTTGACTAATATGAGAATGAATTAGTGCTGATCCGAGTGTTTGTTGTGTTTTCTTTTATGTACTACGCTCGGGTCAGCAGATGTTGCAGTTAATGAAGATTACTTTGCCTTGGAGACCGAAGACGAAGATTTGGTATATATCCATTATATATATTTCCGCTGCATCTTATTTCCACTGCCATGTTGCGTATATCTGTTTATGTGCAATTCTGATTTATCATTTGTACGCTATAGTCAAATGTATATATTCCAGTTGTTTTTAACTGCTATTTGTCTATTATATGTTGTCCTTCCGCTATGAGATTCTGAAATTTGTTTTTCTCTTCTTTCTTCTTTTTCTTCTTTTCCCAATAACCGCCTGTATTTGTGATTTGTTTGGGTTGACATGTGTGGTTTATTGTCGATCTGAAACGGTCAAAAATATGAGTCATTACACCCAACCACCCTCTTTATTGATTCACTAATAAAAATTATTTACAAACGATCTCAACTATCGTTACAAACAATTACAACTTGAACCAATAACCTTATTGAGAAATAGGTAGAAATATTTAATGGCTAAAAATTTTGAAGGAGAACACTCAATTTGGAATAGCTAGAATGATCACTCTTGGTGGCTCTCACCCACGCCTAATGAAGATGTTAGCTAGCCCTTTTTATAGAGAGAATTGTTTCATGCTCAAGAAAACTTGGCATCCAAATTATCTTCATATATGTTATAAAACTATTTGGATAAGCACCAAATATACTTGCAATAGATGTCCACAAATATAGCAACCAATATCTCTCCATAAAATCTAACACCAAATCTTTTCATCAAATCTAGCACCAAATCTCTTCATCAAATCTAACACCAAATCTCTCCAAAAAATCTAGCAACAAATCTCTCCACAAAATATGTAAGATTATTTGTTGTCCAAAATTGTGATTTGCGTATCAACAATTTCAACAATTGTACTAATTGATAAATTACTTCATAGTTGGAAATATTTTCAAAACATTCTCATGCTTATGACTAAGAAGTTTTCTGTAAAGAGTTTGATTACTCATATTTGTATCAAAGAGAAGGCCAGAAAACATGGTTGAAAAGATGACATGCTTGTTGTCTCTAGCAACAACGCTGTGAAATCTACAAGCATAGGTTTAAAACCAAATGAAATTAAAATAAAATTGCAAATAGCTAGTCAAAACTGCAACAATTTGTAACGACCACGGGATTTTCGACTCCGAAAATCGACACAAAACCCAGCGTCGACTGTTCAGACATCGAAAATACCGAATCATTAATAGAAAGAAATTAGAGGGTGAGATAGAAAAGATAGAACTAATAGAATAGAAGAAGAAGAACACAACTGAGCATAATCAAAGTAAACACGAATCTCACAGCGGAACGAATAAAATATATTATATAACATAAGCTTTGAAATACAAATCTGTTTTGTACATATATACATACCATCATCAGAGTACACAGAACATTTGATTCAGCAGAAGTAACTCTAAATAACTAACGTTAAAGCCTCCTGCTTCAAGCTCTTCCAAGTGTATCTGTAAAAGCCTGAAACACTTGACTGCCCATACAAATTTGGGCACCCAAGAGTTTAGGAAAAACAAAACAAAATAAACTCTGGGTCAGTCATGGGACTGGTGTGAGTAAACTCCAACCATATGGTTTAACTTCAAGGATCTTTCGAAAGAAAAGGATAATAGTAAGACCAGTCCACACATAAATACGGATGGTTTTTACCTTACTATAACCCAAACCATTTTTGATATCAAAATCCAGTGATATTATAATAATGTCTAATCAAATAAATATCCAAATTAGTAGAACGCTTGCATCTCACGCTCTACATATATAGTATAAAATCAAAACCCGCAGGGCGCTTATTGGAGTTTGGATTCCAACTATGACAAGGTATGGGACCACCTTCCGATGATGTATCTCTAGAGACAAATACACCTGGGTTCAACAAGAACGTCTTGCAACCCGGCCCACACATGACCGACCACTCATTTCGCTTGAGTGTATCGAATGTATATCACCAACGGTTGGGCTCAAACCACCGTTCCCGAATGGGCAGAATCGATAGAGTAAGAAACAAAAGGAATTTCTCTAGATAGGTGATTATACACCCTAATGGGTGCGACCCACATAGCCATGCTGCCTGCCCGATTTTTGTCATTCCCTGGTTGTGAGGCTTGAGGCTACGTCTATCTTTCAGAACATCTGGCCACCATACACTTTGAATGCCACATCGTCAAACCCATCAAATCACTAGTTGATCTTCCCAAAAATATTACGGGTATAAAAGCTAAAAGAAATGAATTTCTCCGCCACCAGACGTAATACCTTGAAAAGATCGTCTTATGCGATCGTTAGGAATACTCGGTCAGACATTTGTCCATACAAGTTGTCCTGGGACTGGACAAACATAACAGTTCTTGAATTTCACTCCGTCTTTGATTATCTTCAACATAATCTAATTCGCAGCGCTTATGCCTATACGGAGTGGTTCTCGGATATTAAATCCAACCGGTCTCTCCGTATTGACAACGATGGTAAAAATCTTGATAGTCGGTGTTTTAACTATCAAAGGAAAAATAAACATCCATCAAACAGCCATCAAACAATTTCACACTCACTGGCCCTTTTCTAGTATCTTATACTAAATTCATTCTCTTAGTGAATTCTATATATATATCGTTATATCGATTTCTATTATCAAAATTTCTTAAAAATATTCTAACTCCTTAAATTTCCGGAAAAATTCGCCATAACCTCCCCTGCACCGGGAGCATCGGGAAAATCCCCAAACCGCCACACAGGCCTCACCATTCAAAAAGAAAATCAAAAAGCCAAGCGGCTTGCCGATTCGGCACATAAAACCTCATATGGAAATTGAAACATGTACCTTGTTGTCGGGCACTTAATAATATTCTTCATTCACTTCATCCCATACCTGTTTAACATGTATATGCCCATTTCCAACTCATTTCAATCGGTCCAATCATTTTATCTCAATTCACTAATTTGTTTTCAAATTAGCTTATTTGCTTATTCCATTTTTATTTTGAAAGTCTCACGTTCAAATATATTTATATTCATTATTACACAGACCAAACTAAAACTCGTCGTTTGCTTCCAAATTCCAAATCAAGTTCCATATTCAAAATTTTCAATTACAGTTTACAAATTTAGTTTACTTAACACATGTTAAGTTTGGTCAAAACCCCTATTAACTAATTTAGTTCGAAATTAGTTAACTTCAGTCGAAAATTAAAAATATGATTTTTGTCCCAAAAATCGATCCATTAACTCTACTTGAGTTCGTATTTATTTTATAGCTCAAGTCCGGATTTTTCTAAATGGAAAAGTCGATTCACTTAAAATCCTTTTATCTAATTAAATAAACCATTATGGTTTTAAAACGATTATGGCGCTGTTTTTCTGAAAATTTGATTTTGACATAACTCAAAATCAATATGATGAAATCAAGATTTTTCTCTTCCTTTAGAAAACTATCGTTCAATCAGTCCGGGCATTTCTTGTTTCATCAAATTCCAACTTATATTGAGTTATATATACTCAATTGAAGTTCGAATCGCCAATTTACGAACTACCGCGCCGTGGCGAGTTCGTTTTAATTAAATTAAATATAAACGTTTAAAAACTTCGTTTATAATTAAATTCCAACTCCATTCTTAATATTTAAAAATAAATTAAGCCTATTTTCCAAATCTAACTTCACAAATTCAAATCATCTATATTCGTCGATTATTCTTTTCCATATTCATAACTCGGTTATGAATTTATTCAAACTCAAATCACATTATATTAGATTTCTATTCTTTGGAAATAAATTGGTATATAACCCAACGTCCCTATCCCACTTCAAATTTCGAAGATTAAACAAACTTCAAGATAAACTCATTTCGATATCCCTTTACCATTTACAAACTAATATCATCTCTTGACAATAGTGAAGTCGTTCAAGTTGGGGTATTTTAATTACCTCTCAGACCTTGATCGACGACATTCTTATCTTGAGACGAATAAAAGCTTGTAATACACAAACTTGATTTAAGTCTCGCCTTCTACCCCATTTCTTACATTTGGAAATTTATTTCCAAATTACTCGACGACAATTACTTCGTCCCCAATATAACCCTTGTATATAAATTCACTTCTTCATTTGATTTCATCGTCTCCTTTTGAAACGATTTCAAGTTATAAATCTCCTTTTAAATTCCAAGTTGAATTCAAATACCCAAATCATCCCATGATGATTTTCCCTTTCTATTTATAAACATCGTTTATAAATTTTACTTCTTGTTTTAACCATTTAAAACAAGCTTATATTTCATATTCCATTTGAAATTCAAATTTCCACTTTGAAAGATAAATTTCCTGCTTTACATCCCTTACTTGAAATTAAAGTTTAATATTATCAAATGATAATATTTTTTTCCTTGATAAACAGCGTCTATAATTCCAGCAACTTGTTTTTAATTTAAAAACAAGTTAAATCTTCTCAATTTATTCGAAATACCATTTCTATTTCGAAAAGTAAAATTCCCCTTTCTAAAAATAATTTGCACTTGTAAATTGGACATAGTCGAATTCTAAAACAAAACCAGATGGACTTATTTCAATTCAAATTATATTCCGAATGTCGGAATAAATTTGATCGTTTTCTTCTTGAACCTATTTAAAGTCACTTTTTAATTTCATCAAAAATTAAATAAATCCAATACTAGTTAATTTTCTTTATTTAAACATATCGTTTAGAATTTCACTTCTTGTTCTAAGTATTAAGCCACATTTCAATTCAAATTACATTTGAAATCTAATTTCCACTTCGGAAAACAAATCATACTTGAATTTAGAATTTATAAAGTACCAAATGATGATTTTCACATTCATTTAAAACATCGTTTATAAACTATACTTCTTGTTTTAAATATTAACACAAGCTCTATTTCAAACTCCCTTTTAAATTTCATTTCTACTTTGGGTGGATAAACTTCCTTTAAAAATCACGCTTGCATTCACGTTTCAAAATTTAACAAAATGATAATCTCCTTTTTCATTTGTAAACATAGTTTATAAATTCAATTACCTGTTTTTATTTTTAAACAAGTAAATATTTCTGAGCCTATTTGTAATCCCATTTCTATTTCGAAATTTAAAATTTCCTCTTTAAATTCAAACTTGAATTTAAAATCTAATATTACCAAATGATAATTTCCTTACAAATCATTTATACATTCAGTACTTGTTTTATTATTTAAACAAGTTATTGTTTTTCTTAGTTTATTTGAAATTCAAATTTTATTTCAATAAAATAAAATTTCCTCCTCGAATCTAAAAGTAACTTCTTATGATATTGTAAATATCTAGGGCCAGTGATATTCTACTATCTAACACACAAATCATCCATTCAATTCACACATCACATACATATATAAATATGTGAACAACATTAAATAAATTTGAGGAATCCAGTTGGATCCCTCCAACCTGTTTTCCTGCATCCACAGATGTTAGTCACATAGATAATACCCATCCTGCTTCAAGGCAGGATATCGCGGTATAAAAAAGGGATCCACTTATGTACGTGGGCGTAGTGTCATCCGCTAATGATACTGCGGGCATCCGCTAATAGTGTTGCGGGAAATTCAATAACCACAATAATTCAACAATTCATTCATGCACCCAAGCAACCAACACATTTATTTTTACGATAAAAATAAATTTAAATATAAAACGGTGAGTGAGATTTACTCACTTTGATTTTTATTTTCTGAATATCCAACTTTTTGAATTGTCTAGATCCTTGGCTCATATCTCGCAAACCAACATGACTCGTGTTATGAACCAACTCGTATCGTCTCGAATAATCTATTTTGTTCCTATAATGGTTCATTTTTACTTAATGATTAAGCTATTATTAATTTAAATAATTTATTATATGAGTTTAAATTTTGTAAAAGGCATATACCTCACTGTCTTGCAAATATCGACCAATTTATGAAGTCGTCTAGCCGATCAACTCCACTGCAATCAGCCAAAATTGCTCCACCCTAGCCTCTCCAATAACTAAACCTTCCCCGACAGGCCAGCTTCATTTTATGAGCATCTTCCTTCCCCAAAGAAAACATAGACCGACTCCTACATCCTATCATTTCCACATCACAACTCAGTATGTCCATTAACGCAATCCACCGCATACTTACCAAAAATCCTACCATCCGATCACCACAAAATTGCCATTACCCTGCTCAAAACTGCTCCTCTTCTTCCCTGTTATTCACGTTCTACCCTTCTAGCATTCAACTGTAAACCGAACTCCAGTCCTCTCATCAGTAATTTGAACTCCACATGCCAAAATACCAGCTCGCACTCCCTCAATCACCCCTCTTCCGTATCCCGGTAAATCCCCCAAAACATCGCACCATCGTTCAATTTATTGAACCACCACATCGCAACCCCCAATTGAATCCATTCATTCACTTTTAGCCTTAACTCGAGCACGCCAGCGCCTTGATGTCGGAGCGCCCTAACTCGATAGTGTGTAACCTCCTATCGCGACTGCCTTAATCTCGAAGCTTCAGTAGCCTCTCAGTGTTCTATCGCGAGTTCGATCCCCTCTCTTTTTTTTTATACTGGTGAAATTGATTTGGGTTTAATTTGAAAGAAGAAAGAACAAAGGAGCAGAATTATTTCGGAACTGAGAATCGAAAATATACAAAGGCGTGGCTCGATATATATACGCGAATGAAGGAAACAAAAGGGTACGAGCCATTAAATAGTTGTTTCCTTTGTAGTGAAGCTAGGGAGCAGAAAATTCGGCTCAAGAAAACACAGTAGGTCTGCGATGTTTGATGGTTTAGGGTGGCGCTATTTAGTTGTGTCTTCCTTCATCATGAAGCTGGGAGACCAAATTTGAGCTGGAGTGAAATGTAAAGTTGTTTGCTACGGGTAGACTTAGCATAACAAAGAATAAGTTGGCTATTTATTTTTATTTTTCTTATTCTTTATTTAATTTTTGGTTTAAAACAATGCAGATTTATTTAATTAAATAACTTAAAAGATCTCGCGGTTCCCGAACCGCTATTCAACTGTGACGACCAACGTTTTCAACAAAATTTGCTATTCTAGACTTAGCAGAGCGGTTTCTGAAATTAAATTTAATGTACAGAAGAGATTACAATTTAAATTAACGATTTAAATTAAATTTGATTTAAAATATAAATCAATTCCAAATAATTAAATTCGTCGAAAATAAAGTATTATTATCGTTCTAATTCAATATAGAATATACATTAATCGACTAAATTATTTCGATTCAGTTTTTAACGGTGAATTCAACTGTTTGTTGTTTCCATATATGATAATCCGATATATTTGAATTTATACCGTATACCGATTATTTGATCGATAAATTTTATATTAAAATATATTTATATTTCCGATTTAACATTTAAAATTAATTTAAATGTTTAAAATTAGACGACTAAAAATCTGGGATGTTACATTCCTTCCCCCTTAAAAGAATTTCGTCCTCGAAATTACTAAGGTAGAAGAAATGCTACTTACTCGTTTACTTTTCAAAAACCCGCTTTGTTATAACTCAACTTTTCATATTTTATAACACGAGTCTCATACAACTTTAAGTTTTCATGTGAATATTTAATTTCAGTTCATTTAACTGGTTTCCATCATTTCGATTTATTTAACTTGCTTAAGTTAAATTTAGATTTCAGAATTCAAATTCCCGGGTTTTATTTCAAATCTTTCCGAAATCATATAAATATATTTATAATCATCTTATTTTCAAAACATTGGAATTTTCCAAAGCAACTGGTTTTCTAAAATAAATTTCCATTGGAAATCTTACTAAGGTAGCAATCATCACTTAGAAACTCGAAAATGAACACTGACGATGCTGCAGTCATCATCAGAGTTATTTTCCAGCCACTGAAGTGAGTTTAGTGCTTTATCACTTTCAAAATCCATACAATATGATTTTATCCAAAATCTTTCCAAAACAGGTCTATATTATCTTTATATACTTTGGAAAAATATTTTCCAAACACCCGGGATTTTAAATTCCAGTTCTGGTTTCAATCTAATTTTATTTCATCTCATTTGTATTCACAAATTTTATTTGGTTATCCATAACCATTTCAATTCTTATAATCACATATGATGACAATAATAGCAATCAACTCATCCATATATAAATAATTCTAGAAAATTATTTATCTTTTATATCAAAATATCCTTTTGGGTAAAATTATTTCATTTACCCACTTTAGAACAATATTATGTCGATTCTTCTGTTCAAGCGTTTAGAAACTCCTATCGACGTCGTGGCGTCCCACGATTCGACCAGAATTTATAAACCACTCAACAGACAAGCCAACACAATATAAAACAATTTTTATATCAACTTACAAATACGCTCTCTCATATATACACTCAACTCATTCTAGGGTGCTACTGACATATCTCTAATGAGTAAACCCACACCAAAGCCTAGGTGTTCGCTAAACCTAAGCTCTGATACCACTGTAACGACCACGGGATTTTCGACTCCGAAAATCGACACAAAACCCAGCGTCGACTGTTCAGACATCGAAAATACCGAATCATTAATAGAAAGAAATTAGAGGGTGAGATAGAAAAGATAGAACTAATAGAATAGAAGAAGAAGAAGAACACAACTGAGCATAATCAAAGTAAACACGAATCTCACAGCGGAACGAATAAAATATATTATATAACATAAGCTTTGAAATACAAATCTGTTTTGTACATATATACATACCATCATCAGAGTACACATAACATTTGATTCAGCGGAAGTAACTCTAAATAACTAACGTTGAAGCCTCCTGCTTCAAGCTCTTCCAAGTGTATCTGTAAAAGCCTGAAACACTTGACTGCCTATACAAATTTGGGCACCTAAGAGTTTAGGAAAAACAAAACAAAATAAACTCTGGGTCAGTCATGGGACTGGTGTGAGTAAACTCCAACCATATGGTTTAACTTCAAGGATCTTTCGAAAGAAAAGGATAATAGTAAGACCAGTCCACACATAAATACGGATGGTTTTTACCTTACTATAACCCAAACCATTTTTGATATCAAAATCCAGTGATATTATAATAATGTCTAATCAGATAAATATCCAAATTAGTAGAACGCTTGCATCTCACGCTCTACATATATAGTATAAAATCAAAACCCGCAGGGCGCTTATTGGAGTTTGGATTCCAACTATGACAAGGTATGGGACCACCTTCCGATGATGTATCTCTAGAGACAAATACACCTGGGTTCAACAAGAACGTCTTGCAACCCGGCCCACACATGACCGACCACTCATTTCGCTTGAGTGTATCGAATGTATATCACCAACGGTTGGGCTCAAACCACCGTTCCCGAATGGGCAGAATCGATAGAGTAAGAAACAAAAGGAATTTCTCTAGATAGGTGATTATACACCCTAATGGGTGCGACCCACATAGCCATGCTGCCTGCCCGATTTTTGTCATTCCCTGGTTGTGAGGCTTGAGGCTACGTCTATCTTTCAGAACATCTGGCCGCCATACACTTTGAATGCCACATCGTCAAACCCATCAAATCACTAGTTGATATTCCCAAAAATATTACGGGTATAAAAGCTAAAAGAAACGAATTTCTCCGCCACCAGACGTAATACCTTGAAAAGATCGTCTTATGCGATCGTTAGGAATACTCTGTCAGACATTCGTCCATACAAGTTGTCCTGGGACTGGACAAACATAACAGTTCTTGAATTTCACTCCGTCTTTGATTATCTTCAACATAATCTAATTCGCAGCGCTTATGCCTATACGGAGTGGTTCTCGGATATTAAATCCAACCGGTCTCTCCGTATTGACAACGATGGTAAAAATCTTGATAGCCGGTGTTTTAACTATCTAAGGAAAAATAAACATCCATCAAACAGCCATCAAACAATTTCACACTCACTGGCCCTTTTCTAGTATCTTATACTAAATTCATTCTCTTAGTGAATTCTATATATATATCGTTATATCGATTTCTATTATCAAAATTTCTTAAAAATATTCTAACTCCTTAAATTTCCGGAAAAATTCGCCATAACCTCCCCTGCACCGGGAGCATCGGGAAAATCCCCAAACCGCCACACAGGCCTCTCCATTCAAAAAGAAAATCAAAAAGCCAAGCGGCTTGCCGATTCGGCGCATAAAACCTCATATGGAAATTGAAACATGTACCTTGTTGTCGGGCACTTAATAATATTCTTCATTCACTTCATCCCATACCTGTTTAACATGTATACGCCCATTTCCAACTCATTTCAATCGGTCCAATCATTTTATCTCAATTCACTAATTTGTTTTCAAATTAGCTTATTTGCTTATTCCATTTTTATTTGAAAGTCTCACGTTCAAATATATTTATATTCATTATTACACAGACCAAACTAAAACTCGTCGTTTGCTTCCAAATTCCAAATCAAGTTCCATATTCAAAATTTTCAATTACAGTTTACAAATTTAGTTTACTTAACACATGTTAAGTTTGGTCAAAACCCCTATTAACTAATTTAGTTCGAAATTAGTTAACTTCAGTCGAAAATTAAAAATATGATTTTTGTCCCAAAAATCGATCCATTAACTATACTTGAGTTCGTATTTATTTTATAGCTCAAGTCCGGATTTTTCTAAATGGAAAAGTCGATTCACTTAAAATCCTTTTATCTAATTAAATAAACCATTATGGTTTTAAAACGATTATGGCGCTGTTTTTCTGAAAATTTGATTTTGACATAACTCAAAATCTATATGACGAAATCAAGATTTTTCTCTTCCTTTAGAAAACTATCGTTCAATCAGTCCGGGCATTTCTTGTTTCATCAAATTCCAACTTATATTGAGTTATATATACTCAATTGAAGTTCGAATCGCCAATTTACGAACTACCGCGCCGTGGCGAGTTCGTTTTAATTAAATTAAATATAAACGTTTAAAAACTTCGTTTATAATTAAATTCCAACTCCATTCTTAATATTTAAAAATAAATTGAGCCTATTTTCCAAATCTAACTTCACAAATTCAAATCATCTATATTCGTCGATTATTCTTTTCCATATTCATAACTCGGTTATGAATTTATTCAAACTCAAATCACATTATATTAGATTTCTATTCTTTGGAAATAAATTGGTATATAACCCAACGTCCCTATCCCACTTCAAATTTCGAAGATTAAACAAACTTCAAGATAAACTCATTTCGATATCCCTTTACCATTTACAAACTAATATCATCTCTTGACAATAGTGAAGTCGTTCAAGTTGGGGTATTTTAATTACCTCTCAGACCTTGATCGACGACATTCTTATCTTGAGACGAATAAAAGCTTGTAATACACAAACTTGATTTAAGTCTCGCCTTCTACCCCATTTCTTACATTTGGAAATTTATTTCCAAATTACTCGACGACAATTACTTCGTCCCCAATATAACCCTTGTATATAAATTCACTTCTTCATTTGATTTCATCGTCTCCTTTTGAAACGATTTCAAGTTATAAATCTCCTTTTAAATTCCAAGTTGAATTCAAATACCCAAATCATCCCATGATGATTTTCCCTTTCTATTTATAAACATCGTTTATAAATTTTACTTCTTGTTTTAACCATTTAAAACAAGCTTATATTTCATATTCCATTTGAAATTCAAATTTCCACTTTGAAAGATAAATTTCCTGCTTTACATCCCTTACTTGAAATTAAAGTTTAATATTATCAAATGATAATATTTTTTTCCTTGATAAACAGCGTCTATAATTCCAGCAACTTGTTTTTAATTTAAAAACAAGTTAAATCTTCTCAATTTATTCGAAATACCATTTCTATTTCAAAAAGTAAAATTCCCCTTTCTAAAAATAATTTGCACTTGTAAATTGGACATAGTCGAATTCTAAAACAAAACCAGATGGACTTATTTCAATTCAAATTATATTCCGAATGTCGGAATAAATTTGATCGTTTTCTTCTTGAACCTATTTAAAGTCACTTTTTAATTTCATCAAAAATTAAATAAATCCAATACTAGTTATTTTTCTTTATTTAAACATATCGTTTAGAATTTCACTTCTTGTTCTAAGTATTAAGCCACATTTCAATTCAAATTACATTTGAAATCTAATTTCCACTTCGGAAAACAAATCATACTTGAATTTAGAATTTATAAAGTACCAAATGATGATTTTCACATTCATTTAAAACATCGTTTATAAACTATACTTCTTGTTTTAAATATTAACACAAGCTCTATTTCAAACTCCCTTTTAAATTTCATTTCTACTTTGGGTGGATAAACTTCCTTTAAAAATCACGCTTGCATTCACGTTTCAAAATTTAACAAAATGATAATCTCCTTTTTCATTTGTAAACATAGTTTATAAATTCAATTACCTGTTTTTATTTTTAAACAAGTAAATATTTCTGAGCCTATTTGTAATCCCATTTCTATTTCGAAATTTAAAATTTCCTCTTTAAATTCAAACTTGAATTTAAAATCTAATATTACCAAATGATAATTTCCTTACAAATCATTTATACATTCAGTACTTGTTTTATTATTTAAACAAGTTATTGTTTTTCTTAGTTTATTTGAAATTCAAATTTTATTTCAATAAAATAAAATTTCCTCCTCGAATCTAAAAGTAACTTCTTATGATATTGTAAATATCTAGGGCCAGTGATATTCTACTATCTAACACACAAATCATCCATTCAATTCACACATCACATACATATATAAATATGTGAACAACATTAAATAAATTTGAGGAATCCAGTTGGATCCCTCCAACCTGTTTTCCTGCATCCACAGATGTTAGTCACATAGATAATACCCATCCTGCTTCAAGGCAGGATATCGCGGTATAAAAAGGGGATCCACTTATGTACGTAGGCGTAGTGTCATCCGCTAATGATACTGCGGGCATCCGCTAATAGTGTTGCGGGAAATTCAATAACCACAATAATTCAACAATTCATTCATGCACCCAAGCAACCAAAACATTTATTTTTACGATAAAAATAAATTTAAATATAAAACGGTGAGTGAGATTTACTCACTTTGATTTTTATTTTCTGAATATCCAACTTTTTGAATTGTCTAGATCCTTGGCTCATATCTCGCAAACCAACATGACTCGTGTTATGAACCAACTCGTATCGTCTCGAATAATCTATTTTGTTCCTATAATGGTTCATTTTTACTTAATGATTAAGCTATTATTAATTTAAATAATTTATTATATGAGTTTAAATTTTGTAAAAGGCATATACCTCACTGTCTTGCAAATATCGACCAATTTATGAAGTCGTCTAGCCGATCAACTCCACTGCAATCAGCCAAAATTGCTCCACCCTAGCCTCTCCAATAACTAAACCTTCCCCGACAGGCCAGCTTCATTTTATGAGCATCTTCCTTCCCCAAAGAAAACATAGACCGACTCCTACATCCTATCATTTCCACATCACAACTCAGTATGTCCATTAACGCAATCCACTGCATACAGACCAAAAATCCTACCATCCGATCACCACAAAATTGCCATTACCCTGCTCAAAACTGCTCCTCTTCTTCCCTGTTATTCACGTTCTACCCTTCTAGCATTCAACTGTAAACCGAACTCCAGTCCTCTCATCAGTAATTTGAACTCCACATGCCAAAATACCAGCTCGCACTCCCTCAATCGCCCCTCTCCGTATCCCAGTAAATCCCCCAAAACATCGCACCATCGTTCAATTTATTGAACCACCACATCGCAACCCCCAATTGAATCCATTCATTCACTTTTAGCCTTAACTCGTGAACGCCAGCGCCTTGATGTCGGAGCGCCCTAACTCGATAGTGTGTAACCTCCTATCGCGACTGCCTTAATCTCGAAGCTTCAGTAGCCTCTCAGTGTTCTATCGCGAGTTCGATCCCCTCTCTCTTTTTTTTTATACTGGTGAAATTGATTTGGGTTTAATTTGAAAGAAGAAAGAACAAAGGAGCAGAATTATTTCGGAACTGAGAATCGAAAATATACAAAGGCGTGGCTCGATATATATACGCGAATGAAGGAAACAAAAGGGTACGAGCCATTAAATAGTTGTTTCCTTTGTAGTGAAGCTAGGGAGCAGAAAATTCGGCTCAAGAAAACACAGTAGGTCTGCGATGTTTGATGGTTTAGGGTGGCGCTATTTAGTTGTGTCTTCCTTCATCATGAAGCTGGGAGACCAAATTTGAGCTGGAGTGAAATGTAAAGTTGTTTGCTACGGGTAGACTTAGCATAACAAAGAATAAGTTGGCTATTTATTTTTATTTTTCTTATTCTTTATTTAATTTTTGGTTTAAAACAATGCAGATTTATTTAATTAAATAACTTAAAAGATCTTGCGGTTCCCGAACCGCTATTCAACTGTGACGACCAACGTTTTCAACAAAATTTGCTATTCTAGACTTAGCAGAGCGGTTTCTGAAATTAAATTTAATGTACAGAAGAGATTACAATTTAAATTAACGATTTAAATTAAATTTGATTTAAAATATAAATCAATTCCAAATAATTAAATTCGTCGAAAATAAAGTATTATTATCGTTCTAATTCAATATAGAATATACATTAATCGACTAAATTATTTCGATTCAGTTTTTAACGGTGAATTCAACTGTTTGTTGTTTCCATATATGATAATCCGATATATTTGAATTTATACCGTATACCGATTATTTAATCGATAAATTTTATATTAAAATATATTTATATTTCCGATTTAACATTTAAAATTAATTTAAATGTTTAAAATTAGACGACTAAAAATCTGGGATGTTACACAATTGGTTTTAGTACAAACAACAATATCCCTCCTTTAAAGAATAGTCGGTTATTCTATGTTACAACCATGACAAACCAAACTTTTTGTCATGAATACATAATTAGTATGTATATGGTATGACTTTTTTTTCGAGAATTTACCTGCTCATTCAGGTGTTATATTATGTAGTACAATCGATGTGCATGCTTTTGGATAATGGGATATCAGGAAGACACTTTGCTCCTTAATGTTGTGGGCACCAATAGTTTATTTGCAAGTTAATTTTCTTCAATCGTTTTTTTCTACCAACAAATGATGTAAAAAATTAATCATGTGTATGCGCAAGGTGTTTGAAACAATTAGTTCTTTGGTTAGCATTTGATGATACAAAAATTCAATTGAGCAATCACTTAAATTTTCACTTTTGGTTAATGTTTAGTAATTTCAATATAGAGAGGAGTTTGTGAAATATAATTTACATATAGCCAAATTTACCTTGGATAATTAATAAATTGAAAATAAGATTTTTTTTGTTCCTTCCAATTTTGTCATCCATATATAATTCGTCCTTTATAGAAGTAACTGTTTTCAATATTTTTCTTTTTATTTTGCTTATGCTACATTCATAATTGACCTTTATCCCATTTTTTAGGTGGACACTTGCAAAGTTATCAAGCTTCTTGGTTAATGTAGAAAAAAGAGGTTAAAAAATCGAAAAGGTAAATCACACAAAATCTTCTGCAGCTGTTACTCAAATTGTATTACTTTAGGTGTATGGTTTTACAATGCTCGGGAACAAATTCATCTTTATATTTTTTGTGTTTAATGTACATCGATCTTAGCTTTCAATTTAATATGTGGATTTGATTTGCTTGGAGCTGCTGGACGCTGTCGAGGTGGATCCCTTGAGCAGGTGTTGCTGACAGTGTTAGAAGAGTAGGAGGCTTATCCATTTTCCTTGGCTATGGTCTTGCTTCCTACCTTGTTTTGTGGGAGCTTGAGGATCCGGAGTTTTCGGAGATTGAAGGACGACACTTGGGTTCTACCTTTGTTTCCCTCCTGTCGCAGTTGGAGGCCATGTTCGTTGACTTTGGACTTGGATTTCCATTGTGGAGATTTGGTTTGCTATGCGGCTCCTCCCCCAGTAGCACTTCCATCTGGCTTATTTTTGCCTTTTGTTGTCGTCTTTAGTCCTTCTAGTGATTGTATTCGGCTATGGCGTTGTCTTTTTTTTCTTTCGTGTGTGCACGATTTCCGTTTTTATTTCGAAAACTGTTTTTGTGAGTCGTTGGAGAATGACTAGACTCTCCCTGTTGCTATATTATCATTATTTTGGAAAAAAAGATAACCAAGTACCATATATCAGTTCACTCTAAAGTTAAATCAAAGTATCTCCATATTTTGCATAAACATTTTGGTTTTTATACATAAATGAAATCCATTTTAAATATCAATCATCATATATATATATATATATATATATATATATATATATATATATATATATATATATATATGATGCTAGACTAAATGTTTAGCGTGTCATATTTATATACCAGTCACGTGAGTATTAATAGCGATCGACATGTTGCTTTTCTTCTGTTAACTATGATTTTTAGGTGCGTTTTAGCATGTTTTATTATTATACATTAACATATCTGTATCCATTAGACGTAATATTTTTAATTTGCATGTTGCTTAAATTTTTAGCAAATGATCATGATGTTAATAATGAATGTTCATTTGTCCGCACTTCTTGAATATTTGAGGCACCTCAATAAATTCCATACTTTTTAAGGTATTACATATTTACATCTATAATGTGTTTCTGGACGTTTATCCAATAAAATACATAGTACTGACATGCGAATTGATAGATTTGAACTCCCGTTCCTCCGAGCGATTGTTCGCTTAACGCTAATATTTGATAATTCGGTGTAAACAATTTAAAATTGTTCATTTAGCTTGAACATATATCGTTACTTTAAGTTGATAATAAAAACAGTCCTTTTGAGAACTTGAGACACCGCTAACTTTGCTGACATTCCAGTCCATCAGAATCTGCTTGATTCTTTTTTCCCAATACAAATCTACTTATATAGGCTGACGAAACAATTTATGTATAGCTGGAGAAAAAAAAAAAACTTTGTGTCTTATTTACATATAGCCAGTTATATGCGCATTGAAGTATTTAATTAGCTACCATATTTATAGGCTGGATTATTTAATATAAAAAATAGATCTAGCTAGAGATCGGTAGAATCAAATAACAGATCCATTTAACCATAAAAAATGAATGCTACAATGAAATTCTCCAAATTCTCCATATTTTGCATATGGTCTTGAAACAAACGCGTCTTCTGGAAAAGTAAACCCTCGTTAATGGTGACTTCCACACTAAAATTCTCCAAATCAAAATCAAAACTCGCAACGACTTCAGATTCAGATCATTGTTTTGCTATACCACCAGGTCTTCGACATGCAGAGCATGGAATCTCACCAAATCGAGATAGCCGTTTTTCTTCAGATCTTAACTCCATAATGGAATTTCCAGATCTACTACTGAAAGATCAAGATTTCGCTAGTAAGGTTAACTTGAAACAATCAAAGGTATGGATTGATGTTGTCACAAAGAGCAGGTATCATCACAATTTAATTCAATAAAAATTAATGAACCTGAAGTTATGGATAACCTTAAATTCACGGTTATTAGTAAAGACTTGATCTGTAAAGCATGGGAAAAATGGACAATTTTTGGAAATAGACCTTATTACAGTTTTCTTAAGAATTATCTAGATCGGAACTGGGGCATCAAAGGAAACTATATATTATTCACTAGAGAAAATGGTTTCATAATTCTCAAATGCGATAATCCTGATGATTGTGATAGAATTTTAGAATTTGAACCACATTTTTACAGTAAAAGATTGATATTTATGCGGAAATGCCAACCTGGATTAAAACTGACTAGATAATCCCTTCCAAGTGTTCCTATTTGGATTAGGTTGCCTGATTTGGATTTGGATTTGGATTTCTGGTTGGTTGAGGCGATAAGTAGAATAGCATCAACATTAGGCAGCCCATTGAAATTAGATAATGTTACAGAGAGCGTAACAAGAATTAATTTTGCTAGAGTATTGGTAGAAGTAAACTTGGATTTTAAGTTTCCGGATAAAATTCCTATCAAACTTTTTAATGATGAAATTGTGTGGCAAAACGGGAGTATGATTGATTGGGTACCTTCTATATGCACCAATTGCAAAAAAATTGGTCACTCGAATGAAGCATGTAAGTCTAATAAGATTTGGACTCCTAGAGTCAATTATTATTTAGAGAACGATGTGGATATAGATTTAAAAAGCAAAAGTCAGAGCATATATACTGTTGAAGACTCTGATAAGAACAAATTATTAAACAACAATATATCTGTTGAGAATGGTGTTCATAAGGACAGTATGAAAAAGGATTGTGGGATGGAGATTGATTGAAATGTGGCTGATTTGAATGAAGTTAGGAGAGACAATGCAGATAGAGAAATGTTTTCTAATAATTAGGGCTGTATATCGGACAGGACAGTCCGTTGTCCGGCTCGGTCCGAAGCTATAAGGTGTCCGGTCCGTGTCCGTCCGATTCTCTTATAGGACAGAGCTTGGACACACTAGTTTTTTGTCCGATGATGTTTTTCTATTATATCGGACAGGACAATCCGTTGTCCGGCTCGGTCCGAGACTATATGATGTCCGGTCCGTGTCCGTCCGAATTCTTATAGGACAGAGCTTGGACACACCTCCGTCCGGTCCGGTCCGACCCGTTTACACCCCTACTAATAATGTCATCGCCTTAGCTATGGATATTTCTTCTTGCACAACATACTGCTCAGATTATTATACCTAATCTGTGGACTGTAGGAGTATACAATATTGTGAACGAATATCTTATATTCGTGAGATAATTTATCTATCATTTACAACACATTATCCGTTATCTATACTAAGTCACCATCACTGATCCCATATATAACATCTAACACATTCAAATTAGGCCGCCGCTAAACACATCTATGAAAACATAACAAAGGTGAACCACAAAGAGTTAAAATGCAAAACCACATGAACAGAATCAAACCTTCTATTCAACCAAAAATGTGTGTTCCAGAATAATTAGGCCATATGTAACATATATACTATAAACATCATCATAAACTACAAAAATGAAATGGCCTCGAAATGTTATCTAATAGTTGAAGGTTGCGTACCAAGTAATTTACTTTGTCAGCTCCAGAGATTCCCAATTCAAACAACTCCAGCAAAGCATTAAAGCAACTAAATTATAGAGAGCTATACATTTGATATGCTCATAATAACGCGTTTGACTTTTTTTTCTCCGAAATGGAGTTCCAATATTTGAAATCAGTACCAAGAATGGAGTGTAAAATGACAACTTTATACATAAACATCTAAAAGTAATGAGATGAAATTGAAAGCAGTGGAAAGAAAATTACTAGACCGTAAGTTATCACAGCTAAAACTATGGTAACAGAATAGCCTTTCTGAAGTATTTGAAATCAGTACCAAGATTGGAGAAGATAGGAGCAAACAGTAAACTCAACGTGAAGTGTAGGAGAAGAGAATGGATGAACCGGGCCGTGGAAGGGGATCAGAAGCCACACAGTGGCAAGGGATTTTGTGAATTTAGGGATTTCGGAAAAGGAGGCGGAAGTAAATTTGGGATTTGGGTTTGGAAAAGTGGATTTGAAAAGTGAGATAACATGAAATAATTGAAAGGGCGCAAAATTTCAGCTGCTTGGAGCCAAAAAAATTGCTGTTTGGAGCCAAATAAATAGTTTATAATATAAGCTTGAAGTTTAATAAATTTTCAAGTAGATCATTAGTTGAAAATTTACTTGAATATGAAGAGCGCAATTTGAAGTATTATAAAACTAAACTAAGCTTTCTTTAAAGTAATGTAAGTATTTATTCAAATTCAACCAGATGTATCAATCGTTCAATATTAGGGCTGTCAATGAATACCCGAAAAATTCGATATCCGTCCGAATTCGTATTCGAAATATCCGTTATCCGACATTATCCGAAAAGTGGATACGGATATCTGATATCCGAAAAGCTTTTTGTATACGGATATGGTTATAGTGGTATCCGTATCCGAAAAATATCCGTCCAACAAATTGATGTAAAATATATAAATCAAAATAGAAAAATAGAGTTAATAATTATTTTGTACTATTTGATGATACTGTGATATAATTTTTTGTTCATTTTTAGTGAAAAATGGTAGTATTAATGTTTAATTTTGGAATATTTTTGGTTATGCCTATGGGTATTAGTATAAAACAAAGTTTCATCGTCACATTCCTTTATTTTCTTGTTTTATAAACATTAGTATAAAAATTATTTCATGTTGATCCAAACATTTTTATTTATACTCTTAAAAAATCATTAATTACTGGCGGAGCGGATAAATATCTGATATCTGTCCGTAACCGAAAATTAAATGGATACGGATATCCGATATCTGAAAATTAGGCGGATACGGATATCTGAAAATAATTTTGGATACGGATACGGATATGGCACTATCCGTATCTGAAAGCATCCGTTGACAGCTCTATTCAATATTATTATTTAATTTACTGTAATTACTACTTATTACTTATTAATTATTCAACATTAACTACTACTTATAAATTATATTGTTTATTGTTAAATAGTTAATGTTAAATGCATATGAAAGTATATTGGTATCATTTGTATTTCTAATTTATTAACACTACTCAGATTACTATTTTCAATTAACTATATGTGCATATAAGTAGTTGTAAAATCACATATAACATCTGAACAATAAAGGTTTTAAATAAATATTTGCTATTCATAATTAACTAGTTGTTATAAATTTCTATTACAATCAAGTGAAAAGAAGCAATTGTTAAAAAAATATTTATTGCACCGGCAGAGAAAACAATTGTTAAAACTAAACTATAAATTATAAATATATTACTTCATAATTATTAAAAATAATTATAAACTATTAAATGTTACTTATTAATATTAAAAATATTAATTATAAATCGTATATAATATAAAAATAATTTAAATTGTTAATCATAATTTATGAATTATCAGATATAATAAATTATTAGATAATATAGTAAGTATACATTATTATTTATACATTATCATTATAAATTATTAATTAATTAATTAACTATACCATAATACTAACTAGTAAAAATTATCACAAACCATTAGTTATTAAATATTAAATATGTCAATTATTAATTATTAATTTTAATTATTATTTATCAAATATTTATTATTCATTATTTAATAAAGTAATCATTAATTATTGAACATTATTTACTTTTGATAGTAATTATTTATTGAATGTTATTTACTTTTGATAGCAATTATTTATTATTTATTATTAATATATTATTAACATTAATTATTTAAAATTTATATTTACTTACTAATTACTAAGTAAAAACACAAATGTAAAACATTTTATAAATAATAAATATATAAGTCCTTTTCAAATCTCTTGGAAAACTGCTGCAAAAACAGCTTCAAAATTCTGGCAAGGGTAAACAGCCTCTATCTACAACAGAATTTAGCGTTAAATTTTGGATGACGGTAAAGTGCTGCAATTTCCAATGATTTAGCGACAAAAATAAGATTCGACGGTAATAATTTAAAATAAGTTGACATACAAAATCCAAAATATCATCTCTTACAAAGTCCACGAAAATTCGTCGCTAATTTGCGATGGAATTTACCGCCGCTAAAAATCTGCCGGTATATGCAGCTTTTCTTGTAGTGTTAGTTCTAAGATATAGGCTGCGGTGATATATAAATATTAAAATACTTTTTAATAGCTTAGGAAAATAAACTGGCATTCATGGAGAGGGGACGTGATGGTATCAAGGTGGTCTGTATTTACTTTTTAATAGCTAGTTTAGGATAGGACATGATTTAGGCTTCATAGCGCAGAACACAGGTGAGCTACTAGGCTTAGTTACGAAGTTACAATAAGTCTCTCCGTTTATAGTTTATGTACCCTAGTATGTAGAACTCTGTTTCCCCCTACATACTGCTATGGACAAAAAATAAAAATACAGTCGTGTCCAACGTGGTGCCACGATCTCAGAAATATAATAATATCGGTAGGTTAACTTATACTGTGAAACCCCAAAATGTTGATATAGGGTGCAAAATATTCCAAATAAAAAATTGCGTATTTAATTATTTAAAAATTACAGTAAAATTCTAAAAATTAATTTATCACTATGTCTCAAAAGAATCTTGTCTAAATTCTAAACTGATATCTAGTTATATCAAATAAACCGTGACGGTCGATAAATGATTCTATAGCAACTATTTGAAAATTTGATTTGGACATAACTCATAATCTGTAACACGAAATCTTGGTTTTTCACTTCCAGTTGAAAGATATAGTTCAACAGAATCGAACGTTTCTTGTTTCGAGGAAATCCGACTTGTAACGGATCATGTACGCTCAGTTGAAGTTCAAAACGTTAAATTACGAACTTCAGCGTCGTTATGAGCTCGATTATATTTAATATATATTTTTATACCTTCAACTTCCTTTTAATTAATATATAAATCCACTTATATTACAAATTCAATATTTAAACTGATTTAAATATTCAAATACAAACCGATTAAAATGTGGGACGTTACATTCCTTCCCCCTTAAAAGAATTTCGTCCCCAAAATTACTAAGGTAGGAAAATACTACAATTCGTATTAGTTTGGTTAAAATCATCTATTTACTTCTTAACTTCAGTTTCAACTGAATCGATTAACTTTAATTAAAATATTAATTTCTTCATATTAAGAAATACTTTTAGAAATTCTGAAAATTTCTTAACAGCTTAAATTTTTCGGAGAATTTCGCCACCATCTCCTCTGCACGACTCATTCGGTGCTACTACAACACGCCTCTCTAGGCTTTCTCCAGTCTAAAAGAAAATAAAACTGCCAAGCGGCTTGCCAAAAATATCACATAAATCTCATACTCGAATATAATGGAAACTTGTACCTTTTTGTTGGCATTTAACTCTATCTCTGCCATTTGCTATCACTTTAACATATATCCAAGCATCCTTGGTTGATCTCCCATCAATCCATTCTCAAACCAATCTTTCGCTTTTACTAAGCCAAATTTCTATTTCAACTCCAATTCCATTCTCAATTCCAAACTCTTAACCTTGTTAAGTTCTATTACGACATTCCATTTACTGATTTATTTCTCAAATCAGCTATCTTCATCTCCAAATTCAAAATTCGATTCTTATTCTCAAGAATCAATTCATTTTAATAACTCGAATCTCCAATATTTCTCTTTTACAATTTACATTCTGGATCGTTCCAAATTCAGTCCAATTTTGTTTATCTTAGTTTAAGTTCCACTTTTACCATTTTGACTCCATAAGTTAAATCTTTATTTCAAAATTCAAATTCCTGGGATTTATTTCAAATCAGTTTGAAATCATATATTATTCAAAACTTTTGAATTTTTGACAACTTGTTTCCTCATAATAATTCAAAAAACAAAATCTTTGGTAGTAATCCGTCACTTAGAAACTCGAAAATGAACACTGATGATGCTGCCGTCATTATCAGAATTATTTTCCAGTGATCGAAGTGAGTTCAATAATATATCACTTTCAAAATTCATTTTAAAACGCTTCCATTTTGAATTTTACTTCAAAATATACTTTTCAGCACTTGGAAAACATTTCCAAATTTCCCCAGGATTTTTAAATTTCCATATATTTAATCCAAATATTATTTCCAACTCTTTTCCAAGTTTCCATAGTTTTAATTCCAATTCTGGTTTATCTTCAAATTCAATTTATCTGATTTATATATTATACTCATGTGAATTCTTGTTGGTTATTTATAACCAATTCAATTATAATCTTATTCGATTATAATTTCAACCAACACATTCAATATATATATATATATATATATATATATATATATATATTGTAATTACTCCAATATAAATACTTTTTCAATATTAGGATATATTTTTGGGTAAAATTATTTTATTTACCCTATTTTCAAAACATATCATGTCAAATTACTTTGTTCAAGAGTTTAGAAAGATCTATCGATACAGTTTGCATTACCGTATCGACCAGAATTCATAAACCACTCGTCAGACCAATCAGCCCAATATAAAATCGTTTTTATATCAATTTGCAAATACGCGCTCTTATATATATATATATATATATATATATATATATATATATATGTATGTATGTATGTATGTATATATGCACACACACTCAAACTCAATCTAAAGTATTACTGAATCCATCTCTATTGAGTTACGCCACAATGCCAAGGTAATAACTTAACCTTCAACTCTAATACCACTGTAGGCCACGAAATTTTCGACCCAGAAAATCAACATAAGCACCATATTAATTATTCAAGAATCGAAAACATCGGGTCATTAATTTAAGACTCGCCCACGTCCTATTCATCTTCTCAAAACAATACCGCTCCCCAGACATCAATAATCCGAACATAATAAGCTGCTTCCATGATCCATCTACAGGACACTAAGTAACTTCGGACCCACCTCTCCGATCCTATTTACACGCAACAACTACCAGTCCCCAGTATTTCATTCGCCACCATCACATGAAACTCTGATCCTACCTCAAGCTCATGTGTCATGTTCATCACCATTTCACTTTCAACTGTCAGCTTCACGTTCTTTATCCCAATCTTGTGTATACGCACCTCAGTGCACACACCGATCACCAAATAACTGCATACCTCCTTTATTCCTTTTTACATGTTCCCGTACACTTCACTGCTTGCCACCATGCACACGTTCTTGCATTCCCCTCCCCTCCAGGTCCATCACGCAACACAACGGGTCCATTTTAGTGTTTCACATTTTAAATCTTCTATGGACAAACCCAACCCTTAACGTGACTGCCTCACCTTTTACCCTGCATGTTTTGCTACAAGAATCCATCTCCCTTCCACTGGATATTATACGCCTGCTATTCTATTCTACATGACACTAACATCATCCCCTTCATAAAATCATTTCCGCACTTATCCCAAACCGTACTCCTATTAAACCAGTCTGCTCTTCCCTCACAAACATGCAACTGTTGCGTGGAAACTCTCCTTCATTCCAGCCTTTCAACGCAAGCCCCACCTTGCTTACACCCAGACCTTGAACCCTCCCTCGACATCTACTTTTTGGCCGTCCTTTCCAATTTAAACAGACCAATACTCCTCAATTTACAATCCCTAAAGCTCCCCACGTTTACAATGCCAACCTCAAGAATACATACAACGCAATCCATCCCAGAACAGTCTAACTTCCCCATAACTTCCTCAAACCCGCACGTATTATTCCCCACTTCACTATATCTAAACCACCATTACCTTTCATCTCCTCGTCCGAAACTCAACCACCACTTTTTGCACACATTCTTTTTAGTGAACTCCTCCCGAGCTTCATCATCGGCCATCCTCCCTTACCCCTCACGAATTTGTTTTCCAGCCCTTTATTATCATTATTATATTTTTCGCTAATACAAAGCTTTCGGTTTTGAACACTTTTACTTAAGCCAAACAAAAACATATGAAGATGTCCATTGTGTATGTATATATAGATCTATAAAACTTAATGCTTAAGGAAAACGAAGTGTGGTCAATTTCTTGCGTACAATGCTATGTTTTAGCCCATTTCCCTCTAAGGATGGTAATGTATTATCAAAGCCATGCTTTAGCTTTTAGGATAGGTAGTCTGTACAGATAGGTTTTTGGAAGTGACCACTCAATATAGATACAAGACTTAATGCGAAAGGAAGAGGGGTAGGTTTTTCATATTTTTATTGATATTTTTCTTTGTATTTTACTGTTTTATTTTACTAGTAAAACTTAGTTTACTTTGTTCCTTAAGGAGTAGCAGCTGCCAATAGTGTAGAGTATGCACTATTTAAGTAGGTTTATAGTGATGGGATAATACATGTTTACTTTCGTATGAAGTAACTAGGACTTTTGGATTGTTATGATAGCTTTAGTTCTAAGATATAGGCTGCGGTGGTATATAAATATTAAAATACTTTTTAATAGCTTAGGAAAATAAATTGGCATTCATGGAGAGGGGACGTGATGGTATCAAGGTAGTCTGTATTTACTTTTTTTATAGCTAGTTTAGGATAGGACATGATTTAGGCTTCATAGCGCAGAATACAGGTGAGCTACTAGGCTTAGTTACGAAGTTACAATAAGTCTCTTTGTTTATAATTTATGTACCCTACTATGTAGAACTATGTTTTCCCCTACATACTGCTATGGACAAAAAATAAAAATACAGTCGTGTCCAGCGCGGTGCCACGATTCCAGAAATATAATAATATCGGTAGGTTAACTTATATTGTGAATCCCCAAAATGTTGATATAGGGTGCAAAATACTCCAAAAAAAATTGCATATTTAATTAATTAAAATTTTCAGTAAAATTCTAAAAATTAATTTATCACTATGTCTCAAAAGAATCTTGTCTAAATTCCAAACCGATATCTAGTTATATCAAATAAACCGTTTCGTTCGATAAACGATTCTATAGCGACTATTTGGAAATTTGATTTGGACATAACTCACAATATGTAACAAGAAATCTTGGTTTTTCACTTCCATTTGAAAGATATAGTTCAACAGATTCGAACGTTTCTTGTTTCGAGGAAATCCGACTTGTAACGGATCTCGTACGCTCAGTTGAAGTTCAAAACGTTAACTTACGAACTGTAGCGTTGTTATGAGCTCGATTATATTTAATATATATTTTTATATGTTCAACTTCGTTTTAATTAATATATAAATCCACTTATATTACGAATTCAATATTTAAACTGATTTAAATATTCAAATACAAATCGATAAAAATGCAGGACGTTACACTTCTGCTGTTTCTAAAACTTTTCCTCATGGGGTTGGATGTTTGTTATTTCTTGGACCTGCATATGTTCAAAATTTTATAGAGCATTATTTCATATATACATGAAACTGATATAGAGTACTTGCTAAAATGATATTGTACAATAATTTGATATCAGTTTGGTATTAATTTGGATATTAGTTTTGAATAAGAATATGCTACACAGTAATATGGTATCTGTTTGGCATTAATTTAGGTATCAATTTTGAAAAAAAAATTATTATACAGTAATTAGTTATCATTTTTGTATCAATTGAGGTATCAGTTTAAAAAAAGATAAGACTACACAATAAATAAGGTATTAGTTTTACAAAAAATTGAGTATTATTCTTTCAAGACATAATATATTCTATTTATAAGGTGTATGTTTTGCAGTATTTTAGATATCAGTATTTTCAAGTACACTGGAATATAAAAATAAAGAATCAGTTTTGATACTACCGAGGTATCATTTTTTTAAATATATTATTTTACATAGAAATATGGTATTAGTTTCCCAACTACTTAAGTATCAGTATTTAAAAAGTGTACTCTTTTAAAGTGATTAGGTATCAGTTTTGAATTGACTGAGATATCAATTTTGAGAAAATAGTGCGTTCTATATAAAATGAGAGATGAAATAGTAAGATAAATTTAAACTTTATATCTATCTTTCTTTGATTTCATCCAAAATTCTTTGACGACAATTGATTTTAAGCTTTTGAGATTCCATCTTGCAAATCGCGGGAGTGTGTCATTGATACTCCTTCTTTGTTTAATTAGCTTCATTTTCTCATAGATGCAATTTATGTAAAAAAAAATATACACAAATATAATTTTTTTATCTTTGCATTATATATTAGAATTTTTTATATAAATTATCTTATCAAAGGAAGCATCGAACATCCCGACATGTTCCTAGGCTTGTGAATAAATTTTTGACAAACTTGGTATAAATTTTTTGGATTATTTGCAGCCAAGAGATAGTCTTCATCTTTACAAAGTCAAGTAAGAATGGCAAGAATCCCCATCTTAGTTTTTGTTGCTTGTTGGGGAAGAAAAATGTTAGTAGTATCTCCATAATGATAAGTATTAGTAGGCCTTCATCATGTTGCTTCTTCTTTTTGGCAACTTCTTGCTTGATTCTTTTTTCAATTAGGTTCCTTGTAATGGAAGTGGCTGCTCCAAAATTTCATGTTGTGAAATCTTTGCATTCCAAAGGAACTGATCTATTTGTCATTTTTAGTGTTGGTCGATGTTCCTTCCTTCTGAAGGCATGTAAAATAATTAGCTAATGTCTTATGCCGTTATTTTAAATTCTTCCTTACCAAAGATGAAAGCTTGTCGATTAGGCGAACAACAACTATATACAGCATCCAAATTTTCTTAGTGCTTTTCACATTCCTTCAAAGCAAATTTTTCGTTGTTGAAGATATTGAAAAATGATTGAAAGGTGTGCTTTTTTAGTAAGTCCATTTTCTTTTTATTCAACCTTTTTTTACAAGATTTATACTCTTGTACACAACTTAAAGGTCACATTTATATGTGGTATCAGATTTTGTTTCTTCAGGACATCTTTGTTCTGCTCTGTACTTGCTATCACCTTTTGTCTCTTGGTCGAGGATTCATAAAATCATCATCCCAGTATACTAAAAAAACACTATCATTTTTACACAAAAGTGCTAATTATGTATTATATAAATGTACACAATAATACATTACAATATTTATGTATATCAGTTTTGAAAATGCATTTAAATGCATATTTATGTACATGTAGGTATACATTGCTAGGTATCATTTTTGGATGTACTATGGTATAAATTTTGCATGTATATACTGCTAGGGGTCAGTATTGCATGTGTTTTGATATCGGTGTCAGTAAAATAAAAAGAAAATTCTAAGATGTAAAGGTGTATAGTAGCAGTTACGCATGTTGTGTAAAATGTAAAGGTGTATGTATTGAGTTTTGTATTTGATACAGATCAGTTTTGTATGTGATATAATCTCAGTTTTGCAAAAATAATAAATCAATCTAATGTGTTCAGCTGTATGGTTATGGTATCAGTTTTGCATGTTATGTGGTATCAGATTTGTTGTGGTATTAGTTTTGCATGTTATGTGGAATCAGATTTTATGTGGTATCAGTTTTGCATGATATGTGGTATCAGTCTTGATAAACTAATAAAACGTTGTAGTATGTTCAATTACATGGTATTAGTTGTTATACCACAAAAGTGTCAGTTTTCCTTCATCAACATTCTCAGTATCATTTTTCCTATGATTTTATATGTATTGGGCATTTGTATGCTACAGGATTATCAGTTTTTGTTCCTCTTGATATTGAAACAGTATTTTCAGAGCCTGAGAGCTTTAATTTCACCCAAATAAGCTATATATATATATTTGTCATTTGTGCATTGTGAAATATACATAAAAATGATACTATTAATGGTACTACCGAATCTGTCTTTAACTTTAGGTTCTTCACTTTGAATTTGTTTACCCTTTATTGCTGCTTTTTCCTGTTCAACATTTTCAATACTGTTAGACATTAATATTGATAGTATCAGTTTTTTTTCATCCACAGTATCATTTACCTGAATATTTTCTTCCCCAACCTTTTTCATTTTATTTTATTTCACACTTTTCGGATCATTTCTTTTTTTTGGGCTTTTTTTCTTTAATTTCTTACACTTGTTCTTCATTTTCTCTTTTTTGCATTTTTGATTTCTTTGATTCTATTACAGTTTCATTCGAAGATTTTGTATCATTTTGTACTGGCAATTCAGTATTGACTTGCGCATCAACCAGGGTTTCTACAGCTTCTACTTGTTGTTGAACATCCACTTGAATTTTCACTTCAACTTGAAATGTAGTATCAGTTTGTTGAACATTATCCTTACGTTCAACATTTTGTTGGGGTTCTACTTGCGGTTGCGGTTCTAGTAGGACTCCACTTGTAGTATCAGTTTGTGGAGCAGCTAGTACTTGCGGTTCCAGTTGCGGTTGATTTGGAGATGAATTTTCATCTTGCAGTGAGCTTTGGGGTTTGATTGGAGATGATGCTGATTTTGCTTCGAAGGCCATTAAAGTTGATTCCGATTTGTTTTAATGAAGTCAGAAAATCGATTTTGGTAAAAGGACTGAGATGGAAGATCGATCAGACGAGGGATGAATGAGTGACACTGTTATCGTTAATTTAGATTGGGCTTTCTACCTCCTGAATAAAATATGTTGTGCTTGTCATGTGCATAATTTTTTTAAACAAATTGTCCTTTTCAAATTTTCCCCTTATTTTAAAGGGTGTTTCAATTGAAAAGGAGAAAGAAATAAGTGGACTTATTTTGCAAAGCATTATAATATTTTGAATCCCCCTTGAGTTAAGGAAGACTGCAATTTGTTACTTTAATTTTAAAGACTAAAATAAATTACGAGTTTGCATATATGCATATACATATTGTATTTCAATTAGAAATTAGTTTGTATTTATTCATATGTGCATACATATACATGTTTAAATTGTTTGTAGTTACTCATATGTGCATAAAAATTTATTTAAAAATGTGAAATAGATTTCTCCATATCTTCGTCTCCTTCCTAATTGCTTTTTCTTAATCTTAATTGATTATCTTGTATATGCATAAGTAAATATAGTATTGTTTCTTAAAGAAAAGGTTTTACAACAATGACATATTTATTAAAGCATTTAATGATTATGCACGCTTCCTATATGTCTCACTTAACCAATATTCACTGTAAATATATTTGAATATATTTTCATTTCATGTCATAGTTAAATTGACTATTAATGTCACATAATTAATTAGTCAATTTATTTAACTGAATAGAATGAAATGATTAGTTTTTCCTCAGTTCTCACTAAATAAAGTCTTATATCCCTTTCATAAACGAGTAAGTTACAAAAAATGAAAATTTTCATCTATTGAACTTAATTTAATGAGCAGTTGGCACACACACTAATATGTATATAACAGTATATTTGATGTATTCAAATTTATATACACCGCTTATACATTATACTTACACTTTGTATAAGCGGATGTATTCAATACATTAGTATAATACATATAAGTTAAAATTAAATATGAAAATTTCATTTTATCAATTAAAATAAAATATTGATTTTACTTAAAAGAAACATGGAGACGTTCTAAATGAATTTAGATTTCATATGTTTATTAAAGATCCGAAATGGATTAAAAAAATTGAAATTCATCAATTTCTTCCACTGCAAGTTGATCTAGTTCCAATAGAAACTGTATAAATGTTCAAAAACGCTGAGGGATAGCTAAATATAATTGTTTTATAAGTGCAATGTCATTGTCTTAACATTATATTTACTAAAAGCTGATTTTATAGACATATTCGAATTTTTCCTAAATGAAAAACGAGATGAGCATATAGTGAGTTGAAAAAAATTCATTGGTTTGCCTCCGTATTTAACATGTTCATCTATAAATTGCCGAGGAATGAAAAACATGGTATTAATTATCGAAAACTCTTAACTATATAGTTTATAAATTCCCTTACTAAGTAGATTATCGGTCTTCATTATAGTATCATCCGTTTCATCATTACCAATTTTCACTTCGTCAAAAGCATCCAAAGAAGTGTTTCCTAACACCATTGCTAAAAAGTACCATAAAATTTTAGGTTACACGCTTCCTAATACCAATCATTTTAAAGGCTACCAAATTCATTTTTTTTTTATTTTTTCCACACGGCGAGCAACCGTTGACCAACACCGTTCTTTCCAGCGAACAATTACCGAATAATAGTTGTAACGATCTGCAAGAATTCGATGCTCGAATTTTGACAATAATACATAAATCCCGTATTACTTGCCAAAATTCAAGTATTGAAAACATAGATAGTTATTAGAAAGAGATTAGAGGGTGATAAGAAAGAAAGAATTACTAGAATAGAAGAAGAAAAAGGAACAAACAACACAGAGTCTCATATCGCAGTGGAACAAAATACAATATAGAAATAAATCTTTGTTGAGAGCTTTAAAAATACTTACAATCATCAGAGTACATCACACATATGGACAATTATAATACCCTGTCCTCATCTACAACACACAGCGGAATAACAACTAAATATAATACGTCTGAACATCTCTAGCTCATCCCTTCATAGCATCCGATAACCTGAACCTGTACGACCTGGTCTAACCCGAGCATTACAAACGACGGGTCAGTCTGGTGAACTAGAGTGAGAAAAACACACTGAGTTTATAGGTATCGCACAAGTTGATTTTAAAGTCAAAATCCTTTTGAAAGAAAAGGATAATCGTAAGACCAAATCCACACATAAATATAGACGTTTTTACCTTACGATAACCCGAAACGTTTTTGAAATAAATATCTTCTCTGATATTATAATAGTATCTAAATACAAATAAATATCAATCTAGCAGAACGCTTGCATCTCACGCTCTACATATATAGTATACAATCAAAACCGCGGGCGCTTATTGGAGAATGGATTTCCAACTATGGCAAGGTATGGGACCACCTTCCGACAATGTACCTCTGGAGATGAATACATTGGGGATTCAACAAGAACGTCTTGTAACCCCGGCTAAACATGACTGGTCCCTCACTTCGCTTGAGAGTACCGAATATATCATTACCATGGTTGGCGGCCAGTCAACCGAACCGATAGCATACAAAATACAGGAACAATCGAAGGCATTTAGTTTCACCAGATCAGGTAATGATATACCCTTTTGATGGGTGCGACCTACATAGCCATGCGATCTACCCGATTTTATACCATTTCCCGGTTAAAGAGCCTTGAGGTCATAATTAATTAATTTACCTTTATTATTATTTTAGAACATCTGGCCACCATTCACTTTGAATGACACATCATCAGATCCGCCAGATAATCACTAATTGACGTCCACAAAAATATTCTGGGTGTTTACGCAAAAAGAACGAATTCTTCCACCACCAACAAAAGTATGCTTGAAGAATTCAATAACGTAATCCTTTGGAAATACTCTGTTAGATATTCGTCCATACGAGTGGTCCTAGAACTGGACAAACCGATGGCACCCTCATACTACATCCTTGAATTACCCTATGGATCAGTAGCGAGTAGTCCTTGCAAATCCGTAACATTTCAACCACGACAGAATCACGTCAGAATACATCTGGTTGTACGGGCAGAGAATATTCGACAGTAACCCTTCCGCTTATGAAGATCCACGGTCTTCAATTGCTCCATCTTGAATCAGTATCTTCACGTATTTGCCAGTTCGGAACGGTTTTCGAATATAAATTCAATCCCGGTCTTTCCGTACTAACAATCGCATGGGTCAGATTTGATAGTCAGTTATTTAACCATCAGATAATAATCATGAGAATAAAATGAGTTCACTGATTCAGTACTTGACATTACTTGGACTTTTTATATAAAAGCAATTAACGAATGTTAATTTAAAACTCTTAAATCTTGTAATATAACGAACATAGCTTTTCATTTCTTATTTAACATAAGATTATTTCAAAACTATTTTAATTTAATACTAAGAAAAATATCTTATAATCATATCCAATTTCTATTCTGCTATCATTATCAAAACATTTTCTATATCATGACTCACTGGTTATATATTTATATTAACTCGTTGATCAACCTTAACTCGTCTCTTTATTTAAATTAATTAATAATATAAATAAACTCATTTACGTCTATTATTATTAAATAAATAATAATAATATTCCATTTTAATTGTTTCTTAAAAACAATTAATTTTGGTTATTAATCATTACATTAATCCTTGCTTATCCATCTTAGTAATATAAGAATTAGCTTATAATTAAGGTACACGTGCTTCGCACACGGCAGATTTTGGTATAAAAATGGTGGTTGATGGTTAAACAATCTATATATATATATATATATATATATATATATGTGTGTGTGTGTGTGTGTGTGTGTGTGTGTATATGGCTGGTTAAATCTCTTTTGTATCAATGTATCATTATTCAAAAACAAAACCCAACACTTATTGTTTTAGAATAAACTCATTCCAACACTCCATCTCATTATATATTCTCAAATCTTTTTTATTAACGTGACGCTATTATTTCTCATATGGAAATAATAAATTATTCTTGAACTCTTTCCCATTACAGGCTAATATAATCCTCAGATAATTTTGAAATCGTCCAAGTTGGGGTATTTATTTACCTCTCAGACCTTGATCAACAACGTTTATATCTTAAGGTAGATATGAATTATAATTCAAAAGCTGATATTTATACTAATATCAAAACCCAATCTCATTCAACTATTTTACTTAAACCATGATTCTATAATCCATTCCTTATGTCTAAAAAACTCTTTTAATTATTCTGAAGTCGCCATTTCCTTCCTGTTGCTATTCACACGGGCCCCACTTGCTTCACCTACTTTGTTTAACTGCTCCAGTACAAAATGCGTTCTTCCATCTTGGTTCCCATCACTCTGCAAAACAACCAACGCACGGTGCCTTGAGCTAACCCGCCACCACGTCCATCGTAGGTCTTCACCATCAGCGCCACAGCCCCCCTACCACAACGCCTACTACAGTTCCATTCCCATGTCCACCCTCCGCCTGTACTAATCCCAAAACCGGCCAATGTCTCGAGTTCGAGACCGACCACAACGTTGAACCGCAGAAGATCAGCACCGTTGAAATTTAAGAGCTCTTCGAGCTGAATATTTTTGCTGTTGGAAATTTAGTAACAGTTGCAACAAACATATTATTTGCAACTGCTCTTCCAAGCCAGTTGCGAATAAATATCTATAGCAACTGTTTTTGCCACTTGCAATAACTGCATTTTTTACAACTGCTAAAGCGAGTTGCAAAAAACATATTATTAAAAGTAAGTATAAGTTTTTAATGATTAACTTTCAATAACTAATTTTAAATAGTTATTATTAATTGATTAACTACTAGTAATTATATAGTAATTAAGGTTAATATTTAATAATTATTAATTAATAATGATATTCAAGTATTATAAAGTGATATTTATAACTGGTAATTAATAATAATTAACATTTAAAAATTAATAATTATATAATTATTAAATAATAATAAAAAACTAATGGATAATAATTAATATTTAATTTGAAATATAAATATGTTTAGATATTAAATCAGTTGATGTCTAAAAATGGTCATAAGACTACCAACCATGCTAATTCTTGCTATACACTTGATTTGTACAATTTAAGTACACACAAAATAAAATAAAATTATCATTCTTTAATGGCATAAAAAATGTTTTGTTTGAATGATAATTATTTGTTTAAAAAAAGTTCAAATACATGCATTATCCTTACACAATAAAAACAAAAATGAATGACAATAATGTACTCGGCATATATAAACGTGAAACAAGGGGTAATGCTTAGCTGTAATAAGTAATAATTAATAAATAATACGAAACAACATTTTAATTTCATGTTAAACCACCCCATTAAATAATCAATAATAATTAACAAATACGAGACTACATTTTGCAAAGTAATAAATAATTTATATGTGATAAGTAATAATCGTAACCAATAACTAATGTTTTCAATAATTTATAATTTATAATTATTGTCATAATTATTAGTATAACATAATTAATAATTTTACTAATAAGGTATAAAACATATTTTGTATATATTCGTGAAATTGATAAAGAATTAGTGTAAGCTTATGAGTTAAATTTGATAATTGGATATAATTAGTGATAAATACTAAATAACCAATAATCATTTTTTTAATAATTAATCACTAATAATCTTAAATGTTTAGCCTTTAATAAATACTGATTGAAGTTTAACGTTTTATTACAAGAATACTAATTTTTTTTGAACTTGCTAAAACGACCGAATTTCATGTTAATAGAAATGTGAATCTAGATTGAAATGATGCCACTCAAACAACCAGATTATACATTTATACTGCTGAATGCAATATTTCCGATACTTCCCTTTTTCTTCTAGGCTAGTCCAAACATTTCTCAATCCCGCTTCCTTTTTTGTTTCCCACTTCAGAATTGAGATACCGAAATCTAAACCGGATTATTCATTCTTTCAGATCCCTAATTTTTCGAAAACCCTAATTTCTAAAAAAGACCCAAAGCCTAGAACCCGATTCATTTCATCTCCTAAACCGACCAGGAAACGAACACCCTCTTCCCTTTGATCGACCCACTCATCCTTTGGAAGCCACGAATCGATGACGAAGCGGCTGATAAACAAAATTATCAAAGGCAACTGTTCATTAATCCTCTAAACTCTACTTGCCAGCGCTCAAGAAATTCCTGATTGTGATTTTTTTCTTCTCGTTCTATTTCGGTTCGTACAAACAGGATAAGTGATTTCTCTTCGAATAAGTTTTGATTTTCGTATTTTATCGGTGTTTAGATTTTTGAGCATACGGTTATTCACCTCTTAGATTTTTGAGCATATGATTATTCACGTCTTAGATTTATTCTTCTTGTTCCATCAGTGTTTTGATTTCTCATTGAATTGGTAATTGGAAGTCCTATTTCGTATTTTATCAACGTTTCGATTTTCCTAATCGTGATTTGTTGTTTTCATACTATTTGTTGTCAGTGAAAATTTAACTCCAAGATGTTAATTTTTTTTCTTTCATTTTAGTTCTTTTATTTTATTACATGACCTTTAGCAGAATTTATTATAATAGATGTATCCATTTTATGTGTAATTGAATCAAAGTTCTAAGCTCACTATCCATTAGAAGTTATACTGAAAATGTGTTAGGTTCTCTAGC
Organism: Allium sativum; assembly: GCA_030737875.1. Classification (NCBI taxonomy): domain Eukaryota; kingdom Viridiplantae; phylum Streptophyta; class Magnoliopsida; order Asparagales; family Amaryllidaceae; genus Allium; species Allium sativum. The sequence goes on from CM060922.1 coordinate 68,653,904, forward strand.
TAAAAATGGTAGTTTAAGATTACATGTTTTGCGTTAAAGTCAAAATTCAACTAGAGCCTTAAGGAGCCAACTACCTTATAGTAATTTTGTAGAAATAAACAGTAGTTGGTGAATCAAGTGTATGTGTGTTATATATAGTTGAAAAAAAAACTACTGTCATTGTCTTTTCTCCTTTATTCACTTGAACATTACTAATATGAATGTTATGATGTATAATTTGTAAGTCATAAGAAAGTTGTGAAAAAAAGACTTCAATTTATTTAAAATGTCTTATGATTATGTCGAATCAATTCAAGACTTCAATTTTCTTCACAGTACTGGGGACTTTCTTTCGGACATTGACAGTTTTAGCTTGATGATGGAGATTCAGGTGATTACCGAGATTCTGCTGATTTCGTGAAAGAGTTAATTGAATGCTATATTTATTCCATTTCTATGTTTTAGAGTGAATGAATCACGGTAGGCACTTCAGTTTGCACAAAACTCTATGATATGGCACTTCGTTTTCTCAATATTTATTTAGTTGGCGTTACTGCAATAAAAATCCGAAACGTCACTAGTTTTTGAAAATCAGTTTTATGTATCAATTGGTTTGTTAAAAGCCACGCACAACAACTTTTAAGTGTACTGTGTATGAACAAAAGTGATTTTTTTCGTATAGTAATTATATCTGCATGCACTTTCAAAGCAGTCTTTGATAATTTATTTATTTTTGAAGGTGGAAGCAACTTTTGGACGTGCACTTACCGGTGTTGATCACGATAATGTCATCATAGAGATCAACTCATTAAGGTACAACAATTTATTTAGAATAATTACAATTTCACAGATGTTGTATATTATATTTGTGAACCAGTTAACATAAGTAGAATTGAAATTGCCTCACTTGTAAGTCATAAGAAAGATGTGATGCTAAGAAAGGCATAGAAAGCTGACGTAAAGATTAGAATAATGTCATGCTCAAATATATTAGATGTAATTTGATTTTATTCTCAACATGCATATAAGCTTTGAATGCTAATTTTGTTGAAAACAAGCATACACCTGTCATAATATAAATGTACTCGTATACAAGAGGTTAGCTAGTGCTTATTTTAAAGTTATGAGAAGGAAATGCTCATGAAGCTCCATGGTTTAGATTATGGGTCCGGTGTTGGGTCATATATATTGAATGTCATGATGCATGGTTACTACAGAGCAAGAGAATCAGTATGTGTATGAATTTAGCCATGTCTTTTCAAAGCGCCACATTCATGTGAAAATGGTGGAAGGATGAAGTATATAAGGGTTACATAAAATGTGAATTAATCTACCTAAAAAAAATAGGCTTAACGAGAAAATTGTTAAGGTTTTAAATATACCCTATAATGAGTATGATCATGAATAAAATTAACATAAGCATCATCTGTTAGTTTCAAAAATGATTTTTGGTTATAAGTAGAAGTTTTGTGCCCATTATCTTAACTGTTTTCTAGCATTTATGTTATTCTTATATTTCATATACATTGTTTGAAGTGATTTTATGCAACTCCTACTATAGAAAATTTTAGGTCAAGTTTAAAATATAAGTTACCTATCAAGTGTATTTATTCCAGTTTATCTCAGCAACTGATTCATACTTCAATTAAGCAGGCTAGCAAATATTCAAATCTGGCACTTGAAGTGTTATTCTTGGTTCATTTGTAATAGTACTATTATTTTATTTTGATAGAATTTCATCTTTATTTAATCCTTTATTGTATTTTTTTAAACCTAGAAGAATGCGTGAAGATTTCTACGAATGGACAAGCATGTATTGATTTGGCAAATGGATGCAAATGAGCACACTCAACATAAACATACTGGAAGGTAAGTGAAATTCCTTTTAGTTGACCATTTAACTTTTATCAGCATGAGATATTTGAACTTGTTGGACTTCCTTTGGTGGAAAACTGTTTGGTTGGTTTTAATAGTTCGATTTTTGCCTATAGGCGGGTATTTTTATTTGCATAGAGTAAATGCATATATGTTTTTGTTTTTGTTTAACTACATATGTTTAATCATTATATATGATTTTGATTTTGTTTAACTACATATGTTTAATCAAGGTGCGCTCATATTCTGAAGCATTGCTTGGAGATTTGCTGGTGCTTCTGCGAAGTGCGCATTCTTTATGAAAATGATGGTCGTTTTGATTAGCAGCAGTATTCTTCTGTAGAAAAATGATGATCGTTGTACATGAATGGTGTATGAAAATTATAGAAATTTTTGTTGTAAACGTTTGTACTATTAAAACTTTGTTGAAATAAAATTTTTATTTGTTTATTTCATTCTGTGACATACACTATTACTAAAACGAATACATTTAATATGTAGCATCTATAAGCTGATTTTTTTATAGATTTATAAATCTATTGCAACGGGCATATACTGTTGCAAAAGGTTCAGTTGCAACAGTAAAAGCCTGTTGCAAAAAAGTCTACTGCAACATCTTATTGCAACAGGCGGAAAATGTTGCGAACTTTTTGCAACTTCGGCTACACCAACAGGCGCAGGTCTGTTGCAATTGGTCTACTGCAACAGATATTGCCTGTTACGAAAAGTGTTTTTTGTTGTAGTTGTATCATATGTGCATGTAAAATATACATAAAAACGATACTATTAATGATGTTACCGAATTTGTCTTTTATATCTTCAGGTTCTTCATTTTGAATTGTTTACCCTTTATTGCTGCTTTTTCCTGTTCAACATTTTCAATACTGTTAGAAATTAATAATGGTAGTATCCCTTTTTTTCATCCACGATATCATTTACCTGAATATTTTCTTCCCCAACCTTTCCCATTTCATTTTATTTAGCACTTTTCAGATCATATCTTTTTTTTTTTTTTGAGTTTTTCTCTTTAGTTTCCTACACTGTTCTTCATTCGCTCTTTTTTGCATTTTTGATTTCTTTGATTCAACTACAGTTTCATTCGATGATTCTGTATCATTTTGTACTTGTTGTTTAGTATTGACTTGCTCATCAACTAGGGTTTTTGCAGTTTCTACTTGCTGTTTAACATCCACTTGAATTTGGGCTTCAACTTGAAATGTAGTATTAGTTTGAACATTATCATTACGTTTAACATTTTGTTGAGGTTCCATCTGCGGTATCGATTCTACTGGGACTTCACATGTAGTATTAGTCTATGGAACAGCTAGTACTTGCGGTTCCAGTTGCGGTTGATTTAGAGATGAATTTTCATCTTATAGTGAGCTTTGGGGTTTGATTGGAGATGATGCTGATTTTGTTTCGAAGGCCATTAAAGTTGATTCCGATTTGTTTTAATAAAGTCAAAAAACCGACTTTGGTAAAGGGAGTGAGATGGAAGATCGATCAGACGAGGGATGAATGAGTGACATAGTTATCGTCAATTTGGGTTGAGCTTTTTTTCATCTAAATAAAATATATTGCGCTTTCATTGTGCATATTTTTTTTAAACAAATTGTCCTTCTCAAATTTTACCCTTATTATGAAGGCACTTTCAATTAAAATGGAGCAAGACATAAGCGGCTTTTGTGCAAAGCATTGTAATAAGGAGAAAGACATAAGTTAAGGAAGACAACAATTTGTTACTTTAATTTTAAGTGAAAATAAGCTACTCATCCTTAAAAAATTTCAAAATATAATGCGCATCCCTCCCAATTTTTACTTTCAAACCCAGTCCCTAAAATGAAAGTTCATGTTTTGTAAAAAAAAAAAAAAAAAAAAAAAAAATGCGCTGCCATGTAAAAAAATAAAAATTCTAAATTTTGCAAATTTTCCCAGAAGACCGCGGAAAAAAAACTTGCATATATGTGTGAAAGTATTCATAATAATTGCACACATGTATGCGAGTATTCACGAAGCAGTTTACGTTGGAAATCTTCAAAAATTCTTGCATACATATGTGCAACTATTTTAATATATTTGCACACATGTATGCAAATATTGCATGAAGGTTTCACTTGAAAAATATGCTTGCATATTGTTGTACATATGTGTGCAAGTATTATGAAATACCTGCATGCATGTATGCAAATAAATATGAATTGATTTGCATGCATGCATATTATTGCACACTAGTATGCAAGAATTATGTATTACTTGCATGCATGTATGCAAGAAAACCAACGCAGTTGCATGACTGAAATACTTGCATACATGAATGCAAGAATTTCAGAATATGTGCACACTATTAAGCAATTAACTGCAGTTACAATGTTTTCCTGTAATTTTGGTTTTTGACATGTTTTTTGATGGTTTTACGATCTGAATTTTTTCTTATGTACATGTTTTATTAAATACGAATTTATGTGATTTTTTTAATATTTTTTTATTTTTATTTTTTTAGTGAATTTTTGAAAAATAGGGATGTAATTTACAATAAGTTTAGAACCGGATATGACGTGAATTTTGAAACTTATTAGGGATCTGAGACAAACACACCCCAATTTTAAAGCCTACAGTAGATTACTAAGTTTGCATATATGCGTATACATATTGTATTTTAACTAGAAATATTGTTGGTAGTTATCGATATGTGTATACATATAAATGTTTAAATGGTCACAAATAAAATTGGTAAAAAAAACATGGATATGTCTCACATCCCCATGAATAACATATCAAAATATGAAAACGATCCGACCCTCAGGGAAATAAATAAAAATATATATTTTATGATCTTCTGATGCATAAAATGCGGGTCGTTACATTCTCCCCCCTTATGAAATTCGCCAATGAAATTCCAGAAAACCACAAGTAACCAAATCCCATTCCACATGCCTATCATACACGAGCAGCCAATCTACAACCAATCTTGCATCCAACAAGCCATGCATCCGTAGCCCGAACCTAGCATGCGAGATTCTAAAAATAGCACAGGTTACAATGGTGTGATGGTGAAACAACATCAATGGGTCGTACCAACGGAGAGTTCTGGATGGATCATCTTCATACTCTCTTCCATTTTCCGTGCACAATCGTCATCATCCTCACTCCATTGCATCTTGACTAGCTTAACCACCTTCCTCCTAAGTTGTTTCGTGTCATTCCCCACAACGCGAAGCGGCTTACGAGGTCTCGAAACTATGGACTCGACTTCTAGGTCTTCATATGATCCAGTGCTACCACCACATTCGAATCGTGCACACACTTCCGTAGAAAAGACACATGAAAAACATTATGCGCACTCGACATCTTCTCTGGTAAATCCAACCTACATGCGACCTTTCTAATCTGCTCGACTATCGGAAATGGTCCAATGAACCTTGGACCTAATTTCCTTTACTTCTGAATCGAACAACATGTTTCAACGGTGAAATGTACATGAAAACCATATCACAAACGTCGAACTCCAAATCCTTATGACGGTTATAGGCGTAACTCTTCTGACGATCTTAGGCTGCCTTCATTTGTTGTCGAACGATCTCAATACAATCTGATATTTCTCTTATCATCTCTGGCCCAAGTGTTAACTTATCTCCAGTCTCTAACCAATATGTCGGAGAATTACACGGTCTTGCATACAAATCCTCGTATGGTGCCATCCCAATGCTTGGCCGGTAATTATTGTTATATGCGAACTCAACAAATGTAGATTGTCTTCCCACGATCCCCGGAAGTCCATTACGCAAGATCTGAGGAGATCTTCCAACACTCGATTAACTCGCTCAGTTTGACCATCAGTGTGGGGATGATAAGCCTTACTCAAACGTAACTCAGTTCCTAAAGTCTCTTGCAAACTCTTCCAAAATCCACTTGTGAACAATGGATCTCGATCATTCACTATGCTCTTTGGGATACCATGGAATCGAACTATCCATTTAATGTGTAGTTCTTCCAACTTCAACGTTGTCCTAGTCGATCTGATAAGAATAAACCTTACACTCTTGGTCGAGCGATCCATTATGACGAAAATCCCTTCATTTCCTGCCCTCGTCCTAGGTAGTCCATCAATAAAATCCATCGATACTTGCTTCCATTTCTACGTAGGTACTTTCTATGGATGAAGCAATCCACTCGGCTTCTTCTTTTCAGCTTTCACCAACTAACAGTTCATACATTTGGAAATAAAATTTCCAACATCCCTCTTCATCCCTTCCCAATAATAAGATCTTTTCATGTCCCATTACATCTTATTACCACAAGGATGAATTGTCAACTTAGAGCGATGACATTCTCTCAGAACCTCATCTCTTAATCCATCAATATCAGAAACAACCAGTCATCCTTTCTTTCGAAGTCAACCATCTCGATCGACCTCAAATTCCTTATTCTTTTCTGGTTCCACTCTCGCTTCTAGCTTCTGGATAATCTGGACAAGCTTTTCGTCATGCTTTTGGCTTTCGCCAATCCTTTCGATAAGAGTAGGTCTTATTGATAAGCTTGCCAGCATTTCAGGCTCCAACTCACACCTCGGTCTGAAATCAAACCCTGCCAAGTGCTCGAGGTGCTTCCATTCCAAAAACATAGCTCCCAAACCTGCATGTCTTCGACGTAACACATCTGCCACTGCATTACCTTTACCAGGAGTATAGGCTATACCAAAATCGTATGATGCCAAAAACTCTAACCACCGTTGTTGCCGAAGATCCAAATCCTTTTGGGAGAAAAGACATTTCAACGAATTGTGATCCGTAAAAAGCTCGAATCGAACTCCCAACAGGTATGTCAACACATCTTAAGAGCAAACACAATTGTTGCCAACTCCAGATCATGAGTCGGATAATTCCTTTCGTGCGGGTTCAGCTGTCGACTCGCATATACCACAACTCTATCCTTCTACATCAGCGTTGCTCAAATTCTAGTACCACATGCATCAGTGTATACCACCATTTCCTCATTCCCGCTCGGAATAGTCAAAACATGAGCACTAGTTAGTCTCTCTTTCAGGATACCAAAAGCTTGCTCACACTTCGCATCTCATGTGAACACTTGATTCTTCTTCGTCAATCTTAATAATGGTGCAGCTATCTTGGAGAATCCTTGATAAAACGACGATAATATCTAGCCAACCCAAGGAAACTCCCAATATCCATCACAATCTTAGGTTTATCCCAGTCCTGGATTACTTCCACCTTAGCGGGATCTACCGCTATTCCGTTTCCAGAACCAACATGGCCTAAGAACCTCAATTCATTCTTCCAGAAGTGACACTTCGAAAACTTAGCTTTTAGCTAATGCTTTCACAAGATTTCCAAAGCAACTTGCAAGTGTGTCTTATGTTCTTCCTCATTTTGGGAGTAAACCAGAATATCATCCACGAACACAAGCACAAACATGTTCAACTGGTCTCTGAAAACTCTATTCATAAGATCTATAAAATACGCTGGTGTGTTGGTCAATCCAAATGGCATCACCAGCCACTCAAAGAAACCGGATGGTGTCCTAAAATCTGTCTTCGGCACACTACCCTTTGCCACTCTCAACTGGAGAAATCCCATCGCCAAATCCATGTGGGGGAACACCTTGGTTTTGCGAAGCTAATCAAATAAATCAGTTATCCTCATCAAGGGATACTTGTTCTTCTTGGTCACCTTGTTTAGCTCACGATAATCAACACACAATCTCAAAGATCAATCAGCCTTGGTTGCAAACACAATTAGTTCACCCATTCGGACATGCTTCTCCGAATGAATCATTTTCCCAAAAAGTTACTTACTTGCACCTCTAACTCTCATTGTTCTCTAGGCGCCATCCACCTAAGGGGCATAATAATAGGTCTAGCACCTTTGACAAAATCGATCCTGAACTCAATCTCACGATGTGGCGACAAACCTTTGACCTCTTCAAAGACATCATCAAACTTACTAGCGATCGACAAAGATGACAAGTCTTCCCATGGAATCACAAGTGAATACAAAAAGCTTACGAAGACACCATCTTCTAGCTTATGTCGAATCACAACCATTCTCCCTTCCACATTCCCGACTGTCACCTCTAGCTTCTCGCATTCCACTTTTCCCACATATCTTTTGAGCCAGTCCAAAATGATCCCAAACCCAGCGAAGTTCAAAACAAAGCAATCACACACAAAAGAGCAACCATGACTCAACAACAATAGACCACGGAAAATCATACACAAACTAGACGAACCCATTACCGTATTAGTCACAACCAATAGTCTATCACAAATCTCGGGTTCTAAACCCAAACGACACACAAGCTCATTGCAAATTAAAGAATGCGATGCACCAGTATCAAACAACACTCGAACTGAAACACCGTCGATAGAAAGCGTACCTCGAACAACAACACTCTTTCCTTTCTCCTCCGATGTAGGAGCTCTCGAAGAAGATGGAACAACCTCTAAAGCATATTCCTTCACTATCTGCTTTAGCTCAACAAACTTCTTAAACAGAACTGACTTCTAGCCGGTAGAAATGAACTTCGTCTCAAACTTGATTCGGAACTGATCCCAAGTAATCTCATCCTCAAGAGTCTCTAATGTGACAGAGTTCCACCAATCCATAGCTCTGCCATGTAGCTGTCTCAATCCAATCTTCATCTTAGTCGCATCCTCAATACCCAAGTCTCCAAAAATCCGAATGTAATATTAAGCCACCCTTGAATCTATATTGTCATCTTTGTCCCCTTGAATAGCTTCCCTCCAAGAAATGTGAAGTCCTTACACATCTTAGAAAAATCAACCATCCTAAGCACCTGCACCTGAATACCAACATCTACCGTGACTGCTTCTGGAGATGGTACCTCCTCATGATCGATGCCGCCATGGCCTCAAACATAGCTGGGTAATCAGGTATACCACCATCTCCCCCTCTAAGAACAGTCACCTCCCTAGCAATATGTCTCGAATATCGACGACTCATTCTAAATCTGAAAATAGAATGATTAGTCCACATATGAGAAAAACTGCAATGGGGTTCAAGCGCTACTATACTATACACTATAATATAGTATAGTGAAAATTAGGCACACATCCCTAAAAGCAAACTTAATTAGGCTCACATCCGGTCATAAACTTATTATAAATTAGGTCCCTATTTTTCAAAAGTAGCGAAAAAAATAGGAAAATTATTATTTAAATAAATTATGCATTCGACAAAAAAATCGCTCAAAAAAATTCAAAAAACACACAAAAAAATAGCGAAAAATGCAGTTAAATGCATAATGCTATGCAAGAATCCCAATTTCTTGCATATATATGTGCAAGTATTTCCAGAGTTGCATTCGCGTTTGATTTTTTTACATATTTCTGTGCAAGTATTGCATCATTCTTGCATAATAATATGCAATATTTCATAACAGTGCAACTCAGTTCATTTTTATTTGTATTCAAGTGTGCAAGTAAATCCGAAACATGCACACATGTGTGCAACATACTGCAGGAAAACCGTAAGCATAACTCCCCTTACACAATAATTGCATATATGTATGCAAGTATTGGCAATACTTGCATACATATATGCAACTTTTTTTCTTGGCGTGGACTTCTTCTATTATTTCCAGATATTAGAATTTTTTTTTTAATCACCACCACACTTTTTCCTGGAAGAAAATGCAAGAGGCATAACAAAATAAGTAGCAGGCGGAACCATGAAAGTAGGATGCGGATCCTACAAAAAAGGAGGCGGGAATTCAAAAATAGGGGGCGGGTTTATATTATAAACTATGACCGGTTGTGAGCCTAATTTTGAAACTTAATAGTGACCTGTAAAAAAAGCACCCTATAGTATACATCCATCAGAAAATACAAATACGTCTCTCATAGGTCATTACTCCCACGAGCTTTGGATAAAACCGATTAACCAAAGCTCTGATACCAAATGTGACGACCACTACATACCTCCTGCACAAACCGAGGAGAAGTGCAGTGTATGACGTGCCAGGCCAATACCGCAACGATCATCAGGGTAGAATATCACACATGAAAGCTGTTATATAACTTACAGCACAAAGATAGAATATAATAAAACATATACAATAGGCAGTAATAATGAAGCATCATTGAACATAGTCTTAAACTTTCATATCATCATGAGAATATCCATACATCAAACTGGATTACATCAGAGTCTGTACAATAAGCCTTACCACATGTTCACTCTAAGTAGCATACATCGTCAACAATAGCAGCGGAAACAACAAAATATATATAGTAGGAAACTGATACGTAAGCCTCCAGCTCGTCATCGCTCAGTAGCATCGTCCTCATCAAGATCTAATACCTACTACCTGCTACCTAGTCTTCCCATCCACAACATGGATGAATAGCCCAAGATAATAACAGGAAAACATAAAACCTTGAGTCAGACAATAGTATTAATGAGCGATAAAATAGCTATAGCATTTCCCACGACTGACAATCATCTAATCTACCAACACATCAATAGAAAAGAAACTAAAACATGTCTCCTCCACGACTGACAGTGATAGCCTTTCCCAGAGAATTAGAGAAGAAACAAACATATATCCATAACAACCAATTATCAAGCGTAAACCATCCTAATCGAGCTCAACACCTCCTAAGCATAAACCCCGAAGGCCGAAACCAACATCAGATAAGTACCCAAGAGATATCACCCTAGACATCGGACAATCCACACAAGACGATATGAGCAAACAATAACATGGATGGCTCTGGCTATCACCGCCTACCTTGCCTTGAAACCATCCTTAATAGTATGATTAGCCCATCTTTCCATCCGCCAAGGGAAAATGGTAACCTCGGTTTCAACGAAACTCCATACGCCTTCGCGACTCCTATCTAGGCCCATCGTGGCTGCCCATGGTACTCGACTCATCAAGTCTTTTGGTGCCCTCAGTATACTCCTATTTTGAGTCCGCTAGAACCTATGACGATCCCTCGGCCTTCAATAACTCTAGCAATCCACCTTGATGACTATCTATAAGCTCAAGCGCCTTCTCAAGCGACCATAACCCATGAGCTCAAACATCCTTGAGTCGTCTTCATAACTTCGTTTCATTTCATTGATCAATGAACTCTTCAATTTGCTTTGAACATTCCATCTGAATTTATTTCGAAGCTACGCCTATCGTCGAGCCAAAATAAACTTCATATGGTTGTTATTAGATGGATCGAACCCTTGTTGGATCGCAATCGATCCATATGGATCACACGGCCGATCCATGCTTTCCACCGAGCTTCTGTGTCTTTGGTCGATCGATCAATACACGAGCGATCCAACTCCACCGACCGATCCATAAGAGCCAACACCACAGATCGATCCATCTCAAGCCTTTACATACTCCACTTTTCCCGACCAATGATCCATCGTTCTGGATGATCCAAGCTTGCCTTGACCCAATGATTCCACCATGAGCCAAGTCTGATCCATCACCACCGATCCATCAAGCCACGATACATGTGATCCATCAAACCACGATACATGTGATCCATCAACCCACGATCCATCGATGCACACTCCACCCGAGCCACCGATCCATCCATTTCTTGCATCACACTTCAGGCGATCCATGCTTATGTGACCCATTACTTCATGCTTTCCCTGATCCATACTTTCCACGTCACCATCGATCGATCAAAGCTTCATGTGATCCATTGCCAAATCCACTTTCGCTAAACCGATCCACACAGTCTACGCTTTAACGATGAACATCTATGCATCCATCTCATCCGAACTGGCAAATTTCAACAAACAATCAATAACAATCATCAACCAGCATTAGCACAACAATTAATTACCATTTAATTACATGAAATTCACCAAATCATGATAAAACGATAAAAAAATCAATAAATGGATCTAAACTTGCATAAACATAGAATCAACATATGAATTTACCGCTATAATCTTGCTAGATTAGATCCTATGGTGATTTGAATTAAATATATACTTACCACCATTAGGTCTAGGTGAAAATGACTCGAAATGATGAAATTAAGACCAAAAAAATCCATATGCTCGATTGAATCCGTGTGAGAGACGCTTATCACTCACCAAATCCACAAAATAGCTTGAAATAAATAAATCTCTAATTTGGACAACGAAGAATAGCGAAGAACATCCTCCTAATCAATCAAATTGATGCGGTCTAACCTTCTTCGATGTTGATCTTCAATCTTCTTATGCAAATCTATGAATTGAATGAAATGGAGGTGTATTTGGTTGAGTCGAAGAATCATAGGCACCCAACCAAATAAGAGAATGAAGAAACTAAACTGTTCACTTTACTCCTACCCTCCTATTTATAGCCAACAATCCCTAGCCTTAATGGGCCTCACTAATCAGTCCACTAATATCTGTCCAGAAAACTAGCAACACTAAAACTGCGATTCCTCCAAAACCTCTCAGCCTAAACTTTGATGTGACCACTCTACGGAATTGGAAATGCCATTTCCGATCCAATGAAATCGATCGCAGCACCTGAATCGATTCCAGCCAAAATTTGTGCCCTAAACAAGAACAACAGGGGTAAAATGGTTACAAATAAAATTGGTAAAAATCATGGACAAGTCTCACATCCCCATGAGCAGCATATCAAAATATGATAATGATCCGACCCTTGGGGAAATAAATAAAAAAGTATGTTACGATCCTACGATACGTAAAATGCGGATCATTACAAACATAGTGTCATGATATATGTACATGAAATAGGAAATAAATTGCTCGATGTAGGACAAGATTAACACCACCCCTGCACATCATGACGTGCCCAAGACACAACGAGACGAAACAATTGTTCAAGGACCAAAACTAAGCTTTGATACCCATGTAGAACAAAAGAGAACCAAACAAGTGTTTCTAAAACCAATTGGAAATAGGAAACACGGTAGCATAGTATATGTACAGTAAGCAAATTTCTCGATGTGGTACAAGACTAACAACTAAAGATGTAGGTTTTAGATGCAAGCTACAAACTGGTTCTCACGATCTCACCAGCTAGTGTTGTTTTCAAACTATATGAATGAACCATTTCTAAAACTTAAAATATGAATAAGCTTCATTCTTGCCCATTTTATTATTAATATGTGGTTTCTCTGCTTTACTTGTGCTTTCTATAGTTACCTATGGAGGATGGACAAATTAGATAACAAACACTTTTTAGTCGTATTGGATTTCGTATTAGATATGTTTATGGTATACTCCTAATACCAGTGATGCATATTACATTTGTTGTTTATGATTTTCATATTGTAAGCATCGTTCAACTCTCAACCTTGCTAAACCACAAAGGCCAGTACAAGAGAAAGTGAATACTGATGAGCAGTAGCTGGACAATGTAGTCGGCAGGTGGTAGTAGAAGCTCCATCAAACAAAAAGGCTTCAAATCTGGCCAAATCAAATAGGTGGAGAGTGTTTTTAGCTTGGAACGATGATGAACTCATTGACGATTTGTAAGCGAATGTCAAATTCATCATAAATAAGCTTATTCATTCTGAATTCATTTGTGCTAATTTAACAACTTGAAATCTGATCTATTACAGTACTTAGGCATTGAACATTAAGTTTGTCTCAAATTATACACCATAATTTGTTTGAGTATCAATATGTATAGGAATTTTTTCAGTTTGGATTATCATACTTTTTAGATGGTGACCATGATTGTTATGAAATTGGTCAAGTTTGTTTGAAGATTGAATGGCTTAGAGTTGTAACAAAATTGTGTTTTGCTATGGATATTTACCTACATTTGGATTTAAGATTTTTACAGTTATACCTCGGACTCCATACTATTTAATAACACCACCTTTTTTTCATGTGTTCTAAATATACAATACAACGTACTGAGTTTAGAGCTTAAATTTTATACATTATTAAAGTTGCTTCAATCACTATTTCAATAGTATAAAAGAAATAGGTGTCATGATATGGGGACCCACTTAAAATAGGCACTGGTAGACAAATATCTAAAACATGCCCCAATGAAATAGCAACGACGACGATATATAACAAATGTTATTGAGATCCTGTAGACAAAGGTGTTTAAAAATAACTGTAGATATAGAGAAATTGATAAGAGAAGAAGAATAAAATGGGTACAAATGGGAAGATGTCGAGCATTATGCTTTATAGCTATCTATATTGAACAATAAATATTTTTGTTTTTTTTTCATGTTGAGAAACAAGCAAAAGGAGATTGATTCGTGCAAGCATAGATTTTGATGAATTGTTGCTTAATGCGAAGGAGGAGTTGGATGTTGCTGATGAAGAGGAGCTAATGTTTTTAGGACAGGCAGTGAAAAAACCAAGCTAACTGAAGTGGAGATGGACTGAGAAGTTGGGACTAATTTGATGAGAAGAGTGGAAGGGGAATGGTTAAATTAATGTCGTGGAAGAATTAAGAGGACTGAGTGAAATCCTTTCTACAATAGTAACAACAGTGTGTATGATGTTCTTATGGGATGAGAGTCATTACAAATATATGCTTGGTTTCAACTTCTGAGATGTATATTGTGTATTTGTCATTGTAATAAAGTGTTTACTATATAGCATTCTATTTTGTGCTAATTTTGCAATTTTTTTTGTAACGATAAACTTTAATATTGAAATGCATTCTCCATCATGTGCAATTTATGCGTCTGCAATTATTTAGCAGTTTCCATTTTACTGTAAAAATGGAGGTGAGTTACTTCACTATTACAGTTAGTGTTTTCTTATAATCATAGCTATTAATTTAAATGTTACCAATGTTGAAGTGGGTGATATTTGAATAATATAATGCATGTTGTGGTGAACAACATCGATAAAACCAATGTGCATATAATGCACATTTGTTTTTCTATACCCATGTGCGGAGTACGAGTACGCACTAGTTAGAAATAAAAGCGTGTTGATTTAAAGTACGTGAGTTAAGATTTTAAATATTTTGCTAATATGTTTCTACAAAATGCGCTCTCCTTTCAATTTTTTGGATATATTTTATTAATGTACAGAGTCAAGTGTGAACAATAGTGTGTGCAATCGTCGTAATCTCTATTTATCCCACGTAAGCCTGTAAGGTAGTGCCTGGTGGTATATTTGACCCCAGTTTTCTGAGTTAGGCGCATGTAAATAAGGTTAATATTAATAATTTTTAAAAATTAATAGGAGAGAGTAAGCCATTGGAACTCAAACATCATCTTAACTTTATTGGTTTGACTTCTCATACTAAAAGAAATAAATACGTCATTATGCAAACTTTGATAATCAATTAAAGTATTTATTTTGTAGTTGTACTATGATTCAATCATAACAAAATGTAATGAATTTTGTTTTGGTAGTTGACAAGTAAATAACTTATATTTATTGATAATGATCGAAAATTATATTTTACTATTTCATGTCAATTTAAAAGTAAGATCTTCATTTTATAGATAAAAACATGCATTCATATCTTTGTAAATAATCTCATGAACTTTGCATATTACTTTTGGATTTTGTGGGTAGTATTCGTTGAAAATCTTTACGAGACAACACTCGTTCTAGTGGGAACAACCAAATTTTTAATGGCTTGTTGCATGCATTCAATACAATTGTTTTCCTACAAAATGGATTTACCTTAGTTGTACTTTATTCAAGGACAAATAAAAAGACAAGAGTGGAGGTATTTGATGTGGAGTTATTGAATGTGCATGTAAAAACATGCATTTTTACTCATATACTTAATCTTCTTTTATTTAAATAAATGTCATATTATGGTGTTTCTGCATGTTTTAAATCCAAATATAAGCATGTTTTATCATTCACTCATCTACATAAGAGCAAATGATCATTTTATGTATGTGATAATTTGAAGAAAATTTTCTTACATATTCTAATTTATTTATAGGAAAATGAGTGAAGAATGAAAAATCCTTCGTGGATTTAATATGAATACATGTTAAAGGCTTGAATAAAGTAATAATAGAAGGAATTGTATTAACATGGAAGAGGTCCACCTACCCATTAACTTGTGGATCACAATAAAAAACAAAAGCAAAAGTTAATCGAGGATTAATTAAATGTCAATGATGAGTTGAAGGCTACTTAATGAGGATGATATTTTTTGATGGTAGCAAAATATGGAGTAGAGTTTTAGGCGTATAAATAACCATTTTATGTTTATGTAGAATAATCTTACTTTTAATCCATAGTATTGTAGGAAAAAATTAGAAATAAAACATGTTGTAAGAAAAAAATAGAAATAAAACATTCTCATTGATGGCTTCTTAGCGTTATTTTTTTTATGCAATCTTCTTTTATGATTTTGTTTTTATGTTATGGTCTTTTATGTTAGTTTCCACTATGCTTCATTTTATGCTTATATAAGTAGTTTAGTTTCTTTTTATGTATGTTTGTTAGATCTTGTTTTTATTAATTAGACTTCATTTTCTCTATGTTTACCTTGAAATCTAATTATGTCAGTATGTATGCAAAACGAGTAGCTAAGAACCCTCAATTAGAGGTAATAAAGCTCTCATTAATCGTATAAAATTTACGTAATGATCTTATTTATGATTTTCTCCTTTGTACTTAATGAAAAATTGAATTTTTATGTAAGTTTTTTGGTTTAACATTGAATTTTATAGTTTATGCTTGTTCAAAACAAATAGGTTATGCTAAAAAGTACCAAAAAACAAGTTACATTTTCATCTAAAGATAATTATGGTAATGAGAGTAAAATTAAAACCAAAATTTGATGCTCTTTGTTACTAGTTAAATAGTAATAAAGCATGCTTAAGGTAGAATTTATTTTTAATTTCTTGTCACTTTCATAATAGTTTACAAGTGGGTTATAGGCTGTATAAGAGTTTGATGGTTTAAGTTGTATTGATTAATAACAAAATTAGTTCATTCTTATAATAGATGCATTCATTAATTTTACAAATGTTTTTAAAAAGATCATATATTCATTTTTTGTTGATTTGTATGATCATGAGATGAGATTTGCCTCTAAACTTCTCCTAGTCTCATAACTTAATTCCAAAATCTGTACTAGTTTTTAGCAATTTTTAGTTTACAACATTTCTAAACTTCTTGGTTTAATCTGATTAAGTAATATTAAAATTATTACTTTCACTATAGAACGATCTATACTTGTACTACAATTGAATGCCATGAGCTTGCGATATTTAATATTTTAGAAAATTCGGCAATTTTCCAGTTAATGGAAAATTTACGTCTGAATTCATTTTACAACACCGAGTATGAGTGTAATGTTTTAAAATAAAGGAACTTCTACGATATCTTGAAAAATCTCTCTATGAAAACACTTGGTTGAAAAAGGCTATTCAAGCCATGAACAAAGAGATAAGAAAACTAAATAAACAATAGTTTAGAATAGTAAAAAAGGTAGCTAACTGAAACCTTATTACAAAAAAATCGATAAACTAAAGTAGAAGTGAAAAAAGGTAAAATTGGAAAGGCTTTTACACCTTTTAATAATAAGCTATCACATATTTTTATGGAAAAAGGAGGTCTTTTCCCTAAAGACTTGAGTTCATGGTTGATGGATGTATTATATATGGTAAATAAAATCTTTTCTCATAGTTAGTCCTTTTTTTGAAAACATAAAAGTGTTAAGGCCCACGATCCAAAAGACTATTGGGTACATATACCCAATTGAACCCGAAGTATAACGAACTGGGATTTTCGACTCCGAAAATCAACATCAAACTATCATGTTGACCATTCAGACATCGAACATTCCAGATCATTAATAGAAAGAAGTTAGAGGGTGAGAATAGATAAGATAGAAATATTAGAATAGAAGAAGAAGAAGAAACAACACAACCCAGAGTCTCACATCGCAGCGGAAAAAAATATAATACAGAATTAAATCTTTATTGAGAGCTTTGAAAATACTTACAATATCTGAGTACATCAACATCTGGACAGTGATAATCCGTCCTCATACAACACACAGCGGAATACTAGTAATATCATACGTTTGGACTCTTCCAGCTCGTCTCTTCATAGTAGTCGATAACCTGAACCTGTACAACCCGGCCTAACCCGAGCATTTACAAAACACCGGGTCAGTCTGGTGAACCAGAGTGAGAAAAACTCGCACAGTATTCGGGTGAGCATCCAACTTGGTTTTAGAGTTCAAAAACCTTTTCGAAGAAAAGGATAATCGTAAGACCAAATCCACACATAAACACGGACGGTTTTTACCTTACGATAACCCAAAACAATTTGAAATCAATATCTTGTCTGATATTATAATAATGTCTAAATACAAGTAAATAACAATCTAGTGGAACGCTTGCATCTCACGCTCCACATATATAGTATACAATCAAAACCGCGGGCGCTTATTGGAGATTGGATTCCATCTATGACAAGGTATGGGACCACATGCCGATAGTGTATCTCTAGAGACGAATACACTGGGTTCAACAAGAACGTCTTGCAACCCGGCCCTCACATGACCGACCACTCATTTCGCTTGAGTGTATCGAATGTATACCACCGACGGTTGGGATCAGCAACCGCCTCCCGAAAAGGGACAGCATCGAAACATAGATTTAAGAAGCAAATAGGATTTCCTCTAGATAGGTGATTATACACCCTAATGGGAGCGACCCACATAGCCATGCTGCCTGCCCGATTTTTGTCATTTCCCGGTTGATGAGGCTTGAGGCCAGAATTAACTCTTGACATCTAGTCGCCATTTACTTTGAATGCCACATCGTCAAATCCATCAGATATCACTAATTGATATCCACAAAAATACTCTAGCTGGAAGCTAAGAGAGCGGCAATTCTCCGCCAACAACCATAGCACGTTTGAAGAAATCAACGTACGTGATCCTTTGGAAATACTCTGTCAGACATTCGTCCATATACGTCATCCAGGAACAGGATGAACCGAAGGCACTCTCCTACCGCATCCAATATAGGAATCACCCCATGGATCAGTAGCGAGAAGTCCTTGCAACCCATAGATTCCAACTACGACAGAATCACAGCTTATCTCTACTTGCCAGGCAGAGAATATTAGTGGTTCTTCCGTTTATGAAAATCCACGGTCTTCAATGCTCCATCTCGATCATCTTCTGATATCTTCACGTATTTGTTGGACGGAATGGTTTTCAAATATGAATTCGATCCCGGTCTTTCCATACCAACAATCGTATTGGACAGGTTTGACAGTCGGTGTTTTAACTATCAAAATATACAGTGTTTCAATCATGACACTCCAATGAGTTCACTGGTTAAGTATTCAGCATCGCCTGGCCTTTTAACACTTGATTTACTTTGTTAAATCAAAACTTCTAACTCTGTTAATATTTAAAAATACGATATTTGAATAACTCTAATTCGATTTAACTCTAATCGATTAACTCCAATTTTACATAACTCCATTCGCTTGACTCTAGATCGCGGCGATCACAATGGTTACGCCTGATTCCCTCAGGAAAACATCCGACCGCCATAGGCTATCTGCAGCCCTGCGAATTACGCTAGCAGTCGTACGAAATGTCAACTTATCCTGAATAACTATGTTTGATTTACTCTATCTCGAATAACTATATTTTTATATACTAATGTCCTCAGAACCATTACGTTATAATACTTAGCAAAATACTTTATAACCATATACAATTTCCACTCCATTCCCCTTTCAAAACATTCGTTGTATTATCATGAACCTCTTTTACGATCGCCAACTAATATCATCTTCAGATAATCCCGATGTCATTCAAGTTGGGATATTTTAATTACCTCTCAGACCTTGATCAAACAACGTTCTTATCCTCAGATGAATATCAGTTGTAATCACAAAATCAATATTCCTATTTCCATCTCGAAATACATTTCATTATAACTTGGGTTTAGTTATACAACCCTATAACCCACTTCTTTAACCAGATTCATTTATTTCCAATCTTCTTTCAAATCTGTTCGACCATTCCCCACTTTTGAAATCTTATTTCAAATTTCCCTTTTACTTGATCTCATTTTCAAATAACGTTAATTCAATATTAACGATTTACACCTTGAAACTCATTTATATATTCTGGTTTATCTTAAACCCTTTTTAAAACCTTATCTAAATTTAAACGATATTTAACCCAAAAACACATTAATTTGATAATCAATTCAAATTCAAAATGGTTGATTTAATTCACTCAAACTTGATTATCTCGTTAGCCGATTCCAAATAAATTTTCACTTTAAATTAATTAATCAAATAATTAATTTAAATAATTCCATAAATTTCTTCTTCACAAAAACAATTACCAAAGTGTAACTATGCGACCTTATTTCTCATCTTGTACTTACAAATTAGTCTAACATCAGCATTAATTCTATAAGATAAATTTTTAACAAATCAAAATCTTAAATAAATACAATATTTATTTATTTCCCTTTTATAACTTTTATTCAAAATAATATATTCAAAAACCAACTCCAGTTATAAAAATAAATTTTATAACTTCCTCTTTTTCAGTTCACCTGACTGTGAATCAATATTCATGACACGATTGATTTTATAGGCCATACGCTGCCAAATACCCAACCAATATCACCCATTGGTTTAAACAAAACAGATGTTGAATATTAAAAATCAACAATCAATTCAAACAATACAAACAGGGCAGTTTATATATGAGAATATGAAAATAAATAATATATTTGAGGAATCCAGTTGGATCCCTCCAACCTGTTCTTCCCTGAAATCACAACGGTTTTCTCAAAACAAATCATTTAGTTTCAACCAATTCACACGCAATTCAAACAATTCAACCATTTTAAACACGTTTATAAATAAACGTGACCAACCAAGGTGAGTTACCTTTATTGGAACCAATCGTTAAAAATAACGATTTGGAATTTCACTGAAATTAAACACAGTTTAATTTCATCAGTTAAATCAACAAACAAGGGTATAACTAGCAAACAGGCAACCATCAGCAAGCAGAGCACACAAAATAAAAATACCCAATTTATATAAAAATATAAATGGGAAAACTGAGTGAGTTTAACTCACCTTGATTTTGATACCGTGTTAGAACAGCTCGTTTCAGTTAAATTAAACAAGCGTTTAACTTAACTAAAAATATCGGTTGGTTCCAGTCGTGTCCGAATCCGCTACATAATGAAGTGTTCATCACCATTGACCGTAACGTAGCTTGTATCGTCCAATTCTGTTCACGGCACAAGAAGTTATAAATGTTCAAACATTAACGATTTAATTAACTTAACCCTTAGTTAAATACTAAATAACTAATTACGTTTAGTTAATTTAATTAACCAATCATGTACCTTAATTAATCCAGTTATTAAATTATATAAGTTTTAAACTAACTATATTAACCAATAATTCCTTAATGATAGTCTATACCAACACTTGGACTTGCCAAAATTCTTGGTTTCTAGCTGATTTGTCGAACTATTGTTTCTTCTCAAAACAGTTTAACCACTTCACCGCACAACCCTTAATCATATTATGATTACCAAATACTCCTCTAATTATTACTTAATCAACTAAAGTACGGTTAGAAAATTACATTACTAAGTTATAATCATCGGCCAACTTCTGAAATGATTTGTTCTGTTGAACTGTTCTCGTCCTCTTTTATCAGTCTTCGTTTCAAAACCTGTACCATTAAATCCAAAGTCTTTGACCCTTAATTACCATATTTAAAGATTAATAACGTATGAAAAAGGTTTTGTCAATACTGCTCCTTCTTGTAACATCAAGCACCACGCTCAAGTTTGACCTCGCCTTCAATTTATTTCCAACTCCATTTCTCTTGGCTTTGTCGGTTTCTGATTTCCTCTCAGGCGGTCTTCGTTTGAACCCATTGATCACGTCCCTTTGCTTACATCGTTGCTGAAACCCAACTACACTGCCTGGAACTTCACCTCCCCACGCCCAACGTCGATCGCCGGAGTGCCATCAGACTTCGTTGGAAGGAGCGCCTCCACCCACATGTCCTTCGGCTTGAACAGTTCGCCGCCTAGCTGAGCCATTCGCCAGCAGACCCCCCGAGAACCCCGTCCTTTCTGGTGCCGATCTGACCAACTCGCAGCTTGAAACATGATCATAACCGGTCATCACGAAGATCTCGAAGCCTTGAATCCCCTTGTTGTTGAAAGATTCACGGAACACTGAATGGATTATGGGAAAATCGGTGAACAAGGAGGGGAGTTCGTGTTCGTTCGTTGAGGTAGGTGGCGGCTCATTTTGTATTGACCACTAACGTGAATTTGACTGGACCAATTAGGGTATGCGCTTTAGTGTGGGTATATATATAGGGTAGAGGAACCGTGATATTCAAGTTTACTTGGCCAGCACGGGTAAAAGTTTGGATGTCAAGTAAAGTAAATAAATTTCCTTGGCTGTCACGGTTAGTATTGGATTTGGGTGCAAGCAATTAAAAATGTGGGGCGCAAGCTAACTGGGAGGACGTAAGCAAAGCAAAGAGGAAAAGTGAAATGGTGGGATAGTTTTATAATATTATAACGTGTGAATATTTCGTTGGTGAGAAATCACGTTAAAAATCACTACAAACGATTCCCGTCTTCTGATAAGAAGGCTAATCTTAGTGTAAAAAGGTATTCCGTATCCAATAGGACAAGTTTCGTCGAAATCCGAGGTCGTATGGAAAATTTTCCTTTATAAAACCAGAAATGAACACGCGTTTAATTTTTCCACGGTCACCAGATAAACCAAATCAACTTGAAACCTTGATATCTTGCAATAACTTTCCGATACGAACCCAACGGCACTAGTTTCGTCGCATTCTGAGACTGTTTGCCCGATAGGCTGTTTTTACCCCGAACCGCCCTACCCTTTTTAACGCCAAATTTCTCGATCTCTAAAAATAACAAACTATATACCTATCCTGACTCTAATCGACGCTACGAACTCAACGGAACTGGTTTCGTGGCCTAATTCGATCGTCTGCTCAAGTTACACTCAAATACTCCTTATATTTATTTGAATGCGCGCTATAGAATTTGAACGGGCGTTTACGGTTGCTGTGGTCACATACGACATCTGTTTGCTACGCCGTTTGACTTTCTGACAATAATTTAGCGATACGGTCCCAATGAAACTAATTTCATCGGAAACAAAGTCCGTTTGCAAAACGGCTATTTTAAAGGCCTATAATTTAATAACGATTTTCCATAGCGACTAGTTCAAATTTTGATTTGGTCATAACTTACTATTTACAATACGAAATCTGGATTTTCCTCTTTCATATGAAAATTATCTTCAATACGGTTTCAATGTTTCTTGTTTTACAGAAATCCGACTTATATCGGACTCTGTATGTCCAATTGAAGTTCAAACTCGAATTTTCAAACTGCAGCGTTATATTTCAAGCTCTATTTATAATTATATAAATATATAACGTCGAACTTTGTTTTAAATAGCGAATTAGATATTAATTTCATCGATATTCCAAATATAATATTTAAATTAAATAAATTAAATTACATATTCGAGTGCCAAAAACACGGGTCGTTACACGAAGACAACATTACAAACCAATACCAAACACTAGCCGCAATACAGAATGCAACTATACTTCTTATCTCTATGAAAACCTTAATAATGGCGAGCTCTCATGAGATAGAATCTATGTTATACTTAGTATTCTTCAAGGCGGCTTCCAAATGTAACCAACTTTGTTCTCCATCGATCTCAGAGGAGAATCAAGCTGACTTTTGGCTATATTATTCTTCAAATCGGTTCTCTCACAATCAATCTTAGCAGTGATGCTAAGAATCGACCCAATTGGGGTTCCATAGCTGTCTCTAGGTCTTTTGAAGCATCTGTAGTCATCTTACTTACCTTCATTGCTGCTTTCACCATCACTCCAGCTAGATAAGTGATAGATATGGTTATTAATCAAACATTTGTAGTGATACTCCCCCACTCTTTGTAAAAAGCTGAACTTTTCTTCATGTTTTCTTTTCCTTAGGTATTTGTTGAACTCTGGATCGCTGCTAGAGGCATTTCTGTCTGATTCAGGTAAAAACAGTAGATTACTATTCGATTTATATTCAAAATAAGGATAACACGAACCAGTAATTTGTTTACTTTCCTTATAGAAAAGATTTCTATTATCAGAATTGAAACATGCTCTAAGAAGGAAGTCTGGGTTGCAATGAATATCCTGATAACACTCTGGATCACTATTGGTTGGAAGGTGATCTCTATCCCATGCAACAGGTGAGAACCATGCATTATTGTTCGAAAACTTTGAAAAAATATTATGACTATCCAACATATTTTGTTTACTTCCCTTGCAAAATTGATGGCGGTTAGCAGGGATGAGATGTCTTTCTCCAAGCAGGAAGTCAGAGTGTTTGCACTTTTCTTTGTTGCCTTTAACCTCCAAGTCATTGGAACTTGGAATAGAAAAAGGCTATGAAGTTTGTGGAAGCTCTGCTTACCATTTAGTAAGAAGTCTTCAACTAACTTATCATAGTCTTCATCTTTACTAAAATTGTATTGATTATTTATGTTGTCGTTATTATGTCTGCTTGCTCTTCTCATAATAATCTGGCTATTATTTAAGATATTCTTCCAAAGTGGGTTGCAGTTGATTTCCTTGATTGTATGGAGCCTTTGGTTCCTTTCTTTCCAAATATAATATATCATAGCAGTTAACAAAACACAAGTCTTATTAAAAAAATGGATTTCAAAATATATTCAATACTGCTTCTTATATCTAATGTAGGGATATATTGATTGAATCCCAAAGTACTATCTAAATCCTTACTCCATTAACAACATCTATCTCTGGTAGGAAATTTATTAAGAAGTGTAAAAAATGCACAGTGAGCCATTTTTGGACTATTGATTTTGCAAAAAAATTACCTTGTACCAATCGACCTCCACCTCATCCCCTTTATGATGCTCCCACATTTTTTTTGAAAGAAAATTTCACCTTTGAGCATAATTTCCAAACCCATTCCTCTTTAAATCTGCTTTGATCAATTTGAAGACAATTTATTACCTCTTTGAAAATAAGAGTTGCAGTACAATTATGAAAGCTCCAACAATTATTAACAATAATTTTCTGAACCTTATCATTAATCCCCCTTAAAAGATATAACTTGTTCCAACCAAGGAGATTATTAAGTGAGTTACCACATATCCATGAGTCAAATCACAAACTAGTTTGATTACCATCCTTTAATTTTTTTCTCAATAAGGTTTTTACCCATATCTCTACAATCAAGAATATTTTTCCAAACATAAGGATGTTGACTATCTTTTCTAATAATCCAGAAATTCTTATTTTGTTAATATTTAACTTTCATCCATCTAGCCTGTAGTAACTTACCATTTAAAAATTTCCAGAATAATTTAAATTTGCAAACCTCAGAAAGGTCTCTAATTTTTCTAAGCCCAAGTCCACCAAATTTTTCGGTCTTGCAAACTTTTTCCCATGCAATTTTATGCCGCTTACCTCTCCAAATAAAATTAGCACAGTACTTATCAAATTTTTTATTAGCAGTAGCAGGAATGTTTTGTGTTTGAATCCAATATATGATAATTGCTGTGATGACTGTGTGTGTTAGTTCCATTCTACCTGCCATGGACAATAATTTGCTAGGCTAACCTTCTAGTTTTCTATGAATGATATCAAATAATCTAGAACAGTCTGTATCTTTAATCTAGTTAATGCTTAATGGAAGGCTAAGATACTTGACTGGTAACGTCCCTTCTTTGTATTTTAACAGATTCAAAATATCATCTTTATGCAAAGCCACTTTACTGAAATAGATTTTTCTTTTGTTTGAATTGATAGTAAGGCCAACAAATTTTTCCATGTTTTCCAGTATAGTTAGTTCTTGCAACAATGGGATGTGCTTTTGTAATGTCGACAATTATTTCAACCAAATTATTATTACTACTACAAATTTTATTTTTGAAATTAAGTAAAAAAGTGGGCCAGGCCCGGTTATACATGGGTAAGAACCCGAAATCCCTCGCCAAATGATCTAGGTAGAGCAATGGTCACACTATGCCGCACGTCACGTTACAAACTAGAGAAACATCGAGAACAAAGAAAAATTCAAAAAAGGAATATTCTTCCAAACAAACAACTTTATACATTGAATCCCTAGCTTTCCCGATCTCCGTCCTTTCTTAATATGACAAATGGTAATTAAATTTACTTCTTAATCCACCAAAATCAAACTAAAGCTTATCATTGCTGATGTCTTTGTGGTATCTGGAAGATTTGAAAAGATTATGCTCCAAATCTATAATTCTGTGTGCAATAGAACGAATTCGAGAAGAATAACTTCTAGATATGGTATAATTATTCTTTAAATCTTAATAATTGTTTATAGTATACTAATTCCGGGCTTGATAAACAGGGATAAGCAGATCTAACACATTGTGAGAGATGGTTTCTTCGCAAGAAACCAAAGAAATTGTACAATCTTCATCGGTATTGCAGAAGGCTTAACTCCTATCTATTTAAACATAGCTTGATGAAGACATCTTTCACTATGCTTATTTCCAACTTCTTTTCCCCACCATTTAGATAAGTATCTAAAACAGGTTTTGCTTCTAAACTTTCTCTTAGATCTTTGTATTATAATTTTTCTGCCTATGTTGATTAGAATAATCTCTTTTCAATGTTGCTTTAGCTTAGTTTATGTAGTTCCTTTCTTTCCGTATGTGATAAATTGCAGTAGTTAGCATCATATGAGATATGTTTTTCTCAAAGGAATTATTGATAAAATCGTATTGGTGTGTAATATAGCTTGCTTTAGCTCCATGGAGTCATTATATTTGATTTCCATAATCTTTTGAATGTTGTTTCAAATATAAAAGGAATGTTTGCACTCAAAAAATAAATAAATAGTAGATTCTGACCCAAATAACATAATGAATCGGTATATCCCCA
Organism: Allium sativum; assembly: GCA_030737875.1. Lineage (NCBI taxonomy): Eukaryota > Viridiplantae > Streptophyta > Magnoliopsida > Asparagales > Amaryllidaceae > Allium > Allium sativum. The sequence continues at coordinate 68,680,712 of CM060922.1, forward strand.
TTTATCATTTTGTCCTTATCAGGTAACTAATTATTGATAGAAAATATGCATAAATTTCAATTTTTTTAATTATTAATCCTATTCCAAAAACATTCATACTACACTAAAATAGGATATTTGCTTTTCGTTTGAAGAAGAACTTACCATTTTTTATCTACAATTCATACCCAATAATCTGCATTAACATTCATATAAACTGGAATTTTGTCAATACTTTCATCATCAGGATTAGAAACTAGAAGAATGTGTTGTCATTGGTTAATATTATTTTAGGTCTTCTTTTTCGGAAACACTTTATGAATAATTTTCAAGAAAGTTGCAAATATTTGTTGTTTTTGCAAAGTTTTATATATGCAATTAGTGTGCAAATATTTACAATTGAAAGGACAAATGTTCATAGTTTAAACTACAATTATTTGCATTTTTAATAAAAAAATACACATATTTCCTTAATACTATTTGATTTTGGTCATATCAACTTTCAAGCATGGACATATTTAATTCTTGTTAATAAAATTTAAAACTTATTGAAAAATGCGGAGGGCTAAATCGAAAACATATTTCTTGGAAAGTGTAACTGAGTATTATGTTTGAAAATAAGGGTGCTTTGCTGGTCGCCACCTTATGCTATTCCCAAAAAAATGTGGATGTTAGGATTGATAAGGAATAAAGCAGAAAAAGTTAAATAAGAAGTAGAAATTCCAACAGAAATCCAACTCCACATATTTTATACTTATATGATTAAGTAGCATTAGTATGACATTATTCTTACTATCCCTTACCTATACCTTTCGGGTGCAAATTTTTTGGTTATTTACATAAATTTAGCATCCAATTATTATTATCTAATGTTGGAAGCTTTTACCAAAAATTATTTTAATTTATATTAGTAACAAAATTATTAAATTACGTTATCACTATAATTTTGAAAAATTTGAAAAATAGTCATATGTAACTAAAGTTAAAGTGGATTAAAGCTGGAGGAATAGAAAGCGTAAGGACACCCCTCAAGTTCTCTTCTCTAAGAAATTTTTAAATGCCTCTGGTGCATAGGAACCTTATTCGCATCAAGGATGCTTCGTCTGTAGTGAAGATTTTGAAAATTGTGCGTGATGTTTTCTAAACTTCTCTGCAAAACTTAACGTCAAGTAAACAAGGTATCATGAGAAGACCTCATTTTTGTTATATCTCACTAACACTGCATGCTTTACTAATGTTGCACTAATGTCGTATACGAATAGCGTCTACAAATAACATAATCTAAGACTCTAGGAGAAATCAACTAACCGGGCATAAGTAGAAGTGTTATAATTTCAATATACCTTAGAACTAGTTAATCATGGAACCCTTGATATGAACAAAAGACCTATGTTGATTTAGTTTAGATAAAATCACTGAGAATGAAATGGATTAGCAGAAATCGTACCTGAATCCATTGGTGTTTATGAAGATTAACTAGACTTTGATTATGTTTAGATCTAAAAATTGACACAAACTTAGATCTATATTAGATTTGAATCCATAATCGCTGCTTTTATGAACTGATTAAGCGAAAGAGAGAAATTTGAAAGGTAAAAGTTGAATCCATGTTCCAAATTGGCATATACCCTAAATCTGAATTATTTTCATAGAAGATATTAAAAGAATAAACAGATTTTATGTAAATTGAGAATCATAACCCTTTATTTTATAATAGTGTGATATAGTCAGTTTGTCCCATTAACAAATTAAAACGACTTCGGTTAAATATTTTATTTCTTTATTTGATCACTCTAATTAGGCTTTACATCAAAATAGCATACCATGTTTTATTTTAGATCTGTGATCCATATGTTGAAATTTTCCAGTAAGAAGAGCTTAGTATTCCCTATATTCTATATATAATACTAACATTTACGTCATCCTAGTTCTGCAAAACAATGCAAGAAGAAATTTCGTAGATTTGGACCATATTTTGAACTTATCACGACCACTTTACAAATTCATTACAAACATAAACTGGATTTGGCCACGTCAATGCTATGCTGAATTTTAGCACTAAAGAAATTTGAATGTCCCTGACCTATTTAGCAGAAAAATGAGACATATAGCGTCAACTTTCGGAAATTATCATGATGTATTTAAAATAGTAATCTATGTTAATTAAAAACGGCTACACCCATAACTTCTTAACACACACCGTGAAATGAAATGAAATAGTATACACCAAAATTTTCTTTTCATACACCATGTCTTTCGCAAAATTACGCTTTTATATTTTAATCATCTTCCCTCTTTGACATTAAAACTAAATTACATAAAACCAAGAATTCGTTGCAATAAATTTACCTAAAATTTAATAAAAACTTTAATTTTTAACACTAGTATTGTAAACTCCTGATTGTTTTTATTCTAAAAATAAGCTCCACTTTTAGATGATTAAACACATTGATAGAGTTTTAGTTGTAAAAGTTGCCTAAATTGAAATTTTAAGTTTTATTAACTTCATAAAATTCTATAGATTTAATTATATATTATAGATTTTAAAGTTTTAATCAGATGCATTATGCGGCAGGGTTGAAAATGAAAATAAGTATAAGGGTAGCATGGTCATGGTTTTTCTTATTAAAACATTGGTGTATGTTAAAAAATTATTGGTGTATAAATAGAATTTGTCTTAAAAACATAAACCAGCGACTATTGAAAAGCTTCGTATGTCATTTTTTCAAATATATCAAGGGTTTTCCAAAAGTCACCGGTATATAATTTTAAAAAGGGAAATGTTGTCAATAGAAGAAAAAAAACACGCTCATGTGATTATAATTGATTTATATTTACAGTTAGTTTCTAAAGTAACTTATTTTTGCAATATGATCAATAAAAGGGTATAAATCCACAAAATTATCAGTATTAAATGTCCTACTAAGATGCCACCTTTTTTAACATTTTTCTTAAGATGCTAATAATATAGATCATAGATGGGATGTAGTTAAAAATGCTTGTGACCATTCATTAGTCGTTCTGGCTGTAAATTGTTATGCTTATTAAAAGTTTATCAAGCTAATGCAGACATTTCTCCCAACTTAACACCTTACTACAAATTTAGATTACTGCAGTTGGCCAAAAGATTTTACCATATAACTAGAAACTTAATCAATTTAACCATGTATTAAAAACCCATATATTTATAGAGCACCACAACACCTTGTGATCAACTCAAAATTTTAAATATATGGAACTAGCGCCAAACATCAAAACAAAAGGAAACTGATAGAACAAAATAGAGGTATTTTTAGGAGCATACTCTTGGGTAAAAGTTGAAGCAATTGATAAACTTCAACACGTACTGCATCTGCCTCACTCTTCAGCTGAGATATATGGTTGGTATACTCAGTAAAAGAAATTTGAGTTCCCTCCTTGTTTAAAAGAACATACTTGGGTTTCTCGTCTTTAATTATTTGCCTCAATTCATTTTCCTACAGGAGTCGCAAATATGCATTAAGCACAAGAAAGTAATACGTACTTATCAAACAAAAAATAGTTACTTTTTTGCTTGCAGAAACAACTTTATCATTGTTTTGTTTCACTTCATCATCAAATTTTGCATCTACCATATCAATAATATCCCTTAGCTCACTATGAAAAAAATAAAAAATAAGATGAGAATATCAAAATTGTAAATCTAATTAACTTATCGGCTTTATTAAATTTAAGTTAATGCATTTACTTGGTGGTAATAACTTCATCACAAAGAAAACTTAAATTTTCGGTTTCTCCGAGATGTCAAGCTTATCGTATCTAGATATACCGTTGTCCAAGAAATCAATTTTGACATCATCAGTCTTGCATATAGACTTTTCAATGCATCTTCTTATAGCTGCTAACCAAAAATCTTCGTTGCTTGTAATAACACAAAACTGACATGTTTCATGAGAAATAAAAAGGACAAAGGAACCAAAGTTTCAAAAGATATTGCATAGAAATATAATTCTCATTTATGCCTTCTTTTAATATAGAAAGCAATTTAACGTTGAACCACACCAGTGCTGATTGTGTTCTGATATGTGCGTCTTGTCATCTAACAATATCTCGAAGAATGCTTTCCGATTGCCCTTCCATTTTATCAAGACTCTATGAGAATAAAAGTCAATTCTTTTTACTCTCAATTCCTAATGATTTCCATTATTCATAGTATATTATGTCTAAGCACCAATAAGAAGGTTGTTTCATACACAAAATAAGCTAGTACACCAACACAAATAGCCGACACATGTGAAAAATTAGAAAGTGATGAATTCTAATATGTCATAAAAGGATGTTAAGTGCAATTATATTAACTATCCATTCAACAAACAAATACATCTGAGAATGCATTGTAGAATTCCATAAAATGCAATGCATCACCGGTATCATGAGGAGTCATTTCTATTCCTGCAACCTCAATAAGAGGCACGCTTGCAGGAAGCATTATATCTTCTTCAATGATATGTTCTTTCAATTTGCAAAATTTTCGTGATGTCTTAGGCTTCTCTTCATTTTCACTTTTCGAACCATCTGCATCCTTTTGCAATTCTTAGATACTCTTTCACCGTTCCCTCAATATTTGAGTTACAATAATTCTTATCAAAGTTTTGGCTCTCGGCATCCTGAGACATTTTAGAAGGAAATGTCTCCTTCTAAAACAATGCTAATGTGATTAATGATTACATGTATACCATATGCGTAATCACTAATCACATTAGCATTGTTTTAGAAGAAGGCACTGCCTTCTAAAGAATCATAGGATACCGAGAGCTGAAACTTTGAGTAGAATGATGGCAACTCAAACGTTTAGAGAATAGTGAAAGAGATACCTAGGAAATAGCAAAATGATTCCAGATGGTTCGAAAAGTTAAAATGAAGAGAAGCCTAAACATCACAAAAAGTTTGCAAATTGAAATAACATAACATTGAAGAAGATATAATGCTTCCTGCTAGCATGCCTCTTACAGAAGTTGCAGGCATAGAATTCACTCCTCATGATATTAGTGATGCATTACATTTTATGGAATTTTGCAATGCATTCGCAAGGGTATGTGTTTGCTGAAAGGATAATTAATATAACTGCACTTAACATCCTTTTATGACATATCAAAATTCATCAAATTCTAATTTCGACATGTGTTAACTATTTGTATTGGCGTATTATCTTATATTGTGTGTTACAAAGCCTTCTTATTGGTGCTTGTACGTAATATACTATGAATAATGAAAATCTTCGGGAATCGAGAGTATAAAATATTAGTGACTTTTCTTTTCATAGATCCTTGATATAAAGAAAGGGCAACCAAAAAGGGTTCTTCGAGATATAGTTAAAGGCCAAGACACATATATCAAAACACAATCAGCACCGATGGGGTTCAATGTTAAATTTCTTTCTTTATCAAAAGAAGGCATAATTGAGAATTGTATTTCTATGAAATATCTCTCAAAAAATTGGCTCCTTTGTCTTGTTTATTTTCTCATGAAACAGGTCGGTTTTATGTTATTACAAGCAGCAAAGATTTGTGGTTAATAGCTATAAGAAGATGTATTGAAATGTCTGTATGTAAGGCTGATGATGTAAGAATTGATTTCTTAGACAATGGTATATCTGGATACGAAAAGCTTGACGCCTCAGAGAAACTGAAGCTATTAAGCTTTCTTTGTGATGAAGCTCTTACCACCAAGTAAATGCATTAATTTAAATTTATATAAAGCTGATAAGTTAATTAGATTTACAAGTTTGATATTCTCATCTTATTTTTTTCCATAGTGAGCCGAGGGATATTGTTGATATGGTAGCTGCTAAATTTGATGATGCAGTGAAACAAAACAATGACAAAGTTGCTGCTGCAAGGAAGAAAGTAACTATTTTTTATTAATGGGTACGTATCACTTACTTGTGCTAAAGGCATATTTGCGATTCCTGTAGGAAAATGAACCGAGGCAAATAATTAAAGTTGAGAAAGCCAAGTATGTTATTTTAAACAAGGAGGGAACTCAAGTTTGTTTTACTGAGTATGCTAACCATATATTTCAGGTGAAGAGGGAGGCAGATGCCGTACGTGCTGAAGTTTATCAATTGCTTCAACTTGTACCCAAGAGTATGTTCCAAAAATACCTCTATTTTTTTCTATCAATTTCCTTTTGGTTTTGACCTTTAGCACTAGTTCCGTATAGCTAAAATTTTGAGTTGATCAAAAGGTGTTGTGGTGCTCTGTCACTATATGATTTTTCATACGTGGTAAAAGTTATTGGGTTTGTAGATATATGGTAAAATCTTTTTTGTCCCATTGTAGTAATCTAACATCCTTCAGAAGTTTTCTCTATGATTGTAGCTTGAAATTCAAATTTAATCCCACTACCGACCACTAAATAGTCCAAATTATGTAGCTGAGTTTGGAAAATATTTATATAATTAGAAAATTGAAACAACACTATTTTATACAATTTTGAGTAGCTTGTATCTACCAATAATAGGGATAATCAAGGTAAAATTGGTGAAATTTTTTGTTGTATCTTTCAAAATCACCATTGCACAAATATAACTAAATCATTAAATAAGCTAACACTTAGCAAAAAAAAAATGTTACCTTCTCCTTTGTTTCTCTTAAAACCAAATTATATTAGAAGACTTTGGGAATGTACGTGCCAGAACCGCAATGCAAATCACTATGTAGGGTTTGGAAATTTATTATTTTCTTATTAATGTATTAAATAAGAATATAAAAGTAATCATAAAAAATCCTCGCATCTTTATGTTTTATTAGCCGCTTAGAAATTTATTCCTCTCTGGCAAACCATACAAATATCTTATCGATAAACTTGATTTTAATAATACATATGTAACAATGCACAACTAGAGTTCTGAAAATTCATCGTGCACTTGAGTCTTAGGAGGGGGCTTCTGACTTAAAAATGAAGACGGTTCACTAACTCCAAAGTGGTGGTTTCTTGTTTGAATTAAGTTATTTTGTTGTTTTGAAAATCAAAAGAAAGATCTTAACTCTTACTTAAAATATGCATTTGTTTATTTTTTGAGTGTATATGGACGATGACACAAGTCATACAACAAGAATATAAATCAAAAGTATTGTCTACAGACCATCAATGATTACTTAAAATATTAATGTTGAACATGATTAAATTTACTTCTCTATTTTACTAAAAATCATAAATTTCCTATTTTAGGTTTTCTAATTTCATTTATTTTCTTTTATTTAGAGAGAATTTTATTTTTATTACCTACTATTTTGAGAATTATTTCCTATTGTAGCTATTTCGATTTATTATTAACTTCTGAAATACAATAATTATTTTATAGCACAACAACAAGCACAATTTATTAGATTTATCTTCCAAGTTTTTGCTCTTTTTAATTTTTTGTGATTGTTATTAAGCACTATATTAGTTTCACAATTGTACAACTTTACCTTATTCTGATGGTTGAAAAACGATTCAAGTGCAAACAGACTATGATGGCTAGCAAAATTCGATTAATCGATGAAACTACGGTCGTTATCATGTAGAAATAGCATAGCGTTTAAGAAGATAGCATATTATTTGGGAATAACAGTCTAACAACTTAACATTCAACACACCACAACCTAGATAATAGTAGAGTGATCAAAGGTGAACATGGCGCGAATCGTGTGGATCTAGTCCTACAACATCTTAGGCATGCAATCATTTTGATTTTCAACTAAAGGTGAAACCCTTCATTAACAAGACTTTGGTAGACAACAAATTTTAGATAACCAATTTAGTGTTGGTAGCAGATAGTGCCAATATTTAATGCTGAAGGCATAGTTGACACTGTCCAATATGCAAATCATGATTTTCAATGAACTTCTCAATTATATATCTACATACAAAGGAATGATGGAGTATATAGGTAACTTGAACCTGGAGACAATCAGTGATACTTTCTAGTCGTCATTAGTGATGAAATTAATGTTGTTGTGGTTTCCCCCATTCTCAGAGGAACCATGCACGCATTTGAACCTCAAGGGTGTATATGACCTCTTTTACAATGAGGCACTAAATGACAGATGGCAAAAGAATTTGTTTGGTGTGGATTACCCTTTGACCTCCCCTATAAGGTCGCATGCACTATGGGCCCCTTTTCAGTGATGAGTTATTGCAATGGCTTTTGATGGCCAAAACATTTTTTCTGTTTTGGTAATTTGATGATTTTCACCAACAACACACAATTTAAACAACTATAGCAAGCACAGTCAAATAATTTGTGTTTGGATGAAGATATTTTTAATCTTGATTAGTGATATCACTACCAAAGAAATAATATATTCCAACTCCGGATTTCCAACGGCCGCCAATGGCTAAATAGAATCCTGGTAGCCGTTGGAAGCCGATGTAGTAAAGACCGTTGGCGGCCATCGGAAACCATTGGAAATGTTCCTGCATATGTTCTAGAGAACCCGACATGCTACTTCATTTCCCTCATCTCCATCCCCAAATCCGATTTTCCACCCCTTTTCACCACTTCACCTCGTCCAATTTCGATTCCTCCACCCCAACAATCACCGCCACCGCCTCCAACGTCAACCGCAAGCTCCTGCAGCCCTCCTCCTCAGTTGTTGCTCTTGGATTTAGGTGAAATTCTTAAACCTAATTTTTAGGTTTCGCACTAATTTCTGTTTAATATGTCTTTTATTTGATTCCTAGTTGTTTGCATACGTACATTACATCATATTATTCTCGAATTGCTATTGTTATCACCGTAATTGTCATATTTGTCGGATTGAATGGTTTAAATACATGTCATATGTCATATACTAGTGAAAACATATGTCATATGTGTATAATATATAAAAATATTGAAGTTTGTGATTGAATGGTGAACAACGATTTATGCATACATAGTTCTTTTAAAACAAATAAATTTACTTTAGTCAAATATGTCATGAAAATGAATGAACTTGTATAGTATGTTTGTAAAGTCAAATAACTTTGAAGTATTGATATAGTATGTTTGTATGAATTTATTTTTTAAATAACTTTGAAGTTTTGATATAGTATGTCATGAAAACTATACCAAGTCAAATATGTCATTAAAATTAGTTTTTAAATAACTTTGAAGTTTTGATATAGTATGTTTGTCAAATTTATTTTTTAAATAACTTTGAAGTCAAATAACTTTGAAGTTTTGATATAGTATGTTTGTACGAATTTGTTTTTTAAATAACTTTGAAGCTTTGGTATACTATGTCATGAAAATTATACCAAGTCAAATATGTCACTAAATTATTTTTTAAAAGGATTTTTTATCGATTCGGCCACCTTTTAAAAACTTATTACTGAAATAGCCTAGTTTTAAAACTTATTACGGCCGTAGCCTGGTTTTGGTTATATCAGCCAAAATGGTCATTTTTATTTGCTCCATTTGAGATGGCGCAAACTGCTCCATTTGAGATGGCGCACAAAATAAAAAAATTGTGTTTCATTTGAAATGCCGCAAGGTGCTCCATTTGAGATGCGACAAAAAAAATGTATTGCACCATCTGAAATGACGCTAGTATAAAATAACTGTTTTTGCCTCCAAGGCAAAAACTAGGCTATGGCCGTAATATGTTTTAAAACCAGGCTAATTTAGTGATTAGTTTTCTAAAGGTGGCCAAATCAAAAAAAAATCCTTTTATAAATAACTTTGAAGTTTTGATACAGTATGTTTGTACGAATTTGTTTTTTAAATAACTTTGAAGTTTTGATATAGTATGTCTTGAAATTTATACCAAGTCAAATGTCATGAAAATTATTTTTTAAATAATTTGAAGTTTTGATATAGTATGTTTGTACGAATTTTTGAAACAAAAGCGCTTGTATGTAAACATGAAATGTATATTTTACTTCATATAGTATATTATCTATCGTTTTCTACTTAAATATTCTCTAAATGAATCTCTATTCATTCATGTTGTGTTGCTCATATTCATATTCAAATTATTTGCGCATTTTAATTACATATTCTCAAAGTCAATGCTAATTACATATTCATATATGTTGCAGGTATATTATGCCTGACCCTGCTTCTAGCTCTGGCTCGGGCTCTGCCTTGGGCTCTGGCTTTAGACGACATACCATTACCCCGCATGCTGGTGAGGGTAGTGGCGGACAGCGAGCTCCTCGTCCGGTTGTTTATTTGAAGCCTAAGGCTGACATGGCGTAAGTATAAAAATTAGCAGAATAACAATTTAATGTTTTTTTACATACTATAACTATATTTTATAAAGTTCTAATTTATATTTAAAGCTGGGGATTTGAGTTGGAACCGTCTCAGACTGTTTTAGATACCTCTAAGGATGCGTATATGGCCAGAATGAGCGATTCTGGCCTAAGTGGAGTAGGGTCCCAGCAAACGTCTAAGAGACTATCTGGCAAGATTTTCTGGTACATTTATACCGTTTGCTACGTCAAAGAGACTAATTAATTAAACACAAATAAATGAGATTAGTAAGATTTTCTCATTATACAAGGAGCAGTAAATGTGTAGGAGGATGACATGAAGCTAGTTTAGCGACACTGGAACTCGAAGGTCACCAAGAATTATAGAGAGAGGATGAATAAGCTTAAGAAAAAGGGAAAGCAACCAAAGTGGATGGGAGATGAAGTGTTTGAGAAGATGGTCTCATGGTGGGACATAACTGAGTTCAAGGTAAATTTATAACGAATATAATTTATTTCTTTGCCGGTTTTAAATAATTTGTCAATGTACATTTCCAGGCAATGTCAGAAAGGAACACTGCAAACAGGAATAAGAATTCAGTAACTCATCTGTTTAAGGGGTCACGGGCTCATGTGTTTAAGGAGTCGGGCCGTGATGAGTTGACGCAAGAGGAGGAAGACAACCTATTTGATGTCGTTATGGAAAAAACACAGCGGAGCAGGTGTTATGAATTCGGTAACCTGACGGTAATATTCGTATATTATAAATTATTTACATCTACATTATTAAGCGTTTTCTTCTCTATTAAGACTTACTTCTACTTAAAAGACTTAATCGTCGTACTTTAAATTATTTACATCTACAATAGTCTCTGTTAAGACTTACTTCTACTAGAAATTCCTTCATTCACTAATAATGATGTATGTATAACAAATTACTTGTATAAAAATTGTATGTTATAAAATTTGTATGTTCACTAATATGATTTTGTTATGAATTCATTTTGTATGTTATAAAAATTGTATGTTAGCATTGTTAAAATGACTTTGAAATTGTATGTTACAACAATTGCTTGTAAATAAAAATTACTTATTAAAATTACTTGTATAAAAATTACATGTTATAAAAATTGGCCCTATCCACCCTTTTTAAATAATACTTGTATTTGCTATGATTTTGTTATGATTTCATTTTGTTATGATTTCAATTCATTTCTGTCCAAGAGTATCTCTTGATTGTTTTCTTCTATACTTGTATTTGTAGGTTCGGCAAGACAAGAAGGCACAAGACAAGGAAGAAATTAAGGAGTTGCGAGCGTTGATTGAGCAGCTGCAGGACCAGAATCGCGTGCAGGATATGCAGATTGAGCAGCTGAATCAAAAGGTTGCAGAGTACGTGCATAATCATGGTGAGGTTCCTTCATCGTCTACTTCTGGAGATCATAGCGACGATGCAACTTGAGGTATGTGTTTTGATGCTCGGTTGGGGGATGTGTTTTGTTTTGATGTATGACGAGACAAGTTTGGATGTGTTTTGATGGATTGTATATATTGGTACGCTTTGTCGACATGTTTGGATGGTTTTTTTTGGATGTTTGTGTAATTGGTACGCTTTGTAGACATGCTTGGATGGTTTTTTGGATGTGTAGATAGTTTTTGTTATATATATTGATGTTTATGCATTTTATTTTGGTTGTTTGTGTTGTTTGTGGAATATATGTGTTAAATATATGCGGAATTGGTTGGAAATGGATTGGAAATGAAAATGGATTAGAAATGAAATGAGTTGGGGAGGCTGGAAGGTAGCTTGCTTGCTGTTATATATAAAAATACCCAGTATTTCCAATGGCTATCAATGGTTTCCAAAAGAAATATGGTCATTGTTTTCTATTGGAATCCGTTGGAACAGCTGTTGGAAACTTTCTGTTGTGTCCGATGGAAGTCATTGGAAGTCGTGAACTCTATTCCAACGGCTTCCAACGGCCGCCAACTGCAAATAGCCGTTGGAATAGCCATATGTTCTTGTAGTGTATATATTTCGTATGATGCAAATTCCAAATGAAGATGGATATATAGAGTTTCAGTGAACTATTACACATTAGACATTTGTTCTATTTAGTGCATATCATTACCCTCTTTCCTTCAACAATTTTCCTCCTTACGAAGAAAACAAAGTAAAGGATTGTATCTTACAAACTAAAAGGTGGGCATTTGCATGGTTGAAACAAGAATATAATCTTGTCATTTGCATGGAAAGTAATGTGTTATGAACTAAAAGATGGGTTTTCGCATGGTTGAAACAACATCAATATAGTCTTGTCATTTGCGTGGAAAGCAGTGTGTTATGAGCAATTTAATTACAAAGGTGATTTCTTCCTTTGATTTATGGGAAATTTAATTTGCAAACTTATCAAAATTGTTGGCAAGTAAGTCGTAGCATGAACGAGCACAAAAAGGAATGTATCATTTAGATCCTAAAGATAATTTTTTTGGAATAGAAGATGAAGAAATTCTTGCTAGAATTTAGGCTTAATCTTAGTTATTCAAATCGAATATATCTTAAAATGGTTGATAATAAAAATGGGAAATGCGTTGATTTTTTAATGCGGTTCAAATATATGGAAATTTTCCTAAATTACACATTTGAAAATATATCAAATCTTTTCTAATTTGCAATTTTGGAATATACGAAAACTTTCCTAATTTAATTTATGGAAGCTTCTTTGATTATAACCTAACCTAATTTAAAACTTTCCATATCTCCATTTGCAAACAACTGCTTTCAAGAATTTGAAAACCCTTACCTTAATTAAACTAGATATTTTTATTATTATTCTGTAATTTATATTTTTTACAGAAATTAATAAAACTCCTCATTCCTAAGATGGATGTATGTTATCACGATGAAAGTGCTACCGCTATAAATCTTTTGTCTCATTTATACTTTTATAGTTATTTACTATTGCTTTTGAAATAGTCGTGATCTGACTGGAGAATTGATTAATCTATTTATTTTACCGTGTTAATTATGTTTTTCCGCTACAAGGCACTGATAATCCCTTTACAACTTGCATAAGATCATTCATGTTTTTGTTGCATAAAAGGAGTTGAGTAGAATGGCTGTTGAAGATAATATATGACTAATTAGTTTAACACCAGTTGTTGTTTGTCTATTATAGATTCCTACATGACTTCAGATTCATAATTATCGATAGAGAAGTTAAAAGGAGAAGTAGATTCTAGGAAGTAGAAGTGGATGATAAAGATAGTATTAAAAAGAAATAACGTCCACAACATAGTGTAACAACCCGGAAAATCATAACCAACTTGAAATTTTTATTTTGGCAATTTTAATGGATTTTGATAATTTAAAATGATTTATTTTAAATGATAATGACTAAAAATTTATTTTCGACGAAGTTAAAACGAATAAATTTATTTTAATTATAAAACGAGCCTGAAATGGCGCGATAATTCGATTTCTAATTTCAAATGAATATACAGAATTCAATATAAGTCAGAATTTGACGAAACAAGAAATATTGAATCTGTTTAACAATATCTTTCTAACGGAGTTAAGAAACTGGGATTTCATAATATAACGTGAAAGTTATCTCTAGTTTAAAATTCAGAAAAGTCGCTATGGAATTTATATATATTTTTATATAATATATAGTCCTTAATAATAGCCATTTTACAAACGACCTCCGTTTTTGACGAAACCACATTTATTGGATCCGGAATGTCAAATTATTGCTAGATTCCGATTTTCATAATTTTTGGAATTAATATGTGAGCGTGGCAAAAGAAAACGCGTTTGACCGTTTCAATTTGAATTGGATCGACCAGAAAATGACCATTTTTCAGACGGTCTCCAAATTCAACGAAATTAGTTTTGTTAGGACCGTATCGTCAAAACAAAGCTAGATTTATTTTTTTGGAATTTTTCGAGTCAATATATGGCCCCGGTAAATTAAAATGTACATTTGAATTCAACATATATTGATTTATATTTTAATTTAAAGTAAAACTGATTTAAACAGTCGAATTGGCTTACTGGACATATCCCATTGTGTCCAGAATGGGGGTAATTAGCTAGCAGCGACAGTCGTTGGGTTCGGTTTGGAGTTCGGGGCGATTAACAAGTAATGTAAGAACTAAATAAAATAAAAATGTATTAAAGGGTCAAAAACCCTAAGTTCTCTCTCATTGGTCAATTCCGCGGTCAAACCTCAATCCCACCTCCCTCTCCAGAAACCCACGACGGAATAAAAAAAATCCCAAATCAAAAATCGCGACCACCGGGGTAGCGTCCCTCCTCCGCCTCATTGGCGCCATCCCCTCGTCCCCCTCCTATTCTCCGTCAACCGCATCGCGCTCAAACGATGGAGCCATTAACCCACGCACGGGCTCAAATATGAGCCACCCTGTCTGAAGCTGTTGCCTCCTGCTGGCCATCACCGCCACTCGAGCCGCGGTTCGTCTCAACACCGCCCCATCACCAGAAGTTCGCCCATGCCGCTGTCTCCGCTTGGTTGGTGTTCCTTCCTCTTCGTTCAGCAACCGGAGGCGCCTCGATAGTGGAGCAATGGCGGGCATGAATGGAGAAGGATAGCAAGCTCCAAACGGGTCCAGATAAATTATACAATGAGTTCTATTATTTCATTTCATTATTTATTTTAGTTTAGCTAATATAAATACATACTGTAAAATCAGTTTTCGAAATACAAAAATGAGATTTTTACAAATACAAAGACGAGATTTTTTTAAATATAAAGACGATATTTTTTGAAATATAAAGATGAGATTTCTATAAATATAAAGATAAGATTTTTAGTTATATAAAGGATTGATTTTTATGTTTAGAAAAATGTGATTTTTATTTATATATGAATAGGATAAAAATGTGATTTTTATTTATATATGAACAGGATAAAAATATGATTTTTATTTATTTAAAAGTTTAGATTTTTATAATAGGAAAGATTATATTTTTATACATGGAAAGATTATATTTTTATAATAGGAAAGATTATATTTTTATATAAGGAAAGATTATATTTTTATATAAGAAAAGTTAAGATTTTTAAATATAGAAAAGGAATGATTTTTAATTATATAAAAAATTTATTTTTAGTTATATAAAAACTTGATTTTTAATGGTATAAAAATATGATTTTATCTATGTAGCGTTGAAATAAAAATGTGATTTTTAATATAAAAATTGTGTGAAACAGATTGTGATGGAACCGACGGGAATCGAATCAAATCCAAACCGTTCAGAAATAAAGAATGGAGGAGTGGATCCCAAAGGTGAGAACTTCTCACTCTAATTTTATTTCCTAGTTAAATATATACTAGGATGCAGACGGTGCTTAGCAGGACCCGACACCCGTTGTCCACAGACCATGGACGACTTGTTTGATTTTATTGTGTAGTAGAAATTGATTGTGATTGTGATGTGTAATGGAAAATATTCATGTGTTGAATAAAATATTTAAACAATAAAAATATCATTTTTATTGAATATATGACCTATATAAAATAGTAATGCATTGAAATAAATATTCAGTTACAAATCAGATGATTTGTTTATGTACACCCATTGATTGGGATGATAAATTTTACACATCGCCCAACAGCACAAATAAAATCTGTGTTTGTTGGTTGAAACCCCACATGGGTATTGGGATGATATTTGATGTACACTAATCCCAATTGTTTAGTTGTATGTTAATCGATTGGTTGACAGACTATTAAAAACGTTAATTATTTATAATTAATGCTTATGCAGTGTAGAATGCACTCTGGATGATGGATTATTGCTTTCATTGTTGTTATATACATGTGTTGTATGAAATCCATATAGGTAATTAACTGTGTCTGATTCCAGTTCAGAAAGAATGAATATTTTAAAAAGAACGAATATTTTAAAATAATATTCAGTAAAAGATTAAAATATGATTTTGATGTCCGATTTTGGATGGACACGAAAATATTGAAATATATATAGCCGTGTTGATTAGATATGCGCCATTTTGACGCGAACAATATTTATATCGATTTTATTCATTTTTACAATGAATATCGAAAATGAAGTGATTCCAAAATCTGATATTTTGAAAATATTATCATTTATTATTAATGATATAGAATATTCAATTTTGATTTAAAATTTAAAATGAAGTTGGAATCATTTTCAAAACGATTTATAAAATACGTTTCAAATGGAAATCGATGATATATATATAATATATAGATTATATATTTAATGGCCTGAATAGAACGCGCCGCGCAGCGACCGTTCGCGAATTTCGACCATTGACTTCGAATTGACGTTACGAGAGATCCGACCGTCGGATTCTACTAAAACCCGAACCGTTGGGTTCGTATCGAAAAGAGCTTTCCAGCGAATATAAGAGATTTGAAATCTAACGGTTGGATTTGGAATTGTGTCCAAATCAAATTTGGAAAAGGTCGATGTAAGTGCAGTTCGAGGACCGTAAATGGAAATCGACTGTACGGGCCTTGATAAAATTATTAAAAATATTAATATTTTGTGTAAAATCGTAATAAATGATTTGGAAAGAACTAGGATGAAAAATTACACATTTGTAAAGATAAAAAAATATTTTTATCAAAATGAACAAGTTATTAACTAGAATTAGAATCCAATAATTTTTAAATAAATAAATTAGATTGAGAAAATGGTTTTAATATAACCAGAAATTTTCCAATAAATTGGAATGGATTTGAATCGAAATTATCTTCGTAATATTTCGATATTGGATTCCGCGATTATACGGATATTGTGGAGGAATTTGGAAGATATATATATATATATCGTTATTCCTAATACGATATTTGTTTATTTCAGAATTTTATATTGAATATAAGCCGATATAATTTCTATTCAGAGCCTTGTATTTAATATTGAATTGGATTTTGGGTTTGTCGTGAATGGTGTCATAAATAACACCGTTCTTAAACCCAGTTGAGAAAAGATTAAATCTTTTTTTTAGATTTAATGAAGTTTACCAATTAATTAATATTTAATTGGGATTGAATGGAATATGATTTTGGGTTTATCGTGAACGGTGTTTTAAGTAACACTTGTTCTTTAACCCGATTATTGATGGAATATGATTTTTGGTTTATCGTGAACGGTGTTTTAAATAACACTTGTTCTTTAACCCGATTATTAATGGAATATGATTTTGGGTTTATCGTGAACGGTGTTTTTAATAATACTTGTTCTTTAACCCGATTATTAATGGAACATGATTTTGGTTTGTCATGAACAAGTGTCTTAAATAACACTGTTCTTAAACCCAGATGAGAAAAGAATGAATCTTTTAATTAAGATTTAGAGAAGAATACCAATTAATTAACATTTAATTGGAATTGAAATGGAATGTGAATTGGGTTTATTGTGAACTGTGTTTTTAACGACATTCGTTCTTTAACCCGATTTGCAGTGAAATGTGATTTGGAATTTATAAATCTTTTATTAAGATATATTTGAAATTTCCAAAGTAAAGTTTTCCAATTTAATAAAATAAATTGGAATGGAATGGAATTCGATTTGGTAATAATCGAAGTGAGCTTCTATGGAGGAAGACTGTTAATACATATGGAATTTAAAAGACTTTGACGTTATTCCATTTATATTATTAGTCGGATACGGTAATTGATATCAATTATATATTGATCTGTTTTCCATGAAGATTCCGTTATTAATGGAATGTGATTTTGGGTTTATCGTGAACTGTGTTTTAAATAACATGAGTTCTTTAACCCAGTTAAAGACAGGATTTATTTCCTAGATTTGAATAATCATTAATATTGACTTTTGGGAAGATTAAAACTAAATGGAGTTTTAATGAATCTTTAGTTAGATTGAGAGAATCGAGAACAGAGTATCACCACTTTTGCTCTGAGCGATAGTTAAATCTTTAATTAGATTTGAACGTGAAATGGTAATTAATTTTACCGATAACACCGTGGTGTTAGATATGGAGTATTACCAGTTTTTCTCCATGGGATGAATAGGTTGGGATTGAGAAATAAAATAAATGATTACTTCGGTGTGGTTCGCTAATCCCGACTAGTTTTGGATAAACCTTAATTTGGTCTAATATCCAAAGGAAGATTAAGGAATAAATTTAAAGTATTTATCTTTGATAAAATTAATTGGAACCTTTCCCTAAAAATGTGAATATTTGAATAAAAGGATATTCTAGATTGGAATGAGGCGTATGTTGTGTGTTTATATCACTTGTTTATAATATACGCGGGTTATTCGGAAAGGCCGGGTTCATACCCATTCTGAGTAACTGATTCGACGATGAAGACGGTGGTTGAAGATCGAAGGTCTTCACATCGTTTGGATGATTACTGATGTCTTGATTGGGCTGTACATCCAAGACGAGGTAATAAGTGGTGATCGTCCAGACGTACTTGGAGATTAACGTATATGCGAGGACCTCTCTCCTGTATTGGACATATGGGACGAGGAATAAGGTGCCCCCGGTTTCGTTCATACCCAGAACGAACTTGTAAATGGACTGTGTGTCTGACATTGGAATTTATTCTGTGTTGATTGATCTCTATTAAATATACATCTGCTTAGTGGCGGAGAATTCATTCTCTTGCTTAACACCCTTCTCTGAGACGTACGAGCTCAGAGGTTGTATATCGATAGACATCAGTCGCATGGCGTGAATTGCCTGTGTGGCGTGCTGAGATGCATTGATCAAGGCTTTTGTTGAAAAGCAAAGCCTTGTGGTTGATGATCAAAGCATAGATTTAATATAGCGCTGCTTTGTGTATAGCGTTAATTCGCGAGCCTCACACCCCGGTGTGAACTAGAAACGGGAGAAGGACCCCAGGGAGGACATGCGTTTCCTTCTAGCTAGAAGTGGTGTCAGGGTTTTACAAGCTTAGGCATTTTTACTTATATGGATGGTGGAAAGCGAGACGTCTCGGATATATCAGTCACTATGGGGCCGATGGATGGATTTACGCCCCATAGGGCGGGGAAACGTATTGTTCAGGAATAACCAATCCATTAAAGTATGTGTGGACCGGCCCTGGCAGATTCAAGGGCTCACGCTAGTCTGAGTCATGAGACATGGGATAGATTGTCTCGAATTTGGTAAGGACGATCCCTTGCCTTGGTTCAAGATGGAAATCCAACTTCCAATACGATACATGCGGTTTTAATTGTAGAACTAGTATGGCGACATGATATATGGTACCCATGCTGTCTATGATTGATACATTTATATTTGAAGTTGTTTTTGACACTATACACTTATAGTAATAATAAAAGATTAAATTTCGCGTATCAAGCATTATTTATCTATTATAAGGTAAAACTCTATCCTCCGGCTTGCGTTGCATTGTGTGATGGGACCTGAGTCTTATAGTACTTCATTGTTCTTTATTTAGCATTGCGCTGTTTATTTATGCCCTGATATTCTTGGGGGTAAACCCGTTCCGTGTTATATGGCGTGGTCCCTTGATATACCTAACTTTAAAATCAAATAAATAAATGATTTAGTTCTCACACCAGTCACATGACTGACCTGGAGTTTATTGTTTTAACCTAAACTCTGGGTGCCCCTATTATCCATACGGGCATCTAGTAGTTTCGGTTTTGTAGATTTATTCTTACGGGATCCTGGTTTACAATTGGAGATATATTCGGAAAGCTCTGTATCCGTGTATCTGTTTTCAGTTGTGTTATGTACTATTTTCCGCTGCTATGTATTTAAATGTAATTTAAATCTCTGATATTTTTTTCTGATGTATAATATTCATTTATACTCTGTTATATTCTTGTACTCATATGTAATTGTTGTAACTTGTTCTTCTGTTTGTGTTCTGATTTGTCGTGTTCTCAACTCAACCAGGCTTTCCTTACGGGGAAGTTCGGGTTGTGTCAGTTTGGTATCAGAGCTTTGGTTTACAGAGCTCGAGAACACGACACATTAGAACCGAACGAAAGAATTCATCAGAGATTGGATTAGTAATATCCAATAAGAATGACTTGTTAGAGATAGGATCATTCTAGAATGAGTTGGAAGAGTGTTATTTTTAAAATAAAAATAAAATTAATTTTTTTTTGAAATTTTAAACCTTATTATATGTATTTGCATATTTTATTTGATATTTATTTGGACAGTCGAGTATATGAAGATTTTGCATGTACGCGTCATGAACGTATATTCGAAGTCTTAAATATACTGGATAGATATAGAATCACACTCTAGTCGCCCGAAGATGATTCTGATGATCGCTAGAGTACGCACATCATCAAAATTTATGTTCGAGTTTCGAAATTGAGATATCTATATATTTCCAATTGGCTGGTGTGAGAACCAAAACTAGATAGGGTTATTGTTGTGGTTTGGCATCAATAATATGATTTTTGACTATATATATTAAAAATATATGTTTGAAAAGCTAATTCACAAATTAATTTCTGGTTGTGTTGTTCGATTATTAGAGTAACAAATAAAAATATTGGAATGATAATTAATTAAACCAATATGAAAATGAAAGGTAGATTTAGCCAAATTATGTCAAATATTGAACTGAATTGAAAATTGGTTGAAATTGCATGCATATACATGTATATACATTGTACAGATCATAGCAAGAAGGCTAAAGAAGGGGAATAAAATTGTATGCCCATCAAATAGGTACATGTTTACAAATTTATTGGGTTTGGATGATTTTATGAGCCGACTGGCTAGCCGCTTGGCTTTTCCTTTTTCTTTTGGATTGGTGAGGGTCCTACATGGCTAGGTGCGGTTTTAAACGTCTCCCAGTACAAAGGAGGTTATGGCGAAATTTTTCGAAAATTTAGGGTGTTAACCAAAATTTTGAAAGGTTCTTAGAAACTGAAAAGTTGAAGAACTTAAGCCGTAATAAATATAAAAAAAATTGAGTTGGTTAGTAAAACAACTGTTAGCTCCATTCCTTTTTGAGGACGAAAAGATTTTAAGTGGGGGAGATTGTAACAACCCGGAAAATCAAAACCAATTTAAAATTTTTATTTTGGCAATTTTAATGGATTTTGATAATTTAAAATGATAACAACTAAAAATTTATTTTTGATGAAGTTAAAATGAATAAATTTATTTTATTTATAAAATGAGCCTGAAATGGCGCGGTAGTTCGAAAATTCGATTTCTAATTTCAAATGAATATACAAAATTCAATATAAGTCAGAATTGGACGAAACAAGAAGTATTTGAATCTGTTAAACAATATCTTTCTAACATAGTTCAGAAACTGGGATTTCATAATATAACGTGAAAGTTATGTCCAGATTAAAATTCAGAAAAGTCGCTATGGAATTTATATATATTTTAATATAATATATAGCCCTTAAAAATAGCCATTTTGCAAACGACCTCCGTTTTTGACGAAACCACTTTTGTTGGATCCGGAATGTCAAATTATTGCTAGATTCCAATTTTCATAATTTTTGGAATTAATATGTGAGTATGGCAAAAGAAAACGCGTTTGATAGTTTCAGTTTGAATTGGATCGACCAGAAAATGGCCATTTTTCAAACGGTCTCCAAATTCGACGAAATTAGTTTTATTATGACCGTATCATCAAAAAAAAGCTAGATTTATTTTTCTGGAATTTTTGAAGTCAATATGTGGCCCCGGTAAATTAAAATGTACGTTTGAATTCAACATTTATTGATTTATATTTTAATTCTAAGAAAAACTGGGTTAAACAGTCGAATTGGCTTACCGGACAATCGAATTGAAAGATTATATAAGCAAAGATTATATTTTTATATAAGGAAAGATTATATTTTTATATAAGAAAAGATAAGATTTTTAAATATAGAAAAGGAATGACTTTTAATTATATAAAAATTTGATTTTTAGTTATATAAAAACTCGATTTTTAATGGTATAAAAATGTGATTTTTATCTATGTAGCATTGAAATAAAAATGTGATTTTTAAAATAAAAATCGTGTGAAATAGATTGCGATGGAACACACGGGAATCAAATCCAAATAAAACACCACGACTGGAGTTTCTAGCTATAACTGTTATTTTAAACACACGCGTACAAGTTTCGAGATTAAATTCGATCGTATGGAGAAAAGTTCCATATTAAATCAATAACATTTACGTTAATTTCTAAACAATCAATTTATTGATAATAAATTATCATTGTCATATATATTCAAAATAAATTTTATATAGCTTCAACTATCTTAACTCGATTTTAAATTCAAGGTTATAACGATAATCAATTTATTAAAAACCTTTTATTTAATTTAATAAATCGTTATGGTATATAAACGATTTTATGAAAATTTGATTTTGACATAACTCAAAATCTACAAGGTGAAATCTCGATTTTTCTCTTTCATTAGAAAACTATAATTCAATAGATCCGGATGATTCTTGTTTCAAAGAATTCCAAATTATATTGGACACTGTATACTCAATTGAAGTTCAAAACGTAAAACTACGAACTACCAAAACGTTGCGACCCTTTTTAAATTAAATATAAATTATACGTTCAAACTTCGTTTAATAAATAAATTCCTTATAAAATTCTTTTATGTTTCCAATATAACAATCAAACAAATTTAAATGTGCAAAATTAACCGACTAAAAATCTGGGTTGTTACATCATAAAAACCACCATCATCTCATTCCCTAACATTTAATTCGATAACAAGTAGCATCGAGGTGCAACTCTATCTCAATATGTATCAAAATTAGCTCCTGATATCAAAAATGTCTGCGTGTACAGCAAGCCTACCTGTTTAAGGCCCCACATGTACAGCCTACCGATAGTCGGACGTCTGTCGAACATATCGTCGTACAGAACTGATCTTCGAGTACACGTAGATCACGCGTGGGTTGGAAGTAACACCAGTCTCCTAAGTACCAAATAGGAAGATAGGCCGACAGGAGCAGAACAACACGAAGATGACACAAACGATATGCAACGGAGAGGGGATAAGCATCATGGAGTAGGCCAACATGTGTCATAGCAATCCAGAAAGAAGCCCATTGTGTTCGTAAAAGGTTGGTTATGTACCTCAGATCAATCTAAGATCGAGCCTCCATCAAGTCGTACCTAACACCAATAGACATAAGCGAAGCCAGCTAGATAGTCTCTTATAGTAACTTGCGTGAAAAATATGAATCAGCTACATGACTGACCACCTCAACAATGTGTGGATGCATGTTGATCGTGTACTGGTAGTACTAGAACAACAACATGTATCAAATACTAAACATCTGAACCACCTCCCAGAGGGAAAAAGAGCCTAGTGCATTGTACAAATAACCCAGTGTAGACGAACCCCAGTCTATCATATGCATATGCTCTAAATCAGTTAATGCTGCCAGGTGACCTAGTTGAGTAGTACTCTTTTGGTTCGAAAAGAATATCGAATAAAAAGATATAACATAAAAGTCTAAAATATAACATTTCCCCTAGCCTCGAGACCCATGCGCGCTAAAATATAATCCTGTAAATATGTCAAGGTATTGACTCTAAATGATATATGATCAGGGGCGAACACAGGCAAATACAATGGGTGCATCTCATGTGTCTCCTAGCTAAAGTCAAAGGATATGACACTCTATCTGCACTCTCTATCTTAATCTCCACTGAGCATATATAAATCAGCTGGGGTAACACCAAGCTCAAAATCTAACAAATGAAATGTATCCATGGTGGGCCACTACCTCTTGATCAAGGCAAGTAATAGTGATCGATCAAATGATTGTGTAACTCTGATCTGTAAGGACTGTCCGAATGGACTAGCCCGAAGTGTATCCTATCAAGTCTAAGGCACTAAGTCATAAAGCGTGTAATACGCCTCGCTTCTTCTACGAAAATCAAAGTAGCGCAACTAGTGAAAAGATATTTTTTCGTGGTTAATATACTATAAAATAACACTGTAACCTGGCTATATTATGTAATGTGTTAGATAACTATTTTGTACACTATTAATTATATTACAGTCTGAAATCATTCCTCAACGGTCTCAAGAGCTATGGACATATGGTGAGAATAACCCTCAGGTAACTCATGCAGCATCCGTAAGTCAAATATCGTTCATCTCGGGCGTAGGAGCAACGTGCACATGACCAGCAGTCTCATCAGTTTGAAGTTGAATTGTACGCCTAGCAGTTAAAGTCACATATGGAGGTATCTCGACGCGATATCGTATGAAAAAGAACTTGAATTGTGAAGTAGGGTAGGAGACAGAAGCGGGTAGGGCGCAATTTACATGCTCCCAACCGTGGATGATGATTTAATCAGCGTCCAAAGGCACTGATTTAATCAGCACCATAATATATAACACTGATTAAATCAACATCCGCCTATTGGAGATTCTTTCCAGTATCTAGACAAAAAATTATAGTCATAGTATTATGGTTCATAATTTGTTAGAGATGCTCTAACCTATCTAGTCATTTGGTTTGCTTTGTTTAGTTAGAAACTAAATGAATTCACATGGGCAATAATATTATAGCTAGTTCAAAATATTAGTGTGTTACTTTGTTACGTGTTGTCTTTTCTGTATGTTGTTCAGTTATTACATGTATTATATTTAGGTTTATGACTATAGTCTATACTGACTGAAAGAAGATCTTCCAGTTTTCTGGACAAAGTAAAATAGGCAATTGTGAATTCGTAGTAAGTTATCTTCATCCTATTACTGATTTTTATAGTCTAATTCCACAATTAGGCCTGTAATTAATTATATTATATTTGTTTCATAGATTCCTAGCTTTTTTTTAAGTGTTTGCCAGCTTTAAGTTGCCTTGCTATAAACTACGAGTGAACAATATTCAATTCAAACCGAACTAACTGATGAAAACAGTTCATTTCGATCGGTTCAACTTGGTATAAAACAAAATCGCTTTGAATTTGTTTTGTAAAATAATTTTTTTGGTTATCGATTTAACAAAACTTCTAATTTATTAGATAATTTTATGGTATTGTAGTATTTTAAACAATTAATTTAGTGATATACTACAAAGGCATTTGTGGTAAAAGATCAAATTTTATTATAAACATAAATTTTACTATATAAAATATCATCAAACAATGAATTATGTTTTACTTTAAAAGAATTCATCATTTGAATAAAAATACACCCTTCAAGCTTGGTTAAATTGGTTACCGACCGAATTAACCGAAATTAATTCTGTTTTGTTCGATTGGAAATTTTTCGATTTCAATTCGATTTGAGTTTTTTTTACCTTAAAACCAACCGAATGCTCGCCCCTTACATAAACCCAAGATTTCCCTTAAGCATAGACTTATATTATGAAATAAATTACAGGCACAGAGTTGTTTATAAGCAAATTAATTCATAGTTTAGTTATATTATAAACGCAGTACATCCCAAGACTTGAAACTTCAAATACAGGCACGAAATTCTAAATGAGATCTTACTTAGGCCATATTTTGATAGACTGATAATAAGATCACAGCTCCCTCTCAGGAATCCATAGCCTTAAAATCGATTTTTTTTACCCGCCACCAATTTAGAAACTTGAAGCTAGAGACAAAAATTTAAAGCTAAAATGATGGAATTCAAAGGGTTTTTGTACCTTTTCCCTTTCAACTGCAAATTTTTGAAAAGTAAAACCATTTAGTTATTGTACTATTATTGTATTAACTTTAAAATATAGCTTAAGTTATATTTTAAAAATAAAAACAAATTAAATGAACCCTTGTTATAGCCATATGATACTAAACCCAAATTGGCCTGTAAAGAGATTTTAAAGTATTCCGTTTATTAATATTTACACCAACAAAACAGGGGAAAACAACCATTTTTTTTCAACTTTATACACGACATATTTACACTTTACATATAAATAACCTTATTTTTGTTTGCCACAGTATTGTGAATGAAGATAAAAAAAATACTGTCAACTAAAATGGTAAATGGAAATAAAGCTATATAGCCGTACTTTTTTATGACGTATATAAAATAAGTAGGCAGTGCACTGTGTGATTAGAAAACGTATAGTATTTTTGTGCAAAAAGTACAAATTTATCATTTTAGTTGTCGTATTATCACATATTGCTCTAATGATCCAAGTGGTTCTTGATGTCCACCACGTTTTCTTTTTTGTTTCTATTGATTTTCCTTTTCTGGTCTTGATGATAATGCTTCTGTGACGGCCGCGAAATTTTCAATCTAGAAAATCAACATAAGCACCTTGTTATTTATTCAAGAATCGAAAACACCAGGTGATTAATTTAAGACTCACCCACTTCCTATTCATTTTCTCAAAACAATACCGCTCTCCAGACATCAATAATCGAACGTAATAAGCTGCTTCCATGATCCATTTATAGGCAACTGTTGCGTGGAAACTCTCCTTCGTTCCATCCCTTCAACGCAAGCCCTACCTTGCCTTTACCCAGACCTTGACCCCCCCCCCCCCCCCCCCGACATCTAATTTCTGGCCATCCTTTCCAATTTAAACAGACTAATACTCCTCAATTTACAATCCCTAAAGCACCCCACGTTTACAATGCCAACCTCAAGAATACATACAACGCAATCCATCCCAAAACAGTCTGACCTCCCCATAGCTTCCTCAAACACGCACGTATTATTCCTCACTTCACTATATTTAAACCACCATCACCTTTCATCTCCTCGTCCGAAACTCAACCACCACTTTCTGCACACATCCTTCTTAGTGAATTTGTTTTCCAGCCCTTTATTATCATTATTATATTTTTCGCTAATACAAAGCTTCCGGTTTTGAACACTTTTACTGAAGCCGAACAAAAACATATGAAGATGTCCATCGTGTATGTATATATAGATCTATAAAACTTAGTGCTTAAGGAAAACGAAGTGTGGTCAATTTCTTGCATACAATGTTATGCTTTAGCCCATTTCCCTCAAAGGATGGTAATGTATTATCAAAGCCATGCTTTAGCTTTTAGGTTAGGTAGTCTGTACAGATAGGTTTTTGGAAATGACCACTCAATATAGATACAAGACTTAGAGCACTCCCAGCAGAAGGTGGAGAAATGATGTGAGAAGAAGGAAAAAAAGTGGCGAGATGCTCATTCTTCCCAGCAGTGGATGGCGAGAAGAAATAAAAAATAGTAATAAACGTTAAACGGGAATCACTTCCCCGTTTAGCGATTTATTTCTTTTTTTTTTAGTCTAGAAGTCCCTAAATGGGAATCAGTTTCCCATTTAGGGATCGCCACTTGAGAAAATAAGCGTGGGGAGTTTCCACTCCTTCCTCTTCCTCACACGCAAACTTACATTGCTGCAATGTGAGGGAAGGAAAATAAGTGCGAATTCACCCCATTTTTCCCCCTTTTCACACTGCTGTAACTTCTCTTAATGCGAAAGTAAAGGGGGTAGGTTTTTTCATATGTTTATTGATATTTTTATTTGTATTTTACTACTGTATTTTACTGGTAAAACTTTGTTTACTTTGTTCCTTAAGGAGTAGCTGCTACCAATAGTGTAGAGTATGTACTATTTAAGTAGGTCTATACTGATGGGATAATACATGTTTACTTTAGTATGAAGTAGCTAGGACTTTTAGATTGTTATGATAGATTTAGTTCTAAGATATAGGTTGCGGTGGTATATAAATATTAAGATACTTTTTAATAGCTTAGGAAAATAAACTGGCATTCATGGAGAGGCGATGTGATGGTATCAAGGTAGTCTGTATTTACTTTTTTATAGCTAGTTTAGGATAGGACATGATTTAGGCTTCATAGCGTAGAACACAGGTGAGCTACTAGGCTTAGTTACGAAGTTACAATAAGTCTCTTCGTTTATAATATATGTACCCTAGTATGTTGAACTCTGTTTCCCCGTACATACTGCTATGGACAAAAAATAAAAATACAGTCGTGTCCAGCACGGTGCCACGATTCCAGAAATATAATAATATCGGTAGGTTAACTTATATTGTGAAACACCAAAATGTTGATATAGGGTGTAAAATACTCCAAATAAAAAATCGCGTATTTAATTAATTAAAAATTACTGTAAAATTCTCAAAATTAATTTATCACCATGTCTCAAAAGAATCTTGTCTAAATTCAAAACCAATATCTAGTTATATCAAATAAACCGTTACGGTCGATAAACGATTCTATAGCGATTATTTGGAAATTTGATTTGGACATAACTCACAATCTGTAACACGAAATCTTGGGTTTTCACTTCCATTTGAAAGATATAGTTCAACATATTCGAATGTTTCTTGTTTCGAGGAAATCCGGCTTGTAACGGATCCTGTATGCTCAGATGAAGTTCAAAACGTTAAATTACGAACTGAGCGTCGTTATGAGCTCGATTATATTTAATATATATTTTTATATGTTCAACTTCATTTTAATTAATATATAAATCCACTTATATTACGAATTCAATATTTAAACTGATTTATATATTCAAATACAAATCGATAAAAATGCGGAACGTTACACTTCTACTGTTTCTAAAACTTTTCCTCATGTGGTTGGATGTTTGTTATTTCTTGGACCTGCATATGTTCAAAATTTTATAGAGCATTATTACGCATACACATGAAATTGATATAGAGTACTAGCTAAATTGATATTGTACAATAATATGATATCAGTTTGGTATTAACTTAGATATCAGTTTTGAATAAGAATATGCTACACAGTAATATGACATCAGTTTGGCATTAATTTAGGTATCAATTTTGAAAAAAATATATTATACAGTAATTAGGTATCATTTTTGTATCAATTGAGGTATCAATTTAAAAAAAGATAAGACTACACAGTAAATAAGGTATCAGTTTTACAAAAAATTGAGTATTATTCTTTCAAGACATAATATATTCTATTTATAAGGTGTATGTTTTGCAGTATTTTCGATATCAGTATTTTCAAGTACACTAGAATATAAAAATAAAGAATCGGTTTTGATACCACTGAGGTATCATTTTTTGAATATATTATTTTACATAGAAATATGGTATCAGTTTCCCAACTACTTAAGTATCAGTATTTAAAAAGTGTACTCTTTTAAAGTTATTAGGTATCAGTTTTGAATTGACTGAGATATCAATTTTGAGAAAATAGTGTGTTCTATATAAAATGAGAGATGAAATAGTAAGATAAATTTAAACTTTATATCTGTCCTTCTTTGATTTTATACGAAAATTCTTTGACGACAATTGGTTTCAAACTTTTAAGATTCCATCTTGCAAATCGCGGGAGTGTGTCATTGATACTCCTTCTTTGTTTAATTAGCTTCATTTTCTCATAGACATAGTTTATGTGAAAAAAATATACACGAATATAATTTTTTATCTTTGCAATATGTATTAGAATTTTTTATATAAATTATCTTATCAAAGGAAGCATTGAACATCCCGACATGTTCCTAGGCTTGTGAATAAAATTTTGACAAACTTGGTATAATTTTTTTTGGATTATTTGCAGCCAAGAGACAGTCTTCATCTTTACAAAGTCAAGTAAGAATGGCAAGAATCCCCATCTTAGTTTTTGTTGGTTGCTAGGGAAGAAAAATGTTAGTAGTATCTCCATAGATAAGCATTAGTAGGTCTTCATCATGTTGCTTCTTCTTTTTGGCAAGTTCTTGCTTGATTCTTTTTTCAATTAGGTTCCTTGTAATGAAAGTGGCTGCTACAACACCCCACTTCCGTTAAGGTCACTCACAAGGGAATGCCTTAACTTCAGTGGAACGTTATAAGTAAACAGAACAGAAATTTACAAGACAGATATGTAAAGTAGTACTTGAAAAATTTATAACATTATTACAACAGAAACAGAAATAAGTTTGGTTACATCACAATACCAAAACCCAAGTACACAAATATCAGTCTTATATAAAATCCTTCGGAATGCATAATTTTAAAGCCATACTCCCCAACAGAGAATGCCATAAATAGGTAGAATCAAATCCAAGCAATATTTCAAGCACTTATAGCACTTCAAGCAGATGGAATCTGAATCAAGCTCCAGTGTTTCCACTCATAGAACCTGGTGGGGAAACGGAAGAAAAGAGGCGAAACAAACTAGGTCAGACATAAGTCTGGTGAGTCCAGTGACTTTCAGCATATAAACAGATAACAGTATCATGACATGTAAATAAAACTGGATGAAAGATAACCATAACAGGAGTAGCAGGTTAATAGAATAGACAAAATGATATAGGCTAAACTAAGCTTCTTACTTGGTTTTCACTTCTCTGCACTAATACTAGTATAACAGAATTAGGTGTTGCCCTAATGTCTAAACAGAAAACAGAATGATCTCTTCAGCAACACGATGCTAGTAATGGGCCTTTACCACCTTAACAGAGACAGATGGTTACAGAAACAGAATGCTAGTAATGGGCCTAAACTACCCAAACAGAGACAGAAACAGAATAATCCCTACGGAAACAGAATATTAGAATTAGGTGTACACTAGTAATGGGCCTTTACCACCCCAACAGACGGTACCACACAGAAATAGGCAGGTATTACCACCCCAACAGAAACAGATGGTACCCCAACAAAAACAGACAGAATTAAGTGTACCCTAAATTCTACCCTAAGCGATCGGCTCCCTAATACATAAATACCCTGTGTCTGCCCCCACAGAAGGGTGTATCACTCCCTAAAGTGGCAACCTGTAAACACAGACCTATTAACATATGTCACGGTGTCTTATATCCTCAGAGCAGACCGGATCCATGCACGCGCATGACCCAGTTGGAATGCGCCATCAACACCCCTCGTCATTATCAGAGTGAACCTCTTACAATTAGTTCAGTAAGCGTGCCCTGGACCCCTACCTAATGTTGGGTCATAGTTTTGATACCAAAAAGGGTTACTGACTAATATGGGTCCCAAACAACAGATGACACAAGTAATTACCCCTCCTAACCTTGTGTCCCCAGACTAACAGATTTCGGATTAACTTGCTTACTGATTTCAGATGTATAAAGTCCAGATTAACTAGTTCTCAGATCAGACATACAGGTTAATAAGTTTTCAGACTAACTGATCAGATATACAGATTAACAAGTTTTCAGACTAACGGATCAGATATATAGATTAACAGACTTACATATTGTTTCACCTAACCTTGTATTGGGCCTACAGACTTTCAAACGGGTTTATTAGATTCATCAGTCCAGTTGTTTTAACCCTATCCACCCAACATGTTTTAGGTATCACATTTATCTTAGATTTGCATTAACTAAATATTAATGCACAGACCTCTCACATTAGGTTGGTAGCTTGTGATCGCTGGATGTGTCGGGCTGTTCCGTGCAGACTTCTGCCACAAGCCAAACCTAACCTCATGTCTAAGCATCTTTATGCCTACGACCTCTCACATTAGACTGACAGTTTGCGGTTGCTGGTTAAGCCGGTTGGGTCCGGGCAGGCTTCTACCGCAAACAGAGTCTAACCTCGTGTCTTAGCATTCTTATTTTTGCTAAAGTATTCATTCATAGATTATGCCAATATCAGACTAATTATGCCAATTCAACAAATTAACTTCTTTACAAGTTACAGCAGATTATCCAAAGTTCTTTTAACATGTTTTGCTCAATTTTAGATCGAGCCTACAGATTTTCATACCGTAAATTACTGTATTTAGTTTCAACAGATTTAGCAGACTAGACAATTTAATAGATTTAATCATCCCTTAAAATTTCATTGACATACCTCGCTTAATCATAAAATTAAGCCTAATTTTACATGCTTAAATTATGGTCATAATTCACAATATAACATATGCCCCAAATTTCTAGTTAAATTTACAATGTACAGAATATTCTCCAAAAATCCCAAATCATGATATACAATATGAATTATGCCAAATTATAGCCTTTGATTTCAGCGTATGTCAAATATCCAAAAATCCCCATTTAGGCGTATTCACAATTAATAGTTATCCTATTTTAATATAGATCTTTAACGCCTAAATCATATATCATTTTTCTTCCAAGTCATAGATCGTCATATAAAATATGCCCCCAAATCTAGATCTTAAATTACAACATGTATTATGTCCTCAAAATCAGATCATGCATCATAACATGCATTATGCCCCCAAATTACAAGTCATATGTTGTCATACAATAGTTTTCCTTCTTCCTAATCATAAACCGTCATATATAGTATGCCTAGATCCAGATCTTAGATTACAACATGTTGTGTTCTCGATTTAGTCACAAATCAGTTATGTCCAATTATGCCTCATTCAATATTTTCCCCAAATTTAGCGTTCGTGTGTCAATCTCTTATGAGATTTGGCTCAGCCTCGTGGTAGCTTGGCTATAGAACAGAAGGAAGGAAGAGATACAGAATAGTTACAATAAGATAGATCTACACAGAAAAACAGATCTGATAAATAGGAATATGCATAATCTCCAATTCAGATTTATAACCATGTCAAGATCATAATTAAATTTCATATCTGAAAATAACTGTACTCACAAATTGGGGTTTAAGAAAGAGAAGAACGATTCTGGGATCTGATTTTTTGGAGTTGATTTAGCTTTCCGTTGATGTAGGCGTTGATTTGTTATCTTTTAATCCTATTCAGATTGGAAGAAGAAGAAGCACTAGCTCTAGTTTAGGTTTCAGCAGAGTATCGACGCCATTGATTTATTTTAATATGAATCAGAGCAGAGTATAGGCGTAATGAAATTGTGTGGAGAGAAAGTGAGGTTTGGGGGTCTTTAAATAGCTTAGGAGCAACGAATCTGGTCAGAATGGGCGTCTAAATGCAGAAAAATAGATCTGTCCTCGGAGCTGGAAAAGGAGGGGAGGTCGACCCCCAAGTCGACCCCATGGTCGACCTATGTGGCTAGGTCGACCCCTGATCGACCTTGGTCCTGGGCCGGAAATTTCCCGCCCAGCCCAGGTGTGTGATTTGAATTCGAATTTTGAATTTCGAACTGAGCTGTTTAAATTTTCTGAAAACTTCTGAAGGCCATAACTTCTTTATACGGAGTCCGATTTACGCAAACTCGAACTCTATCTCAAGCAGAATTCCGAGACGAACGCAATGGTGTAATCCGTTTTCCTTAATTCTTTTTTTAAAAATTAAGTATACTTTGTTTTGTTACTTTTATATTCACAGAAAATACGGGGTGTTACATTCTCCCCTCCTTAAAGGATTTTGTCCCCGAAATCTTCAAGTTAAGAAGAATGTGTCCTACCATCCAATCACCCATCTACTTAACCATCATCCACAAGCATCCATTGTGCTTAGAAAACTTCTAATGTTGTATGAACATATGCAAAAGTGTGTGTATATGTCTCTTGTCTAATGCAAAGATCAGGCGGTCTTCTGATTCAG
The DNA here is from genome assembly GCA_030737875.1 of Allium sativum. Lineage (NCBI taxonomy): Eukaryota > Viridiplantae > Streptophyta > Magnoliopsida > Asparagales > Amaryllidaceae > Allium > Allium sativum. Next base: position 68,714,278 of record CM060922.1, read on the forward strand.
TTGACCTCCTTAATGCGAACTATGTTAGTGCCATGAGTCCAAATATGTATGTTAGAAATCCTATTTGATACACATCATTTCTAATGAGTGCATAACCATTCATCCAAATGCAACATCCATGTGATGAGCGAATCATTTTGCTTCCACAAAAATTGAAAAATGCACACACATCCATATGTAGTATGAGAGTGTTATTTAGCCGATCTAGTGCCTAGTGTGTGTATATGCATCCACGAGCAACCACTGGCAACCACTTGCATCCACTTGCAACCATCAAACATCACATGTCTCAAACACATGTTTACACCCATTAGTTTCTACCTAAAGGTCGAAGACTCGATCGATAGGATATAGCCGAGTGATAGAAGCAAGTACAATTAAAACAAAAGCTTTGTTGCCATTAGACATCGGTTTAAGAGAATAACTCCCTAAGTATCAACCCCGAAGGCCGAAATCAACATCCGATTGACACTCAGAGAATTACTCCCACTAAACAAATGTCAAACTGGAAATCTACTTCACGCTTTGAGTGAAAACCCCTAACCTTATCAGAAATATTCAAATACGCACAGACTAATGGTACAGATCAGAATATCAAATGATTCTTAGGAAACTAAGCATGATAAAACCCCACCATATCCCACAAAAACCCGAATGTATGCGTCAAAGTCAACTTAACTCTTAACACAGATACCTTCAAACCCCATCCTATCACAAACAGATGATTCGTAACCCTCATGGGGTTTGAGACTATAGCGGGATCAGAAACAAGACTAGTATTAAAGTGCAGAGTCAATTACAGAATCAAAGAGAGTTTTAACTCAATAATTAGATAAGGAAATTAATCCTTCTACAGAAATTTTTCCTATCACTATCATATCCATCAGTCAGGAGAGCATTCGCCTGCCTTCCAGAAGTAGGTTCTGCCCTCTGCCCTTGCCATCGTTTCTTTGGGCAGTCCCTAGTGAAGTGTCCCATTTCTCCACAGTTGAAGCAAGCGCCCTTCCTCTTTCTGCAATCCTTGTTCAGATGAGTCAAGCTTCCACAAGTAAAGCACTTTTTCTCCTTCGTATCTTCAGACTTTTCATCCTTCTTTTGTGCTTCCTTTTTGGGCCACGCTTTCTTGTTCTGTGGTCCTTCGAGCTTTTCCTCTTTCTTCTCACTTTTGGCTTCCTTTTCATGCATTAACGCCATGTCAACCAATTTCTCGAACGTAGCCCCCATAGGAATGTGGGTCATAGCCAACCCGTGTAGCGGCTCATTCAAACCTTTAACGAATCTCAGGGCCTTCTTTTCAGGTGTGTTTACTAAGTCTAAGCCAAATCTTTCCAACTGATTGAACTTGTTGATGTACTCCTTTACTGATAAATTCCCTTACTTTAAGGCTAAGAACCTCTCCATGTATAAATTATCTTCTGCTCGTGAAAGAAGGTTCATTTCAAACCTATGCCTGAAATCCATCCATGTCTCCACTGGACGCTCTCCATTCGTGACCTCCCACCAAAACGAGGATTCGTCTTTCATTAACTAAGCAGCTAATTGGACCTTCCTTCTATCTTCTACCTCGAAGATACCAAACAAATCTTCCACCTCCTTAAGCCAATTTCGGGCTTCAATAAACGTCTCTGATCGGTGAAAAGGTTTCCCGCCCATTGCCCGAAACTCTTTGCATATCTTCGAAAAAGTATCAACATGGGGAGGGGGAGGAGGAGGAGCGGCCGCAGCTAGGGGAGGAGGGATGTCTGCTGGGCCTGCGGCTGTGGCCCAAGCCTCCAGATACCTTCTGAACCAGGTTGGTGTCAGTATGCCCTCCGGTATTTCAGGTGCCCCAGACATGCTGAAAAGAAAAAGGAAAGAGATTCAAAACGGAGAATCGAAAGAAAGATATATGGATCTTGGGGATTATGTTTTTCAAAATAAACTCTACTTTTGAAAATACTTCCTTTTTAAAACCTTTTTGAAAATAGTTTTCAAAAACTTTATATCAAATCTGGTAACCTTCAGCTCTAATACCAAGTGTAACACCCCACTTCCGTTAAGGTCACTCACAAGGGAATGCCTTAACTTCAGTGGAACGTTATAAGTAAACAGAACAGAAATTTACAAGACAGATATGTAAAGTAGTACTTGAAAATTTTATAACATTTTTAAAGCAAAAACAGAAATAAGTTTGGCTACATCACAATACCAAAACCCAAGTACAACAAATATCAGTCTTATACAAAATCCTTTGGAATGCATAATTTTAAAGCCATAATCCCTAACAGAGAATGCCATAAATAGGTAGAATCAAATCCAAGCAATAATTCAAGCACTTCTAATACTTCAAGCAGATGGAACCTGAATTAAGCTCCTGTGTTTCCACCCTGAGAACATGGGGGGAAACGGAAGAAAAGAGGCAAAACAAACTAGGTCAGACATAAGTCTGGTGAGTCCAATGACTTTCAGCATATAAACAGATAACAATATCAGGACATGTAAATAAAACTGGATGAAAGATAACCATAACAGGAGTAGCAGGTTAACAGAAGAGACAGAATGATATAGGCTAAACTAAGCTTCTTGCTTGGTTTTCAATTCTCTGCACTAATACTAGTATAACAGAATTAGGTGTTGTCATAATGTCTAAACATGAAACAAAATGATCTCTTCAGCAACACGATGCTAGTAATGGGCCTTTACCACCCTAACAGAGACAGATGTACAAAAACAGAATGCTAGGAATGGGCCTTTACCATCTAAACAAAGACAGACGGTTATAGAAACAGAATGCTAGTAATGGGCCTTTACTACCCGAACTGAGACAGAAACAGAATAATCCCTACGGAAACAGAATATTAGAATTAGGCGTACACTAGTAATGGGCCTTTACCACCCCAACAGACGGTACCACACAAAAACAGACAGGTGTTACCACCCCAACAGAAACAGACGGTACCCCAACAAAAACAGACAGAACTAAGTGTACCCTAAATTCTACCCCAAGAGATTGGCTCCCTAATACATGAATACCCTATGTCGGCCCCAAAGAAGGGTGTATCACTCCCTAAAGTGGCAACCTATAGACACAGACCTATTTATAGATGTCATGGTGTCTTATATCCTCAGAACAGACCGGATCCATGCACGCACATGACCCAGTTGGAATGCGCCATCAACACCCCTCGCCATTATCAGAGTGAACCTCTTACAATTAGTTCAGTAAGCGTGCTCTGGACCCCTACCTAGTGTTGGGTCATAGTTTTGATACTAGAAAGGTTACTGACTAATATGGGTCCCAAACAACAGATGACACAAGTAATTACCCCTCCTAACCTTGTATCCCCAGACTAACAGATTTCAGATTAACTTGCTTACTGATTTCAGATGTACAAAGTCCAGATTAACAAGTTCTCAGACCAGACAAACAGGTTAACAAGCTTTCAGACTAACGGATCAGATATTCAGATTAACAAGTTTTCAGACCAACGGATCAGATATACAGATTAACAGACTTACAAATTGTTTCACCTAACCTTGTATTGGGCCTACAGATTTTCAAACAGGTTTATTAGATTCATCAGTCCAGTTGTTTTAACCCTATCCACCCAACACATTTAAGGTATCACATTTATCTTAGATTTGCATTAATTAAATATTAATGCACAGACCTCTCACATTAGGTCGGTAGCTTGTGGCCGCTGGATGTGCTGGGAGGTTCTGGGCAGACTTCTGCCATAAGCCAGACCTAACCTCGTGTCTAAGCATCTTTATGCCTACGACCTCTCACATTAGCCTGACAGTTTGCAGCTGCTGGTTAAGCCGATTGGGTTCGGGCAGGCTTCTACCGCAAACAGAGTCTAACCTCGTGTCTTAGCATTCTTATTTTAGCTAAAGTATTCATTCACAGATTATGCCAATATCAGACTAATTATGCCAATTCAACAAATTAACTTCTTTACAAGTTACAACAGATTATCCAAAGTTCTATTAACATGTTTTGCTCAATTTTAGATCGAGCCTATAGATTTTCATACCCTAAATTGCCGTATTCAGTTTCAAGAGATTTAGCAGACTAGACAATTTAACAGATTTAGTCATCCCTTAAAATTCCATTGACATACCTCGCTTAATTAAGCCTAATTTTACATGCTCAAATTATGGTCATAATTCACAATATAACATATGCCCCAAATTTCTAGTTAAATTTACATAGTACAGAATATTCTTCAAAAACCCCCAATCATGATATACAATATGATTTATGCCAAATTATAGCATTTGATTTCAGCGTATGTCAAATGTCCGAAAATCCCCATTTAGGGGTATTCACAATTAATAGTTATCCTATTTTAATATAGATCTTTCACGCCTAAATCATATATCCTTTTTCTTCCAAGTCATAGATCGTCATATAAAATATGCCCCCAAATCTAGATCTTAAATTACAATATGTATTGTGTCCTCAAAATCAGATCATGCATCATAACATGCATTATGCCCCCAAATTACATGTCATATGTTGTCATACAATAATTCTCCTTCTTCCAAACCATAAACTGTCATATATAGTATGCCTAGATCTAGATCTTAGATTACAACATTTTGTGTTCTCAATTTAGTCACAAATCAGTTATGTCCAATTATGCATCATTCAATATTTTCCACAAATTTAGCGTTCGCGTGTCAATCTCTTATGAGATTTGGCTCAGGCTCGTGGTAGCCTGGCTATAGAACAGAAGGAAGGAAGAGATACAGAATAGTTACAATAAGATAGATCTACACAGAAAAACAGATTTGATAAATAGGAATATGCATAATCTTCAATTCAGATTTATAACCATGTTAAGATCATAATTAAATTTCATATCTGAAAATAGCTGTACTCACAAAATGGGGTTTAAGAAAGAGAAGAACAATTCTGGGATCTAATTTTCTAGAGTTGATTTAGCTTTTCGTTGATGTAGGCGTTGATTTGTTATCTTTTAATCCTATCCAGATTGGAAGAAGAAGAAGAAGCACTAGTTCTAGCTCAGGTTTCAGCAGAGCAGCGATGCCATTGATTTATTTTAATATGAATCAGAGCAGAGTATAGGCGTAATGAAATTGTGTGGAGAGAAAGTGAGGTTTGGGGGTGTTTAGATAGCTTAGGAGCAACGAATCTGGTCAGAATGGGCGTCTAAATGCAAAAAAATAGATCTGTCCTCGGATCTGTTAAAGGGAGGGAGGTCGACCCCTAGGTCGACCTATGTGGCCAGGTCGACCCCTTGGTCGACCTGGGTCCTAGGCGGGAAATTTCCCGTCCAGCCCGGGTGTGTGATTTGAATTCGAATTTTGAATTTCGAACCGAGCTGTTTAAATTTTCTGAAAACTTCTGAAGGCCATAACTTCTTCATACGGAGTCCGATTTACGCAAATATAGACTCTATCTCAAGCGTAATTCCGAGACGAACACAATGGCGTAACCCGTTTTCCTTCATTCTTCTTTTAAAAACTAAGTATACTTTATTTTGTTACTTTTATATTCACAGAAATGACGGGGTGTTACAGCTGCTCCAAAATTTCATGTTGTGAAATCTTTGCATTCCAAAGGAACTGACCTATTTGTCATTTTTAGTGTTGGTCGATGTTCCTTCCTTCTGAAGGCATGTAAAATAATTAGCTAATGTCTTATGCCATTATTTTAAATTCTTCCTTACCAAAGATGAAAGCTTGTCGATTAGGCGAATAACAACTATATACAACATCCAAATTTTCTTAGTGCTTTTCACATTCCTTCGAAGCAAATTTTCATTGTTGTAGATATTGAAAAATGATTGAAAGGTGTGCTTTTCAGTAAGTCCATTTTCTTTTTATTCAATCCTTTTTTACAAGCTTTATACTCTTGTGTACAACTTAAAGGTCACATTCATATGCGGTATCAGATTTTGTTTCTTTGGGACATCTTTGTTCTGCTCTGTACTTGCATGTTATGTAAAGGTCTATATATTGAGTTTTGTACTTGATATAGATCAGTTTTGTATGTGATAAGATCCCAGTTTTGCAAAAATAATAAATCAAACTAATGTGTTCAGCTGTATGGTTATGGTATTAGTTTTGCATGTTATGTGATATCAGGTTTGTTGTGGTATCAGTTTTGCATGTTATGTGGTATCAGATTTGTTGTGGTATCAATTTTGCATGATATATGGTATCAGTCTTGCTAAAATAATAAAACGTTGTAATATGTTCAGCTCCATGGTATCAGTTGTTATACCACAAAAGTGTCAGTTTTCCTTTATCAACATTCTCAGTATCATTTTTCCTATGATTTTATATGTATTGGGCATTTGTATGCTACAGGATTATCAGTTTTTGTTCCTCTTGATATTGAAACAGTATTTTCAGAGCCTGAAAGCTTTAATTTCACCTAAATAAGCTATATATATATTTGTCATTTGTGCATTGTGAAATATACATAAAAATGATACTATTAATGGTACTACCGAATATGTCTTTAACTTTAGGTTTTTCACTTTGAATTTGTTTACCCTTTATTGCTGCTTTTTCCTGTTCAACATTTTCAATACTGTTAGACATTAATATTGATAGTATCAGTTTTTTTCATCCACAGTATCATTTACCTGAATATTTTCTTCCCCAGCCTTTTTCATTTCATTTTATTTAGCACTTTTCAGATCATTTCTTTTTTTTTTGGGCTTTTTTTCTTTAATTTCCTACACTTGTTCTTCATTTGCTCTTTTTTGCATTTTTGATTTCTTTGATTCTACTACAGTTTCATTCGAAGATTTTGTATCATTTTGTACTGGCTATTCAGTATTGACTTGCGCATCAACCAGGGTTTCTACAGCTTCTACTTGCTGTTGAACATCCACTTGAATTTGCACTTCAACTTGAAATGTAGTATCGGTTTGTTGAACATTATCCTTATGTTCAACATTTTGTTGGGGTTCTACTTGCGGTCGCGGTTCTAGTAGGACTTCACTTGTAGTATCAGTTTGTGGAGCAGCTAGTACTTGCGGTTCCAATTGCGGTTGATTTGGAGATGAATTTTCATCTTGCAGTGAGCTTTGGGGTTTGATTTGAGATGATGATGATTTTGCTTCGAAGGCCATTAAAGTTGATTCCGATTTGTTTTAATGAAGTCAGAAAACCGATTTGGTAAAAGGACTAAGATGGAAGATGAATCAGACGAGGGATGAATGAGTGACACTGTTATCGTTAATTTAGATTGGGCTCTTTACTTTCTGAATAAAATATGTTGTGCTTGTCATGTGCATATTTTTTTAAAACAAATTTTCCTTCTCAAATTTTCCCCTTATTTTAAAGGGTGTTTCAATTAAAAAGGAGAAAGACATAAGTGGACTTTTGTGAAAAGCATTATAATATTTTGAATCCCCCTTGAGTTAAGGAAGACTGCAATTTGTTACTTTAATTTTAAAGACTACAATAAATTACGAAGTTTGCATATATGCATATACATATTGTATTTCAATTAGAAATAGTTTGTCTTTATTCATATGTGCATACATATACATGTTTAAATTGTTTGTAGTTACCCATATGTGCATACAAATTTATTTAAAAATGTGAAATAGATTTCTCCACATTTTCATCTCCTTCCTAATTGCTTTTTCTTAATCTTAATTGATTATCTTCCACATGCATAAGTAAATATAGTATTGTTTCTTTAAGAAAAGGTTTTACAACAATGACATATTTATTAAAGCATTCAATGATTATGCAGGCTTCCTATATGTCCCACTTGACCAATATTCACTGTAAATTTATTTGAATATATTTTCATTTCATGTCATAGTTAAATTGACTATTAATGTCACATAATTAATTAGTCAATTAATTTAACTGAATAGAATGAAATGATTAGTTTTTTCTCAGTTCTCACTAAGTAAAATCTTATATCCCTTTCATAAATGAGTAAGTTACAAAAAATGAAAATTTTCATCTATTGAACTTAATTTAATGAGCAGTAGGCACACACACTAATATGTATATAACAATATATTTGATGTATTCAAATTTATATACACCGCTTATACACTATACTTACACTTTATATGAGCAGATGTATTCAATACATTAGTATAATACATATAAGTTAAAATTAAATATGAAAATTTCATTTTATCAATTAAAATAAAATATTGATTTTACTTAAAAAACATGGAGACGTTCTAAATGAATTTAGGTTTCATATGTTTATTAAAGATCCGAAATGGATTAAAAATATTGAAATTCATCAATTTCTTCCACTGCAAGTTGATCTAGTTCCAATAGAAACTGTATAAATGTTCAAAAACGTTGAGGGATAGCTAAATATAATTGTTTTATATAGTGCAATGTCATTGTCTTAACATTATATTTACTAAAAGCTGATTTTACAGACATATTCAAATTTTTCCTAAATGAAAAACGAGATGAGCAGATAGTGAGTTAAAAAAAATTCATTGGTTTGCCTCCGTATTTAACATGTTCATCTATAAATTGCCAAGGAATGAAAAACATGGTATTAATTATCGAAAACTCTTAACTATATAGTTTATAAATTCCCTTACTGAGTAGATTATCGGTCTTCATTATAGTATCATCCATTCCATCATTACCAATCTTCACTTCGTCAAAAGCATCCAAAGAAGTGCTTCCTAACACCATTGCTAAAAAGTACCATAAAATTTTAGGTTACACGCTTCCTAATACCAATCATTTTAAATGCTACCAAATTCATTTTTTTCATTTTTTTTTCACACGGCGACAACAGTTGACCAACGCCGTTCTTTCCAGCGACCAATTATCGAATAATAGTTGTAACGACCTGCAAGAATTTAACGCCTGAATTTTGACAATAATACATAAATCCTGTATAACTTGCCGAAATTTAAGTATTGAAAACACAGATAGTTAATAGAAAGAGATTAGAGGGTGAGATAAGAAAGAAAGAATTACTAGAATAGAAGAAGAAAAAGGAACACACAACACAGAGTTTCACATCGTAGCGGAACAAAATACAATATAAAAATAAATCTTTGTTGAGAGCTTTAAAAATACTTACAATCATCAGAGTACATCACACATCTGGACAGTTATAATACCCTGTCCTCATCTACAACACACAGCGGAATATCAACTAAATATAATATGTCTGAATATCTTCAGCTCGTCTCTTCACAACATCCGATAAACTGAACCTGTACGACCCGGTCTAACCCGAGCATAAAAAACGACGGGTCAGTCTGGTGAACTAGAGTGAGAAAAACACACTGAGTTTATAGGTATTACACAAGTTGATTTGAAAGTCAAAATCCTTTTGAAAGAAAATGATAATCGTAAGACCAAATCCACACATAAATACAGACGGTTTTTACCTTACGATAACCCGAAATGTTTTTGAAATCAATATCTTCTCTGATATTATAATAGTGTCTAAATACAAATAAATATCAATCTAGCAGAACGCTTACTTCTCACGCTCTACATATATAGTATACAATCAAAACAGCGGGCGCTTATTGGAGAATGGATTTCCAACTATGGCAAGGTATGGGACCACCTTCCGATAATGTACTTCTGGAGATGAATACATTGGGGATTCAACAAGAACGTCTTGTAACCCTGGCTAAACATGACTGGCCCCTCACTTCACTTGAGAGTACCGAATATATCATTACCACGGTTGGCGGCCAGATAACCAAACCGATAGCATACAAAACAAAGGAACAATCGAAGACATTTAGTTTCACCAAATCAGGTAATGATATACCCTTTTGATGGGTGCGACCCACATAGCCATGCGACCTAACCGATTTTATACCATTTCCCGGTTGAAGAGGCTTGAGGGCATAATTAATTAATTAATTAATTACTTTACCTTTATTATTATTTTAGAACATCTGGCCACCATTCACTTTGAATGACACATCATCAGATCCGCCGGATAATCACTAATTGACGTCCACAAAAATACTCTGGGTGTTTACGCAAAAAGAACGAATTCTTCCGCCACCAACAAAAGTATGCTTGAAGAATTCAATAACGTAATCCTTTGGAAATACTCTGTCAGACATTCGTCCATACAAGTTGTCTTGGGACTAGACAAACCGAAGGCACCCTCATACTGCATCCTTGAATTACCATATGGATCAGTAGCGAGTAGTCCTTGCAAATCCGTAATATTTCAACCACGACTGAATCACGTCAGAATACCTCTGGTTGTACGGCCAGAGAATATTCGACAGTAACCCTTCCGCTTATGAAGATCCACTGTCTTCAATTGCTCCATCTTGAATCAGTATCTTCACGTATTTGCCAGTTCGGAATGGTTTTCGAATATAAATTCGATCCCGGTCTTTCCGTACTAACAATCGTATGGGTCAGATTTGATAGTCAGTTATTTAACCATCAGATAATAATCATGAGAATAAAATGAGTTCACTGATTCAGTACTTGACATTACTTAGCCTTTTTATATAAAAGCAATTAACGAATGTTAATTTAAACTCTTAAATATTTTAATATAACGAACTTAGCTTTTCATTTCTTATTTAACATAAGATTATTTCAAAACTATTTTAATTTAATACTAAGAAAAATATCTTATAATCATTTCCAATTTCTATTCTACTATCATTATCAAAACATTTTCTATATCATTACTCACTAGTTATATATTTATATTAACTCGTTGATCAACCTTAACTCGTCTCTTTATTTAAATTAATTAATAATATAAATAATCTCATTTACTTCTATTATTATTAAATAAATAATAATAATATTCCATTTTAATTGTTTCTTAAAAACAATTAATTTTGGTTATTAATCATTACATTAATCCTTGCTTATCCATCTTAGTAATATAAGAATTAGCTTATAATTAAGGTACACGTGCTTCGCACACGGTAGATTTTGGTACAAAAATGGTGGTTGATGGTTAAACAATATATGTATGTATATATGTATATGTATATGTATATATATATATATATATATATATATATATGGCTGGTTAAATCTCTTTTGTATCATTATTCAAAAACAAAACCCAACGCTTATTGTTTTAGAATAAACTCATTCCAACACTCCATCTCATTATATATTCTCAAATCTTTTTTATTAACGTGACGCTATTATTTCTCATATGGAAATAATAAATTATTCTTGAACTCTTTCCCATTACAGGCTAATATAATCCTCAGATAATTCTGAAGTCATCCAAGTTGGGGTATTTATTTACCTCTCAGACCTTGCTCAACAACGTTTATATCTTAAGGTAGATATGAATTATAATTCAAAAGCTGATATTTATACTAATATCAAAACCCAATCTCATTCAACTATTTTACTTAAACCATGATTCTATAATCCATTCCTTATGTTTAAAAATCTCTTTTAATAATTCCTTGTCGAAACTCTCATTTCGTTTCCTTTCATTTCCCTACTTTCTATTATTTAATAACATTAATTTAAAATTAACGCTTTTACTTCACAATTCTTTTAATAATTCTCGTTTACAAAACATAGATTTAATATCAAATCCCTTTAATTTGAAATCCCTTTTTTTTCTAACCTCAATTATTAAGTAACCATTTCATTTGAACTATCGTACACGCATTAAAATCCTTTTTTATAACTTCGTTATAAAAATTCGGGTTTTAATATAAAACTCATTCACAAACTCCTTTGACCGTTTCATTACATTTCATTCCAACTTGATTTACTTTCATAAATGAATTTTATTTAAATAGCACTTCTTAAATTATTATTAATTAAAATAACAATTTACTGCATTTGTTAACTACTGTTGAAGTAGTTAATTTCTTTAATAACTAAATTAATAATAAACTTCCTTTTAAGATCTTATTAAAATTAAACAAATATTCGTTAAACTATTCCATTAGATTAATTTAAAACAAAATAATCTAATAATTGATACCAGTTAAAATGGTTAACATGATCAACTCAAAACACTTGCAACCCACGTAAATGCTTAAGTTGGAACAATCTCGTAAGCTGGCTGTAATTACATTACCAATTAGACTTCAATTTATTTAAAATGTCTTATGATTATGTCGAATCAATTCAAGACTTCAATTTTCTTCACAGTACTGGGGACTTTCTTTCGGACATTGACAGTTTTAGCTTGATGATGGAGATTCAGGTGATTACCGAGATTCTGCTGATTTCGAGAAAGATTTAATTGAATGCTATATTTATTCCATTTTTATGTTTTAGAGTGAATGAATCACGGTAGGTACTTCAGTTTGCGCAAAACTCTATGATATGGCACTTCGTTTTCTCAATATTTATTTAGTTGGCGTTACTGCAATAAAAATCTGAAACGTCATTAGTTTTTGAAAATCAGTTTTATGTATCAATTGGTTTGTTAAAAGCCACGTACAACAACTTTTAAGTGTACTGTGTATGAACAAAAGTGATTTTTTCATATAGTAATTATATCTGCATGCACTTTCAAAGCAGTCTTTGATAATTTATTTATTTTTGAAGGTGGAAGCAACTTTTGGACGTGCACTTACCGGTGTTGATCAAGATAATGTCATCATAGAGATCAACTCATTAAGGTACAACAATTTATTTAGAATAATTACAATTTCACATATGTTGTATATTATATTTGTGAACCAGTTAACATAAGTAGAATTGAAATTGCCTCACTTGTAAGTCATAAGAAAGATGTGATGCTAAGAAAGGTATAGAAAGCTGACGTAAATATTAGAATAATGTCATGCTCAAATATATTAGAAGTAATTTGATTTCATTCTCAACATGCATATAAGCTTTGAATGCTAATTTTGTTGAAAACAAGCATACACCTGTCATAATATAAATGTACTCGTATACAAGAGGTTAGCTAGTGCTTATTTTAAAGTTATGAGAAGGAAATGCTCATGAAGCTCCATGGTTTAGATTATGGGTCCGGTGTTGGGTCATATATATTGAATGTCATGATGCATGGTTACTACAGAGCAAGAGAATCAGTATGTGTATGAATTTAGCCATGTCTTTTCAAAGCGCCACATTCATGTGAAAATGGTGGAAGGATGAAGTATATAAGGGGTACATAAAATGTGAATTAATCTGCCTTAAAAAAATAGGCTTAACGAGAAAATTGTAAAGGTTTTAAATATACCCTATAATGAGTATGATCATGAATAAAATTAACATAAGCATCATCTGTTAGTTTCAAAAATGATTTTTGGTTATAAGTAGAAGTTTTGTGCCCATTATCTTAACTGTTTTCTAGCATTTATGTTATTCTTATATTTCATATACATTGTTTGAAGTGATTTTATGCAACTCCTACTATAGAACATTTTAGGTCAAGTTTAAAATATAAGTTACCTATCAAGTGTATTTATTCCAGTTTATCTCAGCAACTGATTCATACTTCAATTAAGCAGGCTAGCAAATATTCAAATCTGGCACTTGAAGTGTTATTCTTGGTTCATTTGTAATAGTACTATTATTTTATTTTGATAGAATTTCATCTTTATTTAATCCTTTATTGTATCTTTTAAAACCAAGAAGAATGCGTGAAGATTTCTACGAATGGACAAGCATGTATTGATTTGGCAAATGGATGCAAATGAGCACACTCAACATAAACATACTGGAAGGTAAGTGAAATTCCTTTTAGTTGATCATTTAACTTTTATCGGCATGAGATATTTGAACTTGTTGGAGTTCCTTTAGTGGAAAACTGTTTCGTTGGTTTTAATAGTTCGATTTTTGCCTATGGACGGGTATTTTTATTTGCATAGAGTAACTGCATATATACTTTTGTTTTTGTTTAACTACATATGTTTAATCATTATGTATGATTTTGATTTTGTTTAACTACATATGTTTAATCCAGATGCGCTCATATTCTGAAGCATTGCTTGGAGATTTGTTGGTGCTTCTGCGAAGTGCACATTCTTTATGAAAATGATGGTCGTTTTGATTGGCAGCTGTATTCTTCTGTAGAAAAATGATGATCGTTATACATGAATGGTGTATGAAAATTATAGAAATTTTTGTTGCAATCGTTTGTACTATTAAAACTTTGTTGAAATAAAATTTTTATTTGTTTATTTCATTCTGTGACATACACAATTACTAAAATGAATACATTTAATATGTAGCATCTATAAGCTGATTTTTTTTTATAGATTCATAAATCTATTGCAACGGGCATATACTGTTGCAAAAGGATCAGTTGCAACAGTAAAAGCCTGTTGCAAAAAAGTCTACTACAACATATTATTGCAACAGGCGAAAAATATTGCGAACGTTTTGCAACTTCGACTGCACCAACAGGCGCAGGTCTGTTGCAATTGGTCTACTGCAATAGGTATTGTCTGTTGCGAAAAGTGTTTTTTGTTGTAGTGGTATCATTTGTGCATGTGAAATATACATAAAAACGATACTATTAATGATGTTACCAAATTTGTCTTTTATATCTTCAGGTTCTTCATTTTGAATTGTTTACCCTTTATTGCTGCTTTTTCCTGTTCAACATTTTCAATACTGTTAGAAATTAATATGGTAGTATCCGTTTTTTTCATCCACGAAATCATTTACCTAAATATTTTCTTCCCCAACCTTTCCCATTTCATTTTATTTAGCACTTTTCAGATAATATCTTCTTTTTTTGAGTTTTTCTCTTTAGTTTCCTACACTGTTCTTCATTCGCTCTTTTTTGCATTTTTGATTTCTTTGATTCAACTACAGTTTCATTCGATGATTCTGTATCATTTTGTACTTGTTGTTTAGTATTGACTTGCTCATCAACTAGGGTTTCTGCAGTTTCTACTTGCTGTTTAACATCCACTTGAATTTGGGCTTCAACTTGAAATGTAGTATTAGTTTGAACATTATCATTACGTTCAACATTTTGTTGGGGTTCCATCTGCGGTATCGATTCTACTGGGACTTCACATGTAGTATTAGTCTATGGAACAGCTAGTACTTGCGGTTCCAGTTGTAGTTGATTTAGAGATGAATTGTCATCTTACAGTGAGCTTTGGGGTGTGATTGGAGATGATGCTGATTTTGTTTCGAAGGCCATTAAAGTTGATTCCGATTTGTTTTAATAAAGTCAGAAAACCGGCTTTGGTAAAGGGAGTGAGATGGAAGATCGATCAGACGAGGGATGAATGAGTGACATAGTTATCGTCAATTTGGGTTGAGCTTTTTTCCTTCTAAATAAAATATATTGCGCTTTCATTGTGCATAATTTTTTTAAACAAATTGTCCTTCTCAAATTTTCCCCTTATTATGAAGGCACTTTCAATTAAAATGGAGAACGACATAAGCGGCTTTTGTGCAAATCATTGTAATAAGGAGAAAGACATAAGTTAAGGAAGACAGCAATTTGTTACTTTAATTTTAAGTGAAAATAAGCCACACATCCTTAAAAAATTTCAAAATATAATGTGCTTCCCTCCCAATTTTTACTTTCAAACCCAGTCCCTAAAATGAAAGTTCATGTTTTGTTAAAAAAAAAAAAAAAAAAAAAAAAAAAAAAAAAGCGCTCCCATGTAAAAATAAATAAAATTTCTAAACTCTGCAAATTTTCCCAGAAGACCGCGGAAAAAAAAACTTGCATATATGTGTGCAAGTATTCATAATAATTGCACACCTGTATGCGAGTATTCACGAAGCAGTTTACGTTAGAAATCTTCAAAAAAATTTGCATACATATTTGCAACTATTTTAATATATTTGCACACATGTATGCAAATATTGCATGAAGGTTTCACGTTGAAAAATATGCCTGTATATTGTTGTACATATGTGTGCAAGTATTATGAAATACCTGCATGCATGTATGCAAATAAATATGAATTGATTTGCATGCATGCATATTATTGCACACTAGTATGCAAGAATTATGTATTGATTGCATGCATGTATGCAAGAAAACCAACGCAGTTACATGACTGAAATACTTGCATACATGAATGCAAGAATTTCAGAATATGTGCACACTATTATGCAGTTAACTGCAGTTACATTGTTTTCCTGTAATTTTGGTTTTTGACATGTTTTTTGATGGTTTTACGATCTGAATTTTTTTTTATGTACATGTTTTATTAAATACGAATTTATGTGATTTTTTTAATATTTTTTTATCTTTATTTTTTTAGTGAATTTTTGAAAAATAGGGATGTAATTTACAATAAGTTTAGAACCGGATATGACGTGAATTTTGAAACTTATTAGGGATCTGAGACAAACACACCCCAATTTTAAAGCCTATAATAGATTACTAAGTTTGCATATATGCGTATACATATTGTATTTTAACTAGAAATATTGTTTGTAGTTATCCATATGTGTATACATATACATGTTTAAATAGTCACAAATAAAATTGGTAAAAAATATGGATATGTCTCACATCCCTATGAATAACATATCAAAATATGAAAACGATCCGACCCTCAGGGAAATAAATAAAAATATATATTTTACGATCTTCTGATGCATAAAATGCGGGTCGTTACATTCTCCCCCATTAGGAATTTCACCAACGAAATTCCAAAAAACCACAAGTAACCAAATCCCATTCCGCATGCCTATCATCCACGAGCAGCCAATCTACAACCAATCTTGCATCCAACAAGCCATGCATCCGAAGCCCGAACCTAGCATGCGAGATTCTAAAAATAGCACAGGTTACAATGGTGTGAGGGTGACACAACATCAATGGGTCATACGAACGAAGAGTTCTGGATGGATCATCTTCATACTCTCTTCCATTTTCCGCATACAATCGTCATCATCCTCACTCCATTGCATCTTGACTAGCTTAACCACGTTCCTCCTAAGTTATTTCGTGTCATTCCCCACAACGCGAAGCGGCTTACGAGGTCTCGAAACTATGGACTCGACTTCTAGGTCTTCATATGATCCAGTGCTACCACCACATTTGAATCGTGCACACACTTCCTTAGAAAAGACACATGAAAAACATTATGCGCACTCGACATCTTCTCTGGTAAATCCAACCTACATGCGACCTTTTTAATCTGCTCGACTATCGGAAACGGTCCAATGAACCTTGGACTTTATTTCCTTTACTTCTGAATCGAACAACATGTTTCAACAGTGAAATGTACATGAAAACCATATCACAAATGTCGAACTCCAAATCCTTATAACGCTTATAGGCGTAACTCTTCTGACGATCTTAGGCTGCCTTCATTTGTTGTCGAACGATCTCAATACTATCTGATATTTCTCTTATCATCTCTGGCCCAAGTGTTAACTTATCTCCAGTCTCTAACCAATATGTCGGAGAATTACACGGTCTTGCATACAAATCCTCGTATGGTGCCATCCCAATGCTTGGCCGGTAATTATTGTTATATGCGAACTCAAAAAATGTAGATTGTCTTCCCACGATCCCCCAAAGTCCATCACACAAGATCTGAGGAGATCTTCCTACACTCGATTAACTCGCTCAGTTTGACCATCAGTGTGGGGATGATAAGCCTTACTCAAACGTAACTCAGTTCCTAAAGTCTCTTGCAAACTCTTCCAAAATCCACTTGTGAACAATGGATCTCGATCATTCACTATGCTCTTTGGGATACCATGGAATCGAACTATCCATTTAATGTGTAGTTCTACCAACTTCAACGTTGTCCTAGTCGATCTGATTGGAATAAACCTTACACTCTTGGTCGAGCGATCCATTATGACAAAAATCCCTTCATTTCCTGCCCTCGTCCTAGGTAGTCCATCAATAAAATCCATCGATACTTGCATCCATTTCTACGTAGGTACTTCCAATGGATGAAGCAATCCACTCGGCTTCTTCTTTTCATCTTTCACCAACTAACAGTTCATACATATGGAAATAAAATTTCCAACATCCCTCTTCAGGCCTTCCCAATAATAAGATCTTTTCATGTCCCAATACATCTTATTACCACAAGGATGAATTGTCAACTTAGAGCAATGACATTCTCTCAGAACCTCATCTCTTAATCCATCAATATCAGAAACAACCAGTCATCCTTTCTTTCGAAGTCAACCATCTCGATCGACCTCAAATTCCTTATTCTTTTCTGGTTCCACTCTCGCTTCTAGCTTCTGGATAATCTTGACAAGCTTTTCGTCATGCTTTTGGCTTTCGCCAATCCTTTCGATAAGAGTAGGTATTATTGATAAGCTTGCCAGCATTTCAGGCTCCAACTCACACCTCGGTCCTGCCAAGTACTCGAGGTGCTTCCATTTGGAAAACATAGCTCCCAAACCTGCATGTCTTCGACTTAACACATCTACCACTGCATTACCTTTACCAGGAGTATAGGCTATACCAAAATCGTATGATGCCAAAAACTCTAACCACCGTTGTTGCCGAAGATCCAAATCCTTTTGGGAGAAAAGACATTTCAACGAATTGTGATTCGTAAAAAGCTCGAATCGAACTCCCAACAGGTATGTCAACACATCTTAAGAGCAAACACAATCGTTGCCAACTCCAGATCATGAGTCGGATAATTCATTTCGTGCGGCTTCAGCTGTCGACTCGCATATACCACAACTCTATTCTTCTGCATCAGCGCTACTCAAAGTCTAGTACCACATGCATCAGTGTATACCACCATTTCCTCATTCCCGCTCGGAATAGTCAAAACATGAGCACTAGTCAGTCTCTCTTTCAGGATTCCAAAAGCTTGCTCACACTTCGCATCTCATGTGAACACTTGATTCTTCTTCGTCAATCTTGCTAATGGTGCAGCTATCTTGGAGAATCCTTGATAAAATGACGATAATATCCAGCCAACCCAAGGAAACTCCTAACATCCATCACAGTCTTAGGTTTATCCCAGTCCTGGATTACTTCCACCTTAGCGGGATCCACTGCTATTCCGTTTCCAGAAACAACATGGCCTAAGAACCTCAATTCATTCTTCCAGAAGTGACACTTCGAAAACTTAGCTCTTAGCTAATGCTTTCACAAGATTTCCAAAACAACTTGCAAGTGTGTCTTATGTTCTTCCTCATTTTGGGAGTAAACCAGAATATCATCCACGAACACAAGCACAAACATGTTCAATTGATCTCTGAAAACTCTATTCATAAGATCCATAAAATACGCTGGTGTGTTGGTCAATCCAAATGGCATCACCAGCCACTCAAAGAAACCGGATGGTGTCCTAAAATCTGTCTTCGGCAACACTACCCTTTGCCACTCTCAACTGGAGAAATCCCATCGCCAAATCCATATGGGGGAACACTTTGGTTTTGCGAAGCTAATCAAACAAATCAATTATCCTCGTCAAGGGATACTTGTTCTTCTTGGTCACCTTGTTTAGCTCACGATAATCAACACACAATCTCAAAGATCCATCAGCCTTGGTTGCAAACACAACTAGTTCACCCATTCGGACATGCTTCTCCGAATGAATCATTTTCCCAAAAAGTCACTTACTTGCATCTCTAACTCTCATTGTTCTCTAGGCGCCATCCACCTAAGGGGCATAATAATAGGTCTAGCACCTTTGACAAAATCGATCCTGAACTCAATCTCACGATGTGGCGACAAACCTTTGACCTCTTCAAAGACATCATCAAACTTACTAGCGATCGACAAAGATGACAAGTCTTCCAGTGGAATTACAAGTGAATACAAAAAGCTTACGAAGACGCCATCTTCTGGCTTACGTCGAATCACAACCATTCTCCCTTCCAGATTCCCGACTGTCACCTCTAGCTTCTCGCATTCCACTTTTCCCACATATATCTTGAGCCAGTCCAAAATGATCCCAAACCCAGCGAAGTTCAAAACAAAGCAATCAGACACAAAAGAGCAACCATGACTCATCAACACTAGACCACGGAAAATCATACACAAACTAGACGAACCCGTTACTGTATTAGTCACAATCAATGGTCTGTCACAAATCTTGGATTCTAAACCCAAACGACACACAAGCTCATTGCAAATTAAAGAATGTGATGCACCAGTATCAAACAACACTCGAACTGAAACACCGTCGATAGAAAGCGTACCTCGAACAACAACACTCTTTCCTTTCTCCTCCGACGTAGGAGCTCTCGAAGAAGATGGAACAACCTCTAAAGCATATTCCTTCACTATCTGCTTTAGCTCAACAAACTTCTTGAATAGAACTGACTTCTAGCCGGTAGAAATGAACTTCGTCTCAAACTTGATTCAGAACTGATCCCAAGTAATCTCATCCTCAAGAGTCTCTAATGTGACAGAGTTCCACCAATCCATAGCTCTGCCATGTAGCTGTCTCAATCCAATCTTCCACTTAGTCACATCCTCAATACCCAAGTCTCCAAAAACCCGAATGTAAAATCAAGCCGCCCTTGAATCTATATTGTCAGCTTTGTCCCCTTGAACAGCTTCCCTCCAAGAAATGTGAAGTCCTTAAACATCTTAGCAAAATCAACCATCCTAAGCACCTGCACCTGAATACCAACATCTACCGCGACTGCTTCTGGAGCTGGTACCTCCTCATGATCGCCGCCTCCATGGCCTCAAACATAGCTGGGTAATCAGGTATACCACCATCTCCCCCTCTAAGAACAGTCACCTCCCTAGCAATATGTCTCGAATATCGACGACTCATTCTAAATCTGAAAATAGAATGATTAGTCCACATATGATGTGTCACCTTGCCCCTCAGGTCATAATGACCCTACTGCACTGATAACGTAGTCTTGCTACCATCACTTTGCCCCTCAGGTCATGATGACCCTACTGCACTGATAAGTAGCCTATCATTCCTTCTTAGTGGTGAATCGAAGTTATGAACGTCGACAACTCCTTAGCACACGTCCCGCAGCAAAGTCCAACCATGAAGTGAACTCATTGGTTCCCCACTGGTTCTGGGATCCTGAGCTCTAACTTCCATTTGGACTACCTTTGCATCTCGGGTTATTGGTCATCACCATCGAATCAGATCGAATCAGCCTTCATATTCTTCATCGGATCGGATCGGCCTTAGACATTCGGATCGGGTCGCGCCTCCTGCGTCGGATCGGGTCGTGATCCTCCAGGTGATCGGATCGCCCTCCTCCATTGTCTCGTGAATCCATTCTCCATCGGATCGGGTCGGGGTTCCTCCTTCAAGTCGGTTCGTGCTTTCCCCCACTGGTCGGGTCGGGTCGGGTGCAACTTCCCAGGTAGTCAGCTCGTGAGCTTCTGAAGTGGATCGGGTCGTGCTCCTCCCTTCAGATCGTGGCGCCTCATCAATCGGCATCGGATCGTGGAGAGGATTCGCGATCGGGGGTAGACATGCGGATCACTGTCTTCGGATCGGATCGTGGCATATGCCCACGATCGGTTCGGGTCGGGTAAAGGGGGTCCGATCCGATCCAGCCTGCAATTTCCTGCAGTTCTTCCAGCGAGCAGTTTACGCCATTCGACGGCGTTTTCGACCATTCCAACTATTCTAATCAATCACAAAGCATACCATACAGTCATAGCAACATACATAATCAACCACAAGCATCAAAACATCAATATCATAGGTTAAAATGGATCAAACATACCCAAAACCCCATATTTCCCCTTAAGCATGTTTAGGTGAAACTAATGATAGGATTAGCAAAACTTAACCAAATTCACCCAAATTCATATCAGAGGTCTAAAACATCATTTAGGAATTTATGAACATTTTTCCCGAATTTTATCATGCTTAAATTCGCTAATTGGCACTAATCACCCCTAATTAGCCATAATTAGTGTAAAACTATGCAAATCACTCACCTTAGCCACAAAATAAACTAAGATCTGAAATAATTCTCTGATTTGATGTGAATCTCAATGCCAACAGCAGCTCCTATGTTGATTTGGTGAAGATCTTCCTTGATTAGGGGTTGCTAAGCCAAATCCTTGACCAAAAGATGATTTGGAGGTGATTTAGAGATTAGAGGCCATTTTTAGGGTTTCTTGGTGATAAGTGGAGGCTAGAAAACTGAAATGGAATGATTCTCCATCTCATTTCAGCCCTCCCATAACTCTAATCCCGAAATGGGTTATGGGCCTACTCGCTAATCACCCTATTTGGCCCGGTTAAGCAGTTTTTTCACCCTCCAAACCTTGTTTCAGCCATATCTCCCAAACGGTAAGTCCGTTTGGCTATTATGACCACTCTACGGAAAGGTAAACCATCAAACGAATCAAATGGAAGTGGTTTCAGGTCAAAATTCCTTTCTAATCAAAAGTTATGGCCAAAACAGTACCAACTAGGGGCAAAATGGTCATTTAAAAAAATCAACAAAAATCATGAACATGGGAAATGACTCTAATGGATGTTTCCCAAAATTACATGACCATACGACTTCATACGGGAAAGAAATAAATATTATACAATCCTATGATGTGTAGAATACGGGTCATTACACTCTCCCCCCCTTAAGAAATTTCGCCCCCGAAATTCCCTAATCCAAACACACACAAAGGTCCCGCATGCCTATCAACCATAAAACAACCATCAAACATGCAAAACAAGTAAAATAAGTCTATCCTAGCATGCGGAATAACTAAATCGCAAGGTAAATCTTACTAGGCAAAGATTTCTGGATGCATCTTCCTAATGCTCTCCTCTGTCTCCCAAGTACAATCATTCTCGTCCTCGCCCCACTGAACCTTGACTAGCTTCACCGACTTCCTTCGAAGTTGCTTCGTATCGTGCCCCACAATACGAATCGGCTTGCGGTTCCCAACCGCCTCGGGTTCTACTTCGAAGTCCTCCAACTGATCAGGTGAAATAGTCACATCTGAGTCGTGAACGAACTTCCTTAGTTGGGAAACATGAAATACATTGTGAACTCCCGTCATTTTCTCTGGTAAGCCAACTCTATAGGCCAAATTCCCGACTAGTTCAAGAACAAGGAATGGGCCAACAAATCTTGGTGCCAATTTGCCTCTCCTACCAAATCGTATCACGCTCTTCAACAGAGAGATCTTAACAAACACCAAGTCACCAACGGAAAATTTCAAGTCTCTTCTCCTCTTGTCGGCATAATTCTTCTGCCTATCTTGAGCAGCTTTCATTCGTTGCTGAATGATCTTGATCTTATCCGACGTTTCTCTCACCACATCTGGTCCAAGCACAAACTTCTCGCCAGTCTCTATCCAACATGATGGTGAGTTGCACGGCCTTCCGTACAAAGCTTCATATGGAGCCATACCGATACTGGATTGGTAGCTATTATTATATGCAAACTCTACTAGATGCAAATGGTCATCCCATGATCCACCAAAATCCAATATACAAGCTCTCAAGAGATCTTCCAATATACGATTCACCCTCTCCGCCTGACCGTCGGTCTGAGGATGATATGCGGTACTGAGATGTAATCCTGACCATAGAGCCTCTTGTAAGCTCTTCCAAAACCCACTAGTGAACAACGGGTCTCGGTCACTCACAATGCTTTTGGGTACTCCATGAAATCTCACTACCCAGTTCATATACAATTCTGCCAACTTGGCTGCTGTTCTGGTCGATTTGACTGGTATAAATCTTGCACTTTTAGTCAATCGATCCACAATTACCCAAATGCTATCATATCCCGATCTAGTCCTTGGTAGGCCATCGATGAAATCCATCGAGGCTTGCTCCCATTTCCATTCAGGAATTTCTAATGGTTGCAACAAACCACTAGGCTTCTTTTGCTCAGCTTTAACTAGCTGGCAATTCATGCATTTGGATATAAATTTCCCAACGTCTCTTTTCATCCCTTCCCAGTAGTAAGTCTGCTTCATGTCTCGATACATCTTATTACCACCAGGATGTATAGTTAGTTTTGAGTGATGACATTCTCTAAGCACTTCATCTCTCAAACCATTCACGTTGGGCACAACTAGTCTTTCATTCTTTCTAAGCCATCCATCCCGATCAAGCCCATACACATTCACCTCCTCATCGATACCCATCTTTAACTTGGAGATGATTTCCAATAGATTAGGATCGTCCCTCTGGTTAGAACCAATCCGCTCTATCAAAGTGGGTCTGATCGTCAAACTAGCCAGCATAAATGGATCTAATTCGCACCTTGGTCTGAAATCAAACCCCGCGATATACTCCAGTTGCTTCCATTCAAGAAACATTGCCCCTAAGCTGGCATGTCTCCTACTCAAGGCATCGGCTACCGCATTACCCTTCCCAGGTGTGTATGCGATATCAAAATCATACGAAGCCAAGAACTCTAACCATCTCTGCGGACGGAGATTCAGATCTTTCTAAGAGAAGAGATACTTTAACGATTTATGATCGGTAAACAGCTCAAATCTTTCTCCCAAGAGATAGTGTCTCCACATCTTCAGCGCAAATACAATCGCTGCCAATTCCAAATCATGAGTAGGATACTTCTTCTCATGCGGCATTAGCTGTCGACTAGCATAAGCTACAACCCTACCTCCTTGCATCAATACTGCACCCAGTCCGGTACCACAAGCATCCGTGTATACCGTCATCTCTTCATTCCCTTCAGGAATGACTAACACTGGCGCACGCGTCAACTTCTCCTTTAGACTCTTGAAGGCATCCTCACACACTCCGTCCCAGACGAAGGACTGATTCTTCTTAGTCAAATGAGTCAACGGTGCTGCAATCTTGGAGAAGTCCTGGATAAACTTACGATAATATCCAGCTAATCCCAAGAAACTTCTTTCATCTGTAGCATTCTTGGGCGTAGGCCAATCCTGTACCGTAGCCACCTTCGCAGGGTCCACGGCAATACCACTCTCTGAAACAACATGGCCCAAGAATCTCACTTCCCTTCTCCAAAAATGACACCTAGAGAATTTCGCTTCCAATTGGTGATTCCTCAACACCTCCATCACTATTCTCAAGTGTCCCTTGTGTTCCTCCTCTGTCCTTGAGTAAACAAGGATATCATCCACGAACACAAGAACAAACTTATTTAACTGATCTCTGAATACTCGATTCATAAGATCCACAAAATAGGCTGGTGCAATGGTCAACCCAACGGCATGACCAACCACTCATAAAATCCAGACGGCGTCCTAAATGCCGTTTTCGGAACACTCTCATCTGCTACCCGAAGCTGATGAAATCCTGTCGCGAGGTCCAACTGGGAGAACACTCTAGCTCCTTCCAGCTGATCAAACAAATCATCTATCCGTGGTAGAGGATACTTATTCTTCCTCGTCACCTTATTCAACTCGCGATAGTCCACACACAAACGAAGGGAACCATCTGCCTTAGTGGCAAACACAACTGGTGCTCCCCACTAGGAAACACTCCTTCTAATAAATCCCTTCTTCAAAAGATTGCTGACTTGCACCCCGAGCTCTCGCTGCTCCCTTGGTGCCATACGATGAAGTGGCATCACTATAGGTCTGGCATCTTTCACTAAATCAATACGGAACTCAATCTCTCGGTGTGGTGGAAGCCCGATCACCTCCTCGAAGACGTCCGGATACTGGCCAACCACGGGCACATCTGACAACTCATCCTGCGGTGTGTCGAGGGAATTTACAAAACTAGCCATAACCCCATCACTAGGTAGGCTACCAAACACTACCCTCCGTCCATCATCCGCCCTCACTGTCACCAAAAAGCCCTTACAGTCTACCACCACCCCGTATCTTTGGAGCCAATCGACTCCCAGTATAATGCCATACCCAGTAAAGCCCAAAACAAAGCAATCACATACAAACATACATCCATGACTCGATAAGACCAAATTCCTGCAAATCATACTAAGGCTAGTCGAACCACCAATCGGGTTCGTCACAATCAATGGTCTATCGACTATCTCGGGTTCCAATCTCAACCTATCTACCAGGTCACTAGATATGAAGGAACGAGAAGCCCTAGTATCAAACAAAACTCGAACTGGTATATCATAAATAGAAAGCATACCTTGAATAACAACATTCTTTCCTTTCTCCGCCGCAGTTGGGGCATTCGACGAAGAAGGAACAGCATCAATAGCATATGCTTTCACAATCTGCTTCTCCTTAAGAGGTTGCGGACACTTATCCTTCTGATGTCCCACTTGACCGCAGTTGTAGCACTTCCTTTCCGCTGGCTTGGCCCGACATTCTTTATCATAATGGCCCTTCTTTCCACAGCTGAAGCACTCAACATCCTTCTTGCTCTTTTTCTGGCCACCTTTAGATTGGTCCTGCTTCCTCTTATTCTGAGAATTATTCTTGCCTCCACCGCCTACTTGCGGCTTTGGCCCTTCTGCAGATGCAGCTTCAGTCTTTTACTTAGGGTAAAGACTCTATGATCTCAAAGCTTTCCCCACAATCGATTCAAAAGTCTCATCGATGTGGTTGATAAGCCTTTCCCCCAAGTATCCATCCAAACCAGTAATGAACTTCTCATTCTTCTTTTCAGAAGTATCAATGAGAGACAGTCCATACTTCGACAAAGTGTTGAACTCAGCAATATAATCAGAAACTGCCCTTCCATTCTGCTTGAGTTCCAAGAACCTCTTAAACAACACTGACTTCTGGGCAGCTGGAATGAACTCGCTAAAGCGAGCCTTGAACTGATCCCAAGTAACCTGATCCTCTGGAGTAGCTGTTCTAATGCCATTCCACCAATTCATCGCTCGCCCTTGCAGCTGACGAGACGCTAGCCTTCTCTTCATCGCATCCTCGAGACCCAAGTCATCAAAGATACGGTCACAGCTATCCATCCAGTCTTGAACATCCGTGGCCGACTCCGTTCCGTGGAACGGCTTCCCACCAAGATTAGTGTAATCTTTGCACAACTTGGCGAAATCGACCCTAGGCGCCTGCACTACTGGGCCAACACCAATTCCAGGATTGGGAATTGCCCCTTGCACTTCTCTAAGCATGTCTCTCATGAGGTTAGTAAACATTGCCCTCATGTCAGCGGCATTCCCTTGGTTGGTCCCTCTACCAGCACCCCTTGTGTCTCGGCTCATCGTTAATCTGTAAAAAGGGAAACGATTAACGACCCCATAATGGTGCTAGTGCAGTGCGACTTCATCTTTATACTACTAATAGTATATACATACATAGCTTTTGAAAACCAAAGTAATCACAAATACGCTCTCTCGTATACGTACTAACTCTCCCTGGTGTCTTTCCCTAGGTTAACTACGCAACCTAGAGCTCTGATACCAAGTGTGACGGCCCGTCCCGCACCAACCGACGTTTACTCCAAAAGTGCGCTGTACACATGTCCAGTTAGCACGGAACGGGTTGTCAGAAGGAAAAAGAAGAAGGAAATGAACATACGAAGAACCCGTAGAATGTATCACAGTGCATAGAACAAAATATAATAATAACATACTTGACATAAAACAGGAGAGACAGTGCATAAGCTGAAAATCAAAACTAAACATCGTAGCAGCGGAAATTCAAAATACAGCTTATTACAACTTTTCAAACTGTCTCAAAGCAAAGTAAGATAAATGAGGTACATTACTAATGCCCAAGTAGCGACCACCAACGACACAGGGAGAATGTGTGTATATATATATATATCATACGTGGAAGCCTCCTGCCCGCCTCCAAATCAGTTACTCGCGCATCACCAACTAACCTGTCTCTAGTCTGCTCGTGTGAGCACCCAGAGTAATAAGAGGAGACATAAAACTCTAGGTCAGACATAAAGCCTGGTATGAGCGATAAGCATCTAAAGTGAACAATAACAGGTAGACTAAAACATACCTGAACCTGGACCTGCAACCAAAGAGTTAGCACTACATACTGTACAACACTCTAAGGTACCATATCAAACGGTGTAAAGATACGGAGGTGGGGGAGGTGTGCATGTCATAATGATGGCAAACAATCAAGCATAACATCCATCCTCACATCTCTCACTCAGTGCGTAAAGCATACGATATTCACCACTTCGATCACCCAACATACCTTGCTACGATCACTTTGCCCCATGAAGTCATAAATGGCTTCACTGCACTGATAACGCAGCCACAAATCCTTTGCTATGTCCACTTTGCCCCATGGAGTCACAAGAACCCCACTGCACTGGCTCATAGCCTTACTAATCCTTACTATGTCCACTCTGCCCCATGGAGTCGCAATGACCCCACTGCACTGGCTCATAGTCTTACCACGCATCACCTTGCCCCTCAGGTCATAATGACCCTACTGCACTGATAACGTAGTCTTGCTACCATCACTTTGCCTCTCAGGTCATGATGACCCTACTGCACTGATAAGTAGCCCATCATTCCTTCTTAGTGGTGAATCGAAGTTATGAACGTCGACAACTCCTTAGCACACGTGCCGCAGCAAAGTCCAACCATGAAGTGAACTCATTGGTTCCCCACTGGTTCTGAGATCCTGAGCTCTAACTTCCATTTGGACTACCTTTGCATCTCGGGTTATTGGTCATCACCATCGAATCGGATCGGATCAGCCTTCATATTCTTTATCGGATCAGCCTTAGACATTCGGATCGGGTCGCGCCTCCTGCGTCGGATCGGGTCGTGATCCTCCAGGTGATCGGATCGCCCTCCTCCATTGTCTCGTGAATCCATTCTCCATCGGATCGGTTCGGGGTTCCTCCTTCAAGTCGGTTCGTGCTTTCCCCCACTGGTTGGGTCGGGTCGGGTGCAACTTCCCAGGTAGTCAGCTCGTGAGCTTCTGAAGTGGATCGGGTCGTGTTCCTCCCTTCGGATCGTGGCGCCTCATCAATCGGCATTGGATCGTGGAGAGGATTCGCAATCGGGGGTGGACATGCGGATCGCTATCTTCGGATCGGATCGTGGCATATGCCCACGATCGGTTCGGGTCGGGTAAAGGGGGTCCGATCCGATCCAGCCTGCAATTTCCTGCAGTTCTTCCAGCGAGCAGTTTACGCCATTCGACAGCGTTTTCGACCATTCCAACTATTCTAATCAATCACAAAGCATACCATACAGTCATAGCAACATACATAATCAACCACAAGCATCAAAACATCAATATCATAGGTTAAAATGGATCAAACATACCCAAAACCCCATATTTCCCCTTAAGCATGTTTAGGTGAAACTAATGATAGGATTAGCAAAACTTAACCAAATTAACCCAAATTCATATCAGAGGTCTAAAACATCATTTAGGAATTTATGAACATTTTTCCCGAATTTTATCATGCTTAAATTCGCTAATTAACACTAATCACCCCTAATTAGCCATAATTAGTGTAAAACTATGCAAATCACTCACCTTAGCCACAAAATAAACTAAGATCTGAAATAATTCTCTGATTTGATGTGAATCTCAATGCCAACAGCAGCTCCTATGTTGATTTGGTGAAGATCTTCCTTGATTAGGGGTTGCTAAGCCAAATCCTTGACCAAAAGATGATTTGGAGGTGATTTAGAGGTTAGAGGCCATTTTTAGGGTTTCTTGGTGATAAGTGGAGGCTAGAAAACAGAAATGGAATGATTCTCCATCTCATTTCAGCCCTCCAATAACCCTAATCCCGAAATGGGTTATGGGCATACTCGCTAATCACCCTATTTGGCCCGGTTAAGCAGTTTTTCACCCTCCAAACCTTGTTTCAGTCATATCTCCCAAACGGTAAGTCCGTTTGGCTATTATGACCACTCTACGGAAAGGTAAACCATCAAACGAATCAAATGGAAGTGGTTTCAGGTCAAAATTCCTTTTCAATCAAAAGTTATGGCCAAAACAGTACCAATTAGGGGCAAAATGGTCATTTAAAAAAATCGACAAAAATCATGAACATGGGAAATGACTCTAATGGATGTTTCCCAAAATTACATGACCATACGACTTCATACGGGAAAGAAATAAATATTCCACAATCCTATGATGTGTAGAATACGGGTCATTACATATGAGAAAAACTGCAATGGGGTTCAAGCGCTACTATACTATACATTATAATATAGTATAGTGAAAATTAGGCACACATTCCTAAAAGCAAACTTAATTAGGCTCACATCCGGTCATAAACTTATTATAAATTAGGTCCCTATTTTTCAAAAGTAGGGAAAAATGAATAAAAAAATAGGAAAATTATTATTTAAATAAATTATGCATTCGACAAAAAAATCGCTCAAAAAAATTCATAAAAAACGCAAAAAAAACAGCGAAAAATGCATTTAAATGCATAATGTTATGCAAGAATCCCAATTTCTTGCATATATATGTGAAAGTATTTCCAGAGTTGCATTCGCGTTTGATTTTTTTACATATTTTTGTGCAGGTATTGCATCATTCTTGCATAAAAATATGCAATATTTCATAACAGTGCAACTCAGTTCATTTTTATTTGTATTCAAGTGTGCAAGTAAATCCGAAACATGCACACATGTGTGCAACATACCCGCAGGAAAACCGTTAGCATAATTCCCTTTACGCAATAATTGCATATATGTATGCAAGTATTGGCAATACTTGCATACATATATGCAACTTTTTTTTCTTGGCGTGGACTTCTGCTATTATTTCCAGATTTTAGAATTTTTTTTAATCACCACCGCACTTTTTTCTGGAAGAAAATGCAAGAGGCGTAACAAAATAAGTAGCAGGCGGAACCATGAAAGTAGGATGCGGATCCTACAAAAAAGGAGGCGCGAATTCAAAAATATGGGGCGGGTTTACATTATAAACTATAACCGGTTGTGAGCCTAATTTTGAAACTTAATAGGGACCTGTAAAAAACGCACCCTATAGTATACATCCATCAGAAAATACAAATACGTCTCTCATAGGTCATTACTCCCACGAGCTTTGGATAAAACCGATTAACCAAAGCTATGATACCAAATGTGACGACCACTACGTACCTCCTGCACAAACCGAGGAGAAGTGCATTGTATGACGTGCCAGGTCGATACTGCAACGATCATCAGGGTAGAATATCACACATGAAACCTGTCGTATAACTCACAGCACAAAGATAAAATATAATAAAACATATACAATAGGCAGTAATAATGAAGCATCATTGAACATAATCTTAAACTTTCATATCATCATGAGAATATCCATACATCAAACTGGATTACATCAGAGTCTGTACAATAAGCCTTACCACATGTTCACTCTAAGTAGCATACATCGTCAACGATAGCAGCGGAAACAACAAAATATGTATAGTAGGAAACTGATATGTAAGCCTCCTGCTCGTCATCGCTCAGTAGCATCGTCCTCATCAAGATCTAATACCTACTACTTGCTACCTAGTCTTCCTATCCACAACATGGATGAATAGCCCAAGATAATAATAGGAAAACATATAACCTTGAGTCAGACAATAGTATTAATGAGCGATAAAACAGCTATAGCCTTTCCCACGACTGACAATCATCTAATCCACCAACACATCAATAGAAAAGAAACTAAAACATGTCTCCTCCACGACTGACAGTGATAGCCTTTCCCAGAGAATTAGAGAAGAAACAAAGATATCCATAGCAACCAATTATCAAGCGTAAACCGTCCTAATCGAGCTCAACACCTCCTAAGCATAAACCCCGAAGGCCGAAACCAACATCAGATAAGTACCCAAGAGATATCACCCTGGACGTCGGACAATCCACACAAGACGATATGAGCATACAATAACATGGATGGCTCTGGCTATCACCGCCTACCTTGCCTTGAAACCATCCTTAATAGTATGATTAGCCCATCTTGCCATCCGTCAAGGGAAAATGGTAACCTCGGTTTCAACGAAACTCCATACGCCTTCGCGACTCCTATCTAGGCCCATCGTGGCTGCCCATGGTACTCGACTCATCAAGTCTTTTGGTGCCCCCAGTATACTCCTTCTTTGAGTCCGCTAGAACCTGTGACGATCCCTCGGCCTTCAATAACTCTAGCAATCCACCTTGATGACTATCTATAAGCTCAAGCGCCTTCTCAAGCGACCATAACCCATGAGCTCAAACATCCTTGAGTTGTCTTCATAACTTCGTTTTATTTCATTGAACAATGACGCTTCACTTTGCTTTGAACATTCCATCTGAATTTACTTCGAAGCTACGCCTATCGTCGAGCCAAAATAAACTTCATATGGTTATTATTAGATGGACCGAACCCTTTCTGGACCGCAATCGATCCATATGGATCACACGACCGATCCATGCTTTCCACCGAGCTTCTGTGTCTTTAGTCGATCGATCAATACACGAGCGATCCAACTCCACCGACCGATCCATAAGAGCCAACACCACATATCGATCCATCTCAAGCCTTTACATACTCCACTTTGCCCGACCAATGATCCATCGTTCTAGATGATCCAAGCTTGCCTTGACCCAATGATTCCACCATGAGCCAAGTCCGATCCATCACCACCGATCCATCAAGCCACGATACATGTGATCCATCAAACCACGATACATGTGATCCATCAACCCACGATCCATCGATGCACACTCCACCCGAGCCACCGATCCATCCATTTCTTGTATCACACTTCAGGCGATCCATGCTTATGTGACCCATCACTTCATGCTTTCCCTGATCCATACTTTCCACGTCACCATCGATCGATCAAAGCTTCATGTGATCCATTGCCAAATCCACTTTCACTAAACCGATCCACACAGTCTACGCTTTAACGATGAACATCTATGCATCCATCTCATCCGAACTGGAAAATTTCAACAAACAATCAATAACAATCATCAACCAGCATTAGCACAACAATTAATTACCATTTAATTACATGAAATTCACCAAATCATCATAAAACGATAAAAAAATCAATAAATGGATCTAAACTTGCATAAACATAGAACAACATATGAATTTACTGTTATAATCTTGCTAGATTAGATCCTATGGTGATTTGAGTTAAATATATACTTACCACCATTAGGTCTGGGTGAAAATGACTCGAAATGATGAAATTAAGACCAAACAAATCCATATGCTCGATTGAATCCGTGTGGGAGATGCTTATCACTCACCAAATCCACAAAATAGCTTGAAATCAATAAATCTCTAATTTGGACAACGAAGAATAGCGAAGAACATCCTCCGAATCAATCAAATTGATGCGGTCTATCCTTCTTCGATGTTGATCTTCAATCTTCTTATGCAAATCTATGAATTGAATGAAATGGAGGTGTATTTGGTTGAGTCGGAGAATCATAGGCACCCAACCAAATAAGAGAATGAAGAAACTAAACTGTTCTCTTTACTCCTACCCTCCTATTTGTAGCCAACAAACCCTAGCCTTAATGGGCCTCACTAATCAGTCCACTAATGACTAATTATCTGTCCATAAAACTAGCAGCACTAAAACTTCGATTCCTCCAAAACCTCTCAGCCTAAACTTTGATGTGACCACTCTACAGAATTGGAAACGCCATTTCCGATCCAATGAAATCGATCGCAGCACCTGAATCAATTCCAGTCAAAATTTGTGCCCTAAACAAGAACAACAGGGGTAAAATGGTTACAAATAAAATTGGTAAAAATCATGGATAAGTCTCACATCCCCATGAACAGCATATCAAAATATGATAATGATCTGACCCTCGGGGAAATAAATAAAAAAGTATGTTACGATCCTCCGATACGTAAAATGCGGATCATTACAAACACAGTGTCATGATATATGTACATGAAATAGGAAACAAATTGCTTGATGTGGGACAAGATTAACCCCACCCCTGCACATCATGACGTGCCCAAGACACAACGAGACGAAACAAGTGTTCAACGACCAAAACTAAGCTTTGATACCCATGTAGAACAAAAGAGAACCAAACAAGTGTTTCTAAAACCAATTGCAAATAGGAAACACAGTATCAAAGTATATGTACAGTAAGCAAATTTCTCGATGTGGTACAAGACTAACAACTAAAGATGTAGGTTTTAGATGCAAGCTACAAACTGGTTCTCACGATCTCACCAGCTAATGTTGTTTTCAAACTATATGAATGAACCATTTCTAAAACTTAAAATATGCATAAGCTTCATTCGTGCCCTTTTTTTTATTATTAATATGTGGTTTCTCTGCTTTACGTGTGCTTTCTATAGTTGCCTATGGAGGATGGACAAATTAGATAACAAACACTTTTTAGTCGTATTGGATTTCGTATTAGATATGTTTATGGTATACTCCTAATACCAGTGATGCATATTACATTTGTTGTTTATGATTTTCATATCGTAAGCATCGTTCGATTCTCAACCTTGCTAAACCACAAAGTCCAGTACAAGAGAAAGTGAATATTGATGAGCAGTAGCTGGACAATGTAGTCGGCAAGTGGTAGTAGAAGCTCCATCAAACAAAAAGGCTTCAAATCTGGCCAAATCCAATAGGTGGAGAGTGCTTTTAGCTTAGAACGATGATGAACTCACTGATGATTTGTAAGCGAATGTCAAATTCATCATAAATAAGCTTATTCATTCCGAATTCATTTGTGCTAATTTAACAACTTGAAATCTGATCTATTACAGTACTTAGGCATTGAACATTAAGTTTGTCTCAAATTAGACACCATAATTTGTTTGAGTATCAATATGTATAGGAATTTTTTCAGTTCGGATTATCATACTTTTAAGATGGTGACCATGATTATTATGAAATCGGTCAAGTTTGTTTGAAGATTGATTGGCTTAGAGTTGTAACAAAATTGTGTTTTTCTATGGATATTTACCTACATTTGGATTTAAGATTTTTACAGTTATACCTCAGACTCCATACTATTTAATAACACCATCTTTTTTTTCATGTGTTCTAAATATACAATACAACGTACTGAGTTTACAGCTTAAATTTTATACATTATTAAAGTTGCTTCAATCACTATTTCAATAGTATAAAAGAAATAGGTGTGATGATATGGGGATCCACTTAAAATAGGCACTGGTAGACAAACATCTAAAACATGCCCCAATGAAATAGCAACGACGACGATATATAACAAATGTTATTGAGATCCTGTAGACAAAGAGGTGTTCAAAAATAACTGCAGATATAGAGAAATTGATAAGAGATGAAGAATAAAATGAGTACAAATGGTAAGATGACGAGCATTATGCTTTATAGCTATCTATATTGAACAATAAATATTTTTGTTTTTTTTTCATGTTGAGAAACAAGCGAAAGGAGATAGATTCGCGCAAGCATTGATTTTGATGAATTGCTGCTTAATGCGAAGGAGGACTTGGATGTTGCTGATGAAGAGGAGCTAATGTTTTTAGGATAGGCAGTGAAAAAACCAAGCTAAATGAAGTGGAGATGGACTGAGAAGTTGGGACTAATTTGATGAAGGCAGAAGAGTAGAAGGGGAATGGTTAAATTAATGTCGTGGAAGAATTAAGAGGACTGAGTGAAATCCTTTCTACAATAGTAACAACAGTATGTATGATGTTCTTATGGGATGAGAGTCATTACAAATATATGCTTGGATTCAACTTCAGAGATGTATATTGGGTATTTGTCGTTGTAATAAAGTGTTTACTATATAGCATTCTATTTTGTGCTAATTTAGCAATTTTTTTTGTAAACGATAAACTTTAATATTGAAATGCATTCTCCATCATGTGCAATTTATGCGTCTACAATTATTTAGCAGTTTCCATTTTACTGTAAAAATAGAGGTGAGTTACTTCACTATTATAGTTAGTGTTTTCTTATAATCATAGCTATTAATTTAAATGTTACCTATGTTGAAGTGGGTGCTATTTGAATAATATAATGCATGTTGTGGTGAACAACATCGATAAAACCAATGTGCATATAATGCACATTTGTTTTTCTATACCCATGTGCGGAGTACGAGTACGCACTAGTTAGAAATAAAAGCGTGTTGATTTGAAGTACATGAGTTAAGATTTTAAATCTTTTGCTAATATGTTTCTACAAAATGCGCTCTCCTTTCAATTTTTTGGATATATTTAATTAATGTACAGAGTCAGGTGTGAACAATAGTATGTGCAATCGCCGTAATCTCTATTTATCCCATGTAAGCCTGTAAGGTAGTGCCTGGTGGTATATTTGACCCCAATTTTCTGAGTTAGGCGCATGTAAATAAGGTTAATATTAATAATTTTTAAAAATTAATAAGAGAGAGTAAGCCATTGGAACTCAAACATCATCTTAACTTTATTGGTTTGACTTCTCATACTAAAAGAAATAAATACGTCATTATGCAAACTTTGACAATCAATTAAAGTATCTATTTTGTAGTTGTACTATGATTCAATCATAATAAAATGTAATGAATTTTGTTTTGGTAGTTGACAAGTAAATAACTTATATTTATTGATAATGATCGAAAATTATATTTTACTATTTCATGTCAATTTAAAAGTAAGATCTTCATTTTATAGATAAAAACATGCATTCATATCTTTGTAAATAATCTCAAGAACTTTGCATATTGCTTTGGATTTTGTGGGTAGTATTCGTTGAAAATCTTTACGAGACAACACTCGTTCTAGTGGGAACAACCAAATTTTTAATAACTTGTTGCATGCATTCAATACAATTGTTTTCCTACAAAATGGATTTACCTTAGTTGTACTTTATTCAAGGACAAATAAAAAGACAAGAGTGGAGGTATTTGATGTGGAGTTATTGGATGTGCATGTAAAAACATGCATTTTTACTCATATACTTAATCTTCTTTTATTTAAATAAATGTCATATCATGGTGTTTTCGCATGTTTTAAATCCAAATATAAGCATGTTTTAAGATCATCATTCACTCATCTACATAAGAGCAAATGATCATTTTATATATGTGATAACTTGAAGAAAATTTTCTTAAATATTATAATTTATTTATAGGAAAATGAGTGAAGAATGAAAAATCCTTCATGGATTTATATATGAATACATGTTAAAGGCTTGAATAAAGTAATAATAGAAGGAATTGTATTAACATGGAAGAGGTCCACCTACCCATTAACTTGTGGATCACAATAAAAAACAAAAGCAAAAGTTAATCGAGGATTAATTAAATGTCAATGATGAGTTGAAGGCTACTTAATGAGGATGATATTTTTTGATGGTAGCAAAATATGGAGTAGAGTTTTAGGCGTATAAATAACCCTTTTATGTTTATGTAGAATAATCTTACTTTTAATCCATAGTGTTGTAGGAAAAAATTAGAAAAAAAATATGTTGTAAGAAAAAATTAGAAATAAAACATTCTCATTGATGGCTTCTTAGCGTTATTTTTATATGTAATCTTCTTTTATGATTTTGTTTTTATGTTATGGTCTTTTATGTTATTTTCCACTATGCTTCATTTTATGCTTACATAAGTAGTTTAGTTTCTTTTTTATGTATGTTTGTTAGATCTTGTTTTTATTAATTAGACTTCATTTTCTCTATGTTTATCTTGAAATCTAATTATGTCAATATGTATGCAAAATGAGTAGCTAAGAACCCTCAATTAGAGGTAATAAAGCTCTCATTAATCGTATAAAATTTACATAATGATCTTATTTATGATTACTTAACTAAAAATTGAATTTTTATGTAAGTTTTTTGGTTTAACATTGAATTTGATAGTTTATGCTTGTTCAAAACAAATAGGTTATGCTAAAAAGTACCAAAAAACAAGTTACATTTTCATCTAAAGATAATTATGGTAATGAGAGTAAAATTAAAACCAAAATTTGATGCTCTTTGTTACTAGTTAAATAGTAATAAAGCATGCTTAAGGTAGAATTTATTTTTAATTTCTTGTCACTTTCATAATAGTTTACAAGTGGGTTATAGGCTGTATTAGAGTTTGATGGTTTAAGTTGTATTGATTAATAACAAAATTAGGTCATTCTTATAATAGATGCATTCATTAATTCTATAAATGTTTTTAAAATGATCATATATTCATTTTTTGTTGATTTGTATGATCATGAGATGAGATTTGCCTCTAAACTTCTCCTAGTCTCATAACTTAATTCCAAAATCTATACTAGTTTTTAGCAATTTTTAGTTTACAACATTTCTAAACTTCTTGGTTTAATCTGATTAAGTAATATTAAAATTATTACTTTCACTATAGAACGATCTATACTTGTACTACAATTGAATGCCATGAGCTTGCGATATTTAATATTTTAGAAAATTCGGCAATTTTCCAGTTAATGGAAAATTTACGTCTGAATTCATTTTACAACACCGAGCATGAGTGTAATGTTTTAAAATAAAGGAACTTCCACGATATCTTGAAAAATCTCTCTATGAAAACACTTGGTTGAAAAAGGCTATTCAAGCCATGAACAAAGAGATAAGAAAACTAAATAAACAATAGTTTAGAATAGTAAAAAAGGTAGCTAACTGAAACCTTATTACAAAAAAATCGATAAACTAAAGTAGAAGTGAAAAAAGGTAAAATTGGAAAGGCTTTCACACCTTTTAATAATAAGCTATCACATATTTTTATGGAAAAAGGAGGTCTTTTCCCTAAAGACTTGAGTTCATGGTTGATGGATGTATTACATATGGTAAATAAAATCTTTTCTCATAGTTAGTCCTTTTTTTTGAAAACATAAAAAAGTGTTAAGGCCCACGGTCCAAAAGACTATTGGGTACATATACCCAATTGAACCCGAAGACAACATTACAAGCCAATACCAAACCCTAGCCGTAATACAGAATGCAACTATACTTCTTATCTCTACGAAAACCTTAATAATGGCGAGCTCTCATGAGGTAGAATCTCTGTTATACTTAGTATTCTTCAAGGCGACTTCCAAATGTAACCAACTTTGTTCTCCTTCGATCTCAGAGGAGAATTAAGCTGACTTTTGGCTATATTATTCTTCAAATCGGTTCTCTCACAATCAATCTTAGCAGTGATGCTAAGAATCGACCCAATCAGGGTTCCATAGCTGTCTCTAGGTCTTTTGAAGTCTCTATAGTCATCTGACTTACCTTCATTGCTGCTTTCACCATCACCCCAGCTAGATAAGTGATAGATATGGTTATTAATCAAACATTTGTAGTGATACTCCCCCACTCTTTGTAAAAAGCTGAACTTTTCTTCATGTTTTCTTTTGCTCAGGTATTTGTTGAACTCTGGATCGCTGCTAGAGGCATTTCTATATGATTCAGGTAAAAACAGTATATTACTATTCGATTTATATTCAAAATAAGGATAACACGAATTAGTAATTTGTTTACTTTCCTTATAGAAAAGATTTCTATTATCAAAATTGAAACATGCTCCAAGAAGGAAGTCAGGGTTGCAATGAATATCCTGATAACACTCTGGATCACTATTGGTTGGAAGATGATCTCTATCCCATGCAATAGGTGAGAACCATGCATTATTGTTCGAAAACTTTGAAAAAATATTATGACTATCCAACATATTGTGTTTACTTCCCTTGCAAAATTGATGGCGGTTAGCAGGGATGAGATGTCTTTCTCCAAGCAGGAAGTCAGAGTGTTTGCACTTGTCTTTGTTGCCTTTAACCCCCAAGTCATTGGAACTTGGAACATAAAAAGGCTATGAAGTATGTGGAAGCTCTGCTTACCATTTAGTAAGAAGTCTTCAACTTACTTATCATAGTCTTCATCTTTACTAAAATTGTATTGATTATTTATGTTGTCATTCTTATGTCTGCTTTCTCTTCTCATAATAATTTGGCTATTATTTAAGATATTCTTCCAAAGTGGGTTACAGTTGATTTCTTTGATTGCATGGAGCCTTTGGTTCATTTCTTTCCAAATATAATATATCATAGCAGTTAACAAAACACAAGTCTTATTAAAAAAATGGATTTCAAAATATATTCAATACTGCTTCTTATATCTAATGTAGGGATATATTTATTGAATCCCAAAGTGCTATCTAAATCCTTACTCCATTAACAATATCTATCTCTGGTAGGTAATTTATTTAGAAGTGTAAAAAATGCACAGTGAGCCATTTTTGGACTATTGATTTTGCAACAAATTACTTTGTACCAATCGACCTCTACCTCATCCCCTTTATGATGCTCCCACATTTATTTTGAAAGAAAATTTCTCCTTTGAGCATAATTTCCGAACCCATTCCTCTTTAAATCTGCTTTGATCAATTTAAAGACAATTTATTGCCTCTTTGAAAATAAGAGCTGCAGTACAATTATGAAAGCTCCAACAATTATTAACAATAATTTTCCGAACCTTATCATTAACCCCCCTTAAAAGATATAACTTCTTCCACCCAAGGAGAATATTAAGTGAGTTACCATATATCCATGGGTCAAATCACAAACTAGTTTGATTACCATCCTTTAATTTTTTTCACAATAAGGTTTTTACCCATATCTCTACAATCAAGAATATTTTTCCAAACATTAGAATGTTGACTATCTTTTCTAATAATCCAGAAATTCTTATTCTTTAAATATTTAACTTTCATCCATCTAGCCCGTAGTAACTTACCATTTAAAAATTTCCATAATAATTTAAATTTGCAAACCTCAGAAAGGTCTCTAATATTTCTAAGCCCAAGTCCACCAAATTTTTCGATCTTGCAAACTTTTTCCCATGCAATTTTATGCTGCTTACCTCTCCAAATAAAATTTGCACAGTACTTTTCAATTTTTTTATTAGAAGTAGCAGGAATGTTGTGTGTTGGAATCCAATATATGATAATTGCTATGATGACTGTGTGTGTGAGTTCCATTCTACCAGCCATGGACAATAATTTTCTAGGCCAACCTTCTAATTTTCTATGAATGATATCAAATAATCTAGAAAAGTCTGTATTTTTAATCTGGTTAATGCTTAATGGAAGGCCAAGATACTTGACTGGTAACGTCCCTTCTTTGTATTTTAACAGATTCAAAATATCATCTTTATGCAAAGCCTCTTTACTGAAATAGATTTTGCTTTTGTTTGAACTGACAGTAAGGCCAACAAATTTTTCCATGTTTTCCAGTATAGTTAGTTCTTGCAACAATGGGATGTGCTTTTGTAATGTCGACAATTCTTTCAACCAAATTATTAGTACTACTACAAATTTTATTTTTGAAATTAAGTAAAAAAAATGGGCTAGGCCCGGTATATGGATAAGAACCCGAAATCCCTCGCCAAATGATTTAGGTAGAGCTATGGTCACACTATGCCGCACGTCACGTTACAAACTAGAGAAACATCGAGAACAAAGAAAAATTCAAAAAAGGAATATTCTTCCAAACAAACAACTTTATACATTGAATCCCTAGCTTTCCCGATCTCCGTCCTCTCTTAATATGACAAATGGTAATTAAATTTACTTCTTAATCCACCAAAATCAAACTAAAGCTTATCATTACTGATGTCTTTGTGGTATCCGGAAGATTTGAAAAGATTACGCTCCAAATCTATAATTCTGTGTGCAATAGAACGAAATCGGGAAGAATAACTTCTAGATATGGTATAATTATTCTTTAAATCTTAATAATTATTTATAGTATACTAATTCCGGGGTTGATAAACAGGGATAAGCAGATCTAAAACATTGTGAGAGCTGGTTTCTTCGCAAGAAACCAAAGAAATTGTACAATCTTCATCGTTATTGCAGATGGCTCAACTCCTATCTATTTAAACATAGCTTGATGAAGAAAGCTTTCACTATGCTTATTTCCAACTTCTTTGCCCCACCATTTAGATAAGTATCTAAAACAGGTTTTGCTTCTGAACTTTCTCTTAGATCTTTTTATTATAATTTTTCTGCCTATGTTGATTAGAATTAATCTCTTTTCCATGTTGCTTTAGCTTTGTTTATGTAGTTCCTTTCTTTCCGTATGTGATAAATTGCAGTAGTTAGCAACATATGAGATATGTTTTTCTCTAAGGAATTATTGATAAAATCGTATTGATGTGTAATATAGCTTGCTTTAGCTCCATGGAGTCATTATATTTGATTTCCATAATCTTTTGAATGTTGTTTCAAATATGAAAGAAATGTTTGCACTAAATAAATAAATAAATAATAGATTCTGACCCAAATAACATAATGAATCGGTATATCCCCATTTATCATTTTGTCCTTATCAGGTAACTAATTATTGATAGAAAATATGCATAAATTTCAATTTTTTTAATTATTAATCCTATTCCAAAAACATTCATACTACACTAAAATAGGATATTTGCTTTCGTTTGAAGAAGAACTTACCATTTTTTATCTACAATTCATACCCAATAATCTGCATTAACATTCATATAAACTGGAATTTTTTTAATACTTTCATCATCAGGATTAGAAACTAGAAGAATGTGTTGTCATTGGTTAATATTATTTTAGGTCTTCTTTTTCGGAAACACTTTATGAATAATTTTCAAGAAAGTTGCAAATATTTGTTGTTTTTGCAAAGTTTTATATATGCAATTAGTGTGCAAATATTTACAATTGAAAGGACAAATGTTCATAGTTTAAACTACAATTATTTGCATTTTTAATAAAAAAAATACACATATTTCCTTAATACTATTTGATTTTGGTCATATCAACTTTCAAGCATGGACATATTTAATTCTTGTTAATAAAATTTAAAACTTACTGAAAAATGCGGAGGGCTAAATCGAAAACATATTTCTTGGAAAGTGTAACTGAGTATTATGTTTGAAAATAAGGGTGCTTTGCTGGTCGCCACCTTATGTTATTCCCAAAAAAATGTGGATGTTAGGATTGATAAGGAATAAAGCAGAAAAGTTAAATAAGAAGTAGAAATTCCAACAGAAATCCAACTCCACATATTTTATACTTATATGATTAAGTAGCATTAGTATGACATTATTCTTACTACCCCTTACCTATACCTTTCGGGTGCAAATTATTTGGTTATTTACATAAATTTAGCATCTAATTATTATTATCTAATGTTGGAAGCTTTTACCAAAAATTATTTTAATTTATATTAGTAACAAAATTATTAAATTACGTTATCACTATAATTTTGAAAAATTTGAAAAATAGTCATATGTAACTAAAGATAAAGTGGATTAAAGCTGGAGGAATAGAGAGCGTAAGGACACCCCACAAGTTCTCTACTCTAAGAAATTTTTAAATTCCTCTGGTGCATAGAAACCTTATTCGCATCAAGGATTCTTCGTCTATAGTGAAGATTTTGAAAATTGTGCGTGATGTTTTCTAAACTTCTCTGCAAAACTTAACGTCAAGTAAACAAGGTATCATTAGAAGACCACATTTTTGTTATATCTCACTAACACTGCATGCTTTACTAATGTTGCACTAATGTCGTATACGAATAGCGTCTACAAATAACATAATCTAAGACTCTAGGAGAAATCAACTAACCGGGCATAAGTAGAAGTGTTATAATTTCAATATACCTTAGAACTAGTTAATCATGGAACCCTTGATATGAACAAGTGACCTATGTTGATTTAGTTTAGATGAAATCACTGAGAATGAAATGGATTAGCAGAAATCATACCTGGATCCATTGGTGTTTATGAAGATTAACTAGACTTTGATTATGTTTAGATCTGAAAATTGACACAAACTTAGATCTGTATTAGATTTGAATCCATAATCGCTGCTTTTATGAACTGATTAAGCGAAAGAGAGAATTTTGAAAGGTAAAAGTTGAATCCATGTACCAAATTGGCATATACCCTAAATCTGAATTATTTTCATAGAAGATATTAAAAGAATAAACAGATTTTATGTAAATTGAGAATCATAACCCTTTATTTTATAATAGTGTGATATAGTCAGTTTGTCCCATTAATAAATTAAAACGACTTCGGTTAAATATTTTATTTCTTTATTTGATCACTATAATTAGGCTTTACATCAAAATAGCATACCACGTTTTATTTTAGATCTGTGATCCATATGTTGAAATTTTGCAGTAAGAAGTGCTTAGTATTCCCTATATTCTATATATAATACTAATATTTATATCATCCTAGTTCTGCAAAACAATGCAGGAAGAAATTTCGTAGATTTGGACCACATTTTGAACTTATCACGACCACTTTACAAATTCATTACAAACATAAACTGGATTTGGCCACGTCAATGCTATGCTGAATTTTAGCGCTAAAGAAATTTAAATGTCCCTGACCTATTTAGCAGAAAAATGAGACATATAGCGTCAACTTTCGGAAATTATCATGATGTATTTAAAATAGTCATCTA
Source organism: Allium sativum (assembly GCA_030737875.1). Classification (NCBI taxonomy): domain Eukaryota; kingdom Viridiplantae; phylum Streptophyta; class Magnoliopsida; order Asparagales; family Amaryllidaceae; genus Allium; species Allium sativum. The sequence continues at coordinate 68,758,330 of CM060922.1, forward strand.
TGTCAATTTAAAAACGGCTACACCCATAACTTCTTAACACACACCGTGAAATGAAATGAAATAGTATACACCAAAATTTTCTTTTCATACACCATGTCTTTCGCAAAATTACGCTTTTATATTTTAATCATCTTCCCTCTTTGACATTAAAACTAAATTACATGAAACCGAGAATTCGTTGCAATAAATTTACCTAAAATTCAATAAAAGCTTTAATTTTTAACACTAGTATTGTAAACTCTTGATTGTTTTTATTTTAAAAATAAGCTCCACTTTTAGATGATTGAACACATTGATAGAGTTTTAGTTGTAAAAGTTGCCTAAATTGAAATTTTAAGTTTTATTAACTTCATAAAATTCTACAGATTTAATTATATATTATAGATTTTAAAGTTTTAATCAGATGCATTATGCGGCAGGGTTGAAAATGCAAATAAGTATAAGGGTAGCATGGTCATGGTTTTTCTTATTAAAACATTGGTGTATGTTAAGAAATTATTGGTGTATAAATAGAATTTGTCTTAAAAACATACACCAACGACTATTGAAAAGCTTCGTATGTCATTTTTTCAAATATATCAAGGGTTTTCCAAAAGTCACCGGTATATAATTTTAAAAAGGGAAATGTTGTCAATAGAAAAAAAACACACGCTCATGTGATTATAATTGATTTATATTTATAGTTAGTTTCTAAAGTAACCTATTTTTGCAATATGATCAATAAAAGGGTATAAATCCACAAAATTATCAGTATTAAATGTCCTACTAAGATGCCACCTTTTTTAACATTTTTCTTAAGATGCTAATAATATAGATCGTAGATGGGATGTAGTTAAAAATGCTTGTGACCATTCATTAGTCGTTCTGGCTGTAAATTGTTATGCTTATTAAAAGTTTATCAAGCTAATGCAGATATTTCTCCCAACTTAACACCTTACTACAAATTTAGATTACTGCAGTTGGCCAAAAGATTTTACCATACAAATAGAAACTTAATCAATTTAACCATTTATTAAAAACCCATATATTTATAGAGCACCACAACACCTTGTGATCAACTCAAAATTTTTAATATACGGAACTAGCGCCAAACGTCGAAACAAAAGGAAACTGATAGAACAAAATAGAGGTATTTTTAGGAGCATACTCTTGGGTACCAGTTGAATCAATTGATAAACTTCAACACGTACTGCATCTGCCTCACTCTTCAGCTGAGATATATGGTTGGTATACTCTGTAAAAGAAATTTGAGTTCCCTCCTTGTTTAAAAGAACATACTTGGGTTTCTCGTCTTTAATTATTTGCCTCAATTCATTTTCCTATAGGAGTCGCAAATATGCATTAAGCACAAGAAAGTAATACGTACTTATCAAACAAAAAATAGTTACTTTTTTGCTTGCAGCAACAACTTTATCATTGTTTTGTTTCACTTCATCATCAAATTTTGCAGCTACCATATCAATAATATCCCTTAGCTCACTATGAAAAAAATAAAAAATAAGATGAGAATATCAAAATTGTAAATCTAATTAACTTATCGGCTTTATATAAATTTAAGTTAATGCATTTACTTGGTGGTAATAACTTCATCACAAAGAAAACTTAAATTTTCGGTTTCTCCGAGATGTCAAGCTTATCGTATCTAGATATACCATTGTCCAAGAAATCAATTTTGACATCATCAGTCTTGCATATAAACTTTTCAATGCATCTTCTTATAGCTGCTAACCAAAAATCTTCGTTGCTTGTAATAACACAAAACTGACCTGTTTCATGAGAAATAAAAAGGACAAAGGAACCAAAGTTTCAAAAGATATTGCATAGAAATATAATTCTCATTTATGCCTTCTTTTAATATAGAAAGCAATTTAACGTTGAACCACACCAATGCTGATTGTGTTCTGATATGTGCGTCATGTCATCTAACTACATCTCGAAGAATGCTTTCCGATTGCCCTTCCATTTTATCAAGACTCTATGAGAATAAAAGTCAATATTTTTTTTACTCTCAATTCCTAATGATTTTCATTATTCATAGTATATTATGTTTAAGCACCAATAAGAAGGCGGTGCCATACACAGAATAAGCTAGTACACCAACACAAATAGTCGACACATGTGAAAAATTAGAAAGTGATGAATTGTAATATGTCATAAAAGGATGTTAAGTGAAATTATATTAACTATCCATTCAACAAACAAATACCTCTGAGAATTCATTGTAGAATTCCATAAAATGCAATGCATCACTAGTATCATGAGGAGTGAATTCTATTCCTGCAACTTCAATAAGAGGCACGCTTGCAGGAAGCATTATATCTTCTTCAATGTTCTTTCAATTTGCAAAATTTTCGTGATGTCTTAGGCTTCTCTTCATTTTCACTTTTCGAACCATCTGCATCCTTTTGCAATTCTTAGATACTCTTTCACCGTTCCATCAATATTTGAGTTACAATAATTCTTATCAAAGTTTTGGCTCTCGGCATCCTGAGACATTTTAGAAGGAAATGTCTCCTTCTAAAACAATGCTAATGTGATTAATGATTACACGTATACCATATGCGTAATCACTAACCACATTAGCATTGTTTTAGAAGGAAGCACTGCCTTCTAAAGAATCTTAGGATACCGAGAGCCGAAACTTTGAGTAGAATGATGGCAACTCAAACGTTTAGAGAATAGTGAAAGCGATACCTAGGAAATAGAAAAATGATGCCAGATGGTTCGAAAAGTTAAAATGAAGAGAAGCCTAAAGCATCACAAAAGTTTTGCAAATTGAAATAACATATCATTGAAGAAGATATAATGCTTCCTGCTAGCATGCCTCTTACAGAAATTGCAGGCATAGAATTCACTCCTCATGATATTAGTGATGCATTACATTTTATGGAATTTTGCAATGCATTCGCAAGGGTATTTGTTTGCTGAAAGGATAATTAATATAACTGCACTTAACATCCTTTTATGACATATCAGAATTCATCAATTTCTAATTTCGACATGTGTTAACTATTTGTATTAGCGTATTATCTTATATTGTGTATTACAAAGCCTTCTTATTGGTGCTTGTACGTAATATACTATGAATAATGAAATTCTTCGCGAATCGAGAGTATAAAATATTAGTGACTTTTCTTTTCATAGATCCTTGATATAAAGAAAGGGCAACCAAAAAGGGTTCTTCGAGATATAGTTAAAGGACAAGACACATATATCAAAACACAATCAGCACCGATGGGGTTCAATGTTAAATTTCTTTCTTTATCAAAAGAAGGCATAATTGAGAATTGTATTTCTATGAAATATCTCTCAAAAAATTGGCTCCTTTGTCTTGTTTATTTTCTCATGAAACAGGTCGGTTTTATGTTATTACAAGCAGCAAAGATTTGTGTTTAATAGCTATAAGAAGTTGTATTGAAAAGTCTGTATGTAAGGATGATGAAGTAAGAATTGATTTATTAGACAATGGTATATCTGGATACAAAAAGCTTGACGCCTCGGAGAAACTGAAGCTAATAAGCTTTCTTTGTGATGAAGCTCTTACCGCCAAGTAAATGCATTAATTTAAATTTATATAAAGCTGATAAGTTAATTAGATTTACAAGTTTGATATTCTCATCTTATTTTTTTTTTCATAGTGAGCCGAGGGATATTGTTGATATGGTAGCTGCTAAAGTTGATGATGCAGTGAAACAAAACAATGACAAAGTTGCTGCTGCAAGGAATAAAGTAACTATTTTTTTTTATTAATGGGTACGTATCACTTACTTGTGCTAAAGGCATATTTGCGATTCCTGTAGGAAAATTAACCGAGGCAAATAATTAAAGTTGAGAAAGCCAAGTATGTTATTTTAAACAAGGAGGGAACTCAAGTTTGTTTTACTGAGTATGCTAACCATATATTTCAGGTGAAGAGTCAGGCAGATGCCGTACGTGCTGAAGTTTATCAATTGCTTCAACTTGTACCCAAGAGTATGTTCCAAAAATACCTCTATTTTGTTCTATCAATTTCCTTTTGGTTTTGACCTTTAGCACTAGTTCCGTATAGCTAAAATTTTGAGTTGATCAAAAGGTGTTGTGGTGCTCTGTCACTATATGAATTTTAATACGTGGTAAAAGTGATTGGGTTTGTAGATATATGGTAAAATCTTTTTTGTCCCATTGTAGTAATCTAACATCCTTCAGAAGTTTTCTCTATGATCGTAGCTTGAAATTCAAATTTAATCCCACTACCAACCACTAAATAGTCCAAATTATGTAGCTGAGTTTGGAAAATATTTAGATAATTAGAAAAATGAAACAACACTATTTTATACAATTTTGAGTAGCTTGTATCTACCAATAATAGGGATAATCAAGGTAAAATTGGTGAAATTTTTTGTTGTATCTTTCAAAATCACCATTGCACAAATATAACTAAATCATTAAATAAGCTAACACTTAGCAAAAAAAAAAATGTTACCTTCTCCTTTGTTTCTCTTAAAACCAAATTATATTAGAAGACTTTGGGAATGTACGTGCCAGAACCACAATGCAAATCACTATGTAGGGTTTGGAAATTTATTATTTTCTTATTAATGTATTAAATAAGAATATAAAAGTAATCATAAAAAATCCTCGCATCTTTATGTTTTATTAGCCGCTTAGAAATTTATTCCTCTCTGGCAAACCATACAAATATCTTTCGATAAACTTGATTTTAATAATACATATGTAACAATGCACAACTGGAGTTCTGAAAATTCATCGTGCACTTGAGTCTTAGGAGGGGGCTTTTGACTTAAAAATGAACATGGTTCACTAACTCCAAAGTGGTGGTTTCTTGTTTGAATTAAGTTATTTTGTTGTTTGAAAATCAAAAGAAAGATCTTAACTCTTACTTAAAATGTGCATTTGTTTATTTTTTGAGTGTATATGGACGATGACACAAGTCACACAACAAGAATATAAATCAAAAGTATTGTCTACAGACCATCAATGATTACTTAAAATATTAATGTTGAACATGATTAAATTTACTTCTCTATTTTACTAAAAATCATAAATTTCCTATTTTATGTTTTCTAATTTCATTTATTTAGAGAGAAATTTATTTTTATTACCTACTATTTTGAGAATTATTTCCTATTGTAGCTATTTCGATTTATTATTAACTTTTAAAATACAATAATTATTTTATAGCACAACAAAAAGCACAATTTATTAGATTAATTTTCCAAGTTTTTGCTCTTTTTAATTTTTTGTGATTGTTATTAAGCACTATATTAGTTTCACAATTGTAAAACTTTACCTTATTCTGATGGTTGAAAAACGATTCAAGTGCAAACAGACTATGATGGCTAGCAAAATTCGATTAATCGATGAAACTACGGTCGTTATCATGTAGATATAGCATAGCTTTTAAGAAGATAACATATTATTTGGGAATAACAGTATAACAACTTAACATTCAGCACACCACAACCTAGATAATAGTAGAGTGATCAAAGGTGAACATGACGCGAATCGTGTGGATCTAGTCCTACAACATCTTAGGCATGCAATCATTTTGATTTTCAACTAAAGGTGAAACCCTTCATTGACAAGACTTTGGTAGACAACAAATTTTAGATAACCAATTTAGTGTTGGTAGCAGATAGTGCCAATATTTAATGCTGAAGGCATAGTTGACACGGTCCAATATGCAAATCATGATTTTCAATGAAGTCCTCAATTATATATCTACATACAAAGGAATGATGGAGTATATAGGTAACTTGAACAAGGAGACAATCAGTGATACTTTCTAGTCGTCATTAGTGATGAAATTAATGTTGTTGTGGTTTCCCCCATTCTCAGAGGAACCATGCACGCATTTGAACCTCAAGGGTGTATATGACCTCTTTTACAATGAGGCACTAATTGACAGATGGCAAAAGAATTTGTTTGGTGTGATTACCCTTTGACCTCCACTACAAGGTCGCATGCACTATGGGCCCTTTTTCGGTGATGAGTTATTGCAAAGGCTTTTGATGGCCAAAACATTTTTTCTGTTTTGGTAATTTGGTGATATTCACCAACAACACACAGTTTAAACAACTATAGCAAGCACAGTCAAATAATTTGTCTTTGGATGAAGATATTTTTAATCTTGATTAGTGATATCACTACTAGAGAAATAATATATTCCAACGCCGGATTTCCAACGGCCGCCAACGGCTAAATAGAATCCTGGTAGCCGTTGGAAGCCGATGTAGTAAAGACCGTTGGCGGCCATCCGAAACCATTGGAAATGTTCCTGCATATGTTCTAGAGAACCCGACATGCTACTTCATTTCCCTCATCTCCATCCCCAAATCCGATTTTCTACCCCTTTTCACCACTTCACCTCGTCCAATTTCGATTCCTCCACCCCAACAATCACCGCCACCGCCTCCAACGTCAACCGCAAGCTCCTCCAGCCCTCCTTCTCAGTTGTTGCTCTTGAATTTAGGTGAAATTCTTAAACCTAATTTTTAGGTTTCGCACTAATTTCTGTTTAATATGTCTTTTATTTGATTCCTAGTTGTTTGCACACGTATATTACATCATATTATTCTCGAATTGCTATTGTTATCACCGTAATTGTCAAATTTGTTGGATTGAATGGTTTAAATACATGTCATATGTCATATACTAGTGAAAACATATGTCATATGTGTATAATATATAAAAATATTGAAGTTTGTGATTGAATGGTGAACAACGATTTATGCATACATAGTTCTTTTAAAACAAATAAATTTACTTTAGTCAAATATGTCATGAAAACGAATGAACTTGTATAGTATGTTTGTAAAGTCAAATAACTTTGAAGTATTGATATAGTATGTTTGTATGAATTTATTTTTTAAATAACTTTGAAGTTTTGATATAGTATGTCATGAAAACTATACCAAGTCAAATATGTCATTAAAATTAGTTTTTAAATAACTTTGAAGTTTTGATATAGTATGTTTGTCAAATTTATTTTTTAAATAACTTTGAAGTTTTGATATAATATGTTTGTACAAATTTGTTTTTTAAATAACTTTGAAGCTTTGATATACTATGTCATGAAAATTATACCAAGTCAAATATGTCACTAAATTATTTTTTAAATGGATTTTTTTTATTTAGCCACCTTTTAAAAACTTATTACTGAAATAACCTAGTTTTAAAACTTATTACGGTCGTAGCCTAGTTTTGGTTACATCAGCCAAAATGGTCATTTTTATTCGCTCCATTTGAGATGGCGCACAAAATAAAAAAATTGTGCTTCATTTGAAATGCCGCAAGGTGCTCCATTTGAGATGCGACAAAAAAAAATGTATTGCACCCTCTGAAATGACGCTAGTATAAAATAACTGTTTTTGCCTCCAAGGTCAAAACCAGGCTATGGCCATAATATGTTTTAAAACCAGGCTAATTTAGTGATTAGTTTTCTAAAGGTGGCCAAATCGAAAAAAAATCCTTTTATAAATAACTTTGAAGTTTTGATATAGTATGTTTGTACGAATTTGTTTTTTAAATAACTTTGAAGTTTTGATATAGTATGTCTTGAAATTTATACCAAGTCAAATGTCATGAAAATTATTTTTTAAATAATTTGAAGTTTTGATATAGTATGTTTGTACGAATTTTTGATACAAAAGCGCTTGTATGTAAACAGGAAATGTATATTTTACTTCATATAGTATATTATCTATCGTTTTCTACTTAAATATTCTCAAAATGAATCTCTATTCATTCATGTTGTGTTGCTCATATTCATAATCAAATTATTTGCGCATTTTAATTACATATTCTCAAAGTCAATGCAAATTACATATTCATATATGTTGCAGGTATATTATGCCCGACCCTGCTTCTGGCTCTGGCTCGGGCTCTGCCTTGGGCTCTGGCTCTAGACGACATACCATTACCCCGCATGCTGGTGAGGATAGTGGCGGACAGCGAGCTCGTCCGGTTGTTTATTTGAAGCCTAAGGCTGACATGGCGTAAGTATAAAAATTAGCAGAATAACAATTTAATGTTTTTTTACATACTATAACTATATTTTATAAAGTTCTAATTTATATTTAAAGCTGGGGATTTGAGTTGGAACCATCTCATACTGTTTTAGATACCTCTAAGGACGCGTATATGGCCAGAATGAGCGATTTCTGGCCTAAGTGGAGCAGGGTCCCAGCAAACGTCTAAGAGACTATCTGGCAAGATTTTCTGGTACATTTATACCGTTGGCTACGTCAAAGAGACTAATTAATTAAACACAAACAAATGAGATTAGTAAGATTTTCTCATTATACAAGGAGCAGTAGATGTGTAGGAGGATGACATGAAGCTAGTTTAGCGACACTGGAACGCGAAGGTCACCAAGAATTATAGAGAGAGGATGAATAAGCTTAAGAAAAAGGGAAAGCAACCAAAGTGGATGGGAGATGAAGTGTTTGAGAAGATGGTCTCATGGTGGGACATAACTGAGTTCAAGGTAAATTTATAATGAATATAATTTATTTCTTTGCCGGTTTTAAATAATTTGTCTATGTACATTTCCAGGCAATGTCAGAAAGGAACACCGCAAACAGGAACAAGAATTCAGTAACTCATCGCGGAGGATCCAAGTCTTACCAGCATCACCGCGAGGACTTGGTAAATTTGTTAATTATTACATGTATATTGATTAGTTTAGTGATTGACTATGTGGAATTGAATTATTCAAATCACCGACTGTAGGAATGATTTTATGGACATTCCGTGTCATACATGGATGTCTTTACTCCCACCCACGCATCCAGGAAGGTAGACGAGGCTGGCAACGTCACATATTAGTGGGATGATCAGGACAAGGCGACACATGCATACGTATGTGTATTTTAAATATTACAAGCATGAATCGATTAGTTTATTAATTACTAGTTAATGTAAAATAAAATAATCGTTTTATTGATTTTCAAATGATTTTTTTTTTTGCATTATAGGCAAAGTTCCAGGAGGCACGAGCTCATGTGTTTAAGGAGTCGGGCCGTGATGAGTTGACGCAAGAGGAGGAAGACAACCTATTTGATTCCGTTATGGAAAAAACACATCGCTATAGGCGTTATGAATTCGGTAACCTAACGGTAATATTCGTATATCATAAATTATTTACATCTACATTATTAAGTGTTTTCTTCTCTATTAAGACTTACTTCTACTTAAAAGACTTAATCATCGTACTTTAAATTATTTACATCTACAATAGTCTCTGTTAAGACTTACTTCTACTAGAAATTCCTTCGTTCACTAATAATGATGTATGTATAACAAATTACTTGTATAAAAATTGTATGTTATAAAATTTGTATGTTCACTAATATGATTTTGTTATGAATTCATTTTGTATGTTATAAAAATTGTATGTTAGCATTGTTAAAATGACTTTGAAATTGTATGTTATAACAATTGCTTGTAAATAAAAATTACTTATTAAAATTACTTGTATAAAAATTGCATGTTATAAAAATTAGCCTTATCCACCCTTTTTAAATAATACTTGTATTTGCTATGATTTTGTTATGATTTCATTTTGTTATGATTTCAATTCATTTCTGTCCAAGAGTATCTCTTAATCATTTTCTTCTATACTAGTATTTGCAGGTTCGGCAAGACAAGAAGGCACAAGACAAGGAAGAAATTAAGGAGTTGCGAGCGTTGATTGAGCAGCTGCAGGACCAGAATCGCGTGCAGGATATGCAGATTGAGCAGCTGAATCAAAAGGTTGCAGAGTACGTGCATAATCATGGTGAGGTTCCTTCATCGTCTACTTCTGGAGATCATAGCAACGATGCAACTTGAGGTATGTGTTTCGATGCTCGGTTGGCGGATGTGTTTTGTTTTGATGTATGACGAGACAAATTTGGATGTGTTTTGATGGATTGTATATATTGGTACGCTTTGTCGACATGTTTGGATGGTTTTTTTGGATGTTTGTATAATTGGTACGCTTTGTAGACATGCTTGGATGGTTTTTGGATTTGTAGATAGTTTTTGTTATATATATTGATGTTTATGCATTTTGTTTTGGTTGTTTGTGTTGTTTGTGGAATATATGTGTCAAATATATGCGGAATTGGTTGGAAATGAAAATGGATTAGAAATGAAATGAGTTGGGGAGGCTGGAATGTAGCTTGCTTGCTGTTATATATAAAAATACCCAGTATTTCCAATGGCTATCAACGGTTTCCAATAGCAATATGGTCATTTTTTCTATTGGAATCCGTTGGAACAGCCGTTGGAAACTTTCCGTTGTGTCCGATGGAAGTCATTGGAAGTCGTGAACTATATTCCAACGACTTCCAACAGCCGCCAATGGCAAATAGCCGTTGGAATAGCCATATGTTCTTGTAGTGTATATATATTTCGTATGATGCAAATTCCAAATGAAGATGGTTCTATAGAGTTTCAGTGAACTATTACACATTAGACACTTGTTCTATTTAGTGCATATCATTACCCTCTTTCCTTCAACAATTTTCCTCCTTACGAAGAAAACAAAGTAAAGGATTGTATCTTACAAACTAAAAGGTGGGCATTTGCATGGTTGAAACAAGAATATAATCTTGTCATCTGCATGGAAAGTAATGTGTTATGAACTAAAAGATGGGTTTTCGCATGGTTGAAACAACATCAATATAGTCTTGTCGTTTGCATGGAAAGCAGTGTGTTATGAGCAATTTAATTACAAAGGTGATTTCTTCCTTTGATTTATGGGAAATTTAATTTGCAAACTTATCAAAATTGTTGGCAAGTAAGTCGTAGCATGAACGAGCACAAAAAGGAATGTATCATTTAGATCCTAAAGATAATTTTTTTGGAATAGAAGATGAAGAAATTCTTGCTAGAATTTAGGCTTAATCTTAGTTATTCAAATCGAATATATCTTAAAATGGTTGATAATAAAAATGGGAAATGCGTTGATTTTTTTAATGCGGTTCAAATATATGGAAATTTTCCTAAATTACACATTTGAAAATATATTAAATCTTTTCTAATTTGCAATTTTGGAATATACGGAAACTTTCCTAATTTAATTTATGGAAGCTTCTTTGATTATAACCTAACCTTATTTAAAACTTTCCATATCTCCATTTGCAAACAACTGCTTTCAAGAATTGGAAAACCCTTACCTTAATCAAACTAGATATTTTTCTTATTATTCTATAATTTATATTTTTTACAGAAATTAATAAAACTCCTCATTCCTAAGATGGATGTATGTTATCACGATGAAAGTGCTACCGCTATAAATCTTTTGTCTCATTTGTACTTTTATAGTTATTTACTATTGCTTTTGAAATAGTCGTGATCTGACTGGAGAATTGATTAATCTGTTTATTTTACCGTGTTAATTATGATTTTCCACTACAAGGCATTGATAATCCCTTTACAACTTGCATAAGATCATTAATGTTTTTGTTGCATAAAAGGAGTTGAGTAGAATGGCTGTTGAAGATAATATATGACAAATTAGTTTAGCACCAGTAGTTGTTTTCTATTATAGATTCCTACATGACTTCAGATTCATAATTATCGATAGAGAAGTTAAAAGGAGAAGTAGATTCTAGGAAGTAGAAGTAGATTCTAGGAAGTAGAAGTGGATGATAAAGATAGTATTTAAAAGAAATAACGTCCACAACATAGTGTAACAACCCGGAAAATCAGAACCAACTTAAAATTTTTATTTTGGCAATTTTAATGGATTTTGATAATTTAAAATGATTTATTTTAAATGATAATGACTAAAAATTTATTTTCGACGAAGTTAAAACGAATAAATTTATTTTAATTATAAAACGAGCCTGAAATGGCGCGATAATTCGATTTCTAATTTTAAATGAATATACAGAATTCAATATAAGTCAGAATTTGACGAAACAAGAAATATTTGAATCTGTTAAACAATATCTTTCTAACGGAGTTAAGAAACTGGGATTTCATAATATAACGTGAAAGTTATCTCGAGTTTAAAATTCAGAAAAGTCGCTATGGAATTTATATATATATTAATATAATATATAGCCCTTAAAAATAGCCACTTTGCAAACGACCTCTGTTTTTGACGAAACCACTTTTATTGGATCCGGAATGTCAAATTATTGCTAGATTCCGATTTTCATAATTTTTGGAATTAATATGTGAGCATGGCAAAAGAAAACACGTTTGACCGTTTCAGTTTGAATAGGATCGACCAGAAAATGACCATTTTTCAAACGGTCTCCAAATTCGACGAAATTAGTTTTGTTGGGACCGTATCGTCAAAACAAACAACAACAGCAACAAAGCCATATATCCCAAACAAGTTGGGGTTGGCTAGATATGGAACCCAAAATTAAAATAAAATAAAATTAATAATGATGATAATATATATATATATATATATATATATATATAAAGGGTTTAAAATAACCAATCAAATAAAAAGTCGTCCGATAAAGTTTTTTTTTAAATAATAATAATATGTAAAAATGTTCAATAAAAGTGAAGTAAAATCTAAAATAGTAATAAAAAGTAAAAAGGTTCAGTAAACGTGAAATAAAGTCTTTAAAAAAACCTATGGTTCTGTTACATGGATCGTCAATTTCCATGCACTCCAATCAACTACCATCTCTTCCGATAAACTCCAGTTACTTAAATCTCTCTTTGTTATCTCCTCCCATGTCATTTTAGGTCGACCGTATCGTCAAAACAAAGCTAGATTTATTTTTCTGGAATTTTTCGAGTCAATATGTGGCCCCGGTAAATTAAAATGTACATTTGAATCCAACATATATTGATTTATATTTTAATTTAAAGTAAAACTGATTTAAACAGTCGAATTGGCTTACTGGACATATCCCATTGTGTCCAGAATGGGGGTAATTAGCTAGCAGCGACAGTCGTTGGGTTCGGTTTGGAGTTCGGGGCGATTAACAAGTAATGTAAGAACTAAATAAAATAAAAATATATTAAAGGGTCAAAAACCCTAAGTTCTCTCTCATTGGTCAATTCCGCGGTCAAATCTCAATCCCGCCTCCCTCTCTAGAAACCCATGACGGAATAAAAAAATCCCAAATCAAAAATCGCGACCAACGGGGTAGCGTCCCTCCTCTGCCTCATTGGCGCCATCCCCTCGTCCTCCTCCTGTTCTCCGTCAACCGCATCACGCTCAAACGATGGAGCCATTAACCCACGCGCGGGCTCAAATATGAGCCACCCTGTCTGAAGTTGTTGCCTCCTGCTGGCCATCACCGCCACTCGAGCCACGGTTCGTCTCAACACCGCCCCATCACCAGAAGTTCGCCCATGCCGCTGTCTCCGCTCGGTTGGTGTTCCTTCCTCTTCGTTCAGCAACCGGAGGCGCCTCGATAGTGGAGCAATGGCGGGCATGAATGGAGAAGGATGGCGAGCTCCAACCGGGTCCAGATAAATTATACAGTGAGTTCTATTATTTCATTTTATTATTTATTTTAGTTTAGCTAATATAAATACATAGTGTAAAATCAGTTTTCGAAATACAAAAATGAGATTTTTACAAATACAAAGACGAGATTTTTTGAAATATAAAGACGATATTTTTTGAAATATAAAGATGAGATTTCTATAAGTATAAAGATAAGATTTTTAGTTATATAAAGGATTGATTTTTATGTTTAGAAAAATGTGATTTTTATTTATATATGAATAGGATAAAAATGTGATTTTTATTTATATATGAACAGGATAAAAATATGATTTTTATTTATTTAAAAGTTTAGATTTTTATAATAGGAAAGATTATATTTTTATACAAGGAAAGATTATATTTTTATAATAGGAAAGATTATATTTTTATATAAGGAAAGATTATATTTTTATAAAAGGAAAGATTATATTTTTATAATAGGAAAGATTACATTTTTATATAAGGAAAGATTATATTTTTATATAAGGAAAGATTATATTTTTGTATAAGAAAAGTTAAGATTTTTAAATATAGAAAAGGAATGATTTTTAATTATATAAAAATTTGATTTTTAGTTATATAAAAACTCGATTTTTAATGGTATAAAAATATGATTTTATCTATGTAGCGTTGAAATAAAAATGTGATTTTTAATATAAAAATCGTGTGAAACAAATTGTGATGGAACCGATGGGAATCAAATCCAAATCCGAACCGTTCAGAAATAAAGAATGGAGGAGTGGATCCCAAAGGTGAGAACTTCTCACTCTAATTTTATTTCCTAGTTAAATATATACTAGGATGCAGACGGTGCTTAGCAGGACCCGACACCCGTTGTCCACAGACCATGGACGACTTGTTTGATTTTATTGTGCAGTGGAAATTGATTGTGATGTGTAATGGAAAATATTCATGTGTTGAATAAAATATTTAAACAATAAAAATATCATTTTTATTGAATATATGACCTATATAAAATAGTAATGCATTGAAATAAATATTCATTTACAAATCGGATGATTTGTTTATGTACACCCATTTGACTGACATTGATTGGGATGATAAATTTTACACATCGCCCAACTACACAAATAAAATCTGTGTCTGTTGATTGAAATCCCACATGGGTATTGGGATGATATTTGACGTACACTAATCCCAATTGTTTAGTTGTATGTCAATCGATTAGTTGACAGACTGTTGAAAACGTTAATTATTTATAGTTAATGCTTATACAGTGTAGAATGCACTCTTGATGATGGATTATTGCTTTCATTGTTGTTATATACATGTGTTGTATGAAATCCATATAGATAATTGACTGTGTCTGATTCCAGTTCAGAAAGAATGAATATTTTAAAAAGAACGAATATTTTAAAATAATATTCAGTAAAAGATTAAAATATGATTTTGATGTCCGATTTTGGATGGACACGAAAATATTGAAATATATATAGCTGTGTTGATTAGATATGCGCCATTTTGACGTGAACAATACTTATATCGATTTTATTCATTTTTACAATGAATATCGAAAATGAAGTGATTCCAAAATCTGATATTTTGAAAATATTATCATTTATGTATTAATGATATGGAATATTCAATTTTGATTTAAAATTAAAAATGAAGTTGGAATCATTTTCAAAACGATTTATAAAATACGTTTTAAATGGAAATCGACAATATATATATAATATATAAATTATATATTTAAAGGCCTGAATAGAACGCGCCGCGCAGCGACCGTTCGCGAATTTCGACCATTGACTTCGAATTGACGTTACGGGAGATCCGACCGGTGGATTCTCCTAAAACCCGAACCGTTGGGTTCGTATCGAAAAGAGCTTTCCAACGAATATAAGAGATTTGAAATCTAATGGTTGGATTTGGAATTGTGTCCAAATCAAATTTGGAAAAGGTCGATGTAAGTGCAGTTCGAGGACCGTAAATGGAAATCGACTGTACGGGCCTTGATAAAATTATTAAAAATATTAATATTTTGTGTAAAATCATAATAATTGATTTGGAAAGAACTGGGATGAAAAATTCCACATTTGTAAAAATAAAAAAATATTTTTATCAAAATGAACTAGTTATTAACTAGAATTAGAATCCAATAATTTTTAAATAAATAAATTAGATTGAGAAAATGGTTTTATTATAACCAGAATTTTTCCAATAAATTGGAATGGATTTGAATCGAAATTATCTTCGTAATATTTCGATATTGGATTCCGCGATTATACGGATATTGTGGAGGAATTTGGAAGATATATATATCGTTATTCCTAATACGATATTTGTTTATTTCAGAATTTTATATTGAATATAAGCCGATATAATTTCTATTCAGAGCCTTGTATTTAATATTGAATTGGATTTTGGGTTTGTCGTGAATGGTGTCATAAATAACACCGTTCTTAAACCCAGTTGAGAAAAGATTAAATCTTTTTTTTAGATTTAATGAAGTTTACCAATTAATTAATATTTAATTGGGATTGAATGGAATATGATTTTGGGTTTATCGTGAACGGTGTTTTAAGTAACACTTGTTCTTTAACCCGATTATTAATGGAATATGATTTTTGGTTTATCATGAACGGTGTTTTAAATAACACTTGTTCTTTAACCCGATTATTAATGGAATATGATTTTGGGTTTATCGTGAACGGTGTTTTAAATAATACTTGTTCTTTAACCCGATTATTAATGGAATATGATTTTGGTTTGTCGTGAACAAGTGTCTTAAATAACACTGTTCTTAAACCCAGATGAGAAAAGAATGAATCTTTTAATTAAGATTTAGAGAAGAATACCAATTAATTAACATTTAATTGGAATTGAAATGGAATGTGAATTGGGTTTATTGTGAACTGTGTTTTTAAGGACATTCGTTCTTTAACCCGATTTGCAGTGAAATGTGATTTGGAATTTATAAATCTTTTATTAAGATATATTGGAAATTTCCAAAGTAAAGTTTTCCAATTTAATAAAATAAATTGGAATGGAATGGAATTCGATTTGGTAATAATCGAAGTGAGCTTCTATGGAGGAAGACTGTTAATACATATGGAATTTAAAAGAATTTGTCGTTATTCCATTTATATTATTAGTCGGATACGGTAACTGATATCGATTATATATTGATCTGTTTTCCGTGAAGATTCCATTATTAATGGAATGTGATTTTAGGTTTATCGTGAACTGTGTTTTAAATAACATGAGTTCTTTAACCCAGTTAAAGACAGGATTTATTTCCTAGATTTGAATAATCATTAATATTGACTTTTGGGAAGATTAAAATTAAATGGAGTTTTAATGAATCTTTAGTTAGATTGAGATAATCGAGAACGGAGTATCAGCACTTTTGCTCCGAGCGATAGTTAAATCTTTAATTAGATTTGAACGTGAAATGGTAATTAATTTTACCGATAACACCGTGGTGTTAGATATGGAGTATTACCAGTTTTGCTTCATGGGATGAATAGGTTGGGATTGGGAAATAAAATAAATGATTACTTCAGTGTGGTTCGCTAATCCCGACTAGTTTTGGATAAACCTTGATTTGCTCTAATATCCAAAGGAAGATTAAGGAATAAATTTAAAGAATTTATCTTTGATAGAATTAATTGAAACCTTTCCCTAAAAATGTGAATATTTGAATAAAAGAATATTCTGGATTGGAATGAGGCGTATGTTGTGTGTTTATATCACTTGTTTATAATATACGCGGGTTATTCGGAAAGGCCGGGTCCATACCCATTCTGAGTAACTGATTCGACGATGAAGACGGTGGTTGAAGAACGAAGGTCTTCACATCGTTTGGATGATTACTGATGTCTTGATTGGGCTGTACACCCAAGACGAGGTAATAAGTGGTGATTGTCCAGACGTACTTGGAGATCGACGGAAATGCGAGGACCTCTCTCCTGTATTGGACATATGGGACGAGGAATGAGGTGCCCCCAGTTTCGTTCATACCCAGAACGAACTTGTAAATGGACTATGTGTCTGACATTGGAATTTATTCTGTGTTGATTGATCTCTCTATTAAATATACATCTGCTTAGTGGCGGAGAATTCATTATCTTGCTTAACACCCTTCTCTGAAACGTACGAGCTCAGAGGTTGTATATTGATAGACATCAGTCGCGTGGCGTGAATTGCCTGTGTGGCATGCAGAGATGCATTGATCAAGTCTTTTGTTGAAAAGCAAAGCCTTGTGGTTGATGATCAAAGCATGGCTTTAATATAGCGCCGCTTTGTGTATAGCGTTAATTCGCGAGCCTCACACCCCGGTGTGAACCAGAAACGGGAGAAGGACCCCAGGGAGGACATGTGTTTCCTTCTAGCTAGAAGTGGTGTCAGGGTTTTACAAGCTTAGGCATTTTTACTTATATGGATGATGGAAAGCGAGACGTCTCGGATATATCAGTCACTACGGGGCCGATGGATGGATTTACGCCCCATAGGGCGGGGAAACGTATTGTTCAGGAATAACCAATCCATTAAAGTATGTGTGGACCGGCCCTGGCAGATTCAAGGGCTCACCCGAGTCTGAGTCATGAGAAATGGGCTAGATTGTCTCGAATTCGGTAAGGACGATCCCTTGCCTTGGTTCAAGATGGAAATCCAACTTCTAATACAATACATGCGGTTTTAATTGTAGAACTAGTATGGCGACATGATATATGGTACCCATGCCGTCTATGATTGATACATTTATATTTGAAGTTGTTTTTGATACTATACACTTATAGTAATAATAAAATGTTAAATTTCGCGTATCAAGCATTATTTAGCTATTATAAGGTAAAACTCTTTCCTCCGGCTTGTGTTGCATTGTGTGATGGGACCTGAGTCTTATAGTACTTCATTGTTCTTTATTTAGCATTGCGTTGTTTATTTATGCCCTGATATTCTTGGGGGTAAACCCAATCCGTGTTATATGGCTTGGTCCCTTAATATACCTAACTTTAAATCAAATAAATAAATGTTTTAGTTCTCACACCAGTCACATGACTAACCTGGAGTATATTGTTTTAACCTAAACTCTGGGTGCCCCTATTTTCCATACGGGCATTTAGTAGTTTCAGTTTTGCAGATTTATTCTTACGGGATCGTGGTTTACAATTGGAGTATTCAGAAAGCACTGTATCCGTGTATCTGTTTTCAGTTGTGTTATGTACTATTTTCCACTGCTATATATTTAAATGTAATTTAAATCTCTAATATTTTTTTTCTGATGTATAATATTTATTTATACTCTGTTATTTTCTTGTACTCTGATGTAATTGTTGTAATAGCAATAACTTGTTCTTCTGTTTGTGTTCTGATTTGTCGTGTTCTCAACTCAATCCGTGCTTTCCTTTACGGGGAAGTTCGGGTTGTGTCAGTTTGGTATCAGAGCTTTGGTTTACAGAGCTCGAGAACACGACACATTAGAACCGAACGAAAGAATTCATTAGAGATTGGATTAGTAATATCCATTAAGAATGACTCGTTAGAGATAGGATCCGTAGCATTCTAGAATGAGTTGGAAGAGTGTTATTTTTAAAATAAAAATAAAAATAAATTTTGTTTTGAAATTTTAAACCTTATTATACGTATTTGCATATTTTATTTGATATTTATTTGGACAATCGAGTATATGAAGATTTTGCATGTACGCGTCATGAACGTATATTCGAAGTCTTAAATATACTGGATAGATATAGAATCACACTCTAGTCGCCCGGAGATGATTCTGATGATCGCTATAGTACGTACATTATCAAAATTTATGTTCGAGTTTCGAAATTGAGATATCTATATATTGCCAATTGGCTGGTGTGAGAACCAAAACTAGATAGGGTTATTGTTGTGGTTTGGCATCAATAATTTGATTTTTGACTATATATATTAAAAATATATGTTTGAAAAGCTAATTCACAAATTAATTGCTGGTTGTGTTGTTCAATTATTAGAGTAACAAATAAAAATATTGGAATGATAATTAATTAAACCAATATGAAAATGAAAGGTAGATTTAGCCAAATTATGTCAAATATTGAACTGAATTGAAAATTGGTTGAAATTGCATGCATATACATGTATATACATTGTACAGGTCATAGCAAGAAGGCTAAAGAAGATGAATAAAATTGTATGCCCATCAAATAGGTACATGTTTACAAATTTATTGGGTATGGATGATTTTATGAGTCGACTGGATAGCCGCTTGGCTTTTTCTTTTGGATTGGTGAGGGTCCCATGTGGCTAGTTGCGATTTTAAATGTCTCCCAGTACAAAAGAGGTTATGGCGAAATTTTTCGAAAATTTAGGGTGTTAGCCAAAATTTTGAAAGGTTCTTAGAAACTGAAAAGTTGAAGAACTTAAGCTATAATGAAAATAAAAAAAGTTGAGTTGGTTAGTAAAACAACTGTCAGCTCCATTCCTTTTCGAGGACGAAAAGATTTTAAGTGGGGGAGATTGTAACAACCCAGAAAATCAAAACCAATTTAAAATTTTTATTTTGGCAATTTTAATGGATTTTGATAATTTAAAATGATAACAACTAAAAATTTATTTTCGACGAAGTTAAAATAAATAAATTTATTTTAATTATAAAACGAGCCTGAAATGGCGCGGCAGTTCGAAAATTCGATTTCTAATTTCAAATGAATATACAAAATTCAATATAAGTCAGAATTGGACGAAACAAGAAATATTTGAATCTATTAAACAATAACTTTCTAACATAGTTATGAAACTGGGATTTCATTATATAATGTGAAAGTTATGTCCAGATTAAAATTCAAAAAAGTCGCTATGGAATTTATATATATTTTAATATAATATATAGCCCTTAAAAATAGCCATTTTGCAAACGACCTCCGTTTTTGACGAAACCACTTTTGTTGGATCCGGAATGTCAAATTATTGCTAGATTCCAATTTTCATAATTTTTGGAATTAATATGTGAGCATGGCAAAAGAAAACGCGTTTGATAGTTTCAGTTTGAATTGGATCGACCAGAAATGGCCATTTTTCAAACGATCTCCAAATTCGACGAAATTAGTTTTATTAGGACCGTATCGTCAAAAAAGCTAGATTTATTTTTCTGGAATTTTTGAAGTCAATATGTGGCCTCGGTAAATTAAAATGTACGTTTGAATTCAACATTTATTGATTTATATTTTAATTCTTAGAAAAACTGATTTAAACAGTCGAATTGGCTTACCGGACAGTCGAATTGAAAGATTATATAAGGAAAGATTATATTTTTATATAAGTAAAGATTATATTTTTATATAAGAAAAGATAAGATTTTTAAATATAGAAAAGGAATGACTTTTAATTATATAAAAATTTGATTTTTAGTTATATAAAAACTCGATTTTTAATGGTATAAAAATATGATTTTCATCTATGTAGCGTTGAAATAAAAATTTGATTTTTAATATAAAAATCGTGTAAAATAGATTGCGATGGAACACACGGGAATCAAATCCAAATAAAACACCACGACTGGAGTTTCTAGCTTTAACCGTTATTTTAAACACACGCGTACAAGTTTCGAGATTAAATTCGATGTATGGAGAAGATATCAATTTATATTCAATGATTTAAATTGGTTTCAATTAATAAATGTCTATGTGTTTTTAATACGTATGTCCAAACGGTAACTCCAAACGTTTCGAAGTATGAAATCCGATAATAGTATATTATTACGGATCTAATGGAACTGGTTTATTGAATTCCGAGACTATTTGCAAAATCGATATTTTAATTTCAAACAATTAATCAATATGTGTTTATATTGCACACGATCACGAAGTAACTTCAATTGACGTGAAACTTGAAACCTAGTAATAATTAACTATTATGCGTTTTATAAAATTAGTTTTGTTGAAATATGAGGTCGTTTGAAAATAGGCAATTTTTAAGTTCCATATTAAATCAATAACATATACGTTAATTTCTAAACAATCAATTTATTGATAATAAATTATCATTGTCATATACATTTAAAATAAATTTTATATAGCTTCAACTATCTTAACTCGATTTTAAATTCAAGGTTATAACGATAATCAATTTATTAAAACCCTTTTATTTAATTTAATAAATCGTTATGGTTTATAAATGATTTTATGAAAATTTGATTTTGACATAACTCAAAATCTATAAGGTGAAATCTTGATTTTTCTCTTTCATTAGAAAACTATAATTCAATAGATTCGGATGATTCTTGTTTCAAAGAATTCCAAATTATATTGGACTCTATATACTCAATTGAAGTTCAAAACGTAAAACTACGAACTACCGAAACGTTGCGACCCTTTTTAAATTAAATATAAATTATACGTTCAAACTTCGTTTAATAAATAAATTCCTTATAAAATTCTTTTATGTTTCCAATATAACAATCAAACAAATTTAAATGTGCAAAATTAACCGACTAAAAATCTGGGTTGTTACATCATAAAAACCACCATCATCTCATTCCCTAACATTTAATTCGATAACAAGTAGCATCGAGGTGCAACTCTATCTCAATATGTATCCAAATTAGTTCCTGATATAAAAATGCCTGCGTGTACAGCAAGCCTACCTGTTTAAGACCCCACATGTATAGCCTACCAATAGTCGGACGTCTGTCGAACATATCGTCGTACATAACTGATCTTCGAGTACACGTAGATCACGCGTGGGTTGGAAGTAACACCAGTCTCCTAAGTACCAAATAGGAAGATAGGCCGATAGGAGCAGAACAACACGACGATGACACAAACGATATGCAACGGAGAGGGGATGAGCATCATGGAGTAGGCCAACATGTGTCATAGCAATCCAGAAAGAAGCCCATTGTGTTCGTAAAAGGTTGGTTATGCACCTCAGATCAATCTGAGATCGAGCCTCCATCAAGTCGTACCTAACACCAATAGACATAAGCGAAGCCAGCTAGATAGTCTCCTATCGTAACTTGCGTGAAAAATACGAATCAGCTACATGACTGACCACCTCAACAATGTGTGGATGCATGTTGATCGTGTACTCGTAGTACTAGAACAACAACATGTATCAAATACTAAACATCTGAACCACCTCCCAGAGAGAAAAAGAGCCTAGTGCATTGTACAAATAACCCAGTGTAGACGAACCCCAGTCTATCATATGCATATGCTCTAAATCAGTTAATGCTGCCAGGAGACCTAGTTGAGTAGTACTCTTTTGGTTCGAAAAGAATATCGAACTAAAAAGATATAACATAAAAGTATAAAATATAACATTTCCCCTAGCCTCGAGACCCATACGCGCTAAAATATAATCCTGTAAATATGTCAAGGTATTGACTCTAAATGATATATGATCAGGGGCGAACACAGGCAAATACAATGGGTACGTCTCAAGTGTCTCATAGCTAAAGTCAAAGGATATGACACTCTATCTGCACTCTCTATCTTAATCTCCACTGAGCATATATAAATCAGCTGGGGTAACACCAAGCCCAAAATCTAAAAAATGAAATGTATGCATGGTGGGCCACCACCTCTCGATTAAGGCAAGTAATAGTGACCGGTCAAATGATTGTGTAACTCTGATCTGTAAGGACTGTCCGAAGGGACTAGTCCGAAGTGTATCCTATCAAGTCCGAGGCACTAAGTCATAAAGCGTGTAATACGCCTCGCTTCTTCTACGAAAATCAAAGTAGCGCAACTAGTGAAAAGATATTTTTTCGTGGTTAATATACTATAAAATAACACTATGACCTGACTATATTATGTAATGTGTTAGATAAGTATTTTGTACACTATTAATTATATTACAGTCTGAAATCATTCCTCAACGGTCTCAAGAGCTATGGACATATGGTGAGAATAACCCTCAGGTAACTCATGCAGCATCCGTAAGTCAAATATCGTTCATCTCGGGCGTAGGAGCAACGTGCACATGACCAGCCGTCTCATCAGTTTGAAGTTGAATTGTACGCCTAGCAGTTAAAGTCACATATGGAGGTATCTCGACGCGATATCGTATGAAAAAGAACTTGAATTGTGAAGTAGGGTAGGAGACAGAAGCGGGTAGGGCGCAATTTACATGCTCCCAACCGTGGATGATGATTTAATCAGCGTCCAAAGGCACTGATTTAATCAGCACCATAATATATAACACTGATTAAATCAACATCCGCCTATTGGAGATTCTTTCCAGTATCTAGACAAAAAATTATAGTCATAGTATTATGGTTCATAATTTGTTAGATATGCTCTAACATATCTAGTCATTTGGTTTGCTTTGTTTTAGTTAGAAACAAAATGAATTCACATGGACCATAATATTATAGCTAGTTCAAAATATTAGTGTGTTACTTTGTTACGTGTTGTCTTTTCTGTATGGTGTTCAGTTATTACATGTATTATATTTAGGTTTATGACTATAGTCTATACTGACTGAAAGAAGATCTTCCAGTTTTCTGGATAAAGTAAAATAGACAAAAAATTATAGTCTAATTCCACAATTGGGCCTGTAATTAATTATATTATAATTGTTTCATAGATTCCTAGCTTTTTTTTAAGTGTTTTCCATCTTTAAGTTGCCTTGCTATATAAACTACGAGTGAACAATATTCAATTCAAACCGAACTAACTGATCAAAACAGTTCATTTCGATCGGTTCAACTTGGTATAAAACTAAATCGTTTTGAATTTGGTTTGTAAAATAATTTTTTTGGTTATCGATTTAACAAAACTTCTAATTTATTAGATAATTTTATGGTATTGTAGTATTTTAAACAATTAATTTAGTGATATACTACAAAGGCATTTATACCCAGACCTTGAACCCTCCCTCGACATCTAATTTCTGGCCATCCTTTCCAATTTAAACAGACCAATACTCCTCAATTTACAATCCCTAAAGCTCCCCACGTTTACAATGCCAACCTCAAGAGTACATACAACGCAGTCCATCCCAAAACAGTCTGACCTCCCCATAGCTTCCTCAAACACGCACGTATTATTCCCCACTTCACTATATTTAAACCACCATCACCTTTCATCTCCTCGTCCAAAACTCAACCACCACTTTCTGCACACATCCTTCTTAGTCATCCTTCCTTACCCCTCACGAACTTCATCATCGGCCACCACTTTCTGCACACATCCTTCTTAGTGAACTCCTCCCGAACTTCATCATTGGCCACCCTTCCTTACCCCTCACGAATTTGTTTTCCAGCCCTTTATTATCATTATTATATTTTTCGCTAATACAAAGCTTCCGGTTTTGAACACTTTTACTGAAGCCGAACAAAAACATATGAAGACGTCCATCGTGTATGTATATATAGATCTATAAAACTTAGTGCTTAAGGAAAACGAAGTGTGGTCAATTTCTTGCATACAATGTTATGCTTTAGCCCATTTCCCTCTAAGGATGGTAATGTATTATCAAATCCATGCTTTAGCTTTTAGGTTAGGTAGTCTGTACAGATAGGTTTTTGGAAATGACCACTCAATATAGATACAAGACTTAGAGCACTCCCAGCCGAAGGTGGAGAAATGATGTGAGGAGAAGGAAAAAAAGTGGCGAGATGCTCATTCTTCCCAGCAGTGGACGGCGAGAAGAAATAAAAAATAGTAATAAACATTAAACGGGAATCACTTCCCCGTTTAGCGATTTATTTCTTTTTTTTTATCCTAGAAGTCCCTAAATGGGAATCAGTTTCTCATTTAGTGATCGCCACTTGAGAAAATAAGCGTGGGGAGTTTCCACTCCTTCCTCTTCCTCACACGCAAACTTACATTGCTGCAATGTGAGGGAAGGAAAATAAGTGCGAATTCACCCTATTTTTCTCCCTTTTCACACTGCTGTAACTTCTCTTAATGCGAAAGTAAAGGGGTAGGTTTTTTCATATGTTTATTGATATTTTTATTTGTATTTTACTACTGTATTTTACTGGTAAAACTTTGTTTACTTTGTTCCTTAAGGAGTAGCTGCTACCAATAGTGTAGAGTATGTACTATTTAAGTATGTCTATAGTGATGGGATAATACATGTTTACTTTAGTATGAAGTAGCTAGGACTTTTAGATTGTTATGATAGCTTTAGTTCTAAGATATAGGTTGCGGTGGTATATAAATATTAAAATACTTTTTAATAGCTTAGGAAAATAAACTGGCATTCATGGAGAGGCGATGTGATGGTATCAAGGTAGTCTGTATTTACTTTTTTATAGCTAGTTTAGGATAGGACATGATTTAGGCTTCATAGCGTAGAACACAGGTGAGCTACTAGGCTTAGTTACGAAGTTACAATAAGTCTATTCGTTTATAATTTATGTACCCTAGTATGTTGAACTCTGTTTCCCCGTACATACTGCTATGGACAAAAAATAAAAATACAGTCGTGTCCAGCACGGTGCCACGATTCCAGAAATATAATAATATCGGTAGGTTAACTTATATTGTGAAACACCAAAATGTTGATATAGGGTGTAAAATACTCCAAATAAAAAATCGCGTATTTAATTAATTAAAAATTACTGTAAAATTCTCAAAATTAATTTATCACTATGTCTTAAAAGAATCTTGTCTAAATTCAAAACCAATATCTAGTTATATCAAATAAACCGTTACGGTCGATAAACGATTCTATAGCGATTATTTGGAAATTTGATTTGGACATAACTCACAATCTGTAACACGAAATCTTGGTTTTTCACTTCCATTTGAAAGATATAGTTCAACATATTCGAATGTTTCTTGTTTTGAGGAAATCCGGCTTGTAACGGATTCTGTATGCTCAGATGAAGTTCAAAACGTTAAATTACGAACTGAGCGTCGTTATGAGCTCGATTATATTTAATATATATTTTTATATGTTCAACTTCATTTTAATTAATATATAAATCCACTTATATTACAAATTCAATATTTAAACTGATTTATATATTCAAATACAAATCGATAAAAATGCGGAACGTTACACTTCTACTGTTCCTAAAACTTTTCCTCATGTGGTTGGATGTTTGTTATTTCTTGGACATGCATATGTTCAAAATTTTATAGAGCATTATTACGCATATACATGAAATTGATATAGAGTACTAGCTAAAATGATATTGTACAATAATATGATATCAGTTTGGTATTAACTTAGATATCAGTTTTGAATAAGAATATGCTACACAGTAATATGACATCAGTTTGGCATTAATTTAGGTATCAATTTTGAAAAAAAATTAATATACAGTAATTAGGTATCATTTTTGTATCAATTGAGGTATCAATTTAAAAAAAGATAAGACTACACAGTAAATAAGGTATCAGTTTTACAAAAAATTGAGTATTATTCTTTCAAGACATAATATATTCTATTTATAAGGTGTATGTTTTGCAGTATTTTCGATATCAGTATTTTCAAGTACACTGGAATATAAAAATAAAGAATCGGTTTTGATACTACTGAGGTATCATTTTTTGAATATATTATTTTACATAGAAATATGGTATCAGTTTCCCAACTACTTAAGTATCAGTATTTAAAAAGTGTACTCTTTTAAAGTGATTAGGTATCAGTTTTGAATTGACTGAGATATCAATTTTGAGAAAATAGTGTGTTCTATATAAAATGAGAGATGAAATAGTAAGATAAATTTAAACTTTATATCTGTCTTTCTTTGATTTTATCCGAAAATTCTTTGACGACAATTGATTTCAAACTTTTAAGATTCCATCTTGCAAATCGCGGGAGTGTGTCATTGATACTCCTTCTTTGTTTAATTAGCTTCATTTTCTCATAGACATAGTTTATGTGAAAAAAATATACACGAATATAATTTTTTATCTTTGCAATATGTATTAGAATTTTTTATATAAATTATCTTATCAAAGGAAGCATTGAACATCCCGACATGTTCCTAGGCTTGTGAATAAAATTTTGACAAACTTGGTATAATTTTTTTTGGATTATTTGCAGCCAAGAGACAGTCTTCATCTTTACAAAGTCAAGTAAGAATGGCAAGAATCCCCATCTTAGTTTTTGTTGGTTGCTAGGGAAGAAAAATGTTAGTAGTATCTCCATAGATAAGCATTAGTAGGTCTTCATCAT
Source organism: Allium sativum (assembly GCA_030737875.1). NCBI lineage: Eukaryota > Viridiplantae > Streptophyta > Magnoliopsida > Asparagales > Amaryllidaceae > Allium > Allium sativum. Next base: position 68,785,886 of record CM060922.1, read on the forward strand.
GTTGCTTCTTCTTTTTGGCAAGTTCTTGCTTGATTCTTTTTTCAATTAGGTTCCTTGTAATGAAAGTGGCTGCTACAACACCCCACTTCCGTTAAGGTCACTCACAAGGGAATGCCTTAACTTCAGTGGAACGTTATAAGTAAACAAGATAGATATGTAAAGTAGTACTTGAAAAATTTATAACTTTATTACAACAGAAACAGAAATAAGTTTGGTTACATCACAATACCAAAACCCAAGTACACAAATATCAGTCTTATATAAAATCCTTCGGAATGCATAATTTTAAAGCCATACTCCCGAACAGAGAATGCCATAAATAGGTAGAATCAAATCCAAGCAATATTTCAAGCACTTATAGCACTTCAAGCAGATGGAATCTGAATCAAGCTCCAGTGTTTCCACTCATAGAACCTGGTGGGGAAACGGAAGAAAAGAGGCGAAACAAACTAGGTCAGACATAAGTCTGGTGAGTCCAGTGACTTTCAGCATATAAACAGATAACAGTATCATGACATGTAAATAAAACTGGATGAAAGATAACCATAACAGGAGTAGCAGGTTAATAGAAGAGACAAAATGATATAGGCTAAACTAAGCTTCTTACTTGGTATTCACTTCTCTGCACTAATACTAGTATAACAGAATTAGGTGTTGCCCTAATGTCTAAACAGAAAACAGAATGATCTCTTCAGCAACACGATGCTAGTAATGGGCCTTTACCACCTTAACAGAGACAGATGGTTACAGAAACAGAATGCTAGTAATGGGCTTAAACTACCCAAACAGAGACAGAAACAGAATAATCCCTACGGAAACAGAATATTAGAATTAGGTGTACACTAGTAATGGGCCTTTACCACCCCAACAGACGGTACCACATAGAAATAGGCAGGTATTACCACCCCAACAGAAACAGATGGTACCCCAACAAAAACAGACAGAACTAAGTGTACCCTAAATTCTAACCTAAGCGATCGGCTCCCTAATACATAAATACCCTGTGTCTGCCCCACAGAAGGGTGTATCACTCCCTAAAGTGGCAACCTGTAAACACAGACCTATTAACATATGTCACGGTGTCTTATATCCTCAGAGCAGACCGGATCCATGCACGCGCATGACCCAGTTGGAATGCGCCATCAACACCCCTCGCCATTATCAGAGTGAACCTCTTACAATTAGTTCAGTAAGCGTGCCCTAGACCCCTACCTAATGTTGGGTCATAGTTTTGATACCAAAAAGGGTTACTGACTAATATGGGTCTCAAACAACAGATGACACAAGTAATTACCCCTCCTAACCTTGTGTCCCCAGACTAACAGATTTCGGATTAACTTGCTTACTGATTTCAGATGTACAAAGTCCAGATTAACTAGTTCTCAGATCAGACATACAGGTTAATAAGTTTTCAGACTAACTGATCAGATATACAGATTAACAAGTTTTCAGACTAACGGATCAGATATATAGATTAACAGACTTACAGATTGTTTCACCTAACCTTGTATTGGGCCTACAGATTTTCAAACGGGTTTATTAGATTCATCAGTCCAGTTGTTTTAACCCTATCCACCCAACATGTTTTAGGTATCACATTTATCTTAGATTTGCATTAACTAAATATTAATGCACAGACCTCTCACATTAGGTCGGTAGCTTGTGATCGCTGGATGTGTCGGGCTGTTCCGTGCAGACTTCTGCCACAAGCCAAACCTAACCTCTTGTCTAAGCATCTTTATGCCTACGACCTCTCACATTAGACTGACAGTTTGCGGTTGCTGGTTAAGCCGGTTAGGTCCGGGCAGGCTTCTACCGCAAACAGAGTCTAACCTCGTGTCTTAGCATTCTTATTTTTGCTAAAGTATTCATTCATAGATTATGCCAATATCAGACTAATTATGCCAATTCAACAAATTAACTTCTTTACAAGTTACAGCAGATTATCCAAAGTTCTATTAACATGTTTTGCTCAATTTTAGATCGAGCCTACAGATTTTCATACCGTAAATTACTGTATTTAGTTTCAACAGATTTAGCAGACTAGACAATTTAACAGATTTAATCATCCCTTAAAATTCCATTGACATACCTCGCTTAATCATAAAATTAAGCCTAATTTTACATGCTCAAATTATGGTCATAATTCACAATATAACATATGCCCCAAATTTCTAGTTAAATTTACAATGTACAGAATATTCTCCAAAAACCCCAAATCATGATATACAATATGAATTATGCCAAATTATAGCCTTTGATTTCAGCGTATGTCAAATATCCAAAAATCCCCATTTAGGCGTATTCACAATTAATAGTTATCCTATTTTAATATAGATCTTTAACGCCTAAATCATATATCATTTTTCTTCCAATTCATAGATCGTCATATAAAATATGCCCCCAAATCTAGATCTTAAATTACAACATGTATTATGTCCTCAAAATCAGATCATGCATCATAACATGCATTATGCCCCCAAATTACAAATCATATGTTGTCATACAATAGTTTTCCTTCTTCCTAATCATAAACTGTCATATATAGTATGCCTAGATCCAGATCTTAGATTACAACATGTTGTGTTCTCGATTTAGTCACAAATCAGTTATGTCCAATTATGCCTCATTCAATATTTTCCCCAAGTTTAGCGTTCGCGTGTCAATCTCTTATGAGATTTGGCTCAGGCTCGTGGTAGCTTGGCTATAGAACAGAAGGAAGGAAGAGATACAGAATAGTTACAATAAGATAGATCTACACAGAAAAACAGATCTGATAAATAGGAATATGCATAATCTCCAATTCAGATTTATAACCATGTCAAGATCATAACTAAATTTCATATCTGAAAATAACTGTACTCACAAATTGGGGTTTAAGAAAGAGAAGAACGATTCTAGGATCTGATTTTTTGGAGTTGATTTAGCTTTCCGTTGATGTAGGCGTTGATTTGTTATCTTTTAATCCTATTCAGATTGGAAGAAGAAGAAGCACTAGCTCTAGTTTAGGTTTCAGCAGAGTATCGACGCCATTGATTTATCTTAATATGAATCAGAGCAGAGTATAGGCGTAATGAAATTGTGTGGAGAGAAAGTGAGGTTTGGGGGTCTTTAAATAGCTTAGGAGCAACGAATCTGGTCAGAATGGGCGTCTAAATGCAGAAAAATAGATCTGTCCTCGGATCTGGAAAAGGAGGGGAGGTCGACCCCCAAGTCGACCCCATGGTCGACCTATGTGGCTAGGTCGACCCCTGATCGACCTGGGTCCTGGGCGGGAAATTTCCCGCCCAGCCCAGGTGTGTGATTTGAATTCGAATTTTGAATTTCGAACTGAGCTGTTTAAATTTTCTGAAAACTTCTGAAGGCTATAACTTCTTTATACGAAGTCCGATTTACGCAAACTCGAACTCTATCTCAAGAAGAATTCCGAGACGAACGCAATGGTGTAATCCGTTTTCCTTAATTCTTTTTTTAAAAATTAAGTATACTTTGTTTTGTTACTTTTATATTCACAGAAAATACGGCGTGTTACATTCTCCCCTCCTTAAAGGATTTTGTCCCCGAAATCTTCAAGTTAAGAAGAATGTGTCCTACCATCCAATCACCCATCTACTTAACCATCATCCACAAGCATCCATTGTGCTTAGAAAACTTCTAATGTTGTATGAACATATGCAAAAGTGTGTGTATATGTTTCTTGTCTAATGCAAAGATCAGGCGGTCTTCTGATTTAGTTGACCTCCTTAATGCGAACTATGTTAGTGCCATGAGTCCAAATATGTATGCAAGAAATCCTATTTGATACACATCATTTCTATATGAGTGCATAACCATTCATCCAAATGCAACATCCATGTGATGAGCGAATCATTTTGCTTCCTCAAAAATTGAAAAATGCACACACATCCATATGCAGTATGAGAGTGTTATTTAGCCGATCTAGTGCCTAGTGTGTGTATATGCATCCACGATCAACCACTGGCAACCACTTGCATCCACTTGCAACCATCAAACATCACATGTCTCAAACACATGTTTACACCCATTAGTTTCTACCTAAAGGTCGAAGACTCGATCGATAGGATATAGCCGAGTGATAGAAGCAAGTACAATTAAAACAAAAGCTTTGTTGCCATTAGACATCGGTTTAAGAGAATAACTCCCTAAGTATCAACCCCGAAGGCCGAAATCAACATCCGATTGACACTCAGAGAATTACTCCCACTAAACAAATGTCAAACTGGAAATCTACTTCACGCTTTGAGTGAAAACCCCTAACCTTATCAGAAATATTCAAATACGCACAGACTAATGGTACAGATCAGAATATCAAATGATTCTTAGGAAACTAAGCATGATAAAACCCCACCATATCCCACAAAAACCCGAATGTATGCGTCAAAGTCAACTTAACTCTTAACACAGATACCTTCAAACCCCATCCTATCACAAACAGATGATTCGTAACCCTCATGGGGTTTGAGACTATAGCGGGATCAGAAACAAGACTAGTATTGAAGTGCAGAGTCAATTACAGAATCAAAGAGAGTTTTAACTCAATAATTAGATAAGGAAATTAATCCTTCTACAGAAATTTTTCCTATCACTATCATATCCATCAGTCAGGAGAGCATTCGCCTGCCTTCCAGAAGTAGGTTCTGCCCTCTGCCCTTGCCATCGTTTCTTTGGGCAGTCCCTAGTGAAGTGTCCCATTTCTCCACAGTTGAAGCAAGCGCCCTTCCTCTTTCTGCAATCCTTGTTCAGATGAGTCAAGCTTCCACAAGTAAAGCACTTTTTCTCCTTCGTATCTTCAGACTTTTCATTCTTCTTTTGTGCTTCCTTTTTGGGCCACGCTTTCTTGTTCTGTGGTCCTACGAGCTTTTCCTCTTTCTTCTCACTTTTGGCTTCCTTTTCATGCATTAACGCCATGTCAACCAATTTCTCGAACGTAGCCCCCATAGGAATGTGGGTCATAGCCAACCCGTGTAGCGGCTCATTCAAACCTTTAACGAATCTCAGGGCCTTCTTTTCAGGTGTGTTTACTAAGTCTAAGCCAAATCTTTCCAACTGATTGAACTTGTTGATGTACTCCTTTACTGATAAATTCCCTTACTTTAAGGCTAAGAACCTCTCCATGTATAAATTCTCTTCTGCTCGTGAAAGAAGGTTCATTTCGAATCTATGCCTGAAATCCATCCATGTCTCCACTGGACGCTCTCCATTCGTGACCTCCCACCAAAACGAGGCTTCGTCCTTCATTAACTAAGCAGCTAATTGGACCTTCCTTCTATCTTCTACCTCGAAGATACCAAACAAATCTTCCACCTCCTTAAGCCAATTTCGGGCTTCAATAAACGTCTCTGATCGGTGAAAAGGTTTCCCGCCCATTGCCCGAAACTCTTTGCATATCTTCGAAAAAGTATCAACATGGGGAGGGGGAGGAGGAGGAGCGGCCGCAGCTAGGGGAGGAGGGATGTCTGCTGGGCCTGCGGCTGTGGCCCAAGCCTCCAGATACCTTCTGAACCAGGTTGGTGTCAGTATGCCCTCCGGTATTTCAGGTGCCCCAGACATGCTGAAAAGAAAAAGGAAAGAGATTCAAAACGGAGAATCGAAAGAAAGATATATGGATCTTGGGGATTATGTTTTTCAAAATAAACTCTACTTTTGAAAATACTTCCTTTTTAAAACCTTTTTGAAAATAGTTTTCAAAAACTTTATATCAAATCTGGTAACCTTCAGCTCTAATACCAAGTGTAACACCCCACTTCCATTAAGGTCACTCACAAGGGAATGCCTTAACTTCAGTGGAACGTTATAAGTAAACAGAACAGAAATTTACAAGACAGATATGTAAAGTAGTACTTGAAAATTTTATAACATTTTTAAAGCAAAAACAGAAATAAGTTTGGCTACATCACAATACCAAAACCCAAGTACAATAAATATCAGTCTTATACAAAATCCTTTGGAATGCATAATTTTAAAGCCATAATCCCTAACAGAGAATGCCATAAATAGGTAGAATCAAATCCAAGCAATAATTCAAGCACTTCTAATACTTCAAGCAGATGGAACCTGAATTAAGCTCATGTGTTTCCACCCTGAGAACATGGGGGGAAACGGAAGAAAAGAGGCAAAACAAACTAGGTCAGACATAAGTCTGGTGAGTCCAATGACTTTCAGCATATAGACAGATAACAATATCAGGACATGTAAATAAAACTGGATGAAAGATAACCATAACAGGAGTAGCAGGTTAACAGAAGAGACAGAATGATATAGGCTAAACTAAGCTTCTTACTTGGTTTTCAATTCTCTGCACTAATACTAGTATAACAGAATTAGGTGTTGTCCTAATGTCTAAACATGAAACAAAATGATCTCTTCAGCAACACGATGCTAGTAATGAGCCTTTACCACCCTAACAGAGACAGATGTACAAAAACAGAATGCTAGGAATGGGCCTTTACCATCCAAACAAAGACAGACGGTTATAGAAACAGAACGCTAGTAATGGGCCTTTACTACCCGAACTGAGACAGAAACAGAATAATCCCTACGGAAACAGAATATTAGAATTAGGCGTACACTAGTAATGGGCCTTTACCACCCCAACAGACGGTACCACACAAAAACAGACAGGTGTTACCACCCCAACAGAAACAGACGGTTCCCCAACAAAAACAGACAGAACTAAGTGTACCCTAAATTCTACCCCAAGAGATTGGCTCCCTAATACATTAATACCCTGTGTCGGCCCCAAAGAAGGGTGTATCACTCCCTAAAGTGGCAACCTATAGACACAGACCTATTTATAGATGTCATGGTGTCTTATATCCTCAGAGCAGACCGGATCCATGCACGCACATGACCCAGTTGGAATGCGCCATCAACACCCCTCGCCATTATCAGAGTGAACCTCTTACAATTAGTTCAGTAAGCGTGCCCTGGACCCCTACCTAGTGTTGGGTCATAGTTTTGATACTAGAAAGGTTACTGACTAATATGGGTCCCAAACAACAGATGACACAAGTAATTAACCCTCCTAACCTTGTATCCCCAGACTAACAGATTTCAGATTAACTTGCTTACTGATTTCAGATGTACAAAGTCCAGATTAACAAGTTCTCAGAACAGACAAACAGGTTAACAAGCTTTCAGACTAACGGATCAGATATTCAGATTAACAAGTTTTCAGACCAACGGATCAGATATACAGATTAACAGACTTACAAATTGTTTCACATAACTTTGTATTGGGCCTACAGATTTTCAAACAGGTTTATTAGATTCATCAGTCCAGTTGTTTTAACCCTATCCACCCAACACATTTAAGGTATCACATTTATCTTAGATTTGCATTAATTAAATATTAATGCACAGACCTCTCACATTAGGTCGGTAGCTTGTGGCCGCTGGATGTGCTGGGAGGTTCCGGGCAGACTTCTGTCATAAGCCAGACCTAACCTCGTGTCTAAGCATCTTTATGCCTACGACCTCTCACATTAGACTGACAGTTTGCGGCTGCTGGTTAAGCCGGTTGGGTTCGGGCAGGCTTCTACCGCAAACAGAGTCTAACCTCGTGTCTTAGCATTCTTATTTTAGCTAAAGTATTCATTCATAGATTATGCCAATATCAGACTAATTATGCCAATTCAACAAATTAACTTCTTTACAAGTTACAACAGATTATCCAAAGTTCTATTAACATGTTTTGCTCAATTTTAGATCGAGCCTACAGATTTTCATACCCTAAATTGCCGTATTCAGTTTCAAGAGATTTAGCAGACTAGACAATTTAACAGATTTAGTCATCCCTTAAAATTCCATTGACATACCTTGCTTAATTATAAAATTAAGCCTAATTTTACATGCTCAAATTATGGTCATAATTCACAATATAACATATGCCCCAAATTTCTAGTTAAATTTACATAGTACAGAATATTCTTCAAAAACCCCCAATCATGATATACAAGATTTATGCCAAATTATAGCATTTGATTTCAGCGTATGTCAAATGTCCGAAAATCCCCATTTAGGGGTATTCACAATTAATAGTTATCCTATTTTAATATAGATCTTTCACGCCTAAATCATATATCCTTTTTCTTCCAAGTCATAGATCGTCATATAAAATATGCCCCCAAATCTAGATCTTAAATTACAATATGTATTATGTCCTCAAAATCAGATCATGCATCATAACATGCATTATGCCCCCAAATTACGTGTCATATGTTGTCATACAATAATTCTCCTTCTTCCAAACCATAAACTGTCATATATAGTATGCCTAGATCTAGATCTTAGATTACAACATGTTGTGTTCTGAATTTAGTCACAAATCAGTTATGTCCAATTATGCATCATTCAATATTTTCCACAAATTTAGCGTTCGCGTGTCAATCTCTTATGAGATTTGGCTCAGGCTCGTGGTATCCTGGCTATAGAACAGAAGGAAGGAAGAGATACAGAATAGTTACAATAAGATAGATCTACACAGAAAAACAGATTTGATAAATAGGAATATGCATAATCTTCAATTCAGATTTATAACCATGTCAAGATCATAATTAAATTTCATATCTGAAAATAACTGTACTCACAAAATGGGGTTTAAGAAAGAGAAGAACAATTCTGGGATCTAATTTTCTAGAGTTGATTTAGCTTTTCGTTGATGTAGGCGTTGATTTGTTATCTTTTAATCCTATCCAGATTGGAAGAAGAAGAAGCACTAGTTCTAGCTCAGGTTTCAGCAGAGCAGCGATGCCATTGATTTATTTTAATATGAATCAGAGCAGAGTATAGGCGTAATGAAATTGTGTGGAGATAAAGTGAGGTTTGGGGGTGTTTAGATAGCTTAGGAGCAACGAATCTGGTCAGAATGGGCGTCTAAATGCAGAAAAATAGATTTGTCCTCGGATCTGGAAAAGGGAGGGAGGTCGATCCCATGGTCGACCTATGTGGCCAGGTCGACCCCTTGGTCGACCTGGGTCCTAGGCGGGAAATTTCCCTTCCAGCCCGGGTGTGTGATTTGAATTCGAATTTTGAATTTCGAACCGAGCTGTTTAAATTTTCTGAAAACTTCTGAAGGCCATAACTTCTTCATACGGAGTCCGATTTACGCAAACACGGACTCTATCTCAAGCGTAATTCCGAGACGAACACAATGGCGTAACCCGTTTTCCTTAATTCTTCTTTTAAAAACTAAGTATACTTTATTTTGTTACTTTTATATTCACAGAAATGACGGGGTGTTACAGCTGCTCCAAAATTTCATGTTGTGAAATCTTTGCATTCCAAAGGAACTGACCTATTTGTCATTTTTAGTGTTGGTCGATGTTCCTTCCTTCTGAAGGCATGTAAAATAATTAGCTAATGTCTTATGCCATTATTTTAAATTCTTCCTTACCAAAGATGAAAGCTTGTCGATTAGGCGAATAACAACTATATACAACATCCAAATTTTCTTAGTGCTTTTCACATTCCTTCGAAGCAAATTTTCATTGTTGCAGATATTGAAAAATGATTGAAAGGTGTGCTTTTCAGTAAGTCCATTTTCTTTTTATTCAATCCTTTTTTACAAGCTTTATACTCTTGTGTACAACTTAAAGGTCACATTCATATGCGGTATCAGATTTTGTTTCTTTGGGACATCTTTGTTCTGCTCTGTACTTGCATGTTATGTAAAGGTCTATGTATTGAGTTTTGTACTTGATATAGATCAGTTTTGTATGTGATAAGATCCCAGTTTTGCAAAAATAATAAATCAAACTATTGTGTTCAGCTGTATGGTTATGGTATTAGTTTTGCATGTTATGTGATATCAGGTTTGTTGTGGTATCAGTTTTGCATGTTATGTGGTATCAGATTTGTTGTGGTATCAATTTTGCATGATATATGGTATCAGTCTTGCTAAAATAATAAAACGTTGTAATATGTTCAGTTCCATGGTATCAGTTGTTATACCACAAAAGTGTCAGTTTTCCTTTATCAACATTCTCAGTATCATTTTTCCTATGATTTTATATGTATTGGGCATTTGTATGCTACAGGATTATCAGTTTTTGTTCCTCTTGATATTGAAACAGTATTTTCAGAGCCTGAAAGCTTTAATTTCACCCAAATAAGCTATATATATATTTGTCATTTGTGCATTGTGAAATATACATAAAAATGATACTATTAATGGTACTACCGAATCTGTCTTTAACTTTAGGTTTTTCACTTTGAATTTGTTTACCCTTTATTGTTGCTTTTTCCTGTTCAACATTTTCAATACTGTTAGACATTAATATTGATAGTATCAGTTTTTCTCATCCACAGTATCATTTACCTGAATATTTTCTTCCTCAGCCTTTTTCATTTCATTTTATTTAGCACTTTTCAGATCATTTCTTTTTTTTGGGCTTTTTTTCTTTAATTTCCTACACTTGTTCTTCATTTGCCCTTTTTTGCATTTTTGATTTCTTTGATTCTACTACAGTTTCATTCGAAGATTTTGTATCATTTTGTACTGGCTATTCAGTATTGACTTGCGCATCAACCAGGGTTTCTACAGCTTCTACTTGTTGTTGAACATCCACTTGAATTTGCACTTCAACTTGAAATGTAGTATCGGTTTGTCGAACATTATCCTTATGTTCAACATTTTGTTGGGGTTCTACTTGCGGTCGCGGTTCTAGTAGGACTTCACTTGTAGTATCAGTTTGTGGAGCAGCTAGTACTTGCGGTTCCAGTTGCGGTTGATTTGGAGATGAATTTTCATCTTGCAGTGAGCTTTGGGGTTTGATTTGAGATGATGATGATTTTGCTTCGAAGTCCATTAAAGTTGATTCCGATTTGTTTTAATGAAGTCAGAAAACCGATTTGGTAAAAGGACTAAGATGGAAGATGAATCAGACGAGGGATGAATGAGTGACACTGTTATCGTTAATTTAGATTGGGCTCTTTACTTTCTGAATAAAATATGTTGTGCTTGTCATGTGCATATTTTTTTAAAACAAATTTTCCTTCTCAAATTTTCCCCTTATTTTAAAGGGTGTTTCAATTAAAAAGGAGAAAGACATAAGTGGACTTTTGTGAAAAGCATTATAATATTTTGAATCCCCCTTGAGTTAAGGAAGACTGCAATTTGTTACTTTAATTTTAAAGACTACAATAAATTACGAAGTTTGCATATATGCATATACATATTGTATTTCAATTAGAAATAGTTTGTCTTTATTCATATGTGCATACATATACATATTTAAATTGTTTGTAGTTACCCATATGTGCATACAAATTTATTTAAAAATGTGAAATAGATTTCTCCACATTTTCATCTCCTTCCTAATTGCTTTTTCTTAATCTTAATTGATTATCTTCCACATGCATAAGTAAATATAGTATTGTTTCTTTAAGAAAAGGTTTTACAACAATGACATATTTATTAAAGCATTCAATGATTATGCACGCTTCCTATATGTCCCACTTGACCAATATTCACTATAAATTTATTTGAATATATTTTCATTTCATGTCATAGTTAAATTGACTATTAATGTCACATAATTAATTAGTCAATTAATTTAACTGAATAGAATGAAATGATTAGTTTTTTCTCAGTTCTCACTAAGTAAAATCTTATATCCCTTTCATAAATGAGTAAGTTACAAAAAATGAAAATTTTCATCTATTGAACTTAATTTAATGAGCAGTAGGCACACACACTAATATGTATATAACAATATATTTGATGTATTCAAATTTATATACACCGCTTATACACTATACTTACACTTTATATGAGCAGATGTATTCAATACATTAGTATAATACATATAAGTTAAAATTAAATATGAAAAATTCATTTTATCAATTAAAATAAAATATTGATTTTACTTAAAAAAACATGGAGACGTTCTAAATGAATTTAGGTTTCATATGTTTATTAAAGATCCGAAATGGATTAAAAATATTGAAATTCATCAATTTCTTCCACTGCAAGTTGATCTAGTTCCAATAGAAACTGTATAAATGTTCAAAAACGTTGAGGGATAGCTAAATATAATTGTTTTATATAGTGCAATGTCATTGTCTTAACATTATATTTACTAAAAGCTGATTTTACAGACATATTCAAATTTTTCCTAAATGAAAAACGAGATAAGCAGATAGTGAGTTAAAAAAAATTCATTGGTTTGCCTCCGTATTTAACATGTTCATCTATAAATTGCCAAGAAATGAAAAACATGGTATTAATTATCGAAAACTCTTAACTATATAGTTTATAAATTCCCTTACTGAGTAGATTATCGGTCTTCATTATAGTATCATCCATTCCATCATTACCAATCTTCACTTCGTCAAAAGCATCCAAAGAAGTGCTTCCTAACACCATTGCTAAAAAGTACCATAAAATTTTAGGTTACACGCTTCCTAATACCAATCATTTTAAATGCTACCAAATTCATTTTTTTCATTTTTTTTTTCACACGGCGACAACAGTTGACCAACGTCGTTCTTTCCAGCGACCAATTATCGAATAATAGTTGTAACGACCTGCAAGAATTTGACGCCTGAATTTTGACAATAATACATAAATCCTGTATAACTTGCCGAAATTTAAGTATTGAAAACACAGATAGTTAATAGAAAGAGATTAGAGGGTGAGATAAGAAAGAAAGAATTACTAGAATAGAAGAAGAAAAAGGAACACACAACACAGAGTCTCACATCGTAGCGGAACAAAATACAATATAAAAATAAATCTTTGTTGAGAGCTTTAAAAATACTTACAATCATCAGAGTACATCACACATCTGGACAGTTATAATACCCTGTCCTCATCTACAACACACAACGGAATATCAACTAAATATAATATGTCTGAATATCTTCAGCTAGTCTCTTCACAGCATCCGATAAACTGAACCTGTACGACCCGGTCTAACCCGAGCATAAAAAACGACGGGTCAGTCTGGTGAACTAGAGTGAGAAAAACACACTGAGTTTATAGGTATTACACAAGTTGATTTTAAAGTCAAAATCCTTTTGAAAGAAAATGATAATCGTAAGACCAAATCCACACATAAATACAGACGGTTTTTACCTTACGATAACCCGAAATGTTGTTGAAATCAATATCTTCTCTGATATTATAATAGTGTCTAAATACAAATAAATATCAATCTAGCAGAACGCTTGCTTCTCACGCTCTACATATATAGTATACAATCAAAACAGCGGGCGCTTATTGGAGAATGGATTTCCAACTATGGCAAGGTATGGGACCACCTTCCGATAATGTACTTCTGGAGATGAATACATTGGGGATTCAACAAGAACGTCTTGTAACCCTGGCTAAACATGACTGGCCCCTCACTTCACTTGAGAGTACCGAATATATCATTACCACGGTTGGCGGCCAGATAATCAAACCGATAGCATACAAAACAAAGGAACAATCGAAGACATTTAGTTTCACCAAATCAGGTAATGATATACCCTTTTGATGGGTGCGACCCACATAGCCATGCGACCTAACCGATTTTATACCATTTCCCGGTAGAAGAGGCTTGAGGTCATAATTAATTAATTAATTAATTACTTTACCTTTATTATTATTTTAGAACATCTGGCCACCATTCACTTTGAATGACACATCATCAGATCCGCCGGATAATCACTAATTGACGTCCACAAAAATACTCTGGGTGTTTACGCAAAAAGAACGAATTCTTCCGCCACCAACAAAAGTATGCTTGAAGAATTCAATAACGTAATCCTTTGGAAATACTCTGTCAGACATTCGTCCATACAAGTTGTCTTGGGACTAGACAAACCGAAGGCACCCTCATACTGCATCCTTGAACTACCATATGGATCAGTAGCGAGTAGTCCTTGCAAATCCGTAATATTTCAACCACGACTGAATCACGTCAGAATACCTCTGGTTGTACGGCCAGAGAATATTCGACAGTAACCCTTCCGCTTATGAAGATCCACGGTCTTCAATTGCTCCATCTTGAATCAGTATCTTCACGTATTTGCCAGTTCGGAATGGTTTTCGAATATAAATTCGATCCCGGTCTTTCCGTACTAACAATCGTATGGGTCAGATTTGATAGTCAGTTATTTAACCATCAGATAATAATCATGAGAATAAAATGAGTTCACTGATTCAGTACTTGACATTACTTAGCCTTTTTATATAAAAGCAATTAACGAATGTTAATTTAAACTCTTAAATATTTAATTATAACGAACTTAGCTTTTCATTTCTTATTTAACATAAGATTATTTCAAAACTATTTTAATTTAATACTAAGAAAAATATCTTATAATCATTTCCAATTTCTATTCTACTATCATTATCAAAACATTTTCTATATCATTACTCACTAGTTATATATTTATATTAACTCGTTGATCAACCTTAACTCGTCTCTTTATTTAAATTAATTAATAATATAAATAATCTCATTTACTTCTATTATTATTAAATAAATAATAATAATATTCCATTTTAATTGTTTCTTAAAAACAATTAATTTTGGTTATTAATCATTACATTAATCCTTGCTTATCCATCTTAGTAATATAAGAATTAGCTTATAATTAAGGTACACGTGCTTCGCACACGGTAGATTTTGGTACAAAAATGGTGGTTGATGGTTAAACAATATTTGTATATATATATATATGTATATATATATATGGCTGGTTAAATCTCTTTTGTATCATTATTCAAAAACAAAACCCAACGCTTATTGTTTTAGAATAAACTCATTCCAACACTCCATCTCATTATATATTCTCAAATCTTTTTTATTAACGTGACGCTATTATTTCTCATATGGAAATAATAAATTATTCTTGAACTATTTCCCATTACAGGCTAATATAATCCTCAGATAATTCTGAAGTCATCCAAGTTGGGGTATTTATTTACCTCTCAGACCTTGCTCAACAACGTTTATATCTTAAGGTAGATATGAATTATAATTCAAAAGCTGATATTTATACTAATATCAAAACCCAATCTCATTCAACTATTTTACTTAAACCATGATTCTATAATCCATTCCCTATGTTTAAAAATCTCTTTTAATAATTCCTTGTCGAAACTCTCATTTCGTTTCCTTTCATTTCCCTATTTTCTATTATTTAATAACATTAATTTAAAATTAACGCTTTTACTTCACAATTCTTTTAATAATTCTCGTTTACAAAACATAGATTTAATATCAAATCCCTTTAATTTGAAATCCCTTTTTTTTCTAACCTCAATTATTAAGTAACCATTTCATTTGAACTATCGTACACGCATTAAAATCCTTTTTTATAACTTCGTTATAAAAATTCGTGTTTTAATATAAAACTCATTCACAAACTCCTTTGACCGTTTCATTACATTTCATTCCAACTTGATTTATTTTCATAAATGAATTTTATTTAAATAGCACTTCTTAAATTATTATTAATTAAAATAACAATTTACTGCATTTGTTAACTACTGTTGAAGTAGTTAATTTCTTTAATAACTAAATTAATAATAAACTTCCTTTTAAAATCTTATTAAAATTAAACAAATATTCGTTAAACTATTCCATTAGATTAATTTAAAACAAAATAATCTAATAATTGATACCAGTTAAAATGGTTAACATTTATACTGCTGACTGCAATATTTTCGATACTTCCCTTTTTCTTCTAGGCGAGTCCAAACATTTCTCAATCCCGCTTCCTTTTTTGTTTCCCACTTCAGAATTGAGATACCGCAATCTAAACCGGATTATTCATTCTTTCAGATCCCTAATTTTTCAAAAACCCTAATTTCTAAAAAGACCCAAAGCCTAGAACCCGATTCATTTCGTCTCCTAAACCGACCAGGAAAAGAACACCCTCTTCCCTTCGATCGACCCACATATCCTTTGGAAGCCACGAATCGATGACGAAGCGGCTGATAAACAAGATTATCAAAGGCAACTGTTCATTAATCCTCTGAACTCTACTTGCCAGCGCTCAAGAAATTCCAGATTGTGATTTTTTTTCTTCTCGTTCTATTTCGGTTCGTACAAACAGGATAAGTGATTTCTCTTTGAATAAGTTTTGATTTTCGTATTTTATCGGTGTTTAGATTTCTGAGCATACGGTTATTCACCTCTTAGATTTTTGAACATATGATTACTCACGTCTTAGATTTATTCTTCTTGTTCTATCGGTGTTTTGATTTCTCATTGAATTGGTAATTGGAAGTCCTATTTCGTATTTTATCAACGTTTCGATTTTCCTGATCGTGATTTGTTGTTTTCATACTATTTGTTGTCGGTGAAAATTTAACTCCAAGATGTTAATTTTTTTTCTTTCATTTTAGTTCTTTTATTTTATTACATGACCTTTAGCAGAATTTATTCTAATAGATGTATCCATTTTATGTGTAATCGAATCAAAGTTCTAAGCTCACTATCCATTAGAAGTTATACTAAAAATGTGTTAGGTTCTCTAGCTGAAAATGGTAGTTTAAGATTACATGTTTTGCGTTAAAGTCAAAATTCAACTAGAGCCTTAAAGAGCCAACTACCTTATAGTATTTTTGTAGAAATAAACAGTAGTTGGTGAATCAAGGGTATGTGTGTTATATATAGTTGAAAAAAAACTACTGTCATTGTCTTTTCTCCTTTATTCACTTGAACATTGCTAATATGAATGTTATGATGTATAATTTGTAAGTCATAAGAAAGATGTGAAAAAAAAGACTTCAATTTATTTAAAATGTCTTATGATTATGTCGAATCAATTCAAGACTTCAATTTTCTTCACAGTACTGGGGACTTTCTTTCGGACATTGATAGTTTTAGCTTGATGATGGAGATTCAGGTGATTACCGAGATTCTGCTGATTTCGAGAAAGATTTAATTGAATGCTATATTTATTCCATTTTTATGTTTTAGAGTGAATGAATCACGGTAGGTACTTCAGTTTGCGCAAAACTCTATGATATGGCACTTCGTTTTCTCAATATTTATTTAGTTGGCGTTACTGCAATAAAAATCTGAAACGTCATTAGTTTTTGAAAATCAGTTTTATGTATCAATTGGTTTGTTAAAAGCCACGTAAAACAACTTTTAAGTGTACTGTGTATGAACAAAAGTGATTTTTTCGTATAGTAATTATATCTGCATGCACTTTCAAAGCAGTCTTTGATAATTTATTTATTTTTGAAGGTGGAAGCAACTTTTGGACGTGCACTTACCGGTGTTGATCAAGATAATGTCATCATAGAGATCAACTCATTAAGGTACAACAATTTATTTAGAATAATTACAATTTCACAGATGTTGTATATTATATTTGTGAACCAGTTAACATAAGTAGAATTGAAATTGCCTCACTTGTAAGTCATAAGAAAGATGTGATGCTAAGAAAGGTATAGAAAGCTGACGTAAATATTAGAATAATGCCATGCTCAAATATATTAGAAGTAATTTGATTTCATTCTCAACATGCATATAAGCTTTGAATGCTAATTTTGTTGAAAACAAGCATACACCTGTCATAATATAAATGTACTCGTATACAAGAGGTTAGCTAGTGCTTATTTTAAAGTTATGAGAAGGAAATGCTCATGAAGCTCCATGGTTTAGATTATGGGTCTGGTGTTGGGTCATATATATTGAATGTCATGATGCATGGTTACTACAGAGCAAGAGAATCAGTATGTGTATGAATTTAGCCATGTCTTTTCAAAGCGCCACATTCATGTGAAAATGGTGGAAGGATGAAGTATATAAGGGGTACATAAAATGTGAATTAATCTGCCTTAAAAAAAATAGGCTTAATGAGAAAATTGTAAAGGTTTTAAATATACCCTATAATGAGTATGATCATGAATAAAATTAACATAAGCATCATCTGTTAGTTTCAAAAATGATTTTAGGTTATAAGTAGAAGTTTTGTGCCCATTATCTTAACTGTTTTCTAGCATTTATGTTATTCTTATATTTCATATACATTGTTTGAAGTGATTTTATGCAACTCCTACTATAGAACATTTTAGGTCAAGTTTAAAATATAAGTTACCTATCAAGTGTATTTATTCCAGTTTATCTCAGCAACTGATTCATACTTCAATTAAGCAGGCTAGCAAATATTCAAATCTGGCACTTGAAGTGTTGTTCTTGGTTCATTTGTAATAGTACTATTATTTTATTTTGATAGAATTTCATCTTTATTTAATCCTTTATTGTATCTTTTAAAACCAAGAAGAATGCGTGAAGATTTCTACGAATGGACAAGCATGTATTGATTTGGCAAATGGATGCAAATGAGCACACTCAACATAAACATACTGGAAGGTAAGTGAAATTCCTTTTAGTTGATCATTTAACTTTTATCGGCATGAGATATTTGAACTTGTTGGAGTTCCTTTGGTGGAAAACTGTTTCGTTGGTTTTAATAGTTCGATTTTTGCCTATGGACGGGTATTTTTATTTGCATAGAGTAACTGCATATATACTTTTGTTTTTGTTTAACTACATATGTTTAATCATTATGTATGATTTTGATTTTGTTTAACTACATATGTTTAATCCAGATGCGCTCATATTCTGAAGCATTGCTTGGAGATTTGTTGGTGCTTCTGCGAAGTGCACATTCTTTATGAAAATGATGGTCGTTTTGATTAGCAGCTGTATTCTTCTGTAGAAAAATGATGATCGTTATACATGAATGGTGTATGAAAATTATAGAAATTTTTGTTGCAATCGTTTGTACTATTAAAACTTTGTTGAAATAAAATTTTTATTTGTTTATTTCATTCTGTGACATACACAATTACTAAAATGAATACATTTAATATGTAGCATCTATAAGCTGATTTTTTTTATAGATTCATAAATCTATTGCAACGGGCATATACTGTTGCAAAAGGATCAGTTGCAACAGTAAAAGCCTGTTGCAAAAAAGTCTACTACAACATCTTATTGCAACAGGCGAAAAATATTGCGAACGTTTTGCAACTTCGACTGCACCAACAGGCGCAGGTCTGTTGCAATTGGTCTACTGCAACAGGTATTGTCTGTTGCGAAAAGTGTTTTTTGTTGTAGTGGTATCATTTGTGCATGTGAAATATACATAAAAACGATACTATTAATGATGTTACCAAATTTGTCTTTTATATCTTCAGGTTCTTCATTTTGAATTGTTTACCCTTTATTGCTGCTTTTTCCTGTTCAACATTTTCAATACTGTTAGAAATTAATATGGTAGTATCCGTTTTTTTCATCCACGAAATCATTTACCTAAATATTTTCTTCCCCAACCTTTCCCATTTCATTTTATTTAGCACTTTTCAGATAATATCTTCTTTTTTTGAGTTTTTCTCTTTAGTTTCCTACACTGTTCTTCATTCGCTCTTTTTTGCATTTTTGATTTCTTTGATTCAACTACAGTTTCATTCGATGATTATGTATCATTTTGTACTTGTTGTTTAGTATTGACTTGCTCATCAACTAGGGTTTCTGCAGTTTCTACTTGCTGTTTAACATCCACTTGAATTTGGGCTTCAACTTGAAATGTATCATTAGTTTGAACATTATCATTACGTTCAACATTTTGTTGGGGTTCCATCTGCGGTATCGATTCTACTGGGACTTCACATGTAGTATTAGTCTATGGAACAGCTAGTACTTGCGGTTCCAGTTGTAGTTGATTTAGAGATGAATTGTCATCTTACAGTGAGCTTTGGGGTGTGATTGGAGATGATGCTGATTTTGTTTCGAAGGCCATTAAAGTTGATTCCGATTTGTTTTAATAAAGTCAGAAAACCGGCTTTGGTAAAGGGAGTGAGATGGAAGATCGATCAGACGAGGGATGAATGAGTGACATAGTTATCGTCAATTTGGGTTGAGCTTTTTTCCTTCTAAATAAAATATATTGCGCTTTCATTGTGCATAATTTTTTTAAACAAATTGTCCTTCTCAAATTTTCCCCTTATTATGAAGGCACTTTCAATTAAAATGGAGAACGACATAAGCGGCTTTTGTGCAAAGCATTGTAATAAGGAGAAAGACATAAGTTAAGGAAGACAGCAATTTGTTACTTTAATTTTAAGTGAAAATAAGCCACACATCCTTAAAAAATTTCAAAATATAATGTGCATCCCTCCCAATTTTTACTTTCAAACCCAGTCCCTAAAATGAAAGTTCATGTTTTGTTAAAAAAAAAAAAAAAAAAAAGCGCTCCCATGTAAAAATAAATAAAAATTCTAAATTCTGCAAATTTTCCCAGAAGACCGCGGAAAAAAAAACTTGCATATATGTGTGCAAGTATTCATAATAATTGCACACCTGTATGCGAGTATTCACGAAGCAGTTTACGTTAGAAATCTTCAAAAAAAAATTGCATACATATTTGCAACTATTTTAATATATTTGCACACATGTATGCAAATATTGCATGAAGGTTTCACGTTGAAAAATATGCCTGTATATTGTTGTACATATGTGTGCAAGTATTATGAAATACCTGCATGCATGTATGCAAATAAATATGAATTGATTTGCATGCATGCATATTATTGCACACTAGTATGCAAGAATTATGTATTGCTTGCATGCATGTATGCAAGAAAACCAACGCAGTTACATGACTGAAATACTTGCATACATGAATGCAAGAATTTCAGAATATGTGCACACTATTATGCAGTTAACTGCAGTTACATTGTTTTCCTGTAATTTTGGTTTTTGACATGTTTTTTGATGGTTTTACGATCTGAATTTTTTCTTATGTACATGTTATATTAAATACGAATTTATGTGATTTTTTTAATATTTTTTTATCTTTATTTTTTTAGTGAATTTTTGAAAAATAGGGATGTAATTTACAATAAGTTTAGAACCGGATATGACGTGAATTTTGAAACTTATTAGGGATCTGAGACAAACACACCCAAATTTTAAAGCCTATAGTAGATTACTAAGTTTGCATATATGCGTATACATATTGTATTTTAACTAGAAATATTGTTTGTAGTTATCCATATGTGTATACATATACATGTTTAAATAGTCACAAATAAAATTGGTAAAAAATATGGATATGTCTCACATCCCTATGAATAACATATCAAAATATGAAAACGATCCGACCCTCGGGGAAATAAATAAAAAAAATATTTTACGATCTTCTGATGCATAAAATGCGGGTCGTTACATTCTCCCCCCTTAGGAATTTCGCCAACGAAATTCCAAAAAACCACAAGTAACCAAATCCCATTCCGCATGCCTATCATCCACGAGCAACCAATCTACAACCAATCTTGCATCCAACAAGCCATGCATCCGAAGCCCGAACCTAGCATGCGAGATTCTAAAAATAGCACAGGTTACAATGGTGTGAGGGTGACACAACATCAATGGGTCATACCAACGAAGAGTTCTGGATGGATCATCTTCATACTCTCTTCCATTTTCCGCATACAATCGTCATCATCCTCACTCCATTGCATCTTGACTAGCTTAACCACGTTCCTCCTAAGTTGTTTCGTGTCATTCCCCACAACGCGAAGCGGCTTACGAGGTCTCGAAACTATGGACTCGACTTCTAGGTCTTCATATGATCCAGTGCTACCACCACATTTGAATCATGCACACACTTCCATAGAAAAGACACATGAAAAACATTATGCGCACTCGACATCTTCTCTGGTAAATCCAACCTACATGCGACCTTTTTAATCTGCTCGACTATCGGAAACGGTCCCATGAACCTTGGACTTTATTTCCTTTACTTCTGAATCGAACAACATGTTTCAACAGTGAAATGTACATGAAAACCATATCAGAAACGTCGAACTCCAAATCCTTATAACGCTTATAGGCGTAACTCTTCTGACGATCTTAGGCTGCCTTCATTTGTTGTCGAACGATCTCAATACTATCTGATATTTCTCTTATCATCTCTGGCCCAAGTGTTAACTTATCTCCAGTCTCTAACCAATATGTCGGAGAATTACACGGTCTTGCATACAAATCCTCGAATGATGCCATCCCAATGCTTGGCCGGTAATTATTGTTATATGCGAACTCAACAAATGTAGATTGTCTTCCCACGATCCCCCAAAGTCCATCACACAAGATCTGAGGAGATCTTCCTACACTCGATTAACTCGCTCAGTTTGACCATCAGTGTGGGGATGATAAGCCTTACTCAAACGTAACTCAGTTCCTAAAGTCTCTTGCAAACTCTTCCAAAATCCACTTGTGAACAATGGATCTCGATCATTCACTATGCTCTTTGGGATACCATGGAATCGAACTATCCATTTAATGTGTAGTTCTACCAACTTCAACGTTGTCCTAGTCGATCTGATTGGAATAAACCTTACACTCTTGGTCGAGCGATCCATTATGACAAAAATCCCTTCATTTCCTGCCCTCGTCCTAGGTAGTCCATCAATAAAATCCATCGATACTTGCTTCCATTTCTACGTAGGTACTTCCAATGGATGAAGAAATCCACTCGGCTTCTTCTTTTCATCTTTCACCAACTAACAGTTCATACATATGGAAATAAAATTTCCAACATCCCTCTTCAGGCCTTCCCAATAATAAGATCTTTTCATGTCCCAATACATCTTATTACCACAAGGATGAATTGTCAACTTAGAGCGATGACATTCTCTCAGAACCTCATCTCTTAATCCATCAATATCAGAAACAACCAGTCATCCTTTCTTTCGAAGTCAACCATCTCGATCGACCTCAAATTCCTTATTCTTTTCTGGTTCCACTCTCGCTTCTAGCTTCTGGATAATCTTGACAAGCTTTTCGTCATGCTTTTGGCTTTCGCCAATCCTTTCGATAAGAGTAGGTATTATTGATAAGCTTGCCAGCATTTCAGGCTCCAACTCACACCTCGGTCCTGCCAAGTACTCGAGGTGCTTCCATTTGGAAAACATAGCTCCCAAACCTGCATGTCTTCGACTTAACACATCTACCACTGCATTACCTTTACCAGGAGTATAGGCTATACCAAAATCGTATGATGCCAAAAACTCTAACCACCGTTGTTGCCGAAGATCCAAATCCTTTTGGGAGAAAAGACATTTCAACGAATTGTGATTCGTAAAAAGCTCGAATCGAACTCCCAACAGGTATGTCAACACATCTTAGGAGCAAACACAATCGTTGCCAACTCCAGATCATGAGTCGGATAATTCCTTTCGTGCGGCTTCAGCTGTCGACTCGCATATACCACAACTCTATCCTTCTGCATCAGCGCTACCCAAAGTTTAGTACCACATGCATCAGTGTATACCACCATTTCCTCATTCCCGCTCGGAATAGTCAAAACATGAGCACTAGTCAGTCTCTCTTTCAGGATTCCAAAAGCTTGCTCACACTTCGCATCTCATGTGAACACTTGATTCTTCTTCGTCAATCTTGCTAATGGTGCAGCTATCTTGGAGAATCCTTGATAAAATGACGATAATATCCAGCCAACCCAAGGAAACTCCTAACATCCATCACAGTCTTAGGTTTATCCCAGTCCTGGATTACTTCCACCTTAGCGGGATCCACTGCTATTCCGTTTCCAGAAACAACATGGCCTAAGAACCTCAATTCATTCTTCCAGAAGTGACACTTCGAAAACTTAGCTCTTAGCTAATGCTTTCACAAGATTTCCAAAACAACTTGCAAGTGTGTCTTATGTTCTTCCTCATTTTGGGAGTAAACCAGAATATCATCCACGAACACAAGCACAAACATGTTCAACTGATCTCTGAAAACTCTATTCATAAGATCCATAAAATACGCTGGTGTGTTGGTCAATCCAAATGGCATCACCAGCCACTCAAAGAAACCGGATGGTGTCCTAAAATCTGTCTTCGGCACACTACCCTTTGCCACTCTCAACTGGAGAAATCCCATCGCCAAATCCATATGGGGGAACACTTTGGTTTTGCGAAGCTAATCAAACAAATCAATTATCCTCGTCAAGGGATACTTGTCTACTTGGTCACCTTGTTTAGCTCACGATAATCAACACACAATCTCAAAGATCCATCAGCCTTGGTTGCAAACACAACTAGTTCACCCATTCGGACATGCTTCTCCGAATGAATCATTTTCCCAAAAAGTCACTTACTTGCATCTCTAACTCTCATTGTTCTCTAGGCGCCATCCACCTAAGGGGCATAATAACAGGTCTAGCACCTTTGACAAAATCGATCCTGAACTCAATCTCACGATGTGGCGACAAACCTTTGACCTCTTCAAAGACATCATCAAACTTACTAGCGATCGACAAAGATGACAAGTCTTCCAGTGGAATTACAAGTGAATACAAAAAGCTTACGAAGACACCATCTTCTGGCTTACGTCGAATCACAACCATTCTCCCTTCCAGATTCCCGACTGTCACCTCTAGCTTCTCGCATTCCACTTTTCCCACATATATCTTGAGCCAGTCCAAAATGATCCCAAACCCAGCGAAGTTCAAAACAAAGCAATCACACACAAAAGAGCAACCATGACTCATCAAAACTAGACCACGGAAAATCATACATAAACTAGACGAACCCGTTACTGTATTAGTCACAACCAATGGTCTGTCACAAATCTTGGATTCTAAACCCAAACGACACACAAGCTCATTGCAAATTAAAGAATGTGATGCACCAGTATCAAACAACACTCGAACTGAAACACCGTCGATAGAAAGCGTACCTCGAACAACAACACTCTTTCCTTTCTCCTCCGACGTAGGAGCTCTCGAAGAAGATGGAACAACCTCTAAAGCATATTCCTTCACTATCTGCTTTAGCTCAACAAACTTCTTGAACAGAACTGACTTCTAGCCGGTAGAAATGAACTTCGTCTCAAACTTGATTCGGAACTGATCCCAAGTAATCTCATCCTCAAGAGTCTCTAATGTGACAGAGTTCCACCAATCCATAGCTCTGCCATGTAGCTGTCTCAATTCAATCTTCCACTTAGTCGCATCCTCAATACCCAAGTCTCCAAAAACCCGAATGTAAAATCAAGCCGCCCTTGAATCTATATTGTCAGCTTTGTCCCCTTGAACAGCTTCCCTCCAAGAAATGTGAAGTCCTTACACATCTTAGCAAAATCAACCATCCTAAGCACCTGCACCTGAATACCAACATCTACCGCGACTGCTTCTGGAGCTGGTACCTCCTCATGATCGCCGCCTCCATGGCCTCAAACATAGCTGGGTAATCAGGTATACCACCATCTCCCCCTCTAAGAACAGTCACCTCCCTAGCAATATGTCTCGAATATCGACGGCTCATTCTAAATCTGAAAATAGAATGATTAGTCCACATATGATGTGACGGCCCATCCCGCACCAACCGACGTTTACTCCAAAAGTGCGCTGTACACATGTCCAGTTAGCACGGAACGGGTCGTCAGAAGGAAAAAGAAGAAGGAAATGAACATACGAAGAACCTGTAGAATGTCTCATAGCGCATAGAACAAAATATAATAATAACATACTTGACATAAAACAGGAGAGACAGTGCATAAGCTGAAAATCAAAACTAAACATCATAGCAGCGGAAATTCAAAATACAGCTTATTACAACTTTTCAAACAGTCTCAAAGCAAAGTAAGATAAATGAGGTACACTACTAATGCCCAAGTAGCGACCACAAACGACACAGGGAGAATGTGTGTATATATATATATATATATATATATATATATATCATACGTGGAAGCCTCCTGCCCGCCTCCAAATCAGCTACTCGCGCATCACCAGCTAACCTGTCTCTTGTCTGCTCGTGTGAGCACCCAGAGTAATAAGAGGAGACATAAAACTCTGGGTCAGACATAAAGCCTGGTATGAGCGATAAGCATCAAAAGTGAACAATAACAGGTAGACTAAAACATACATGAACCTGGACCTGCAACCAAAGAGTTAGCACTACATACTGTACAACACTCTAAGGTACCATATCAAACGGTGTAAAGATACGGAGGTGGGGGAGGTGTGCATGTCATAATGATGGCAAACAATCAAGCATAGCATCCATCCTCACATCTCTCACTCAGTGCGTAAAGCATACGATATTCGACGGCATATGCCCACGATCGGTTTGGGTCGGGTAAAGGGGGTCCGATCCGATCCAGCCTGCAATTTCCTGCAGTTCTTCCAGCGAGCAGTTTACGCCATTCGACGGCGTTTTCGACCATTCCAACTATTCTAATCAATCACAAAGCATACCATACAGTCATAGCAACATACATAATCAACCACAAGCATCAAAACATCAATATCATAGGTTAAAATGGATCAAACATACCCAAAACCCCATATTTCCCCTTAAGCATGTTTAGGTGAAACTAATGATAGGATTAGCAAAACTTAACCAAATTAACCCAAATTCATATCAGAGGTCTAAAACATCATTTAGGAATTTATGAACATTTTTCCCGAATTTTATCATGCTTAAATTCGCTAATTGGCACTAATCACCCCTAATTAGCCATAATTAGTGTAAAACTATGCAAATCACTCACCTTAGCCACAAAATAAACTAAGATCTGAAATAATTCTCTGATTTGATGTGAATCTCAATGCCAACAGCAGCTCCTATGTTGATTTGGTGAAGATCTTCCTTGATTTGGGGTTGCTAAGCCAAATCCTTGACCAAAAGATGATTTGGAGGTGATTTAGAGGTTAGAGGCCATTTTTAGGGTTTCTTGGTGATAAGTGGAGGCTAGAAAACTGAAATGGAATGATTCTCCATCTCATTTCAGCCCTCCCATAACTCTAATCCTGAAATGGGTTATGGGCCTACTCGCTAATCACCCTATTTGGCCCGGTTAAGCAGTTTTTTCACCCTCCAAACCTTGTTTCAGCCATATCTCCCAAACGGTAAGTCCGTTTGGCTATTATGACCACTCTACGGAAAGGTAAACCATCAAACGAATCAAATGGAAGTGGTTTCAGGTCAAAATTCCTTTCTAATCAAAAGTTATGGCCAAAACAGTACCAACTAGGGGCAAAATGGTCATTTAAAAAAATCGACAAAAATCATGAACATGGGAAATGACTCTAATGGATGTTTCCCAAAATTACATGACCATACGACTTCATACGGGAAAGAAATAAATATTCTACAATCCTATGATGTGTAGAATACGGGTCATTACACTCTCCCCCCCTTAAGAAATTTCGCCCCCGAAATTCCCTAATCCAAACACACACAAAGGTCCCGCATGCCTATCAACCATAAAACAACCATCAAACATGCAAAACAAGTAAAATAAGTCTATCCTAGCATGCGGAATAACTAAATCGCAAGGTAAATCTTACTAGGCAAAGATTTCTGGATGCATCTTCCTAATGCTCTCCTCTGTCTCCCAAGTACAATCATTCTCGTCCTCGCCCCACTGAACCTTGACTAGCTTCACCGACTTCCTTCGAAGTTTCTTCGTATCGTGCCCCACAATACGAATCGGCTTGCGGTTCCCAACCGCCTCGGGTTCTACTTCGAAGTCCTCCAACTGATCAGGTGAAATAGTCACATCTGAGTCGTGAACGAACTTCCTTAGTTGGGAAACATGAAATACATTGTGAACTCCTGTCATTTTCTCTGGTAAGCCAACTCTATAGGCCAAATTCCCGACTAGTTCAAGAACAGGGAATGGGCCAACAAATCTTGGTGCCAATTTGCCTCTCCTACCAAATCGTATCACGCTCTTCAACGGAGAGATCTTAACAAACACCAAGTCACCAACGGAGAATTTCAAGTCTCTTCTCCTCTTGTCGGCATAATTCTTCTGCCTATCTTGAGCAGCTTTCATTCGTTGCTGAATGATCTTGATCTTATCCGACGTTTCTCTCACCACATCTGGTCCAAGCACAAACTTCTCGCCAGTCTCTATCCAACATGATGGTGAGTTGCACGGCCTTCCGTACAAAGCTTCATATGGAGCCATACCGATACTGGATTGGTAGCTATTATTATATGCAAACTCTACTAGATGCAAATGGTCATCCCATGATCCACCAAAATCCAATATACAAGCTCTCAAGAGATCTTCCAATATACGATTCACCCTCTCCGCCTGACCGTCGGTCTGAGGATGATATGCGGTACTGAGATGTAATCCTGACCCTAGAGCCTCTTGTAAGCTCTTCCAAAACCCACTAGTGAACAACGGGTCTCGGTCACTCACAATGCTTTTGGGTACTCCATGAAATCTCACTACCCAGTTCATATACAATTCTGCCAACTTGGCTGCTGTTCTGCTCGATTTGACTGGTATAAATCTTGCACTTTTAGTCAATCGATCCACAATTACCCAAATGCTATCATATCCCGATCTAGTCCTTGGTAGGCCATCGATGAAATCCATCGAGGCTTGCTCCCATTTCCATTCGGGAATTTCTAATGGTTGCAACAAACCACTAGGCTTCTTTTGCTCAGCTTTAACTAGCTGGCAATTCATGCATTTGGATATAAATTTCCCAACGTCTCTTTTCATCCCTTCCCAGTAGTAAGTCTGCTTCATGTCTCGATACATCTTATTACCACCAGGATGTATAGTTAGTTTTGAGTGATGACATTCTCTAAGCACTTCATCTCTCAAACCATTCACGTTGGGCACAACTAGTCTTTCATTCTTTCTAAGCCATCCATCCCGATCAAGCCCATACACATTCACCTCCTCATCGATACCCATCTTTAACTTGGAGATGATTTCCAATAGATTAGGATCGTCCCTCTGGTTAGAACCAATCCGCTCTATCAAAGTGGGTCTGATCGTCAAACTAGCCAGCATAAATGGATCTAATTCGCACCTTGGTCTGAAATCAAACCCCGCGATATACTCTAGTTGCTTCCATTCAAGAAACATTGCCCCTAAGCTGGCATGTCTCCTACTCAAGGCATCGGCTACCGCATTACCCTTCCCAGGTGTGTATGCGATATCAAAATCATACGAAGCCAAGAACTCTAACCATCTCTGCTGACGGAGATTCAGATCTTTCTGAGAGAAGAGATACTTTAACGATTTATGATCGGTAAACAGCTCAAATCTTTCTCCCAAGAGATAGTGTCTCCACATCTTCAGCGCAAATACAATCGCTGCCAATTCCAAATCATGGGTAGGATACTTCTTCTCATGCGGCATTAGCTGTCGACTAGCATAAGCTACAACCCTACCTCCTTGCATCAATACTGCACCCAGTCCGGTACCACAAGCATCCGTGTATACAGTCATCTCTTCATTCCCTTTAGGAATGACTAACACTGGCGCACGCGTCAACTTCTCCTTTAGACTCTTGAAGGCATCCTCACACACTCCGTCCCAGACGAAGGACTGATTCTTCTTAGTCAAATGAGTCAACGGTGCTGCAATCTTGGAGAAGTCCTGGATAAACTTACGATAATATCCAGCTAATCCCAAGAAACTTCTTACATCTGTAGCATTCTTGGGCGTAGGCCAATCCTGTACCGTAGCCACCTTCGCAGGGTCCACGGCAATACCACTCTCTGAAACAACATGGCCCAAGAATCTCACTTCCCTTCTCCAAAAATGGCACTTAGAGAATTTCGCTTTCAATTGGTGTTTCCTCAACACCTCCATCACTATTCTCAAGTGTCCCTTGTGTTCCTCCTCTGTCCTTGAGTAAATAAGGATATCATCCACGAACACAAGAACAAACTTATTCAACTGATCTCTGAATACTCGATTCATAAGATCCACAAAATAGGCTGGTGCAATGGTCAACCCAACGGCATGACCAACCACTCATAAAATCCAGACGGCGTCCTAAATGCCGTTTTCGGAACACTCTCATCTGCTACCCGAAGCTGATGAAATCCTGTCGCGAGGTCCAACTGGGAGAACACTCTAGGTCCTTCCAGCTGATCAAACAAATCATCTATCCGCGGTAGAGGATACTTATTCTTCCTCGTCACCTTATTCAACTCGCGATAGTCCACACACAAACGAAGGGAACCATCGCCTTAGTGGCAAACACAACTGGTGCTCCCCACTAGGAAACACTCCTTCTAATAAATCCCTTCTTCAAAAGATTGCTGACTTGCACCCCGAGCTCTCGCTGCTCCCTTGGTGCCATACGACGAAGTGGCATCACTATAGGTCTGGCATCTTTCACTAAATCAATACGGAACTCAATCTCTCGGTGTGGTGGAAGCCCGATCACCTCCTCGAAGACGTCCGGATACTGGCCAACCATGAGCACATCTGACAACTCATCCTGCGGGATGTCGAGGGAATTTACAAAACTAGCCATAACCCCATCACTAGGTAGGCTACCAAACACTACCCTCCGTCCATCATCCGCCCTCACTGTCACCAAAAAGCCCTTACAGTCTACCACCACCCCGTATCTTTGGAGCCAATCGACTCCCAGTATAATGACATACCCAGTAAAGCCCAAAACAAAGCAATCACATACAAACATACATCCATGACTCGATAAGACCAAATTCCTGCAAATCGTACTAAGGCTAGTCGAACCACCAATCAGGTTCGTCACAATCAATGGTCTATCGGCTATCTCGGGTTCCAGTCTCAACCTATCTACCAGGTCACTAGATATGAAGGAACGGGAAGCCCTAGTATCAAACAAAACTCGAACTGGTATATCATAAATAGAAAGCATACCTTTAATAACAACATTCTTTCCTTTCTCCGCCGCAGTTGGGGCATTCGACGAAGAAGGAACAGCATCAATAGCATATGCTTTCACAATCTGCTTCTCCTTAAGAGGTTGCGGACACTTATCCTTCTGATGTCCCACTTGACCGCAGTTGTAGCACTTCCTTTCCGCTGGCTTGGCCCGACATTCTTTAGCATAATGGCCCTTCTTTCCACAGCTGAAGCACTCAACATCCTTCTTGCTCTTTTTCTGGCCACCTTTAGATTGGTCCTGCTTCCTCTTATTCTGAGAATTATTCTTGCCTCCACCGCCTACTTGCGGCTTTGGCCCTTCTGCAGATGCAGCTTCAGTCTTTGACTTAGGGTAAAGACTCTCTGATCTCAAAGCTTTCCCCACAATCGATTCAAAAGTCTCATCGATGTGGTTGATAAGCCTTTCCCCCAAGTATCCATCCAAACCAGTAATGAACTTCTCATTCTTCTTTTCAGGAGTATCAATGAGAGACAGTCCATACTTCGACAAAATGTTGAACTCAGCAATATAATCAGAAACTGCCCTTCCATTCTGCTTGAGTTCCAAGAACCTCTTAAACAACACTGACTTCTGGGCAGCTGGAATGAACTTCTCGCTAAAGCGAGCCTTGAACTGATCCCAAGTAACCTGATCCTCTGGAGTAGCTGTTCTAATGCCATTCCACCAATTCATCGCTCGCCCTTGCAGCTGACGAGACGCTAGCCTTCTCTTCATCGCATCCTCGAGACCCAAGTCATCAAAGATACGGTCACAGCTATCCATCCAGTCTTGAACATCCGTGGCCGACTTCGTTCCGTGGAACGGCTTCCCACCAAGATTAGTGTAATCTTTGCACAACTTGGCGAAATCGACCCTAGGCGCCTGCACTACTGGGCCAACACCAATTCCAGGATTGGGAATTGCCCCTTGCACTTCTCTAAGCATGTCTCTCATGAGGTTAGTAAACATTGCCCTCATGTCAGCGGCATTCCCTTGGTTGGTCCCTCTACCAACACCCCTTGTGTCTTGGCTCATCGTTAATCTGTAAAAAGGGAAACGATTAACGACCCCATAATGGTGCTAGTGCAGTGCGACTTTATCTTTATACTACTAATAGTATATACATACATAGCTTTTGAAAACCAAAGTAATCACAAATACGCTCTCTCGTATACGTACTATCTCTCCCTGGTGTCTTTCCCTAGGTTAACTACGCAACCTAGAGCTCTGATACCAAGTGTGACGGCCCGTCCCGCACCAACCGACGTTTACTCCAAAAGTGCGCTGTACACATGTCCAGTTAGCACGGAACGGGTCGTCAGAAGGAAAAAGAAGAAGGAAATGAACATACGAAGAACCTGTAGAATGTCTCACAGTGCATAGAACAAAATATAATAATAACATACTTGGCATAAAACAGGAGAGACAGTGCATAAGCTGAAAATCAAAACTAAACATCATAGCAGCGGAAATTCAAAATACAGCTTATTACAACTTTTCAAACTGTCTCAAAGCAAAGTAAGCTAAATGAGGTACACTACTAATGCCCAAGTAGCGACCACCAACGACACAGGGAGAATGTGTATATATATATATATATCATACGTGGAAGCCTCCTGCCCGCCTCTAAATCAGTTACTCGCGCATCACCAACTAACCTGTCTCTAGTCTGCTCGTGTGAGCACCCAGAGTAATAAGAGGAGACATAAAACTCTAGGTCAGACATAAAGCCTGGTATGAGCGATAAGCATCTAAAGTGAACAATAACAGGTAGACTAAAACATACCTGAACCTGGACCTGCAACCAAAGAGTTAGCACTACATACTGTACAACACTCTAAGGTACCATATCAAACGGTGTAAAGATACGGAGGTACGGGATGTGTGCATGTCATAATGATGGCAAACAATCAAGCATAACATCCATCCTCACATCTCTCACTCAGTGCGTAAAGCATACGATATTCACCACTTCGATCACCCAACATACCTTGCTACGATCACTTTGCCCCATGAAGTCATAAATGGCTTCACTGCACTGATAACGCAGCCACAAATCCTTTGCTATGTCCACTTTGCCCCATGGAGTCACAAGAACCCCACTGCACTGGCTCATAGCCTTACTAATCCTTACTATGTCCACTCTGCCCCATGGAGTCGCAATGACCCCACTGCACTGGCTCATAGTCTTACTACGCATCACCTTGCCCCTCAGGTCATAATGACCCTACTGCACTGATAATGTAGTCTTGCTACCATCACTTTGCCCCTCAGGTCATGATGACCCTACTGCACTGGTAAGTAGCCCATCATTCCTTCTTAGTGGTGAATCGAAGTTATGAACGTCGACAACTCCTTAGCACACGTCCCGCAGCAAAGTCCAACCATGAAGTGAACTCATTGGTTCCCCACTGGTTCCGGGATCCTGAGCTCTAACTTCCATTTGGACTACCTTTGCATCTCGGGTTATTGGTCATCACCATCGAATCGGATCGGATCAGCCTTCATATTCTTTATCGGATCGGCCTTAGACATTCGGATCGGGTCGCGCCTCCTGCGTCGGATCGGGTCGTGATCCTCCAGGTGATCGGATCGCCCTCCTCCATTGTCTCGTGAATCCATTCTCCATCGGATCGGTTCGGGGTTCCTCCTTCAAGTCGGTTCGTGCTTTCCCCCACTGGTCGGGTCGGGTCGGGTGCAACTTCCCAGGTAGTCAGCTCGTGAGCTTCTGAAGTGGATCGGGTCGTGCTCCTCCCTTCGGATCGTGGCGCCTCATCAATCGGCATCGGATCATGGAGAGGATTCGCAATTGGGGGTGGACATGCGGATCGCTGTCTTCGGATCGGATCGTGGCATATGCCCACGATCGGTTCAGGTCGGGTAAAGGGGGTCCGATCCGATCCAGCCTGCAATTTCCTGCAGTTCTTCCAGCGAGCAGTTTACGCCATTCGACGGCGTTTTCGACCATTCCAACTATTCTAATCAATCACAAAGCATACCATACAGTCATAGCAACATACATAATCAACCACAAGCATCAAAACATCAATATCATAGGTTAAAATGGATCAAACATACCCAAAACCCCATATTTCCCCTTAAGCACGTTTAGGTGAAACTAATGATAGGATTAGCAAAACTTAACCAAATTCATATCAGAGGTCTAAAACATCATTTAGGAATTTATGAACATTTTTCCCGAATTTTATCATGCTTAAATTCGCTAATTAGCACTAATCACCCCTAATTAGCCATAATTAGTGTAAAACTATGCAAATCACTCACCTTAGCCACAAAATAAACTAAGATCTGAAATAATTCTCTGATTTGATGTGAATCTCAATGCCAACAGCAGCTCCTATGTTGATTTGGTGAAGATCTTCCTTGATTAGGGGTTGCTAAGCCAAATCCTTGACCAAAAGATGATTTGGAGGTGATTTAGAGGTTAGAGGCCATTTTTAGGGTTTCTTGGTGATAAGTGGAGGCTAGAAAACAGAAATGGAATGATTCTCCATCTCATTTCAGCCCTCCCATAACCCTAATCCCGAAATGGGTTATGGGCCTACTCGCTAATCACCCTATTTGGCCCGGTTAAGCAGTTTTTCACCCTCCAAACCTTGTTTCAGTCATATCTCCCAAACGGTAAGTCCGTTTGGCTAAAATGACCACTCTACGGAAAGGTAATCCATCAAACGAATCAAATGGAAGTGGTTTCAGGTCAAAATTCCTTTTCAATCAAAAGTTATGGCAAAAACAGTACCAACTAGGGGCAAAATGGTCATTTAAAAAAATCGACAAAAATCATGAACATGGGAAATGACTCTAATGGATGTTTCCCAAAATTACATGACCATACGACTTCATACGGGAAAGAAATAAATATTCTACAATCCTATGATGTGTAGAATACGGGTCATTACATATGAGAAAAACTGCAATGGGGTTCAAGCGCTACTATACTATACATTATAATATAGTATAGTGAAAATTAGGCACACATTCCTAAAAGCAAACTTAATTAGGCTCACATCCGGTCATAAACTTATTATAAATTAGGTCCCCATTTTTCAAAAGTAGGGAAAAATGAATAAAAAAAATAGGAAAATTATTATTCAAATAAATTATGCATTCGACAAAAAAATCGCTCAAAAAAATTCAAAAAACACGCAAAAAAAAAACAGTGAAAAATGCATTTAAATGCATAATGTTATGCAAGAATCCCAATTTCTTGCATATATATGTGAAAGTATTTCCAGAGTTGCATTCGCATTTGATTTTTTTACATATTTTTGTGCAAGTATTGCATCATTCTTGCATAAAAATATGCAATATTTCATAACAGTGCAACTCAGTTCATTTTTATTTGTATTCAAGTGTGCAAGTAAATCCGAAACATGCACACATGTGTGCAACATACCCGCAGGAAAACCGTTAGCATAATTCCCTTTACGCAATAATTGCATATATGTATGCAAGTATTGGCAATACTTGCATACATGTATGCAACTTTTTTTTCTTGGCGTGGACTTCTGCTATTATTTCCAGATTTTAGAATTTTTTTTAATCACCACCGCACTTTTTTCTGGAAGAAAATGCAAGAGGCGTAACAAAATAAGTAGCAGGCGGAACCATGAAAGTAGGATGCGGATCCTACAAAAAAGGAGGCGCGAATTCAAAAATACGGGGCGGGTTTATATTATAAACTATAACCGGTTGTGAGCCTAATTTTGAAACTTAATAGGGACCTGTAAAAAACGCACCCTATAGTATACATCCATCAGAAAATACAAATACGTCTCTCATAGGTCATTACTCCCACGAGCTTTGGATAAAACCGATTAACCAAAGCTCTGATACCAAATGTGACGACCACTACGTACCTCCTGCACAAACCGAGGAGAAGTGCATTGTATGACGTGCCAGGTCGATACTGCAACGATCATCAGGGTAGAATATCACACATGAAACCTGTCGTATAACTCACAGCACAAAGATAAAATATAACAAAACATATACAATAGGCAGTAATAATGAAGCATCATTGAACATAATCTTAAACTTTCATATCATCATGAGAATATCCATACATCAAACTGGATTACATCAGAGTCTGTACAATAAGCCTTACCACATGTTCACTCTAAGTAGCATACATCGTCAACGATAGCAGCGGAAACAACAAAATATGTATAGTAGGAAACTGATATGTAAGCCTCCTGCTCGTCATCGCTCAGTAGCATCGTCCTCATCAAGATCTAATACCCACTACTTGCTACCTAGTCTTCCTATCCACAACATGGATGAATAGCCCAAGATAATAATAGGAAAACATATAACCTTGAGTCAGACAATAGTATTAATGAGCGATAAAACAGCTATAGCCTTTCCCACGACTGATAATCATCTAATCCACCAACACATCAATAGAAAAGAAACTAAAACATGTCTCCTCCACGACTGACAGTGATAGCCTTTCCCAGAGAATTAGAGAAGAAACAAAGATATCCATAGCAACCAATTATCAAGCGTAAACTGTCCTAATCGAGCTCAACACCTCCTAAGCATAAACCTCGAAGGCCGAAACCAACATCAGATAAGTACCCAAGAGATATCACCCTGGACGTCGGACAATCTACACAAGACGATATGAGCAAACAATAACATGGATGGCTCTGGCTATCACCGCCTACCTTGCCTTGAAACCATCCTTAATAGTATGATTAGCCCATCTTGCCATCCGTCAAGGGAAAATGGTAACCTCGGTTTCAACGAAACTCCATACACCTTCGCGACTCCTATCTAGGCCCATCGTGGCTGCCCATGGTACTCGACTCATCAAGTCTTTTGGTGCCCCCAGTATACTCCTTCTTTGAGTCCGCTAGAACCTGTGACGATCCCTCGGCCTTCAATAACTCTAGCAATCCACCTTGATGACTATCTATAAGCTCAAGCGCCTTCTCAAGCAACCATAACCCATGAGCTCAAACATCCTTGAGTTGTCTTCATAACTTCGTTTTATTTCATTGAACAATGACGCTTCACTTTGCTTTGAACATTCCATCTGAATTTACTTCGAAGCTACGCCTATCGTCGAGCCAAAATAAACTTCATATGGTTATTATTAGATGGACCGAACCCTTTCTGGACCGCAATCGATCCATATGGATCACACGACCGATCCATGCTTTCCACCGAGCTTCTGTGTCTTTAGTCGATCGATCAATACACGAGCGATCCAACTCCACCGACCGATCCATAAGAGCCAACACCACATATCGATCCATCTCAAGCCTTTACATACTCCACTTTGCCCGACCAATGATCCATCGTTCTAGATGATCCAAGCTTGCCTTGACCCAATGATTCCACCATGAGCCAAGTCCGATCCATCACCATCGATCCATCAAGCCACGATACATGTGATCCATAAAACCACGATACATGTGATCCATCAACCCACGATCCATCGATGCACACTCCACCCGAGCCACCGATCCATCCATTTCTTGTATCACACTTCAGGCGATCCATGCTTATGTGACCCATCACTTCATGCTTTCCCAGATCCATACTTTCCACGTCACCATCGATCGATCAAAGCTTCATGTGATCCATTGCCAAATCCACTTTCGCTAAACCGATCCACACAGTCTACGCTTTAACGATGAACATCTATGCATCCATCTCATCCGAACTGGCAAATTTCAACAAACAATCAATAACAATCATCAACCAGCATTATCACAACAATTAATTACCATTTAATTACATGAAATTCACCAAATCATCATAAAACGATAAAAAAAATCAATAAATGGATCTAAACTTGCATAAACATAGAATCAACATATGAATTTACTGTTATAATCTTGCTAGATTAGATCCTATGGTGATTTGAGTTAAATATATACTTACCACCATTAGGTCTGGGTGAAAATGACTCGAAATGATGAAATTAGGACCAAACAAATCCATATGCTCGATTGAATCCGTGTGAGAGATGCTTATCACTCACCAAATCCACAAAATAGCTTGAAATCAATAAATCTCTAATTTGGACAACGAAATATAGCGAAGAACATCCTCCGAATCAATCAAATTGATGCGGTCTATCCTTCTTCGATGTTGATCTTCAATCTTCTTATGCAAATCTATGAATTGAATGAAATGGAGGTGTATTTGGTTGAGTCGGAGAATCATAGGCACCCAACCAAATAAGAGAATGAAGAAACTAAACTGTTCTCTTTACTCCTACCCTCCTATTTATAGCCAACAAACCCTAGCCTTAATGGGCCTCACTAATCAGTCCACTAATGACTAATTATCTGTCCATAAAACTAGCAGCACTAAAACTGCGATTCCTCCAAAACCTCTCAGCCTAAACTTTGATGTGACCACTCTACAGAATTGGAAACGCCATTTCCGATCCAATGAAATCGATCGCAGCACCTGAATCAATTCCAGTCAAAATTTGTGCCCTAAACAAGAACAACAGGGGTAAAATGGTTACAAATAAAATTGGTAAAAATCATGGATAAGTCTCACATCCCCATGAACAGCATATCAAAATATGATAATGACCTGACCCTCGGGGAAATAAATAAAAAAGTATGTTACGATCCTCCGATACGTAAAATGCGGATCATTACAAACACAGTGTCATGATATATGTACATGAAATACGTAAAATGCGGATCATATTGTAAGCATCGTTCGATTCTCAACCTTGCTAAACCACAAAGTCCAGTACAAGAGAAAGTGAATATTGATGAGCAGTAGCTGGACAATGTAGTCGGCAAGTGGTAGTAGAAGCTCCATCAAACAAAAAGGCTTCAAATCTGGCCAAATCCAATAGGTGGAGAGTGCTTTTAGCTTAGAACGATGATGAACTCACTGATGATTTGTAAGCGAATGTCAAATTCATCATAAATAAGCTTATTCATTCCGAATTCATTTGTGCTAATTTAACAACTTGAAATCTGATCTATTACAGTACTTAGGCATTGAACATTAAGTTTGTCTCAAATTATACACCATAATTTGTTTGAGTATCAATATGTATAGGAATTTTTTCAGTTTGGATTATCATACTTTTAAGATGGTGACCATGATTATTATGAAATCGGTCAAGTTTGTTTGAAGATTGATTGGCTTAGAGTTGTAACAAAATTGTGTTTTTCTATGGATATTTACCTACATTTGGATTTAAGATTTTTACAGTTATACCTCAGACTCCATACTATTTAATAACACCATCTTTTTTTTCATGTGTTCTAAATATACAATACAACGTACTGAGTTTAGAGCTTAAATTTTATACATTATTAAAGTTGCTTCAATCACTATTTCAATAGTATAAAAGAAATAGGTGTGATGATATGGGGATCCACTTAAAATAGGCACTGGTAGACAAACATCTAAAACATGCCCCAATGAAATAGCAACGACGAAGATATATAACAAATGTTATTGAGATCCTGTAGACAAAGAGGTGTTCAAAAATAACTGCAGATATAGAGAAATTGATAAGAGATGAAGAATAAAATGAGTACAAATGGGAAGATGACGAGCATTATGCTTTATAGCTATCTATATTGAACAATAAATATTTTTGTTTTTTTTCATGTTGAGAAACAAGCGAAAGGAGATAGATTCGCGCAAGCATTGATTTTGATGAATTGCTGCTTAATGCGAAGGAGGACTTGGATGTTGCTGATGAAGAGGAGCTAATGTTTTTAGGATAGGCAGTGAAAAAACCAAGCTAAATGAAGTGGAGATGGACTGAGAAGTTGGGACTAATTTGATGAAGGCAGAAGAGTAGAAGGGGAATGGTTAAATTAATGTCGAGGAAGAATTAAGAGGACTGAGTGAAATCCTTTCTACAATAGTAACAACAGTATGTATGATGTTCTTATGGGATGAAAGTCATTACAAATATATGCTTGGTTTCAACTTCAGAGATGTATATTGGGTATTTGTCGTTGTAATAAAGTGTTTACTATATAGCATTCTATTTTGTGCTAATTTAGCAATTTTTTTTGTAAACGATAAACTTTAATATTGAAATGCATTCTCCATCATGTGCAATTTATGCGTCTACAATTATTTAGCAGTTTCCATTTTACTGTAAAAATAGAGGTGAGTTACTTCACTATTATAGTTAGTGTTTTCTTATAATCATAGCTATTAATTTAAGTGTTACCTATGTTGAAGTGGGTGCTATTTGAATAATATAATGCATGTTGTGGTGAACAACATCGATAAAACCAATGTGCATATAATGCACATTTGTTTTTCTATACCCATGTGCGGAGTACGAGTACGCACTAGTTAGAAATAAAAGCGTGTTGATTTGAAGTACATGAGTTAATATTTTAAATATTTTGCTAATATGTTTCTACAAAATGCGCTCTCCTTTCAATTTTTTGGATATATTTAATTAATGTACAGAGTCAGGTGTGAACAATAGTATTTGCAATCGCCGTAATCTCTATTTATCCCATGTAAGCCTGTAAGGTAGTGCCTGGTGGTATATTTGACCCCAATTTTCTGAGTTAGGCGCATGTAAATAAGGTTAATATTAATAATTTT
Organism: Allium sativum; assembly: GCA_030737875.1. Taxonomy (NCBI): domain Eukaryota; kingdom Viridiplantae; phylum Streptophyta; class Magnoliopsida; order Asparagales; family Amaryllidaceae; genus Allium; species Allium sativum. The sequence goes on from CM060922.1 coordinate 68,826,152, forward strand.
TAAAAATTAATAAGAGAGAGTAAGCCATTGGAACTCAAACATCATCTTAACTTTATTGGTTTGACTTCTCATACTAAAAGAAATAAATACGTCATTATGCAAACTTTGACAATCAATTAAAGTATCTATTTTGTAGTTGTACTATGATTCAATCATAATAAAATGTAATGAATTTTGTTTTGGTAGTTGACAAGTAAATAGCTTATATTTATTGATAATGATCGAAAATTATATTTTACTATTTCATGTCAATTTAAAAGTAAGATCTTCATTTTATAGATAAAAACATGCATTCATATCTTTGTAAACAATCTCAAGAACTTTGCATATTGCTTTGGATTTTGTGGGTAGTATTCGTTGAAAATCTTTACGAGACAACACTCGTTCTAGTGGGAACAACCAAATTTTTAATAACTTGTTGCATGCATTCAATACAATTGTTTTCCTACAAAATGGATTTACCTTAGTTGTACTTTATTCAAGGACAAATAAAAAGACAAGAGTGGAGGTATTTGATGTGGAGTTATTGGATGTGCATGTAAAAACATGCATTTTTACTCATATACTTAATCTTCTTTTATTTAAATAAATGTCATATCATGATGTTTTCGCATGTTTTAAATCCAAATATAAGCATGTTTTAAGATCATCATTCACTCATCTACATAAGAGCAAATGATCATTTTATGTATGTGATAATTTGAAGAAAATTTTCTTAAATATTATAATTTATTTATAGGAAAATGAGTGAAGAATGAAAAATCCTTCATGGATTTATATATGAATACATGTTAAAGGCTTGAATAAAGTAATAATAGAAGGAATTGTATTAACATGGAAGAGGTCCACCTACCCATTAACTTGTGGATCACAATAAAAAACAAAAGCAAAAGTTAATCGAGGATTAATTAAATGTCAATGATGAGTTGAAGGCTACTTAATGAGGATGATATTTTTTTATGGTAGCAAAATATGGAGTAGAGTTTTAGGCGTATAAATAACCCTTTTATGTTTATGTAGAATAATCTTACTTTTAATCCATAGTGTTGTAGGAAAAAATTAGAAATAAAATATGTTGTAAGAAAAAATTAGAAATAAAACATTCTCTTTGATGGCTTCTTAGCGTTATTTTTTTATGTAATCTTCTTTTATGATTTTGTTTTTATGTTATGGTCTTTTATGTTATTTTCCACAATGCTTCATTTTATGCTTACATAAGTAGTTTAGTTTCTTTTTTATGTATGTTTGTTAGATCTTGTTTTTATTAATTAGACTTCAATTTCTCTATGTTTATCTTGAAATCTAATTATGTCAATATGTATGCAAAATGAGTAGCTAAGAACCCTCAATTAGAGGTAATAAAGCTCTCATTAATCGTATAAAATTTACATAATGATCTTATTTATGATTACTTAACTAAAAATTGAATTTTTATGTAAGTTTTTTTGGTTTAACATTGAATTTGATAGTTTATGCTTGTTCAAAACAAATAGGTTATGCTAAAAAGTACCAAAAAACAAGTTACATTTTCATCTAAAGATAATTATGGTGATGAGAGTAAAATTAAAACCAAAATTTGATGCTCTTTGTTACTAGTTAAATAGTAATAAAGCATGCTTAAGGTAGAATTTATTTTTAATTTCTTGTCACTTTCATAATAGTTTACAAGTGGGTTATAGGCTGTATTAGAGTTTGATGGTTTAAGTTGTATTGATTAATAACAAAATTAGGTCATTCTTATAATAGATGCATTCATTAATTTTACAAATGTTTTTAAAATGATCATATATTCATTTTTTGTTGATTTGTATGATCATGAGATGAGATTTGCCTCTAAACTTCTCCTAGTCTCATAACTTAATTCCAAAATCTATACTAGTTTTTAGCAATTTTTAGTTTACAACATTTCTAAACTTCTTGGTTTAATCTGATTAAGTAATATTAAAATTATTACTTTCACTATAGAACGATCTATACTTGTACTACAATTGAATGCCATGAGCTTGCGATATTTAATATTTTAGAAAATTCGGCAATTTTCCAGTTAATGGAAAATTTACGTCTGAATTCATTTTACAACACCGAGCATGAGTGTAATGTCTTAAAATAAAGGAACTTCCACGATATCTTGAAAAATCTCTCTATGAAAACACTTGGTTGAAAAAGGCTATTCAAGCCATGAACAAAGAGATAAGAAAACTAAATAAACAATAGTTTAGAATAGTAAAAAAGGTAGATAACTGAAACCTTATTACAAAAAAATCGATAAACTAAAGTAGAAGTGAAAAAAAGGTAAAATTGGAAAGGCTTTCACACCTTTTAATAATAAGCTATCACATATTTTTATGGAAAAAGGAGGTCTTTTCCCTAAAGACTTGAGTTCATGGTTGATGGATGTATTACATATGGTAAATAAAATCTTTTCTCATAGTTAGTCCTTTTTTTTGAAAACATAAAAAAGTGTTAAGGCCCACGGTCCAAAAGACTATTGGGTACATATACCCAATTGAACCCGAAGACAACATTACAAGCCAATACCAAACCCTAGCCGTAATACAGAATGCAACTATACTTCTTATCTCTACGAAAACCTTAATAATGGCGAGCTCTCATGAGATAGAATCTCTGTTATACTTAGTATTCTTCAAGGCGGCTTCCAAATGTAACCAACTTTGTTCTCCTTCGATCTCAGAGGAGAATCAAGCTGACTTTTGGCTATATTATTCTTCAAATCGGTTCTCTCACAATCAATCTTAGCAGTGATGCTAAGAATCGACCCAATCAGGGTTCCATAGTTGTCTCTAGGTCTTTTGAAGTCTCTATAGTCATCTGACTTACCTTCATTGCTGCTTTCACCATCACCCCAGCTAGATAAGTGATAGATATGGTTATTAATCAAACATTTGTAGTGATACTCCCCCACTCTTTGTAATAAGCTGAACTTTTCTTCATGTTTTCTTTTGCTCAGGTATTTGTTGAACTCTGGATCGCTGCTAGAGGCATTTCTATCTGATTCAGGTAAAAACAGTATATTACTATTCGATTTATATTCAAAATAAGGATAACACGAATTAGTAATTTGTTTACTTTCCTTATAGAAAAGATTTCTATTATCAAAATTGAAACATACTCCAAGAAGGAAGTCAGGGTTGCAATGAATATCCTGATAACACTCAGGATCAGTATTGGTTGGAAGGTGATCTCTATCCCATGCAATAGGTGAGAACCATGCATTATTGTTCGAAAACTTTGAAAAAATATTATGACTATCCAACATATTGTGTTTACTTCCCTTGCAAAATTGATGGCGGTTAGCAGGGATGAGATGTCTTTCTCCAAGCAGGAAGTCAGAGTGTTTGCACTTGTCTTTGTTGCCTTTAACCCCAAAGTCATTGGAACTTGGAACATAAAAAGGCTATGAAGTATGTGGAAGCTCTGCTTACCATTTAGTAAGAAGTCTTCAACTTACTTATCATAGTCTTCATCATTACTAAAATTGTATTGATTATTTATGTTGTCATTCTTATGTCTGCTTTCTCTTCTCATAATAATTTGGCTATTATTTAAGATATTCTTCCAAAGTGGGTTACAGTTGATTTCTTTGATTGTATGGAGCCTTTGGTTCATTTCTTTCCAAATATAATATATCATAGCAGTTAACAAAACACAAGTCTTATTAAAAAAATGGATTTCAAAATATATTCAATACTGCTTCTTATATCTAATGTAGGGATATATTGATTGAATCCCAAAGTGCTATCTAAATCCTTACTCCATTAACAATATCTATCTCTGGTAGGTAATTTATTAAGAAGTGTAAAAAATGCACAGTGAGCCATTTTTGGACTATTGATTTTGCAACAAATTACCTTGTACCAATCGACCTCCACCTCATCCCCTTTATGATGCTCCCACATTTATTTTGAAAGAAAATTTCTCCTTTGAGCATAATTTCCGAACCCATTCCTCTTTAAATCTGCTTTGATCAATTTAAAGACAATTTATTGCCTCTTTGAAAATAAGAGCTGCAGTACAATTATGAAAGCTCCAACAATTATTAACAATAATTTTCCGAACCTTATCATTAACCCCCCTTAAAAGATATAACTTCTTCCAACCAAGGAGAATATTAAGTGAGTTACCATATATCCATGGGTCAAATCACAAACTAGTTTGATTACCATCCTTTAATTTTTTTCTCAATAAGGTTTTTACCCATATCTCTACAATCAAGAATATTTTTCCAAACATAAAAATGTTGACTATCTTTTCTAATAATCCAGAAATTCTTATTCTTTAAATATTTAACTTTCATCCATCTAGCCCGTAGTAACTTACCATTTAAAAATTTCCATAATAATTTAAATTTGCAAACCTCAGAAAGGTCTCTAATATTTCTAAGCCCAAGTCCACCAAATTTTTCGATCTTGCAAACTTTTTCCCATGCAATTTTATGCTGCTTACCTCTCCAAATAAAATTTGCACAGTACTTTTCAATTTTTTTATTAGAAGTAGCAGGAATGTTGTGTGTTGGAATCCAATATATGATAATTGCTATGATGACTGTGTGTGTGAGTTCCATTCTACCAGCCATGGACAATAATTTTCTAGGCCAACCTTATAATTTTCTATGAATGATATCAAATAATCTAGAAAAGTCTGTATTTTTAATCTGGTTAATGCTTAATGGAAGGCCAAGATACTTGACTGGTAACGTCCCTTCTTTGTATTTTAACAGATTCAAAATATCATCTTTATGCAAAGCCTCTTTACTGAAATAGATTTTGCTTTTGTTTGAATTGACAGTAAGGCCAACAAATTTTTCCATGTTTTCCAGTATAGTTAGTTCTTGCAACAATGGGATGTGCTTTTGTAATGTCGACAATTCTTTCAACCAAATTATTAGTACTACTACAAATTTTATTTTTGAAATTAAGTAAAAAAAAATGGGCTAGGCCCGGTATATGGATAAGAACCCGAAATCCCTCGCCAAATGATCTAGGTAGAGCTATGGTCACACTATGCCGCACGTCACGTTACAAACTAGAGAAACATCGAGAACAAAGAAAAATTCAAAAAAGGAATATTCTTCCAAACAAACAACTTTATACATTGAATCCCTAGCTTTCCCGATCTCCGTCCTCTCTTAATATGACAAATGGTAGTTAAATTTACTTATTAATCCACCAAAATCAAACTAAAGCTTATCATTACTGATGTCTTTGTGGTATCTGGAAGATTTGAAAAGATTACGCTCCAAATCTATAATTCTGTGTGCAATAGAACGAAATCGGGAAGAATAACTTCTAGATATGGTATAATTATTCTTTAAATCTTAATAATTATTTATAGTATACTAATTCCGGGCTTGATAAACAGGGATAAGCAGATCTAAAACATTGTGAGAGCTGGTTTCTTCGCAAGAAACCAAAGAAATTGTACAATCTTCATCGGTATTGCAGATGGCTCAACTCCTATCTATTTAAACATAGCTTGATGAAGAAAGCTTTCACTATGCTTATTTCCAACTTCTTTGCCCCACCATTTAGATAAGTATCTAAAACAGGTTTTGCTTCTGAACTTTCTCTTAGATCTTTTTATTATAATTTTTCTGCCTATGTTGATTAGAATTAATCTCTTTTCCATGTTGCTTTAGCTTTGTTTATGTAGTTCCTTTCTTTCCGTATGTGATAAATTGCAGTAGTTAGCAACATATGAGATATGTTTTTCTCTAAGGAATTATTGATAAAATCGTATTGATGTGTAATATAGCTTGCTTTAGCTCCATGGAGTCATTATATTTGATTTCCGTAATCTTTTGAATGTTGTTTCAAATATGAAAGAAATGTTTGCACTAAAAAAATAAATAAATAAATAATAGATTCTGACCCAAATAACATAATGAATCGGTATATCCCCATTTATCATTTTGTCCTTATCAGGTAACTAATTATTGATAGAAAATATGCATAAATTTCAATTTTTTTAATTATTAATCCTATTCCAAAAACATTCATACTACACTAAAATAGGATATTTGCTTTTCGTTTGAAGAAGAACTTACCATTTTTTATCTACAATTCATACCCAATAATCTGCATTAACATTCATATAAACTAGAATTTTGTTAATACTTTCATCATCAGGATTAGAAACTAGAAGAATGTGTTGTCATTGGTTAATATTATTTTAGGTCTTCTTTTTCGGAAACACTTTATGAATAATTTTCAAGAAAGTTGCAAATATTTGTTGTTTTTGCAAAGTTTTATATATGCAATTAGTGTGCAAATATTTACAATTGAAAGGACAAATGTTCATAGTTTAAACTACAATTATTTGCATTTTTAATAAAAAAATACACATATTTCCTTAATACTATTTGATTTTGGTCATATCAACTTTCAAGCATGGACATATTTAATTCTTGTTAATAAAATTTAAAACTTATTGAAAAATGCGGAGGGCTAAATCGAAAACATATTTCTTGGAAAGTGTAACTGAGTATTATGTTTGAAAATAAGGGTGCTTTGCTGGTCGCCACCTTATGCTATTCCCAAAAAAATGTGGATGTTAGGATTGATAAGGAATAAAGCAGAAAAAGTTAAATAAGAAGTAGAAATTCCAACAGAAATCCAACTCCACATATTTTATACTTATATGATTAAGTAGCATTAGTATGACATTATTCTTACTATCCCTTACCTATACCTTTCGGGTGCAAATTTTTTGGATATTTACATAAATTTAGCATCCAATTATTATTATCTAATGTTGGAAGCTTTTACCAAAAATTATTTTAATTTATATTAGTAACAAAATTATTAAATTACGTTATCACTATAATTTTGAAAAATTTGAAAAATATTCATATGTAACTAAATTTAAAGTGGATTAAAGCTGGAGGAAAAGAAAGCGTAAGGACACCCCTCAAGTTCTCTTCTCTAAGAAATTTTTAAATGCCTCTAGTGCATAGGACCCTTATTCGCATTAAGGATGCTTCGTCTGTAGTGAAGATTTTGAAAATTGTGCGTGATGTTTTCCAAACTTCTCTGCAAAACTTAACGTCAAGTAAACAAGGTATCATGAGAAGACCACATTTTTGTTATATCTCACTAACACTGCATGCTTTACTAAAGTTGCACTAATGTCGTATACGAATAGCGTCTACAAATAACATAATCTAAGACTCTAGGAGAAATCAACTAACCGGGCATAAGTAGAAGTGTTATAATTTCAATATACCTTAGAACTAGTTAATCATGGAACCCTTGATATGAACAAAAGACCTATGTTGATTTAGTTTAGATAAAATCACTGAGAATGAAATGGATTAGCAGAAATCGTACCTGAATCCATTGGTGTTTATGAAGATAAACTAGACTTTGATTATGTTTATATCTGAAAATTGACACAAACTTAGATCTGTATTAGATTTGAATCCATAATCGCTGCTTTTATGAACTGATTAAGCGAAAGAGAGAATTTTGAAAGGTAAAAGTTGAATCCATGTACCAAATTGGCATATACCCTAAATCTGAATTATTTTCATAGAAGATATTAAAAGAATAAACAGATTTTATGTAAATTGAGAATCATAACCCTTTATTTTATAATAGTGTGATATAGTCAGTTTGTCCCATTAATAAATTAAAACGACTTCGGTTAAATATTTTATTTCTTTATTTGATCACTATAATTAGGCTTTACATCAAAATAGCATACCACGTTTTATTTTAGATCTGTGATCCATATGTTGAAATTTTGCAGTAAGAAGTGCTTAGTATTCCCTATATTCTATATATAATACTAATATTTATATCATCCTAGTTCTGCAAAACAATGCAGGAAGAAATTTCGTAGATTTGGACCACATTTTGAACTTATCACGACCACTTTACAAATTCATTACAAACATAAACTAGATTTGGCCACGTCAATGATATGCTGAATTTTAGCGCTAAAGAAATTTAAATGTCCCTGACCTATTTAGCAGAAAAATGAGACATATAGCGTCAACTTTCGGAAATTATCATGATGTATTTAAAATAGTCATCTATGTCAATTTACAAACGGCTACACCCATAACTTCTTAACACACACCGTGAAATGAAATGAAATAGTATACACCAAAATTTTCTTTTCATACACCATGTCTTTCGCAAAATTACGCTTTTATATTTTAATCATCTTCCCTCTTTGACATTAAAACTAAATTACATGAAACCGAGAATTCGTTGCAATAAATTTACCTAAAATTCAATAAAAACTTTAATTTTTAACACTAGTATTGTAAACTCTTGATTGTTTTTATTTTAAAAATAAGCTCCACTTTTAGATGATTGAACACATTGATAGAGTTTTAGTTGTAAAAGTTGCCTAAATTGAAATTTTAAGTTTTATTAACTTCAAAAAATTCTACAAATTTAATTAAATATTATAGATTTTAAAGTTTTAATCAGATGCATTATGCGGCAGGGTTGAAAATGCAAATAAGTATAAGGGTAGCATGGTCATGGTTTTTCTTATTAAAACATTGGTGTATGTTAAGAAATTATTGGTGTATAAATAGATTTTTTCTTAAAAACATACACCAACGACTATTGAAAAGCTTCGTATGTCATTTTTTCAAATATATCAAGGGTTTTCCAAAAGTCACCGGTATATAATTTTAAAAAGGGAAATGTTGTCAATAGAAAAAAAACACACGCTCATGTGATTATAATTGATTTATATTTATAGTTAGTTTCTAAAGTAACCTATTTTTGCAATATGATCAATAAAAGGGTATAAATCCACAAAATTATCAGTATTAAATGCCCTACTAAGATGCCACCTTTTTTAACATTTTTCTTAAGATGCTAATAATATAGATCGTAGATGGGATGTAGTTAAAAATGCTTGTGACCATTCATTAGTCGTTCTGGCTATAAATTGTTATGCTTATTAAAAGTTTATCAAGCTAATGCAGATATTTCTCCCAACTTAACACCTTACTACAAATTTAGATTACTGCAGTTGGCCAAAAGATTTTACCATATAAATAGAAACTTAATCAATTTAACCATGTATTAAAAACCCATATATTTATAGAGCACCACAACACCTTGTGATCAACTCAAAATTTTTAATATATGGAACTAGCGCCAAACGTCGAAACAAAAGGAAACTGATAGAACAAAATAGAGGTATTTTTAGGAGCATACTCTTGGGTACCAGTTGAATCAATTGATAAACTTCAACACGTACTACATCTGCCTCACTCTTCAGCTGAGATATATGGTTGGTATACTCAGTAAAAGAAATTTGAGTTCCCTCCTTGTTTAAAAGAACATACTTGGGTTTCTCGTCTTTAATTATTTGCCTCAATTCATTTTCCTACAGGAGTCGCAAATATGCATTAAGCACAAGAAAGTAATACGTACTTATCAAACAAAAAATAGTTACTTTTTTGCTTGCAGCAACAACTTTATCATTGTTTTGTTTCACTTCATCATCAAATTTTGCAGCTACCATATCAATAATATCCCTTAGCTCACTATGAAAAAAATAAAAAATAAGATGAGAATATCAAAATTGTAAATCTAATTAACTTATCGGCTTTATATAAATTTAAGTTAATGCATTTACTTGGTGGTAATAACTTCATCACAAAGAAAACTTAAATTTTCGGTTTCTCCGAGATGTCAAGCTTATCGTATCTAGATATACCATTGTCCAAGAAATCAATTTTGACATCATCAGTCTTGCATATAGACTTTTCAATGCATCTTCTTATAGCTGCTAACCAAAAATCTTCGTTGCTTGTAATAACACAAAACTGACCTGTTTCATGAGAAATAAAAAGGACAAAGGAACCAAAGTTTCAAAAGATATTGCATAGAAATATAATTCTCATTTATGCCTTCTTTTAATATAGAAAGCAATTTAACGTTGAACCACACCAATGCTGATTGTGTTCTGATATGTGCGTCATGTCATCTAACTACATCTCGAAGAATGCTTTCCGATTGCCCTTCCATTTTATCAAGACTCTATGAGAATAAAAGTCAATATTTTTTTTACTCTCAATTCCTAATGATTTTCATTATTCATAGTATATTATGTTTAAGCACCAATAAGAAGGCGGTGCCATACACAGAATAAGCTAGTACACCAACACAAATAGCCGACACATGCGAAAAATTAGAAAGTGATGAATTGTAATATGTCATAAAAGGATGTTAAGTGAAATTATATTAACTATCCATTCAACAAACAAATACCTCTGAGAATTCATTGTAGAATTCCATAAAATGCAATGCATCACTAGTATCATGAGGAGTGAATTCTATTCCTGCAACTTCAATAAGGGGCACGCTTGCAGGAAGCATTATATCTTCTTCAATGTTCTTTCAATTTGCAAAATTTTCGTGATGTCTTAGGCTTCTCTTCATTTTCACTTTTCGAACCATCTGCATCCTTTTGCAATTCTTAGATACTCTTTCACCGTTCCCTCAATATTTGAGTTACAATAATTCTTATCAAAGTTTTGGCTCTCGGCATCCTGAGACATTTTAGAAGGAAATGTCTCCTTCTAAAACAATGCTAATGTGATTAATGATTACACGTATACCATATGCGTAATCACTAACCACATTAGCATTGTTTTAGAAGGAAGCACTGCCTTCTAAAGAATCTTAGGATACCGAGAGCCGAAACTTTGAGTAGAATGATGGCAACTCAAACGTTTAGAGAATAGTGAAAGCGATACCTAGGAAATAGAAAAATGATGCCAGATGGTTCGAAAAGTTAAAATGAAGAGAAGCCTAAAGCATCACAAAAGTTTTGCAAATTGAAATAACATATCATTGAAGAAGATATAATGCTTCCTGCTAGCATGCCTCTTACAGAAATTGCAGCCATAGAATTCACTCCTCATGATATTAGTGATGCATTACATTTTATGGAATTTTGCAATGCATTCGCAAGGGTATTTGTTTGCTGAAAGGATAATTAATATAACTGCACTTAACATCCTTTTATGACATATCAGAATTCATCAATTTCTAATTTCGACATGTGTTAACTATTTGTATTGGCGTATTATCTTATATTGTGTATTACAAAGCCTTCTTATTGGTGCTTGTACGTAATATACTATGAATAATGAAATTCTTCGCGAATCGAGAGTATAAAATATTAGTGACTTTTCTTTTCACAGATCCTTGATATAAAGAAAGGGCAACCAAAAAGGGTTCTTCGAGATATAGTTAAAGGCCAAGACACATATATCAAAACACAATCAGCACCGATGGGTTTCAATGTTAAATTTCTTTCTTTATCAAAAGAAGGCATAATTGAGAATTGTATTTCTATGAAATATCTCTCAAAAAATTGGCTCCTTTGTCTTGTTTATTTTCTCATGAAACAGGTCGGTTTTATGTTATTACGAGTGGAAACCCGTGCGATGCACGGGAGCATAGACTTTAAGTGTTTTAGTTTGCATGTATCAATAAGCGGTGAGAGCGTATTATATAGTGGCAAAATACATAATGTAAGTGATATATGTATGTGTTAGGATTCTGCTGTGTAAACTAAATTTTGCAGCAAAAAGTAAATAATGCATGTATAGGGAGTAGGGACAGGTTGCACGTAAGGTAAACAGTATAAAATTTTGTGTGTCTCTATTGAGTTGACAAAAAGATATATGCATTAATTGATGAATTAAGCAACATTATGCGATTGCTGGCAAGTAATGAAACTAAACTCAGGGTACAAAATATGTATCTCAACATATTGGTACAAAGTTTATAGCAATGTTATCCATAATAACATACTGGTACAAAATATAAGATTTGATTTTTGTTGGCTTGCTGGCAAGTAATTAAACTAACAGAGTTATCAGTACCATTAGTGAAATGGTAGAGCTTTGCAATTCTTGGCATTTCTGTATTTAACATCCATATGAACATCAGATTGCTTCAACTACAGCATTTCTGTCTAGCATTTCATCGAAGGAATTTATAATCTTTTGGCTAGCATGTCTGAAGCGTTCACATCATATGATACTTCATTTTAGCCTTCAACCTCTATCTTACCACCATCTTCTTCATATCTTTCTCACGTACTCATTTTATTTGATATCATTTGATGATAGTTCTTTCTTTTCTTTGCTTTAGATTTATTATCCCATCTTATTCGCTGTTCCCCGTGCTTGCAATCTCTTTTCCTCCAATTATTTTATATCCCTTTACATAAGAGGGGGAAAAATCACATAATTATTACTGATTCTTTGAGGCATGCACCATTCAGGCACTAAAGATCTTGTTTTTAATTATGTAAATCATTATTAGAATGTAAATAGTACTTCGTCAAACTAACACCACTGGCAATTACCACCTAATGACAAACGTGTAGATTGTTTCTCATATTTAGCAAATGTAATAAATTGGCTAACAAATAAAACATGACAACACAAACTCATCAACTGCAATATCAGAACTACAATTATTAATTTTTTTGAAAATGCAATCTTTTCTTCAATTTAACGGTTCAAGAGGAGGCTATAAGCTATAACAGTTATATAGCTATAACAGTTCCACTGGATGCAATGATGCACAAAAAGGTTAGTTTGCTACTCTTGAGATGTGGTTGTCATAAATTCGGTATGAATGAATGAATCGCCATATAATTATATTGAAAGAGACAAATCTATATGCCAAATAATTAGTGGATATGGTTTTACGTGGTTGAAGTAGCAAAAAATACCCCTTTCAATTATCTTGGTTAAATCAAAGCAATCCGCCCAGTAGTGTTTTTTTTTACCTTATATAGGGAATTACTCACTTGAAAATTTGATGCTTCTTTAGATAATTATGTATGTAAATATCTAAAATAAATCAGTAAATAAATATTAGGACTGTTGGAAATGAACCAATAAATTGATGAATTGACGATGCTTTGACAGAAACTAAAAAAACGATAAATGACTGTTGTGATATTAGGAAAAGAATTATAAAAGAGAAAAAATATGGATGAAATCGAAGAGGGAATTCTAGGCAGGATCAAAATTATAATGGAAAGAAATCATTGGAAAATTAAAGGAAATGAAGATAATAAGAAAAGAATGAAAAACAGTAGATGTAATAAGGAAAGTTGTGAGGTTCCGTATGAGCATTAAAGATTTAGGAATGATCCTGTTTTTTCTTAAATTACAATTTTGAATAAGCCATACTTAAACCACTAATAAATTTATATAAATGAGCTATATATTAGGCAAGTGGCACGGATATGTACAATTCACTATAAAAAGAGAATACAGCAGTCCAACTATGGAAATTTATTTAATAAGATTGAAATCATGACAATTATAGCTAGTTTTGAAACCATGTGCTTAAAATTGCATCAATCAAGCCAATTTCCAAATGAACTCTAGGGTACTATTTAATATTTCTAGAAGTTTATTTGGCGTTTTTTTAGTTTCTGTCATTTTTAGTTTCCAAATGAACTCTAGGGTACATACTTTGTAATTAATTAATTTTTTCCAATTTCACCTCCAATTACATAAAATAAATTGTGTGAAATTAATTGTGTTTATAGACAAGGGTTGAAATATTCAATTCGAAACGAAGGTATGTGTAGTAACAGTCATGGCTATTCAAATTTTATTCCTTTTTTAACGTTAATAAATTACCTTAATTACCAAATTAATGCGCTGATGTGTCATAAGCTTTTCAAATAAGATATAATTACCAAATTAAGGCGGGTGGAATTAAATCAACCTATTCAATGCTCATGCAAGAATAATGACATGTTTATGGGATGTGTTTAAATTAGGACGGTGGATTTGTTTTTGCGGGATTAAATCTGAACCGTTCTTTGTCTTGTTGTTTGTCTCCTGATTTGTCTAGGGGGGATTGAAATTAATTGTGTTTATAGATAAGGGTTGAAATATTCAATTCGAAACGAAGGTATGTGTAGTAACAGTCATGGCTATTCAAATTTTATTCCTTTTTTAACGGTAATAAATTACCTTAATTACCAAATTAATGCGCTGATGTGTCATAAGCTTTTCAAATAAGATCTAATTACCAAATTAAGGCGGGTGGAATTAAATCAACCTATTCAATGCTCATGCAAGAATAATGACATGTTTATGGGATGTGTTTAAATTAGGATGGTGGATTTGTTTTTGCGGGATTAAATCTCAGCCGCTCTTTGTCTCCTTGTTTGTCTAAGGGTTTGTCTAGGGGGGGAATTTTATTATATAGACAAGCAGCAAAGATTTGTGTTTAATAGCTATAAGAAGATGTATTGAAAAGTCTGTATGTAAGATTGATGAAGTAAGAATTGATTTATTAGACAATGGTATATCTGGATACGAAAAGCTTGACGCCTCGGAGAAACTGAAGCTAATAAGCTTTCTTTGTGATGAAGCTCTTACCGCCAAGTAAATGCATTAATTTAAATTTATATAAAGCTGATAAGTTAATTAGATTTACAAGTTTGATATTCTCATCTTATTTATTTTTTTCATAGTGAGCCGAGGGATATTGTTGATATGGTAGCTGCTAAATTTGATGATGCAGTGAAACAAAACAATGACAAAGTTGCTGCTGCAAGGAATAAAGTAACTATTTTTTTTATTAATGGGTACGTATCACTTACTTGTGCTAAAGGCATATTTGCGATTCCTGTAGGAAAATGAACCGAGGCAAATAATTAAAGTTGAGAAAGCCAAGTATGTTATTTTAAACAAGGAGGGAACTCAAGTTTGTTTTACTGATTATGCTAACCATATATTTCAGGTGAAGAGTCAGGCAGATGCCGTACGTGCTGAAGTTTATCAATTGCTTCAACTTGTACCCAAGAGTATGTTCCAAAAATACCTCTATTTTGTTCTATCAATTTCCTTTTGGTTTTGACCTTTAGCACTAGTTCCGTATAGCTAAAATTTTGAGTTGATCAAAAGGTGTTGTGGTGCTCTGTCACTATATGATTTTTAATACGTGGTAAAAGTGATTGGGTTTGTAGATGTATGGTAAAATCTTTTTTGTCCCATTGTAGTAATCTAACATCCTTCAGAAGTTTTCTCTATGATCGTAGCTTGAAATTCAAATTTAATCCCACTACCAACCACTAAATAGTCCAAATTATGTAGCTGAGTTTGGAAAATATTTAGATAATTAGAAAAATGAAACAACACTATTTTATACAATTTTGAGTAGCTTGTATCTACCAATAATAGGGATAATCAAGGTAAAATTGGTGAAATTTTTTGTTGTATCTTTCAAAATCACCATTGCACAAATATAACTAAATCATTAAATAAGCTAACACTTAGCAAAAAAAAATGTTACCTTCTCCTTTGTTTCTCTTAAAACCAAATTATATTAGAAGACTTTGGGAATGTACGTGCCAGAACCACAATGCAAATCACTATGTAGGGTTTGGAAATTTATTATTTTCTTATTAATGTATTAAATAAGAATATAAAAGTAATCATAAAAAATCCTCGCATCTTTATGTTTTATTAGCCGCTTAGAAATTTATTCCTCTCTGGCAAACCATACAAATATCTTGTCGATAAACTTGATTTTAATAATACATATGTAACAATGCACAACTGGAGTTCTTAAAATTCATCGTGCACTTGAGTCTTAGGAGGGGGCTTCTGACTTAAAAATGAACATGGTTCACTAACTCCAAAGTGGTGGTTTCTTGTTTGAATTAAGTTATTTTGTTGTTTTGAAAATCAAAAGAAAGATCTTAACTCTTACTTAAAATATGCATTTGTTTATTTTTTGAGTGTATACGGACGATGACACAAGTCACACAACAAGAATATAAATCAAAAGTATTGTCTACAGACCATCAATGATTACTTAAAATATTAATGTTGAACATGATTAAATTTACTTCTCTATTTTACTAAAAATCATAAATTTCCTATTTTAGGTTTTCTAATTTCATTTATTTAGAGAGAAATTTATTTTTATTACCTGCTATTTTGAGAATTATTTCCTATTGTAGCTATTTCGATTTATTATTAACTTTTAAAATAAAATAATTATTTTATAGCACAACAAAAAGCACAATTTATTAGATTAATTTTCCAAGTTTTTGCTCTTTTTAATTTTTTGTGATTGTTATTAAGCACTATATTAGTTTCACAATTGTACAACTTTACCTTATTCTGATGGTTGAAAAACGATTCAAGTGCAAATAGACTATGATGGCTAGCAAAATTCGATTAATCGATGAAACTACGGTCGTTATCATGTAGATATAGCATAGCTTTTAAGAAGATAACATATTATTTGGGAATAACAGTATAACAACTTAACATTCAGCACACCACAACCTAGATAATAGTAGAGTGATCAAAGGTGAACATGACGCGAATCGTGTGGATCTAGTCCTATAACATCTTAGGCATGCAATCATTTTGATTTTCAACTAAAGGTGAAACCCTTCATTGACAAGACTTTGGTAGACAACAAATTTTAGATAACCAATTTAGTGTTGGTAGCAGATAGTGCCAATATTTAATGCTGAAGGCATAGTTGACACGGTCCAATATGCAAATCATGATTTTCAATGAACTCCTCAATTATATATCTACATACAAAGGAATGATGGAGTATATAGGTAACTTGAACAAGGAGACAATCAGTGATACTTTCTAGTCGTCATTAGTGATGAAATTAATGTTGTTGTGGTTTCCCCCATTCTCAGAGGAACCATGCACGCATTTGAACCTCAAGGGTGTATATGACCTCTTTTACAATGAGGCACTAATTGACAGATGGCAAAAGAATTTGTTTGGTGTGATTACCCTTTGACCTCCCCTACAAGGTCGCATGCACTATGAGCCCTTTTTCGGTGATGAGTTATTGCAAAGGCTTTTGATGGCCAAAACATTTTTTCTGTTTTGGTAATTTGGTGATATTCACCAACAACACACAGTTTAAACAACTATAGCAAGCACAGTCAAATAATTTGTCTTTGGATGAAGATATTTTTAATCTTGATTAGTGATATCACTACTAGAGAAATAATATATTCCAACGCCGGATTTCCAACGGCCGCCAACGGCTAAATAGAATCCTGGTAGCCGTTGGAAGCCGATGTAGTAAAGACCGTTGGCGGCCATCCGAAACCATTGGAAATGTTCCTGCATATGTTCTAGAGAACCCGACATGCTACTTCATTTCCCTCATCTCCATCCCCAAATCTGATTTTCCACCCCTTTTCACCACTTCACCTCGTCCAATTTCGATTCCTCCACCCCAACAATCACCGCCACCGCCTCCAACGTCAACCGCAAGCTCCTCCAGCCCTCCTTCTCAGTTGTTGCTCTTGAATTTAGGTGAAATTCTTAAACCTAATTTTTAGGTTTCGCACTAATTTCTGTTTAATATGTCTTTTATTTGATTCCTAGTTGTTTGCACACGTATATTACATCATATTATTCTTGAATTGCTATTGTTATCACCGTAATTGTCAAATTTGTTGGATTGAATGGTTTAAATACATGTCATATGTCATATACTAGTGAAAACATATGTCATATGTGTATAATATATAAAAATATTGAAGTTTGTGATTGAATGGTGAACAACGATTTATGCATACATAGTTCATTTAAAACAAATAAATTTACTTTAGTCAAATATGTCATGAAAACGAATGAACTTGTATAGTATGTTTGTAAAGTCAAATAACTTTGAAGTATTGATATAGTATGTTTGTATGAATTTATTTTTTAAATAACTTTGAAGTTTTGATATAGTATGTCATGAAAACTATACCAAGTCAAATATGTCATTAAAATTAGTTTTTAAATAACTTTGAAGTTTTGATATAGTATGTTTGTCAAATTTATTTTTTAAATAACTTTGAAGTCAAATAACTTTGAAGTTTTGATATAATATGTTTGTACGAATTTGTTTTTTAAATAACTTTGAAGCTTTGATATACTATGTCATGAAAATTATACCAAGTCAAATATGTCACTAAATTATTTTTTAAATGGATTTTTTTTTATTTAGCCACCTTTTAAAAACTTATTACTGAAATAACCTAGTTTTAAAACTTATTACGGTCGTAGCCTAGTTTTGGTCACATCAGCCAAAATGGTCATTTTTATTCGCTCCATTTGAGATGGCGCACAAAATAAAAAAATTGTGCTTCAGTTGAAATGTCGCAAGGTGCTCCATTTGAGATGCGACAAAAAAAAATGTATTGCACCCTCTGAAATGACGCTAGTATAAAATAACTGTTTTTGCCTCCAAGGCCAAAACCAGGCTATGGCCGTAATATGTTTTAAAACCAGGCTAATTTAGTGATTAGTTTTCTAAAGGTAGCCAAATCGAAAAAAAATCCTTTTATAAATAACTTTGAAGTTTTGATATAGTATGTTTGTACGAATTTGTTTTTTAAATAACTTTGAAGTTTTGATATAGTATGTCTTGAAATTTATACCAAGTCAAATGTCATGAAAATTATTTTTTAAATAATTTGAAGTTTTGATATAGTATGTTTGTACGAATTTTTGATACAAAAGCGCTTGTATGTAAACAGGAAATGTATATTTTACTTCATATAGTATATTATCTATCGTTTTCTATTTAAATATTCTCAAAATGAATCTCTATTCATTCATGTTGTGTTGCTCATATTCATAATCAAATTATTTGCGCATTTTAATTACATATTCTCAAAGTCAATGCAAATTACATATTCATATATGTTGCAGGTATATTATGCCCGACCCTGCTTCTGGCTTTGGCTCGGGCTCTGCCTTGGGCTCTGGCTCTAGACGACATACCATTACCCCGCATGCTGGTGAGGGTAGTGGCGGACAGCGAGCTCGTCCGGTTGTTTATTTGAAGCCTAAGGCTGACATGGCGTAAGTATAAAAATTAGCAGAATAACAATTTAATGTTTTTTTACATACTATAACTATATTTTATAAAGTTCTAATTTATATTTAAAGCTGGGGATTTGAGTTGGAACCATCTCATACTGTTTTAGATACCTCTAAGGACGCGTATATGGCCAGAATGAGCGATTTCTGGCCTAAGTGGAGCAGGGTCCCAGCAAACGTCTAAGAGACTATCTGGCAAGATTTTCTGGTACATTTATACCGTTGGCTACGTCAAAGAGACTAATTAATTAAACACAAACAAATGAGATTAGTAAGATTTTCTCATTATACAAGGAGCAGTAGATGTGTAGGAGGATGACATGAAGCTAGTTTAGCGACACTGGAACGCGAAGGTCACCAAGAATTATAGAGAGAGGATGAATAAGCTTAAGAAAAAGGGAAAGCAACCAAAGTGGATGGGAGATGAAGTGTTTGAGAAGATGGTCTCATGGTGGGACATAACTGAGTTCAAGGTAAATTTATAATGAATATAATTTATTTCTTTGCCGGTTTTAAATAATTTGTCTATGTACATTTCCAGGCAATGTCAGAAAGGAACACCGCAAACAGGAACAAGAATTCAGTAACTCATCGCGGAGGATCCAAGTCTTACCAGCATCACCGCGAGGACTTGGTAAATTTGTTAATTATTACATGTATATTGATTAGTTTAGTGATTGACTATGTGGAATTGAATTATTCAAATCACCGACTGTAGGAATGATTTTATGGACATTCCGTGTCATACATGGATGTCTTTACTCCCACCCACGCATCCAGGAAAGTAGACGAGGCTGGCAACGTCACATATTAGTGGGATGATCAGGACAAGGCAACACATGCATACATATGTGTATTTTAAATATTACAAGCATGAATTGATTAGTTTATTAATTACTAGTTAATGTAAAATAAAATAATCGTTTTATTGGTTTTCAAATGATTTTTTTTTTGCATTATAGGCAAAGTTCCAGGAGGCACGAGCTCATGTGTTTAAGGAGTCGGGCCGTGATGAGTTGACGCAAGAGGAGGAAGACAACCTATTTGATTCCGTTATGGAAAAAACACATCGCTATAGGCGTTATGAATTCGGTAACCTAACGGTAATATTCGTATATCATAAATTATTTACATCTACATTATTAAGTGTTTTCTTCTCTATTAAGACTTACTTCTACTTAAAAGACTTAATCATCGTACTTTAAATTATTTACATCTACAATAGTCTCTGTTAAGACTTACTTCTACTAGAAATTCCTTCGTTCACTAATAATGATGTATGTATAACAAATTACTTGTATAAAAATTGTATGTTATAAAATTTGTATGTTCACTAATATGATTTTGTTATGAATTCATTTTGTATGTTATAAAAATTGTATGTTAGCATTGTTAAAATGACTTTGAAATTGTATGTTATAACAATTGCTTGTAAATAAAAATTACTTATTAAAATTACTTGTATAAAAATTGCATGTTATAAAAATTAGCCTTATCCACCCTTTTTAAATAATACTTGTATTTGCTATGATTTTGTTATGATTTCATTTTGTTATGATTTCAATTCATTTCTATCCAAGAGTATCTCTTGATCGTTTTCTTCTATACTAGTATTTGCAGGTTCGGCAAGACAAGAAGGCACAAGACAAGGAGGAAATTAAGGAGTTGCGAGCGTTGATTGAGCAGCTGCAGGACCAGAATCGCGTGCAGGATATGCAGATTGAGCAGCTGAATCAAAAGGTTGCAGAGTACGTGCATAATCATGGTGAGGTTCCTTCATCGTCTACTTCTGGAGATCATAGCGACGATGCAACTTGAGGTATGTGTTTCGATGCTCGGTTGGCGGATGTGTTTTGTTTTGATGTATGACGAGACAAATTTGGATGTGTTTTGATGGATTGTATATATTGGTACGCTTTGTCGACATGTTTGGATGGTTTTTTTGGATGTTTGTATAATTGGTACGCTTTGTAGACATGCTTGGATGGTTTTTGGATTTGTAGATAGTTTTTGTTATATATATTGATGTTTATGCATTTTATTTTGGTTGTTTGTGTTGTTTGTGGAATATATGTGTCAAATATATGCGGAATTGGTTGGAAATGAAAATGGATTATAAATGAAATGAGTTGGGGAGGCTGGAATGTAGCTTGCTTGCTGTTATATATAAAAATACCCAGTATTTCCAATGGCTATCAACGGTTTCCAATAGCAATATGGTCATTTTTTCTATTGGAATCCGTTGGAACAGCCGTTGGAAACTTTCCGTTGTGTCCGATGGAAGTCATTGGAAGTCGTGAACTATATTCCAACGGCTTCCAACAGCCGCCAATGGCAAATAGCCGTTGGAATAGCCATATGTTCTTGTAGTGTATATATATTTCGTACGATGCAAATTCCAAATGAAGATGGATCTATAGAGTTTCAGTGAACTATTACACATTAGACACTTGTTCTATTTAGTGCATATCATTACCCTCTTTCCTTCAACAATTTTCCTCCTTACGAAGAAAACAAAGTAAAGGATTGTATCTTACAAACTAAAAGGTGGGCATTTGCATGGTTGAAACAAGAATATAATCTTGTCATCTGCATGGAAAGTAATGTGTTATGAACTAAAAGATGGGTTTTCGCATGGTTGAAACAACATCAATATAGTCTTGTCGTTTGCATGGAAAGCAGTGTGTTATGAGCAATTTAATTACAAAGGCGATTTCTTCCTTTGATTTGTGGGAAATTTAATTTGCAAACTTATCAAAA
This sequence comes from Allium sativum, assembly GCA_030737875.1. NCBI lineage: Eukaryota > Viridiplantae > Streptophyta > Magnoliopsida > Asparagales > Amaryllidaceae > Allium > Allium sativum. The sequence continues at coordinate 68,847,822 of CM060922.1, forward strand.
TTGTTGGCAAGTAAGTCGTAGCATGAACGAGCACAAAAAGGAATGTATCATTTAGATCCTAAAGATAATTATTTTGGAATAGAAGATGAAGAAATTCTTGCTAGAATTTAGGCTTAATCTTAGTTATTCAAATCGAATATATCTTAAAATGGTTGATAATAAAAATGGGAAATGCGTTGATTTTTTAATGCGGTTCAAATATATGGAAATTTTCCTAAATTACACATTTGAAAATATATTAAATCTTTTCTAATTTGCAATTTTGGAATATACGGAAACTTTCCTAATTTAATTTATGGAAGCGTCTTTGATTATAACCTAACCTTATTTAAAACTTTCCATATCTCCATTTGCAAACAACTGCTTTCAAGAATTGGAAAACCCTTACCTTAATCAAACTAGATATTTTTCTTATTATTCTGTAATTTATATTTTTTACAGAAATTAATAAAACTCCTCATTCCTAAGATGGATGTATGTTATCACGATGAAAGTGCTACCGCTATAAATCTTTTGTCTCATTTGTACTTTTATAGTTATTTACTATTGCTTTTGAAATAGTCGTGATCTGACTGGAGAATTGATTAATCTGTTTATTTTACCGTGTTAATTATGTTTTTCCGCTACAAGGCATTGATAATCCCGTTACAACTTGCATAAGATCATTCATGTTTTTGTTGCATAAAAGGAGTTGAGTAGAATGGCTGTTGAAGATAATATATGACAAATTAGTTTAGCACCAGTAGTTGTTTTCTATTATAGATTCCTACATGACTTCAGATTCATAATTATCGATAGAGAAGTTAAAAGGAGAAGTAGATTCTAGGAAGTAGAAGTGGATGATAAAGATAGTATTAAAAAGAAATAACATCCACAACATAGTGTAACAACCCGGAAAATCAGAACCAACTTAAAATTTTTATTTTGGCAATTTTAATGGATTTTGATAATTTAAAATGATTTATTTTAAATGATAATGACTAAAAATTTATTTTCGACGAAGATAAAACGAATAAATTTATTTTAATTATAAAACGAGCCTGAAATGGCGCGATAATTCGATTTCTAATTTCAAATGAATATACAGAATTCAATATAAGTCAGAATTTGATGAAACAAGAAATATTTGAATCTGTTAAACAATATCTTTCTAACGGAGTTAAGAAACTGGGATTTCATAATATAACGTGAAAGTTATCTCTAGTTTAAAATTCAGAAAAGTCGCTATGGAATTTATATATATATATATATATTAATATAATATATAGCCCTTAAAAATAGCCATTTTGCAAACGACCTCTGTTTTTGACGAAACCACTTTTATTGGATCCGGAATGTCAAATTATTGCTAGATTCCGATTTTCATAATTTTTGGAATTAATATGTGAGCATGGCAAAAGAAAACACGTTTGACCGTTTCAGTTTGAATAGGATCGACCAGAAAATGACCATTTTTCAAACGGTCTCCAAATTCGACGAAATTAGTTTTGTTGGGACCGTATCGTCAAAACAAACAACAACAGCAACAAAGCCATATATCCCAAACAAGTTGGGGTTGGCTAGATATGGAACCCAAAATTAAAATAAAATAAAATTAATAATGATGATAATAATATATATATATAAAGGGTTTAAAATAACCAATCAAATAAAAAGTCGTCCGATAAAGTTTTTTTTTAAATAATAATAATAAGTAAAAATGTTCAATAAAAGTGAAATAAATTCTAAAATAGTAATAAAAAGTAAAAAGGTTCAGTAAACGTGAAATAAAGTCTTTAAAAAAACCTATGGTTCTGTTACATGGATTGCCAATTTCCATGCACTCCAATCAACTACCATCTCTTCCGATAAACTCCAGTTACTTAAATCTCTCTTTGTTATCTCCTCCCATGTCATTTTAGGTCGACCGTATCGTCAAAACAAAGCTAGATTTATTTTTTTGGAATTTTCAAGTCAATATGTGGCCCCGGTAAATTAAAATGTACATTTGAATTCAACATATATTGATTTATATTTTAATTTAAAGTAAAACTGATTTAAACAGTCGAATTGGCTTACTGGACATATCCCATTGTGTCCAGAATGGGGGTAATTAGCTAGCCGCGACAGTCGTTGGGTTCGGTTTGGAGTTCGGGGCGATTAACAAGTAATGTAAGAACTAAATAAAACAAAAATATATTAAAGGGTCAAAAACCCTAAGTTCTCTCTCATTGGTCAATTCCGCGGTCAAACCTCAATCCCGCCTCCCTCTCCAGAAACCCACGACGGAATAAAAAAATCCCAAATCAAAAATCGCGACCAACGGGGTAGCGTCCCTCCTCTGCCTCATTGGCGCCATCCCCTCGTCCTCCTCCTGTTCTCCGTCAACCGCATCGCGCTCAAACGATGGAGCCATTAACCCACGCGCGGGCTCAAATATTAGCCACCCTGTCTGAAGCTGTTGCCTCCTGCTGGCCATCACCACCACTCGAGCCACGGTTCGTCTCAACACCGCCCCATCACCAGAAGTTCGCCCATGCCGCTGTCTCCGCTCGGTTGGTGTTCCTTCCTCTTCGTTCAGCAACCGGAGGCGCCTCGATAGTGGAGCAATGGCGGGCATGAATGGAGAAGGATGGCGAGCTCCAACCGGGTCCAGATAAATTATACAGTGAGTTCTATTATTTCATTTTATTATTTATTTTAGTTTAGCTAATATAAATACATAGTGTAAAATCAGTTTTCGAAATACAAAAATGAGATTTTTACAAATACAAAGACGAGATTTTTTGAAATATAAAGACGATATTTTTTGAAATATAAAGATGAGATTTCTATAAGTATAAAGATAAGATTTTTAGTTATATAAAGGATTGATTTTTATGTTTAGAAAAATGTGATTTTTATTTATATATGAATAGGATAAAAATGTGATTTTTATTTATATATGAACAGGATAAAAATATGATTTTTATTTATTTAAAAGTTTAGATTTTTATAATAGGAAAGATTATATTTTTATACAAGGAAAGATTATATTTTTATAATAGGAAAGATTATATTTTTATATAAGGAAAGATTATATTTTTATAAAAGGAAAGATTATATTTTTATAATAGGAAAGATTACATTTTTATATAAGGAAAGATTATATTTTTATATAAGGAAAGATTATATTTTTGTATAAGAAAAGTTAAGATTTTTAAATATAGAAAAGGAATGATTTTTAATTATATAAAAATTTGATTTTTAGTTATATAAAAACTCGATTTTTAATGGTATAAAAATACGATTTTATCTATGTAGCGTTGAAATAAAAGTGTGATTTTTAATATAAAAATCGTGTGAAACAAATTGTGATGGAACCGATGGGAATCAAATCCAAATCCGAACAGTTCAGAAATAAAGAATGGAGGAGTGGATCCCAAAGGTGAGAACTTCTCACTCTAATTTTATTTCCTAGTTAAATATATACTAGGATGCAGACGGTGCTTAGCAGGGCCCGACACCCGTTGTCCACAGACCATGGACGACTTGTTTGATTTTATTGTGCAGTGGAAATTGATTGTGATGTGTAATGGAAAATATTCATGTGTTGAATAAAATATTTAAACAATAAAAATATCATTTTTATTGAATATATGACCTATATAAAATAGTAATGCATTGAAATAAATATTCATTTACAAATCAGATGATTTGTTTATGTACACCCATTTGACTGACATTGATTGGGATGATAAATTTTATACATCGTCCAACTACACAAATAAAATCTGTGTCTGTTGATTGAAATCCCACATGGGTATTGGGATGATATTTGACGTACACTAATCCCAATTGTTTAGTTGTATGTTAATCGATTAGTTGACAGACTGTTGAAAACGTTAATTATTTATAGTTAATGCTTATACAGTGTAGAATGCACTCTGGATGATGGATTATTGCTTTCATTGTTGTTATATACATGTGTTGTATGAAATCCATATAGATAATTGACTGTGTCTGATTCCAGTTCAGAAAGAATGAATATTTTAAAAAGAACGAATATTTTAAAATAATATTCAGTAAAAGATTAAAATATGATTTTGATGTCCGATTTTGGATGGACATGAAAATATTGAAATATATATAGCCGTGTTGTTTTGAAATTTTAAACCTTATTATACGTATTTGCATATTTTATTTGATATTTATTTGGACAATCGAGTATATGAAGATTTTGCATGTACGCGTCATGAACGTATATTCGAAGTCTTAAATATACTGGATAGATATAGAATCACACTCTAGTCGCCCGGAGATGATTCTGATGATCGCTATAGTACGTACATCATCAAAATTTATGTTCGAGATTCGAAATTGAGACATCTATATATTACCAATTGGCTGGTGTGAGAACCAAAACTAGATAGGGTTATTGTTGTGGTTTGGCATCAATAATATGATTTTTGACTATATATATTAAAAATATATGTTTGAAAAGCTAATTCACAAATTAATTGCTGGTTGTGTTGTTCAATTATTAGAGTAACAAATAAAAATATTGGAATGATAATTAATTAAACCAATATGAAAATGAAAGGTAGATTTAGCCAAATTATGTCAAATATTGAACTAAATTGAAAATTGGTTGAAATTGCATGCATATACATGTATATACATTGTACAGGTCATAGCAAGAAGGCTAAAGAAGATGAATAAAATTGTATGCCCATCAAATAGGTACATGTTTACAAATTTATTGGGTATGGATGATTTTATGAGTCGACTGGCTAGCCGCTTGGCTTTTCCTTTTTCTTTTGGATTGGTGAGGGTCCCATGTGGCTAGTTGCGATTTTAAATGTCTCCCAGTACAAAAGAGGTTATGGCGAAATTTTTCGAAAATTTAGGGTGTTAGCCAAAATTTTGAAAGGTTCTTAGAAACTGAAAAGTTGAAGAACTTAAGCTATAATGAAAATAAAAAAAAGTTGAGTTGGTTAGTAAAACAACTGTCAGCTCCATTCCTTTTCGAGGACGAAAAGATTTTAAGTGGGGGAGATTGTAACAACCCAGAAAATCAAAACCAATTTAAAATTTTTATTTTGGCAATTTTAATGGATTTTGATAATTTAAAATGATAACAACTAAAAATTTATTTTCAACGAAGTTAAAATGAATAAATTTAATTTAATTATAAAACGAGCCTGAAATGGCGCGGCAATTCGAAAATTTGATTTCTAATTTCAAATGAATATACAAAATTCAATATAAGTCAGAATTGGACGAAACAAGAAATATTTGAATCTATTAAACAATATCTTTCTAACATAGTTATGAAACTGGGATTTCATTATATAATGTGAAAGTTATGTCCAGATTAAAATTCAAAAAAGTCGCTATGGAATTTATATATATTTTAATATAATATATAGCCCTTAAAAATAGCCATTTTGCAAACGACCTCCGTTTTTGACGAAACCACTTTTGTTGGATCCGGAATGTCAAATTATTGCTAGATTCCAATTTTCATAATTTTTGGAATTAATATGTGAGCATGGCAAAAGAAAACGCGTTTGATAGTTTCAGTTTGAATTGGATCGACCAGAAATGGCCATTTTTCAAACGATCTCCAAATTCGACGAAATTAGTTTTATTAGGACCGTATCGTCAAAAAAAGCTAGATTTATTTTTCTGGAATTTTTGAAGTCAATATGTGGCCTCGGTAAATTAAAATGTACGTTTGAATTCAACATTTATTGATTTATATTTTAATTCTTAGAAAAACTGATTTAAACAGTCGAATTGGCTTACCGGACAGTCGAATTGAAAGATTATATAAGGAAAGATTATATTTTTATATAAGTAAAGATTATATTTTTATATAAGAAAAGATAAGATTTTTAAATATAGAAAAGGAATGACTTTTAATTATATAAAATTTTGATTTTTAGTTATATAAAAACTCGATTTTTAATGGTATAAAAATATGATTTTCATCTATGTAGCGTTGAAATAAAAATGTGATTTTTAATATAAAAATCGTGTAAAATAGATTGCGATGGAACACACGGGAATCAAATCCAAATAAAACACCACGACTGGAGTTTCTAGCTTTAACCGTTATTTTAAACACACGCGTACAAGTTTCGAGATTAAATTCGATGTATGGAGAAGATATCAATTTATATTCAATGATTTAAATTGGTTTCAATTAATAAATGTCTATGTGTTTTTAATACGTATGTCCAAACGGTAACTCCAAACGTTTCGAAATATGAAATCCGATAATAGTATATTATTACGGATCTAATGGAACTGGTTTATTGAATTCCGAGACTATTTGCAAAATCGATATTTTAATTTCAAACAATTAATCAATATGTGTTTATATTGCACACGATCACGAAGTAACTTCAATTGACGTGAAACTTGAAACCTAGTAATAATTAACTATTATGCGTTTTGTAAAATTAGTTTTGTTGAAATATGAAGTCGTTTGAAAATAGGCAATTTTTAAGTTCCATATTAAATCAATCACATATACGTTAATTTCTAAACAATCAATTTATTGATAATAAATTATCATTGTCATATATATTTAAAATAAATTTTATATAGCTTCAACTATCTTAACTCGATTTTAAATTCAAGGTTATAACGATAATCAATTTATTAAAACCCTTTTATTTAATTTAATAAATCGTTATGGTTTATAAACGATTTTATGAAAATTTGATTTTGACATAACTCAAAATCTACAAGGTGAAATCTCGATTTTTCTCTTTCATTAGAAAACTATAATTCAATAGATTTGGATGATTCTTGTTTCAAAGAATTCCAAATTATATTGGACTCTGTATACTCAATTGAAGTTCAAAACGTAAAACTACGAACTACCGAAACGTTGCGACCCTTTTTAAATTAAATATAAATTATACGTTCAAACTTCGTTTAATAAATAAATTCCTTATAAAATTCTTTTATGTTTCCAGTATAACAATCAAACAAATTTAAATGTGCAAAATTAACCGACTAAAAATCTGGGTTGTTACATCATAAAAACCACCATCATCTCATTCCCTAACATTTAATTCGATAACAAGTAGCATCGAGGTGCAACTCTATCTCAATATGTATCAAAATTAGTTCCTGATATAAAAATGTCTGCGTGTACAGCAAGCCTACCTGTTTAAGGCCCCACATGTATAGCCTACCAATAGTCGGACGTCTGTCGAACATATCGTCGTACATAACTGATCTTCGAGTACACGTAGATCACGCGTGGGTTGGAAGTAAGACCAGTCTCCTAAGTACCAAATAGGAAGATAGGCCGATAGGAGCAGAACAACACGACGATGACACAAACGATATGCAACGGAGAGGGGATGAGCATCATGGAGTAGGCCAACATGTGTCATAGCAATCCAGAAAGAAGCCCATTGTGTTCGTAAAAGGTTGGTTATGCACCTCAGATCAATCTGAGATCGAGCCTCCATCAAGTCGTACCTAACACCAATAGACATAAGCGAAGCCAGCTAGATAGTCTCCTATCGTAACTTGCGTGAAAAATACGAATCAGCTACATGACTGACCACCTCAACAATGTGTGGATGCATGTTGATCGTGTACTCGTAGTACTAGAACAACAACATGTATCAAATACTAAACATCTGAACCACCTCCCAGAGAGAAAAAGAGCCTAGTGCATTGTACAAATAACCCAGTGTAGACGAACCCCAGTCTATCATATGCATATGCTCTAAATCAGTTAATGCTGCCAGGAGACCTAGTTGAGTAGTACTCTTTTGGTTTGAAAAGAATATCGAACTAAAAAGATATAACATAAAAGTATAAAATATAACACTTCCCCTAGCCTCGAGACCCATACGCGCTAAAATATAATCCTGTAAATATGTCAAGGTATTGACTCTAAATGATATATGATCAGGGGCGAACACAGGCAAATACAATGGGTACGTCTCAAGTGTCTCCTAGCTAAAGTCAAAGGATATGACACTCTATCTGCACTCTCTATCTTAATCTCCACTGAGCATATATAAATCAGCTGGGGTAACACCAAGCCCAAAATCTAAAAAATGAAATGTATGCATGGTGGGCCACCACCTCTCGATTAAGGCAAGTAATAGTGACTGGTCAAATGATTGTGTAACTCTGATCTGTAAGGACTGTCCGAAGGGACTAGTCCGAAGTGTATCCTATCAAGTCCGAGGCACTAAGTCATAAAGCATGTAATATGCCTCGCTTCTTCTACGAAAATCAAAGTAGCGCAACTAGTGAAAAGATATTTTTTCGTGGTTAATATAATATAAAATAACACTATGACCTGACTATATTATGTAATGTGTTAGATAAGTATTTTGTACACTATTAATTATATTACAGTCTGAAATCATTCCTCAACGGTCTCAAGAGCTATGGACATATGGTGAGAATAACCCTCAGGTAACTCATGCAGCATCCGTAAGTCAAATATCGTTCATCTCGGGCGTAGGAGCAACGTGCACATGACCAGCCGTCTCATCAGTTTGAAGTTGAATTGTACGCCTAGCAGTTAAAGTCACATATGGAGGTATCTCGACGCGATATCGTATGAAAAAGAACTTGAATTGTGAAGTAGGGTAGGAGACAGAAGCGGGTAGGGCGCAATTTACATGCTCCCAACCGTGGATGATGATTTAATCAGCGTCCAAAGGCACTGATTTAATCAGCACCATAATATATAACACTGATTAAATCAACATCCGCCTATTGGAGATTCTTTCCAGTATCTAGACAAAAAATTATAGTCATAGTATTATGGTTCATAATTTGTTAGATATGCTCTAACATATCTAGTCATTTGGTTTGCTTTGTTTTAGTTAGAAACAAAATGAATTCACATGGACCATAATATTATAGCTAGTTCAAAATATTAGTGTGTTACTTTGTTACGTGTTGTCTTTTCTGTATGGTGTTCAGTTATTACATGTATTATATTTAGGTTTATGACTATAGTCTATACTGACTGAAAGAAGATCTTCCAGTTTTCTGGATAAAGTAAAATAGACAAAAAATTATAGTCTAATTCCACAATTGGGCCTGTAATTAATTATATTATAATTGTTTCATAGATTCCTAGCTTTTTTTTAAGTGTTTTCCATCTTTAAGTTGCCTTGCTATATAAACTACGAGTGAACAATATTCAATTCAAACCGAACTAACTGATCAAAACAGTTCATTTCGATCGGTTCAACTTGGTATAAAACTAAATCGTTTTGAATTTGGTTTGTAAAATAATTTTTTTGGTTATCGATTTAACAAAACTTCTAATTTATTAGATAATTTTATGGTATTGTAGTATTTTAAACAATTAATTTAGTGATATACTACAAAGGCATTTATACCCAGACCTTGAACCCTCCCTCGACATCTAATTTCTGGCCATCCTTTCCAATTTAAACAGACCAATACTCCTCAATTTACAATCCCTAAAGCTCCCCACGTTTACAATGCCAACCTCAAGAGTACATACAACGCAGTCCATCCCAAAACAGTCTGACCTCCCCATAGCTTCCTCAAACACGCACGTATTATTCCCCACTTCACTATATTTAAACCACCATCACCTTTCATCTCCTCGTCCAAAACTCAACCACCACTTTCTGCACACATCCTTCTTAGTCATCCTTCCTTACCCCTCACGAACTTCATCATCGGCCACCACTTTCTGCACACATCCTTCTTAGTGAACTCCTCCCGAACTTCATCATTGGCCACCCTTCCTTACCCCTCACGAATTTGTTTTCCAGCCCTTTATTATCATTATTATATTTTTCGCTAATACAAAGCTTCCGGTTTTGAACACTTTTACTGAAGCCGAACAAAAACATATGAAGACGTCCATCGTGTATGTATATATAGATCTATAAAACTTAGTGCTTAAGGAAAACGAAGTGTGGTCAATTTCTTGCATACAATGTTATGCTTTAGCCCATTTCCCTCTAAGGATGGTAATGTATTATCAAATCCATGCTTTAGCTTTTAGGTTAGGTAGTCTGTACAGATAGGTTTTTGGAAATGACCACTCAATATAGATACAAGACTTAGAGCACTCCCAGCCGAAGGTGGAGAAATGATGTGAGGAGAAGGAAAAAAAGTGGCGAGATGCTCATTCTTCCCAGCAGTGGACGGCGAGAAGAAATAAAAAATAGTAATAAACATTAAACGGGAATCACTTCCCCGTTTAGCGATTTATTTCTTTTTTTTTTATCCTAGAAGTCCCTAAATGGGAATCAGTTTCCCATTTAGTGATCGCCACTTGAGAAAATAAGCGTGGGGAGTTTCCACTCCTTCCTCTTCCTCACACGCAAACTTACATTGCTGCAATGTGAGGGAAGGAAAATAAGTGCGAATTCACCCTATTTTTCTCCCTTTTCACACTGCTGTAACTTCTCTTAATGCGAAAGTAAAGGGGTAGGTTTTTTCATATGTTTATTGATATTTTTATTTGTATTTTACTACTGTATTTTACTGGTAAAACTTTGTTTACTTTGTTCCTTAAGGAGTAGCTGCTACCAATAGTGTAGAGTATGTACTATTTAAGTATGTCTATAGTGATGGGATAATACATGTTTACTTTAGTATGAAGTAGCTAGGACTTTTAGATTGTTATGATAGCTTTAGTTCTAAGATATAGGTTGCGGTGGTATATAAATATTAAAATACTTTTTAATAGCTTAGGAAAATAAACTGGCATTCATGGAGAGGCGATGTGATGGTATCAAGGTAGTCTGTATTTACTTTTTTATAGCTAGTTTAGGATAGGACATGATTTAGGCTTCATAGCGTAGAACACAGGTGAGCTACTAGGCTTAGTTACGAAGTTACAATAAGTCTATTCGTTTATAATTTATGTACCCTAGTATGTTGAACTCTGTTTCCCCGTACATACTGCTATGGACAAAAAATAAAAATACAGTCGTGTCCAGCACGGTGCCACGATTCCAGAAATATAATAATATCGGTAGGTTAACTTATATTGTGAAACACCAAAATGTTGATATAGGGTGTAAAATACTCCAAATAAAAAATCGCGTATTTAATTAATTAAAAATTACTGTAAAATTCTCAAAATTAATTTATCACTATGTCTTAAAAGAATCTTGTCTAAATTCAAAACCAATATCTAGTTATATCAAATAAACCGTTACGGTCGATAAACGATTCTATAGCGATTATTTGGAAATTTGATTTGGACATAACTCACAATCTGTAACACGAAATCTTGGTTTTTCACTTCCATTTGAAAGATATAGTTCAACATATTCGAATGTTTCTTGTTTTGAGGAAATCCGGCTTGTAACGGATTCTGTATGCTCAGATGAAGTTCAAAACGTTAAATTACGAACTGAGCGTCGTTATGAGCTCGATTATATTTAATATATATTTTTATATGTTCAACTTCATTTTAATTAATATATAAATCCACTTATATTACAAATTCAATATTTAAACTGATTTATATATTCAAATACAAATCGATAAAAATGCGGAACGTTACACTTCTACTGTTCCTAAAACTTTTCCTCATGTGGTTGGATGTTTGTTATTTCTTGGACATGCATATGTTCAAAATTTTATAGAGCATTATTACGCATATACATGAAATTGATATAGAGTACTAGCTAAAATGATATTGTACAATAATATGATATCAGTTTGGTATTAACTTAGATATCAGTTTTGAATAAGAATATGCTACACAGTAATATGACATCAGTTTGGCATTAATTTAGGTATCAATTTTGAAAAAAAATTAATATACAGTAATTAGGTATCATTTTTGTATCAATTGAGGTATCAATTTAAAAAAAGATAAGACTACACAGTAAATAAGGTATCAGTTTTACAAAAAATTGAGTATTATTCTTTCAAGACATAATATATTCTATTTATAAGGTGTATGTTTTGCAGTATTTTCGATATCAGTATTTTCAAGTACACTGGAATATAAAAATAAAGAATCGGTTTTGATACTACTGAGGTATCATTTTTTGAATATATTATTTTACATAGAAATATGGTATCAGTTTCCCAACTACTTAAGTATCAGTATTTAAAAAGTGTACTCTTTTAAAGTGATTAGGTATCAGTTTTGAATTGACTGAGATATCAATTTTGAGAAAATAGTGTGTTCTATATAAAATGAGAGATGAAATAGTAAGATAAATTTAAACTTTATATCTGTCCTTCTTTGATTTTATCCGAAAATTCTTTGACGACAATTGATTTCAAACTTTTAAGATTCCATCTTGCAAATCGCGGGAGTGTGTCATTGATACTCCTTCTTTGTTTAATTAGCTTCATTTTCTCATAGACATAGTTTATGTGAAAAAAATATACACGAATATAATTTTTTATCTTTGCAATATGTATTAGAATTTTTTATATAAATTATCTTATCAAAGGAAGCATTGAACATCCCGACATGTTCCTAGGCTTGTGAATAAAATTTTGACAAACTTGGTATAATTTTTTTTGGATTATTTGCAGCCAAGAGACAGTCTTCATCTTTACAAAGTCAAGTAAGAATGGCAAGAATCCCCATCTTAGTTTTTGTTGGTTGCTAGGGAAGAAAAATGTTAGTAGTATCTCCATAGATAAGCATTAGTAGGTCTTCATCATGTTGCTTCTTCTTTTTGGCAAGTTCTTGCTTGATTCTTTTTTCAATTAGGTTCCTTGTAATGAAAGTGGCTGCTACAACACCCCACTTCCGTTAAGGTCACTCACAAGGGAATGCCTTAACTTCAGTGGAACGTTATAAGTAAACAAGATAGATATGTAAAGTAGTACTTGAAAAATTTATAACTTTATTACAACAGAAACAGAAATAAGTTTGGTTACATCACAATACCAAAACCCAAGTACACAAATATCAGTCTTATATAAAATCCTTCGGAATGCATAATTTTAAAGCCATACTCCCGAACAGAGAATGCCATAAATAGGTAGAATCAAATCCAAGCAATATTTCAAGCACTTATAGCACTTCAAGCAGATGGAATCTGAATCAAGCTCCAGTGTTTCCACTCATAGAACCTGGTGGGGAAACGGAAGAAAAGAGGCGAAACAAACTAGGTCAGACATAAGTCTGGTGAGTCCAGTGACTTTCAGCATATAAACAGATAACAGTATCATGACATGTAAATAAAACTGGATGAAAGATAACCATAACAGGAGTAGCAGGTTAATAGAAGAGACAAAATGATATAGGCTAAACTAAGCTTCTTACTTGGTATTCACTTCTCTGCACTAATACTAGTATAACAGAATTAGGTGTTGCCCTAATGTCTAAACAGAAAACAGAATGATCTCTTCAGCAACACGATGCTAGTAATGGGCCTTTACCACCTTAACAGAGACAGATGGTTACAGAAACAGAATGCTAGTAATGGGCTTAAACTACCCAAACAGAGACAGAAACAGAATAATCCCTACGGAAACAGAATATTAGAATTAGGTGTACACTAGTAATGGGCCTTTACCACCCCAACAGACGGTACCACATAGAAATAGGCAGGTATTACCACCCCAACAGAAACAGATGGTACCCCAACAAAAACAGACAGAACTAAGTGTACCCTAAATTCTAACCTAAGCGATCGGCTCCCTAATACATAAATACCCTGTGTCTGCCCCACAGAAGGGTGTATCACTCCCTAAAGTGGCAACCTGTAAACACAGACCTATTAACATATGTCACGGTGTCTTATATCCTCAGAGCAGACCGGATCCATGCACGCGCATGACCCAGTTGGAATGCGCCATCAACACCCCTCGCCCTTATCAGAGTGAACCTCTTACAATTAGTTCAGTAAGCGTGCCCTAGACCCCTACCTAATGTTGGGTCATAGTTTTGATACCAAAAAGGGTTACTGACTAATATGGGTCTCAAACAACAGATGACACAAGTAATTACCCCTCCTAACCTTGTGTCCCCAGACTAACAGATTTCGGATTAACTTGCTTACTGATTTCAGATGTACAAAGTCCAGATTAACTAGTTCTCATATCAGACATACAGGTTAATAAGTTTTCAGACTAACTGATCAGATATACAGATTAACAAGTTTTCAGACTAACGGATCAGATATATAGATTAACAGACTTACAGATTGTTTCACCTAACCTTGTATTGGGCCTACAGATTTTCAAACGGGTTTATTAGATTCATCAGTCCAGTTGTTTTAACCCTATCCACCCAACATGTTTTAGGTATCACATTTATCTTAGATTTGCATTAACTAAATATTAATGCACAGACCTCTCACATTAGGTCGGTAGCTTGTGATCGCTGGATGTGTCGGGCTGTTCCGTGCAGACTTCTGCCACAAGCCAAACCTAACCTCTTGTCTAAGCATCTTTATGCCTACGACCTCTCACATTAGACTGACAGTTTGCGGTTGCTGGTTAAGCCGGTTAGGTCCGGGCAGGCTTCTACCGCAAACAGAGTCTAACCTCATGTCTTAGCATTCTTATTTTTGCTAAAGTATTCATTCATAGATTATGCCAATATCAGACTAATTATGCCAATTCAACAAATTAACTTCTTTACAAGTTACAGCAGATTATCCAAAGTTCTATTAACATGTTTTGCTCAATTTTAGATCGAGCCTACAGATTTTCATACCGTAAATTACTGTATTTAGTTTCAACAGATTTAGCAGACTAGACAATTTAACAGATTTAATCATCCCTTAAAATTCCATTGACATACCTCGCTTAATCATAAAATTAAGCCTAATTTTACATGCTCAAATTATGGTCATAATTCACAATATAACATATGCCCCAAATTTCTAGTTAAATTTACAATGTACAGAATATTCTCCAAAAACCCCAAATCATGATATACAATATGAATTATGCCAAATTATAGCCTTTGATTTCAGCGTATGTCAAATATCCAAAAATCCCCATTTAGGCGTATTCACAATTAATAGTTATCCTATTTTAATATAGATCTTTAACGCCTAAATCATATATCATTTTTCTTCCAATTCATAGATCGTCATATAAAATATGCCCCCAAATCTAGATCTTAAATTACAACATGTATTATGTCCTCAAAATCAGATCATGCATCATAACATGCATTATGCCCCCAAATTACAAATCATATGTTGTCATACAATAGTTTTCCTTCTTCCTAATCATAAACTGTCATATATAGTATGCCTAGATCCAGATCTTAGATTACAACATGTTGTGTTCTCGATTTAGTCACAAATCAGTTATGTCCAATTATGCCTCATTCAATATTTTCCCCAAGTTTAGCGTTCGCGTGTCAATCTCTTATGAGATTTGGCTCAGGCTCGTGGTAGCTTGGCTATAGAACAGAAGGAAGGAAGAGATACAGAATAGTTACAATAAGATAGATCTACACAGAAAAACAGATCTGATAAATAGGAATATGCATAATCTCCAATTCAGATTTATAACCATGTCAAGATCATAACTAAATTTCATATCTGAAAATAACTGTACTCACAAATTGGGGTTTAAGAAAGAGAAGAACGATTCTAGGATCTGATTTTTTGGAGTTGATTTAGCTTTCCGTTGATGTAGGCGTTGATTTGTTATCTTTTAATCCTATTCAGATTGGAAGAAGAAGAAGCACTAGCTCTAGTTTAGGTTTCAGCAGAGTATCGACGCCATTGATTTATCTTAATATGAATCAGAGCAGAGTATAGGCGTAATGAAATTGTGTGGAGAGAAAGTGAGGTTTGGGGGTCTTTAAATAGCTTAGGAGCAACGAATCTGGTCAGAATGGGCGTCTAAATGCAGAAAAATAGATCTGTCCTCGGATCTGGAAAAGGAGGGGAGGTCGACCCCCAAGTCGACCCCATGGTCGACCTATGTGGCTAGGTCGACCCCTGATCGACCTGGGTCCTGGGCGGGAAATTTCCCGCCCAGCCCAGGTGTGTGATTTGAATTCGAATTTTGAATTTCGAACTGAGCTGTTTAAATTTTCTGAAAACTTCTGAAGGCTATAACTTCTTTATACGAAGTCCGATTTACGCAAACTCGAACTCTATCTCAAGAAGAATTCCGAGACGAACGCAATGGTGTAATCCGTTTTCCTTAATTCTTTTTTTAAAAATTAAGTATACTTTGTTTTGTTACTTTTATATTCACAGAAAATACGGGGTGTTACATTCTCCCCTCCTTAAAGGATTTTGTCCCCGAAATCTTCAAGTTAAGAAGAATGTGTCCTACCATCCAATCACCCATCTACTTAACCATCATCCACAAGCATCCATTGTGCTTAGAAAACTTCTAATGTTGTATGAACATATGCAAAAGTGTGTGTATATGTTTCTTGTCTAATGCAAAGATCAGGCGGTCTTCTGATTTAGTTGACCTCCTTAATGCGAACTATGTTAGTGCCATGAGTCCAAATATGTATGCAAGAAATCCTATTTGATACACATCATTTCTATATGAGTGCATAACCATTCATCCAAATGCAACATCCATGTGATGAGCAAATCATTTTGCTTCCTCAAAAATTGAAAAATGCACACACATCCATATGCAGTATGAGAGTGTTATTTAGCCGATCTAGTGCCTAGTGTGTGTATATGCATCCACGAGCAACCACTGGCAACCACTTGCATCCACTTGCAACCATCAAACATCACATGTCTCAAACACATGTTTACACCCATTAGTTTCTACCTAAAGGTCGAAGACTCGATCGATAGGATATAGCCGAGTGATAGAAGCAAGTACAATTAAAACAAAAGCTTTGTTGCCATTAGACATCGGTTTAAGAGAATAACTCCCTAAGTATCAACCCCGAAGGCCGAAATCAACATCCGATTGACACTCAGAGAATTACTCCCACTAAACAAATGTCAAACTGGAAATCTACTTCACGCTTTGAGTGAAAACCCCTAACCTTATCAGAAATATTCAAATACGCACAGACTAATGGTACAGATCAGAATATCAAATGATTCTTAGGAAACTAAGCATGATAAAACCCCACCATATCCCACAAAAACCCGAATGTATGCGTCAAAGTCAACTTAACTCTTAACACAGATACCTTCAAACCCCATCCTATCACAAACAGATGATTCGTAACCCTCATGGGGTTTGAGACTATAGCGGGATCAGAAACAAGACTAGTATTGAAGTGCAGAGTCAATTACAGAATCAAAGAGAGTTTTAACTCAATAATTAGATAAGGAAATTAATCCTTCTACAGAAATTTTTCCTATCACTATCATATCCATCAGTCAGGAGAGCATTCGCCTGCCTTCCAGAAGTAGGTTCTGCCCTCTGCCCTTGCCATCGTTTCTTTGGGCAGTCCCTAGTGAAGTGTCCCATTTCTCCACAGTTGAAGCAAGCGCCCTTCCTCTTTCTGCAATCCTTGTTCAGATGAGTCAAGCTTCCACAAGTAAAGCACTTTTTCTCCTTCGTATCTTCAGACTTTTCATTCTTCTTTTGTGCTTCCTTTTTGGGCCACGCTTTCTTGTTCTGTGGTCCTACGAGCTTTTCCTCTTTCTTCTCACTTTTGGCTTCCTTTTCATGCATTAACGCCATGTCAACCAATTTCTCGAACGTAGCCCCCATAGGAATGTGGGTCATAGCCAACCCGTGTAGCGGCTCATTCAAACCTTTAACGAATCTCAGGGCCTTCTTTTCAGGTGTGTTTACTAAGTCTAAGCCAAATCTTTCCAACTGATTGAACTTGTTGATGTACTCCTTTACTGATAAATTCCCTTACTTTAAGGCTAAGAACCTCTCCATGTATAAATTCTCTTCTGCTCGTGAAAGAAGGTTCATTTCGAATCTATGCCTGAAATCCATCCATGTCTCCACTGGACGCTCTCCATTCGTGACCTCCCACCAAAACGAGGCTTCGTCCTTCATTAACTAAGCAGCTAATTGGACCTTCCTTCTATCTTCTACCTCGAAGATACCAAACAAATCTTCCACCTCCTTAAGCCAATTTCGGGCTTCAATAAACGTCTCTGATCGGTGAAAAGGTTTCCCGCCCATTGCCCGAAACTCTTTGCATATCTTCGAAAAAGTATCAACATGGGGAGGGGGAGGAGGAGGAGCGGCCGCAGCTAGGGGAGGAGGGATGTCTGCTGGGCCTGCGGCTGTGGCCCAAGCCTCCAGATACCTTCTGAACCAGGTTGGTGTCAGTATGCCCTCCGGTATTTCAGGTGCCCCAGACATGCTGAAAAGAAAAAGGAAAGAGATTCAAAACGGAGAATCGAAAGAAAGATATATGGATCTTGGGGATTATGTTTTTCAAAATAAACTCTACTTTTGAAAATACTTCCTTTTTAAAACCTTTTTGAAAATAGTTTTCAAAAACTTTATATCAAATCTGGTAACCTTCAGCTCTAATACCAAGTGTAACACCCCACTTCCATTAAGGTCACTCACAAGGGAATGCCTTAACTTCAGTGGAACGTTATAAGTAAACAGAACAGAAATTTACAAGACAGATATGTAAAGTAGTACTTGAAAATTTTATAACATTTTTAAAGCAAAAACAGAAATAAGTTTGGCTACATCACAATACCAAAACCCAAGTACAATAAATATCAGTCTTATACAAAATCCTTTGGAATGCATAATTTTAAAGCCATAATCCCTAACAGAGAATGCCATAAATAGGTAGAATCAAATCCAAGCAATAATTCAAGCACTTCTAATACTTCAAGCAGATGGAACCTGAATTAAGCTCATGTGTTTCCACCCTGAGAACATGGGGGGAAACGGAAGAAAAGAGGCAAAACAAACTAGGTCAGACATAAGTCTGGTGAGTCCAATGACTTTCAGCATATAGACAGATAACAATATCAGGACATGTAAATAAAACTGGATGAAAGATAACCATAACAGGAGTAGCAGGTTAACAGAAGAGACAGAATGATATAGGCTAAACTAAGCTTCTTACTTGGTTTTCAATTCTCTGCACTAATACTAGTATAACAGAATTAGGTGTTGTCCTAATGTCTAAACATGAAACAAAATGATCTCTTCAGCAACACGATGCTAGTAATGAGCCTTTACCACCCTAACAGAGACAGATGTACAAAAACAGAATGCTAGGAATGGGCCTTTACCATCCAAACAAAGACAGACGGTTATAGAAACAGAACGCTAGTAATGGGCCTTTACTACCCGAACTGAGACAGAAACAGAATAATCCCTACGGAAACAGAATATTAGAATTAGGCGTACACTAGTAATGGGCCTTTACCACCCCAACAGACGGTACCACACAAAAACAGACAGGTGTTACCACCCCAACAGAAACAGACGGTTCCCCAACAAAAACAGACAGAACTAAGTGTACCCTAAATTCTACCCCAAGAGATTGGCTCCCTAATACATTAATACCCTGTGTCGGCCCCAAAGAAGGGTGTATCACTCCCTAAAGTGGCAACCTATAGACACAGACCTATTTATAGATGTCATGGTGTCTTATATCCTCAGAGCAGACCGGATCCATGCACGCACATGACCCAGTTGGAATGCGCCATCAACACCCCTCGCCATTATCAGAGTGAACCTCTTACAATTAGTTCAGTAAGCGTGCCCTGGACCCCTACCTAGTGTTGGGTCATAGTTTTGATACTAGAAAGGTTACTGACTAATATGGGTCCCAAACAACAGATGACACAAGTAATTAACCCTCCTAACCTTGTATCCCCAGACTAACAGATTTCAGATTAACTTGCTTACTGATTTCAGATGTACAAAGTCCAGATTAACAAGTTCTCAGAACAGACAAACAGGTTAACAAGCTTTCAGACTAACGGATCAGATATTCAGATTAACAAGTTTTCAGACCAACGGATCAGATATACAGATTAACAGACTTACAAATTGTTTCACATAACTTTGTATTGGGCCTACAGATTTTCAAACAGGTTTATTAGATTCATCAGTCCAGTTGTTTTAACCCTATCCACCCAACACATTTAAGGTATCACATTTATCTTAGATTTGCATTAATTAAATATTAATGCACAGACCTCTCACATTAGGTCGGTAGCTTGTGGCCGCTGGATGTGCTGGGAGGTTCCGGGCAGACTTCTGTCATAAGCCAGACCTAACCTCGTGTCTAAGCATCTTTATGCCTACGACCTCTCACATTAGACTGACAGTTTGCGGCTGCTGGTTAAGCCGGTTGGGTTCGGGCAGGCTTCTACCGCAAACAGAGTCTAACCTCGTGTCTTAGCATTCTTATTTTAGCTAAAGTATTCATTCATAGATTATGCCAATATCAGACTAATTATGCCAATTCAACAAATTAACTTCTTTACAAGTTACAACAGATTATCCAAAGTTCTATTAACATGTTTTGCTCAATTTTAGATCGAGCCTACAGATTTTCATACCCTAAATTGCCGTATTCAGTTTCAAGAGATTTAGCAGACTAGACAATTTAACAGATTTAGTCATCCCTTAAAATTCCATTGACATACCTTGCTTAATTATAAAATTAAGCCTAATTTTACATGCTCAAATTATGGTCATAATTCACAATATAACATATGCCCCAAATTTCTAGTTAAATTTACATAGTACAGAATATTCTTCAAAAACCCCCAATCATGATATACAAGATTTATGCCAAATTATAGCATTTGATTTCAGCGTATGTCAAATGTCCGAAAATCCCCATTTAGGGGTATTCACAATTAATAGTTATCCTATTTTAATATAGATCTTTCACGCCTAAATCATATATCCTTTTTCTTCCAAGTCATAGATCGTCATATAAAATATGCCCCCAAATCTAGATCTTAAATTACAATATGTATTATGTCCTCAAAATCAGATCATGCATCATAACATGCATTATGCCCCCAAATTACGTGTCATATGTTGTCATACAATAATTCTCCTTCTTCCAAACCATAAACTGTCATATATAGTATGCCTAGATCTAGATCTTAGATTACAACATGTTGTGTTCTGAATTTAGTCACAAATCAGTTATGTCCAATTATGCATCATTCAATATTTTCCACAAATTTAGCGTTCGCGTGTCAATCTCTTATGAGATTTGGCTCAGGCTCGTGGTATCCTGGCTATAGAACAGAAGGAAGGAAGAGATACAGAATAGTTACAATAAGATAGATCTACACAGAAAAACAGATTTGATAAATAGGAATATGCATAATCTTCAATTCAGATTTATAACCATGTCAAGATCATAATTAAATTTCATATCTGAAAATAACTGTACTCACAAAATGGGGTTTAAGAAAGAGAAGAACAATTCTGGGATCTAATTTTCTAGAGTTGATTTAGCTTTTCGTTGATGTAGGCGTTGATTTGTTATCTTTTAATCCTATCCAGATTGGAAGAAGAAGAAGCACTAGTTCTAGCTCAGGTTTCAGCAGAGCAGCGATGCCATTGATTTATTTTAATATGAATCAGAGCAGAGTATAGGCGTAATGAAATTGTGTGGAGATAAAGTGAGGTTTGGGGGTGTTTAGATAGCTTAGGAGCAACGAATCTGGTCAGAATGGGCGTCTAAATGCAGAAAAATAGATTTGTCCTCGGATCTGGAAAAGGGAGGGAGGTCGATCCCATGGTCGACCTATGTGGCCAGGTCGACCCCTTGGTCGACCTGGGTCCTAGGCGGGAAATTTCCCTTCCAGCCCGGGTGTGTGATTTGAATTCGAATTTTGAATTTCGAACCGAGCTGTTTAAATTTTCTGAAAACTTCTGAAGGCCATAACTTCTTCATACGGAGTCCGATTTACGCAAACACGGACTCTATCTCAAGCGTAATTCCGAGACGAACACAATGGCGTAACCCGTTTTCCTTAATTCTTCTTTTAAAAACTAAGTATACTTTATTTTGTTACTTTTATATTCACAGAAATGACGGGGTGTTACAGCTGCTCCAAAATTTCATGTTGTGAAATCTTTGCATTCCAAAGGAACTGACCTATTTGTCATTTTTAGTGTTGGTCGATGTTCCTTCCTTCTGAAGGCATGTAAAATAATTAGCTAATGTCTTATGCCATTATTTTAAATTCTTCCTTACCAAAGATGAAAGCTTGTCGATTAGGCGAATAACAACTATATACAACATCCAAATTTTCTTAGTGCTTTTCACATTCCTTCGAAGCAAATTTTCATTGTTGCAGATATTGAAAAATGATTGAAAGGTGTGCTTTTCAGTAAGTCCATTTTCTTTTTATTCAATCCTTTTTTACAAGCTTTATACTCTTGTGTACAACTTAAAGGTCACATTCATATGCGGTATCAGATTTTGTTTCTTTGGGACATCTTTGTTCTGCTCTGTACTTGCATGTTATGTAAAGGTCTATGTATTGAGTTTTGTACTTGATATAGATCAGTTTTGTATGTGATAAGATCCCAGTTTTGCAAAAATAATAAATCAAACTATTGTGTTCAGCTGTATGGTTATGGTATTAGTTTTGCATGTTATGTGATATCAGGTTTGTTGTGGTATCAGTTTTGCATGTTATGTGGTATCAGATTTGTTGTGGTATCAATTTTGCATGATATATGGTATCAGTCTTGCTAAAATAATAAAACGTTGTAATATGTTCAGTTCCATGGTATCAGTTGTTATACCACAAAAGTGTCAGTTTTCCTTTATCAACATTCTCAGTATCATTTTTCCTATGATTTTATATGTATTGGGCATTTGTATGCTACAGGATTATCAGTTTTTGTTCCTCTTGATATTGAAACAGTATTTTCAGAGCCTGAAAGCTTTAATTTCACCCAAATAAGCTATATATATATTTGTCATTTGTGCATTGTGAAATATACATAAAAATGATACTATTAATGGTACTACCGAATCTGTCTTTAACTTTAGGTTTTTCACTTTGAATTTGTTTACCCTTTATTGTTGCTTTTTCCTGTTCAACATTTTCAATACTGTTAGACATTAATATTGATAGTATCAGTTTTTCTCATCCACAGTATCATTTACCTGAATATTTTCTTCCTCAGCCTTTTTCATTTCATTTTATTTAGCACTTTTCAGATCATTTCTTTTTTTTGGGCTTTTTTTCTTTAATTTCCTACACTTGTTCTTCATTTGCCCTTTTTTGCATTTTTGATTTCTTTGATTCTACTACAGTTTCATTCGAAGATTTTGTATCATTTTGTACTGGCTATTCAGTATTGACTTGCGCATCAACCAGGGTTTCTACAGCTTCTACTTGTTGTTGAACATCCACTTGAATTTGCACTTCAACTTGAAATGTAGTATCGGTTTGTCGAACATTATCCTTATGTTCAACATTTTGTTGGGGTTCTACTTGCGGTCGCGGTTCTAGTAGGACTTCACTTGTAGTATCAGTTTGTGGAGCAGCTAGTACTTGCGGTTCCAGTTGCGGTTGATTTGGAGATGAATTTTCATCTTGCAGTGAGCTTTGGGGTTTGATTTGAGATGATGATGATTTTGCTTCGAAGTCCATTAAAGTTGATTCCGATTTGTTTTAATGAAGTCAGAAAACCGATTTGGTAAAAGGACTAAGATGGAAGATGAATCAGACGAGGGATGAATGAGTGACACTGTTATCGTTAATTTAGATTGGGCTCTTTACTTTCTGAATAAAATATGTTGTGCTTGTCATGTGCATATTTTTTTAAAACAAATTTTCCTTCTCAAATTTTCCCCTTATTTTAAAGGGTGTTTCAATTAAAAAGGAGAAAGACATAAGTGGACTTTTGTGAAAAGCATTATAATATTTTGAATCCCCCTTGAGTTAAGGAAGACTGCAATTTGTTACTTTAATTTTAAAGACTACAATAAATTACGAAGTTTGCATATATGCATATACATATTGTATTTCAATTAGAAATAGTTTGTCTTTATTCATATGTGCATACATATACATATTTAAATTGTTTGTAGTTACCCATATGTGCATACAAATTTATTTAAAAATGTGAAATAGATTTCTCCACATTTTCATCTCCTTCCTAATTGCTTTTTCTTAATCTTAATTGATTATCTTCCACATGCATAAGTAAATATAGTATTGTTTCTTTAAGAAAAGGTTTTACAACAATGACATATTTATTAAAGCATTCAATGATTATGCACGCTTCCTATATGTCCCACTTGACCAATATTCACTATAAATTTATTTGAATATATTTTCATTTCATGTCATAGTTAAATTGACTATTAATGTCACATAATTAATTAGTCAATTAATTTAACTGAATAGAATGAAATGATTAGTTTTTTCTCAGTTCTCACTAAGTAAAATCTTATATCCCTTTCATAAATGAGTAAGTTACAAAAAATGAAAATTTTCATCTATTGAACTTAATTTAATGAGCAGTAGGCACACACACTAATATGTATATAACAATATATTTGATGTATTCAAATTTATATACACCGCTTATACACTATACTTACACTTTATATGAGCAGATGTATTCAATACATTAGTATAATACATATAAGTTAAAATTAAATATGAAAAATTCATTTTATCAATTAAAATAAAATATTGATTTTACTTAAAAAAACATGGAGACGTTCTAAATGAATTTAGGTTTCATATGTTTATTAAAGATCCGAAATGGATTAAAAATATTGAAATTCATCAATTTCTTCCACTGCAAGTTGATCTAGTTCCAATAGAAACTGTATAAATGTTCAAAAACGTTGAGGGATAGCTAAATATAATTGTTTTATATAGTGCAATGTCATTGTCTTAACATTATATTTACTAAAAGCTGATTTTACAGACATATTCAAATTTTTCCTAAATGAAAAACGAGATAAGCAGATAGTGAGTTAAAAAAAATTCATTGGTTTGCCTCCGTATTTAACATGTTCATCTATAAATTGCCAAGAAATGAAAAACATGGTATTAATTATCGAAAACTCTTAACTATATAGTTTATAAATTCCCTTACTGAGTAGATTATCGGTCTTCATTATAGTATCATCCATTCCATCATTACCAATCTTCACTTCGTCAAAAGCATCCAAAGAAGTGCTTCCTAACACCATTGCTAAAAAGTACCATAAAATTTTAGGTTACACGCTTCCTAATACCAATCATTTTAAATGCTACCAAATTCATTTTTTTCATTTTTTTTTTCACACGGCGACAACAGTTGACCAACGTCGTTCTTTCCAGCGACCAATTATCGAATAATAGTTGTAACGACCTGCAAGAATTTGACGCCTGAATTTTGACAATAATACATAAATCCTGTATAACTTGCCGAAATTTAAGTATTGAAAACACAGATAGTTAATAGAAAGAGATTAGAGGGTGAGATAAGAAAGAAAGAATTACTAGAATAGAAGAAGAAAAAGGAACACACAACACAGAGTCTCACATCGTAGCGGAACAAAATACAATATAAAAATAAATCTTTGTTGAGAGCTTTAAAAATACTTACAATCATCAGAGTACATCACACATCTGGACAGTTATAATACCCTGTCCTCATCTACAACACACAACGGAATATCAACTAAATATAATATGTCTGAATATCTTCAGCTAGTCTCTTCACAGCATCCGATAAACTGAACCTGTACGACCCGGTCTAACCCGAGCATAAAAAACGACGGGTCAGTCTGGTGAACTAGAGTGAGAAAAACACACTGAGTTTATAGGTATTACACAAGTTGATTTTAAAGTCAAAATCCTTTTGAAAGAAAATGATAATCGTAAGACCAAATCCACACATAAATACAGACGGTTTTTACCTTACGATAACCCGAAATGTTGTTGAAATCAATATCTTCTCTGATATTATAATAGTGTCTAAATACAAATAAATATCAATCTAGCAGAACGCTTGCTTCTCACGCTCTACATATATAGTATACAATCAAAACAGCGGGCGCTTATTGGAGAATGGATTTCCAACTATGGCAAGGTATGGGACCACCTTCCGATAATGTACTTCTGGAGATGAATACATTGGGGATTCAACAAGAACGTCTTGTAACCCTGGCTAAACATGACTGGCCCCTCACTTCACTTGAGAGTACCGAATATATCATTACCACGGTTGGCGGCCAGATAATCAAACCGATAGCATACAAAACAAAGGAACAATCGAAGACATTTAGTTTCACCAAATCAGGTAATGATATACCCTTTTGATGGGTGCGACCCACATAGCCATGCGACCTAACCGATTTTATACCATTTCCCGGTAGAAGAGGCTTGAGGTCATAATTAATTAATTAATTAATTACTTTACCTTTATTATTATTTTAGAACATCTGGCCACCATTCACTTTGAATGACACATCATCAGATCCGCCGGATAATCACTAATTGACGTCCACAAAAATACTCTGGGTGTTTACGCAAAAAGAACGAATTCTTCCGCCACCAACAAAAGTATGCTTGAAGAATTCAATAACGTAATCCTTTGGAAATACTCTGTCAGACATTCGTCCATACAAGTTGTCTTGGGACTAGACAAACCGAAGGCACCCTCATACTGCATCCTTGAACTACCATATGGATCAGTAGCGAGTAGTCCTTGCAAATCCGTAATATTTCAACCACGACTGAATCACGTCAGAATACCTCTGGTTGTACGGCCAGAGAATATTCGACAGTAACCCTTCCGCTTATGAAGATCCACGGTCTTCAATTGCTCCATCTTGAATCAGTATCTTCACGTATTTGCCAGTTCGGAATGGTTTTCGAATATAAATTCGATCCCGGTCTTTCCGTACTAACAATCGTATGGGTCAGATTTGATAGTCAGTTATTTAACCATCAGATAATAATCATGAGAATAAAATGAGTTCACTGATTCAGTACTTGACATTACTTAGCCTTTTTATATAAAAGCAATTAACGAATGTTAATTTAAACTCTTAAATATTTAATTATAACGAACTTAGCTTTTCATTTCTTATTTAACATAAGATTATTTCAAAACTATTTTAATTTAATACTAAGAAAAATATCTTATAATCATTTCCAATTTCTATTCTACTATCATTATCAAAACATTTTCTATATCATTACTCACTAGTTATATATTTATATTAACTCGTTGATCAACCTTAACTCGTCTCTTTATTTAAATTAATTAATAATATAAATAATCTCATTTACTTCTATTATTATTAAATAAATAATAATAATATTCCATTTTAATTGTTTCTTAAAAACAATTAATTTTGGTTATTAATCATTACATTAATCCTTGCTTATCCATCTTAGTAATATAAGAATTAGCTTATAATTAAGGTACACGTGCTTCGCACACGGTAGATTTTGGTACAAAAATGGTGGTTGATGGTTAAACAATATTTGTATATATATATATGTATATATATATATGGCTGGTTAAATCTCTTTTGTATCATTATTCAAAAACAAAACCCAACGCTTATTGTTTTAGAATAAACTCATTCCAACACTCCATCTCATTATATATTCTCAAATCTTTTTTATTAACGTGACGCTATTATTTCTCATATGGAAATAATAAATTATTCTTGAACTATTTCCCATTACAGGCTAATATAATCCTCAGATAATTCTGAAGTCATCCAAGTTGGGGTATTTATTTACCTCTCAGACCTTGCTCAACAACGTTTATATCTTAAGGTAGATATGAATTATAATTCAAAAGCTGATATTTATACTAATATCAAAACCCAATCTCATTCAACTATTTTACTTAAACCATGATTCTATAATCCATTCCCTATGTTTAAAAATCTCTTTTAATAATTCCTTGTCGAAACTCTCATTTCGTTTCCTTTCATTTCCCTATTTTCTATTATTTAATAACATTAATTTAAAATTAACGCTTTTACTTCACAATTCTTTTAATAATTCTCGTTTACAAAACATAGATTTAATATCAAATCCCTTTAATTTGAAATCCCTTTTTTTTCTAACCTCAATTATTAAGTAACCATTTCATTTGAACTATCGTACACGCATTAAAATCCTTTTTTATAACTTCGTTATAAAAATTCGTGTTTTAATATAAAACTCATTCACAAACTCCTTTGACCGTTTCATTACATTTCATTCCAACTTGATTTATTTTCATAAATGAATTTTATTTAAATAGCACTTCTTAAATTATTATTAATTAAAATAACAATTTACTGCATTTGTTAACTACTGTTGAAGTAGTTAATTTCTTTAATAACTAAATTAATAATAAACTTCCTTTTAAAATCTTATTAAAATTAAACAAATATTCGTTAAACTATTCCATTAGATTAATTTAAAACAAAATAATCTAATAATTGATACCAGTTAAAATGGTTAACATTTATACTGCTGACTGCAATATTTTCGATACTTCCCTTTTTCTTCTAGGCGAGTCCAAACATTTCTCAATCCCGCTTCCTTTTTTGTTTCCCACTTCAGAATTGAGATACCGCAATCTAAACCGGATTATTCATTCTTTCAGATCCCTAATTTTTCAAAAACCCTAATTTCTAAAAAGACCCAAAGCCTAGAACCCGATTCATTTCGTCTCCTAAACCGACCAGGAAAAGAACACCCTCTTCCCTTCGATCGACCCACATATCCTTTGGAAGCCACGAATCGATGACGAAGCGGCTGATAAACAAGATTATCAAAGGCAACTGTTCATTAATCCTCTGAACTCTACTTGCCAGCGCTCAAGAAATTCCAGATTGTGATTTTTTTTCTTCTCGTTCTATTTCGGTTCGTACAAACAGGATAAGTGATTTCTCTTTGAATAAGTTTTGATTTTCGTATTTTATCGGTGTTTAGATTTCTGAGCATACGGTTATTCACCTCTTAGATTTTTGAACATATGATTACTCACGTCTTAGATTTATTCTTCTTGTTCTATCGGTGTTTTGATTTCTCATTGAATTGGTAATTGGAAGTCCTATTTCGTATTTTATCAACGTTTCGATTTTCCTGATCGTGATTTGTTGTTTTCATACTATTTGTTGTCGGTGAAAATTTAACTCCAAGATGTTAATTTTTTTTCTTTCATTTTAGTTCTTTTATTTTATTACATGACCTTTAGCAGAATTTATTCTAATAGATGTATCCATTTTATGTGTAATCGAATCAAAGTTCTAAGCTCACTATCCATTAGAAGTTATACTAAAAATGTGTTAGGTTCTCTAGCTGAAAATGGTAGTTTAAGATTACATGTTTTGCGTTAAAGTCAAAATTCAACTAGAGCCTTAAAGAGCCAACTACCTTATAGTATTTTTGTAGAAATAAACAGTAGTTGGTGAATCAAGGGTATGTGTGTTATATATAGTTGAAAAAAAACTACTGTCATTGTCTTTTCTCCTTTATTCACTTGAACATTGCTAATATGAATGTTATGATGTATAATTTGTAAGTCATAAGAAAGATGTGAAAAAAAAGACTTCAATTTATTTAAAATGTCTTATGATTATGTCGAATCAATTCAAGACTTCAATTTTCTTCACAGTACTGGGGACTTTCTTTCGGACATTGATAGTTTTAGCTTGATGATGGAGATTCAGGTGATTACCGAGATTCTGCTGATTTCGAGAAAGATTTAATTGAATGCTATATTTATTCCATTTTTATGTTTTAGAGTGAATGAATCACGGTAGGTACTTCAGTTTGCGCAAAACTCTATGATATGGCACTTCGTTTTCTCAATATTTATTTAGTTGGCGTTACTGCAATAAAAATCTGAAACGTCATTAGTTTTTGAAAATCAGTTTTATGTATCAATTGGTTTGTTAAAAGCCACGTAAAACAACTTTTAAGTGTACTGTGTATGAACAAAAGTGATTTTTTCGTATAGTAATTATATCTGCATGCACTTTCAAAGCAGTCTTTGATAATTTATTTATTTTTGAAGGTGGAAGCAACTTTTGGACGTGCACTTACCGGTGTTGATCAAGATAATGTCATCATAGAGATCAACTCATTAAGGTACAACAATTTATTTAGAATAATTACAATTTCACAGATGTTGTATATTATATTTGTGAACCAGTTAACATAAGTAGAATTGAAATTGCCTCACTTGTAAGTCATAAGAAAGATGTGATGCTAAGAAAGGTATAGAAAGCTGACGTAAATATTAGAATAATGCCATGCTCAAATATATTAGAAGTAATTTGATTTCATTCTCAACATGCATATAAGCTTTGAATGCTAATTTTGTTGAAAACAAGCATACACCTGTCATAATATAAATGTACTCGTATACAAGAGGTTAGCTAGTGCTTATTTTAAAGTTATGAGAAGGAAATGCTCATGAAGCTCCATGGTTTAGATTATGGGTCTGGTGTTGGGTCATATATATTGAATGTCATGATGCATGGTTACTACAGAGCAAGAGAATCAGTATGTGTATGAATTTAGCCATGTCTTTTCAAAGCGCCACATTCATGTGAAAATGGTGGAAGGATGAAGTATATAAGGGGTACATAAAATGTGAATTAATCTGCCTTAAAAAAAATAGGCTTAATGAGAAAATTGTAAAGGTTTTAAATATACCCTATAATGAGTATGATCATGAATAAAATTAACATAAGCATCATCTGTTAGTTTCAAAAATGATTTTAGGTTATAAGTAGAAGTTTTGTGCCCATTATCTTAACTGTTTTCTAGCATTTATGTTATTCTTATATTTCATATACATTGTTTGAAGTGATTTTATGCAACTCCTACTATAGAACATTTTAGGTCAAGTTTAAAATATAAGTTACCTATCAAGTGTATTTATTCCAGTTTATCTCAGCAACTGATTCATACTTCAATTAAGCAGGCTAGCAAATATTCAAATCTGGCACTTGAAGTGTTGTTCTTGGTTCATTTGTAATAGTACTATTATTTTATTTTGATAGAATTTCATCTTTATTTAATCCTTTATTGTATCTTTTAAAACCAAGAAGAATGCGTGAAGATTTCTACGAATGGACAAGCATGTATTGATTTGGCAAATGGATGCAAATGAGCACACTCAACATAAACATACTGGAAGGTAAGTGAAATTCCTTTTAGTTGATCATTTAACTTTTATCGGCATGAGATATTTGAACTTGTTGGAGTTCCTTTGGTGGAAAACTGTTTCGTTGGTTTTAATAGTTCGATTTTTGCCTATGGACGGGTATTTTTATTTGCATAGAGTAACTGCATATATACTTTTGTTTTTGTTTAACTACATATGTTTAATCATTATGTATGATTTTGATTTTGTTTAACTACATATGTTTAATCCAGATGCGCTCATATTCTGAAGCATTGCTTGGAGATTTGTTGGTGCTTCTGCGAAGTGCACATTCTTTATGAAAATGATGGTCGTTTTGATTAGCAGCTGTATTCTTCTGTAGAAAAATGATGATCGTTATACATGAATGGTGTATGAAAATTATAGAAATTTTTGTTGCAATCGTTTGTACTATTAAAACTTTGTTGAAATAAAATTTTTATTTGTTTATTTCATTCTGTGACATACACAATTACTAAAATGAATACATTTAATATGTAGCATCTATAAGCTGATTTTTTTTATAGATTCATAAATCTATTGCAACGGGCATATACTGTTGCAAAAGGATCAGTTGCAACAGTAAAAGCCTGTTGCAAAAAAGTCTACTACAACATCTTATTGCAACAGGCGAAAAATATTGCGAACGTTTTGCAACTTCGACTGCACCAACAGGCGCAGGTCTGTTGCAATTGGTCTACTGCAACAGGTATTGTCTGTTGCGAAAAGTGTTTTTTGTTGTAGTGGTATCATTTGTGCATGTGAAATATACATAAAAACGATACTATTAATGATGTTACCAAATTTGTCTTTTATATCTTCAGGTTCTTCATTTTGAATTGTTTACCCTTTATTGCTGCTTTTTCCTGTTCAACATTTTCAATACTGTTAGAAATTAATATGGTAGTATCCGTTTTTTTCATCCACGAAATCATTTACCTAAATATTTTCTTCCCCAACCTTTCCCATTTCATTTTATTTAGCACTTTTCAGATAATATCTTCTTTTTTTGAGTTTTTCTCTTTAGTTTCCTACACTGTTCTTCATTCGCTCTTTTTTGCATTTTTGATTTCTTTGATTCAACTACAGTTTCATTCGATGATTATGTATCATTTTGTACTTGTTGTTTAGTATTGACTTGCTCATCAACTAGGGTTTCTGCAGTTTCTACTTGCTGTTTAACATCCACTTGAATTTGGGCTTCAACTTGAAATGTATCATTAGTTTGAACATTATCATTACGTTCAACATTTTGTTGGGGTTCCATCTGCGGTATCGATTCTACTGGGACTTCACATGTAGTATTAGTCTATGGAACAGCTAGTACTTGCGGTTCCAGTTGTAGTTGATTTAGAGATGAATTGTCATCTTACAGTGAGCTTTGGGGTGTGATTGGAGATGATGCTGATTTTGTTTCGAAGGCCATTAAAGTTGATTCCGATTTGTTTTAATAAAGTCAGAAAACCGGCTTTGGTAAAGGGAGTGAGATGGAAGATCGATCAGACGAGGGATGAATGAGTGACATAGTTATCGTCAATTTGGGTTGAGCTTTTTTCCTTCTAAATAAAATATATTGCGCTTTCATTGTGCATAATTTTTTTAAACAAATTGTCCTTCTCAAATTTTCCCCTTATTATGAAGGCACTTTCAATTAAAATGGAGAACGACATAAGCGGCTTTTGTGCAAAGCATTGTAATAAGGAGAAAGACATAAGTTAAGGAAGACAGCAATTTGTTACTTTAATTTTAAGTGAAAATAAGCCACACATCCTTAAAAAATTTCAAAATATAATGTGCATCCCTCCCAATTTTTACTTTCAAACCCAGTCCCTAAAATGAAAGTTCATGTTTTGTTAAAAAAAAAAAAAAAAAAAAGCGCTCCCATGTAAAAATAAATAAAAATTCTAAATTCTGCAAATTTTCCCAGAAGACCGCGGAAAAAAAAACTTGCATATATGTGTGCAAGTATTCATAATAATTGCACACCTGTATGCGAGTATTCACGAAGCAGTTTACGTTAGAAATCTTCAAAAAAAAATTGCATACATATTTGCAACTATTTTAATATATTTGCACACATGTATGCAAATATTGCATGAAGGTTTCACGTTGAAAAATATGCCTGTATATTGTTGTACATATGTGTGCAAGTATTATGAAATACCTGCATGCATGTATGCAAATAAATATGAATTGATTTGCATGCATGCATATTATTGCACACTAGTATGCAAGAATTATGTATTGCTTGCATGCATGTATGCAAGAAAACCAACGCAGTTACATGACTGAAATACTTGCATACATGAATGCAAGAATTTCAGAATATGTGCACACTATTATGCAGTTAACTGCAGTTACATTGTTTTCCTGTAATTTTGGTTTTTGACATGTTTTTTGATGGTTTTACGATCTGAATTTTTTCTTATGTACATGTTATATTAAATACGAATTTATGTGATTTTTTTAATATTTTTTTATCTTTATTTTTTTAGTGAATTTTTGAAAAATAGGGATGTAATTTACAATAAGTTTAGAACCGGATATGACGTGAATTTTGAAACTTATTAGGGATCTGAGACAAACACACCCAAATTTTAAAGCCTATAGTAGATTACTAAGTTTGCATATATGCGTATACATATTGTATTTTAACTAGAAATATTGTTTGTAGTTATCCATATGTGTATACATATACATGTTTAAATAGTCACAAATAAAATTGGTAAAAAATATGGATATGTCTCACATCCCTATGAATAACATATCAAAATATGAAAACGATCCGACCCTCGGGGAAATAAATAAAAAAAATATTTTACGATCTTCTGATGCATAAAATGCGGGTCGTTACATTCTCCCCCCTTAGGAATTTCGCCAACGAAATTCCAAAAAACCACAAGTAACCAAATCCCATTCCGCATGCCTATCATCCACGAGCAACCAATCTACAACCAATCTTGCATCCAACAAGCCATGCATCCGAAGCCCGAACCTAGCATGCGAGATTCTAAAAATAGCACAGGTTACAATGGTGTGAGGGTGACACAACATCAATGGGTCATACCAACGAAGAGTTCTGGATGGATCATCTTCATACTCTCTTCCATTTTCCGCATACAATCGTCATCATCCTCACTCCATTGCATCTTGACTAGCTTAACCACGTTCCTCCTAAGTTGTTTCGTGTCATTCCCCACAACGCGAAGCGGCTTACGAGGTCTCGAAACTATGGACTCGACTTCTAGGTCTTCATATGATCCAGTGCTACCACCACATTTGAATCATGCACACACTTCCATAGAAAAGACACATGAAAAACATTATGCGCACTCGACATCTTCTCTGGTAAATCCAACCTACATGCGACCTTTTTAATCTGCTCGACTATCGGAAACGGTCCCATGAACCTTGGACTTTATTTCCTTTACTTCTGAATCGAACAACATGTTTCAACAGTGAAATGTACATGAAAACCATATCAGAAACGTCGAACTCCAAATCCTTATAACGCTTATAGGCGTAACTCTTCTGACGATCTTAGGCTGCCTTCATTTGTTGTCGAACGATCTCAATACTATCTGATATTTCTCTTATCATCTCTGGCCCAAGTGTTAACTTATCTCCAGTCTCTAACCAATATGTCGGAGAATTACACGGTCTTGCATACAAATCCTCGAATGATGCCATCCCAATGCTTGGCCGGTAATTATTGTTATATGCGAACTCAACAAATGTAGATTGTCTTCCCACGATCCCCCAAAGTCCATCACACAAGATCTGAGGAGATCTTCCTACACTCGATTAACTCGCTCAGTTTGACCATCAGTGTGGGGATGATAAGCCTTACTCAAACGTAACTCAGTTCCTAAAGTCTCTTGCAAACTCTTCCAAAATCCACTTGTGAACAATGGATCTCGATCATTCACTATGCTCTTTGGGATACCATGGAATCGAACTATCCATTTAATGTGTAGTTCTACCAACTTCAACGTTGTCCTAGTCGATCTGATTGGAATAAACCTTACACTCTTGGTCGAGCGATCCATTATGACAAAAATCCCTTCATTTCCTGCCCTCGTCCTAGGTAGTCCATCAATAAAATCCATCGATACTTGCTTCCATTTCTACGTAGGTACTTCCAATGGATGAAGAAATCCACTCGGCTTCTTCTTTTCATCTTTCACCAACTAACAGTTCATACATATGGAAATAAAATTTCCAACATCCCTCTTCAGGCCTTCCCAATAATAAGATCTTTTCATGTCCCAATACATCTTATTACCACAAGGATGAATTGTCAACTTAGAGCGATGACATTCTCTCAGAACCTCATCTCTTAATCCATCAATATCAGAAACAACCAGTCATCCTTTCTTTCGAAGTCAACCATCTCGATCGACCTCAAATTCCTTATTCTTTTCTGGTTCCACTCTCGCTTCTAGCTTCTGGATAATCTTGACAAGCTTTTCGTCATGCTTTTGGCTTTCGCCAATCCTTTCGATAAGAGTAGGTATTATTGATAAGCTTGCCAGCATTTCAGGCTCCAACTCACACCTCGGTCCTGCCAAGTACTCGAGGTGCTTCCATTTGGAAAACATAGCTCCCAAACCTGCATGTCTTCGACTTAACACATCTACCACTGCATTACCTTTACCAGGAGTATAGGCTATACCAAAATCGTATGATGCCAAAAACTCTAACCACCGTTGTTGCCGAAGATCCAAATCCTTTTGGGAGAAAAGACATTTCAACGAATTGTGATTCGTAAAAAGCTCGAATCGAACTCCCAACAGGTATGTCAACACATCTTAGGAGCAAACACAATCGTTGCCAACTCCAGATCATGAGTCGGATAATTCCTTTCGTGCGGCTTCAGCTGTCGACTCGCATATACCACAACTCTATCCTTCTGCATCAGCGCTACCCAAAGTTTAGTACCACATGCATCAGTGTATACCACCATTTCCTCATTCCCGCTCGGAATAGTCAAAACATGAGCACTAGTCAGTCTCTCTTTCAGGATTCCAAAAGCTTGCTCACACTTCGCATCTCATGTGAACACTTGATTCTTCTTCGTCAATCTTGCTAATGGTGCAGCTATCTTGGAGAATCCTTGATAAAATGACGATAATATCCAGCCAACCCAAGGAAACTCCTAACATCCATCACAGTCTTAGGTTTATCCCAGTCCTGGATTACTTCCACCTTAGCGGGATCCACTGCTATTCCGTTTCCAGAAACAACATGGCCTAAGAACCTCAATTCATTCTTCCAGAAGTGACACTTCGAAAACTTAGCTCTTAGCTAATGCTTTCACAAGATTTCCAAAACAACTTGCAAGTGTGTCTTATGTTCTTCCTCATTTTGGGAGTAAACCAGAATATCATCCACGAACACAAGCACAAACATGTTCAACTGATCTCTGAAAACTCTATTCATAAGATCCATAAAATACGCTGGTGTGTTGGTCAATCCAAATGGCATCACCAGCCACTCAAAGAAACCGGATGGTGTCCTAAAATCTGTCTTCGGCACACTACCCTTTGCCACTCTCAACTGGAGAAATCCCATCGCCAAATCCATATGGGGGAACACTTTGGTTTTGCGAAGCTAATCAAACAAATCAATTATCCTCGTCAAGGGATACTTGTCTACTTGGTCACCTTGTTTAGCTCACGATAATCAACACACAATCTCAAAGATCCATCAGCCTTGGTTGCAAACACAACTAGTTCACCCATTCGGACATGCTTCTCCGAATGAATCATTTTCCCAAAAAGTCACTTACTTGCATCTCTAACTCTCATTGTTCTCTAGGCGCCATCCACCTAAGGGGCATAATAACAGGTCTAGCACCTTTGACAAAATCGATCCTGAACTCAATCTCACGATGTGGCGACAAACCTTTGACCTCTTCAAAGACATCATCAAACTTACTAGCGATCGACAAAGATGACAAGTCTTCCAGTGGAATTACAAGTGAATACAAAAAGCTTACGAAGACACCATCTTCTGGCTTACGTCGAATCACAACCATTCTCCCTTCCAGATTCCCGACTGTCACCTCTAGCTTCTCGCATTCCACTTTTCCCACATATATCTTGAGCCAGTCCAAAATGATCCCAAACCCAGCGAAGTTCAAAACAAAGCAATCACACACAAAAGAGCAACCATGACTCATCAAAACTAGACCACGGAAAATCATACATAAACTAGACGAACCCGTTACTGTATTAGTCACAACCAATGGTCTGTCACAAATCTTGGATTCTAAACCCAAACGACACACAAGCTCATTGCAAATTAAAGAATGTGATGCACCAGTATCAAACAACACTCGAACTGAAACACCGTCGATAGAAAGCGTACCTCGAACAACAACACTCTTTCCTTTCTCCTCCGACGTAGGAGCTCTCGAAGAAGATGGAACAACCTCTAAAGCATATTCCTTCACTATCTGCTTTAGCTCAACAAACTTCTTGAACAGAACTGACTTCTAGCCGGTAGAAATGAACTTCGTCTCAAACTTGATTCGGAACTGATCCCAAGTAATCTCATCCTCAAGAGTCTCTAATGTGACAGAGTTCCACCAATCCATAGCTCTGCCATGTAGCTGTCTCAATTCAATCTTCCACTTAGTCGCATCCTCAATACCCAAGTCTCCAAAAACCCGAATGTAAAATCAAGCCGCCCTTGAATCTATATTGTCAGCTTTGTCCCCTTGAACAGCTTCCCTCCAAGAAATGTGAAGTCCTTACACATCTTAGCAAAATCAACCATCCTAAGCACCTGCACCTGAATACCAACATCTACCGCGACTGCTTCTGGAGCTGGTACCTCCTCATGATCGCCGCCTCCATGGCCTCAAACATAGCTGGGTAATCAGGTATACCACCATCTCCCCCTCTAAGAACAGTCACCTCCCTAGCAATATGTCTCGAATATCGACGGCTCATTCTAAATCTGAAAATAGAATGATTAGTCCACATATGATGTGACGGCCCATCCCGCACCAACCGACGTTTACTCCAAAAGTGCGCTGTACACATGTCCAGTTAGCACGGAACGGGTCGTCAGAAGGAAAAAGAAGAAGGAAATGAACATACGAAGAACCTGTAGAATGTCTCATAGCGCATAGAACAAAATATAATAATAACATACTTGACATAAAACAGGAGAGACAGTGCATAAGCTGAAAATCAAAACTAAACATCATAGCAGCGGAAATTCAAAATACAGCTTATTACAACTTTTCAAACAGTCTCAAAGCAAAGTAAGATAAATGAGGTACACTACTAATGCCCAAGTAGCGACCACAAACGACACAGGGAGAATGTGTGTATATATATATATATATATATATATATATATATATATATCATACGTGGAAGCCTCCTGCCCGCCTCCAAATCAGCTACTCGCGCATCACCAGCTAACCTGTCTCTTGTCTGCTCGTGTGAGCACCCAGAGTAATAAGAGGAGACATAAAACTCTGGGTCAGACATAAAGCCTGGTATGAGCGATAAGCATCAAAAGTGAACAATAACAGGTAGACTAAAACATACATGAACCTGGACCTGCAACCAAAGAGTTAGCACTACATACTGTACAACACTCTAAGGTACCATATCAAACGGTGTAAAGATACGGAGGTGGGGGAGGTGTGCATGTCATAATGATGGCAAACAATCAAGCATAGCATCCATCCTCACATCTCTCACTCAGTGCGTAAAGCATACGATATTCGACGGCATATGCCCACGATCGGTTTGGGTCGGGTAAAGGGGGTCCGATCCGATCCAGCCTGCAATTTCCTGCAGTTCTTCCAGCGAGCAGTTTACGCCATTCGACGGCGTTTTCGACCATTCCAACTATTCTAATCAATCACAAAGCATACCATACAGTCATAGCAACATACATAATCAACCACAAGCATCAAAACATCAATATCATAAGTTAAAATGGATCAAACATACCCAAAACCCCATATTTCCCCTTAAGCATGTTTAGGTGAAACTAATGATAGGATTAGCAAAACTTAACCAAATTAACCCAAATTCATATCAGAGGTCTAAAACATCATTTAGGAATTTATGAACATTTTTCCCGAATTTTATCATGCTTAAATTCGCTAATTGGCACTAATCACCCCTAATTAGCCATAATTAGTGTAAAACTATGCAAATCACTCACCTTAGCCACAAAATAAACTAAGATCTGAAATAATTCTCTGATTTGATGTGAATCTCAATGCCAACAGCAGCTCCTATGTTGATTTGGTGAAGATCTTCCTTGATTTGGGGTTGCTAAGCCAAATCCTTGACCAAAAGATGATTTGGAGGTGATTTAGAGGTTAGAGGCCATTTTTAGGGTTTCTTGGTGATAAGTGGAGGCTAGAAAACTGAAATGGAATGATTCTCCATCTCATTTCAGCCCTCCCATAACTCTAATCCTGAAATGGGTTATGGGCCTACTCGCTAATCACCCTATTTGGCCCGGTTAAGCAGTTTTTTCACCCTCCAAACCTTGTTTCAGCCATATCTCCCAAACGGTAAGTCCGTTTGGCTATTATGACCACTCTACGGAAAGGTAAACCATCAAACGAATCAAATGGAAGTGGTTTCAGGTCAAAATTCCTTTCTAATCAAAAGTTATGGCCAAAACAGTACCAACTAGGGGCAAAATGGTCATTTAAAAAAATCGACAAAAATCATGAACATGGGAAATGACTCTAATGGATGTTTCCCAAAATTACATGACCATACGACTTCATACGGGAAAGAAATAAATATTCTACAATCCTATGATGTGTAGAATACGGGTCATTACACTCTCCCCCCCTTAAGAAATTTCGCCCCCGAAATTCCCTAATCCAAACACACACAAAGGTCCCGCATGCCTATCAACCATAAAACAACCATCAAACATGCAAAACAAGTAAAATAAGTCTATCCTAGCATGCGGAATAACTAAATCGCAAGGTAAATCTTACTAGGCAAAGATTTCTGGATGCATCTTCCTAATGCTCTCCTCTGTCTCCCAAGTACAATCATTCTCGTCCTCGCCCCACTGAACCTTGACTAGCTTCACCGACTTCCTTCGAAGTTTCTTCGTATCGTGCCCCACAATACGAATCGGCTTGCGGTTCCCAACCGCCTCGGGTTCTACTTCGAAGTCCTCCAACTGATCAGGTGAAATAGTCACATCTGAGTCGTGAACGAACTTCCTTAGTTGGGAAACATGAAATACATTGTGAACTCCTGTCATTTTCTCTGGTAAGCCAACTCTATAGGCCAAATTCCCGACTAGTTCAAGAACAGGGAATGGGCCAACAAATCTTGGTGCCAATTTGCCTCTCCTACCAAATCGTATCACGCTCTTCAACGGAGAGATCTTAACAAACACCAAGTCACCAACGGAGAATTTCAAGTCTCTTCTCCTCTTGTCGGCATAATTCTTCTGCCTATCTTGAGCAGCTTTCATTCGTTGCTGAATGATCTTGATCTT
The DNA here is from genome assembly GCA_030737875.1 of Allium sativum. Taxonomy (NCBI): domain Eukaryota; kingdom Viridiplantae; phylum Streptophyta; class Magnoliopsida; order Asparagales; family Amaryllidaceae; genus Allium; species Allium sativum. Next base: position 68,888,325 of record CM060922.1, read on the forward strand.
ATCCGACGTTTCTCTCACCACATCTGGTCCAAGCACAAACTTCTCGCCAGTCTCTATCCAACATGATGGTGAGTTGCACGGCCTTCCGTACAAAGCTTCATATGGAGCCATACCGATACTGGATTGGTAGCTATTATTATATGCAAACTCTACTAGATGCAAATGGTCATCCCATGATCCACCAAAATCCAATATACAAGCTCTCAAGAGATCTTCCAATATACGATTCACCCTCTCCGCCTGACCGTCGGTCTGAGGATGATATGCGGTACTGAGATGTAATCCTGACCCTAGAGCCTCTTGTAAGCTCTTCCAAAACCCACTAGTGAACAACGGGTCTCGGTCACTCACAATGCTTTTGGGTACTCCATGAAATCTCACTACCCAGTTCATATACAATTCTGCCAACTTGGCTGCTGTTCTGCTCGATTTGACTGGTATAAATCTTGCACTTTTAGTCAATCGATCCACAATTACCCAAATGCTATCATATCCCGATCTAGTCCTTGGTAGGCCATCGATGAAATCCATCGAGGCTTGCTCCCATTTCCATTCGGGAATTTCTAATGGTTGCAACAAACCACTAGGCTTCTTTTGCTCAGCTTTAACTAGCTGGCAATTCATGCATTTGGATATAAATTTCCCAACGTCTCTTTTCATCCCTTCCCAGTAGTAAGTCTGCTTCATGTCTCGATACATCTTATTACCACCAGGATGTATAGTTAGTTTTGAGTGATGACATTCTCTAAGCACTTCATCTCTCAAACCATTCACGTTGGGCACAACTAGTCTTTCATTCTTTCTAAGCCATCCATCCCGATCAAGCCCATACACATTCACCTCCTCATCGATACCCATCTTTAACTTGGAGATGATTTCCAATAGATTAGGATCGTCCCTCTGGTTAGAACCAATCCGCTCTATCAAAGTGGGTCTGATCGTCAAACTAGCCAGCATAAATGGATCTAATTCGCACCTTGGTCTGAAATCAAACCCCGCGATATACTCTAGTTGCTTCCATTCAAGAAACATTGCCCCTAAGCTGGCATGTCTCCTACTCAAGGCATCGGCTACCGCATTACCCTTCCCAGGTGTGTATGCGATATCAAAATCATACGAAGCCAAGAACTCTAACCATCTCTGCTGACGGAGATTCAGATCTTTCTGAGAGAAGAGATACTTTAACGATTTATGATCGGTAAACAGCTCAAATCTTTCTCCCAAGAGATAGTGTCTCCACATCTTCAGCGCAAATACAATCGCTGCCAATTCCAAATCATGGGTAGGATACTTCTTCTCATGCGGCATTAGCTGTCGACTAGCATAAGCTACAACCCTACCTCCTTGCATCAATACTGCACCCAGTCCGGTACCACAAGCATCCGTGTATACAGTCATCTCTTCATTCCCTTTAGGAATGACTAACACTGGCGCACGCGTCAACTTCTCCTTTAGACTCTTGAAGGCATCCTCACACACTCCGTCCCAGACGAAGGACTGATTCTTCTTAGTCAAATGAGTCAACGGTGCTGCAATCTTGGAGAAGTCCTGGATAAACTTACGATAATATCCAGCTAATCCCAAGAAACTTCTTACATCTGTAGCATTCTTGGGCGTAGGCCAATCCTGTACCGTAGCCACCTTCGCAGGGTCCACGGCAATACCACTCTCTGAAACAACATGGCCCAAGAATCTCACTTCCCTTCTCCAAAAATGGCACTTAGAGAATTTCGCTTTCAATTGGTGTTTCCTCAACACCTCCATCACTATTCTCAAGTGTCCCTTGTGTTCCTCCTCTGTCCTTGAGTAAATAAGGATATCATCCACGAACACAAGAACAAACTTATTCAACTGATCTCTGAATACTCGATTCATAAGATCCACAAAATAGGCTGGTGCAATGGTCAACCCAACGGCATGACCAACCACTCATAAAATCCAGACGGCGTCCTAAATGCCGTTTTCGGAACACTCTCATCTGCTACCCGAAGCTGATGAAATCCTGTCGCGAGGTCCAACTGGGAGAACACTCTAGGTCCTTCCAGCTGATCAAACAAATCATCTATCCGCGGTAGAGGATACTTATTCTTCCTCGTCACCTTATTCAACTCGCGATAGTCCACACACAAACGAAGGGAACCATCGCCTTAGTGGCAAACACAACTGGTGCTCCCCACTAGGAAACACTCCTTCTAATAAATCCCTTCTTCAAAAGATTGCTGACTTGCACCCCGAGCTCTCGCTGCTCCCTTGGTGCCATACGACGAAGTGGCATCACTATAGGTCTGGCATCTTTCACTAAATCAATACGGAACTCAATCTCTCGGTGTGGTGGAAGCCCGATCACCTCCTCGAAGACGTCCGGATACTGGCCAACCATGAGCACATCTGACAACTCATCCTGCGGGATGTCGAGGGAATTTACAAAACTAGCCATAACCCCATCACTAGGTAGGCTACCAAACACTACCCTCCGTCCATCATCCGCCCTCACTGTCACCAAAAAGCCCTTACAGTCTACCACCACCCCGTATCTTTGGAGCCAATCGACTCCCAGTATAATGACATACCCAGTAAAGCCCAAAACAAAGCAATCACATACAAACATACATCCATGACTCGATAAGACCAAATTCCTGCAAATCGTACTAAGGCTAGTCGAACCACCAATCAGGTTCGTCACAATCAATGGTCTATCGGCTATCTCGGGTTCCAGTCTCAACCTATCTACCAGGTCACTAGATATGAAGGAACGGGAAGCCCTAGTATCAAACAAAACTCGAACTGGTATATCATAAATAGAAAGCATACCTTTAATAACAACATTCTTTCCTTTCTCCGCCGCAGTTGGGGCATTCGACGAAGAAGGAACAGCATCAATAGCATATGCTTTCACAATCTGCTTCTCCTTAAGAGGTTGCGGACACTTATCCTTCTGATGTCCCACTTGACCGCAGTTGTAGCACTTCCTTTCCGCTGGCTTGGCCCGACATTCTTTAGCATAATGGCCCTTCTTTCCACAGCTGAAGCACTCAACATCCTTCTTGCTCTTTTTCTGGCCACCTTTAGATTGGTCCTGCTTCCTCTTATTCTGAGAATTATTCTTGCCTCCACCGCCTACTTGCGGCTTTGGCCCTTCTGCAGATGCAGCTTCAGTCTTTGACTTAGGGTAAAGACTCTCTGATCTCAAAGCTTTCCCCACAATCGATTCAAAAGTCTCATCGATGTGGTTGATAAGCCTTTCCCCCAAGTATCCATCCAAACCAGTAATGAACTTCTCATTCTTCTTTTCAGGAGTATCAATGAGAGACAGTCCATACTTCGACAAAATGTTGAACTCAGCAATATAATCAGAAACTGCCCTTCCATTCTGCTTGAGTTCCAAGAACCTCTTAAACAACACTGACTTCTGGGCAGCTGGAATGAACTTCTCGCTAAAGCGAGCCTTGAACTGATCCCAAGTAACCTGATCCTCTGGAGTAGCTGTTCTAATGCCATTCCACCAATTCATCGCTCGCCCTTGCAGCTGACGAGACGCTAGCCTTCTCTTCATCGCATCCTCGAGACCCAAGTCATCAAAGATACGGTCACAGCTATCCATCCAGTCTTGAACATCCGTGGCCGACTTCGTTCCGTGGAACGGCTTCCCACCAAGATTAGTGTAATCTTTGCACAACTTGGCGAAATCGACCCTAGGCGCCTGCACTACTGGGCCAACACCAATTCCAGGATTGGGAATTGCCCCTTGCACTTCTCTAAGCATGTCTCTCATGAGGTTAGTAAACATTGCCCTCATGTCAGCGGCATTCCCTTGGTTGGTCCCTCTACCAACACCCCTTGTGTCTTGGCTCATCGTTAATCTGTAAAAAGGGAAACGATTAACGACCCCATAATGGTGCTAGTGCAGTGCGACTTTATCTTTATACTACTAATAGTATATACATACATAGCTTTTGAAAACCAAAGTAATCACAAATACGCTCTCTCGTATACGTACTATCTCTCCCTGGTGTCTTTCCCTAGGTTAACTACGCAACCTAGAGCTCTGATACCAAGTGTGACGGCCCGTCCCGCACCAACCGACGTTTACTCCAAAAGTGCGCTGTACACATGTCCAGTTAGCACGGAACGGGTCGTCAGAAGGAAAAAGAAGAAGGAAATGAACATACGAAGAACCTGTAGAATGTCTCACAGTGCATAGAACAAAATATAATAATAACATACTTGGCATAAAACAGGAGAGACAGTGCATAAGCTGAAAATCAAAACTAAACATCATAGCAGCGGAAATTCAAAATACAGCTTATTACAACTTTTCAAACTGTCTCAAAGCAAAGTAAGCTAAATGAGGTACACTACTAATGCCCAAGTAGCGACCACCAACGACACAGGGAGAATGTGTATATATATATATATATATCATACGTGGAAGCCTCCTGCCTGCCTCTAAATCAGTTACTCGCGCATCACCAACTAACCTGTCTCTAGTCTGCTCGTGTGAGCACCCAGAGTAATAAGAGGAGACATAAAACTCTAGGTCAGACATAAAGCCTGGTATGAGCGATAAGCATCTAAAGTGAACAATAACAGGTAGACTAAAACATACCTGAACCTGGACCTGCAACCAAAGAGTTAGCACTACATACTGTACAACACTCTAAGGTACCATATCAAACGGTGTAAAGATACGGAGGTACGGGATGTGTGCATGTCATAATGATGGCAAACAATCAAGCATAACATCCATCCTCACATCTCTCACTCAGTGCGTAAAGCATACGATATTCACCACTTCGATCACCCAACATACCTTGCTACGATCACTTTGCCCCATGAAGTCATAAATGGCTTCACTGCACTGATAACGCAGCCACAAATCCTTTGCTATGTCCACTTTGCCCCATGGAGTCACAAGAACCCCACTGCACTGGCTCATAGCCTTACTAATCCTTACTATGTCCACTCTGCCCCATGGAGTCGCAATGACCCCACTGCACTGGCTCATAGTCTTACTACGCATCACCTTGCCCCTCAGGTCATAATGACCCTACTGCACTGATAATGTAGTCTTGCTACCATCACTTTGCCCCTCAGGTCATGATGACCCTACTGCACTGGTAAGTAGCCCATCATTCCTTCTTAGTGGTGAATCGAAGTTATGAACGTCGACAACTCCTTAGCACACGTCCCGCAGCAAAGTCCAACCATGAAGTGAACTCATTGGTTCCCCACTGGTTCCGGGATCCTGAGCTCTAACTTCCATTTGGACTACCTTTGCATCTCGGGTTATTGGTCATCACCATCGAATCGGATCGGATCAGCCTTCATATTCTTTATCGGATCGGCCTTAGACATTCGGATCGGGTCGCGCCTCCTGCGTCGGATCGGGTCGTGATCCTCCAGGTGATCGGATCGCCCTCCTCCATTGTCTCGTGAATCCATTCTCCATCGGATCGGTTCGGGGTTCCTCCTTCAAGTCGGTTCGTGCTTTCCCCCACTGGTCGGGTCGGGTCGGGTGCAACTTCCCAGGTAGTCAGCTCGTGAGCTTCTGAAGTGGATCGGGTCGTGCTCCTCCCTTCGGATCGTGGCGCCTCATCAATCGGCATCGGATCATGGAGAGGATTCGCAATTGGGGGTGGACATGCGGATCGCTGTCTTCGGATCGGATCGTGGCATATGCCCACGATCGGTTCAGGTCGGGTAAAGGGGGTCCGATCCGATCCAGCCTGCAATTTCCTGCAGTTCTTCCAGCGAGCAGTTTACGCCATTCGACGGCGTTTTCGACCATTCCAACTATTCTAATCAATCACAAAGCATACCATACAGTCATAGCAACATACATAATCAACCACAAGCATCAAAACATCAATATCATAGGTTAAAATGGATCAAACATACCCAAAACCCCATATTTCCCCTTAAGCACGTTTAGGTGAAACTAATGATAGGATTAGCAAAACTTAACCAAATTCATATCAGAGGTCTAAAACATCATTTAGGAATTTATGAACATTTTTCCCGAATTTTATCATGCTTAAATTCGCTAATTAGCACTAATCACCCCTAATTAGCCATAATTAGTGTAAAACTATGCAAATCACTCACCTTAGCCACAAAATAAACTAAGATCTGAAATAATTCTCTGATTTGATGTGAATCTCAATGCCAACAGCAGCTCCTATGTTGATTTGGTGAAGATCTTCCTTGATTAGGGGTTGCTAAGCCAAATCCTTGACCAAAAGATGATTTGGAGGTGATTTAGAGGTTAGAGGCCATTTTTAGGGTTTCTTGGTGATAAGTGGAGGCTAGAAAACAGAAATGGAATGATTCTCCATCTCATTTCAGCCCTCCCATAACCCTAATCCCGAAATGGGTTATGGGCCTACTCGCTAATCACCCTATTTGGCCCGGTTAAGCAGTTTTTCACCCTCCAAACCTTGTTTCAGTCATATCTCCCAAACGGTAAGTCCGTTTGGCTAAAATGACCACTCTACGGAAAGGTAATCCATCAAACGAATCAAATGGAAGTGGTTTCAGGTCAAAATTCCTTTTCAATCAAAAGTTATGGCAAAATCAGTACCAACTAGGGGCAAAATGGTCATTTAAAAAAATCGACAAAAATCATGAACATGGGAAATGACTCTAATGGATGTTTCCCAAAATTACATGACCATACGACTTCATACGGGAAAGAAATAAATATTCTACAATCCTATGATGTGTAGAATACGGGTCATTACATATGAGAAAAACTGCAATGGGGTTCAAGCGCTACTATACTATACATTATAATATAGTATAGTGAAAATTAGGCACACATTCCTAAAAGCAAACTTAATTAGGCTCACATCCGGTCATAAACTTATTATAAATTAGGTCCCCATTTTTCAAAAGTAGGGAAAAATGAATAAAAAAAATAGGAAAATTATTATTCAAATAAATTATGCATTCGACAAAAAAATCGCTCAAAAAAATTCAAAAAACACGCAAAAAAAAAACAGTGAAAAATGCATTTAAATGCATAATGTTATGCAAGAATCCCAATTTCTTGCATATATATGTGAAAGTATTTCCAGAGTTGCATTCGCATTTGATTTTTTTACATATTTTTGTGCAAGTATTGCATCATTCTTGCATAAAAATATGCAATATTTCATAACAGTGCAACTCAGTTCATTTTTATTTGTATTCAAGTGTGCAAGTAAATCCGAAACATGCACACATGTGTGCAACATACCCGCAGGAAAACCGTTAGCATAATTCCCTTTACGCAATAATTGCATATATGTATGCAAGTATTGGCAATACTTGCATACATGTATGCAACTTTTTTTTCTTGGCGTGGACTTCTGCTATTATTTCCAGATTTTAGAATTTTTTTTAATCACCACCGCACTTTTTTCTGGAAGAAAATGCAAGAGGCGTAACAAAATAAGTAGCAGGCGGAACCATGAAAGTAGGATGCGGATCCTACAAAAAAGGAGGCGCGAATTCAAAAATACGGGGCGGGTTTATATTATAAACTATAACCGGTTGTGAGCCTAATTTTGAAACTTAATAGGGACCTGTAAAAAACGCACCCTATAGTATACATCCATCAGAAAATACAAATACGTCTCTCATAGGTCATTACTCCCACGAGCTTTGGATAAAACCGATTAACCAAAGCTCTGATACCAAATGTGACGACCACTACGTACCTCCTGCACAAACCGAGGAGAAGTGCATTGTATGACGTGCCAGGTCGATACTGCAACGATCATCAGGGTAGAATATCACACATGAAACCTGTCGTATAACTCACAGCACAAAGATAAAATATAACAAAACATATACAATAGGCAGTAATAATGAAGCATCATTGAACATAATCTTAAACTTTCATATCATCATGAGAATATCCATACATCAAACTGGATTACATCAGAGTCTGTACAATAAGCCTTACCACATGTTCACTCTAAGTAGCATACATCGTCAACGATAGCAGCGGAAACAACAAAATATGTATAGTAGGAAACTGATATGTAAGCCTCCTGCTCGTCATCGCTCAGTAGCATCGTCCTCATCAAGATCTAATACCCACTACTTGCTACCTAGTCTTCCTATCCACAACATGGATGAATAGCCCAAGATAATAATAGGAAAACATATAACCTTGAGTCAGACAATAGTATTAATGAGCGATAAAACAGCTATAGCCTTTCCCACGACTGATAATCATCTAATCCACCAACACATCAATAGAAAAGAAACTAAAACATGTCTCCTCCACGACTGACAGTGATAGCCTTTCCCAGAGAATTAGAGAAGAAACAAAGATATCCATAGCAACCAATTATCAAGCGTAAACTGTCCTAATCGAGCTCAACACCTCCTAAGCATAAACCTCGAAGGCCGAAACCAACATCAGATAAGTACCCAAGAGATATCACCCTGGACGTCGGACAATCTACACAAGACGATATGAGCAAACAATAACATGGATGGCTCTGGCTATCACCGCCTACCTTGCCTTGAAACCATCCTTAATAGTATGATTAGCCCATCTTGCCATCCGTCAAGGGAAAATGGTAACCTCGGTTTCAACGAAACTCCATACACCTTCGCGACTCCTATCTAGGCCCATCGTGGCTGCCCATGGTACTCGACTCATCAAGTCTTTTGGTGCCCCCAGTATACTCCTTCTTTGAGTCCGCTAGAACCTGTGACGATCCCTCGGCCTTCAATAACTCTAGCAATCCACCTTGATGACTATCTATAAGCTCAAGCGCCTTCTCAAGCAACCATAACCCATGAGCTCAAACATCCTTGAGTTGTCTTCATAACTTCGTTTTATTTCATTGAACAATGACGCTTCACTTTGCTTTGAACATTCCATCTGAATTTACTTCGAAGCTACGCCTATCGTCGAGCCAAAATAAACTTCATATGGTTATTATTAGATGGACCGAACCCTTTCTGGACCGCAATCGATCCATATGGATCACACGACCGATCCATGCTTTCCACCGAGCTTCTGTGTCTTTAGTCGATCGATCAATACACGAGCGATCCAACTCCACCGACCGATCCATAAGAGCCAACACCACATATCGATCCATCTCAAGCCTTTACATACTCCACTTTGCCCGACCAATGATCCATCGTTCTAGATGATCCAAGCTTGCCTTGACCCAATGATTCCACCATGAGCCAAGTCCGATCCATCACCATCGATCCATCAAGCCACGATACATGTGATCCATAAAACCACGATACATGTGATCCATCAACCCACGATCCATCGATGCACACTCCACCCGAGCCACCGATCCATCCATTTCTTGTATCACACTTCAGGCGATCCATGCTTATGTGACCCATCACTTCATGCTTTCCCAGATCCATACTTTCCACGTCACCATCGATCGATCAAAGCTTCATGTGATCCATTGCCAAATCCACTTTCGCTAAACCGATCCACACAGTCTACGCTTTAACGATGAACATCTATGCATCCATCTCATCCGAACTGGCAAATTTCAACAAACAATCAATAACAATCATCAACCAGCATTATCACAACAATTAATTACCATTTAATTACATGAAATTCACCAAATCATCATAAAACGATAAAAAAAATCAATAAATGGATCTAAACTTGCATAAACATAGAATCAACATATGAATTTACTGTTATAATCTTGCTAGATTAGATCCTATGGTGATTTGAGTTAAATATATACTTACCACCATTAGGTCTGGGTGAAAATGACTCGAAATGATGAAATTAGGACCAAACAAATCCATATGCTCGATTGAATCCGTGTGAGAGATGCTTATCACTCACCAAATCCACAAAATAGCTTGAAATCAATAAATCTCTAATTTGGACAACGAAATATAGCGAAGAACATCCTCCGAATCAATCAAATTGATGCGGTCTATCCTTCTTCGATGTTGATCTTCAATCTTCTTATGCAAATCTATGAATTGAATGAAATGGAGGTGTATTTGGTTGAGTCGGAGAATCATAGGCACCCAACCAAATAAGAGAATGAAGAAACTAAACTGTTCTCTTTACTCCTACCCTCCTATTTATAGCCAACAAACCCTAGCCTTAATGGGCCTCACTAATCAGTCCACTAATGACTAATTATCTGTCCATAAAACTAGCAGCACTAAAACTGCGATTCCTCCAAAACCTCTCAGCCTAAACTTTGATGTGACCACTCTACAGAATTGGAAACGCCATTTCCGATCCAATGAAATCGATCGCAGCACCTGAATCAATTCCAGTCAAAATTTGTGCCCTAAACAAGAACAACAGGGGTAAAATGGTTACAAATAAAATTGGTAAAAATCATGGATAAGTCTCACATCCCCATGAACAGCATATCAAAATATGATAATGACCTGACCCTCGGGGAAATAAATAAAAAAGTATGTTACGATCCTCCGATACGTAAAATGCGGATCATTACAAACACAGTGTCATGATATATGTACATGAAATACGTAAAATGCGGATCATATTGTAAGCATCGTTCGATTCTCAACCTTGCTAAACCACAAAGTCCAGTACAAGAGAAAGTGAATATTGATGAGCAGTAGCTGGACAATGTAGTCGGCAAGTGGTAGTAGAAGCTCCATCAAACAAAAAGGCTTCAAATCTGGCCAAATCCAATAGGTGGAGAGTGCTTTTAGCTTAGAACGATGATGAACTCACTGATGATTTGTAAGCGAATGTCAAATTCATCATAAATAAGCTTATTCATTCCGAATTCATTTGTGCTAATTTAACAACTTGAAATCTGATCTATTACAGTACTTAGGCATTGAACATTAAGTTTGTCTCAAATTATACACCATAATTTGTTTGAGTATCAATATGTATAGGAATTTTTTCAGTTTGGATTATCATACTTTTAAGATGGTGACCATGATTATTATGAAATCGGTCAAGTTTGTTTGAAGATTGATTGGCTTAGAGTTGTAACAAAATTGTGTTTTTCTATGGATATTTACCTACATTTGGATTTAAGATTTTTACAGTTATACCTCAGACTCCATACTATTTAATAACACCATCTTTTTTTTCATGTGTTCTAAATATACAATACAACGTACTGAGTTTAGAGCTTAAATTTTATACATTATTAAAGTTGCTTCAATCACTATTTCAATAGTATAAAAGAAATAGGTGTGATGATATGGGGATCCACTTAAAATAGGCACTGGTAGACAAACATCTAAAACATGCCCCAATGAAATAGCAACGACGAAGATATATAACAAATGTTATTGAGATCCTGTAGACAAAGAGGTGTTCAAAAATAACTGCAGATATAGAGAAATTGATAAGAGATGAAGAATAAAATGAGTACAAATGGGAAGATGACGAGCATTATGCTTTATAGCTATCTATATTGAACAATAAATATTTTTGTTTTTTTTCATGTTGAGAAACAAGCGAAAGGAGATAGATTCGCGCAAGCATTGATTTTGATGAATTGCTGCTTAATGCGAAGGAGGACTTGGATGTTGCTGATGAAGAGGAGCTAATGTTTTTAGGATAGGCAGTGAAAAAACCAAGCTAAATGAAGTGGAGATGGACTGAGAAGTTGGGACTAATTTGATGAAGGCAGAAGAGTAGAAGGGGAATGGTTAAATTAATGTCGAGGAAGAATTAAGAGGACTGAGTGAAATCCTTTCTACAATAGTAACAACAGTATGTATGATGTTCTTATGGGATGAAAGTCATTACAAATATATGCTTGGTTTCAACTTCAGAGATGTATATTGGGTATTTGTCGTTGTAATAAAGTGTTTACTATATAGCATTCTATTTTGTGCTAATTTAGCAATTTTTTTTGTAAACGATAAACTTTAATATTGAAATGCATTCTCCATCATGTGCAATTTATGCGTCTACAATTATTTAGCAGTTTCCATTTTACTGTAAAAATAGAGGTGAGTTACTTCACTATTATAGTTAGTGTTTTCTTATAATCATAGCTATTAATTTAAGTGTTACCTATGTTGAAGTGGGTGCTATTTGAATAATATAATGCATGTTGTGGTGAACAACATCGATAAAACCAATGTGCATATAATGCACATTTGTTTTTCTATACCCATGTGCGGAGTACGAGTACGCACTAGTTAGAAATAAAAGCGTGTTGATTTGAAGTACATGAGTTAATATTTTAAATATTTTGCTAATATGTTTCTACAAAATGCGCTCTCCTTTCAATTTTTTGGATATATTTAATTAATGTACAGAGTCAGGTGTGAACAATAGTATGTGCAATCGCCGTAATCTCTATTTATCCCATGTAAGCCTGTAAGGTAGTGCCTGGTGGTATATTTGACCCCAATTTTCTGAGTTAGGCGCATGTAAATAAGGTTAATATTAATAATTTTTAAAAATTAATAAGAGAGAGTAAGCCATTGGAACTCAAACATCATCTTAACTTTATTGGTTTGACTTCTCATACTAAAAGAAATAAATACGTCATTATGCAAACTTTGACAATCAATTAAAGTATCTATTTTGTAGTTGTACTATGATTCAATCATAATAAAATGTAATGAATTTTGTTTTGGTAGTTGACAAGTAAATAGCTTATATTTATTGATAATGATCGAAAATTATATTTTACTATTTCATGTCAATTTAAAAGTAAGATCTTCATTTTATAGATAAAAACATGCATTCATATCTTTGTAAACAATCTCAAGAACTTTGCATATTGCTTTGGATTTTGTGGGTAGTATTCGTTGAAAATCTTTACGAGACAACACTCGTTCTAGTGGGAACAACCAAATTTTTAATAACTTGTTGCATGCATTCAATACAATTGTTTTCCTACAAAATGGATTTACCTTAGTTGTACTTTATTCAAGGACAAATAAAAAGACAAGAGTGGAGGTATTTGATGTGGAGTTATTGGATGTGCATGTAAAAACATGCATTTTTACTCATATACTTAATCTTCTTTTATTTAAATAAATGTCATATCATGATGTTTTCGCATGTTTTAAATCCAAATATAAGCATGTTTTAAGATCATCATTCACTCATCTACATAAGAGCAAATGATCATTTTATGTATGTGATAATTTGAAGAAAATTTTCTTAAATATTATAATTTATTTATAGGAAAATGAGTGAAGAATGAAAAATCCTTCATGGATTTATATATGAATACATGTTAAAGGCTTGAATAAAGTAATAATAGAAGGAATTGTATTAACATGGAAGAGGTCCACCTACCCATTAACTTGTGGATCACAATAAAAAACAAAAGCAAAAGTTAATCGAGGATTAATTAAATGTCAATGATGAGTTGAAGGCTACTTAATGAGGATGATATTTTTTGATGGTAGCAAAATATGGAGTAGAGTTTTAGGCGTATAAATAACCCTTTTATGTTTATGTAGAATAATCTTACTTTTAATCCATAGTGTTGTAGGAAAAAATTAGAAATAAAATATGTTGTAAGAAAAAATTAGAAATAAAACATTCTCTTTGATGGCTTCTTAGCGTTATTTTTTTATGTAATCTTCTTTTATGATTTTGTTTTTATGTTATGGTCTTTTATGTTATTTTCCACAATGCTTCATTTTATGCTTACATAAGTAGTTTAGTTTCTTTTTTATGTATGTTTGTTAGATCTTGTTTTTATTAATTAGACTTCAATTTCTCTATGTTTATCTTGAAATCTAATTATGTCAATATGTATGCAAAATGAGTAGCTAAGAACCCTCAATTAGAGGTAATAAAGCTCTCATTAATCGTATAAAATTTACATAATGATCTTATTTATGATTACTTAACTAAAAATTGAATTTTTATGTAAGTTTTTTTGGTTTAACATTGAATTTGATAGTTTATGCTTGTTCAAAACAAATAGGTTATGCTAAAAAGTACCAAAAAACAAGTTACATTTTCATCTAAAGATAATTATGGTGATGAGAGTAAAATTAAAACCAAAATTTGATGCTCTTTGTTACTAGTTAAATAGTAATAAAGCATGCTTAAGGTAGAATTTATTTTTAATTTCTTGTCACTTTCATAATAGTTTACAAGTGGGTTATAGGCTGTATTAGAGTTTGATGGTTTAAGTTGTATTGATTAATAACAAAATTAGGTCATTCTTATAATAGATGCATTCATTAATTTTACAAATGTTTTTAAAATGATCATATATTCATTTTTTGTTGATTTGTATGATCATGAGATGAGATTTGCCTCTAAACTTCTCCTAGTCTCATAACTTAATTCCAAAATCTATACTAGTTTTTAGCAATTTTTAGTTTACAACATTTCTAAACTTCTTGGTTTAATCTGATTAAGTAATATTAAAATTATTACTTTCACTATAGAACGATCTATACTTGTACTACAATTGAATGCCATGAGCTTGCGATATTTAATATTTTAGAAAATTCGGCAATTTTCCAGTTAATGGAAAATTTACGTCTGAATTCATTTTACAACACCGAGCATGAGTGTAATGTCTTAAAATAAAGGAACTTCCACGATATCTTGAAAAATCTCTCTATGAAAACACTTGGTTGAAAAAGGCTATTCAAGCCATGAACAAAGAGATAAGAAAACTAAATAAACAATAGTTTAGAATAGTAAAAAAGGTAGATAACTGAAACCTTATTACAAAAAAATCGATAAACTAAAGTAGAAGTGAAAAAAAGGTAAAATTGGAAAGGCTTTCACACCTTTTAATAATAAGCTATCACATATTTTTATGGAAAAAGGAGGTCTTTTCCCTAAAGACTTGAGTTCATGGTTGATGGATGTATTACATATGGTAAATAAAATCTTTTCTCATAGTTAGTCCTTTTTTTTGAAAACATAAAAAAGTGTTAAGGCCCACGGTCCAAAAGACTATTGGGTACATATACCCAATTGAACCCGAAGACAACATTACAAGCCAATACCAAACCCTAGCCGTAATACAGAATGCAACTATACTTCTTATCTCTACGAAAACCTTAATAATGGCGAGCTCTCATGAGATAGAATCTCTGTTATACTTAGTATTCTTCAAGGCGGCTTCCAAATGTAACCAACTTTGTTCTCCTTCGATCTCAGAGGAGAATCAAGCTGACTTTTGGCTATATTATTCTTCAAATCGGTTCTCTCACAATCAATCTTAGCAGTGATGCTAAGAATCGACCCAATCAGGGTTCCATAGCTGTCTCTAGGTCTTTTGAAGTCTCTATAGTCATCTGACTTACCTTCATTGCTGCTTTCACCATCACCCCAGCTAGATAAGTGATAGATATGGTTATTAATCAAACATTTGTAGTGATACTCCCCCACTCTTTGTAATAAGCTGAACTTTTCTTCATGTTTTCTTTTGCTCAGGTATTTGTTGAACTCTGGATCGCTGCTAGAGGCATTTCTATCTGATTCAGGTAAAAACAGTATATTACTATTCGATTTATATTCAAAATAAGGATAACACGAATTAGTAATTTGTTTACTTTCCTTATAGAAAAGATTTCTATTATCAAAATTGAAACATACTCCAAGAAGGAAGTCAGGGTTGCAATGAATATCCTGATAACACTCTGGATCAGTATTGGTTGGAAGGTGATCTCTATCCCATGCAATAGGTGAGAACCATGCATTATTGTTCGAAAACTTTGAAAAAATATTATGACTATCCAACATATTGTGTTTACTTCCCTTGCAAAATTGATGGCGGTTAGCAGGGATGAGATGTCTTTCTCCAAGCAGGAAGTCAGAGTGTTTGCACTTGTCTTTGTTGCCTTTAACCCCAAAGTCATTGGAACTTGGAACATAAAAAGGCTATGAAGTATGTGGAAGCTCTGCTTACCATTTAGTAAGAAGTCTTCAACTTACTTATCATAGTCTTCATCATTACTAAAATTGTATTGATTATTTATGTTGTCATTCTTATGTCTGCTTTCTCTTCTCATAATAATTTGGCTATTATTTAAGATATTCTTCCAAAGTGGGTTACAGTTGATTTCTTTGATTGTATGGAGCCTTTGGTTCATTTCTTTCCAAATATAATATATCATAGCAGTTAACAAAACACAAGTCTTATTAAAAAAATGGATTTCAAAATATATTCAATACTGCTTCTTATATCTAATGTAGGGATATATTGATTGAATCCCAAAGTGCTATCTAAATCCTTACTCCATTAACAATATCTATCTCTGGTAGGTAATTTATTAAGAAGTGTAAAAAATGCACAGTGAGCCATTTTTGGACTATTGATTTTGCAACAAATTACCTTGTACCAATCGACCTCCACCTCATCCCCTTTATGATGCTCCCACATTTATTTTGAAAGAAAATTTCTCCTTTGAGCATAATTTCCGAACCCATTCCTCTTTAAATCTGCTTTGATCAATTTAAAGACAATTTATTGCCTCTTTGAAAATAAGAGCTGCAGTACAATTATGAAAGCTCCAACAATTATTAACAATAATTTTCCGAACCTTATCATTAACCCCCCTTAAAAGATATAACTTCTTCCAACCAAGGAGAATATTAAGTGAGTTACCATATATCCATGGGTCAAATCACAAACTAGTTTGATTACCATCCTTTAATTTTTTTCTCAATAAGGTTTTTACCCATATCTCTACAATCAAGAATATTTTTCCAAACATAAAAATGTTGACTATCTTTTCTAATAATCCAGAAATTCTTATTCTTTAAATATTTAACTTTCATCCATCTAGCCCGTAGTAACTTACCATTTAAAAATTTCCATAATAATTTAAATTTGCAAACCTCAGAAAGGTCTCTAATATTTCTAAGCCCAAGTCCACCAAATTTTTCGATCTTGCAAACTTTTTCCCATGCAATTTTATGCTGCTTACCTCTCCAAATAAAATTTGCACAGTACTTTTCAATTTTTTTATTAGAAGTAGCAGGAATGTTGTGTGTTGGAATCCAATATATGATAATTGCTATGATGACTGTGTGTGTGAGTTCCATTCTACCAGCCATGGACAATAATTTTCTAGGCCAACCTTATAATTTTCTATGAATGATATCAAATAATCTAGAAAAGTCTGTATTTTTAATCTGGTTAATGCTTAATGGAAGGCCAAGATACTTGACTGGTAACGTCCCTTCTTTGTATTTTAACAGATTCAAAATATCATCTTTATGCAAAGCCTCTTTACTGAAATAGATTTTGCTTTTGTTTGAATTGACAGTAAGGCCAACAAATTTTTCCATGTTTTCCAGTATAGTTAGTTCTTGCAACAATGGGATGTGCTTTTGTAATGTCGACAATTCTTTCAACCAAATTATTAGTACTACTACAAATTTTATTTTTGAAATTAAGTAAAAAAAAATGGGCTAGGCCCGGTATATGGATAAGAACCCGAAATCCCTCGCCAAATGATCTAGGTAGAGCTATGGTCACACTATGCCGCACGTCACGTTACAAACTAGAGAAACATCGAGAACAAAGAAAAATTCAAAAAAGGAATATTCTTCCAAACAAACAACTTTATACATTGAATCCCTAGCTTTCCCGATCTCCGTCCTCTCTTAATATGACAAATGGTAGTTAAATTTACTTATTAATCCACCAAAATCAAACTAAAGCTTATCATTACTGATGTCTTTGTGGTATCTGGAAGATTTGAAAAGATTACGCTCCAAATCTATAATTCTGTGTGCAATAGAACGAAATCGGGAAGAATAACTTCTAGATATGGTATAATTATTCTTTAAATCTTAATAATTATTTATAGTATACTAATTCCGGGCTTGATAAACAGGGATAAGCAGATCTAAAACATTGTGAGAGCTGGTTTCTTCGCAAGAAACCAAAGAAATTGTACAATCTTCATCGGTATTGCAGATGGCTCAACTCCTATCTATTTAAACATAGCTTGATGAAGAAAGCTTTCACTATGCTTATTTCCAACTTCTTTGCCCCACCATTTAGATAAGTATCTAAAACAGGTTTTGCTTCTGAACTTTCTCTTAGATCTTTTTATTATAATTTTTCTGCCTATGTTGATTAGAATTAATCTCTTTTCCATGTTGCTTTAGCTTTGTTTATGTAGTTCCTTTCTTTCCGTATGTGATAAATTGCAGTAGTTAGCAACATATGAGATATGTTTTTCTCTAAGGAATTATTGATAAAATCGTATTGATGTGTAATATAGCTTGCTTTAGCTCCATGGAGTCATTATATTTGATTTCCGTAATCTTTTGAATGTTGTTTCAAATATGAAAGAAATGTTTGCACTAAAAAAATAAATAAATAAATAATAGATTCTGACCCAAATAACATAATGAATCGGTATATCCCCATTTATCATTTTGTCCTTATCAGGTAACTAATTATTGATAGAAAATATGCATAAATTTCAATTTTTTTAATTATTAATCCTATTCCAAAAACATTCATACTACACTAAAATAGGATATTTGCTTTTCGTTTGAAGAAGAACTTACCATTTTTTATCTACAATTCATACCCAATAATCTGCATTAACATTCATATAAACTAGAATTTTGTTAATACTTTCATCATCAGGATTAGAAACTAGAAGAATGTGTTGTCATTGGTTAATATTATTTTAGGTCTTCTTTTTCGGAAACACTTTATGAATAATTTTCAAGAAAGTTGCAAATATTTGTTGTTTTTGCAAAGTTTTATATATGCAATTAGTGTGCAAATATTTACAATTGAAAGGACAAATGTTCATAGTTTAAACTACAATTATTTGCATTTTTAATAAAAAAATACACATATTTCCTTAATACTATTTGATTTTGGTCATATCAACTTTCAAGCATGGACATATTTAATTCTTGTTAATAAAATTTAAAACTTATTGAAAAATGCGGAGGGCTAAATCGAAAACATATTTCTTGGAAAGTGTAACTGAGTATTATGTTTGAAAATAAGGGTGCTTTGCTGGTCGCCACCTTATGCTATTCCCAAAAAAATGTGGATGTTAGGATTGATAAGGAATAAAGCAGAAAAAGTTAAATAAGAAGTAGAAATTCCAACAGAAATCCAACTCCACATATTTTATACTTATATGATTAAGTAGCATTAGTATGACATTATTCTTACTATCCCTTACCTATACCTTTCGGGTGCAAATTTTTTGGATATTTACATAAATTTAGCATCCAATTATTATTATCTAATGTTGGAAGCTTTTACCAAAAATTATTTTAATTTATATTAGTAACAAAATTATTAAATTACGTTATCACTATAATTTTGAAAAATTTGAAAAATATTCATATGTAACTAAATTTAAAGTGGATTAAAGCTGGAGGAAAAGAAAGCGTAAGGACACCCCTCAAGTTCTCTTCTCTAAGAAATTTTTAAATGCCTCTAGTGCATAGGACCCTTATTCGCATTAAGGATGCTTCGTCTGTAGTGAAGATTTTGAAAATTGTGCGTGATGTTTTCCAAACTTCTCTGCAAAACTTAACGTCAAGTAAACAAGGTATCATGAGAAGACCACATTTTTGTTATATCTCACTAACACTGCATGCTTTACTAAAGTTGCACTAATGTCGTATACGAATAGCGTCTACAAATAACATAATCTAAGACTCTAGGAGAAATCAACTAACCGGGCATAAGTAGAAGTGTTATAATTTCAATATACCTTAGAACTAGTTAATCATGGAACCCTTGATATGAACAAAAGACCTATGTTGATTTAGTTTAGATAAAATCACTGAGAATGAAATGGATTAGCAGAAATCGTACCTGAATCCATTGGTGTTTATGAAGATAAACTAGACTTTGATTATGTTTATATCTGAAAATTGACACAAACTTAGATCTGTATTAGATTTGAATCCATAATCGCTGCTTTTATGAACTGATTAAGCGAAAGAGAGAATTTTGAAAGGTAAAAGTTGAATCCATGTACCAAATTGGCATATACCCTAAATCTGAATTATTTTCATAGAAGATATTAAAAGAATAAACAGATTTTATGTAAATTGAGAATCATAACCCTTTATTTTATAATAGTGTGATATAGTCAGTTTGTCCCATTAATAAATTAAAACGACTTCGGTTAAATATTTTATTTCTTTATTTGATCACTATAATTAGGCTTTACATCAAAATAGCATACCACGTTTTATTTTAGATCTGTGATCCATATGTTGAAATTTTGCAGTAAGAAGTGCTTAGTATTCCCTATATTCTATATATAATACTAATATTTATATCATCCTAGTTCTGCAAAACAATGCAGGAAGAAATTTCGTAGATTTGGACCACATTTTGAACTTATCACGACCACTTTACAAATTCATTACAAACATAAACTAGATTTGGCCACGTCAATGATATGCTGAATTTTAGCGCTAAAGAAATTTAAATGTCCCTGACCTATTTAGCAGAAAAATGAGACATATAGCGTCAACTTTCGGAAATTATCATGATGTATTTAAAATAGTCATCTATGTCAATTTACAAACGGCTACACCCATAACTTCTTAACACACACCGTGAAATGAAATGAAATAGTATACACCAAAATTTTCTTTTCATACACCATGTCTTTCGCAAAATTACGCTTTTATATTTTAATCATCTTCCCTCTTTGACATTAAAACTAAATTACATGAAACCGAGAATTCGTTGCAATAAATTTACCTAAAATTCAATAAAAACTTTAATTTTTAACACTAGTATTGTAAACTCTTGATTGTTTTTATTTTAAAAATAAGCTCCACTTTTAGATGATTGAACACATTGATAGAGTTTTAGTTGTAAAAGTTGCCTAAATTGAAATTTTAAGTTTTATTAACTTCAAAAAATTCTACAAATTTAATTAAATATTATAGATTTTAAAGTTTTAATCAGATGCATTATGCGGCAGGGTTGAAAATGCAAATAAGTATAAGGGTAGCATGGTCATGGTTTTTCTTATTAAAACATTGGTGTATGTTAAGAAATTATTGGTGTATAAATAGATTTTTTCTTAAAAACATACACCAACGACTATTGAAAAGCTTCGTATGTCATTTTTTCAAATATATCAAGGGTTTTCCAAAAGTCACCGGTATATAATTTTAAAAAGGGAAATGTTGTCAATAGAAAAAAAACACACGCTCATGTGATTATAATTGATTTATATTTATAGTTAGTTTCTAAAGTAACCTATTTTTGCAATATGATCAATAAAAGGGTATAAATCCACAAAATTATCAGTATTAAATGCCCTACTAAGATGCCACCTTTTTTAACATTTTTCTTAAGATGCTAATAATATAGATCGTAGATGGGATGTAGTTAAAAATGCTTGTGACCATTCATTAGTCGTTCTGGCTATAAATTGTTATGCTTATTAAAAGTTTATCAAGCTAATGCAGATATTTCTCCCAACTTAACACCTTACTACAAATTTAGATTACTGCAGTTGGCCAAAAGATTTTACCATATAAATAGAAACTTAATCAATTTAACCATGTATTAAAAACCCATATATTTATAGAGCACCACAACACCTTGTGATCAACTCAAAATTTTTAATATATGGAACTAGCGCCAAACGTCGAAACAAAAGGAAACTGATAGAACAAAATAGAGGTATTTTTAGGAGCATACTCTTGGGTACCAGTTGAATCAATTGATAAACTTCAACACGTACTACATCTGCCTCACTCTTCAGCTGAGATATATGGTTGGTATACTCAGTAAAAGAAATTTGAGTTCCCTCCTTGTTTAAAAGAACATACTTGGGTTTCTCGTCTTTAATTATTTGCCTCAATTCATTTTCCTACAGGAGTCGCAAATATGCATTAAGCACAAGAAAGTAATACGTACTTATCAAACAAAAAATAGTTACTTTTTTGCTTGCAGCAACAACTTTATCATTGTTTTGTTTCACTTCATCATCAAATTTTGCAGCTACCATATCAATAATATCCCTTAGCTCACTATGAAAAAAATAAAAAATAAGATGAGAATATCAAAATTGTAAATCTAATTAACTTATCGGCTTTATATAAATTTAAGTTAATGCATTTACTTGGTGGTAATAACTTCATCACAAAGAAAACTTAAATTTTCGGTTTCTCCGAGATGTCAAGCTTATCGTATCTAGATATACCATTGTCCAAGAAATCAATTTTGACATCATCAGTCTTGCATATAGACTTTTCAATGCATCTTCTTATAGCTGCTAACCAAAAATCTTCGTTGCTTGTAATAACACAAAACTGACCTGTTTCATGAGAAATAAAAAGGACAAAGGAACCAAAGTTTCAAAAGATATTGCATAGAAATATAATTCTCATTTATGCCTTCTTTTAATATAGAAAGCAATTTAACGTTGAACCACACCAATGCTGATTGTGTTCTGATATGTGCGTCATGTCATCTAACTACATCTCGAAGAATGCTTTCCGATTGCCCTTCCATTTTATCAAGACTCTATGAGAATAAAAGTCAATATTTTTTTTACTCTCAATTCCTAATGATTTTCATTATTCATAGTATATTATGTTTAAGCACCAATAAGAAGGCGGTGCCATACACAGAATAAGCTAGTACACCAACACAAATAGCCGACACATGCGAAAAATTAGAAAGTGATGAATTGTAATATGTCATAAAAGGATGTTAAGTGAAATTATATTAACTATCCATTCAACAAACAAATACCTCTGAGAATTCATTGTAGAATTCCATAAAATGCAATGCATCACTAGTATCATGAGGAGTGAATTCTATTCCTGCAACTTCAATAAGAGGCACGCTTGCAGGAAGCATTATATCTTCTTCAATGTTCTTTCAATTTGCAAAATTTTCGTGATGTCTTAGGCTTCTCTTCATTTTCACTTTTCGAACCATCTGCATCCTTTTGCAATTCTTAGATACTCTTTCACCGTTCCCTCAATATTTGAGTTACAATAATTCTTATCAAAGTTTTGGCTCTCGGCATCCTGAGACATTTTAGAAGGAAATGTCTCCTTCTAAAACAATGCTAATGTGATTAATGATTACACGTATACCATATGCGTAATCACTAACCACATTAGCATTGTTTTAGAAGGAAGCACTGCCTTCTAAAGAATCTTAGGATACCGAGAGCCGAAACTTTGAGTAGAATGATGGCAACTCAAACGTTTAGAGAATAGTGAAAGCGATACCTAGGAAATAGAAAAATGATGCCAGATGGTTCGAAAAGTTAAAATGAAGAGAAGCCTAAAGCATCACAAAAGTTTTGCAAATTGAAATAACATATCATTGAAGAAGATATAATGCTTCCTGCTAGCATGCCTCTTACAGAAATTGCAGCCATAGAATTCACTCCTCATGATATTAGTGATGCATTACATTTTATGGAATTTTGCAATGCATTCGCAAGGGTATTTGTTTGCTGAAAGGATAATTAATATAACTGCACTTAACATCCTTTTATGACATATCAGAATTCATCAATTTCTAATTTCGACATGTGTTAACTATTTGTATTGGCGTATTATCTTATATTGTGTATTACAAAGCCTTCTTATTGGTGCTTGTACGTAATATACTATGAATAATGAAATTCTTCGCGAATCGAGAGTATAAAATATTAGTGACTTTTCTTTTCACAGATCCTTGATATAAAGAAAGGGCAACCAAAAAGGGTTCTTCGAGATATAGTTAAAGGCCAAGACACATATATCAAAACACAATCAGCACCGATGGGTTTCAATGTTAAATTTCTTTCTTTATCAAAAGAAGGCATAATTGAGAATTGTATTTCTATGAAATATCTCTCAAAAAATTGGCTCCTTTGTCTTGTTTATTTTCTCATGAAACAGGTCGGTTTTATGTTATTACGAGTGGAAACCCGTGCGATGCACGGGAGCATAGACTTTAAGTGTTTTAGTTTGCATGTATCAATAAGCGGTGAGAGCGTATTATATAGTGGCAAAATACATAATGTAAGTGATATATGTATGTGTTAGGATTCTGCTGTGTAAACTAAATTTTGCAGCAAAAAGTAAATAATGCATGTATAGGGAGTAGGGACAGGTTGCACGTAAGGTAAACAGTATAAAATTTTGTGTGTCTCTATTGAGTTGACAAAAAGATATATGCATTAATTGATGAATTAAGCAACATTATGCGATTGCTGGCAAGTAATGAAACTAAACTCAGGGTACAAAATATGTATCTCAACATATTGGTACAAAGTTTATAGCAATGTTATCCATAATAACATACTGGTACAAAATATAAGATTTGATTTTTGTTGGCTTGCTGGCAAGTAATTAAACTAACAGAGTTATCAGTACCATTAGTGAAATGGTAGAGCTTTGCAATTCTTGGCATTTCTGTATTTAACATCCATATGAACATCAGATTGCTTCAACTACAGCATTTCTGTCTAGCATTTCATCGAAGGAATTTATAATCTTTTGGCTAGCATGTCTGAAGCGTTCACATCATATGATACTTCATTTTAGCCTTCAACCTCTATCTTACCACCATCTTCTTCATATCTTTCTCACGTACTCATTTTATTTGATATCATTTGATGATAGTTCTTTCTTTTCTTTGCTTTAGATTTATTATCCCATCTTATTCGCTGTTCCCCGTGCTTGCAATCTCTTTTCCTCCAATTATTTTATATCCCTTTACATAAGAGGGGGAAAAATCACATAATTATTACTGATTCTTTGAGGCATGCACCATTCAGGCACTAAAGATCTTGTTTTTAATTATGTAAATCATTATTAGAATGTAAATAGTACTTCGTCAAACTAACACCACTGGCAATTACCACCTAATGACAAACGTGTAGATTGTTTCTCATATTTAGCAAATGTAATAAATTGGCTAACAAATAAAACATGACAACACAAACTCATCAACTGCAATATCAGAACTACAATTATTAATTTTTTTGAAAATGCAATCTTTTCTTCAATTTAACGGTTCAAGAGGAGGCTATAAGCTATAACAGTTATATAGCTATAACAGTTCCACTGGATGCAATGATGCACAAAAAGGTTAGTTTGCTACTCTTGAGATGTGGTTGTCATAAATTCGGTATGAATGAATGAATCGCCATATAATTATATTGAAAGAGACAAATCTATATGCCAAATAATTAGTGGATATGGTTTTACGTGGTTGAAGTAGCAAAAAATACCCCTTTCAATTATCTTGGTTAAATCAAAGCAATCCGCCCAGTAGTGTTTTTTTTTACCTTATATAGGGAATTACTCACTTGAAAATTTGATGCTTCTTTAGATAATTATGTATGTAAATATCTAAAATAAATCAGTAAATAAATATTAGGACTGTTGGAAATGAACCAATAAATTGATGAATTGACGATGCTTTGACAGAAACTAAAAAAACGATAAATGACTGTTGTGATATTAGGAAAAGAATTATAAAAGAGAAAAAATATGGATGAAATCGAAGAGGGAATTCTAGGCAGGATCAAAATTATAATGGAAAGAAATCATTGGAAAATTAAAGGAAATGAAGATAATAAGAAAAGAATGAAAAACAGTAGATGTAATAAGGAAAGTTGTGAGGTTCCGTATGAGCATTAAAGATTTAGGAATGATCCTGTTTTTTCTTAAATTACAATTTTGAATAAGCCATACTTAAACCACTAATAAATTTATATAAATGAGCTATATATTAGGCAAGTGGCACGGATATGTACAATTCACTATAAAAAGAGAATACAGCAGTCCAACTATGGAAATTTATTTAATAAGATTGAAATCATGACAATTATAGCTAGTTTTGAAACCATGTGCTTAAAATTGCATCAATCAAGCCAATTTCCAAATGAACTCTAGGGTACTATTTAATATTTCTAGAAGTTTATTTGGCGTTTTTTTAGTTTCTGTCATTTTTAGTTTCCAAATGAACTCTAGGGTACATACTTTGTAATTAATTAATTTTTTCCAATTTCACCTCCAATTACATAAAATAAATTGTGTGAAATTAATTGTGTTTATAGACAAGGGTTGAAATATTCAATTCGAAACGAAGGTATGTGTAGTAACAGTCATGGCTATTCAAATTTTATTCCTTTTTTAACGTTAATAAATTACCTTAATTACCAAATTAATGCGCTGATGTGTCATAAGCTTTTCAAATAAGATATAATTACCAAATTAAGGCGGGTGGAATTAAATCAACCTATTCAATGCTCATGCAAGAATAATGACATGTTTATGGGATGTGTTTAAATTAGGACGGTGGATTTGTTTTTGCGGGATTAAATCTGAACCGTTCTTTGTCTTGTTGTTTGTCTCCTGATTTGTCTAGGGGGGATTGAAATTAATTGTGTTTATAGATAAGGGTTGAAATATTCAATTCGAAACGAAGGTATGTGTAGTAACAGTCATGGCTATTCAAATTTTATTCCTTTTTTAACGGTAATAAATTACCTTAATTACCAAATTAATGCGCTGATGTGTCATAAGCTTTTCAAATAAGATCTAATTACCAAATTAAGGCGGGTGGAATTAAATCAACCTATTCAATGCTCATGCAAGAATAATGACATGTTTATGGGATGTGTTTAAATTAGGATGGTGGATTTGTTTTTGCGGGATTAAATCTCAGCCGCTCTTTGTCTCCTTGTTTGTCTAAGGGTTTGTCTAGGGGGGGAATTTTATTATATAGACAAGCAGCAAAGATTTGTGTTTAATAGCTATAAGAAGATGTATTGAAAAGTCTGTATGTAAGATTGATGAAGTAAGAATTGATTTATTAGACAATGGTATATCTGGATACGAAAAGCTTGACGCCTCGGAGAAACTGAAGCTAATAAGCTTTCTTTGTGATGAAGCTCTTACCGCCAAGTAAATGCATTAATTTAAATTTATATAAAGCTGATAAGTTAATTAGATTTACAAGTTTGATATTCTCATCTTATTTATTTTTTTCATAGTGAGCCGAGGGATATTGTTGATATGGTAGCTGCTAAATTTGATGATGCAGTGAAACAAAACAATGACAAAGTTGCTGCTGCAAGGAATAAAGTAACTATTTTTTTTATTAATGGGTACGTATCACTTACTTGTGCTAAAGGCATATTTGCGATTCCTGTAGGAAAATGAACCGAGGCAAATAATTAAAGTTGAGAAAGCCAAGTATGTTATTTTAAACAAGGAGGGAACTCAAGTTTGTTTTACTGATTATGCTAACCATATATTTCAGGTGAAGAGTCAGGCAGATGCCGTACGTGCTGAAGTTTATCAATTGCTTCAACTTGTACCCAAGAGTATGTTCCAAAAATACCTCTATTTTGTTCTATCAATTTCCTTTTGGTTTTGACCTTTAGCACTAGTTCCGTATAGCTAAAATTTTGAGTTGATCAAAAGGTGTTGTGGTGCTCTGTCACTATATGATTTTTAATACGTGGTAAAAGTGATTGGGTTTGTAGATGTATGGTAAAATCTTTTTTGTCCCATTGTAGTAATCTAACATCCTTCAGAAGTTTTCTCTATGATCGTAGCTTGAAATTCAAATTTAATCCCACTACCAACCACTAAATAGTCCAAATTATGTAGCTGAGTTTGGAAAATATTTAGATAATTAGAAAAATGAAACAACACTATTTTATACAATTTTGAGTAGCTTGTATCTACCAATAATAGGGATAATCAAGGTAAAATTGGTGAAATTTTTTGTTGTATCTTTCAAAATCACCATTGCACAAATATAACTAAATCATTAAATAAGCTAACACTTAGCAAAAAAAAATGTTACCTTCTCCTTTGTTTCTCTTAAAACCAAATTATATTAGAAGACTTTGGGAATGTACGTGCCAGAACCACAATGCAAATCACTATGTAGGGTTTGGAAATTTATTATTTTCTTATTAATGTATTAAATAAGAATATAAAAGTAATCATAAAAAATCCTCGCATCTTTATGTTTTATTAGCCGCTTAGAAATTTATTCCTCTCTGGCAAACCATACAAATATCTTGTCGATAAACTTGATTTTAATAATACATATGTAACAATGCACAACTGGAGTTCTTAAAATTCATCGTGCACTTGAGTCTTAGGAGGGGGCTTCTGACTTAAAAATGAACATGGTTCACTAACTCCAAAGTGGTGGTTTCTTGTTTGAATTAAGTTATTTTGTTGTTTTGAAAATCAAAAGAAAGATCTTAACTCTTACTTAAAATATGCATTTGTTTATTTTTTGAGTGTATACGGACGATGACACAAGTCACACAACAAGAATATAAATCAAAAGTATTGTCTACAGACCATCAATGATTACTTAAAATATTAATGTTGAACATGATTAAATTTACTTCTCTATTTTACTAAAAATCATAAATTTCCTATTTTAGGTTTTCTAATTTCATTTATTTAGAGAGAAATTTATTTTTATTACCTGCTATTTTGAGAATTATTTCCTATTGTAGCTATTTCGATTTATTATTAACTTTTAAAATAAAATAATTATTTTATAGCACAACAAAAAGCACAATTTATTAGATTAATTTTCCAAGTTTTTGCTCTTTTTAATTTTTTGTGATTGTTATTAAGCACTATATTAGTTTCACAATTGTACAACTTTACCTTATTCTGATGGTTGAAAAACGATTCAAGTGCAAACAGACTATGATGGCTAGCAAAATTCGATTAATCGATGAAACTACGGTCGTTATCATGTAGATATAGCATAGCTTTTAAGAAGATAACATATTATTTGGGAATAACAGTATAACAACTTAACATTCAGCACACCACAACCTAGATAATAGTAGAGTGATCAAAGGTGAACATGACGCGAATCGTGTGGATCTAGTCCTATAACATCTTAGGCATGCAATCATTTTGATTTTCAACTAAAGGTGAAACCCTTCATTGACAAGACTTTGGTAGACAACAAATTTTAGATAACCAATTTAGTGTTGGTAGCAGATAGTGCCAATATTTAATGCTGAAGGCATAGTTGACACGGTCCAATATGCAAATCATGATTTTCAATGAACTCCTCAATTATATATCTACATACAAAGGAATGATGGAGTATATAGGTAACTTGAACAAGGAGACAATCAGTGATACTTTCTAGTCGTCATTAGTGATGAAATTAATGTTGTTGTGGTTTCCCCCATTCTCAGAGGAACCATGCACGCATTTGAACCTCAAGGGTGTATATGACCTCTTTTACAATGAGGCACTAATTGACAGATGGCAAAAGAATTTGTTTGGTGTGATTACCCTTTGACCTCCCCTACAAGGTCGCATGCACTATGAGCCCTTTTTCGGTGATGAGTTATTGCAAAGGCTTTTGATGGCCAAAACATTTTTTCTGTTTTGGTAATTTGGTGATATTCACCAACAACACACAGTTTAAACAACTATAGCAAGCACAGTCAAATAATTTGTCTTTGGATGAAGATATTTTTAATCTTGATTAGTGATATCACTACTAGAGAAATAATATATTCCAACGCCGGATTTCCAACGGCCGCCAACGGCTAAATAGAATCCTGGTAGCCGTTGGAAGCCGATGTAGTAAAGACCGTTGGCGGCCATCCGAAACCATTGGAAATGTTCCTGCATATGTTCTAGAGAACCCGACATGCTACTTCATTTCCCTCATCTCCATCCCCAAATCTGATTTTC
Organism: Allium sativum; assembly: GCA_030737875.1. NCBI lineage: Eukaryota > Viridiplantae > Streptophyta > Magnoliopsida > Asparagales > Amaryllidaceae > Allium > Allium sativum. The sequence continues at coordinate 68,917,960 of CM060922.1, forward strand.
CACCCCTTTTCACCACTTCACCTCGTCCAATTTCGATTCCTCCACCCCAACAATCACCGCCACCGCCTCCAACGTCAACCGCAAGCTCCTCCAGCCCTCCTTCTCAGTTGTTGCTCTTGAATTTAGGTGAAATTCTTAAACCTAATTTTTAGGTTTCGCACTAATTTCTGTTTAATATGTCTTTTATTTGATTCCTAGTTGTTTGCACACGTATATTACATCATATTATTCTTGAATTGCTATTGTTATCACCGTAATTGTCAAATTTGTTGGATTGAATGGTTTAAATACATGTCATATGTCATATACTAGTGAAAACATATGTCATATGTGTATAATATATAAAAATATTGAAGTTTGTGATTGAATGGTGAACAACGATTTATGCATACATAGTTCATTTAAAACAAATAAATTTACTTTAGTCAAATATGTCATGAAAACGAATGAACTTGTATAGTATGTTTGTAAAGTCAAATAACTTTGAAGTATTGATATAGTATGTTTGTATGAATTTATTTTTTAAATAACTTTGAAGTTTTGATATAGTATGTCATGAAAACTATACCAAGTCAAATATGTCATTAAAATTAGTTTTTAAATAACTTTGAAGTTTTGATATAGTATGTTTGTCAAATTTATTTTTTAAATAACTTTGAAGTCAAATAACTTTGAAGTTTTGATATAATATGTTTGTACGAATTTGTTTTTTAAATAACTTTGAAGCTTTGATATACTATGTCATGAAAATTATACCAAGTCAAATATGTCACTAAATTATTTTTTAAATGGATTTTTTTTTATTTAGCCACCTTTTAAAAACTTATTACTGAAATAACCTAGTTTTAAAACTTATTACGGTCGTAGCCTAGTTTTGGTCACATCAGCCAAAATGGTCATTTTTATTCGCTCCATTTGAGATGGCGCACAAAATAAAAAAATTGTGCTTCAGTTGAAATGTCGCAAGGTGCTCCATTTGAGATGCGACAAAAAAAAATGTATTGCACCCTCTGAAATGACGCTAGTATAAAATAACTGTTTTTGCCTCCAAGGCCAAAACCAGGCTATGGCCGTAATATGTTTTAAAACCAGGCTAATTTAGTGATTAGTTTTCTAAAGGTAGCCAAATCGAAAAAAAATCCTTTTATAAATAACTTTGAAGTTTTGATATAGTATGTTTGTACGAATTTGTTTTTTAAATAACTTTGAAGTTTTGATATAGTATGTCTTGAAATTTATACCAAGTCAAATGTCATGAAAATTATTTTTTAAATAATTTGAAGTTTTGATATAGTATGTTTGTACGAATTTTTGATACAAAAGCGCTTGTATGTAAACAGGAAATGTATATTTTACTTCATATAGTATATTATCTATCGTTTTCTATTTAAATATTCTCAAAATGAATCTCTATTCATTCATGTTGTGTTGCTCATATTCATAATCAAATTATTTGCGCATTTTAATTACATATTCTCAAAGTCAATGCAAATTACATATTCATATATGTTGCAGGTATATTATGCCCGACCCTGCTTCTGGCTTTGGCTCGGGCTCTGCCTTGGGCTCTGGCTCTAGACGACATACCATTACCCCGCATGCTGGTGAGGGTAGTGGCGGACAGCGAGCTCGTCCGGTTGTTTATTTGAAGCCTAAGGCTGACATGGCGTAAGTATAAAAATTAGCAGAATAACAATTTAATGTTTTTTTACATACTATAACTATATTTTATAAAGTTCTAATTTATATTTAAAGCTGGGGATTTGAGTTGGAACCATCTCATACTGTTTTAGATACCTCTAAGGACGCGTATATGGCCAGAATGAGCGATTTCTGGTCTAAGTGGAGCAGGGTCCCAGCAAACGTCTAAGAGACTATCTGGCAAGATTTTCTGGTACATTTATACCGTTGGCTACGTCAAAGAGACTAATTAATTAAACACAAACAAATGAGATTAGTAAGATTTTCTCATTATACAAGGAGCAGTAGATGTGTAGGAGGATGACATGAAGCTAGTTTAGCGACACTGGAACGCGAAGGTCACCAAGAATTATAGAGAGAGGATGAATAAGCTTAAGAAAAAGGGAAAGCAACCAAAGTGGATGGGAGATGAAGTGTTTGAGAAGATGGTCTCATGGTGGGACATAACTGAGTTCAAGGTAAATTTATAATGAATATAATTTATTTCTTTGCCGGTTTTAAATAATTTGTCTATGTACATTTCCAGGAAATGTCAGAAAGGAACACCGCAAACAGGAACAAGAATTCAGTAACTCATCGCGGAGGATCCAAGTCTTGCCAGCATCACCGCGAGGACTTGGTAAATTTGTTAATTATTACATGTATATTGATTAGTTTAGTGATTGACTATGTGGAATTGAATTATTCAAATCACCGACTGTAGGAATGATTTTATGGACATTCCGTGTCATACATGGATGTCTTTACTCCCACCCACGCATCCAGGAAAGTAGACGAGGCTGGCAACGTCACATATTAGTGGGATGATCAGGACAAGGCAACACATGCATACATATGTGTATTTTAAATATTACAAGCATGAATTGATTAGTTTATTAATTACTAGTTAATGTAAAATAAAATAATCGTTTTATTGGTTTTCAAATGATTTTTTTTTTGCATTATAGGCAAAGTTCCAGGAGGCACGAGCTCATGTGTTTAAGGAGTCGGGCCGTGATGAGTTGACGCAAGAGGAGGAAGACAACCTATTTGATTCCGTTATGGAAAAAACACATCGCTATAGGCGTTATGAATTCGGTAACCTAACGGTAATATTCGTATATCATAAATTATTTACATCTACATTATTAAGTGTTTTCTTCTCTATTAAGACTTACTTCTACTTAAAAGACTTAATCATCGTACTTTAAATTATTTACATCTACAATAGTCTCTGTTAAGACTTACTTCTACTAGAAATTCCTTCGTTCACTAATAATGATGTATGTATAACAAATTACTTGTATAAAAATTGTATGTTATAAAATTTGTATGTTCACTAATATGATTTTGTTATGAATTCATTTTGTATGTTATAAAAATTGTATGTTAGCATTGTTAAAATGACTTTGAAATTGTATGTTATAACAATTGCTTGTAAATAAAAATTACTTATTAAAATTACTTGTATAAAAATTTCATGTTATAAAAATTAGCCTTATCCACCCTTTTTAAATAATACTTGTATTTGCTATGATTTTGTTATGATTTCATTTTGTTATGATTTCAATTCATTTCTATCCAAGAGTATCTCTTGATCGTTTTCTTCTATACTAGTATTTGCAGGTTCGGCAAGACAAGAAGGCACAAGACAAGGAGGAAATTAAGGAGTTGCGAGCGTTGATTGAGCAGCTGCAGGACCAGAATCGCGTGCAGGATATGCAGATTGAGCAGCTGAATCAAAAGGTTGCAGAGTACGTGCATAATCATGGTGAGGTTCCTTCATCGTCTACTTCTGGAGATCATAGCGACGATGCAACTTGAGGTATGTGTTTCGATGCTCGGTTGGCGGATGTGTTTTGTTTTGATGTATGACGAGACAAATTTGGATGTGTTTTGATGGATTGTATATATTGGTACGCTTTGTCGACATGTTTGGATGGTTTTTTTGGATGTTTGTATAATTGGTACGCTTTGTAGACATGCTTGGATGGTTTTTGGATTTGTAGATAGTTTTTGTTATATATATTGATGTTTATGCATTTTATTTTGGTTGTTTGTGTTGTTTGTGGAATATATGTGTCAAATATATGCGGAATTGGTTGGAAATGAAAATGGATTATAAATGAAATGAGTTGGGGAGGCTGGAATGTAGCTTGCTTGCTGTTATATATAAAAATACCCAGTATTTCCAATGGCTATCAACGGTTTCCAATAGCAATATGGTCATTTTTTCTATTGGAATCCGTTGGAACAGCCGTTGGAAACTTTCCGTTGTGTCCGATGGAAGTCATTGGAAGTCGTGAACTATATTCCAACGGCTTCCAACAGCCGCCAATGGCAAATAGCCGTTGGAATAGCCATATGTTCTTGTAGTGTATATATATTTCGTACGATGCAAATTCCAAATGAAGATGGATCTATAGAGTTTCAGTGAACTATTACACATTAGACACTTGTTCTATTTAGTGCATATCATTACCCTCTTTCCTTCAACAATTTTCCTCCTTACGAAGAAAACAAAGTAAAGGATTGTATCTTACAAACTAAAAGGTGGGCATTTGCATGGTTGAAACAAGAATATAATCTTGTCATCTGCATGGAAAGTAATGTGTTATGAACTAAAAGATGGGTTTTCGCATGGTTGAAACAACATCAATATAGTCTTGTCGTTTGCATGGAAAGCAGTGTGTTATGAGCAATTTAATTACAAAGGCGATTTCTTCCTTTGATTTGTGGGAAATTTAATTTGCAAACTTATCAAAATTGTTGGCAAGTAAGTCGTAGCATGAACGAGCACAAAAAGGAATGTATCATTTAGATCCTAAAGATAATTATTTTGGAATAGAAGATGAAGAAATTCTTGCTAGAATTTAGGCTTAATCTTAGTTATTCAAATCGAATATATCTTAAAATGGTTGATAATAAAAATGGGAAATGCGTTGATTTTTTAATGCGGTTCAAATATATGGAAATTTTCCTAAATTACACATTTGAAAATATATTAAATCTTTTCTAATTTGCAATTTTGGAATATACGGAAACTTTCCTAATTTAATTTATGGAAGCGTCTTTGATTATAACCTAACCTTATTTAAAACTTTCCATATCTCCATTTGCAAACAACTGCTTTCAAGAATTGGAAAACCCTTACCTTAATCAAACTAGATATTTTTCTTATTATTCTGTAATTTATATTTTTTACAGAAATTAATAAAACTCCTCATTCCTAAGATGGATGTATGTTATCACGATGAAAGTGCTACCGCTATAAATCTTTTGTCTCATTTGTACTTTTATAGTTATTTACTATTGCTTTTGAAATAGTCGTGATCTGACTGGAGAATTGATTAATCTGTTTATTTTACCGTGTTAATTATGTTTTTCCGCTACAAGGCATTGATAATCCCGTTACAACTTGCATAAGATCATTCATGTTTTTGTTGCATAAAAGGAGTTGAGTAGAATGGCTGTTGAAGATAATATATGACAAATTAGTTTAGCACCAGTAGTTGTTTTCTATTATAGATTCCTACATGACTTCAGATTCATAATTATCGATAGAGAAGTTAAAAGGAGAAGTAGATTCTAGGAAGTAGAAGTGGATGATAAAGATAGTATTAAAAAGAAATAACATCCACAACATAGTGTAACAACCCGGAAAATCAGAACCAACTTAAAATTTTTATTTTGGCAATTTTAATGGATTTTGATAATTTAAAATGATTTATTTTAAATGATAATGACTAAAAATTTATTTTCGACGAAGATAAAACGAATAAATTTATTTTAATTATAAAACGAGCCTGAAATGGCGCGATAATTCGATTTCTAATTTCAAATGAATATACAGAATTCAATATAAGTCAGAATTTGATGAAACAAGAAATATTTGAATCTGTTAAACAATATCTTTCTAACGGAGTTAAGAAACTGGGATTTCATAATATAACGTGAAAGTTATCTCTAGTTTAAAATTCAGAAAAGTCGCTATGGAATTTATATATATATATATATATTAATATAATATATAGCCCTTAAAAATAGCCATTTTGCAAACGACCTCTGTTTTTGACGAAACCACTTTTATTGGATCCGGAATGTCAAATTATTGCTAGATTCCGATTTTCATAATTTTTGGAATTAATATGTGAGCATGGCAAAAGAAAACACGTTTGACCGTTTCAGTTTGAATAGGATCGACCAGAAAATGACCATTTTTCAAACGGTCTCCAAATTCGACGAAATTAGTTTTGTTGGGACCGTATCGTCAAAACAAACAACAACAGCAACAAAGCCATATATCCCAAACAAGTTGGGGTTGGCTAGATATGGAACCCAAAATTAAAATAAAATAAAATTAATAATGATGATAATAATATATATATATAAAGGGTTTAAAATAACCAATCAAATAAAAAGTCGTCCGATAAAGTTTTTTTTTAAATAATAATAATAAGTAAAAATGTTCAATAAAAGTGAAATAAATTCTAAAATAGTAATAAAAAGTAAAAAGGTTCAGTAAACGTGAAATAAAGTCTTTAAAAAAACCTATGGTTCTGTTACATGGATTGCCAATTTCCATGCACTCCAATCAACTACCATCTCTTCCGATAAACTCCAGTTACTTAAATCTCTCTTTGTTATCTCCTCCCATGTCATTTTAGGTCGACCGTATCGTCAAAACAAAGCTAGATTTATTTTTTTGGAATTTTCAAGTCAATATGTGGCCCCGGTAAATTAAAATGTACATTTGAATTCAACATATATTGATTTATATTTTAATTTAAAGTAAAACTGATTTAAACAGTCGAATTGGCTTACTGGACATATCCCATTGTGTCCAGAATGGGGGTAATTAGCTAGCCGCGACAGTCGTTGGGTTCGGTTTGGAGTTCGGGGCGATTAACAAGTAATGTAAGAACTAAATAAAACAAAAATATATTAAAGGGTCAAAAACCCTAAGTTCTCTCTCATTGGTCAATTCCGCGGTCAAACCTCAATCCCGCCTCCCTCTCCAGAAACCCACGACGGAATAAAAAAATCCCAAATCAAAAATCGCGACCAACGGGGTAGCGTCCCTCCTCTGCCTCATTGGCGCCATCCCCTCGTCCTCCTCCTGTTCTCCGTCAACCGCATCGCGCTCAAACGATGGAGCCATTAACCCACGCGCGGGCTCAAATATTAGCCACCCTGTCTGAAGCTGTTGCCTCCTGCTGGCCATCACCACCACTCGAGCCACGGTTCGTCTCAACACCGCCCCATCACCAGAAGTTCGCCCATGCCGCTGTCTCCGCTCGGTTGGTGTTCCTTCCTCTTCGTTCAGCAACCGGAGGCGCCTCGATAGTGGAGCAATGGCGGGCATGAATGGAGAAGGATGGCGAGCTCCAACCGGGTCCAGATAAATTATACAGTGAGTTCTATTATTTCATTTTATTATTTATTTTAGTTTAGCTAATATAAATACATAGTGTAAAATCAGTTTTCGAAATACAAAAATGAGATTTTTACAAATACAAAGACGAGATTTTTTGAAATATAAAGACGATATTTTTTGAAATATAAAGATGAGATTTCTATAAGTATAAAGATAAGATTTTTAGTTATATAAAGGATTGATTTTTATGTTTAGAAAAATGTGATTTTTATTTATATATGAATAGGATAAAAATGTGATTTTTATTTATATATGAACAGGATAAAAATATGATTTTTATTTATTTAAAAGTTTAGATTTTTATAATAGGAAAGATTATATTTTTATACAAGGAAAGATTATATTTTTATAATAGGAAAGATTATATTTTTATATAAGGAAAGATTATATTTTTATAAAAGGAAAGATTATATTTTTATAATAGGAAAGATTACATTTTTATATAAGGAAAGATTATATTTTTATATAAGGAAAGATTATATTTTTGTATAAGAAAAGTTAAGATTTTTAAATATAGAAAAGGAATGATTTTTAATTATATAAAAATTTGATTTTTAGTTATATAAAAACTCGATTTTTAATGGTATAAAAATACGATTTTATCTATGTAGCGTTGAAATAAAAGTGTGATTTTTAATATAAAAATCGTGTGAAACAAATTGTGATGGAACCGATGGGAATCAAATCCAAATCCGAACAGTTCAGAAATAAAGAATGGAGGAGTGGATCCCAAAGGTGAGAACTTCTCACTCTAATTTTATTTCCTAGTTAAATATATACTAGGATGCAGACGGTGCTTAGCAGGGCCCGACACCCGTTGTCCACAGACCATGGACGACTTGTTTGATTTTATTGTGCAGTGGAAATTGATTGTGATGTGTAATGGAAAATATTCATGTGTTGAATAAAATATTTAAACAATAAAAATATCATTTTTATTGAATATATGACCTATATAAAATAGTAATGCATTGAAATAAATATTCATTTACAAATCGGATGATTTGTTTATGTACACCCATTTGACTGACATTGATTGGGATGATAAATTTTATACATCGTCCAACTACACAAATAAAATCTGTGTCTGTTGATTGAAATCCCACATGGGTATTGGGATGATATTTGACGTACACTAATCCCAATTGTTTAGTTGTATGTTAATCGATTAGTTGACAGACTGTTGAAAACGTTAATTATTTATAGTTAATGCTTATACAGTGTAGAATGCACTCTGGATGATGGATTATTGCTTTCATTGTTGTTATATACATGTGTTGTATGAAATCCATATAGATAATTGACTGTGTCTGATTCCAGTTCAGAAAGAATGAATATTTTAAAAAGAACGAATATTTTAAAATAATATTCAGTAAAAGATTAAAATATGATTTTGATGTCCGATTTTGGATGGACATGAAAATATTGAAATATATATAGCCGTGTTGTTTTGAAATTTTAAACCTTATTATACGTATTTGCATATTTTATTTGATATTTATTTGGACAATCGAGTATATGAAGATTTTGCATGTACGCGTCATGAACGTATATTCGAAGTCTTAAATATACTGGATAGATATAGAATCACACTCTAGTCGCCCGGAGATGATTCTGATGATCGCTATAGTACGTACATCATCAAAATTTATGTTCGAGATTCGAAATTGAGACATCTATATATTACCAATTGGCTGGTGTGAGAACCAAAACTAGATAGGGTTATTGTTGTGGTTTGGCATCAATAATATGATTTTTGACTATATATATTAAAAATATATGTTTGAAAAGCTAATTCACAAATTAATTGCTGGTTGTGTTGTTCAATTATTAGAGTAACAAATAAAAATATTGGAATGATAATTAATTAAACCAATATGAAAATGAAAGGTAGATTTAGCCAAATTATGTCAAATATTGAACTAAATTGAAAATTGGTTGAAATTGCATGCATATACATGTATATACATTGTACAGGTCATAGCAAGAAGGCTAAAGAAGATGAATAAAATTGTATGCCCATCAAATAGGTACATGTTTACAAATTTATTGGGTATGGATGATTTTATGAGTCGACTGGCTAGCCGCTTGGCTTTTCCTTTTTCTTTTGGATTGGTGAGGGTCCCATGTGGCTAGTTGCGATTTTAAATGTCTCCCAGTACAAAAGAGGTTATGGCGAAATTTTTCGAAAATTTAGGGTGTTAGCCAAAATTTTGAAAGGTTCTTAGAAACTGAAAAGTTGAAGAACTTAAGCTATAATGAAAATAAAAAAAAGTTGAGTTGGTTAGTAAAACAACTGTCAGCTCCATTCCTTTTCGAGGACGAAAAGATTTTAAGTGGGGGAGATTGTAACAACCCAGAAAATCAAAACCAATTTAAAATTTTTATTTTGGCAATTTTAATGGATTTTGATAATTTAAAATGATAACAACTAAAAATTTATTTTCAACGAAGTTAAAATGAATAAATTTAATTTAATTATAAAACGAGCCTGAAATGGCGCGGCAATTCGAAAATTTGATTTCTAATTTCAAATGAATATACAAAATTCAATATAAGTCAGAATTGGACGAAACAAGAAATATTTGAATCTATTAAACAATATCTTTCTAACATAGTTATGAAACTGGGATTTCATTATATAATGTGAAAGTTATGTCCAGATTAAAATTCAAAAAAGTCGCTATGGAATTTATATATATTTTAATATAATATATAGCCCTTAAAAATAGCCATTTTGCAAACGACCTCCGTTTTTGACGAAACCACTTTTGTTGGATCCGGAATGTCAAATTATTGCTAGATTCCAATTTTCATAATTTTTGGAATTAATATGTGAGCATGGCAAAAGAAAACGCGTTTGATAATTTCAGTTTGAATTGGATCGACCAGAAATGGCCATTTTTCAAACGATCTCCAAATTCGACGAAATTAGTTTTATTAGGACCGTATCGTCAAAAAAAGCTAGATTTATTTTTCTGGAATTTTTGAAGTCAATATGTGGCCTCGGTAAATTAAAATGTACGTTTGAATTCAACATTTATTGATTTATATTTTAATTCTTAGAAAAACTGATTTAAACAGTCGAATTGGCTTACCGGACAGTCGAATTGAAAGATTATATAAGGAAAGATTATATTTTTATATAAGTAAAGATTATATTTTTATATAAGAAAAGATAAGATTTTTAAATATAGAAAAGGAATGACTTTTAATTATATAAAATTTTGATTTTTAGTTATATAAAAACTCGATTTTTAATGGTATAAAAATATGATTTTCATCTATGTAGCGTTGAAATAAAAATGTGATTTTTAATATAAAAATCGTGTAAAATAGATTGCGATGGAACACACGGGAATCAAATCCAAATAAAACACCACGACTGGAGTTTCTAGCTTTAACCGTTATTTTAAACACACGCGTACAAGTTTCGAGATTAAATTCGATGTATGGAGAAGATATCAATTTATATTCAATGATTTAAATTGGTTTCAATTAATAAATGTCTATGTGTTTTTAATACGTATGTCCAAACGGTAACTCCAAACGTTTCGAAATATGAAATCCGATAATAGTATATTATTACGGATCTAATGGAACTGGTTTATTGAATTCCGAGACTATTTGCAAAATCGATATTTTAATTTCAAACAATTAATCAATATGTGTTTATATTGCACACGATCACGAAGTAACTTCAATTGACGTGAAACTTGAAACCTAGTAATAATTAACTATTATGCGTTTTGTAAAATTAGTTTTGTTGAAATATGAAGTCGTTTGAAAATAGGCAATTTTTAAGTTCCATATTAAATCAATCACATATACGTTAATTTCTAAACAATCAATTTATTGATAATAAATTATCATTGTCATATATATTTAAAATAAATTTTATATAGCTTCAACTATCTTAACTCGATTTTAAATTCAAGGTTATAACGATAATCAATTTATTAAAACCCTTTTATTTAATTTAATAAATCGTTATGGTTTATAAACGATTTTATGAAAATTTGATTTTGACATAACTCAAAATCTACAAGGTGAAATCTCGATTTTTCTCTTTCATTAGAAAACTATAATTCAATAGATTTGGATGATTCTTGTTTCAAAGAATTCCAAATTATATTGGACTCTGTATACTCAATTGAAGTTCAAAACGTAAAACTACGAACTACCGAAACGTTGCGACCCTTTTTAAATTAAATATAAATTATACGTTCAAACTTCGTTTAATAAATAAATTCCTTATAAAATTCTTTTATGTTTCCAGTATAACAATCAAACAAATTTAAATGTGCAAAATTAACCGACTAAAAATCTGGGTTGTTACATCATAAAAACCACCATCATCTCATTCCCTAACATTTAATTCGATAACAAGTAGCATCGAGGTGCAACTCTATCTCAATATGTATCAAAATTAGTTCCTGATATAAAAATGTCTGCGTGTACAGCAAGCCTACCTGTTTAAGGCCCCACATGTATAGCCTACCAATAGTCGGACGTCTGTCGAACATATCGTCGTACATAACTGATCTTCGAGTACACGTAGATCACGCGTGGGTTGGAAGTAAGACCAGTCTCCTAAGTACCAAATAGGAAGATAGGCCGATAGGAGCAGAACAACACGACGATGACACAAACGATATGCAACGGAGAGGGGATGAGCATCATGGAGTAGGCCAACATGTGTCATAGCAATCCAGAAAGAAGCCCATTGTGTTCGTAAAAGGTTGGTTATGCACCTCAGATCAATCTGAGATCGAGCCTCCATCAAGTCGTACCTAACACCAATAGACATAAGCGAAGCCAGCTAGATAGTCTCCTATCGTAACTTGCGTGAAAAATACGAATCAGCTACATGACTGACCACCTCAACAATGTGTGGATGCATGTTGATCGTGTACTCGTAGTACTAGAACAACAACATGTATCAAATACTAAACATCTGAACCACCTCCCAGAGAGAAAAAGAGCCTAGTGCATTGTACAAATAACCCAGTGTAGACGAACCCCAGTCTATCATATGCATATGCTCTAAATCAGTTAATGCTGCCAGGAGACCTAGTTGAGTAGTACTCTTTTGGTTTGAAAAGAATATCGAACTAAAAAGATATAACATAAAAGTATAAAATATAACACTTCCCCTAGCCTCGAGACCCATACGCGCTAAAATATAATCCTGTAAATATGTCAAGGTATTGACTCTAAATGATATATGATCAGGGGCGAACACAGGCAAATACAATGGGTACGTCTCAAGTGTCTCCTAGCTAAAGTCAAAGGATATGACACTCTATCTGCACTCTCTATCTTAATCTCCACTGAGCATATATAAATCAGCTGGGGTAACACCAAGCCCAAAATCTAAAAAATGAAATGTATGCATGGTGGGCCACCACCTCTCGATTAAGGCAAGTAATAGTGACTGGTCAAATGATTGTGTAACTCTGATCTGTAAGGACTGTCCGAAGGGACTAGTCCGAAGTGTATCCTATCAAGTCCGAGGCACTAAGTCATAAAGCATGTAATATGCCTCGCTTCTTCTACGAAAATCAAAGTAGCGCAACTAGTGAAAAGATATTTTTTCGTGGTTAATATAATATAAAATAACACTATGACCTGACTATATTATGTAATGTGTTAGATAAGTATTTTGTACACTATTAATTATATTACAGTCTGAAATCATTCCTCAACGGTCTCAAGAGCTATGGACATATGGTGAGAATAACCCTCAGGTAACTCATGCAGCATCCGTAAGTCAAATATCGTTCATCTCGGGCGTAGGAGCAACGTGCACATGACCAGCCGTCTCATCAGTTTGAAGTTGAATTGTACGCCTAGCAGTTAAAGTCACATATGGAGGTATCTCGACGCGATATCGTATGAAAAAGAACTTGAATTGTGAAGTAGGGTAGGAGACAGAAGCGGGTAGGGCGCAATTTACATGCTCCCAACCGTGGATGATGATTTAATCAGCATCCAAAGGCACTGATTTAATCAGCACCATAATATATAACACTGATTAAATCAACATCCGCCTATTGGAGATTCTTTCCAGTATCTAGACAAAAAATTATAGTCATAGTATTATGGTTCATAATTTGTTAGAGATGCTCTAACATATCTAGTCATTTGGTTTGCTTTGTTTTAGTTAGAAACAAAATGAATTCACATGGACCATAATATTATAGCTAGTTCAAAATATTAGTGTGTTACTTTGTTACGTGTTGTCTTTTCTGTATGGTGTTCAATTATTACATGTATTATATTTAGGTTTATGACTATAGTCTATACTGACTGAAAGAAGATCTTCCAGTTTTCCGGATAAAGTAAAATAGGCAATTGTGAATTCGTAGTAAGTTATCTTCATCCTATTACTGATTTTTATAGTCTAATTCCACAATTGGGCCTGTAATTAATTATATTATAATTGTTTCATAGATTCCTAGCTTTTTTTTAAGTGTTTTCCATCTTTAAGTTGCCTTGCTATATAAACTACGAGTGAACAATATTCAATTCAAACCGAACTAACTGACCAAAACAGTTCATTTCGATCGGTTCAACTTGGTATAAAACTAAATCGCTTTGAATTTGGTTTGTAAAATAATTTTTTTGGTTATCGATTTAACAAAACTTCTAATTTGTTAGATAATTTTATGGTATTGTAGTATTTTAAACAATTAATTTAGTGATATACTACAAAGGCATTTATACCCAGACCTTGAACCCTGCCTCGACATCTAATTTCTGGCCATCCTTTCCAATTTAAACAGACCAATACTCCTCAATTTACAATCCCTAAAGCTCCCCACGTTTACAATGCCAACCTCAAGAGTATGGCACTTCTATTAATATAAATCCATACCTAGTATTAGATGCATCAAAATTATAAATCCTCGACTTGAGACTTTGTTTAAAAGATTCTGTTTCAGCCATGAGAAAAGCCTACAAGAGGCGGGCTCCAAGTGAAGAAGCTCACGTGAAAACAGTTAAACTCAGACAATGCTGCTTGCAAATCACAGTCGATTACAATGACAACAGTTCGAGTCACTCAACCATGCAACAAAATGCGGCCACAATGTCCTGTATGAGCTCACTCGTTTCCTTGGCCTTAAGCCCTGTCCGCTCCAGCAACAACGTGCACTGCCATTTGAAATGGCCCAACAACATCGGTAAACCAAACTATGTGCATGCTTCATTCTTTCCTGTATCTGATCATCGGTATGAGCTTGACTACGATGGACTCATGGAGTGTTTCAGCTGTTCGCAGCCAAATCTCCTGCCACCTTTTTTCATGTTTTCTCATGCCCCGAGAAATCCCAGTCGCACATCACAATAGTTTTAATGAATTGGTGGTGATCACCATATAAATTGAATGGTTGATGATAACAGATAAAGATTAATGTGGCACATGTGAACATATAAGATGGATGCGGAGGAATTAGTCTTTTTCACACCCTTATAACAAAAAAAATCATTAATATTACCTTTCAATCAACTCATATTTATACACCACACATTCAATTTATTCGGTGATGTGAGACTACTTATTCAAATCACCATTCCTACCTTAACAACACGCGTAGAAATCCTAACAGTTTCCACTTGACTCGCATTCTACGAGTATTTTTGGAAGCACTGCTTTGTCTGCATGCTCTAGTCTGTTACCTTCGGCTTTGATACCACTGTTATGTAACGACGGTTGGATCAAAACCCTACTTCCAACATAAGGTATACACGCATTCTTGTAACAAAAAAAAAAAAAAAAAAAATCCCTAATGTTATGTGCCTACCAACTCATATTTATATACCACTTCTTAAATTTTTTTTGTGATGTGGGGCTATTTATCCAAATCACCATTTCTAACTTAACAACATGCGAGACAATACTAACAACCTTCATTGGCACAAAGAATCGAATTTTGTAGCATAAAGAAATTCCATTGTTCTCTTTATATGCATTGTAATTTGACTAATAACAAATAAAATGATCGTAACCATGATGGATGTAGATTTATCGATTAAACCACTTTAAAAATTGGTCTATTTTTTTTTTTTTTTGCATTGCAAATATTTTCATAGCTCGTTAGCATTTTCAGTCTACACTTAGTAATTGCGGGCCTTCAATTCTACGGTTAATTTAAGGTATAGAAAATTAATCAGAGCATTGACGTTGAAGAAGGGCCTCTAACATCCAATCCTCTTGATGAGGACTGATCATGGTGCACATAGCAGGAAGTCCCCATCCAAATGACCTTAGGTCCATGATGGCACCTCCAACGATACGACTACAACGAGTAGTTTCAACCCAATCATTGGCACGAGCAATAGTATTTGGATAAACACTTTGTCCTAGACATTGCAAGGATGGGGCTAATGATCACTAGCCAAACACAGAATCACGGGGAATTTTGCGGTTCGAGACGACTCGAAGGAAGATAATGTTGTATTTCAAACTTCAAGGATCTATGAAATAGATTCTTTTAGATAATAGTTCAACCCACCAGGTACAAATATGTTATTGACTTATTGAATTTTCAAGATTCAATGAAGTCTTGGAATAGCGTAATCGAACTTAAAGTTTATACGACTTTGATCTAACCAAGAACACTCTAGAACTTTGATTTACGATGATGTAAGTAGAGAACAGAATGAAGAGGAAGAAAAATAACTAATCTGCAATGCTTTCTGAATTTGTAACACCTTAAAGGCGTTACAAAGTAGAGTAATGGCGCAGTGTTTTGCAACACTTTTATGTCGTTGCAAATTTCAGTGAAAAGGAAAAGGTAGTTATTTTGGAATATTTTTCTGTTGTGGCTATATATAGAAGCTAACGACGATGTCCTTTCAACAAGCATTGCGATCGTTTGGAACGGTGCACAACTGTTACATACGGCTATTTCTGTTTCCAAAGCGTTGCAAAAATTTCTCTACCTCTATTTGAATTCTATTTAAGGTTTGGGTTCATAACAGGTTGAAATCTGGCCCATTACCATTTAAACTTGATCCAAAATTATTTAACGTTTCCGAAACCCGTACCCGTACACGGTCCGACCCAATTCAATTCAGTCGTACAGACAGCGGTGACGGTGCGCGCATGCAATGGATGACTTCCCTCCTTACAATAAAGTACACATTTGTGAGCCACAACATTCTTATGAGAAAGTTATTCTTATACAAGGATAATTTCTTACCATGATGTGGGACTTTACACCTTCTTTCTTTCTTCTCGCAAAAGCAAACTCAAACTCCAAAATATTTTAATTTTTTTTGACAAACTCCCCCCATTTTCAAAATAAGAAAAAAAAAATAAAGTAAACAGATGAATCATTAGAGTGACTTCCTACATACACAAGTGGAATCAAGCCAATGTAGTTCTAAGATCAAGTTTTGCATCATCGCGGAAACCAACACATAAATAAAAGGTATCCTTTGGATTTGAACTTTTACTTAGTGTAAATTTTTAAAGCCTTTTCGAGACTCTATGGGAATCTTAAACCAAGTATCCCTAATGATAAAACTAGAACAATAACACATGTTGATTTCCTTAGGTAAAGTGTTATGTATGGCTCAACACGTTAATGACCATGTGTTTTTAATCCTGATTCATGAGTCTACTTTATAAAGTGGTCTTACTTTCTTTGGAAACGACTTGATTTCCATACTCATGTAGGAATGTATTTTAAGGTGTTTCTACGATACACTTTTTAAAGGTTTTTAGACTTATTAAGTACATTTATCCATTCTTTGTTCCTGCAGAATCTGACACTAAATATTATAGGATTATTGGTTTAGTGTTCCTTAATCATTCTTTTAACTTATTGGTACCCATTGAATTTGTCTATCCTTTTAAAGACATAAGTTAGGTTTCCGTTAAGGATGATCAATCTTCATTCACAGACCTTAATCCATTTTGCTTTGACTTTATAGAAACCACTACCTCAGGAAGACTCTTTGTGAGTGAGTCAGCCAAGTTTTTCTTTGTTTCTATGTAGTCAACAGTTATTCTCTACTTTTGAGTAACTGAGTTATCATTTGATGTCTTGACTTCCCATTGTTTGTTTTATTAGAGACATTATATATCGTTGCTTGATTATCATAGTTAATCAAGACTGCTGGAAATGGCTTCTTCCATAATGAGATTTCCATTAACAAATTCCCAAGTTATTCTGCTTTCTTACGTGCATCTACTAATGGAATCAATTCTGACAACATTGTTGAGCCAGATATACAGGTCTGCTTCTTGGACGCCCAAGATATAGCAATGCCTCCTAATGTAAGTATCCATCCAGTCGTAGCCTTGGATTTGGATTCAACAGTGTTTTAGGTTGCATCACCATATCCTAATATAACAGCAGGATATCCTTTATAAGGTAAACCATAGGTAATGGTTCCCTTCAAATAAGCCAAAACTCTAGAAATAGCTTTCCAATGTTCGACATCTGAATTTCTTGTAAATCGACACAATATGCGTATAACATGTGAGATATCTGGTTTAGTGCAATGCATAACATACATAAGGCTCCCAATAACACTGGAATACTCTAGTTGAAAAATTGTACATCCAATGTTCTTTTCTAATTTAAAACTAGAATCTAAAGGAGTAGGTGTTGATTTGTCATTATAATTAATATATTTCTGCAGGAACTTCTCAATGTAATGAGAATGAGTTAGTAACAACTCCCTTTCTTTCCTAATGATTTTAATTCCTAAAGTTACGTTACCCTCTCCTAGAACTTTCATATCAAATTTAGAAGATGGAAACTTCTTAGTTTCATTTACAAAAGATATATTAGAACAAAATATCAGCATGTCATCAACGTATAAACATATTATAACATAACATTTGTTATTCGATTTGCTATAAATACATTTATCAGCATCATTAACAGTGAATCCATATGATGATGCAACTTTATCAAATTCTTATGTCACTGCATATGAGCTTGCTTTAGGCCACAAAGATATTTTATTAATTAGCAAATTTTCTTTTCTTGGCTTATGGTTTTGAAACCTTCAGATTGTTCCATATATATCTCTTCTTCTAAATCTCCTTTTCGAAAAGCTCTCTTTACATCCATTTCATGTATGACCAAATTATGAATTGATGCAAGTGTTATTAAATAATGTATAGAAGATAGTCGAGGATTCCCCACTTCACTATATTTAAACTACCATCACCTTTCATCTCCTCGTCCGAAACTCAACCACCACTTTCTGCACACATCCTTCTTAGTGAACTCCTCCTGAACCTCATCATCAGCCACCCTTCCTTACCCCTCACGAATTTGTTTTCCAGCCCTTTATTATCATTATTATATTTTTCGCTAATACAAAGCTTCCGGTTTTGAACACTTTTACTGAAGCCGAACAAAAACATATGAAGATGTCCATCGTGTATGTATATATAGATCTATAAAACTTAGTGCTTAAGGAAAACGAAGTGGGGTCAATTTATTGCATACAATGTTATGCTTTAGCCCATTTCCCTCTAAGGATGGTAATGTATTATCAAAGCCATGCTTTAGCTTTTAGGTTAGGTAGTCTGTACAGATAGGTTTTTGGAAATGACCACTCAATATAGATACAAGACTTAGAGCAGTAGAAGGTGGAGAAATGATGTGAGGAGAAGGAAAAAAAGTGGCGAGATGCTCATTCTTCCCAGCAGTGGATGGCGAGAAGAAATAAAAAATAGTAATAAACGTTAAACGGGAATCACTTCCCCATTTAGCGATTTATTTCTTTTTTTTTTAGCCTAGAAGTCCCTAAATGGGAATCAGTTTCCCATTTAGGGATCGCCACTTGAGAAAATAAGCGTGGGGAGTTTCCACTCCTTCCTCTTCCTCACACGCAAACTTACATTGCTGCAATGTGAGGGAAGGAAAATAAGTGCAAATTCACCCCATTTTTCTCTCTTTTCACACTACTATAAGTGCTCTTAATGCGAAAGGAAAGGGGTTAGGTTTTTCATATGTTTATTGATATTTTTCTTTGTATTTTACTACTGTATTTTACTGGTAAAACTTAGTTTACTTTGTTCCTTAAGGAGTAGCTGCTACCAATAGTGTAGAGTATGTACTATTTAAGTAGGTCTATAGTGATGGGATAATACATGTTTACTTTAGTATGAAGTAGCTAGGACTTTTAGATTGTTATGATAGCTTTAGTTCTAAGATATAGGTTGTGGTGGTATATAAATATTAAAATACTTTTTAATAGCTTAGGAAAATAAACTGGCATTCATGGAGAGGCGATGTGATGGTATCAAGGTAGTCTGTATTTACTTTTTTATAGCTAGTTTAGGATAGGACATGATTTAGGCTTCATAGCGTAGAACACAGGTGAGCTACTAGGCTTAGTTACGAAGTTACAATAAGTCTATTCGTTTATAATTTATGTACCCTAGTATGTTGAACTCTGTTTCCCCGTACATACTGCTATGGACAAAAAATAAAAATACAGTCGTGTCCAGCACGGTGCCGCGATTCCAGAAATATAATAATATCGGTAGGTTAACTTATATTGTGAAACACCAAAATGTTGATATAGGGTGTAAAATACTCCAAATAAAAAATCGCGTATTTAATTAATTAAAAATTACTGTAAAATTCTCAAAATTAATTTATCACTATATCTTAAAAGAATCTTGTCTAAATTCAAAACCAATATCTAGTTATATCAAATAAACCGTTACGGTCGATAAACGATTCTATAGCGATTATTTGGAAATTTGATTTGGACATAACTCACAATCTGTAACACGAAATCTTGATTTTTCACTTCCATTTGAAAGATATAGTTCAACATATTCGAATGTTTCTTGTTTCGAGGAAATCCGGCTTGTAACGGATCCTGTATGCTCAGATGAAGTTCAAAACGTTAAATTACGAACTGAGCGTCGTTATGAGCTCGATTATATTTAATATATATTTTTATATGTTCAACTTCATTTTAATTAATATATAAATCCACTTATATTACGAATTCAATATTTAAACTGATTTATATATTCAAATACAAATCGATAAAAATGCGGAACGTTACACTTCTACTGTTTCTAAAACTTTTCCTCATGTGGTTGGATGTTTGTTATTTCTTGGACCTGCATATGTTCAAAATTTTATAGAGCATTATTACGCATATACATGAAATTGATATAGAGTACTAGCTAAAATGATATTGTACAATAATATGATATCAGTTTGGTATTAACTTAGATATCAGTTTTTAATAAGAATATGCTACACAGTAATATGACATCAGTTTGGCATTAATTTAGGTATCAATTTTGAAAAAAAAAATATTATACAGTAATTAGGTATCATTTTTGTATCAATTGAGGTATCAATTTAAAAAAAGATAAGACTACACAGTAAATAAGGTATCAGTTTTACAAAAAATTGAGTATTATTCTTTCAAGACATAATATATTCTATTTATAAGGTGTATGTTTTGCAGTATTTTCGATATCAGTATTTTCAAGTACACTGGAATATAAAAATAAGAATCGGTTTTGATACTACTGAGGTATCATTTTTTGAATATATTATTTTACATAGAAATATGGTATCAGTTTCCCAACTACTTAAGTATCAGTATTTAAAAAGTGTACTCTTTTAAAGTGATTAGGTATCAGTTTTGAATTGACTGAGATATCAATTTTGAGAAAATAGTGTGTTCTATATAAAATGAGAGATGAAATAGTAAGATAAATTTAAACTTTATATCTGTCCTTCTTTGATTTTATCCGAAAATTCTTTGACGACAATTGGTTTCAAACTTTTAAGATTCCATCTTGCAAATCGCGGGAGTGTGTCATTGATACTCCTTCTTTGTTTAATTAGCTTCATTTTCTCATAGACATAGTTTATGTGAAAAAAATATACACGAATATAATTTTTTATCTTTGCAATATGTATTAGAATTTTTTATATAAATTATCTTATCAAAGGAAGCATTGAACATCCCGACATGTTCCTAGGCTTGTGAATAAATTTTTGACAAACTTGGTATAATTTTTTTTGGATTATTTGCAGCCAAGAGACAGTCTTCATCTTTACAAAGTCAAGTAAGAATGGCAAGAATCCCAATCTTAGTTTTTGTTGGTTGCTAGGGAAGAAAAATGTTAGTAGTATCTCCATAGATAAGCATTAGTAGGTCTTCATCATGTTGCTTCTTCTTTTTGGCAAGTTCTTGCTTGATTCTTTTTTCAATTAGGTTCCTTGTAATGAAAGTGGCTGCTAAAACACCCTACTTCCGTTAAGGTCACTCACAAGGGAATGCCTTAACTTCAGTGGAACGTTATAAGTAAACAGAACAGAAATTTACAAGACAGATATGTAAAGAAGTACTTGAAAAATTTATAACATTATTACAACAGAAACAGAAATAAGTTTGGTTACATCACAATACCAAAACCCAAGTACACAAATATCAGTCTTATATAAAATCCTTCGGAATGCATAATTTTAAAGCCATACTCCCCAACAGAGAACGCCATAAATAGGTAGAATCAAATCCAAGCAATATTTCATGCACTTATAGCACTTAAAGTAGATGGAATCTGAATCAAGCTCCAGTGTTTCCACTCATAGAACCTGGTGGGGAAACGGAAGAAAAGAGGCGAAACAAACTAGGTCAGACATAAGTCTGGTGAGTCCAGTGACTTTCAGCATATAAACAGATAACAGTATCATGACATGTAAATAAAACTGGATGAAAGATAACCATAACAGGAGTAGCAGGTTAATAGAAGAGACAAAATGATATAGGCTAAACTAAGCTTCTTACTTGGTTTTCACTTCTCTGCACTAATACTAGTATAACAGAATTAGGTGTTGCCCTAATGTCTAAACAGAAAACAGAATGATCTCTTCAGCAACACGATGCTAGTAATGGGCCTTTACCACCTTAACAGAGACAGATGGTTACAGAAACAGAATGCTAGTAATGGGCCTAAACTACCCAAACAGAGACAGAAACAGAATAATCCCTACGGAAACAGAATATTAGAATTAGGTGTACACTAGTAATGGGCCTTTACCACCCCAACAGACGGTACCACACAGAAATAGGCAGGTATTACCACCCCAACAGAAACAGATGGTACCCCAACAAAAACAGACAGAACTAAGTGTACCCTAAATTCTACCCTAAGCGATCGGCTCCCTAATACATAAATACCCTGTGTCTGCCCCACAGAAGGGTGTATCACTCCCTAAAGTGGCAACCTGTAAACACAGACCTATTAACATATGTCACGGTGTCTTATATCCTCAGAGCAGACCGGATCCATGCACGCGCATGACCCAGTTGGAATGCGCCATCAACACCCCTCGCCATTATCAGAGTGAACCTCTTACAATTAGTTCAGTAAGCGTGCCCTGGACCCCTACCTAATGTTGGGTCATAGTTTTGATACCAAAAAGGGTTACTGACTAATATGGGTCCCAAACAACAGATGACACAAGTAATTACCCCTCCTAACCTTGTGTCCCCAGACTAACAGATTTCGGATTAACTTGCTTACTGATTTCAGATGTACAAAGTCCAGATTAACTAGTTATCAGATCAGACATACAGGTTAATAAGTTTTCAGACTAACTGATCAGATATACAGATTAACAAGTTTTCAGACTAACGGATCAGATATATAGATTAACAGACTTACAGATTGTTTCACCTAACCTTGTATTGGGCCTACAGATTTTCAAACGGGTTTATTAGATTCATCAGTCCAGTTGTTTTAACCCTATCCACTCAACATGTTTTAGGTATCACATTTATCTTTGATTTGCATTAACTAAATATTAATGCACAGACCTCTCACATTAGGTCGGTAGCTTGTGATCGCTGGATGTGTCGGGCTGTTCCGTGCAGACTTCTGCCACAAGCCAAACCTAACCTCGTGTCTAAGCATCTTTATGCCTACGACCTCCAGATACCTTCTGAACCAGGTTGGTGTCAGTATGCCCTCCGGTATTTCAGGTGCCCCAGACATGCTGAAAAGAAAAAGGAAAGAGATTCAAAACGGAGAATCGAAAGAAAGATATATGGATCTTGGGGATTATGTTTTTCAAAATAAACTCTACTTTTGAAAATATTTCCTTTTTAAAACCTTTTTGAAAATAGTTTTCAAAAACTTTATATCAAATCTGGTAACCTTCAGCTCTAATACCAAGTGTAACACCCCACTTCCATTAAGGTCACTCACAAGGGAATACCATAACTTCAGTGGAACGTTATAAGTAAACAGAACAGAAATTTACAAGACAGATATGTAAAGTAGTACTTGAAAATTTTATAACATTTTTAAAGCAAAAACAGAAATAAGTTTGGCTACATCACAATACCAAAACCCAAGTACAACAAATATCAGTCTTATACAAAATCCTTTGGAATGCATAATTTTAAAGCCATAATCCCTAACAGAGAATGCCATAAATAGGTAGAATCAAATCTAAGCAATAATTCAAGCACTTCTAATACTTCAAGCAGATGGAACCTGAATTAAGCTCCTGTGTTTCCACCCTGAGAACATGGGGGGAAACGGAAGAAAAGAGGCAAAACAAACTAGGTCAGACATAAGTCTGGTGAGTCCAATGACTTTCAGCATATAAACAGATAACAATATCAGGACATGTAAATAAAACTGGATGAAAGATAACCATAACAGGAGTAGCAGGTTAACAGAAGAGACAGAATGATATAGGCTAAACTAAGCTTCTTACTTGGTTTTCAATTCTCTGCACTAATACTAGTATAACAGAATTAGGTGTTGTCCTAATGTCTAAACATGAAACAAAATGATCTCTTCAGCAACACGATGCTAGTAATGGGCCTTTACCACCCTAACAGAGACAGATGTACAAAAACAGAATGCTAGGAATGGGCCTTTACCATCCAAACAAAGACAGACGGTTATAGAAACAGAATGCTAGTAATGGGCCTTTACTACCCGAACTGAGACAGAAACAGAATAATCCCTACGGAAACAGAATATTAGAATTAGGCGTACACTAGTAATGGGCCTTTACCACCCCAACAGACGGTACCACACAAAAACAGACAGGTGTTACCACCCCAACAGAAACAGACGGTACCCCAACAAAAACAGACAGAACTAAGTGTACCCTAAATTCTACCCCAAGAGATTGGCTCCCTAATACATGAATACCCTGTGTCGGCCCCAAAGAAGGGTGTATCACTCCCTAAAGTGGCAACCTATAGACACAGACCTATTTATAGATGTCATGGTGTCTTATATCCTCAGAGCAGACCGGATCCATGCACGCACATGACCCAGTTGGAATGCGCCATCAACACCCCTCACCATTATCAGAGTGAACCTCTTACAATTAGTTCAGTAAGCGTGCCCTGGACCCCTACCTAGTGTTGGGTCATAGTTTTGATACTAGAAAGGTTACTGACTAATATGGGTCCCAAACAACAGATGACACAAGTAATTACCCCTCCTAACCTTGTATCCCCAGACTAACAGATTTCAGATTAACTTGCTTACTGATTTCAGATGTACAAAGTCCAGATTAACAAGTTCTCAAACCAGACAAACAGGTTAACAAGCTTTCAGACTAACGGATCAGATATTCAGATTAACAAGTTTTCAGACCAACGGATCAGATATACAGATTAACAGACTTACAAATTGTTTCACCTAACCTTGTATTGGGCCTACAGATTTTCAAACAGGTTTATTAGATTCATCAGTCCAGTTGTTTTAACCCTATCCACCCAACACATTTAAGGTATCACATTTATCTTAGATTTGCATTAATTAAATATTAATGCACAGACCTCTCACATTAGGTCGGTAGCTTGTGGCCGCTGGATGTGCTGGGAGGTTCCGGGCAGACTTCTGTCATAAGCCAGACCTAACCTCGTGTCTAAGCATCTTTATGCCTACGACCTCTCACATTAGACTGACAGTTTGCGGCTGCTGGTTAAGCCGGTTGGGTTCGGGCAGGCTTCTACCGCAAACAGAGTCTAACCTCGTGTCTTAGCATTCTTATTTTAGCTAAAGTATTCATTCACAGATTATGCCAATATCAGACTAATTATGCCAATTCAACAAATTAACTTCTTTACAAGTTACAGCAGATTATCCAAAGTTCTATTAACATGTTTTGCTCAATTTTAGATCGAGCCTACAGATTTTCATACCCTAAATTGCCGTATTCAGTTTCAAGAGATTTAGCAGACTAGACAATTTAACAGATTTAGTCATCCCTTAAAATTCCATTGACATACCTCGCTTAATTATAAAATTAAGCCTAATTTTACATGCTCAAATTATGGTCATAATTCACAATATAACATATGCTCCAAATTTCTAGTTAAATTTACATAGTACATAATATTCTTCAAAAACCCCCAATCGTGATATACAATATGATTTATGCCAAATTATAGCATTTGATTTCAGCGTATGTCAAATGTCCGAAAATCCCCATTTAGGGGTATTCACAATTAATAGTTATCCTATTTTAATATAGATCTTTCACGCCTAAATCATATATCCTTTTTCTTCCAAGTCATAGATCGTCATATAAAATATGCCCCCAAATCTAGGTCTTAAATTACAACGTGTTGTGTTCTCCTTCTTCCAAACCATAAACTGTCATATATAGTATGCATAGATCTAGATCTTAGATTACAACATGTTGTGTTCTCGATTTAGTCACAAATCAGTTATGTCCAATTATGCATCATTCAATATTTTCCACAAATTTAGCGTTCGCGTGTCAATCTCTTATGAGATTTGGCTCAGGCTCGTGGTAGCCTGGCTATAGAACAGAAGGAAGGAAGAGATACAGAATAGTTACAATAAGATAGATCTACACAGAAAAACAGATTTGATAAATAGGAATATGCATAATCTTCAATTCAGATTTATAACCATGTCAAGATCATAATTAAATTTCATATCTGAAAATAGCTGTACTCACAAAATGGGGTTTAAGAAAGAGAAGAACTATTCTGGGATCTAATTTTCTAGAGTTGATTTAGCTTTTCGTTGATGTAGGCGTTGATTTGTTATCTTTTAATCCTATCCAAATTGGAAGAAGAAGAAGAAGCACTAGTTCTAGCTCAGGTTTCAGCAGAGCAGCGATGCCATTGATTTATTTTAATATGAATCAGAGCAGAGTATAGGCGTAATGAAATTGTGTGGAGAGAAAGTGAGGTTTGGGGGTGTTTAGATAGCTTAGGAGCAACGAATCTGGTCAGAATGGGCGTCTAAATGCAGAAAAATAGATCTGTCCTCGGATCTGGAAAAGGGAGGGAGGTCGACCCCTAGGTCGACCCCATGGTCGACCTATGTGGCCAGGTCGACCCCTTGGTCGACCTGGGTCCTAGGCGGGAAATTTCCCGTCCAGCCCGGGTGTGTGATTTGAATTCGAATTTTGAATTTCGAACCGAGCTGTTTAAATTTTCTGAAAACTTCTGAAGGCCATAACTTCTTCATACGGAGTCCGATTTACGCAAATACGGACTCTATCTCAAGCGTAATTCCGAGACGAACACAATGGCGTAACCCGTTTTCCTTAATTATTCTTTTAAAAACTAAGTATACTTTCTTTTGTTACTTTTATATTCACAGAAATGACGGGGTGTTACAGCTACTCCAAAATTTCATGTTGTGAAATCTTTGCATTCCTTAGTGCTTTTCACATTCCTTTGAAGCAAATTTTCATTGTTGCAGATATTGAAAAATGATTGAAAGGTGTGCTTTTCAGTAAGTCCATTTTCTTTTTATTCAATCCTTTTTTACAAGCTTTATACTCTTGTGTACAACTTAAAGGTCACATTCATATGCGGTATCAGATTTTGTTTCTTTGGGACATCTTTGTTCTGCTCTGTACTTGCATGTTATGTAAAGGTCTATGTATTGAGTTTTGTACTTGATATAGATCAGTTTTGTATGTGATAAGATCCCAGTTTTGCAAAAATAATAAATCAAACTAATGTGTTCAGCTGTATGGTTATGGTATTAGTTTTGCATGTTATGTGATATCAGGTTTGTTGTGGTATCAGTTGCATGTTATGTGGTATCAGATTTGTTGTGGTATCAATTTTGCATGATATATGGTATCAGTCTTGCTAAAATAATAAAACGTTGTAATATGTTCAGTTCCATGGTATCAGTTGTTATACCACAAAAGTGTCAGTTTTCCTTTATCAACATTCTCAGTATCATTTTTCCTATGATTTTATATGTATTGGGCATTTGTATGCTACAGGATTATCAGTTTTTGTTCCTCTTGATATTGAAACAGTATTTTCAGAGCCTGAAAGCTTTAATTTCACCCAAATAAGCTATATATATATTTGTCATTTGTGCATTGTGAAATATACATAAAAATGATACTATTAACGGTACTACCGAATCTGTCTTTAACTTTAGGTTTTTCACTTTGAATTTGTTTACCCTTTATTGCTGCTTTTTCCTGTTCGACATTTTCAATACTGTTAGACATTAATATTGATAGTATCAGTTTTTTTCATCCACAGTATCATTTACCTGAATATTTTCTTCCCCAGCCCTTTTCATTTCATTTTATTTAGCACTTTTCAGATCATTTCTTTTTTTTGGGCTTTTTTTCTTTAATTTCCTACACTTGTTCTTCATTTGCTCTTTTTTGCATTTTTGATTTCTTTGATTCTACTACAGTTTCATTCGAAGATTTTGTATCATTTTGTACTGGCTATTCAGTATTGACTTGCGCATCAACCAGGGTTTCTACAGCTTCTACTTGCTGTTGAACATCCACTTGAATTTGCACTTCAACTTGAAATGTAGTATCGGTTTGTTGAACATTATCCTTATGTTCAACATTTTGTTGGGGTTCTACTTGCGGTCGCGGTTCTAGTAGGACTTCACTTGTATTATCAGTTTGTGGAGCAGCTAGTACTTGCGGCTCCAGTTGCGGTTGATTTGGAGATGAATTTTCATCTTGCAGTGAGCTTTGGGGTTTGATTTGAGATGATGATGATTTTGCTTCGAAGGCCATTAAAGTTGATTCCGATTTGTTTTAATGAAGTCAGAAAACCGATTTGGTAAAAGGACTAAGATGGAAGATGAATCAGACGAGGGATGAATGAGTGACACTGTTATCGTTAATTTAGATTGGGCTCTTTACTTTCTGAATAAAATATGTTGTGCTTGTCATGTGCATATTTTTTTAAAACAAATTTTCCTTCTCAAATTTTCCCCTTATTTTAAAGGGTGTTTCAATTAAAAAGGAGAAAGACATAAGTGGACTTTTGTGAAAAGCATTATAATATTTTGAATCCCCCTTGAGTTAAGGAAGACTGCAATTTGTTACTTTAATTTTAAAGACTACAATAAATTACGAAGTTTTCATATATGCATATACATATTGTATTTCAATTAGAAATAGTTTGTCTTTATTCATATGTGCATACATATACATGTTTAAATTGTTTGTAGTTACCCATATGTGCATACAAATTTATTTAAAAATGTGAAATAGATTTCTCCACATTTTCATCTCCTTCCTAATTGCTTTTTCTTAATCTTAATTGATTATCTTCCACATGCATAAGTAAATATAGTATTGTTTCTTTAAGAAAAGGTTTTACAACAATGACATATTTATTAAAGCATTCAATGATTATGCACGCTTCCTATATGTCCCACTTGACCAATATTCACTGTAAATTTATTTGAATATATTTTCATTTCATGTCATAGTTAAATTGACTATTAATGTCACATAATTAATTAGTCAATTAATTTAACTGAATAGAATGAAATGATTAGTTTTTTCTCAGTTCTCACTAAGTAAAATCTTATATCCCTTTCATAAATGAGTAAGTTACAAAAAATGAAAATTTTCATCTATTGAACTTAATTTAAAGAGCAATAGGCACACACACTAATATGTATATAACAATATATTTGATGTATTCAAATTTATATACACCGCTTATACACTATACTTACACTTTATATGAGCAGATGTATTCAATACATTAGTATAATACATATAAGTTAAAATTAAATATGAAAATTTCATTTTATCAATTAAAATAAAATATTGATTTTACTTTAAAAAACATGGAGACGTTCTAAATGAATTTAGGTTTCATATGTTTATTAAAGATCCGAAATGGATTAAAAATATTGAAATTCATCACTTTCTTCCACTGCAAGTTGATCTAGTTCCAATAGAAACTGTATAAATGTTCAAAAACATTGAGGGATAGCTAAATATAATTGTTTTATATAGTGCAATGTCATTGTCTTAACATTATATTTACTAAAAGCTGATTTTACAGACATATTCAAATTTTTCCTAAATGAAAAACGAGGTGAGCAGATAGTGAGTTAAAAAAAATTCATTGGTTTGCCTCCGTATTTAACATGTTCATCTATAAATTGCCAAGGAATGAAAAACATGGTATTAATTATTGAAAACTCTTAACTATATAGTTTATAAATTCCCTTACTGAGTAGATTATCGGTCTTCATTATAGTATCATCCATTCCATCATTACCAATCTTCACTTCGTCAAAAGCATCCAAAGAAGTGCTTCCTAACACCATTGCTAAAAAGTACCATAAAATTTTAGGTTACACGCTTCCTAATACCAATCATTTTAAATGCTACCAAATTCATTTTTTTCATTTTTTTTCACACGGCGACAACAGTTGACCAACGCCGTTCTTTCCAGCGACCAATTATCGAATAATAGTTGTAACGACCTGCAAGAATTTGACGCCTGAATTTTGACAATAATACATAAATCCTGTATAACTTGCCGAAATTTAAGTATTGAAAACACAGATAGTTAATAGAAAGAGATTAGAGGGTGAGATAAGAAAGAAAGAATTACTAGAATAGAAGAAGAAAAAGGAACACACAACACAGAGTCTCACATCGTAGCGGAACAAAATACAATATAAAAATAAATCTTTGTTGAGAGCTTTAAAAATACTTACAATCATCAGAGTACATCACACATCTGGACAGTTATAATACCCTGTCCTCATCTACAACACACAGCGGAATATCAACTAAATATAATATGTCTGAATATCTTCAGCTCGTCTCTTCACAGCATCCGATAAACTGAACTTGTACGACCCGGTCTAACCCGAGCATAAAAAACGACGGGTCAGTCTGGTGAACTAGAGTGAGAAAAACACACTGAGTTTATAGGTATTACACAAGTTGATTTTAAAGTCAAAATCCTTTTGAAAGAAAATGATAATCGTAAGACCAAATTCACACATAAATACAGACGGTTTTTACCTTACGATAACCCGAAATGTTTTTGAAATCAATATCTTCTCTGATATTATAATAGTGTCTAAATACAAATAAATATCAATCTAGCAGAACGCTTGCTTCTCACGCTCTACATATATAGTATACAATCAAAACAGCGGGCGCTTATTGGAGAATGGATTTCCAACTATGGCAAGGTATGGGACCACCTTCCGATAATGTACTTCTGGAGATGAATACATTGGGGATTCAACAAGAACGTCTTGTAACCCTGGCTAAACATGACTGGCCCCTCACTTCACTTGAGAGTACCGAATATATCATTACCACGGTTGGCGGCCAGATAACCAAACCGATAGCATACAAAACAAAGGAACAACCGAAGACATTTAGTTTCACCAAATCAGGTAATGATATACCCTTTTGATGGGTGCGACCCACATAGCCATGCGACCTAACCGATTTTATACCATTTCCCGGTTGAAGAGGCTTGAGGTCATATTTAATTAATTAATTACTTTACCTTTATTATTATTTTAGAACATTTGGCCACCATTCACTTTGAATGACACATCATCAGATCCGCCGGATAATCACTAATTGACGTCTACAAAAATACTCTGGGTGTTTACGCAAAAAGAACGAATTCTTCCGCCACCAACAAAAGTATGCTTGAAGAATTCAGTAACGTAATCCTTTGGAAATACTCTGTCAGACATTCGTCCATACAAGTTGTCTTGGGACTAGACAAACCGAAGGCACCCTCATACTGCATCCTTGAATTACCATATGGATCAGTAGCGAGTAGTCCTTGCAAATCCGTAATATTTCAACCACGACTGAATCACGTCAGAATACCTCTGGTTGTACGGCCAGAGAATATTCGATAGTAACCCTTCCGCTTATGAAGATCCACGGTCTTCAATTGCTCCATCTTGAATCAGTATCTTCACGTATTTGCCAGTTCGGAATGGTTTACGAATATAAATTCGATCCCGGTCTTTCCGTACTAACAATCGTATGGGTCAGATTTGATAGTCAGTTATTTAACCATCAGATAATAATCATGAGAATAAAATGAGTTCACTGATTCAGTACTTGACATTACTTAGCCTTTTTATATAAAAGCAATTAACGAATGTTAATTTAAACTCTTAAATATTTTAATATAACGAACTTAGCTTTTCATTTCTTATTTAACATAAGATTATTTCAAAACTATTTTAATTTAATACTAAGAAAAATATCTTATAATCATATCCAATTTCTATTCTACTATAATTATCAAAACATTTTCTATATCATTACTCACTAGTTATATATTTATATTAACTCGTTGATCAACCTTAACTCGTCTCTTTATTTAAATTAATTAATAATATAAATAATCTCATTTACTTCTATTATTATTAAATAAATAATTATAATATTCCATTTTAATTGTTTCTTAAAAACAATTAATATTGGTTATTAATCATTACATTAATCCTTGCTTATCCATCTTAGTAATATAAGAATTAGCTTATAATTAAGGTACACGTGCTTCGCACACGGTAGATTTTGGTACAAAAATGGTGGTTGATGGTTAAACAATATATATATATATATATATATATATATATATATATATATATATATATATGGCTGGTTAAATCTCTTTTGTATCATTATTCAAAAACAAAACCCAACGCTTATTGTTTTAGAATAAACTCATTCCAACACTCCATCTCATTATATATTCTAAAATCTTTTTTATTAACGTGACGCTATTATTTCTCATATGGAAATAATAAATTATTCTTGAACTCTTTCCCATTACAGGCTAATATAATCCTCAGATAATTCTGAAGTCATCCAAGTTGGGGTATTTATTTACCTCTCAGACCTTGCTCAACAACGTTTATATCTTAAGGTAGATATGAATTATAATTCAAAAGTTGATATTTATACTAATATCAAAACCCAATCTCATTCAACTATTTTACTTAAACCATGATTCTATAATCCATTCCTTATGTTTAAAAATCTCTTTTAATAATTCCTTGTCGAAACTCTCATTTCGTTTCCTTTCATTTCCCTATTTTCTATTATTTAATAACATTAATTTAAAATTAACGCTTTTACTTCACAATTCTTTTAATAATTCTCGTTTACAAAACATAGATTTAATATCAAATCCCTTTAATTTGAAATCCCTTTTTTTTCTAACCTCAATTATTAAGTAACCATTTCATTTGAACTATCGTACACGCATTAAAATCCTTTTTTATAACTTCGTTATAAAAATTCGGGTTTTAATATAAAACTCATTCACAAACTCCTTTGACCGTTTCATTACATTTCATTCCAACTTGATTTACTTTCATAAATGAATTTTATTTAAATAGCACTTCTTAAATTATTATTAATTAAAATAACAATTTACTGCATTTGTTAACTACTGTTGAAGTAGTTAATTTCTTTAATAACTAAATTAATAATAAACTTCCTTTTAAGATCTTATTAAAATTAAACAAATATTCGTTAAACTATTCCATTAGATTAATTTAAAACAAAATAATCTAATAATTGATACCAGTTAAAATGGTTAACATGATCAACTCAAAACACTTGCAACCCACGTAAATGCTTAAGTTGGAACAATCTCGTAAGCTGGCTGTAATTACATTACCAATTAGACATCATTAAAAGAAACTAAATGGCATAAAATCCTACCACCACACTAAATATTTACATAACGCTACATGTTCCGTTTCTTGTCCATATTTAGCTAAGTATGTCAACCCTTATTTTTGGTTCCTTCTGCCACGACAAGACAAAATGTGTTACCTTGTTCTTTTCGTTTTCTTCTGAAAAGAAGAAAAAAAAAAAAAAGAAGGAGGCACCCTTGTTTGTTTATACGTACTTCTCCTGCTGTCTTCTATTTTGTTTCTCTGAGATCGTTGATTCCCTTTTCGAACCCACACTGCTCCAAGCCTCCAATCCGTCACCACATTTTCTTTTACTGTATACCTCTTCCTCTCTGATACTTACTTCCACCGCCAGCTTCAACTCAGAAAACCCACCCCTTATTCTGGCTTTGATGCCGCCAGGCCCATTTCCTTCCTGTTGCTATTCACACGGGCCCCACTTGCTTCACCTACTTTGTTTAACTGCTCCAGTACAAAATGCGTTCTTCCATCTTGGTTCCCGTCACTCTGCAAAACAACCAACGCACGGTGCCTTGAGCTGACCCGCCACCACGTCCATCGGAGGTCTTCACCATCGGCGCCACAGCCCCCCTACCACAACGCCTACTGCAGTTCCAATCCCAGGTCCACCCTCCGCCTGTACTAATCCCAAACCCGGCCAATGTCTCGAGTTCGAGACCGACCACAACGTTGAACCGCAGAAGATCAGCACCGTTGAAATTTAAGAGCTCTTCGAGCTGAATATTTTTGCTGTTGGAAATTTAGTAACAGTTGCAACAAACATATTATTTGCAAGTGCTCTTTCAAGCCAGTTGCGAATAAATATCTATAGCAATTGTTTTTGCCACTTGCAATAACTGCATTTTTTTACAACTAGTAAAGCGAGTTGCAAAAAACATATTATTAAAAGAAAATATAAGTTTTTAATGATTAACTTTCAATAACTAATTTTAAATAGTTATTATTAATTGATTAACTACTAGTAATTATATAGTAATTAAGGTTAATATTTAATAATTATTAATTATTAATTATTAATGATATTCAAGTATTATAAAGTGATATTTATAACTGGTAATTAATAATAATTAACATTTAAAAATTAATAATTATATAATTATTAAATAATAATAAAAAAACTAATGGATGATAATTAATTTTTTTTTACTTGCTAAAACGACCGAATTTCATGTTAATAGAAATGTGAATCTAGATTGAAATGATGCCACTCAAACAACCAGATTATACATTTATACTGCTGACTGCAATATTTTCGATACTTCCCTTTTTCTTCTAGGCGAGTCCAAACATTTCTCAATCCCGCTTCCTTTTTTGTTTCCCACTTCAGAATTGAGATACCGAAATCTAAACCGGATTATTCATTCTTTCAGATCCCTAATTTTTCAAAAACCCTAATTTCTAAAAAGACCCAAAGCCTAGAACCCGATTCATTTCGTCTCCTAAACCGACCAGGAAAAGAACACCCTCTTCCCTTCGATCGACCCACATATCCTTTGGAAGCCATGAATCGATGACGAAGCGGCTGATAAACAAGATTATCAAAGGCAACTGTTCATTAATCCTCTGAACTCTACTTGCCAGCGCTCAAGAAATTCCAGATTGTGATTTTTTTTTTCTTCTCGTTCTATTTCGGTTCGTACAAACAGGATAAGTGATTTCTCTTTGAATAAGTTTTGATTTTCGTATTTTATCGGGGTTTGATTTCTGAGCATAAGGTTATTCACCTCTTAGATTTTTGAGCATATGATTACTCACGTCTTAGATTTATTCTTCTTGTTCTATCGGTGTTTTGATTTCTCATTGAATTGGTAATTGGAAGTCCTATTTCGTATTTTATCAACGTTTCGATTTTCCTGATCGTGATTTGTTGTTTTCATACTATTTGTTGTCGGTGAAAATTTAACTCCAAGATGTTAATTTTTTTTCTTTCATTTTAGTTCTTTTATTTTATTACATGACCTTTAGCAGAATTTATTCTAATAGATGTATCCATTTTATGTGTAATCGAATCAAAGTTCTAAGCTCACTATCCATTAGAAGTTATACTAAAAATGTGTTAGGTTCTCTAGCTGAAAATGGTAGTTTAAGATTACATGTTTTGCGTTAAAGTCAAAATTCAACTAGAGCCTTAAAGAGCCAACTACCTTATAGTATTTTTGTAGAAATAAACAGTAGTTGGTGAATCAAGGGTATGTGTGTTATATATAGTTGAAAAAAACTACTGTCATTGTCTTTTCTCCTTTATTCACTTGAACATTGCTAATATGAATGTTATGATGTATAATTTGTAAGTCATAAGAAAGATGTGAAAAAAACGACTTCAATTTATTTAAAATGTCTTATGATTATGTCGAATCAATTCAAGACTTCAATTTTCTTCACAGTACTGGGGACTTTCTTTCGGACATTGACAGTTTTAGCTTGATGATGGAGATTCAGGTGATTACCGAGATTCTGCTGATTTCGAGAAAGATTTAATTGAATGCTATATTTATTCCATTTTTATGTTTTAGAGTGAATGAATCACGGTAGGTACTTCAGTTTGCGCAAAACTCTATGATATGGCACTTCGTTTTCTCAATATTTATTTAGTTGGCGTTACTGCAATAAAAAACTGAAACGTCATTAGTTTTTGAAAATCAGTTTTATGTATCAATTGGTTTGTTGAAAGCCACATACAACAACTTTTAAGTGTACTGTGTATGAACAAAAGTGATTTTTTCGTATAGTAATTATATCTGCATGCACTTTCAAAGCAGTCTTTGATAATTTATTTATTTTTGAAGGTGGAAGCAACTTTTGGACGTGCACTTACCGGTGTTGATCAAGATAATGTCATCATAGAGATCAACTCATTAAGGTACAACAATTTATTTAGAATAATTACAATTTTACATATGTTGTATATTATATTTTTGAACCAGTTAACATAAGTAGAATTGAAATTGCCTCACTTGTAAGTCATAAGAAAGATGTGATGCTAAGAAAGGTATAGAAAGCTGACGTAAATATTAGAATAATGTCATGCTCAAATATATTAGAAGTAATTTGATTTCATTCTCAACATGCATATAAGCTTTGAATGCTAATTTTGTTGAAAACAAGCATACACCTGTCATAATATAAATGTACTCGTATACAAGAGGTTAGCTAGTGCTTATTTTAAAGTTATGAGAAGGAAATGCTCATGAAGCTCCATGGTTTAGATTATGGGTCCGGTGTTGGGTCATATATATTGAATGTCATGATGCATGGTTACTACAGAGCAAGAGAATCAGTATGTGTATGAATTTAGCCATGTCTTTTCAAAGCGCCACATTCATGTGAAAATGGTGGAAGGATGAAGTATATAAGGGGTACATAAAATGTGAATTAATCTGCCTTAAAAAAAATAGGCTTAACGAGAAAATTGTAAAGGTTTTAAATATACCCTATATTGAGTATGATCATGAATAAAATTAACATAAGCATCATCTGTTAGTTTCAAAAATGATTTTTGGTTATAAGTAGAAGTTTTGTGCCCATTATCTTAACTGTTTTCTAGCATTTATGTTATTCTTATATTTCATATACATTGTTTGAAGTGATTTTATGCAACTCCTACTATAGAACATTTTAGGTCAAGTTTAAAATATAAGTTACCTATCAAGTGTATTTATTCCAGTTTATCTCAGCAACTGATTCATACTTCAATTAAGCAGGCTAGCAAATATTCAAATCTGGCACTTGAAGTGTTATTCTTGGTTCATTTGTAATAGTACTATTATTTTATTTTGATAGAATTTCATCTTTATTTAATCCTTTATTGTATCTTTTAAAACCAAGAAGAATGCGTGAAGATTTCTACGAATGGACAAGCATGTATTGATTTGGCAAATGGATGCAAATGAGCACACTCAACATAAACATACTGGAAGGTAAGTGAAATTCCTTTTAGTTGATCATTTAACTTTTATCGGCATGAGATATTTGAACTTGTTGGAGTTCCTTTGGTGGAAAACTGTTTCGTTGGTTTTAATAGTTCGATTTTTGCCTATGGACGGGTATTTTTATTTGCATAGAGTAACTGCATATATACTTTTGTTTTTGTTTAACTACATATGTTTAATCATTATGTATGATTTTGATTTTGTTTAACTACATATGTTTAATCCAGATGCGCTCATATTCTGAAGCATTGCTTGGAGATTTGTTGGTGCTTCTGCGAAGTGCACATTCTTTATGAAAATGATGGTCGTTTTGATTAGCAGCTGTATTCTTCTGTAGAAAAATGATGATCGTTATACATGAATGGTGTATGAAAATTATAGAAATTTTTGTTGCAATCGTTTGTACTATTAAAACTTTGTTGAAATAAAATTTTTATTTGTTTATTTCATTCTGTGACATACACAATTACTAAAATGAATACATTTAATATGTAGCATCTATAAGCTGATTTTTTTTATAGATTCATAAATCTATTGCAACGGGCATATACTGTTGCAAAAGGATCAGTTGCAACAGTAAAAGCCTGTTGCAAAAAAGTCTACTACAACATCTTATTGCAACAGGCGAAAAATATTGCGAACGTTTTGCAACTTCGACTGCACCAACAGGCGCAGGTCTGTTGCAATTGGTCTACTGCAACAGGTATTGTCTGTTGCGAAAAGTGTTTTTTGTTGTAGTGGTATCATTTGTGCATGTGAAATATACATAAAAACGATACTATTAATGATGTTACCAAATTTATCTTTTATATCTTCAGGTTCTTCATTTTGAATTGTTTACCCTTTATTGCTGCTTTTTCCTGTTAAACATTTTCAATACTGTTAGAAATTAATATGGTAGTATCCGTTTTTTTCATCCACGAAATCATTTACCTAAATATTTTCTTCCCCAACCTTTCCCGTTTCATTTTATTTAGCACTTTTCAGATAATATCTTCTTTTTTTGAGTTTTTCTCTTTAGTTTCCTACACTGTTCTTCATTCGCTCTTTTTTGCATTTTTGATTTCTTTGATTCAACTACAGTTTCATTCGATGATTCTGTATCATTTTGTACTTGTTGTTTAGTATTGACTTGCTCATCAACTAGGGTTTCTGCAGTTTCTACTTGCTGTTTAACATCCACTTGAATTTGGGCTTCAACTTGAAATGTAGTATTAGTTTGAACATTATCATTACGTTCAACATTTTGTTGGGGTTCCATCCGCGGTATCGATTCTACTGGGACTTCACATGTAGTATTAGTCTATGGAACAGCTAGTACTTGCGGTTCCAGTTGTAGTTGATTTAGAGATGAATTGTCATCTTACAGTGAGCTTTGGGGTGTGATTGGAGATGATGCTGATTTTGTTTCGAAGGCCATTAAAGTTGATTCCGATTTGTTTTAATAAAGTCAGAAAACCGGCTTTGGTAAAGGGAGTGAGATGGAAGATCGATCAGACGAGGGATGAATGAGTGACATAGTTATCGTCAATTTGGGTTGAGCTTTTTTCCTTCTAAATAAAATATACTGCGCTTTCATTGTGCATAATTTTTTTAAACAAATTGTCCTTCTCAAATTTTCCCCTTATTATGAAGGCACTTTCAATTAAAATGGAGAACGACATAAGCGGCTTTTGTGCAAAGCATTGTAATAAGGAGAAAGACATAAGTTAAGGAAGACAGCAATTTGTTACTTTAATTTTAAGTGAAAATAAGCCACACATCCTTAAAAAAATTCAAAATATAATGTGCATCCCTCCCAATTTTTACTTTCAAACCCAGTCCCTAAAATGAAAGTTCATGTTTTGAAAAAAAAAAAAAAAAAAAAAAGCGCTCCCATGTAAAAATAAATAAAAATTCTAAATTCTGCAAATTTTCCCAGAAGACCGCGGAAAAAAAAAACTTGCATATATGTGTGCAAGTATTCATAATAATTGCACACCTGTATGCGAGTATTCACGAAGCAGTTTACGTTAGAAATCTTCAAAAAAATTTGCATACATATTTGCAACTATTTTAATATATTTGCACACATGTATGCAAATATTGCATGAAGGTTTCACGTTGAAAAATATGCCTGTATATTGTTGTACATATGTGTGCAAGTATTATGAAATACCTGCATGCATGTATGCAAATAAATATGAATTGATTTGCATGCATGCATATTATTGCACACTAGTATGCAAGAATTATGTATTGCTTGCATGCATGTATGCAAGAAAACCAACGCAGTTACATGACTGAAATACTTGCATACATGAATGCAAGAATTTCAGAATATGTGCACACTATTATGCAGTTAACTGCAGTTACATTGTTTTCCTGTAATTTTGGTTTTTGACATGTTTTTTGATGGTTTTACGATCTGAATTTTTTCTTATGTACATGTTTTATTAAATACGAATTTATGTGATTTTTTTAATATTTTTTATCTTTATTTTTTTAGTGAATTTTTGAAAAATAGGGATGTAATTTACAATAAGTTTAGAACCGGATATGACGTGAATTTTGAAACTTATTAGGGATCTGAGACAAACACACCCCAATTTTAAAGCCTATAGTAGATTACTAAGTTTGCATATATGCGTATACATATTGTATTTTAACTAGAAATATTGTTTGTAGTTATCCATATGTGTATACATATACATGTTTAAATAGTCACAAATAAAATTGGTAAAAAATATGGATATGTCTCACATCCCTATGAATAACATATCAAAATATGAAAACGATCCGACCCTCGGGGAAATAAATAAAAATATATATTTTACGATCTTCTGATGCATAAAATGCGGGTCGTTACATTCTCCCCCCCTAGGAATTTCGCCAACGAAATTCCAAAAAACCACAAGTAACCAAATCCCATTCCGCATGCCTATCATCCACGAGCAGCCAATCTACAACCAATCTTGCATCCAACAAGCCATGCATCCGAAGCCCGAACCTAGCATGCGAGATTCTAAAAATAGCACAGGTTACAATGGTGTGAGGGTGACACAACATCAATGGGTCATACCAACGAAGAGTTCTGGGTGGATCATCTTCATACTCTCTTCCATTTTCCGCATACAATCGTCATCATCCTCACTCCATTTCATCTTGACTAGCTTAACCACGTTCCTCCTAAGTTGTTTCGTGTCATTCCCCACAACGCGAAGCGGCTTACGAGGTCTCGAAACTATGGACTCGACTTCTAGGTCTTCATATGATCCAGTGCTACCACCACATTTGAATCGTGCACACACTTCCGTAGAAAAGACACATGAAAAACATTATGCGCACTCGACATCTTCTCTGGTAAATCCAACCTACATGCGACCTTTTTAATCTGCTCGATTATCGGAAACGGTCCGATGAACCTTGGACTTTATTTCCTTTACTTCTGAATCGAACAACATGTTTCAACAGTGAAATGTACATGAAATCCATATCACAAACGTCGAACTCCAAATCCTTATAACGCTTATAGGCGTAACTCTTCTGACGATCTTAGGCTGCCTTCATTTGTTGTCGAACGATCTCAATACTATCTGATATTTCTCTTATCATCTCTGGCCCAAGTGTTAACTTATCTCCAGTCTCTAACCAATATGTCGGAGAATTACACGGTCTTGCATACAAATCCTCGTATGGTGCCATCCCAATGCTTGGCCGGTAATTATTGTTATATGCGAACTCAACAAATGTAGATTGTCTTCCCACGATCCCCCAAAGTCCATCACACAAGATCTGAGGAGATCTTCCTACACTCGATTAACTCGCTCAGTTTGACCATCAGTGTGGGGATGATAAGCCTTACTCAAACGTAACTCAGTTCCTAAAGTCTCTTGCAAACTCTTCCAAAATCCACTTGTGAACAATGGATCTCGATCATTCACTATGCTCTTTGGGATACCATGGAATCGAACTATCCATTTAATGTGTAGTTCTACCAACTTCAACGTTGTCCTAGTCGATCTGATTGGAATAAACCTTACACTCTTGGTCGAGCGATCCATTATGACAAAAATCCCTTCATTTCATGCCCTCGTCCTAGGTAGTCCATCAATAAAATCCATCGATACTTGCTTCCATTTCTACGTAGGTACTTCCAATGGATGAAGCAATCCACTCGGCTTCTTCTTTTCATCTTTCACCAACTAACAGTTCATACATATGGAAATAAAATTTCCAACATCCCTCTTCAGGCCTTCCCAATAATAAGATCTTTTCATGTCCCAATACATCTTATTACCACAAGGATGAATTGTCAACCTAGAGCGATGACATTCTCTCAGAACCTCATCTCTTAATCCATCAATATCAGAAACAACCAGTCATCCTTTCTTTCGAAGTCAACCATCTCGATCGACCTCAAATTCCTTATTCTTTTCTGGTTCCACTCTCGCTTCTAGCTTCTGGATAATCTTGACAAGCTTTTCGTCATGCTTTTGGCTTTCGCCAATCCTTTCGATAAGAGTAGGTATTATTGATAAGCTTGCCAGCATTTCAGGCTCCAACTCACACCTCGGTCCTGCCAAGTACTCGAGGTGCTTCCATTTGGAAAACATAGCTCCCAAACCTGCATGTCTTCGACTTAACACATCTACCACTGCATTACCTTTACCAGGAGTATAGGCTATACCAAAATCGTATGATGCCAAAAACTCTAACCACCGTTGTTGCCGAAGATCCAAATCCTTTTGGGAGAAAAGACATTTCAACGAATTGTGATTCGTAAAAAGCTCGAATCGAACTCCCAACAGGTATGTCAACACATCTTAGGAGCAAACACAATCGTTGCCAACTCCAGATCACGAGTCGGATAATTCCTTTCGTGCGGCTTCAGCTGTCGACTCGCATATACCACAACTCTATCCTTCTGCATCAGCGCTACTCAAAGTCTAGTACCACATGCATCAGTGTATACCACCATTTCCTCATTCCCGCTCGGAATAGTCAAAACATGAGCACTAGTCAGTCTCTCTTTCAGGATTCCAAAAGCTTGCTCACACTTCACATCTCATGTGAGCACTTGATTCTTCTTCGTCAATCTTGCTAATGGTGCAGCTATCTTGGAGAATCCTTGATAAAATGACGATAATATCCAGCCAACCCAAGGAAACTCCTAACATCCATCACAGTCTTAGGTTTATCCCAGTCCTAGATTACTTCCACCTTAGCGGGATCCACTGCTATTCCGTTTCCAGAAACAACATGGCCTAAGAACCTCAATTCATTCTTCCAGAATTGACACTTCGAAAACTTAGCTCTTAGCTAATGCTTTCACAAGATTTCCAAAACAACTTGCAAGTGTGTCTTATGTTCTTCCTCATTTTGGGAGTAAACCAGAATATCATCCACGAACACAAGCACAAACATGTTCAACTGATCTTTGAAAACTCTATTCATAAGATCCATAAAATACGCTGGTGTGTTGGTCAATCCAAATGGCATCACCAGCCACTCAAAGAAACCGGATGGTGTCCTAAAATCTGTCTTCGGCACACTACCCTTTGCCACTCTCAACTGGAGAAATCCCATCGCCAAATCCATATGGGGGAACACTTTGGTTTTGCGAAGCTAATCAAACAAATCAATTATCCTCGTCAAGGGATACTTGTTCTTCTTGGTCACCTTGTTTAGCTCACGATAATCAACACACAATCTCAAAGATCCATCAGCCTTGGTTGCAAACACAACTAGTTCACCCATTCGGACATGCTTCTCCGAATGAATCATTTTCCCAAAAAGTCACTTACTTGCATCTCTAACTCTCATTGTTCTCTAGGCGCCATCCACCTAAGGGGCATAATAATAGGTCTAGCACCTTTGACAAAATCGATCCTGAACTCAATCTCACGATGTGGCGACAAACCTTTGACCTCTTCAAAGACATCATCAAACTTACTAGCGATCGACAAAGATGACAAGTCTTCCAGTGGAATTACAAGTGAATACAAAAAGCTTACGAAGACAACATCTTCTGGCTTACGTTGAATCACAACCATTCTCCCTTCCAGATTCCCGACTATCACCTCTAGCTTCTCGCATTCCACTTTTCCCACATATATCTTGAGCCAGTCCAAAATGATCCCAAACCCAGCGAAGTTCAAAACAAAGCAATCACACACAAAAGAGCAACCATGACTCATCAACACTAGACCACGGAAAATCATACACAAACTAGACGAACCCGTTACTGTATTAATCACAACCAATGGTCTGTCATAAATCTTGGATTCTAAACCCAAACGACACACAAGCTCATTGCAAATTAAAGAATGTGATGCACCAGTATCAAACAACACTCGAACTGAAACACCATCGATAGAAAGCGTACCTCGAACAACAACACTCTTTCCTTTCTCCTCCGACGTAGGAGCTCTCGAAGAAGATAGAACAACCTCTAAAGCATATTCCTTCACTATCTGCTTTAGCTCAACAAACTTCTTGAACAGAACTGACTTCTAGCCGGTAGAAATGAACTTCGTCTCAAACTTGATTCGGAACTGATCCCAAGTAATATCATCCTCAAGAGTCTCTAATGTGACAGAGTTCCACCAATCCATAGCTCTGCCATGTAGCTGTCTCAATCCAATCTTCCACTTAGTCGCATCCTCAATACCCAAGTCTCCAAAAACCCGAATGTAAAATCAAGCCGCCCTTGAATCTATATTGTCAGCTTTGTCCCCTTGAACAGCTTCCCTCCAAGAAATGTGAAGTCCTTACACATCTTAGCAAAATCAACCATCCTAAGCACCTGCACCTGAATACCAACATCTACCGCGACTGCTTCTGGAGCTGGTACCTCCTCATGATCGCCGCCTCCATGGCCTCAAACATAGCTGGGTAATCAGGTATACCACCATCTCCCCCTCTAAGAACAGTCACCTCCCTAGCAATATGTCTCGAATATCGACGACTCATTCTAAATCTGAAAATAGAATGATTAGTCCACATATGATGTGACGGCCCGTCCCGCACCAACCGACGTTTACTCCAAAAGTGCGCTGTACACATGTCCAGTTAGCACGGAACGGGTCGTCAGAAGGAAAAAGAAGAAGGAAATGAACATACGAAGAACCTGTAGAATGTCTCATAGCGCATAGAACAAAATATAATAATAACATACTTGACATAAAACAGGAGAGACAATGCATAAGCTGAAAATCAAAACTAAACATCATAGCAGCGGAAATTCAAAATACAGCTTATTACAACTTTTCAAACTGTCTCAAAGCAAAGTAAGATAAATGAGGTACACTACTAATGCCCAAGTAGCGACCACCAACGACACAGGGAGAACGTGTATATATATATCATACGTGGAAGCCTCCTGCCCGCCTCCAAATCAGCTACTCGCGCATCACCAGCTAACATGTCTCTTGTCTGCTCGTGTGAGCACCCAGAGTAATAAGAGGAGACATAAAACTCTGGGTCAGACATAAAGCCTGGTATGAGCGATAAGCATCTAAAGTGAAAAATAACAGGTAGACTAAAACATACCTGAATCTGGACCTGCAACCAAAGAGTTAGCACTACATACTGTACAACACT
The DNA here is from genome assembly GCA_030737875.1 of Allium sativum. Taxonomy (NCBI): domain Eukaryota; kingdom Viridiplantae; phylum Streptophyta; class Magnoliopsida; order Asparagales; family Amaryllidaceae; genus Allium; species Allium sativum. The sequence goes on from CM060922.1 coordinate 68,962,589, forward strand.
CTAAGGTACCATATCAAACGGTGTAAAGATACGGAGGTGGGGGAGGTGTGCATGTCATAATGATGGCAAACAATCAAGCATAGCATCCATCCTCACATCTCTCACTCAGTGCGTAAAGCATACGATATTCACCACTTCGATCACCCAACATACCTTGCTACGATCACTTTGCCCCATGAAGTCATAAATGGTTTCACTGCACTAATAACGTAGCCACAAATCCTTTGCTATGTCCACTTTGCCCCATGGAGTCACAAGAACCCCACTGCACTGGCTCATAGCCTTACTAATCCTTACTATGTCCACTCTGCCCCATGGAGTCGCAATGACCCCACTGCACTGGCTCATAGTCTTACTACGCATCACCTTGCCCCTCAGGTCATAATGACCCTACTGCACTGATAACGTAGTCTTGCTACCATCACTTTGCCCCTCAGGTCATGATGACCCTACTGCACTGATAAGTAGCCCATCATTCCTTCTTAGTTGTGAATCGAAGTTATGAACGTCGACAACTCCTTAGCACACGTCCCGCAGCAAAGTCCAACCATGAAGTGAACTCATTGGTTCCCCACTGGTTCCGGGATCCTGAGCTCTAACTTCCATTTGGACTACCTTTGCATCTCGGGTTATTGGTCATCACCATCGAATCGGATCGGATCAGCCTTCATATTCTTCATCGGATCGGATCGGCCTTAGACATTCGGATCGGGTCGCGCCTCCTGCGTCGGATCGGGTCGTGATCCTCCAGGTGATCGGATCGCCCTCCTCCATTGTCTCGTGAATCCATTCTCCATCGGATCGGGTCGGGGTTCCTCCTTCAAGTCGGTTTGTGCTTTCCCCCACTAGTCGGGTCGGGTCGGGTGCAACTTCCCAGGTAGTCAGCCCGTGAGCTTCTGAAGTGGATCGGGTCGTGCTCCTCCCTTCAAATCGTGGTGCCTCATCAATCGGCATCGTATCGTGGAGAGGATTCGCGATCGGGGGTGGACATGCGGATCGCTGTCTTCGGATCGGATCGTGGCATATGCCCACGATCGGTTCGGGTCGGGTAATGGGGGTCCGATCCGATCCAGCCTGCAATTTCCTGCAGTTCTTCCAGCGAGCAGTTTACGCCATTCAACGGCGTTTTCGACCATTCCAACTATTCTAATCAATCACAAAGCATACCATACAGTCATAGCAACATACATAATCAACCACAAGCATCAAAACATCAATATCATAGGTTAAAATGGATCAAACATACCCAAAACCCCATATTTCCCCTTAAGCATGTTTAGGTGAAACTAATGATAGGATTAGCAAAACTTAACCAAATTAACCCAAATTCATATCAGAGGTCTAAAACATCATTTAGGAATTTATGAACATTTTTCCCGAATTTTATCATGCTTAAATTCGCTAATTGGCACTAATCACCCCTAATTAGCCATAATTAGTGTAAAACTATGCAAATCACTCACCTTAGCCACAAAATAAACTAAGATCTGAAATAATTCTCTGATTTGATGTGAATCTCAATGCCAACAACAGCTCCTATGTTGATTTGGTGAAGATCTTCCTTGATTAGGGGTTGCTAAGCCAAATCCTTGACCAAAAGATGATTTGGAGGTGATTTAGAGGTTAGAGGCTATTTTTAGGGTTTCTTGGTGATAAGTGGAGGCTGGAAAACTGAAATGGAATGATTCTCCATCTCATTTCAGCCCTCCCATAACTCTAATCCCGAAATGGGTTATGGGCCTACTCGCTAATCACCCTATTTGGCCCGGTTAAGCAGATTTTTCACCCTCCAAACCTTGTTTCAGCCATATCTCCCAAACAGTAAGTCCGTTTGGCTATTATGACCACTCTACGGAAAGGTAAACCGTCAAACGAATCAAATGGAAGTGGTTTCAGGTCAAAATTCCTTTCTAATCAAAAGTTATGGCCAAAACAGTACCAACTAGGGGCAAAATGGTCATTTAAAAAAATCGACAAAAATCATGAACATGGGAAATGACTCTAATGGATGTTTCCCAAAATTACATGACCATACGACTTCATACGGGAAAGAAATAAATATTCTACAATCCTATGATGTGTAGAATACGGGTCATTACACTCTCTCCCCCCCCCCCCCCCTAAGAAATTTCGCCCCCGAAATTCCCTAATCCAAACACACACAAAGGTCCCGCATGCCTATCAACCAAAAAACAACCATCAAACATGCAAAACAAGTAAAATAAGTCTATCCTAGCATGCGGAATAACTAAATCGCAAGGTAAATCTTACTAGGCAAAGATTTCTGGATGCATCTTCCTAATGCTCTCCTCTGTCTCCCAAGTACAATCATTCTCGTCCTCGCCCCACTGAACCTTGACTAGCTTCACCGACTTCCTTCGAAGTTGCTTCGTATCGTGCCCCACAATACGAATCGGCTTGCGGTTCCCAACCGCCTCGGGTTCTACTTCGAAGTCCTCCAACTGATCAGGTGAAATAGTCACATCTGAGTCGTGAACGAACTTCCTTAGTTGGGAAACATGAAATACATTGTGAACTCCCGTCATTTTCTCTGGTAAGCCAACTCTATAGGCCAAATTCCCGACTAGTTCAAGAACAGGGAATGGGCCAACAAATCTTGGTGCCAATTTGCCTCTCCTACCAAATCGTATCACGCTCTTCAACGGAGAGATCTTAACAAACACCAAGTCACCAACGGAGAATTTCAAGTCTCTTCTCCTCTTGTCGGCATAATTCTTCTGCCTATCTTGAGCAGCTTTCATTCGTTGCTGAATGATCTTGATCTTATCCGACGTTTCTCTCACCACATCTGGTCCAAGCACAAACTTCTCGCCAGTCTCTATCCAACATGATGGTGAGTTGCACGGCCTTCCGTACAAAGCTTCATATGGAGCCATACCGATACTGGATTGGTAGCTATTATTATATGCAAACTCTACTAGATGCAAATGGTCATCCCATGATCCACCAAAATCCAATATACAAGCTCTCAAGAGATCTTCCAATATACGATTCACCCTCTCTGCCTGACCGTCGGTCTGAGGATGATATGCGGTACTGAGATGTAATCCTGACCCTAGAGCCTCTTGTAAGCTCTTCCAAAACCCACTAGTGAACAACGGGTCTCGGTCACTCACAATGCTTTTGGGTACTCCATGAAATCTCACTACCCAGTTCATATACAATTCTGCCAACTTGGCTGCTGTTCTGGTCGATTTGACTGGTATAAATCTTGCACTTTTAGTCATTCGATCCACAATTACCCAAATGCTATCATATCCCGATCTAGTCCTTGGTAGGCCATCGATGAAATCCATCGAGGCTTGCTCCCATTTCCATTCGGGAACTTCTAATGGTTGCAACAAACCACTAGGCTTCTTTTGCTCAGCTTTAACTAGCTGGCAATTCATGCATTTGGATATAAATTTCCCAACGTCTCTTTTCATCCCTTTCCAGTAGTAAGTCCGCTTCATGTCTCGATACATCTTATTACCACCAGGATGTATAGTTAGTTTTGAGTGATGACATTCTCTAAGCACTTCATCTCTCAAACCATTCACGTTGGGCACAACTAGTCTTTCATTCTTTCTAAGCCATCCATCCCGATCAAGCCCATACACATTCACCTCCTCATCGATACCCATCTTTAACTTGGAGATGATTTCCAATATATTAGGATCGTCCCTCTGGTTAGAACCAATCCGCTCTATCAAAGTGGGTCTGATCGTCAAACTAGCCAGCATAAATGGATCTAATTCGCACCTTGGTCTGAAATCAAACCCCGCGATATACTCCAGTTGCTTCCATTCAAGAAACATTGCCCCTAAGCTGGCATGTCTCCTACTCAAGGCATCGGCTACCGCATTACCCTTCCCAGGTGTGTATGCGATATCAAAATCATACGAAGCCAAGAACTCTAACCATCTCTGCTGACGGAGATTCAGATCTTTCTGAGAGAAGAGATACTTTAACGATTTATGATCGGTATACAGCTCAAATCTTTCTCCCAAGAGATAGTGTCTCCACATCTTCAGCGCAAATACAATCGCTGCCAATTCCAAATCATGGGTAGGATACTTCTTCTCATGCGGCATTAGCTGTCGACTAGCATAAGCTACAACCCTACCTCCTTGCATCAATACTGCACCCAGTCCGGTACCACAAGCATCCGTGTATACCGTCATCTCTTCATTCCCTTTAGGAATGACTAACACTGGCGCACGCGTCAACTTCTCCTTTAGACTCTTGAAGGCATCCTCACACACTCCGTCCCAGACGAAAGACTGATTCTTCTTAGTCAAATGAGTCAACGGTGCTGCAATCTTGGAGAAGTCCTGGATAAACTTACGATAATATCCAACTAATCCCAAGATACTTCTTACATCTGTAGCATTCTTGGGCGTAGGCCAATCCTGTACCGTAGCCACCTTCGCAGGGTCCACGGCAATACCACTCTCTGAAACAACATGGCCCAAGAATCTCACTTCCCTTCTCCAAAAATGACACTTAGAGAATTTCTCTTTCAATTGGTGTTTCCTCAACACCTCCATCACTATTCTCAAGTGTCCCTTGTGTTCCTCCTCTGTCCTTGAGTAAACAAGGATATCATCCACGAACACAAGAACAAACTTATTCAACTGATCTCTGAATACTCGATTCATAAGATCCACAAAATAGGCTGGTGCAATGGTCAACCCAACGGCATGACCAACCACTCATAAAATCCAGACGGCGTCCTAAATGCCGTTTTCGGAACACTCTCATCTGCTACCCGAAGCTGATGAAATCCTGTCGCGAGGTCCAACTGGGAGAACACTCTAGCTCCTTCCAGCTGATCAAACAAATCATCTATCCGCGGTAGAGGATACTTATTCTTCCTCGTCACCTTATTCAACTCGCGATAGTCCACACACAAACGAAGGGAACCATCTGCCTTAGTGGCAAACACAACTGGTGCTCCCCACTAGGAAACACTCCTTCTAATAAATCCCTTCTTCAAAAGATTGCTGACTTGCACCCCGAGCTCTCGCTGCTCCCTTGGTGCCATACGACGAAGTGGCATCACTATAGATCTGGCATCTTTCACTAAATCAATATGGAACTCGATCTCTCGGTGTGGTGGAAGCCCGATCACCTCCTCGAAGACGTCCGGATACTGGCCAACCACGGGCACATCTGACAACTCATCCTGCGGGATGTCGAGGGAATTTACAAAACTAGCCATAACCCCATCACTAGGTAGGCTACCAAACACTACCCTCCGTCCATCATCCGCCCTCACTGTCACCAAAAAGCCCTTACAGTCTACCACCACCCCGTATCTTTGGAGCCAATCGACTCCCAGTATAATGCCATACCCAGTAAAGCCCAAAACAAAGCAATCACATACAAACATACATCCATGACTCGATAAGACCAAATTCCTGCAAATCATACTAAGGCTAGTCGAACCACCAATCGGGTTCGTCACAATCAATGGTCTATCGACTATCTCGGGTTCCAGTCTCAACCTATCTACCAGGTCACTAGATATGAAGGAACGGGAAGCCCTAGTATCAAACAAAACTCGAACTGGTATATCATAAATAGAAAGCATACCTTCAATAACAACATTCTTTCCTTTCTCCGCCGCAGTTGGGGCATTCGACGAAGAAGGAACAGCATCAGTAGCATATGCTTTCACAATCTGCTTCTCCTTAAGAGGTTGCGGACACTTATCCTTCTGATGTCCCACTTGACCGCAGTTGTAGCACTTCCTTTCCGCTGGCTTGGCCCGACATTCTTTAGCATAATGGCCCTTCTTTCCACAGCTGAAGCACTCAACATCCTTCTTGCTCTTTTTCTGGCCACCTTTAGATTGGTCCTGCTTCCTCTTATTCTGAGAATTATTCTTGCCTCCACCGCCTACTTGCGGCTTTGGCCCTTCTGCAGATGCAGCTTCAGTCTTTGACTTAGGGTAAAGACTCTCTGATCTCAAAGCTTTCCCCACAATCGATTCAAAAGTCTCATCGATGTGGTTGATAAGCCTTTCCCCCAAGTATCCATCCAAACCAGTAATGAACTTCTCATTCTTCTTTTCAGGAGTATCAATGAGAAACAGTCCATACTTCGACAAAGCGTTGAAATCAGCAATATAATCAGAAACTGCCCTTCCATTCTGCTTGAGTTCCAAGAACCTCTTAAACAACACTGACTTCTGGGCAGCTGGAATGAACTCGCTAAAGCGAGCCTTGAACTGATCCCAAGTAACCTGATCCTCTGGAGTAGCTGTTCTAATGCCATTCCACCAATTCATCGCTCGCCCTTGCAGCTGACGAGACGCTAGCCTTCTCTTCATCGCATCCTCGAAACCCAAGTCATCAAAGATACGGTCACAGCTATCCATCCAGTCTTGAACATCCGTGGCCGACTCCGTTCCGTGGAACGGCTTCCCACCAAGATTATGGTAATCTTTGCACAACTTGGCGAAATCGACCCTAGGCGCCTGCACTACTGGGCCAACACCAATTCCAGGATTGGGAATTGCCCCTTGCACTTCTCTGAGCATGTCCCTCTACCAGCACCCCTTGTGTCTCGGCTCATCGTTAATCTGTAAAAAGGGAAACGATTAACGACCCCATAATGGTGCTAGTGCAATGCGACTTCATCTTTATACTACTAATAGTATATACATACATAGCTTTTGAAAACCAAAGTAATCACAAATACGCTCTCTCGTATACGTACTATCTCTCCCTGGTGTCTTTCCCTAGGTTAACTACGCAACCTAGAGCTCTGATACCAAGTGTGACGGCCCGTCCCGCACCAACCGACGTTTACTCCAAAAGTGCGCTGTACACATGTCCAGTTAGCACGGAACGGGTCGTCAGAAGGAAAAAGAAGAAGGAAATGAACATACGAAGAACCTGTAGAATGTCTCACAGTGCATAGAACAAAATATAATAATAACATACTTGACATAAAACAGGAGAGACAGTGCATAAGCTGAAAATCAAAACTAAACATCATAGCAGCAGAAATTCAAAATATAGCTTATTACAACTTTTCAAACTGTCTCAAAGTAAAGTAAGATAAATGAGGTACACTACTAATGCCCAAGTAGCGACCACCAACGACACAGGGAGAATGTGTGTGTATATATATCATACGTGGAAGCCTCCTGCCCACCTCCAAATCAGTTACTCGCGCATCACCAACTAACCTGTCTCTAGTCTGCTCGTGTGAGCACCCAGAGTAATAAGAGGAGACATAAAACTCTAGGTCAGACAAAAAGCCTGGTATGAGCGATAAGCATCTAAAGTGAACAATAACAGGTAGACTAAAACATACCTGAACCTGGACCTGCAACCAAAGAGTTAGCACTACATACTGTACAACACTCTAAGGTACCATATCAAACGGTGTAAAGATACGGAGGTGGGGGAGGTGTGCATGTCATAATGATGGCAAACAATCAAGCATAACATCCATCCTCACATCTCTCACTCAGTGCGTAAAGCATACGATATTCACCACTTCGATCACCCAACATACCTTGCTACGATCACTTTGCCCCATGAAGTCATAAATGGATTCACTGCACTGATAACGCAGCCACAAATCCTTTGCTATGTCCACTTTGCCCCATGGAGTCACAAGAACCCCACTGCACTGGCTCATAGCCTTACTAATCCTTACTATGTCCACTCTGCCCCATGGAGTCGCAATGACCCCACTGCACTGGCTCATAGTCTTACTACGCATCACCTTGCCCCTCAGGTCATAATGACCCTACTGCACTGATAACGTAGTCTTGCTACCATCACTTTGCCCCTCAGGTCATGATGAACCTACTGCACTGATAAGTAGCCCATCATTCCTTCTTAGTGGTGAATCGAAGTTATGAACGTCGACAACTCCTTAGCACACGTCCCGCAGCAAAGTCCAACCATGAAGTGAACTCATTGGTTCCCCAATGGTTCCGGGATCCTGAGCTCTAACTTCCATTTGGACTACCTTTGCATCTCGGGTTATTGGTCATCACCATCGAATCGGATCGGATCAGCCTTCATATTCTTCATCAGATCGGATCGGCCTTAGACATTCGGATCGGGTCGCGCCTCCTGCGTCGGATCGGGTCGTGATCCTCCAGGTGATCGGATCGCCCTCCTCCATTGTCTCGTGAATCCATTCTCCATCGGATCGGTTCGGGGTTCCTCCTTCAAGTCGGTTCGTGCTTTGCCCCACTGGTCGGGTCGGGTCGGGTGCAACTTCCCAGGTAGTCAGCTCGTGAGCTTCTGAAGTGGATCGGGTCGTGCTCCTCCCTTTGGATCGTGGCGCCTCATCAATCGGCATCGGATCGTGGAGAGGATTCGCAATCGGGGGTGGACATGCGGATCGCTGTCTTCGGATCGGATAATGGCATATGCCCACGATCGGTTCGGGTCGGGTAAAGGGGGTCCGATCCGATCCAGCCTGCAATTTCCTGCAGTTCTTCCAGCGAGCAGTTTACGCCATTCGACGGCGTTTTCGACCATTCCAACTATTCTAATCAATCACAAAGCATACCATACAGTCATAGCAACATACATAATCAACCACAAGCATCAAAACATCAATATCATAGGTTAAAATGGATCAAACATACCCAAAACCCCATATTTCCCCTTAAGCATGTTTAGGTGAAACTAATGATAGGATTAGCAAAACTTAACCAAATTAACCCAAATTCATATCAGAGGTCTAAAACATCATTTAGGAATTTATGAACATTTTTCCCGAATTTTTATCATGCTTAAATTCGCTAATTGGCACTAATCACCCCTAATTAGCCATAATTAGTGTAAAACTATGCAAATCACTCACCTTAGCCACAAAATAAACTAAAATCTGAAATAATTCTCTGATTTTATGTGAATCTCAATGCCAACAGCAGCTCCTATGTTGATTTGGTGAAGATCTTCCTTGATTAGGGGTTGCTAAGCCAAATCCTTGACCAAAAGATGATTTGGAGGTGATTTAGAGGTTAGAGGCCATTTTTAGGGTTTCTTGGTGATAAGTGGAGGCTAGAAAACAGAAATGGAATGATTCTCCATCTCATTTCAGCCCTCCCATAACCCTAATCCCGAAATGGGTTATGGGTCTACTCGCTAATCACCCTATTTGGCCCGGTTAAGCAGTTTTTCACCCTCCAAACCTTGTTTCAGTCATATCTCCCAAACGGTAAGTCCGTTTGGCTATTATGACCACTCTACGGAAAGGTAAACCATCAAACGAATCAAATGGAAGTGGTTTCAGGTCAAAATTCCTTTCCAATCAAAAGTTATGGCCAAAATAGTACCAACTAGGGGCAAAATGGTCATTTAAAAAAATCGACAAAAATCATGAACATGAGAAATGACTCTAATGGATGTTTCCCAAAATTACATGACCATACGACTTCATACGGGAAAGAAATAAATATTCTACAATCCTATGATGTGTAGAATACGGGTCATTACATATGAGAAAAACTGCAATGGGGTTCAAGCGCTACTATACTATACATTATAATATAGTATAGTGAAAATTAGGCACACATTCCTAAAAGCAAACTTAATTAGGCTCACATCCGGTCATAAACTTATTATAAATTAGGTCCCTATTTTTCAAAAGTAGGGAAAAATGAATAAAAAAAATAGGAAAATTATTATTTAAATAAATTATGCATTCGACAAAAAAATAGCTCAAAAAAATTCAAAAAACACGCAAAAAAAAAAACAGCGAAAAATGCATTTAAATGCATAATGTTATGCAAGAATCCCAATTTCTTGCATATATATGTGAAAGTATTTCCAGAGTTGCATTCGCGTTTGATTTTTTTTACATATTTTTGTGCAAGTATTGCATCATTCTTGCATAAAAATATGCAATATTTCATAACAGTGCAACTCAGTTCATTTTTATTTGTATTCAAGTGTGCAAGTAAATCCGAAACATGCACACATGTGTGCAACATACCCGCAGGAAAACCGTTAGCATAATTCCCTTTACGCAATAATTGCATATATGTATGCAAGTATTGGCAATACTTGCATACATGTATGCAACTTTTTTTTCTTGGCGTGGACTTCTGCTATTATTTCCAGATTTTAGAATTTTTTTTTAATCACCACCGCACTTTTTTCTGGAAGAAAATGCAAGAGGCGTAACAAAATAAGTAGCAGGCGGAACCATGAAAGTAGGATGCGGATCCTACAAAAAAGGAGGCGCGAATTCAAAAATACGGGGTGGGTTTATATTATAAACTATAACCGGTTGTGAGCCTAATTTTGAAACTTAATAGGGACCTGTAAAAAACGCACCCTATAGTATACATCCATCAGAAAATACAAATACGTCTCTCATAGGTCATTACTCCCACGAGCTTTGGATAAAACCGATTAACCAAAGCTCTGATACCAAATGTGACGACCACTACGTACCTCCTGCACAAACCGAGGAGAAGTGCATTGTATGACGTGCTAGGTCGATACTGCAACGATCATCAGGGTAGAATATCACACATGAAACCTGTCGTATAACTCACAGCACAAAGATAAAATATAATAAAACATATACAATAGGCAGTAATAATGAAGCATCATTGAACATAATCTTAAACTTTCATATCATCATGAGAATATCCATACATCAAACTGGATTACATCAGAGTCTGTACAATAAGCCTTACCACATGTTCACTCTAAGTAGCATACATCATCAACGATAGCAGCGGAAACAACAAAATATGTATAGTAGGAAACTGATATGTAAGCCTCCTGCACGTCATCGCTCAGTAGCATCGTCCTCATCAAGATCTAATACCTACTACTTGCTACCTAGTCTTCCTATCCACAACATGGATGAATAGCCCAAGATAATAATAGGAAAACATATAACCTTGAGTCAGACAATAGTATTAATGAGCGATAAAACAGCTATAGCCTTTCCCACGACTGACAATCATCTAATCCACCAACACATCAATAGAAAAGAAACTAAAACATGTCTCCTCCACGACTGACAGTGATAGCCTTTCCCAGAGAATTAGAGAAGAAACAAAGATATCCATAGCAACCAATTATCAAGCGTAAACCGTCCTAATCGAGCTCAACACCTCCTAAGCATAAACCCCGAAGGCCGAAACCAACATCAGATAAGTACCCAAGAGATATCACCCTGGACGTCGGACAATCCACACAAGACGATATGAGCAAACAATAACATGGATGGCTCTGGCTATCACTGCCTACCTTGCCTTGAAACCATCCTTAATAGTATGATTAGCCCATCTTGCCATCCGTCAAGGGAAAATGGTAACCTCGGTTTCAACGAAACTCCATACGCCTTCGCGACTCCAATCTAGGCCCATCGTGGCTGCCCATGGTACTCGACTCATCAAGTCTTTTGGTGCCCCCAGTATACTCCTTCTTTGAGTCCGCTAGAACCTGTGACGATCCCTCGGCCTTCAATAACTCTAGCAATCCACCTTGATGACTATCTATAAGCTCAAGCGCCTTCTCAAGCGACCATAACCCATGAGCTCAAACATCCTTGAGTTGTCTTCATAACTTCGTTTTATTTCATTGAACAATGACGCTTCACTTTGCTTTGAACATTCCATCTGAATTTACTTCGAAGCTACGCCTATCGTCGAGCCAAAATAAACTTCATATGGTTATTATTAGATGGACCGAACCCTTTCTGGACCGCAATTGATCCATATGGATCACACGACCGATCCATGCTTTCCACCGAGCTTCTGTGTCTTTAGTCGATCGATCAATACACAAGCGATCCAACTCCACCGACCGATCCATAAGAGCCAACACCACATATCGATCCATCTCAAGCCTTTACATACTCCACTTTGCCCGACCAATGATCCATCGTTCTAGATGATCCAAGCTTGCCTTGACCCAATGATTCCACCATGAGCCAAGTCCGATCCATCACCACCGATCCATCAAGCCATGATACATGTGATCCATCAAACCACGATACATGTGATCCATCAACCCACGATCCATCGATGCACACTCCACCCGAGCCACCGATCCATCCATTTCTTGTATCACACTTCAGGCGATCCATGCTTATGTGACCCATCACTTCATGCTTTCCCTGATCCATACTTTCCACGTCACCATCGATCGATCAAAGCTTCATGTGATCCATTGCCAAATCCACTTTCGCTAAACCGATCCACACAGTCTACGCTTTAACGATGAACATCTATGCATCCATCTCATCCGAACTGGCAAATTTCAACAAACAATCAATAACAATCATCAACCAGCATTAGCACAACAATTAATTACCATTTAATTACATGAAATTCACCAAATCATCATAAAACGATAAAAAAATCAATAAATGGATCTAAACTTGCATAAACATAAAATCAACATATGAATTTACTGTTATAATCTTGCTAGATTAGATCCTATGGTGATTTGAGTTAAATATATACTTACCACCATTAGGTCTGGGTGAAAATGACTCGAAATGATGAAATTAAGACCAAACAAATCCATATGCTCGATTGAATCCGTGTGAGAGATGCTTATCACTCACCAAATCCACAAAATAGCTTGAAATCAATAAATCTCTAATTTGGACAACGAAGAATAGCGAAGAACATCCTCCGAATCAATCAAATTGATGTGGTCTATCCTTCTTCGATGTTGATCTTCAATCTTCTTATGCAAATCTATGAATTGAATGAAATGGAGGTGTATTTGGTTGAGTCGGAGAATCATAGTCACCCAACCAAATAAGAGAATGAAGAAACTAAACTGTTCTCTTTACTCCTACCCTCCTATTTATAGCCAACAAACCCTAGCCTTAATGGGCCTCACTGATCAGTCCACTAATGACTAATTATCTGTCCATAAAACTAGCAGCACTAAAACTGCGATTCCTCCAAAACCTCTCAGCCTACACTTTGATGTGACCACTCTACAGAATTGGAAACGCCATTTTCGATCTAATGAAATCGATCGCAGCACCTAAATCAATTCCAGTCAAAATTTGTGCCCTAAACAAGAACAACAGGGGTAAAATTGTTACAAATAAAATTGGTAAAAATCATGGATAAGTCTCACATCCCCATGAACAGCATATCAAAATATGATAATGATCTGACCCTCGGGGAAATAAATAAAAAAGTATGTTACGATCCTCCGATACGTAAAATGCGGATCATTACAAACACAGTGTCATGATATATGTACATGAAATAGGAAACAAATTGCTCGATGTGGGACAAGATTAACCCCACCCCTGCACATCATGACGTGCCCAAGACACAACGAGACGAAACAAGTATTCAAGGACCAAAACTAAGCTTTGATACCCATGTAGAACAAAAGAGAACCAAACAAGTGTTTCTAAAACCAATTGGAAATAGGAAACACAGTATCATAGTATATGTACAGTAAGCAAATTTCTCGATGTGGTACAAGACTAACAACTAAAGATGTAGGTTTTAGATGCAAGCTACAAACTGGTTCTCACGATCTCACCAGCTAATGTTGTTTTCAAACTATATGAATGAACCATTTCTAAAACTTAAAATATGCATAAGCTTCATTCGTGCCCTTTTTTTTATTAATATGTGGTTTCTCTGCTTTACGTGTGCTTTTTATAGTTGCCTATGGAGGATGGACAAATTAGATAACAAACACTTTTTAGTCGTATTGGATTTCGTATTAGATATGTTTATGGTATACTCCTAATACCAGTGATGCATATTACATTTGTTGTTTATGATTTTCATATCGTAAGCATCGTTCGATTCTCAACCTTGCTAAACCACAAAGTCCAGTACAAGAGAAAGTGAGTATTGATGAGCAGTAGCTGGACAATGTAGTCGGCAAGTGGTAGTAGAAGCTCCATCAAACAAAAAGGCTTCAAATCTGGCCAAATCCAATAGGTGGAGAGTGCTATTAGCTTAGAACGATGATGAACTCACTGATGATTTGTAAGCGAATGTCAAATTCATCATAAATAAGCTTATTCATTCTGAATTCATTTGTGCTAATTTAACAACTTGAAATCTGATCTATTACAATACTTAGGCATTGAACATTAAGTTTGTCTCAAATTATACACCATAATTTGTTTGAGTATCAATATGTATAGGAATTTTTTCAGTTTGGATTATCATACTTTTAAGATGGTGACCATGATTATTATGAAATCGGTCAAGTTTGTTTGAAGATTGATTGGCTTAGAGTTGTAACAAAATTGTGTTTTTCTATGGATATTTACCTACATTTGGATTTAAGATTTTTACAGTTATACCTCAGACTCCATACTATTTAATAACACCATCTTTTTTTTCATGTGTTCTAAATATACAATACAACGTACTGAGTTTAGAGCTTAAATTTTATACATTATTAAAGTTGCTTCAATCACTATTTCAATAGTATAAAAGAAATAGGTGTGATGATATGGGGATCCACTTAAAATAGGCACTGGTAGACAAACATCTAAAACATGCCCCAATGAAATAGCAACGACGACGATATATAACAAATGTTATTGAGATCCTGTAGACAAAGAGGTGTTCAAAAATAACTGCAGATATAGAGAAATTGATAAGAGATGAAGAATAAAATGAGTACAAATGGGAAGATGACGAGCATTATGCTTTATAGCTATCTATATTGAACAATAAATATTTTTGTTTTTTTTTCATGTTGAGAAACAAGCGAAAGGAGATAGATTCGCGCAAGCATTGATTTTGATGAATTGCTGCTTAATGCGAAGGAGGACTTGGATGTTGCTGATGAAGAGGAGCTAATGTTTTTAGGATAGGCAGTGAAAAAACCAAGCTAAATGAAGTGGAGATGGACTGAGAAGTTGGGACTAATTTGATGAAGGCAGAAGAGTAGAAGGGGAATGGTTAAATTAATGTCGTGGAAGAATTAAGAGGACTGAGTGAAATCCTTTCTACAATAGTAACAACAGTATGTATGATGTTCTTATGGGATGAGAGTCATTACAAATATATGCTTGGTTTCAACTTCAGAGATGTATATTGGGTATTTGTCGTTGTAATAAAGTGTTTACTATATAGCATTCTATTTTGTGCTAATTTAGCATTTTTTTTGTAAACGATAAACTTTAATATTGAAATGCATTCTCCATCATGTGCAATTTATGCGTCTACAATTATTTAGCAGTTTCCATTTTACTGTAAAAATAGAGGTGAGTTACTTCACTATTATAGTTAGTGTTTTCTTATAATCATAGCTATTAATTTAAATGTTACCTATGTTGAAGTGGGTGCTATTTGAATAATATAATGCATGTTGTGGTGAACAACGTCGATAAAACCAATGTGCATATAATGCACATTTGTTTTTCTATACCCATGTGCGGAGTACGAGTACGCACTAGTTAGAAATAAAAGCGTGTTGATTTGAAGTACAGGAGTTAAGATTTTAAATATTTTGCTAATATGTTTCTACAAAATGCGCTCTCCTTTCAATTTTTTGAATATATTTAATTAATGTACAGAGTCAGGTGTGAACAATAGTATGTGCAATCGCCGTAATCTCTATTTATCCCATGTAAGCCTGTAAGGTAGTGCCTGGTGGTATATTTGACCCCAATTTTCTTAGTTAGGCGCATGTAAATAAGGTTAATATTAATAATTTTTAAAAATTAATAAGAGAGAGTAAGCCATTGGAACTCAAACATCATCTTAACTTTATTGGTTTGACTTCTCATACTAAAAGAAATAAATACGTCATTATGCAAACTTTGACAATCAATTAAAGTATCTATTTTGTAGTTGTACTATGATTCAATCATAATAAAATGTAATGAATTTTGTTTTGGTAGTTGACAAGTAAATAACTTATATTTATTGATAATGATCGAAAATTATATTTTACTATTTCATGTCAATTTAAAAGTAAGATCTTCATTTTATAGATAAAAACATGCATTCATATCTTTGTAAATAATCTCAAGAACTTTGCATATTGCTTTGGATTTTGTGGGTAGTATTCGTTGAAAATCTTTACGAGACAACACTCGTTCTAGTGGGAACAACCAAATTTTTAATAACTTGTTGCATGCATTCAATACAATTGTTTTCCTACAAAATGGATTTACCTTAGTTGTACTTTATTCAAGGACAAATAAAAAGACAAGAGTGGAGGTATTTGATGTGGAGTTATTGGATGTGCATGTAAAAACATGCATTTTTAGTCATATACTTAATCTTCTTTTATTTAAATAAATGTCATATCATGGTGTTTTCGCATGTTTTAAATCCAAATATAAGCATGTTTTAAGATCATCATTCACTCATCTACATAAGAGCAAATGATCATTTTATGTATGTGATAATTTGAAGAAAATTTTCTTAAATATTATAATTTATTTATAGGAAAATGAGTGAAGAATGAAAAATCCTTCATGGATTTATATATGAATACATGTTAAAGGCTTGAATAAAGTAATAATAGAAGGAATTGTATTAACATGGAAGAGGTCCACCTACCCATTAACTTGTGGATCACAATAAAAAACAAAAGCAAAAGTTAATCGAGGATTAATTAAATGTCAATGATGAGTTGAAGGCTACTTAATGAGGATGATATTTTTTGATGGTAGCAGAATATGGAGTAGAGTTTTAGGCGTATAAATAACCCTTTTATGTTTATGTAGAATAATCTTACTTTTAATCCATAGTGTTGTAGGAAAAAATTAGAAATAAAATATGTTGTAAGAAAAAATTAGAAATAAAACATTCTCATTGATGGCTTCTTAGCGTTATTTTTTTATGTAATCTTCTTTTATGATTTTGTTTTTATGTTATGGTCTTTTATGTTAATTTCCACTATGCTTCATTTTATGCTTACATAAGTAGTTTAGTTTCTTTTATATGTATGTTTGTTAGATCTTGTTTTTATTAATTAGACTTCATTTTCTCTATGTTTATCTTGAAATCTAATTATGTCAATATGTATGCAAAATGAGTAGCTAAGAACCCTCAATTAGAGGTAATAAAGCTCTCATTAATCGTATAAAATTTACATAATGATCTTATTTATGATTACTTAACTAAAAATTGAATTTTTATGTAAGTTTTTTGGTTTAACATTGAATTTGATAGTTTATGCTTGTTCAAAACAAATAGGTTATGCTAAAAAGTACCATAAAACAAGTTACATTTTCATCTAAAGATAATTATGGTAATGAGAGTAAAATTAAAACCAAAATTTGATGCTCTTTGTTACTAGTTAAATAGTAATAAAGCATGCTTAAGGTAGAATTTATTTTTAATTTCCTGTCACTTTCATAATAGTTTACAAGTGGGTTATAGGCTGTATTAGAGTTTGATGGTTTAAGTTGTATTGATTAATAACAAAATTAGGTCATTCTTATAATAGATGCATTCATTAATTTTACAAATGTTTTTAAAATGATCATATATTCATTTTTTGTTGATTTGTATGATCATGAGATGAGATTTGCCTCTAAACTTCTCCTAGTCTCATAACTTAATTCCAAAATCTATACTAGTTTTTAGCAATTTTTAGTTTACAACATTTCTAAACTTCTTGGTTTAATCTGATTAAGTAATATTAAAATTATTACTTTCACTATAGAACGATCTATACTTGTACTACAACTGAATGCCATGAGCTTGCGATATTTAATATTTTAGAAAATTTGGCAATTTTCCAGTTAATGGAAAATTTACGTCTGAATTCATTTTACAACACCGAGCATGAGTGTAATGTTTTAAAATAAAGGAACTTCCACGATATCTTGAAAAATCTCTCCATGAAAACACTTGGTTGAAAAAGGCTATTCAAGCCATGAACAAAGAGATAAGAAAACTAAATAAACAATAGTTTAGAATAGTAAAAAAGGTAGCTAACTGAAACCTTATTACAAAAAAATCGATAAACTAAAGTAGAAGTGAAAAAAGGAAAAATTGGAAAGGCTTTCACACCTTTTAATAATAAGCTATCACATATTTTTATGGAAAAAGGAGGTCTTTTCCCTAAAGACTTGAGTTCATTGTTGATGGATGTACTACATATGGTAAATAAAATCTTTTCTCATAGTTAGTCCTTTTTTTTGAAAACATAAAAAAGTGTTAAGGCCCACGGTCCAAAAGACTATTGGGTACATATACCCAATTGAACCCGAAGACAACATTACAAGCCAATACCAAACCCTAGCCGTAATACAGAATGCAACTATACTTCTTATCTCTACGAAAACCTTAATAATGGCGAGCTCTCATGAGATAGAATCTCTGTTATACTTAGTATTCTTCAAGGCGGCTTCCAAATGTAACCAAGTTTGTTCTCCTTCGATCTCAGAGGAGAATCAAGCTGACTTTTGGCTATATTATTCTTCAAATCGGTTCTCTCACAATCAATCTTAGCAGTGATGCTAAGAACCGACCCAATCAGGGTTCCATAGCTGTCTCTAGGTCTTTTGAAGTCTCTATAGTCATCTGACTTACCTTCGTTGCTGCTTTCACCATCACCCCAGCTAGATAAGTGATAGATATGGTTATTAATCAAACATTTGTAGTGATACTCCCCCACTCTTTGTAAAACGCTGAACTTTTCTTCATGTTTTCTTTTGCTCAGGTATTTGTTGAACTCTGGATCGCTGCTAGAGGCATTTCTATCTGATTCAGGTAAAAACAGTATATTACTATTCGATTTATATTCAAAATAAGGATAACACGAATTAGTAATTTGTTTACTTTCCTTATAGAAAAGATTTCTATTATCAAAATTGAAACATGCTCCAAGAAGGAAGTCAGGGTTGCAATGAATATCCTGATAACACTCTGGATCACTATTGGTTGGAAGGTGATCTCTATCCCATGCAATAGGTGAGAACCATGCATTATTGTTCGAAAACTTTGAAAAAATATTATGACTATCCAACATATTGTGTTTACTTCCCTTGCAAAATTGATGGCGGTTAACAGGGATTAGATGTCTTTTTCCAAGCAGGAAGTCAGAGTGTTTGCACTTGTCTTTGTTGCCTTTAACCCCCAAGTCATTGGAACTTGGAACATAAAAAGGCTATGAAGTATGTGGAAGCTCTGCTTACCATTTAGTAAGAAATCTTCAACTTACTTATCATAGTCTTCATCTTTACTAAAATTGTATTGATTATTTATGTTGTCATTCTTATGTCTGCTTTCTCTTCTCATAATAATTTGGCTATTATTTAAGATATTCTTCCAAAGTGGGTTACAGTTGATTTCTTTGATTGTATGGAGCCTTTGGTTCATTTCTTTCCAAATATAATATATCATAGCAGTTAACAAAACACAAGTCTTATTAAAAAAATGGATTTCAAAATATATTCAATACTGCTTCTTATATCTAATGTAGGGATATATTGATTGAATCCCAAAGTGCTATCTAAATCCTTACTCCATTAACAATATATATCTCTGGTAGGTAATTTATTAAGAAGTGTAAAAAATGCACAGTGAGCCATTTTTGGACTATTGATTTTGCAACAAATTACTTTGTACCAATCGACCTCCACCTCATCCCCTTTATGATGCTCCCACATTTATTTTGAAAGAAAATTTCTCCTTTGAGCATAATTTCTGAACCCATTCCTCTTTAAATCTGCTTTGATCAATTTAAAGACAATTTATTGCCTCTTTGAAAATAAGAGCTGCAGTACAATTATGAAAGCTCCAACAATTATTAACAATAATTTTCCGAACCTTATCATTAACCCCCCTTAAAAGATATAACTTCTTCCAACCAAGGAGAATATTAAGTGAGTTACCATATATCCATGGGTCAAATCACAAACTAGTTTGATTACCATCCTTTAATTTTTTTTCTCAATAAGGTTTTTACCCATATCTCTACAATCAAGAATATTTTTCCAAACATAAGA
The DNA here is from genome assembly GCA_030737875.1 of Allium sativum. NCBI lineage: Eukaryota > Viridiplantae > Streptophyta > Magnoliopsida > Asparagales > Amaryllidaceae > Allium > Allium sativum. The sequence goes on from CM060922.1 coordinate 68,982,515, forward strand.
ATGTTGACTATCTTTTCTAATAATCCAGAAATTCTTATTCTTTAAATATTTAACTTTCATCCATCTAGCCCGTAGTAACTTACCATTTAAAAATTTCCATAATAATTTAAATTTGCAAACCTCAGAAAGGTCTCTAATATTTCTAAGCCCAAGTCCACCAAATTTTTCGATCTTGCAAACTTTTTCCCATGCAATTTTATGCTGCTTACCTCTCCAAGTAAAATTTGCACAGTACTTTTCAATTTTTTTATTAGAAGTAGCAGGAATGTTGTGTGTTGGAATCCAATATATGATAATTGCTATGATGACTGTGTGTGTGAGTTCCATTCTACCAGCCATGGACAATAATTTTCTAGGCCAACCTTATAATTTTCTATGAATGATATCAAATAATCTAGAAAAGTCTGTATTTTTAATCTGGTTAATGCTTAATGGAAGGCCAAGATACTTGACTGGTAACGTCCCTTCTTTGTATTTTAACAGATTCAAAATATCATCTTTATGCAAAGCCTCTTTACTGAAATAGATTTTGCTTTTGTTTGAATTGACAGTAAGGCCAACAAATTTTTCCATGTTTTCCAGTATAGTTAGTTCTTGCAACAATGGGATGTGCTTTTGTAATGTCGACAATTCTTTCAACCAAATTATTAGTACTACTACAAATTTTATTTTTGAAATTAAGTAAAAAAAAAATGGGCTAGGCCCGGTATATGGATAAGAACCCGAAATCCCTCGCCAAATGATCTAGGTAGAGCTATGGTCACACTATGCCGCACGTCACGTTACAAACTAGAGAAACATCGAGAACAAAGAAAAATTCAAAAAAGGAATATTCTTCCAAACAAACAACTTTATACATTGAATCCCTAGCTTTCCCGATCTCCGTCCTCTCTTAATATGACAAATGGTAATTAAATTTACTTCTTAATCCACCAAAATCATACTAAAGCTTATCATTACTGATGTCTTTGTGGTATCTGGAAGATTTGAAAAGATTACGCTCCAAATCTATAATTCTGTGTGCAATAGAAGGAAATCGGGAAGAATAACTTCTAGATATGGTATAATTATTCTTTAAATCTTAATAATTATTTATAGTATACTAATTCCGGGCTTGATAAACAGGGATAAGCAGATCTAAAACATTGTGAGAGCTGGTTTCTTCGCAAGAAACCAAAGAAATTGTACAATCTTCATCGGTATTGCAGATGGCTCAACTCCTATCTATTTAAACATAGCTTGATGAAGAAAGCTTTCACTATGCTTATTTCCAACTTCTTTGCCCCACCATTTAGATAAGTATCTAAAACAGGTTTTGCTTCTGAACTTTCTCTTAGATATTTTTATTATAATTTTTCTGCCTATGTTGATTAGAATTAATCTCTTTTCCATGTTGCTTTAGCTTTGTTTATGTAGTTCCTTTCTTTCCGTATGTGATAAATTGCAGTAGTTAGCAACATATGAGATATGTTTTTCTCTAAGGAATTATTGATAAAATCGTATTGATGTGTAATATAGCTTGCTTTAGCTCCACGGAGTCATTATATTTGATTTCCATAATCTTTTGAATGTTGTTTCAAATATGAAAGAAATGTTTGCACTAAAAAAATAAATAAATAATAGATTCTGACCCAAATAACATAATGAATCGGTATATCCCCATTTATCATTTTGTCCTTATCAGGTAACTAATTATTGATAGAAAATATGCATAAATTTCAATTTTTTTAATTATTAATCCTATTCCAAAAACATTCATACTACACTAAAATAGGATATTTGCTTTTCGTTTGAAGAAGAACTTACCATTTTTTATCTACAATTCATACCCAATAATCTGCATTAACATTCATATAAACTGGAATTTTGTTAATACTTTCATCATCAGGATTAGAAACTAGAAGAATGTGTTGTCATTGGTTAATATTATTTTAGGTCTTCTTTTTCGGAAACACTTTATGAATAATTTTCAAGAAAGTTGCAAATATTTGTTGTTTTTGCAAAGTTTTATATATGCAATTAGTATGCAAATATTTACAATTGAAAGGACAAATGTTCATAGTTTAAACTACAATTATTTGCATTTTTAATAAAAAAATACACATATTTCCTTAATACTATTTGATTTTGGTCATATCAACTTTCAATCATGGACATATTTAATTCTTGTTAATAAAATTTAAAACTTATTGAAAAATGCGGAGGGCTAAATCGAAAACATATTTCTTGGAAAGTGTAACTGAGTATTATGTTTGAAAATAAGGTTGCTTTGCTGGTCGCCACCTTATGCTATTCCCAAAAAAATGTGGATGTTAGGATTGATAAGGAATAAAGCAGAAAAAGTTAAATAAGAAGTAGAAATTCCAACAGAAATCCAACTCCACATATTTTATACTTATATGATTAAGTAGCATTAGTATGACATTATTCTTACTACCCCTTACCTATACCTTTCGGGTGCAAATTATTTGGTTATTTACATAAATTTAGCATCTAATTATTATAATCTAATGTTGGAAGCTTTTACCAAAAATTATTTTAATTTATATTAGTAACAAAATTATTAAATTACGTTATCACTATAATATTGAAAATTTTGAAAAATAGTCATATGTAATTAAAGTTAAAGTGGATTAAAGCTGGAGGAATAGAGAGCGTAAGGACACCCCACAAGTTCTCTACTCTAAGAAATTTTTAAATTCCTCTGGTGCATAGAAACCTTATTCGCATCAAGGATTCTTCGTCTATAGTGAAGATTTTGAAAATTGTGCGTGATGTTTTCTAAACTTCTCTGCAAAACTTAACGTCAAGTAAACAAGGTATCATTAGAAGACCACATTTTTGTTATATCTCACTAACACTGCATGCTTTACTAATGTTGCACTAATGTCGTATACGAATAGCGTCTACAAATAACATAATCTAAGACTCTAGGAGAAATCAACTAACCGGGCATAAGTAGAAGTGTTATAATTTCAATATACCTTAGAACTAGTTAATCATGGAACCCTTGATATGAACAAGTGACCTATGTTGATTTAGTTTAGATGAAATCACTGAGAATGAAATGGATTAGCAGAAATCGTACCTGGATCCATTGGTGTTTATGAAGATTAACTAGACTTTGATTATGTTTAGATCTGAAAATTGACACAAACTTAGATCTGTATTAGATTTGAATCCATAATCGCTGCTTTTATGAACTGATTAAGCGAAAGAGAGAATTTTGAAAGGTAAAAGTTGAATCCATGTACCAAATTGGCATATACCCTAAATCTGAATTATTTTCATAGAAGATATTAAAAGAATAAACAGATTTTATGTAAATTGAGAATCATAACCCTTTATTTTATAATAGTGTGATATAGTCAGTTTGTCCCATTAATAAATTAAAACGACTTCGGTTAAATATTTTATTTCTTTATTTGATCACTATAATTAGGCTTCACATCAAAATAGCATACCGCGTTTTATTTTAGATCTGTGATCCATATGTTGAAATTTTGCAGTAAGAAGTGCTTAGTATTCCCTATATTCTATATATAATACTAATATTTATATCATCCTAGTTCTGCAAAACAATGCAGGAAGAAATTTCGTAGATTTGGACCACATTTTGAACTTATCACGACCACTTTACAAATTCATTACAAACATAAACTGGATTTGGCCACGTCAATGCTATGCTGAATTTTAGCGCTAAAGAAATTTAAATGTCCCTGACCTATTTAGCAGAAAAATGAGACATATAGCGTCAACTTTCGGAAATTATCATGATGTATTTAAAATAGTCATCTATGTCAATTTAAAAACGGCTACACCCATAACTTCTTAACACACACCGTGAAATGAAATGAAATAGTATACACCAAAATTTTCTTTTCATACACCATGTCTTTCGCAAAATTACGCTTTTATATTTTAATCATCTTCCCTCTTTGACATTAAAACTAAATTACATGAAACCGAGAATTCGTTGCAATAAATTTACCTAAAATTCAATAAAAACTTTAATTTTTAACACTAGTATTGTAAACTCTTGATTGTTTTTATTTTAAAAATAAGCTCCACTTTTAGATGATTGAACACATTGATAGAGTTTTAGTTGTAAAAGTTGCCTAAATTGAAATTTTAAGTTTTATTAACTTCATAAAATTCTACAGATTTAATTATATATTATAGATTTTAAAGTTTTAATCAGATGCATTATGCGGCAGGGTTGAAAATGCAAATAAGTATAAGGGTAGCATGGTCATGGTTTTTCTTATTAAAACATTGGTGTATGTTAAGAAATTATTGGTGTATAAGTAGAATTTGTCTTAAAAACATACACCAACGACTATTGAAAAGCTTCGTATGTCATTTTTTCAAATATATCAAGGGCTTTCCAAAAGTCACCGGTATATAATTTTAAAAAGGGAAATGTTGTCAATAGAAAAAAAACACACGCTCATGTGATTATAATTGATTTATATTTATAGTTAGTTTCTAAAGTAACCTATTTTTGCAATATGATCAATAAAAGGGTATAAATCCACAAAATTATCAGTATTAATTGTCCTACTAAGATGCCACCTTTTTTAACATTTTTCTTAAGATGCTAATAATATAGATCGTAGATGGGATGTAGTTAAAAATGCTTGTGACCATTCATTAGTCGTTCTGGCTGTAAATTGTTATGCTTATTAAAAGTTTATCAAGCTAATGCAGATATTTCTCCCAACTTAACACCTTACTACAAATTTAGATTACTGCAGTTGGCCAAAAGATTTTACCATATAAATAGAAACTTAATCAATTTAACCATGTATTAAAAACCCATATATTTATAGAGCACCACAACACCTTGTGATCAACTCAAAATTTTTAATATATGGAACTAGCGCCTAACGTCGAAACAAAAGGAAACTGATAGAACAAAATAGAGGTATTTTTAGGAGCATACTCTTGGGTACCAGTTGAATCAATTGATAAACTTCAACACGTACTGCATCTGCCTCACTCTTCAGCTGAGATATATGGTTGGTATACTCAGTAAAAGAAATTTGAGTTCCCTCCTTGTTTAAAAGAACATACTTGGGTTTCTCGTCTTTAATTATTTGCCTCAATTCATTTTCCTACAGGAGTCGCAAATATGCATTAAGCACAAGAAAGTAATACGTACTTATCAAACAAAAAATAGTTACTTTTTTGCTTGCAGCAACAACTTTATCATTGTTTTGTTTCACTTCATCATCAAATTTTGCAACTACCATATCAATAATATCCCTTAGCTCACTATGAAAAATATAAAAATAAGATGAGAATATCGAAATTGTAAATCTAATTAACTTATCGGCTTTATATAAATTTAAGTTAATGCATTTACTTGGTGGTAATAACTTCATCACAAAGAAAACTTAAATTTTCGGTTTCTTCGAGATGTCAAGCTTATCGTATCTAGATATACCATTGTCCAAGAAATCAATTTTGACATCATCAGTCTTGCATATAGACTTTTCAATGCATCTTCTTATAGCTGCTAACCAAAAATCTTCGTTGCTTGTAATAACACAAAACTGACCTGTTTCATGAGAAATAAAAAGGACAAAGGAACCAAAGTTTCAAAAGATATTGCATAGAAATATAATTCTCATTTATGCCTTCTTTTAATATAGAAAGCAATTTAACGTTGAACCACACCAATGCTGATTGTGTTCTGATATGTGCGTCATGTCATCTAACTACATCTCGAAGAATGCTTTCCGATTGCCCTTCCATTTTATCAAGACTCTATGAGAATAAAAGTCAATATTTTTTTTTACTCTCAATTCCTAATGATTTTCATTATTCATAGTATATTATGTTTAAGCACCAATAAGAAGGCGGTGCCATACACAGAATAAGCTAGTACACCAACACAAATAGCCGACACATGTGAAAAATTAGAAAGTGATGAATTGTAATATGTCATAAAAGGATGTTAAGTGAAATTATATTAACTATCCATTCAACAAACAAATACCTCTGAGAATTCATTGTAGAATTCCATAAAATGCAATGCATCACTAGTATCATGAGGAGTGAATTCTATTCCTGCAACTTCAATAAGAGGCACGCTTGCAGGAAGCATTATATCTTCTTCAATGTTCTTTCAATTTGCATAATTTTCGTGATGTCTTAGGCTTCTCTTCATTTTCACTTTTCGAACCATCTGCATCCTTTTGCAATTCTTAGATACTCTTTCACCGTTCCCTCAATATTTGAGTTACAATAATTCTTATCAAAGTTTTGGCTCTCGGCATCCTGAGACATTTTAGAAGGAAATGTCTCCTTCTAAAACAATGTTAATGTGATTAATGATTACACGTATACCATATGCGTAATCACTAACCACATTAGCATTGTTTTAGAAGGAAGCACTGCCTTCTAAAGAATCTTAGGATACCGAGAGCTGAAACTTTGAGTAGAATGATGGCAACTCAAACGTTTAGAGAATAGTGAAAGCGATACCTAGGAAATAGAAAAATGATGCCAGATGGTTCGAAAAGTTAAAATGAAGAGAAGCCTAAAGCATCACAAAAGTTTTGCAAATTGAAATAACATATCATTGAAGAAGATATAATGCTTCCTGCTAGCATGCCTCTTACAGAAATTGCAGGCATAGAATTCACTCCTCATGATATTAGTGAAGCATTACATTTTATGGAATTTTGCAATGCATTCGCAAGGGTATTTGTTTGCTGAAAGGATAATTAATATAACTGCACTTAACATCCTTTTATGACATATCAGAATTCATCAATTTCTAATTTCGACATGTGTTAACTATTTGTATTGGCGTATTATCTTATATTGTGTATTACAAAGCCTTCTTATTGGTGCTTGTACATAATATACTATGAATAATGAAATTCTTCGCGAATCGAGAGTATAAAATATTAGTGACTTTTCTTTTCATAGATCCTTGATATAAAGAAAGGGCAACCAAAAAGGGTTCTTCGAGATATAGTTAAAGGCCAAGACACATATATCAAAACACAATCAGCACCGATGGGGTTCAATGTTAAATTTCTTTCTTTATCAAAAGAAGGCATAATTGAGAATTGTATTTCTATGAAATATCTCTCAAAAAATTGGCTCCTTTGTCTTGTTTATTTTCTCATGAAACAGGTCGGTTTTATGTTATTACAAGCAGCAAAGATTTGTGTTTAATAGCTATAAGAAGATGTATTGAAAAGTCTGTATGTAAGAATGATTAAGTAAGAATTGATTTATTAGACAATGGTATATCTGGATACGAAAAGCTTGATGCCTCGGAGAAATTGAAGCTAATAAGATTTCTTTGTGATGAAGCTCTTACCGCCAAGTAAATGCATTAATTTAAATTTATATAAAGCTGATAAGTTAATTAGATTTACAAGTTTGATATTCTCATCTTTTTTTTTTTCATAGTGAGCCGAGGGATATTGTTGATATGGTAGCTGCTAAATTTGATGATGCAGTGAAACAAAACAATGACAAAGTTGCTACTGCAAGGAATAAAGTAACTATTTTTTTTTATTAATGGGTACGTATCACTTACTTGTGCTAAAGGCATATTTGCGATTCCTGTAGGAAAATGAACCGAGGCAAATAATTAAAGTTGAGAAAGCCAAGTATGTTATTTTAAACAAGGAGGGAACTCAAGTTTGTTTTACTGAGTATGCTAACCATAAATTTCAGGTGAAGAGTCAGGCAGATGCCGTACGTGCTGAAGTTTATCAGTTGCTTCAACTTGTACCCAAGAGTATGTTCCAAAAATACCTCTATTTTGTTCTATCAATTTCCTTTTGGTTTTGACCTTTAGCACTAGTTCCGTATAGCTAAAATTTTGAGTTGATCAAAAGGTGTTGTGGTGCTCTGTCACTATATGATTTTTAATACGTGGTAAAAGTGATTGGGTTTGTAGATATATGGTAAAATCTTTTTTGTCCCATTGTAGTAATCTAACATCCTTCAGAAGTTTTCTCTATGATCGTAGCTTGAAATTCAAATTTAATCCCACTACCAACCACTAAATAGTCCAAATTATGTAGCTGAGTTTGGAAAATATTTAGATAATTAGAAAAATGAAACAACACTATTTTATACAATTTTGAGTAGCTTGTATCTACCAATAATAGGGATAATCAAGGTAAAATTGGTGAAATTTTTTGTTGTATCTTTCAAAATCACCATTGCACAAATATAACTAAATCATTAAATAAGCTAACACTTAGCAAAAAAAAATGTTACCTTCTCCTTTGTTTCTCTTAAAACCAAATTATATTAGAAGACTTTGGGAATGTACGTTCCAGAACCACAATGCAAATCACTATGTAGGGTTTGGAAATTTATTATTTTCTTATTAATGTATTAAATAAGAATATAAAAGTAATCATAAAAAATCCTCGCATCTTTATGTTTTATTAGCCGCTTAGAAATTTATTCCTCTCTGGCAAACCATACAAATATCTTGTCGATAAACTTGATTTTAATAATACATATGTAACAATGCACAACTGGAGTTCTAAAAATTCATCGTGCACTTGAGTCTTAGGAGGGGGCTTCTGACTTAAAAATGAACATGGTTCACTAACTCCAAAGTGGTGGTTTCTTGTTTGAATTAAGTTATTTTGTTGTTTTGAAAATCAAAAGAAAGATCTTAACTCTTACTTAAAATATGCATTTGTTTATTTTTTGAGTGTATATGGACGATGACACAAGTCACACAACAAGAATATAAATCAAAAGTATTGTCTACAGACCATCAATGATTACTTAAAATATTAATGTTGAACATGATTAAATTTACTTCTCTATTTTACTAAAAATCATAAATTTCCTATTTTAGGTTTTCTAATTTCATTTATTTAGAGAGAAATTTATTTTTATTACCTACTATTTTGAGAATTATTTCCTATTGTAGCTATTTCGATTTATTATTAACTTTTAAAATACAATAATTATTTTATAGCACAACAAAAAGCACAATTTATTAGATTAATTTTCCAAGTTTTTGCTCTTTTTAATTTTTTGTGATTGTTATTAAGCACTATATTAGTTTCACAATTGTACAACTTTACCTTATTCTGATGGTTGAAAAACGATTCAAGTGCAAACAGACTATGATGGCTAGCAAAATTCGATTAATCGATGAAACTACGGTCGTTATCATGTAGATATAGCATAGCTTTTAAGAAGATAACATATTATTTGGGAATAACAGTATAACAACTTAACATTCAGCACACCACAACCTAGATAATAGTAGAGTGATCAAAGGTGAACATGACGCGAATCGTGTGGATCTAGTCCTACAACATCTTAGGCATGCAATCATTTTGATTTTCAACTAAAGGTGAAACCCTTCATTGACAAGACTTTGGTAGACAACAAATTTTAGAAAACCAATTTAGTGTTGGTAGCAGATAGTGCCAATATTTAATGCTGAAGGCATAGTTGACACGGTCCAATATGCAAATCATGATTTTCAATGAACTCCTCAATTATATATCTACATACAAAGGAATGATGGAGTATATAGGTAACTTGAACAAGGAGACAATCAGTGATACTTTCTAGTCGTCATTAGTGATGAAATTAATGTTGTTGTGGTTTCCCCCATTCTGAGAGGAACCATGCACGCATTTGAACCTCAAGGGTGTATATGACCTCTTTTACAATGAGGCACTAATTGACAGATGGCAAAAGAATTTGTTTGGTGTGATTACCCTTTGACCTCCCCTACAAGGTCGCATGCACTATGGGCCCTTTTTCGGTGATGAGTTATTGCAAAGGCTTTTGATGGCCAAAACATTTTTTCTGTTTTGGTAATTTGGTGATATTCACCAACAACACACAGTTTAAACAACTATAGCAAGCACAGTCAAATAATTTGTCTTTGGATGAAGATATTTTTAATCTTGATTAGTGATATCACTACTAGAGAAATAATATATTCCAACGCCGGATTTCCAACGGCCGCCAACGGCTAAATAGAATCCTGGTAGCCGTTGGAAGCCGATGTAGTAAAGACCGTTGGCGGCCATCCGAAACCATTGGAAATGTTCCTGCATATGTTCTAGAGAACCCGACATGCTACTTTATTTCCCTCATCTCCATCCCCAAATCCGATTTTCCACCCCTTTTCACCACTTCACCTCATCCAATTTCGATTCCTCCACCCCAACAATCACCGCCACCGCCTCCAACGTCAACCGCAAGCTCCTCCAGCCCTCCTTCTCAGTTGTTGCTCTTGAATTTAGGTGAAATTCTTAAACCTAATTTTTAGGTTTCGCACTAATTTCTGTTTAATATGTCTTTTATTTGATTCCTAGTTGTTTGCACACGTATATTACATCATATTATTCTCGAATTGCTATTGTTATCACAGTAATTGTCAAATTTGTTGGATTGAATGGTTTAAATACATGTCATATGTCATATACTAGTGAAAACATATGTCATATGTGTATAATATATAAAAATATTGAAGTTTGTGATTGAATGGTGAACAACGATTTATGCATACATAGTTCTTTTAAAACAAATAAATTTACTTTAGTCAAATATGTCATGAAAACGAATGAACTTGTATAGTATGTTTGTAAAGTCAAATAACTTTGAAGTATTGATATAGTATGTTTGTATGAATTTATTTTTTAAATAACTTTGAAGTTTTGATATAGTATGTCATGAAAACTATACCAAGTCAAATATGTCATTAAAATTAGTTTTTAAATAACTTTGAAGTTTTGATATAGTATGTTTGTCAAATTTATTTTTTAAATAACTTTGAAGTCAAATAACTTTGAAGTTTTGATATAATATGTTTGTACGAATTTGTTTTTTAAATAACTTTGAAGCTTTGATATACTATGTCATGAAAATTATACCAAGTCAAATATGTCACTAAATTATTTTTTAAATGGATTTTTTTTTATTTAGCCACCTTTTAAAAACTTATTACTGAAATAACCTAGTTTTAAAACTTATTACGGTCGTAGCCTAGTTTTGGTTACATCAGCCAAAATGGTCATTTTTATTCGCTCCATTTGAGATGGCGCACAAAATAAAAAAATTGTGCTTCATTTGAAATGCCGCAAGGTGCTCCATTTGAGATGCGACAAAAAAAAATGTATTGCACCCTCTGAAATGACGCTAGTATAAAATAACTGTTTTTGCCTCCAAGGCCAAAACCAGGCTATGGCCGTAATATGTTTTAAAACCAGGCTAATTTAGTGATTAGTTTTCTAAAGGTGGCCAAATCGAAAAAAAATCCTTTTATAAATAACTTTGAAGTTTTGATATAGTATGTTTGTACGAATTTGTTTTTTAAATAACTTTGAAGTTTTGATATAGTATGTCTTGAAATTTATACCAAGTCAAATGTCATGAAAATTATTTTTTAAATAATTTGAAGTTTTGATATAGTATGTTTGTACGAATTTTTGATACAAAAGCGCTTGTATGTAAACAGGAAATGTATATTTTACTTCATATAGTATATTATTTATCGTTTTCTACTTAAATATTCTCAAAATGAATCTCTATTCATTCATGTTGTGTTGCTCATATTCATAAACAAATTATTTGCGCATTTTAATTACATATTCTCAAAGTCAATGCAAATTACATATTCATATATGTTGCAGGTATATTATGCCCGACCCTGCTTCTGGCTCTGGCTCGGGCTCTGCCTTGGGCTCTGGCTCTAGACGACATACCATTACCCCGCATGCTGGTGAGGGTAGTGGCGGACAACGAGCTCGTCCGGTTGTTTATTTGAAGCCTAAGGCTGACATGGCGTAAGTATAAAAATTAGCAGAATAACATTTTAATGTTTTTTTACATACTATAACTATATTTTATAAAGTTCTAATTTATATTTAAAGCTGGGGATTTGAGTTGGAACCATCTCATACTGTTTTAGATACCTCTAAGGACGCGTATATGGCCAGAATGAGCGATTTCTGGCCTAAGTGGAGCAGGGTCCCAGCAAACGTCTAAGAGACTATCTGGCAAGATTTTCTGGTACATTTATACCGTTGGCTACGTCAAAGAGACTAATTAATTAAACACAAACAAATGAGATTAGTAAGATTTTCTCATTATACAAGGAGCAGTAGATGTGTAGGAGGATGACATGAAGCTAGTTTAGCGACACTGGAACGCGAAGGTCACCAAGAATTATAGAGAGAGGATGAATAAGCTTAAGAAAAAGGGAAAGCAACCAAAGTGGATGGGAGATGAAGTGTTTGAGAAGATGGTCTCATGGTGGGACATAACTGAGTTCAAGGTAAATTTATAATGAATATAATTTATTTCTTGGCCGGTTTTAAATAATTTGTCTATGTACATTTCCAGGCAATGTCAGAAAGGAACACCGCAAACAGGAACAAGAATTCAGTAACTCATCGCGGAGGATCCAAGTCTTACCAGCATCACCGCGAGGACTTGGTAAATTTGTTAATTATTACATGTATATTGATTAGTTTAGTGATTGACTATGTGGAATTGAATTATTCAAATCACCGACTGTAGGAATGATTTTATGGACATTCCGTGTCATACATGGATGTCTTTACTCCCACCCACGCATCCAGGAAGGTAGACGAGGCTGGCAACGTCACATAATAGTGGGATGATCAGGACAAGGCGACACATGCATACGTATGTGTATTTTAAATATTACAAGCATGAATCGATTAGTTTATTAATTACTAGTTAATGTAAAATAAAATAATCGTTTTATTGATTTTCAAATGATTTTTTTTTTTTTGCATTATAGGCAAAGTTCCAGGAGGCACGAGCTCATGTGTTTAAGGAGTCGAGCCGTGATGAGTTGACGCAAGAGGAGGAAGACAACCTATTTGATTCCGTTATGGAAAAAACACATCGCTATAGGTGTTATGAATTCGGTAACCTAACGGTAATATTCGTATATCATAAATTATTTACATCTACATTATTAAGTGTTTTCTTCTCTATTAAGACTTACTTCTACAATAGTCTCTATTATTTACATCTACAATAGTCTCTGTTAAGACTTAATCATCGTACTTTAAATTATTTACATCTACAATAGTCTCTGTTAAGACTTACTTCTACTAGAAATTCCTTCGTTCACTAATAATGATGTATGTATAACAAATTACTTGTATAAAAATTGTATGTTATAAAATTTGTATGTTCACTAATATGATTTTGTTATGAATTCATTTTGTATGTTATAAAAATTGTATGTTATCATTGTTAAAATGACTTTGAAATTGTATGTTATAACAATTGCTTGTAAATAAAAATTACTTATTAAAATTACTTGTATAAAAATTGCATGTTATAAAAATTAGCCTTATCCACCCTTTTTAAATAATACTTGTATTTGCTATGATTTTGTTATGATTTCATTTTGTTATGATTTCAATTCATTTCTGTCCAAGAGTATCTCTTGATCATTTTCTTCTATACTAGTATTTGCAGGTTCGGCAAGACAAGAAGGCACAAGACAAGGAAGAAATTAAGGAGTTGCGAGCGTTGATTGAGCAGCTGCAGGACCAGAATCGCGTGCAGGATATGCAGATTGAGCAGCTGAATCAAAAGGTTGCAGAGTACGTGCATAATCATGGTGAGGTTCCTTCATCGTCTACTTCTGGAGATCATAGCGACGATGCAACTTGAGGTATGTGTTTCGATGCTCGGTTGGCGGATGTGTTTTGTTTTGATGTATGACGAGACAAATTTGGATGTGTTTTGATGGATTGTATATATTGGTACGCTTTGTCGACATGTTTGGATGGTTTTTTTGGATGTTTGTATAATTGGTACGCTTTGTAGACATGCTTGGATGGATTTTGGATTTGTAGATAGTTTTTGTTATATATATTGATGTTTATGCATTTTATTTTGGTTGTTTGTGTTGTTTGTTGAATATATGTGTCAAATATATGCGGAATTGGTTGGAAATGAAAATGGATTAGAAATGAAATGAGTTGGGGAGGCTGGAATGTAGCTTGCTTGCTGTTATATATAAAAATACCCAGTATTTCCAATGGCTATCAACGGTTTCCAATAGCAATATGGTCATTTTTTCTATTGGAATCCATTGGAAACTTTCCGTTGTGTCCGATGGAAGTCATTGGAAGTCGTGAACTATATTCCAACGGCTTCCAACAGCCGTCAATGGCAAATAGCCGTTGGAATAGCCATATGTTCTTGTAGTGTATATATATTTCGTACGGTGCAAATTCCAAATGAAGATGGATCTATAGAGTTTCAGTGAATTATTACACATTAGACACTTGTTCTATTTAGTGCATATCATTACCCTCTTTCCTTCAACAATTTTCCTCCTTACGAAGAAAACAAAGTAAAGGATTGTATCTTACAAACTAAAAGGTGGGCATTTGCATGGTTGAAACAAGAATATAATGTTGTCATCTGCATGGAAAGTAATGTGTTATGAACTAAAAGATGGGTTTTTGCATGGTTGAAACAACATCAATATAGTCTTGTCGTTTGCATGGAAAGCAGTGTGTTATGAGCAATTTAATTACAAAGGTGATTTCTTCCTTTGATTTATGGGAAATTTAATTTGCAAACTTATCAAAATTGTTGGCAAGTAAGTCGTAGCATGAACGAGCACAAAAAGGAATGTATCATTTAGATCCTAAAGATAATTTTTTTGGAATAGAAGATGAAGAAATTCTTGCTAGAATTTAGGCTTAATCTTAGTTATTCAAATCGAATATATCTTAAAATGGTTGATAATAAAAATGGGAAATGCGTTGATTTTTTTAATGCGGTTCAAATATATGGAAATTTTCCTAAATTACACATTTGAAAATATATTAAATCTTTAATTTGCAATTTTGGAATATACGGAAACTTTCCTAATTTAATTTATGGAAGCTTCTTTGATTATAACCTAACCTTATTTAAAACTTTCCATATCTCCATTTGCAAACAACTGCTTTCAAGAATTGGAAAACCCTTACCTTAATCAAACTAGATATTTTTCTTATTATTCTGTAATTTATATTTTTTACAGAAATTAATAAAACTCCTCATTCCTAAGATGGATGTATGTTATCACGATGAAAGTGCTACCGCTATAAATCTTTTGTCTCATTTGTACTTTTATAGTTATTTACTATTGCTTTTGAAATAGTCGTGATCTGACTGGAGAATTGATTAATCTGTTTATTTTACCGTGTTAATTATGTTTTTCCGCTACAAGGCATTGATAATCCCTTTACAACTTGCATAAGATCATTCATGTTTTTGTTGCATAAAAGGAGTTGAGTAGAATGGCTGTTGAAGATAATATATGACAAATTAGTTTAGCACCAGTAGTTGTTTTCTATTATAGATTCCTACATGACTTCAGATTCATAATTATCGATAGAGAAGTTAAAAGGAGAAGTAGATTCTAGGAAGTAGAAGTGGATGATAAAGATAGTATTAAAAAGAAATAACGTCCACAACATAGTGTAACAACCCGGAAAATCAGAACCAACTTAAAAATTTTATTTTGGCAATTTTAATGGATTTTGATAATTTAAAATGATTTATTTTAAATGATAATGACTAAAAATTTATTTTCGACGAAGTTAAAACGAATAAATTTATTTTAATTATAAAACGAGCCTGAAATGGCGCGATAATTCGATTTCTAATTTCAAATGAATATACAGAATTCAATATAAGTCAGAATTTGACGAAACAAGAAATATTTGAATCTGTTAAACAATATCTTTCTAACGGAGTTAAGAAACTGGGATTTCATAATATAACGTGAAAGTTATCTCTAGTTTAAAATTCAGAAAAGTCGCTATGGAATTTATATATATATTAATATAATATATAGCCCTTAAAAATAGCCATTTTGCAAACGACCTCTGTTTTTGACGAAACCACTTTTATTGGATCCGGAATGTCAAATTATTGCTAGATTCCGATTTTCATAATTTTTGGAATTAATATGTGAGCATGGCAAAAGAAAACACGTTTGACCGTTTCAGTTTGAATAGGATCGACCAGAAAATGACCATTTTTCAAACGGTCTCCAAATTCGACGAAATTAGTTTTGTTGGGACCGTATCGTCAAAACAAACAACAACAGCAACAAAGCCATATATCCCAAACAAGTTGGGTTGGCTAGATATGGAACCCAAAATTAAAATAAAATAAAATTAATAATCATGATAATAATATATATATATATAAAGGGTTTAAAATAACCAATCAAATAAAAAGTCGTCCGATAAAGTTTTTTTTTAAATAATAATAATAAGTAAAAATGTTCAATAAAAGTGAAATAAAATCTAAAATAGTAATAAAAAGTAAAAAGGTTCAGTAAACGTGAAATAAAGTCTTTAAAAAAACCTATGGTTTTATTACATGGATTGCCAATTTCCATGCACTCCAATCAACTACCATCTCTTCCGATAAACTCCAGTTACTTAAATCTCTCTTTGTTATCTCCTCCCATGTCATTTTAGGTCGACCGTATCGTCAAAACAAAGCTAGATTTATTTTTTTGGAATTTTTCGAGTCAATATGTGGCCCCGGTAAATTAAAATGTACATTTGAATTCAACATATATTGATTTATATTTTAATTCAAAGTAAAACTGATTTAAACAGTCGAATTGGCTTACTGGACATATCCCATTGTGTCCAGAATGGGGGTAATTAGCTAGCAGCGACAGTCGTTGGGTTCGGTTTGGAGTTCGGGGCGATTAACAAGTAATGTAAGAACTAAATAAAATAAAAATATATTAAAGGGTCAAAAACCCTAAGTTCTCTCTCATTGGTCAATTCCGCGGTCAAACCTCAATCCCGCCTCCCTCTCCAGAAACCCACGACGGAATAAAAAAATCCCAAATCAAAAATCGCGACCAACGGGGTAGCGTCCCTCCTCTGCCTCATAGGCGCCATCCCCTCGTCCTCCTCCTGTTCTCTGTCAACCGCATCGCGCTCAAACGATGGAGCCATTAACCCACGCGCGGGCTCAAATATGAGCCACCCTGTCTGAAGCTGTTGCCTCCTGCTGGCCATCACCGCCACTCGAGCCACGGTTCGTCTCAACACCGCCCCATCACCAGAAGTTCGCCCATGCCGCTGTCTCCGCTCGGTTGGTGTTCCTTCCTCTTCGTTCAGCAACCGGAGGCACCTCGATAGTGGAGCAATGGCGGGCATGAATGGAGAAGGATGGCGAGCTCCAACCGGGTCCAGATAAATTATACAGTGAGTTCTATTATTTCATTTTATTATTTATTTTAGTTTAGCTAATATAAATACATAGTGTAAAATCAGTTTTCGAAATACAAAAATGAGATTTTTACAAATACAAAGACGAGATTTTTTGAAATATAAAGACGATATTTTTTGAAATATAAAGATGAGATTGCTATAAGTATAAAGATAAGATTTTTAGTTATATAAAGGATTGATTTTTATGTTTAGAAAAATGTGATTTTTATTTATATATGAATAGGATAAAAATGTGATTTTTATTTATATATGAACAGGATAGAAATATGATTTTTATTTATTTAAAAGTTTAGATTTTTATAATAGGAAAGATTATATTTTTATACAAGGAAAGATTATATTTTTATAATAGGAAAGATTATATTTTTATATAAGGAAAGATTATATTTTTATAAAAGGAAAGATTATATTTTTATAATAGGAAAGATTACATTTTTATATAAGGAAAGATTATATTTTTATATAAGGAAAGATTATATTTTTGTATAAGAAAAGTTAAGATTTTTAAATATAGAAAAGGAATGATTTTTAATTATATAAAAATTTGATTTTTAGTTATATAAAAACTCGATTTTTAATGGTATAAAAATATGATTTTATCTATGTAGCGTTGAAATAAAAATGTGATTTTTAATATAAAAATCGTGTGAAACAAATTGTGATGGAACCGATGGGAATCAAATCCAAATCCGAACCGTTCAGAAATAAAGAATGGAGGAGTGGATCCCAAAGGTGAGAACTTCTCACTCTAATTTTATTTTCTAGTTAAATATATACTAGGATGCAGACGGTGCTTAGCAGGACCCGACACCCGTTGTCCACAGACCATGGACGACTTGTTTGATTTTATTGTGCAGTGGAAATTGATTGTGATGTGTAATGGAAAATATTCATGTGTTGAATAAAATATTTAAACAATAAAAATATCATTTTTATTGAATATATGACCTATATAAAATAGTAATGCATTGAAATAAATATTCATTTACAAATCGGATGATTTGTTTATGTACACCCATTTGACTGACATTGATTGAGATGATAAATTTTACACATCGCCCAACTACACAAATAAAATCTGTGTCTGTTGATTGAAATCCCACATGGGTATTGGGATGATATTTGACGTACACTAATCCCAATTGTTTAGTTGTATGTTAATCAATTAGTTGACAGACTGTTGAAAACGTTAATTATTTATAGTTACTGCTTATACAGTGTAGAATGCACTCTGGTAGATGGATTATTGCTTTCATTGTTGTTATATACATGTGTTGTATGAAATCCATATAGATAATTGACTGTGTCTGATTCCAGTTCAGAAAGAATGAATATTTTAAAAAGAACGAATATTTTAAAATAATATTCAGTAAAAGATTAAAATATGATTTTGATGTCCGATTTTGGATGGACACGAAAATATTGAAATATATATAGCCATGTTGATTAGATATGCGCCATTTTGACGTGAACAATACTTATATCGATTTTATTCATTTTTACAATGAATATCGAAAATGAAGTGATTCCAAAATCTGATATTTTGAAAATATTATCATTTATGTATTAATGATATGGAATATTCAATTTTGATTTAAAATTAAAAATGAAGTTGGAATCATTTTCAAAACGATTTATAAAATACGTTTTAAATGGAAATCGACAATATATATATATAATATATAAATTATATATTTAAAGGCCTGAATAGAACGCGCCGCGCAGCGACCGTTCGCGAATTTCGACCATTGACTTCGAATTGACGTTACGGGAGATCCGACCGGTGGATTCTCCTAAAACCCGAACCGTTGGGTTCGTATCGAAAAGAGCTTTCCAACGAATATAAGAGATTTGAAATCTAATGGTTGGATTTGGAATTGTGTCCAAATCAAATTTGGAAAAGGTCGATGTAAGTGCCGTTCGAGGACCGTAAATGGAAATCGACTGTACGGGCCTTGATAAAATTATTAAAAATATTAATATTTTGTGTAAAATCATAACAAATGATTTGGAAAGAACTGGGATGAAAAATTCCACATTTGTAAAGATAAAAAAATATTTTTATCAAAATGAACTAGTTATTAACTAGAATTAGAATCCAATAATTTTTAAATAAATAAATTAGATTGAGAAAATGGTTTTATTATAACCAGAATTTTTCCAATAAATTGGAATGGATTTGAATCGAAATTATCTTCGTAATATTTCGATATTGGATTCCGCGATTATACGGATATTGTGGAGGAATTTGGAAGATATATATATCGTTATTCCTAATACGATATTTGTTTATTTCAGAATTTTATATTGAATATAAGCCGATATAATTTCTATTCAGAGCCTTGTATTTAATATTGAATTGGATTTTGGGTTTGTCGTGAATGGTGTCATAAATAACACCGTTCTTAAACCCAGTTGAGAAAAGATTAAATCTTTTTTTTTAGATTTAATGAAGTTTACCAATTAATAAATATTTAGTTGGGATTGAATGGAATATGATTTTGGGTTTATCGTGAACGGTGTTTTAAGTAACACTTGTTCTTTAACCCGATTATTAATGGAATATGATTTTTGGTTTATCATGAACGGTGTTTTAAATAACACTTGTTCTTTAACCCGATTATTAATGGAATATGATTTTGGATTTATCGTGAACGGTGTTTTAAATAATACTTGTTCTTTAACCCGATTATTAATGGAATATGATTTTGGTTTTTCGTGAACAAGTGTCTTAAATAACACTGTTCTTAAACCCAGATGAGAAAAGAATGAATCTTTTAATTAAGATTTAGAGAAGAATACCAATTAATTAACATTTAATTGGAATTGAAATGGAATGTGAATTGGGTTTATTGTGAACTGTGTTTTTAAGGACATTCGTTCTTTAACCCGATTTGCAGTGAAATGTGATTTGGAATTTATAAATCTTTTATTAAGATATATTGGAAATTTCCAAAGTAAAGTTTTCCAATTTAATAAAATAAATTGGAATGGAATGGAATTCGATTTGGTAATAATCGAAGTGAGCTTCTATGGAGGAAGACTGTTAATACATATGGAATTTAAAAGAATTTGTCGTTATTCCATTTATATTATTAGTCGGATACGGTAACTGATATCGATTATATATTGATCTGTTTTCCGTGAAGATTCCATTATTAATGGAATGTGATTTTGGGTTTATCGTGAACTGTGTTTTAAATAACATGAGTTCTTTAACCCAGTTAAAGACAGGATTTATTTCCTAGATTTGAATAATCATTAATATTGACTTTTGGGAAGATTAAAACTAAATGGAGTTTTAATGAATCTTTAGTTAGATTGAGATAATCGAGAACGGAGTATCAGCACTTTTGCTCCGAGCGATAGTTAAATCTTTAATTAGATTTGAACGTGAAATGGTAATTAATTTTACCGATAACACCGTGGTGTTAGATATGGAGTATTACCGGTTTTGCTCCATGGGATGAATAGGTTGGGATTGGGAAATAAAATAAATGATTACTTCGGTGTGGTTCGCTAATCCCGACTAGTTTTGGATAAACCTTGATTTGCTCTAATATCCAAAGGAAGATTAAGGAATAAATTTAAAGAATTTATCTTTGATAGAATTAATTGAAACCTTTCCCTAAAAATGTGAATATTTGAATAAAAGAATATTCTGGATTGGAATGAGGCGTATGTTGTGTGTTTATATCACTTGTTTATAATATACGCGGGTTATTCGGAAAGGCCGGGTCCATACCCATTCTGAGTAACTGATTCGACGATGAAGACGGTGGTTGAAGAACGAAGGTCTTCACATCGTTTGGATGATTACTGATGTCTTGATTCGGCTGTACACCCAAGACGAGGTAATAAGTGGTGATCGTCCAGACGTACTTGGAGATCGACGGAAATGCGAGGACCTCTCTCCTGTATTGGAAATATGGGACGAGGAATAAGGTGCCCCCAGTTTCGTTCATACCCAGAACGAACTTGTAAATGGACTATGTGTCTGACATTGGAATTTATTCTGTGTTGATTGATCTCTCTATTAAATATACATCTGCTTAGTGTCGGAGAATTCATTCTCTTGCTTAACACCCTTCTCTGAAACGTACGAGCTCAGAGGTTGTATATCGATAGACATCAGTCGCGTGGCGTGAATTGCATGTGTGGCATGCTGAGATGCATTGATCAAGTCTTTTGTTGAAAAGCAAAGCCTTGTGGTTGATGATCAAAGCATGGCTTTAATATAGCGCCGCTTTGTGTATAGCGTTAATTCGCGAGCCTCACACCCCGGTGTGAACCAGAAACGGGAGAAGGACCCCAGGGAGGACATGCGTTTCCTTCTAGCTAGAAGTGGTGTCAGGGTTTTACAAGCTTAGGCATTTTTACTTATATGGATGATGGAAAGCGAGACGTCTCGGATATATCAGTCACTACGGGGCCGATGGATGGATTTACGCCCCATAGGGCGGGGAAACGTATTGTTCAGGAATAACCAATTCATTAAAGTATGTGTGGACCGGCCCTGGCAGATTCAAGGGCTCACCCGAGTCTGAGTCATGAGAAATGGGCTAGATTGTCTCGAATTCGGTAAGGACGATCCCTTGCCTTGGTTCAAGATGGAAATCCAACTTCCAATACAATACATGCGGTTTTAATTGTAGAACTAGTATGGCGACATGATATATGGTACCCATGCCGTCTATGATTGATACATTTATATTTGAAGTTGTTTTTGACACTATACACTTATAGTAATAATAAAAGATTAAATTTCGCGTATCAAGCATTATTTAGCTATTATAAGGTAAAACTCTTTCCTTCGGCTTGTGTTGCATTGTGTGATGGGACCTGAGTCTTATAGTACTTCATTGTTCTTTATTTAGCATTGCGTTGTTTATTTATGCCCTGATATTCTTGGGGGTAAACCCGTTCCGTGTTATATGGCTTGGTCCCTTAATATACCTAACTTTAAATAAAATAAATAAATGTTTTAGTTCTCACACCAGTCACATGACTAACCCGGAGTATATTGTTTTAACCTAAACTCTGGGTGCCCCTATTTTCCATACGGGCATTTAGTAGTTTCGGTTTTGCAGATTTATTCTTACGGGATCGTGGTTTACAATTGGAGTATTCGGAAAGCACTGTATCCGTGTATCTGTTTTCAGTTGTGTTATGTACTATTTTCCACTGCTATGTATTTAAATGTAATTTAAATCTCTAATATTTTTTTCTGATGTATAATATTTATTTATACTCTGTTATATTCTTGTACTCTGATGTAATTGTTGTAATAGCAATAACTTGTTCTTCTGTTTGTGTTCTGATTTGTCGTGTTCTCAACTCAATCCGTGCTTTCCTTTACGGGGAAGTTCGGGTTGTGTCAGTTTGGTATCAGAGCTTTGGTTTACAGAGCTCGAGAACACGACACATTAGAACCGAACGAAAGAATTCATTAGAGATTGGATTAGTAATATCCAATAAGAATGACTCGTTAGAGATAGGATCCGTAGCATTCTAGAATGAGTTGGAAGAGTGTTATTTTTAAAATAAAAATAAAAATAAATTTTGTTTTGAAATTTTAAACCTTATTATACGTATTTGCATATTTTATTTGATATTTATTTGGACAATCGAGTATATGAAGATTTTGCATGTACGCGTCATGAACGTATATTCGAAGTCTTAAATATACTGGATAGATATAGAATCACACTCTAGTCGCCCGGAGATGATTCTGATGATCGCTATAGTACGTACATCATCAAAATTTATGTTCGAGTTTCGAAATTGAGATATCTATATATTACCAATTGGCTGGTGTGAGAACCAAAACTAGATAGGGTTATTGTTGTGGTTTGGCATCAATAATATGATTTTTGACTATATATATTAAAAATATATGTTTGAAAAGCTAATTCACAAATTAATTGCTGGTTGTGTTGTTCAATTATTAGAGTAACAAATAAAAATATTGGAATGATAATTAATTAAATCAATATGAAAATGAAAGGTAGATTTAGCCAAATTATGTCAAATATTGAACTGAATTGAAAATTGGTTGAAATTGCATGCATATACATGTATATACATTGTACAGGTCATAGCAAGAAGGCTAAAGAAGATGAATAAAATTGTATGCCCATCAAATAGGTACATGTTTACAAATTTATTGGGTATGGATGATTTTATGACTCGACTGGCTAGCCGCTTGGCTTTTCCTTTTTCTTTTGGATTGGTGAGGGTCCCATGTGGCTAGTTGCGATTTTAAATGTCTCCCAGTACAAAAGAGGTTATGGCGAAATTTTTCGAAAATTTAGGGTGTTAGCCAAAATTTTGAAAGGTTCTTAGAAACTGAAAAGTTGAAGAACTTAAGCTATAATGAAAATAAAAAAAGTTGAGTTGGTTAGTAAAACAACTGTCAGCTCCATTCCTTTTCGAGGACGAAAAGATTTTAAGTGGGGGAGATTGTAACAACCCAGAAAATCAAAACCAATTTAAAATTTTTATTTTGGCAATTTTAATGGATTTTGATAATTTAAAATGATAACAACTAAAAATTTATTTTCGACGAAGTTAAAATGAATAAATTTATTTTAATTATAAAACGAGCCTGAAATGGCGCGGCAGTTCGAAAATTCGATTTCTAATTTCAAATGAATATACAAAATTCAATATAAGTCAGAATTGGACGAAACAAGAAATATTTGAATCTATTAAACAATATCTTTCTAACATAGTTATGAAACTGGGATTTCATTATATAATGTGAAAGTTATGTCCAGATTAAAATTCAAAAAAGTCGCTATGGAATTTATATATATTTTAATATAATATATAGCCCTTAAAAATAGCCATTTTGCAAACGACCTCCGTTTTTGACGAAACCACTTTTGCTGGATCGGGAATGTCAAATTATTGCTAGATTCCAATTTTCATAATTTTTGGAATTAATATGTGAGCATGGCAAAAGAAAACGCGTTTGATAGTTTCAGTTTGAATTGGATCGACCAGAAATGGCCATTTTTCAAACGATCTCCAAATTCGACGAAATTAGTTTTATTAGGACCGTATCGTCAAAAAAAGCTAGATTTATTTTTCTGGAATTTTTGAAGTCAATATGTGGCCTCGGTAAATTAAAATGTACGTTTGAATTCTACATTTATTGATTTATATTTTAATTCTTAGAAAAACTGATTTAAACAGTCGAATTGGCTTACCGGACAGTCGAATTGAAAGATTATATAAGGAAAGATTATATTTTTATATAAGTAAAGATTATATTTTTATATAAGAAATGATAAGATTTTTAAATATAGAAAAGGAATGACTTTTAATTATATAAAAATTTGATTTTTAGTTATATAAAAACTCGATTTTTAATGGTATAAAAATATGATTTTCATCTATGTAGCGTTGAAATAAAAATGTGATTTTTAATATAAAAATCGTGTAAAATAGATTGCGATGGAACACACGGGAATCAAATCCAAATAAAACACCACGACTGGAGTTTCTAGCTTTAACCGTTATTTTAAACACACGCGTACAAGTTTCGAGATTAAATTCGATGTATGGAGAAGATATCAATTTATATTCAATGATTTAAATTGGTTTCAATTAATAAATGTCTATGTGTTTTTAATACGTATGTCCAAACGGTAACTCCAAACGTTTCGAAATATGAAATCCGATAATAGTATATTATTACGGATCTAATGGAACTGGTTTATTGAATTCCGAGACTATTTGCAAAATCGATATTTTAATTTCAAACAATTAATCAATATGTGTTTATATTGCACACGATCACGAAGTAACTTCAATTGACGTGAAACTTGAAACCTAGTAATAATTAACTATTATGCGTTTTATAAAATTAGTTTTGTTGAAATATGAAGTCGTTTGAAAATAGGCAATTTTTAAGTTCCATATTAAATCAATAACATATACGTTAATTTCTAAACAATCAATTTATTGATAATAAATTATCATTGTCATATATATTTAAAATAAATTTTATATAGCTTCAACTATCTTAACTCGATTTTAAATTCAAGGTTATAACGATAATCAATTTATTAAAACCCTTTTATTTAATTTAATAAATCGTTATGGTTTATAAACGATTTTATGAAAATTTGATTTTGACATAACTCAAAATCTACAAGGTGAAATCTCGATTTTTCTCTTTCATTAGAAAACTATAATTCAATAGATTCGGATGATTCTTGTTTCAAAGAATTCCAAATTATATTGGACTCTGTATACTCAATTGAAGTTCAAAACGTAAAACTACGAACTACCGAAATGTTGCGACCCTTTTTAAATTAAATATAAATTATACGTTCAAACTTCGTTTAATAAATACATTCCTTATAAAATTCTTTTATGTTTCCAATATAACAATCAAACAAATTTAAATGTGCAAAATTAACCGACTAAAAATCTGGGTTGTTACATCATAAAAACCACCATCATCTCATTCCCTAACATTTAATTCGATAACAAGTAGCATCGAGGTGCAACTCTATCTCAATATGTATCAAAATTAGTTCCTGATATAAAAATGTCTGCGTGTACAGCAAGCCTACCTGTTTAAGGCCCCACATGTATAGCCTACCAATAGTCGGACGTCTGTCGAACATATCGTCGTACATAACTGATCTTCGAGTACACGTAGATCACGCGTGGGTTGGAAGTAACACCAGTCTCCTAAGTACCAAATAGGAAGATAGGCCGATAGGGCCAGAACAACACGACGATGACACAAACGATATGCAACGGAGAGGGGATGAGCATCATGGAGTAGGCCAACATGTGTCATAGCAATCCAGAAAGAAGCCCATTGTGTTCGTAAAAGGTTGGTTATGCACCTCAGATCAATCTGAGATCGAGCCTCCATCAAGTCGTACCTAACACCAATAGACATAAGCGAAGCCAGCTAGATAGTCTCCTATCGTAACTTGCGTGAAAAATACGAATCAGCTACATGACTGACCACCTCAACAATGTGTGGATGCATGTTGATCGTGTACTCGTAGTACTAGAACAACAACATGTATCAAATACTAAACATCTGAACCACCTCCCAGAGAGAAAAAGAGCCTAGTGCATTGTACAAATAACCCAGTGTAGACGAACCCCAGTCTATCATATGCATATGCTCTAAATCAGTTAATGTTGCCAGGAGACCTAGTTGAGTAGTACTCTTTTGGTTCGAAAAGAATATCGAACTAAAAAGATATAACATAAAAGTATAAAATATAACATTTCCCCTAGCCTCGAGACCCATACGCGCTAAAATATAATCCTGTAAATATGTCAAGGTATTGACTCTAAATGATATATGATCAGGGGCGAACACAGGCAAATACAATGGGTACGTCTCAAGTGTCTCCTAGCTAAAGTCAAAGGATATGACACTCTATCTGCACTCTCTATCTTAATCTCCACTGAGCATATATAAATCAGCTGGGGTAACACCAAGCCCAAAATCTAAAAAATGAAATGTATGCATGGTGGGCCACCACCTCTCGATTAAGGCAAGTAATAGTGACCGGTCAAATGATTGTGTAACTCTGATCTGTAAGGACTGTCCGAAGGGACTAGTCCGAAGTGTATCCTATCAAGTCCGAGGCACTAAGTCATAAAGCGTGTAATACGCCTCGCTTCTTCTACGAAAATCAAAGTAGCGCAACTAGTGAAAAGATATTTTTTCGTGGTTAATATACTATAAAATAACACTATGACCTGACTATATTATGTAATGTGTTAGATAAGTATTTTGTACACTATTAATTATATTACAGTCTGAAATCATTCCTCAACGGTCTCAAGAGTTATGGACATATGGTGAGAATAACCCTCAGGTAACTCATGCAGCATCCGTAAGTCAAATATCGTTCATCTCGGGCGTAGGAGCAACGTGCACATGACCAGCCGTCTCATCAGTTTGAAGTTGAATTGTACGCCTAGCAGTTAAAGTCACATATGGAGGTATCTCGACGCGATATCGTATGAAAAAGAACTTGAATTGTGAAGTAGGGTAGGAGACAGAAGCGGGTAGGGCGCAATTTACATGCTCCCAACCGTGGATGATGATTTAATCAGCGTCCAAAGGCACTGATTTAATCAGCACCATAATATATAACACTGATTAAATCAACATCCGCCTATTGGAGATTCTTTCCAGTATCTAGACAAAAAATTATAGTCATAGTATTATGGTTCATAATTTGTTAGAGATGCTCTAACATATCTAGTCATTTGGTTTGCTTTGTTTTAGTTAGAAACAAAATGAATTCACATGGACCATAATATTATAGCTAGTTCAAAATATTAGTGTGTTACTTTGTTACGTGTTGTCTTTTCTGTATGGTGTTCAGTTATTACATGTATTATATTTAGGTTTATGACTATAGTCTATACTGACTGAAAGAAGATCTTCCAGTTTTCTGGATAAAGTAAAATAGGCAATTGTGAATTCGTAGTAAGTTATCTTCATCCTATTACTGATTTTTATAGTCTAATTCCACAATTGGGCCTGTAATTAATTATATTATAATTGTTTCATAGATTCCTAGCTTTTTTTTAAGTGTTTTCCATCTTTAAGTTGCCTTGCTATATAAACTACGAGTGAACATTATTCAATTCAAACCGAACTAACTGACCAAAACAGTTCATTTCGATCGGTTCAACTTGGTATAAAACTAAATCGCTTTGAATTTGGTTTGTAAAATAATTTTTTTGGTTATCGATTTAACAAAACTTCTAATTTATTAGATAATTTTATGGTATTGTAGTATTTTAAACAATTAATTTAGTGATATACTACAAAGGCATTTATGGTAAAAGATCAAATTTTATTATAAACATAAATTTTACTAAATAAAATATCATCAAACAATGAATTATGTTTTACTTTAAGAGAATTCATCATTTGAATAAAAATACACCCTTCAAGCTTGGTTAAATCGGTTATCGACCGAATTAACCGAAATTAATTCCGTTTTGTTCGATTGGAAATTTTTCGATTTCAATTCAAAGGGTTTTTGTACCTTTTACCTTCCAACTGCAAATTTTTGAAAAGTAAAACCATTTAGTTATTGTACTATTATTGTATTAACTTTAAAATAGAGCTTAAGTTATATTTTAAAAATAAAAACAAATTAAATGAACCCTTGTTATAGTCATATGATACTAAAACCAAATTGGCCTGTAAAGTACCATGATATTATTGTATTAACTTTAAAATAGGGCTGGAAAACAAATTAAATCAACATAAGCACCATGTTATTTATTCAAGAATCGAAAACACCAGGTGATTAATTTAAGACTCACCCACTTCCTATTCATTTTCTCAAAACAATACCGCTCTCCAGACATCAATAATCGAACGTAATAAGCTGCTTCCATGATCCATTTATAGGCAACTGTTGCGTGGAAACTCTCCTTCGTTCCATCCCTTCAACGCAAGCCCTACCTTGCCTTTACCCAGACCTTGACCCCCCCCCCCCCCCGACATCTAATTTCTGGCCATCCTTTCCAATTTAAACAGACTAATACTCCTCAATTTACAATCCCTAAAGCACCCCACGTTTACAATGCCAACCTCAAGAATACATACAACGCAATCCATCCCAAAACAGTCTGACCTCCCCATAGCTTCCTCAAACACGCACGTATTATTCCCCACTTCACTATATTTAAACCACCATCACCTTTCATCTCCTCGTCCGAAACTCAACCACCACTTTCTGCACACATCCTTCTTAGTGAACTCCTCCTGAACCTCATCATCAGCCACCCTTCCTTACCCCTCACGAATTTGTTTTCCAGCCCTTTATTATCATTATTATATTTTTCGCTAATGCAAAGCTTCCGGTTTTGAACACTTTTACTGAAGCCGAACAAAAACATATGAAGATGTCCATCGTGTATGTATATATAGATCTATAAAACTTAGTGCTTAAGGAAAACGAAGTGTGGTCAATTTCTTGCATACAATGTTATGCTTTAGCCCATTTCCCTCTAAGGATGGTAATGTATTATCAAAGCCATGCTTTAGCTTTTAGGTTAGGTAGTCTGTACAGATAGGTTTTTGGAAATGACCACTCAATATAGATACAAGACTTAGAGCACTCCCATCCCAGCAGAAGGTGGAGAAATGATGTGAGGAAAAGGAAAAAAAGTGGCGAGATACTCGTTCTTCCCAGCAGTGGATGGCGAGAAGAAATAAAAAATAGTAATAAACGTTAAACGGGAATCGCTTCCCCGTTTAGTGATTTATTTCTTTTTATTTATCCTGGAAGTCCCTAAACGAGAATCAGTTTCCCATTTAGGGATCACCACTTCAGAAAATAAGCGTGGAGAGTTTCCACTTTTTCCTCTTCCTCACACGCAAACTTACATTGCTGCAGTGTGAGGGAAGGAAAATAAGTGCAAATTCACCCCATTTTTCTTTCTTTTCACACTGCTATTGCTCTTAATGCGAAAGGAAAGCGAAAGGAAAGGGGTTAGGTTTTTCATATGTTTATTGATATTTTTCTTTGTATTTTACTACTTTATTTTACTGGTAAAACTTAGTTTACTTTGTTCCTTAAGGAGTAGCTGCTACCAATAGCGTAGAGTATGTACTATTTAAGTAGGTCTATAGTGATGGGATAATACATATTTACTTTAGTATGAAGTAACTAGGACTTTTGGATTGTTATGATAGCTTTAGTTCTAAGATATAGGCTGCGGTGGTATATAAATATTAAAATACTTTTTAATAGCTTAGGAAAATAAACTGGCATTCATGGAGAGGCGACGTGATGGTATCAAGGTAGTCTGTATTTACTTTTTTATAGCTAGTTTAGGATAGGACATGATTTAGGCTTCATAGCGTAGAACACAGGTGAGCTACTAGGCTTAGTTACGAAGTTACAATAAGTCTCTTCGTTTATAATATATGTACCCTAGTATGTTGAACTCTGTTTCCCCGTACATACTGCTATGGACAAAAAATAAAAATACAGTCGTGTCCAGCGCGGTGCCAGGATTTCAGAAATATAATAATATCAGTAGGTTAACTTATATTGTGAAACCCCAAAATGTTGATATAGGGTGTAAAATACTCCAAATAAAAAATTGCGTATTTAATTAATTAAAAATTACAGTAAAATTCTAAAAATTAATTTATCACTATGTCTCACAAGAATCTTGTCTAAATTCAAAACCAATATCTAGTTATATCAAATAAACCATTACGGTCGATAAACGATTCTGTAGCGCTTATTTGGAAATTTGATTTGGACATAACTCACAATCTATAACACGAAATCTTGGTTTTTCACTTCCATTTGAAAGATATAGTTCAACATATTCGAATGTTTCTTGTTTCGAGGAAATCCGACTTGTAACGGATCCTGTACGCTCAGATGAAGTTGAAAACGTTAAATTACGAACTGAGCGTCGTTATGAGCTCGATTATATTTAATATATATTTTTATATGTTCAACTTCATTTTAATTAATATATAAATCCACTTATATTACGAATTCAATAGTTAAACTGATTTATATATTCAAATACAAATCGATAAAAATGCAGAACATTACACTTCTACTGTTTCGAAAACTTTTCCTCATGTGGTTGGATGTTTGTTATTTCTTGGACCTGCATATGTTCAAAATTTTATAGAGCATTATTACTTATATACATGAAATTGATATAGAGTACTAGCTAAAATGATATTGTACAATAATATGATATCAGTTTGGTATTAATTTAGATATCAGTTTTGAATAAGAATATGCTACACAGTAATATGACATCAGTTTGGCATTAATTTATGTATCAATTTTGAAAAAAAATTATTATTCAGTAATTATGTATCATTTTTGTATCAATTGAGGTATCAATTTAAAAAAAGATAAGACTACACAGTAAATAAGGTATCATTTTTACAAAAAATTGAGTATTATTCTTTCAAGACATAATATATTCTATTTATAAGGTGTATGTTTTGTAGTATTTTAGATATCAGTATTTTCAAGTACACTGGAATATAAAAATAAAGAATCGGTTTTGGTACTACTGAGGTATCATTTTTTAAATATATTATTTTACATAGAAATATGGTATTAGTTTCCCAACTACTTAAGTATCAGTATTTAAAAAGTGTACTCTTTTAAAGTGATTAGGTATCAGTTTTGAATTGACTGAGATATCAATTTTGAGAAAATAGTGTGTTCTATATAAAATGAGAGATGAAATAGTAAGATAAATTTAAACTTTATATCTGTCCTTCTTTGATTTCATCCAAAAATTCTTTGACGACAATTTATTTCAAGCTTTTAAGATTCCATCTTGCAAATCACGGGAGTGTGTCATTGATACTCCTTCTTTGTTTAATTAGCTTCATTTTCTCATAGATGCAGTTTATGTGAAAAAAATATACATGAATATAATTTTTTATCTTTGCATTATGTATTAGATTTTTTTAATATAAATTAAGCATTGAACATCCCGACATGTTCCTAGGCTTGTGAATAAATTTTTGACAAACTTGGTATAATTTTTTTGGATTATTTGCAGCCAAGAGACAGTCTTCATCTTTACAAAGTCAAGTAGGAATGGCAAGAATCCCCATCTTATTTTTTGTTGGTTACTAGGGAAGAAAAATGTTAGTAGTATCTCCATAATGATAAGCATTAGTAGGTCTTCATCATGTTGCTTCTTCTTTTTGGCAACTTCTTGCTTGATTCTTTTTTCAATTAGGTTCCTTGTAATGAAAGTGGCTGCTGTAACACCCCACTTCCGTTAAGATCACTCACAAGGGAATGCCTTAACTTCAGTGGAACGTTATAAGTAAACAGAACAGAAATTTACAAGATAGATACGTAAAGTAGTACTTGAAAATTTTATAACTTTATTACAGCAGAAACAGAAATAAGTTTGGTTACATCACAATACCAAAACCCAAGTACACAAATATCAGGCTTATATAAAATCCTTCGGAATGCATAATTTTAAAGCCATAATCCCCAACAGAGAATGCCATAAATAGGTAGAATCAAAGCCAAGCAATATTTCAAGCACTTCTAGCACTTCAAGCAGATGGAACCTGAATCAAGCTCCAGTGTTTCCACCCATAGAACCTGGTGGGGAAACGGAAGAAAATAGGCGAAACAAACTAGGTCAGGCATAAGTCTGGTGAGTCCAGTGACTTTCAGCATATAAACAGATAACAGTATCATGACATGTAAATAAAACTGGATGAAAGATAACCATAACAGGAGTAGCAGGTTAACAGAAGAGACAGAACGATATAGGCTAAACTAAGCTTCTTACTTGGTTTTCACTTCTCTGCACTAAAACTAGTATAACAGAATTAGGTGTTGTCCTAATGTCTAAACAGAAAACAGAATGATCTCTTCAGCAACACGATGCTAGTAATGGGCCTTTACCACCCTAACAGAGATAAACGGTTACAGAAACAGAATGCTAGTAATGGGCCTAAACTACCCGAACAGAGACAGAAACAGAATAATCCCTACGGAAACAGAATATTAGAATTAGGTGTACATTAGTAATGGGCCTTTACCACCCCAATAGACGGTACCACACAGAAACAGGCAGGTGTTACCACCCCAACAGAAACAGACGGTATCCCAACAAAAACAGACAGAACTAAGTGTACCCTAAATTCTACCCCAAGCGATCGGCTCCCTAATACATAAATACTCTGCGCCGGCTCCACAGAAGGGTGTACCACTCCCTAAAGTGGCAACCTGTAAACACAGACCTATTTACATATGTCACGGTGTCTTATATCGTCAGAGCAGATCGGATCCATGCACGCACATGACCCAGTTGGAATGCGTCATCAACACCCCTCGCCATTATCAGAGTGAACCTCTTACAATTAGTTCATTAAGCGTGCCCTGGACCCCTACCTAATGTTGGGTCATAGTTTTGATACCAGAAAGGGTTACTGACTAATATGGGTCCCAAACAACAGATGACACAAGTAATTACCCCTCCTAACCTTGTGTCCCCAGACTAACAGATTTCAGATTAACTTGCTTACTGATTTCAGATGTACAAAGTCCAGATTAACTAGTTCTCAGATCAGACATACAGGTTAACAAGTTTTCAGACTAATTGATCAGATATACAGATTAACAAGTTTTCAGACTAACGGATCAGATATATGGGTTAATAGACTTACAGATTGTTTCACCTAACCTTGTATTGGGCCTACAGATTTTCAAACGGGTTTATTAGATTCATCAGTCCAGTTGTTTTAACCCTATCCACCCAACACGTTTTAGGTAACACATTTATCTTAGATTTGCATTAACTAAATATTAATGCACAGACCTCTCACATTAGGTCGGTAGCTTGTGATCACTGGATGTGCCGGGCGGTTCCGTGCAGACTTCAGCCACAAGCCAGACCTAACCTCATGTCTAAGCATCTTTATGCCTACGACCTCTCACATTAGACTGACAGTTTGCGGTTGCTGGTTAAGCCGGTTGGGTCCGGCCAGGCTTCTACCGCAAACAGAGTCTAACCTCGTGTCTTAGCATTCTTATTTTAGCTAAAGTATTCATTCATAGATTATGCCAATATCAGACTAATTATGCCAATTCAACAAATTAACTTTTTTACAAGTTACAACAGATTATCCAAAGTTCTATTAACATGTTTTGCTCAATTTTAGATCGAGCCTACAGATTTTCATACCCTAAATTACCGTATTTAGTTTCAACAGATTTAGCAGACTAGACAATTTAACAGATTTAATCATCCCTTAAAATTCCATTGACATACCTCGCTTAATCATAAAATTAAGCATAATTTTACATGCTCAAATTATGGTCATAATTCACAATATAACATATGCCCCAAATTTCTAGTTAAATTTACAATGTACAGAATATTCTCCAAAAACCCCAAATCATGATATACAATATGAATTATGCCAAATTATAGCCTTTGATTTCAGCGTATGTCAAATATCCAAAAATCTCCATTTAGGCGTATTCACAATTAATAGTTATCCTATTTTAATATAGATCTTTCACGCCTAAATCATATATCATTTTTCTTCCAAGTCATAGATCGTCATATAAAATATGCCCCCAAATCTAGATCTTAAATTACAACATGTATTATGTCCTCAAAATCAGATCATGCATCATAACATGCATTATGCCCCCAAATTACAAGTCATATGTTGTCATACAATAATTCTCCTTCTTCCAAATCATAAATCGTCATATATAGTATGCCTAGATCTAGATCTTAGATTACAACATATTGTGATCTCAATTTAGTCACAAATCAGTTATGTCCAATTATGCATCATTCAATATTTTCCCCATATTTAGCATTCGCGTGTCAATCTCTTATGAGATTTGGCTCAGGCTCGTGGTAGCCTGGCTATAGAACAGAAGGAAGGAAGAGATACAGAATAGTTACAATAAGATAGATCTACACAGAAAAACAGATCTGATAAATAGGAATATGCATAATCTCCAATTCAGATTTATAACCATGTTAAGATCATGATTAAATTTCATATCTGAAAATAACTGTACTCACAAATTGGGGTTTAAGAAAGAGAAGAACGATTCTGAGATCTAATTTTCTGGAGTTGATTTAGCTTTCCGTTGATGTAGGCGTTGATTTGTTATCTTTTAATCCTATTCAGGTTGGAAGAAGAAGAAGCACTAGTTGTAGTTTAGGTTTCAGCAGAGTATCGACGCCATTGATTTATTTTAATATGAATCAGAGCAGAGTATAGGCGTAATGAAATTGTGTGGAGAGAAAGTGAGGTTTGGGGGTCTTTAAATAGCTTAGGAGCAACGAATCTGGTCAGAATGGGCGTCAAAATGCAAAAAAATAGATCTGTCATCGGATCTGGAAAAGGAGGGGAGGTCGACCCCATGGTCGACCTATGTGGCCAGGTCGACCCCCTGGTCGACCTGGGTCCTGGGCGGGAAATTTCCCGCCTAGCCCAGTTGTGTGATTTGAATTTGAATTTTGAATTTCGAACTGAGCTGTTTAAATTTTCTAAAAACTTCTGAAGGCCATAACTTCTTCATACGGAGTCCGATTTACGCAAACTCGAACTCTATCTCAAGCAGAATTCCGAGACGAACGCAATGGTGTAATCCGTTTTCCTTAATTCTTCTTTTAAAAATTAAGTATACTTTGTTTTGTTACTTTAATGTTCACAGAAAACACGGGGTGTTACATTCTCCCCTCCTTAAAGGATTTTGTCCCCGAAATCTTCAAGTTAAGAAGAATGTGTCCTACCATCCAATCACCCATCTACTTAACCATCATCCACAAGCATCCATTGTGCTTAGAAAACTTCTAATGTTGTATGAACATATGCAAAAGTGTGTGTATATGTCTCTTGTCTAATGCAAAGATCAGGCGGTCTACTGATTCAGTTGACCTCCTTAATGCGAATTATGTTAGTGCCATGAGTCTAAATATGTATGCAAGAAATCCTATTTGATACACATCATTTCTATATGAGTGCATAACCATTCATCCAAATGCAACATCCATGTGATGAGCCAATCATTTTGCATCCACAAAAATTGAAAAATGCACACACATCCATATGTAGTATGAGAGTGTTTTTTAGCCGTTCTAGTGCCTAGTGTGTGTATATGCATCCACGAGCAACCACTTGCATCCACTTGCAACCATCAAACATAACATGTCTCAAACACATGTTTACACCCATTAGTTTCTACCTAAAGGTCGAAGACTCGATCGATAGGATATAGCCGAGTGATAGAAGCAAGTACAATTAAAACAAAAGCTTTGTTGCCATTAGACATCGGTTTAAGAGAATAACTCCCTAAGTATCAACCCCGAAAGCCGAAATCAACATCCGATTGACACTCAGAGAATTACTCCCATTAAACAAATGTCAAACTAGAAATCTACTTCACACTTTGAGTGAAAACCCCTAGCCTTATCAAAAATATTCAAATACGTACAGACTACTGGTACAGATCAGATTATCAAATGATTCTTAGGAAACTAAGCATGATAAAACCCCACCATATCCCACAAAAACCAGAATGTATGCGTCACGGTATCCTTAACGCTTAACACAGATACCTTCAAACCCCATCCTATCACAAACAGATGATTAGTAACCCTCATGGGGTTTGAGACTATAGCAAGATCAGAAACAAGACTAGTATTAAAGTGCAGAGTCTCAATTACAGAATCAAAGAGAGTTTTAACTCTATAATCAGATAAGGAAATTAATCCTTCTACAGAAATTTTTCCTATCACTATCCTATCCGTCAGTCACGAGAGCATTCGCCTGCCTTCCAGAAGTAGGTTCTGCCCTCTGCCCTTGCCTTCGTTTCTTTGGGCAGTCCGTAGTGAAGTGTCCCATTTCTCCACAGTTGAAGCAAGCGTCCTTTCTCTTTCTGCAATCCTTGTTCAGATGAGTCAAGCTTCCACAAGTAAAGCACTTTTTCTCCTTCTTATCTTCAGACTTTTCATCCTTCTTTTGTGCTTCCTTTTTGGGCCACGCTTTCTTGTTCTGTGGTCCTTCGAGCTTTTCCTCTTTCTTCTCACTTTTGGCTTCCTCTTCATGCATTAACGCCATGTCAACCAATTTCTCGAACGTAGCCCCCATAGGAATGTGTGTCATAGCCAACCTGTGTAGCGGCTCATTCAAACCTTTAACAAATCTCAGGGCCTTCTTTTCAGGTGTGTTTACTAAGTCGAAGCCAAATCTTTCCAACTGATTGATCTTGTTGACGTACTCCTTTACTGATAAATTCCCTTACTTCAATGCTAAGAACCTCTCCATGTATAAATTCTCTTCTGCTCGTGAAAGAAATTTCATTTCGAACCTATGCCTGAAATCCATCCATGTCTCCACTGGACACTCTCCATTCGTGACCTCCCACCAAAACGAGGCTTCGTCCTTCATTAACTAAGCAGCTAATTGGACCTTCCTTCTATCTTCTACCTCGAAGATACCAAACAAATCTTCCACCTCCTTAAGCCAATTTCGGGCTTCAATAAACGTCTCTGATCGGTGAAAAGATTTCCCGCCCATTGCCCGAAACTCTTTGCATATCTTCGAAAAAGTATCAACGCGGGGAAGGGGAGGAGGAGGAGCGGCCGTAGCTAGGGGAGGAGGGATGTCTGCTGGGCCTGCGGCGGTGGCCCAAGCCTCCAGATACCTTTGGAACCAGGTTGGTGTCGGTATGCCTTCCGGTATTTCAGGTGCCCCAGACATGCTGAAAAGAAAAAGGAAAGAGATTCAAAATGGAGAATTGAAAGAAAGATATATGGATCTTAGGGATTATGTTTTTCAAAATAAACTCTACTTTTGAAAATACTTCCTTTTTAAAACCTTTTTGAAAATAATTTTCAATTTTTTTTTAATCAAATCTGGTAACCTTCAGCTCTGATACCAAGTGTAACACCCCACTTCCGTTAAGGTCACTCACGAGGGAATGCCTTAACTTCAGTGGAACGTTATAAGTAAACAGAACAGAAATTTACAAGACAGATATGTAAAGTAGTACTTGAAAAATTTATAACTTTTTTACAGCAAAAACAGAAATAAGTTTGGTTACATCACAATACCAAAACCCAAGTACACAAATATCAGTCTTATACAAAATCCTTTGGAATGAATAATTTTAAAGTCATAATCCCCAACAGAGAATGCCATAAATAGGTAGAATCAAATCCAAGCAATAATTCAAGCACTTCTAATACTTTAAGCAGATGGAACCTGAATCAAGCTCCTGTGTTTCCACCCTGAGAACCTGGGGGGGGACGGAAGAAAAGAGGCGAAACAAACTAGGTCAGACATAAGTCTGGTGAGTCCAGTGACTTTCAGCATATAAACAGATAACAGTATCATGACATGTAAATAAAACTGGATGAAAGATAACCATAACAGGAGTAGCAGGTTAACAGAAGAGACAGAATGATATAGGCTAAACTAAGCTTCTTACTTGGTTTTCACTTCTCTGCACTAATACTAGTATAACAGAATTAGGTGTTGTCCTAATGTCTAAACAGGAAACAAACTGATCTCTTCAGCAACACGATGCTAGTGATGGGCCTTTACCACCCTAAAGAGACAGATGTACAGAAATAGAATGCTAGTAATGAGCCTTTACCATCCAAACAGAGACAGACGGTTACAGAAACAGAATGCTAGTAATGGGCCTTTACTACCCGAATAGAGACAGAAACAGAATAATCCCTACGGAAACAGAATATTAAAATTAGGTGTACACTAGTAATGGGCCTTTACCACCCCAACAGACGGTACCACACAAAAACAGACAGGTGTTACTACCCCAACAGAAACAAATGGTACCCCAACAAAAACAGACAGAACTAAGTGTACCCTAAATTCTACCCCAAGCGATCGGCTCCCTAATACATAAATACCCTATGTCGGCCCCACAGAAGGGTGTATCACTCCCTAAAGTGGCAACCTATAGACACAGACCTATTTACAGATGTCATGGTGTCTTGTATCCTCAGAGCAGACCGGATCCATGCACGCACATGACCCAGTTGGAATGCGCCATCAACACCCCTCGCCATTATCAGAGTGAACCTCTTACAATTAGTTCAGTAAGCGTGCCCTGGACCCCTACCTAGTGTTGGGTCATAGTTTTGATACCAGAAAGGGTTACTGACTAATATGGGTCCCAAACAACAGATGACACAAGTAATTACCCCTCCTAACCTTGTGTCCCCAGACTAACAGATTTCAGATTAACTTGCTTACTGATTTCAGATGTACAAAGTCCAGATTAACTAGTTCTCATATCAGACAAACAAGTTAACAAGTTTTCAGACTAACGGGTCAGATATACAGATTAACAAGTTCTCAGACCAACGGATCAGATATACAGATTAACAGACTTACAGATTGTTTCATCTAACCTTGTATTGGGCCTACAGATTTTCAAACAGGTTTATTAGATTCATCAGTCCAGTTGTTTTAACCGTATCCACCCAACACATTTTAGGTATCACATTTATCTTAGATTTGCGTTAATTAAATATTAATGCACAAACCTCTCACATTAGGTCGGTAGCTTGTGGCCGCTGGATGTGCTGGGAGGTTCCGGGCAGACTTCTGCCACAAGCCAGACCAAACCTCGTGTCTAAGCATCTTTATGCCTACGACCTCTCACATTAGACTGACAGTTTGCGGTTGCCGGTTAAGCCGGTTGTGTCCGGGCAGGCTTCTACCGCAAACAGAGTCTAACCTCGTGTCTTAGCATTCTTATTTTAGCTAAAGTATTCATTCACAGATTATGCCAATATCCGACTAATTATGCAAATTCAACAAATTAACTTCTTTACAAGTTACAACAGATTATCCAAAGTTCTATTAACATTTTTTGCTCAATTTTAGATCGAGCCTACATATTTTCATACCCTAAATTACCGTATTCAGTTTCAAGAGATTTAGCAGACTAGACAATTTAACAGATTTAATCATCCCTTAAAATTCAATTGACATACCTCGCTTAATCATAAAATTAAGCCTAATTTTGCATGCTCAAATTATGATCATAATTCACAATATAACATATGCCCCAAATTTCTAGTTAAATTTACATAGTACAGAATATTCTCCAAAAACCCCAAATCATGATATACAATATGAATTATGCCAAATTATAGCCTTTGATTTTAGCGTATGTCAAATGTCCGAAAATCCCCATTTAGGCGTATTCACAATTAATAGTTATCCTATTTTAATATAGATCTTTCACGCCTAAATCATATATCCTTTTTCTTCCAAGTCATAGATCGTCATATAAAATATGCCCCCAAATCTAGATCTTAAATTACAACATGTATTATGTCCTCAAAATCAGATCATGCATCATAACATGCATTATGCCCCCAAATTACAAGTCATATGTTGTCATACAATAATTCTCCTTCTTCCAAATCATAAACCGTCATATATAGTATGCCTAGATCTAGATCTTAGATTACAACATGTTGTGTTCTCAATTTAGTCACAAATCAGTTATGTCCAATTATGCATCATTCAATATTTTCCCCAAATTTAGCGTTCGCGTGTCAATCTCTTATGAGATTTGGCTCAGGCTCGTGGTAGCCTGGCTATAGAACAGAAGGAAGGAAGAGATACAGAATAGTTACAATAAGATAGATCTACACAGAAAAACATATCTGATAAATAGGAATATGCATAATCTTCAATTCAGATTTATAACCATGTCAAGATCATAATCAAATTTCATATCTGAAAATAACTGTACTCACAAATTGGGGTTTAAGAAAGAGAAAAACGATTCTGGGATCTAATTTTCTAGAGTTGATTTAGCTTTTCGTTGATGTAGGCTTTGATTTGTTATCTTTTAATCCTATTCAGATTGGAAGAAGAAGAAGCACTAGTTCTAGCTTAGGTTTCAGCAGAGTAGCGACGTCATTGATTTATTTTAATATGAATCAGAGCAGAGTATAGGCGTAATGAAATTGTGTGGAGAGAAAGTGAGGTTTGGGGGTGTCTAGATAGCTTAGGAGCAACGAATCTGGTCAGAATGTGCGTCTAAATGCAAAAAAATAGATCTATCCTCGGATCTGGAAGAGGGAGGGAGGTCGACCCCCAGGTCGACCCCATGGTCGACCTATGTGGCCAGGTCGACCCCCTGGTCGACCTGGGTCCTGGGCGGGAAATTTTCCGCCCAGCCCAGGTGTGTGATTTGAATTCGAATTTTGAATTTCGAACTCATCCGTTTAAATTTTCTGAAAACTTCTGAAGGCCATAACTTCTTCATACGGAGTCCGATTTACGCAAACTCGGACTCTATCTCAAGCGTAATTCCGAGACGAACACAATGGCGTAACCTGTTTTCCTTAATTCTTCTTTTAAAAATTAAGTATACTTTGTTTTTTTACTTTTATATTCACAGAAAATACGAGGTGTTACAGCTGCTCCAAAATTTCATGTTGTGAAATCTTTGCATTCCAAAGGAACAGATCTATTTGTCATTTTTAGTGTTGGTCGATGTCCCTTCCTTCTGAAGGCATGTAAAATAATTAGCTAATGTCTTATGCCGTTATTTTAAATTCTTCCTTACCAAAGATGAAAGCTTGTCGATTAGGCGAATAACAACTATATACAGCATCCAAATTTTCTTTGTGCTTTTCACATTCTTTCGAAGCAAATTTTCATTGTTGAAGATATTGAAAAATGATTGAAAGGTGTGCTTTTCAGTAAGTCCATTTTCTTTTTATTCAATCCTTTTTTACAAGCTTTATACTCTTGTATACAACTTAAAGGTCACATTCATATGCGATATCAGATTTTGTTTCTTTGGGACATCTTTGTTCTGCTCTGTACTTGCATGTTATGTAAAGGTCTATGTATTGAGTTTTGTACTTGATATAGATCAGTTTTGTATGTGATATGATCTCAGTTTTGCAAAAATAATAAATCAAACTAATGTGTTCAGCTGTATGCTTATGGTATTAGTTTTGCATGTTATGTGGTATCAGGTTTGTTGTGGTATCAGTTTTGCATGTTATGTGGTATCAGATTTGTTGTGGTATCAATTTTGCATGATATGTGGTATCAGTCTTGCTAAAATAATAAAATGTTGTAATATGTTCGGTTCCATAGTATCAGTTGTTATACCACAAAAGTGTCAGTTTTCCTTTATCAACATTCTCAGTATCATTTTTCCTATGATTTTATATGTATTGGGCATTTGTATGCTATAGGATTATCGGTTTTTGTTCCTCTTGATATTGAAACAGTATTTTCAGAGCCTGAAGCTTTAATTTCACCCAAATAAGCTATATATATATATATTTGTCATTTATGCATTGTGAAATATACATAAAAATGATACTATTAATGGTACTACCGAATCTGTCTTTAACTTTAGGTTCTTCACTTTGAATTTGTTTACCCTTTACTGCTGCTTTTTCATGTTCAACATTTTCAATACTGTTAGACATTAATATTGATAGTATCAATTTTTTCCATCCACATTATCATTTACCTGAATATTTTCTTCCCCAACCTTTTTCATTTTATTTAGCACTTTTCGGATCATTTTTTTTTTTTTTTTTGGGCTTTTTTTCTTTAATTTCCTACACTTGTTCTTCATTTGCTCTTTTTTGCATTTTTGATTTTTTTGATTCTACTACAGTTTCATTCGAAGATTTTGTATCATTTTGTACTGGCTGTTCAGTATTGACTTGCGCATCAACTAGGGTTTCTACAGCTTCTACTTGTTGTTGAACATCCACTTGAATTTGCACTTCAACTTGAAATGTAGTATCGGTTTGTTGAACATTATCCTTACGTTCAACATTTTGTTGGGGTTCTATTTATGGTTGCGGTTCTAGTAGGACTTCACTTGTAGTATCAGTTTGTGGAGCAGCTAGTACTTGCGGTTCCAGTTGCGGTTGATTTGGAGATGAATTTTCATCTTGCAGTGAGCTTTGGGGTTTGATTGGAGATGATGATGATTTTGCTTCGAATGCCATCAAAGTTGATTCTGATTTGTTCTAATGAAGTCAGAAAACCGATTTTGGTAAAAGGACTAAGATGGAAGATGAATCAGACGAGGGATGAATGAGTGACACAATTATCATTAATTTAGATTGGGCTTTTTACTTTCGGAATAAAATATGTTGTGCTTGTCATGTGCATATTTTTTTAAACAAATTGTCCTTCTCAAAATTTCCCCTTATTTTAAAGGGTGTTTCAATTAAAAAGGAGAAAGACATAAGTGGACTTTTGTGAAAAGCATTATAATATTTTGAATCCCCCTTGAGTTAAGGAAGACTGCAATTTGTTACTTTAATTTTAAAGACTACAATAAATTACGAAGTTTGCATATATGCATATACATATTGTATTTCAATTAGAAATAGTTTGTCTTTATTCATATGTGCATACATATACATGTTTAAATTGTTTGTAGTTACTCATATGTGCATACAAATTTATTTAAAAATGTGAAATAGATTTCTCCACATTTTCATCTCCTTCCTAATTGCTTTTTCTTAATCTTAATTGATTATCTTGTATATGCTTAAGTAAATATAGTATTGTTTCTTTAAGAAAAGGTTTTACAACAATGACATATTTATTAAAGCATTCAATGATTATGAACGCTTCCTATATGTCCCACTTGACCAATATTCACTGTAAATATATTTGAATATATTTTCATTTCATGTCATAGTTAAATTGACTATTAATGTCACATAATTAATTAGTCAATTAATTTAACTGAATAGAATGAAATGATTAGTTTTTTCTCGGTTCTCACTAAGTAAAATCTTATATCCCTTTCATAAATGAGTAAGTTACAAAAAATGAAAATTTTCATCTATTGAACTTAATTTAATGAGCAGTAGACACACACATTAATATGTATATAACAATATATTTGATGTATTCAAATTTATATACACCGCTTATACATTATACTTACACTTTATATAAGCGGATGTATTCAATACATTAGTATAATACATATAAGTTAAAATTAAATATGAAAATTTCATTTTATCAATTAGAATAAAATATTGATTTTACTTAAAAGAAACACGGAGACGTTCTAAATGAATTTAGGTTTCATATGTTTATTAAAGATCCGAAATGGATTAAAAAAATTGAAATTCATCAATTTCTTCCACTGCAAGTTGATCTAGTTCCAGTAGAAACTGTATAAATGTTCAAAAACGCTGAGGGATAGCTAAATATAATTGTTTTATATAGTGCAATGTCATTGTCATAACATTATATTTACTAAAAGCTGATTTTACAGACATATTCAAATTTTTCCTAAATGAAAAACGAGATGAGCGGATAGTGAGTTAAAAAAAATCATTGGTTTGCCTCCATATTTAACATGTTCATCTATAAATTGCCAAGGAATGAAAAACATGGTATTAATTATCGAAAACTCTTAACTATATAGTTTATAAATTCCCTTACTCAGTAGATTATCGGTCTTCATTATAGTATCATCCGTTCCATCATTACCAATCTTCACTTCGTCAAAAGCATCCAAAGAAGTGCTTCCTAACACCATTGCTAAAAAGTACCATAAAATTTTAGGTTACACGCTTCCTAATACCAATCATTTTAAAGGCTACCAAATTCATTTTTTTCATTTTTTTTCACACGGCGACAACCGTTGACCAACACCGTTCTTTCCAGCAATCAATTACCGAATAATAGTTGTAACGACCTGCAAGAATTCGACACCCGAATTCTGACAATAATACATAAATCCCGTATAACTTTCCGAAATTTAAGTATTGAAAACACAGATAGTTAATAGAAAGAGATTAGAGGGTGAGATAAGAAAGAAATAATTACTAGAATAGAAGAAGAAAAAGGAACACACAACACAGAGTCTCACATCGCAGCGGAACAAAATACAATATAAAAATAATTTTTTTTTTCGAGAGCTTTAAAAATACTTACAATCATCAGAGTACATCACACATCTGGACAATTATAATACCCTGTCCTCATCTACAACACACAGTGGAATATCAACTAAATATAATGTCTGAACATCTTCAGCTCGTCTCTTCACAGCATCCGATAAACTGAACCTGTACGA
The DNA here is from genome assembly GCA_030737875.1 of Allium sativum. Lineage (NCBI taxonomy): Eukaryota > Viridiplantae > Streptophyta > Magnoliopsida > Asparagales > Amaryllidaceae > Allium > Allium sativum. The sequence continues at coordinate 69,027,447 of CM060922.1, forward strand.
CCTGGTCTAACCCGAACATTACAAACGACGGGTCAGTCTGGTGAACTAGAGTGAGAAAAACACACTGAGTTTATAGGTATCACACAAGTTGATTTTAAAGTCAAAATCCTTTTGAATGAAAATGATAATCGTAAGACCACATCCACACATAAATACAAACGGTTTTTACCTTACGATAACCCGAAACGTTTTTGAAATCAATATCTTCTCTGATATTATAATAGTGTCTAAATACAAATAAATATCAATCTAGCAGAACGCTTGCATCTCACGCTCTACATATATAGTATACAATCAAAACCGCGGGCGCTTATTGGAGAATGGATTTCCAACTATGGCAAGGTATGTGACCACTTTCCGATAATGTACCTCTGGAGATGAATACATTGGGGATTCAACAAGAACGTCTTGTAACCCCGGCTAAACATGACCGGCCCCTCACTTCACTTGAGAGTACCGAATATATCATTACCACGGTTGGCGGCCAGATAACCAAAACGATAGCATACAAAATAAAGGAACAATTGAAGGCATTTAGTTTCACCAAATCAGGTAATGATATACCCTTTTGATGGGTGCGACCCACATAGCCATGCGACCTAACCGATTTTATACCATTTCCCGGTTGAAGAGGCTTGAGGTCATAATTAATTAATTAATTAATTAATTACTTTACCTTTATTATTATTTTAGAACATCTGGCCACCATTCACTTTGAATGACACATCATCAGATCCGCCGGATAATCACTAATTGACGTCCACAAAAATACTCTGTGTGTTTACGCAAAAAGAACGAATTCTTCCGCCACCAACAAAAGTATGCTTGAAGAATTCAATAACGTAATCCTTTGGAAATACTCTGTCCGACATTCTTCCATACGAGTTGTCTTGGGACTGAACAAACCGAAGGCACCCTCATACTGCATCTTTGAATTACCCTATGGATCAGTAGCGAGTAGTCCTTGCAAATCCGTAACATTTCAACCACGACTGAATCACGTCAGAATACCTCTGGTTTATGGGCAGAGAATATTCGACAGTAACCCTTCCGCTTATGAAGATCTACAGTCTTCAATTGCTCCATCTTGAATCAGTATCTTCACGTATTTGCCAGTTCGAAACGGTTTTCGAATATAAATTCGATCTCGGTCTTTCCGTACTAACAATCGTATGGGTCAGATTTGATAGTCAGTTATTTAACTATCAGATAATAATCATGAGAATAAAATCAGTTCACTGATTCAGTACTTAACATTATTTGACCTTTTTATATAAAAGAGGTTAATTTAAAACTCTTAAATCTTTTAATATAACAAACATCGTTCTTCCATCTTGGTTCCCGTCACTCTGTAAAACAACCAACGCACGATGCCTTGAGCTGACCCGCCACCACGTCCATCGGAGGTCTTCACCATTAGCGCCACAGCCCCCCTACCACAACGCCTACTGCAGTTCCATTCCCAGGTCCACCCTCCGCCCGTACTAATCCCAAAACCGACCATCGTCTCGAGTTCGAAACCGACCACAACGATGAACCGCAGAAGATCAGCACCGTTGAAATTTAAGAGCTCTTCGAGCTGAATATTTTTGCTGTTGGAAATTTTCAATTTAATTAGTGGGTTGATTGGAATTTTGAGGAGAAAGAGGTGAATTCTCGTTCGTTCAACTGTTAGGGTGGTGGCCACTAAACTAGTTGACCACGCAAAGGAGCAAACAAGGGTTGTTGACTCTTCAGGATGGTATATATAAAGAGTGGGATAAATTATAATCCCTTTTTATATGTGGAAACTAGGTATTAGTGACAATACACATATCAACATTAGTTTCTAGGCCACCGATTCAGAGAGTTAAGTTTGCAGGACACTATTTTATTAACTAAGTGCTTCTCCTTCGAAGCTTCGTTCCGCTGCTCCAAACGCAAGGTCGATCTAGATATCCAGGCCATCTACTGAATAAACTTCCAAATTCGAAACCCTAGTAAATAAAGTTAAATTTCTCATATATGATTATTCGATGTGATAATTGATATGGTGAATATTTGATAAACAATAACTTACTGAAATTTGAATCGTGGCATAATATTTTATCAAGAATTTTCCATTGAGTTTCTTTTGAAAAATAAGTTGGTGAAGAAGAAGTTCCTTTAATCTGTGAATAACTATCTACTACGATTATTGAATGTTGATTACTTGCTAACTTATGAATTCCCTACAATTTAGGTTTGTGATTATATAAGTTTTTTATGTTATGCTTGGTACAGCAAAGAACCAAAATATACTGGATTTAAGAATAACGTATATCATCTGTAGCCACCTGAACACTAACCATGGGTATTTTTTGTTATTTTGGTTTAGTTTTTTAGGACATACTGTCAGTATATAGTGAAATGTCTGCTCTAAAAAATAAGCAATTTTTAGTACATTGACTTTTAAATTTAACTAGAACAATAGTATTCTACAAGTGCAAGGAAACACTGAAGTGGAGGGCAACTTACAAACCTGAATACATCAGCTGGGTAAGGATTGCTCTTTGTGTTATATATGCATTATATATAAACCTGAATATATACGTGCTATGCTTTGTGTTGCTTACAATGGCAACTTACAATCATCTTTTAGTTATATAGTTCAACTTACAATAGAAACTACAATCATCTTACAATCGTCTTTGTGTTATATATGATATTCCTGGCCGACTATATTGATTTGTGTAAAATGGATTTCCTATTTTCCAGTTATATGTTGCTTTAAATTGTGACCACCTTATTAATTGTTATGGATTTGCTGGAACTTTAGACTGATTATTGCACTTCTTGTTTAACCATTTCAACTCCATGCAGATGTTGGCCCCTGTATTTTCAAGATATGTATGGAGGCGTGTTTTAGGTGACATTTGTTCTCTGAATTTTACCTAGATATCATAGGGAAGAACTGATCAACATAAAAGTATGTAATGTATTTAGAACTATAGATTACAATAATTAGATTACTGCCGGTTGTATACAAACCAGGCGTACTTATACGGTTGGGAAAAGTGGGTCTAAATGGAACTGGTTAATAATAGAAGCTGTTAGCAAGTTATGGTTTGAGGAAAATGTGATTTACAGAGTCTCATAGATGGTACTTAAATATTTCCTTGTAGCTTCTCAAATTTTCTACCATTGTTGCTACAAGGCTCATGAATATTCTACTTATTCCATATTTTTAATATGTATTCACTTGTGTGTACATATACTATTCTATTGGTATATACAAACATGTGGCTGCCTTTTCTGTATGTCAATACAATGTTCTGAAATACTGATGTGCATCAATGTATGGCTCTTAAATTTGAAGTAATAACATTCTAAAATTAGTGCTCATTTATTTTCTTGCAGTCATTAGATTAGAGTATCATATCTAAGTACTAATTTTATATAAGACTATGCCTACTTAGTAATTGGATTTTTATGTGCTTGCGCATTGAAATGCAATTGAGTTGAAAATATAATGATTTTTAAATGACTTCTAGTTGATCTCACATGGTAATCAACTATAACATACTCTAATCTTCATCTCAAGCTTTGTAGTTAAAAACTCTGTTTTAAGTTGAGTTAAAAACTCAAACTGAGTTTTAATATAAGTTTAAAACTCAGTTTTCTATTGAGTTTAAAGCTCAATTTTAGATTGAGTTTAAAATTCAGTTTTCTACCGAGTTTTGAGCTCAATTTTAGACCGAGTTTAAAGCTCTATTTACAGAGTTAATAACTCAGCGAGTTAAAGTCTCAGTTTGAAGCTGAGTTTAAAACTCAAACCGAGTTTAGAACTCGGTTTAATTATTAAATTTAGAACTCAGTTTCAAAACTCAGTATTCGCAGTTGCATTCGTTCATAGTGAGATTATTTTGTCTTTGATACGGTTTCAATAGAAATTTTTGATTCTTTCTATGCAAAGTTTTTAGGTCACCAGGAAGATGACAGCGAGCTGCTTCAGGAAGAGGACAGTGAGGGCATATGCCCTTAAATCAGAGAACAAAGATGCAAAACTATTCGATTGTGTGTAATGAGGTCACCAGAACATTTCTTAGCTTCACTTTCACTGATAGGTATCTTTTACCTTATAATATTCCTATTTCTTCATCTTTTTTTTCTCTTTGGTTTAAATAGAAAAAACAACTAGATGTGTTTATTGGTTGCTCCATACAAACAGAAGAAACTGGGAAATTGGTTAATACAACAAACATAAATTGTTTAGTTCAACAAGAAATTGAGAACACATGCCTTTTATGACTCCAGAAACAAAATAAAATTATTAGTTTAAATGACTGATATTAATACAGTAATCAACTCTTTTATTCTAATGGGTAGAGGATTAATTATGAATACAAGCCAATCACATAATATTGAGTCACTTTTCCATTAATCAAGCATGGGGTTAACCTTAACAACACAAGTTCTATTTTAATTTTTTGTCACATGACTGTTCCAGTTTTTGCTACAAATTTGGTCATAAGGGACCACTTGCAAATACCAACATTAATAGTATTACAGAAGTTTATAACCCTGCTACTAGAATAATACTACAGGATATCACTTCAAAGTTTATATGCTGAGAAATGTAAGTTAAAGATTGACATTTTGGTTTTACTTGAAAATAAGCTCACGTATGATAATATAAAATTTGATATTGCACTCAGTTTGCTTGATAATGTTTGTTCCATGTTTATTGATCGAATATTCACTCCTAAGCCATTAGGTAATAATGTTATTTTTCATGAACGTAATGTCCAGAATTTGTTCTCTTTTCTGTTGCTATTGACGAAGGAGTTATTTGACTTTGAAAAGTGGTGGATTTATTTTTCATACGGCCAATGAACTGAATAAGGGTATATTTAGTTTCAATGATCAAACTGTCGAGTTTTGTAGCGATTCACTTGGTTTTGATTGAGGAAGCACTGTGGCTTGATCTTGCTTGATTTCTGGATTATTTGTAAGTATATGTATTTTGTTATTCAATTAAGTACTAACATAAATTCAGAAAAATGTGATAATATGCTATTATGAATACACTTGCATTAAGTACTAACATAAAAAAGCATGGTGAATCTTTAAAATTTTACACTAGATTCACGCTTGGTATAATGACCATGTCATGGTAATTTTACGGCATATCAACTCTAATAGCACTGCAGTAGATAGATACAATATCAGAGAACAATTCACCAAATGTATTGCCTTCGTACCATAGGAAAAGAATTGTAGAAAAAAAATTGCATCCATCTAGAATATTTTTCATCGTAAGTCAGGTAACAATGCTCATCTTCATCAAAACATCTTTTATATTTTTCTATGATTAATCAACTACAGATTTTAGCCATTTGAATGTCTACTTAATCTAAAGTGATATATTACTTGAATCTATCAATAGAACGTATTACATGTAATATACATAGCAAACTTTTCGGATAATAATGTATAATAATTGCAGACCAACGTTGTACATGGTAAATAGTTGTATTTATGAACTAATAAGCAACATTTGAGAATGCTAGACTTAAGAGTTATGAATCATTCTGCCAACTGACAAGTTATCACAATCTTCCACTCTAACTAATATTCGGTTGATTGTTTGTTGACCTGTAGCAAGCGGTGGACTCACTTTTATCATTTGAACGTCAATTTTAGATCTGCTCATCTAAACTAATAGAGTTACGGTGATTTACTTTGGTTATTCTAAAAGCCATTGTAACATGACCTTCCATGTTTTAATAATGCTTAGTTAACTATGAAAATTTTAGCTACAAGCTTGGTTTGATCCATGTTTTTTCAGTGTTGCGATAAGTATGAAAAGATCACTAGATATATAAATCTAAAAGCCATCATAAACAATTTTTTACATTTGATATGAATCCTTGGACAATGTTTTTGGTTGTATTTTTATCCTTACAACCTTAAATTGGTATTACTATTTTTTGTGAGGATGAGATGAATTTTCTTGAACCAAGCTCACAAGTTTGAGAAAATCATGTTACAAAAATTAACCTAGAACCGTGTAGTCTTTATTTTATTGGCAAAATGGGACTATTTTGACTTGGATTTAAATTCACCATTATATTATTTATTGGATTTTCATATGGTGTTCTTAATTAGTTAAGATTAATAGCGAAACACAACAGTTTAATATTGCATTACTCTACGTCCTAGTTTTATTAAGTATATCATCATACACTCAGTCCAATATCAGTAAATACTATTTGTAGTTTACTGTATGTTGTTGTCCTCGATTATTGTTTGCTGAATAATCCGTCAATTATGATGGCCTTAGGTAAGTCTATATAACAACTGTTTGATGTTCAACTGTTTCTTAGTTAACTGAGATATCGCATGTAAATTACAGGTATTAATCCATTGTTGGATCCATTTAAAGTGAAGCCTTGGCTGTCATACAAAGGAACCGTGGTTTTATTCACTCAAGCATTTGAGTCATGGGCATGGACTGGTCTACTCAGGAATGAATCGAGCTTGCCCACATATACTCATAACATGGAATTTTTTTTTCTCCTAGAAATTGTACAACGTTAATGACATTGTGAAACTGTTAAATTTCCATAAAGTTATGTGGGTAGTATGGTTGAATCCTGTACGTTTAGTGCTCAACACTTCTGAAGTATATGTGCTATGTTCGCTAACTGTGGACGATAATACCTTCTTTTTTTTAAATATTTATGGATTTGGATAGGTACTAATTTTCGAAATCAAGTACAAATAAACCTTCTCTCTTCGTAAACCTCAAAGAACAAGAGGATGGATGGATATGTTGGTAGCTAATTTATAAGTCACCAAGTCTTAATAACAAATAACCTTTATCAAATGACCTTTTTGTGGTAATGATAGGTGTTAAATTGTCCATCTAGGGGTGTAAAATTCAATTTCACCTGCATCAATTATAACCGAGCACATAACCGAGCCAAAATCAAACCTATAACTGATCCTATAACAAAGCCCTTAACTGAGCTGTTAAAAAAGCTTATAATTGAATTTATAACTAAGCTCTTAATCGAGGTTATGATGTAGCTTGTAATCAAAATTTATTATTTTTATTTTATTCATATTTTATATTTTATATCTTATATTTTCTAATTTAGCTTTTATATTAGCTCATAACTGAGGAAATAACCGAGCACATAACCACGGTCATAATTGAGGTCATAACCAACCTTTAACCTAGTCCATAACTGAACCCATTACCGGGCACATAACCGAGCCAAAACTAAACCAATAATCGAGCTCTTAAACAAGTTTGTAATTGAATTTATAATTGAGCTCTTAATCGATGTTATAATCTAGCTTGTAAATGAATTTAGTTATTTATATTTTATTCATATTTTTTATTTTTTATTTATATTTTATACTTCATATTTTTTATTTTCTAATTCAGCTTTTATATTTTATATTTTTTAATTTAGCTTTTATTCCATAACCTATCCAATAACTGAGACCATAACCGAGATCTAAACCTAGCTCATACTTGAGGTAATAACCAAGTTCATAACCATGGTCATAGTTAAGGTCCTAACCAAACCTTTAACCTAGCCCATAACTGGGGATGTAACCGAGTCAAAACCAGACCCATAACTAATCCCATAACTGTGCTCATAACCGAGCTCTTAAACAAGCTTGTAATTGAATTTATAACTGAGCACTTAATATAGATTATGATCTATCTTGCAACGAAATTAATTATTTATATTTTATTCATATTTTATATTATATAATATATAATTTATATTTTTTAATTTAGCTTTTATATTAGCTTATAACTGAGCTAATAACCGAGCACATTACCACGGTCATAATTGAGGCCATAACCAAACCTTTAACCTAGCCCATAACTGGGCACATAATCGAACCAAAACAAAACCCATAATTGATCCCATAACCGACACCAAAACCGAGTTCTTAAACAAGCTTGTAATTAATAATTGAGCTCTTAATTGATGTTATGGTCTAGCTTGTAACTGAATTTAGTTATTTATATTTTATTCATATTTTATATTTTATGTTTTATATTTTATATTTCATATTTTATATTATATGATTTATAAATTATATTTTATTTTATATTTTATATTTTCTAATTTAGCTTTTATATTTTCTGATTTAGCTTTTATTCCATAACCGTTCCTATAATTGAGCCCATAACCGAGATTTAAACCTAGCTCATAACTGAGGTAATAACTAAGCTCAAAACCATGATCATAACCAAACCTTTAACCTAGCCCATAACCGAACCCATAACCGGGCACGTAACCGAGCAAAAACCAACCGCATAATTGATCCCATAACCGAGCTCTTAAACAAGCTTGTAATTGAATTTATAACTGAGCTCTTAATCGAGATTATGATCTAGCTTGTAACTGAAATGAGTCATTTATATTTTATTCATATTTTATGTTCTATATTTTTTATCTTATATTTTATATTTTATATTTCATAACAAATTACTATTAAGCCTATAACCGAGCTAATTACTAAGCCTATAACCGAGCAAATAACAAAGTCATACGATACATTGTACGCATAATCAAGCCAATAACCTAAATCACAACCGAGTCTATAACTGATCCCATAACCGAGGCAATAACCGAGATCTATACTGTAGCTCGTAATCGAGGTAATAACCAAGCTCATAATCACGGTCATGATCGAGACATAACCTAGCTCATAACCGAGCCATAATTGTACATTGTACGCATCATCGGCCCAATAACCTACACCAGAACCAAGCTTAAAACCCATCCCATAACTGAGACAATAACTAAGATGCATAATTTAGCTCGTAATTGAGGTAATAATCGAGCTCATAACCATGGTCATAACCGAGCTCATAACCTAGCCAATAACTGATCACATAACCAAACCCATATCCAAGCCCTAAACTAAGTTTGTAACCGAGGTAATAACAGAGTCAATAACCGAGCCCACAACCGAGCCCACAACCGAGCCCATAACCTAACCTGTAATGTATCCCATAACTGATTCCATAACTGAGCTATTAAACCAGCTTGTAACTGAAGTAATAACTTGGACGTTAATCGAGAATATAAACAAGATCGTAACCTAAGACAGTAATAGAAAATATTTCCCAAAATCAAGCTCATAATTGAGGTCATAACCAAACCTTTAACCTAGCCCATAACCGAGCGAAAACTAAACCCATAACTTATCCTATAACCGAGCTCTTAAGCAAACTTGTAATTGAATTTATAACTAAGGTATTAATCAAGGTTATGATCTACCTTGTAATCGAAGTTAGATATTTATATTTTATTCATATTTTATACTTTATATTTTATATTCTATAATTTAGCTTTTATCCCATAACCGAGATCTAAACCTAGTTTATAACTGAGGTAATAACCGAGCTCATAACCACGGTCATAATTGAGATCATAACCAAACCTTTAACATGGCCCATAACTGAGACCATAACTGAGATCTAAACCTACTTTATAACTGAGATATTAACTAAGCTCATAACTATGGTCATAATTGAGGTAATAATCAAACCTTTAACAAAGCACATAGCCGAGCTTATAACCGAGCACATAACTAAGTGAAAACCAAACCCATAACTGATCCTATAACCGAGCCCATAACCAATTAGGCCTTGCGTGCAGAAGTGTTTTACGTGTCATAGGTACCCGATTAGGCTTTGCATGCGTAAGTCTTTTACGTGTCACGGGTACCCGCTCGGTTAAGTAATTCCTACAGGGTGCAGAATCGTTGCGAGAGTACCCGATTAGGCTTTTCGTGCGGAAGTCTTTTACGTGTCATAGGTACCCGATTAGGCCTTGCATGCATAAGTCTTTGACATGTCACCGGTACTCACTCGGTTAACTAATTCCTATTGGGTGCAGAATCGTTGCTGGAGTACTCGATAAGGCTTTGCGTGCTGAAGTCCTTTATGTGTCATAGGTATCCGATTAGGCCTTGCGTGCGTAAGTCTTTTACGTGTCACCGGTACCTGCTCGGTTAACTAATTCCTACTGGGTGCAGAATCGTTGCTTGAGTACCCGATTAGGCCTTGCGTGCGGAAGTATTTTACGTGTCATAGGCACCCGATTAGGCCTTGCGTGCATAAGTCTTTTACGTGTCACCAGTACCCGCTCGGTTAACTTATTCCTACTGGGTGTAGAATCATTGCTGGAGTACCCGATTAGGCCTTGCGTGCGGAAGTCTTTTACGTGTCATAGGCATCCGATTAGGCCTTGCATGCGTCAGTCTTTTAAATGTCACCGGTACCCGCTCGGTTAACTAATCACTACTGGGTGAAGAATCGTTGCTGGAGTACCCGATTAGGCCTTGTGTGCAGAAGTCTTTTACGTGTCATAGGCAGCCGATTAGGCCTTGCGTGCGTAAGTATTTTACGTGTCACCGGTACCCGTTCGGTTAACTAATTCCTACTGGGTGCAGAATCGTTGCTGGAGTACCCGATTAGGCTTTACGTGCAGAAGTCTTTTACGTGTCATATGTACCTGATTAGGCCTTGCGTGCGTAAGTCTTTTACGTGTCACCGGTACCTGCTTGGTTAACTGATTCCTACTAGGTGCAGAATCATTCCTGGAGTACCCGATTAGGCCTTGCGTGCGGAAGTTTTTTACGTGTCATAGGCACCCGATTAGGCCTTGCGTGCGTAAGTCTATTACGTGTCACCGGTACCCGCTCGGTTAACTTATTCCTAGTGGGTGTAGAATTATTGCTGGAGTACTCGATTAGGCCTTGCGTGCTGAAGTCTTTTACGTGTAATAGGCATCCGATTAGCCTTCTGTGCGTAAGTCTTTTACATGTCATCAGTACTCGCTCGGTTCACTAATTCCTACTAGGTGCAGAAACGTTGTTGGAGTACCCGATTAGGCCTTTCGTGCGGAAGTCTTTTACATGTCATTAGCACCCGATTAGGCCTTGCGTGCGTAAGTCTTTTACGTGTCACTGGTACCCACTCGATTAACTAATTCCTACTAGGTGCAGAATCGTTGTTGGAGGACCCGATTAGGCCTTGCATGCATAAGTCTTTTACGTGTCATTGGTATCCAATTAGGCCTTGCGTGCATAAGTATTTTACGTGTCACCGGTACCCGCTCGGTTAACTAATTCCTAATGGGCGCAAAATCGTTGCTGGAGTACCCGATTAAGTTTTGCGTGCGGAAGTCTTTTACGTGTCATAGGTACCCGATTCAGCCTTGCGTGCGTAAGTCTTTTACGTGTCACGGGTACCCACTCGGTTTACTTATTCCTATTAGTTGTAGAATCGTTGCTGGAGTACCCGATTAGGGCTTGCATGCGAAAGTGTTTACGTGTCATAGGTACCCGATTAGGCCTTGCGTGCGTAAGTCTTTTACGTGTCAAGGGTACCCGCTCGGTAAACTGATTCCTACTTGGTACAGAATCGTTGATGGAGTACCCGATTAGGCCTTGCGTGCGGAATTGTTTTACGTGTCATAGGTACCCGATTAGGCCTTGCGTGCGTAAGTATTTTACGTGTCACAGGTATCCGCTTGGTCAACTAATTCCTACTGGGTGCAGAATCGTTGTTGGAGTAACTGATTTATATTTTATTCATATTTTATATTTTATAATTTCTATTTTGTACTTCATATTTTATATTTTACAATTTATTATTTATATTTTATTTTATATTTTGTAATTTTTATTTTATATTTTATATTTTATTTTATACAATTTTTTGTATTCTCTAATTTAGCTTTTATTCTATAGCCAATCCAATAACCGAGTCTATAATCGAACCCATAACCGAGCCCATAATTGAGACCATAAACAAACCTTTAAGCTGGTCTATAACCAAGCCCATAACCGAGCACATAACCAAACCAAAACCAAACCCATAACTGATCCTATAACCGAGCCCATAACCAAGCTCTTAAACTAGCTTGTAATTGAATTTAAAACTGAGCTCTACATCGAGGTTATGATCTAGCTTTTAACTAAAATTAATTATTTACATTTTATTTTTTATATTTTGTATACTTTATATTTTATATTTTCTAATTTAGCTTTTATTCCATAGCCAATAATCAGGACCATAAACGAGCAAAATCTAAACTCATAACTTATCATATAACCGAGTTCTTAAACAAGCTTGTAATTGAATTTATAACTGAGGTCTTAATCAAGGTTATGATCTACCATGTAACCGAAATTAGTTATTTATATTTTATTCATATTTTATTTTTTATATTTTAAACTTTTACTTTATATTTTATTTTCTATATTTTATACTTTATATTTTATATTTATACTTTATACTTTATATTTTACCCATAATTTTTTCCATAACCGATCCTATAATGAAGGTCATAATCGAGTTCTAAACCTAGCCCATAACTGAGGTAATGAACGAGCTCATAACCACGGTCATAATTGCGGTTATAACCTAACCTTTAACCTAGCCAATAACCAAGCCACCAAACTCATAAGTGATCCCATAACCGAGCCCACAACTGAGCCCATAACCGAGCACATAACTGAGCACATAACCGAGCCAAAATCAAACATCTAAATGATCCCATAACCAATCGCATAACTGGGTCCATAATCGAGCCCATAACCGAGACCATAACCGAGCTCATAATTGAGGTCATAACCAAATCTTTAACTTGCTCTATAGTCGAGTCCATAACCGAGCACATAACCAAAACCAAACCCATAACTGATCCTATAATCGAGACCATAACCGAGCCCTTAAACAAGCTTGTAATTGAATTTAAAACTGAGCTCTTTATCGAGGTTATGATCTAGCTTGTAACTGAAATTAATTATTTTATATTTCCTAATTTAGCTTTTATTCCATAGCCCATAACCGAGCAAAAACTAAACCCATAACTTATCTTATAACCGAGCTCTTAAACATGCTTGTTAATTTATAACTGAGGTCTTAATCAAGGTTATGATCTACCTTGTAACCAAAATTAGTTATTTATATTTATATTTTATATTTTATACTTTATATTTTATATTTTATACATTACACTTTATACCTTATTTTTTATTTTTTATACTTTATAGTTTATATTTTATATTTTACCCATAATTTTTTCGATAACCAATCCAATAACGAAGGTCATAACTGAGATCTAAACCTAGCTCATAACTGAGGTAATGAATAAGCTCATAACCACGGTCATGATTGTGGTTATAACCAAACCTTTAACCTAGCCTATAACGGAGCCAAAACCAAACTCATAACCGAGCCCATAACCAAGCTCATAACCGAGCCCATAAACGAGCTCATAACCGACCCCATAACTAAGCACATAATCGAGCCAAAACCAAACCCATAACTGGTCTCATAACCAATCCCATAACCGAATCCATAATCGAGCCTATAACTGAGACCATAACCAAGCTCATAATTTAGGTCATAACCAAACCTTTATCCTGGTCAATAATGGAGCCCATAACCGAACACATAACCAAGCCAAAACCAAAACCATAACCGATCCTATAACCGAGCTCTTAAACAAGCTTATACTTGAAATTATGATTGAGCACTTAATCATGTTTATGATCTAGCTTGTAACTGAAATTAATTATTTATATTTTTTTCATTTTAATATTTTATATTTTGTATTTTATACTTTATACTTTATATTTTCTAATTTAGCTTTTATTCATTTTTATATTTTATACTTTATATTTTATATTTTCCAATTTAGCATTTATGTTTTATCGAGCCCATAACCGAGATCTAAACCTAGGTTATAAATGAGGTAATAACCGAGCTCATAACCATGATCATAATTGAGGACCAAACCTTTAACCTAGCCCATAACCGAGACCATAACCAAGCCAAAACTAAACCCATAACTTATCCCATAACCTAGCTCTTAAAAAGCTTGTAATTGAATTTATAACTGAGGTCTTAATCGAGGTTATGATCTACCATGTAACCGAAATTAGTTATTTATATTTTATTCACATTTCATATTTTATAACTTATACTTCGTATTTTATAATTTATATTTTCTAATTTAGAATTTTTTCCCATAACCGATCCAACAACGAAGGTCATAACCGAGATCTAAACCTATCTCATAACTGAGGTAATGAACGAGCTCATAACCATGATCATAATTATGGTTATAACCAAACTTTTAACCTAGCCCATAACCGAGCCAAAACCAAACTAATAACTGACCCCATAACCAAGCTCATAACTAAGCCCATAAACAAGTTTGTAATTGAATTCATAACTGAGCTCTTAATCGGGGTTATGATTTAGCTTGTAACCGAAATTAGTTATTTGTATTTTATATTTTCTAATTTAGCTTTTATTTCATAACCGATCTAATAACCATTCACATACCGAGATATAAACCTAGTTCGTAATTGATAAAATAAATGAGCTCCTAACGACGATCATAATTGAATTTATAACCAAACCTTTAAACTAGTCCATAACCGAGCCCATAACTAAGCACATAACCGAGCCCATAATTAAGCATATAACCGAGCCAAAACCAAATGCCTAACTGATCCCATAACTGAGTCCATAATCGAGCCCATAACCGAGACCATAACCGAGTCCATAATTGGCATCATAACGGAACCTTTAACCTGGTCTATAACCAATCCCATAACCGAGCACATAACCAAACCAAAACCAAACCCATAATCGATCCTATAACCGAGCCTATAACCGAGCTCTTAAACGAGCTTGTAAATGAATTTAAAACTGATCTCTAAATTGAGGTTATGATCCATCTTGTAACCGAAATTAATTAATTATATTTTATATTTTATACTTTATACTTTATATTTTCTAATTTATCTTTTATTCCATAGCCATTAATCAGGACCATAACCGAGCAAAAACTAATCCCATAACTTATCATATAGCTGAGCTCTTAAAGAAGCTTGTAATTGAATTTATAACCAAGGTCTTAATCAAGGTTATGATCTACCTTGTAACCAAAAATAGTTATTTATATTTTATATTTTATACTTTATATTTTATAGTTTATAGTTTATACTTTATACTTTATATTTTATTTTTTATTTTTATACTTTATATTTTATATTTTACCCATAATTTTTTTGATAACCAATCCAATAACGAAGGTCATAACCGAGATCTAAACCTAGCTCATAACTGAGGTAATGAACGAGCTCATAACCACTGTCATAATCGTGGTTATACCCAAACCTTTAACCAAGCCCATAACCGAGCCAAAACCAATGTAACGACCCGCATTATACGCATCATAGGATCGTAGGATATTTATTTCTGTCACATACGAATTCGTATGGTCATGTAACTTTGGGAGACGACTATTAGGGTCATTTCCCAAGTCCATGATTTTTCCCGATTTTTAAATGACCATTTTACCCCTAGTTGGTACTGTTTTGGCCATAACTTTTGACTAGAAAGGAATTTTGACCTGAAACCACTTCCATTGGCTCTGGATGATGGTTTCTCTTTCCGTAGAGTGGTCATAATAGCCAAACGGACTCACCGTTTGGGAGATATGGCTGAAACAAGTTTCAGATGGCGAAAAACAGCTTAATTGGGCTTAACCGGGTGATTAGCAGCTAGGCCCAGAGGGGAATTTCGGGTTTAGAGGCATAGGAGGGCTGATTAGGGTTAGGAAGTCACTTTCATTTCAGTTTTGAGCCGCCACAAACCTTCTTGAGACCTTAGTAATGGTTTCCATCCTCTAAAACCACTCCAAAACACATTTTTAGTGAAGATTAAGCCTAAACTACATCAAAACAAGGCCAAATAGCAACAGAGCAAGGTTGGAGCTGCTGCTATACATAGGAATTCGACCCAAACAGAGACTATTTTAGATTTAGTGTTTTATTTTGTGGCAAAGGTGAGTGATTTGCATGATTTCTCAATAATTACGGTTGATTAAGGGGTAATTAGTGTTAATTAGCGAATTTATACACAAATAAAATCTGGAAAAATGTTTAGAAATTCTTAAATAATGTTTTATGATTCTGTTGGAAATTTGGGTCGATTTGATTAAGTTTCGTTAACCCTATGATTAGTTTTACTTAAACATGCTTAAAGGAAAATAAGGAGTTTTGGCCACTTTTTGATTCATTTTGCTTCATTTGAATTGTTGTTTGGTGTTTGTGGTTACTATTACATGTTGCTATGACTCTATGGTGTGTTTTATGATTGATTAGAAGTGTTAGATTTGTCAAAAACGTCGTCAAATGGCGTAAACTGCTTGCTGGAAGAACTGCAGGAAATCAGCCCGAACCAGACCAGATCGGTGGAAGTAAGGGCGATCCGAACCGATGGCACGACCCGATCCGTCGATGCTTGAAGACCACGATCCGATGATAGCGACCGATCTGACCTGCTTTTGTGGGAGACTCCGATCCGATGGTGCCGATCCGATCCGATCAAGACTTCGCGAGACGACCCGTGTTGCTTCACGAAGAGATGACCCGAACCCAATGGACTGACTTGAATAGAGGAGCCCGAACCGACCCAGTGAGGTGACCACGATCTGAACCACTCGTGAGCAGAAAGTGCGACCCGAACCGGTGTGCTTGGAGGAGGCCGATCCGAACGGCTACCAGATGGACGCCACGAACTGCACCGCATTGATGATGGGGAGCTAAAGGCCGAACCGAACCGATGGCAAAGAGGGGATCCGAACCGATCCGGTGATGACAGAAACCCGAGATGCAAAGGTAGTCCAAATGGAAGTTAGAGCTCAGGATCCAGTTGGGAACCGACGAGTTCACTTCATGAGTTGGGCTTTGCTGCGGGACGTGTGCTAAGGGGTTGTCGATGTTTATGACTTTGGATCACTATGTATGGGAAGTACGTGAGCGGATTCAGGGCTGAAAGGGCCTAGGTATGACTAAAGGGCTATAAACCAATGAAGTTGGGGTCATTTGTAAAGATTTGGTCATGACTCCATGTGGTAAGCTTGGTAATAGCAGTAGTTGTACAAGTCGAACTCCGTCACTACTTCAATGGGTCTGGTAATTGACAGTGGTGGACATCGTATGCTTTACGCACTGAGTGAGGGATGTGAGGATGGTTGCTATGGTTGATTCGTTTGTTATCATTAAGACATGCACACCCCACCCCCGTATTCTTTACACTATTTATTATGGCACCTTAGAGTATTGTACGGTATGTGGTACTCACTCTTTGGTTGCAGGTCCAGGTTCAGGTATGGTTTAGTATACCTGTTATTGTTCTGTTTAGATGCTTATCGCTCATACCAGGATTTATGTCTGACACAGAGTTTTATGTCTCCTCTTATTACTCTGGGTGCTCACACGAGCAGACTAGAGACAGGTTAGCTGGAGATGCACGGGTTGATGATCCGGAGACGAGCAGGAGGCTTCCACGTAATATATATATAGTATTCTCCCTGTGTTGTTGAAGATCACTGCTTGGGCATTAGTGGTGCATCTTCTACTTTAGCTTTCTTTTGTTTAGAGACAGTAAATTTGGAAAGTTGTAATAAGCTGTATTTGGATTTCCGCTGCTCTGATGTTGATGTTGATTTTAATTATCAGCTTATGCACTGTCTCACCTGTTTTATGTCAAGTATATTATTAATATTATATTTTACTCCATGCGCTGTGAGACATTCTGCAGGTTCTTGATTAGTTCGTTTCCCCCTTTCCTTTCTCCTGACGATCGCCCCGTGCTAGTCAAGCATGTGTACAGCGCACTTTTGGAGGAAATGCAGGCTGGTGCGGGGCGGGCCGTCACACTTGGTATCAGAGCTCTAGGTTGCGTAGTTAACCTAGGGACGTTATCTGGGAGAGATAGTATACGTATACGAGAGAGCGTATTTGTGATTATTTTGGTTTTCAAAGGCTATATATATACTATTACTAGTATAAGGATAAAGTCGTACTGCACTAGCACCACTTTGGAGTCGTTAATCGTTTCCTTTTTCAGATTGACGATGAACCGATATACTTGAGGTGCTGGTAGGGGAGCCAATAATGGGAATGCTGCTGACATGAGGACGATGTTTACTGACCTCATAAGAGAGATGCTTAGAGATGTACAGAGGGCAACTCCTAATGGTGGAAATGGTGGTGATCCAATAGTGCAGGCGCCGAGGGTCGACTTCGCCAAGCTGAATAAGGATTATACTAGCCTTGGTGGGAAGCTGTTTCACGGAACGGAGTCGGCCACGGATGTTCAAGATTGGTTGGATAGTTGCGAACATATCTTCGAGGATTTGGGTATCGAGGATGCGATGAAGAGAAAGCTTGCGTCCCGTCAGCTGCAAGGGCGGGCAATGAATTGGTGGAATGCTATAAAGGCAGCTACTCCCGAATATCAAATTACTTGGGAACAGTTTAAAGCTCGCTTTAGCGAGAAGTTCATTCCGGCTGCTCAGAAGTCAGTGTTGTTTAAGAAATTCTTGGAGCTCAAGCAGAATGGCAGAGCAGTCTCGGAGTATATTGCTGAATTCGACACTTTGTCGAAGTATGGGTTATCTCTTATTGATACTGCCGAGAAGAAGAATGAGAAATTCATAACTGGTTTGGATCAGTACTTGGGGGAAAGGCTTATTAACCACATCGATGAGACGTTTGAGTCGATTGTGGGGAAAGCATTGAGGTCAGAAAGTCTTTACCCTAAGCCGAGGACTGAGGTTGCATCTGCAGAAGAGCCAAAACCACAAGCAAGTGGTGGGGGCAAGGGTGGTTCCCAGAATAAGAGAAAGCAGAGTCAGACTAAGGATGGCCAGAAGAAAAAGAAAAAGCAAGATGTGGAGTGCTTCAGCTGTGGTAAAAAGGGCCATTATGCTAGTAATTGTCGGGCCAAGCCAGCGGATAGGAAGTGCTTCAACTGTGGCCAAATGGGACATCACAAGGACAAGTGTCCGCAACCCCCCAAAGAAAAGCAAATGGTGAAAGCATATGCCCTTAATGCTATTCCTTCTTCGTCGAATGCCCCAACTGCGGTGGAGAAAGGAAAGAATGTCGTCATTCAAGGTATGCTTTCTGTTTACGATGTTCCTGTTAGAGTTTTGTTTGATACCGGAGCTTCCAGTTCTTTCATATCTAGTGACCTGGTAGATAGGCTGGGATTGGAGCCCGAGATTGTCGATAGATCTTTAGTAGTGACGAACCCGATTGGTGGTTCTACTAGCCTTAGCATGATTTGTCGTAATGTGGTCTTATCGAGTCATGGATGCATGTTTGTTTGTGATTGCTTTGTTTTGGGCTTTACTGGGTTTGGCATTATTTTGGGAGTAGATTGGCTCCAAAGGTACGGGGTGGTGGTAGACTGTGAGGGCTTTTTGGTGACAGCTAGAGCGGATGATGGACGGAGGATAGTGTTTGGTGGTCTACCCAGTAAGGGGGTATTGGCTAGTTTTCTAAACTCCCTCGACATTCCGCATAGTGAGTTGTCAGGTTTGCCCGTGGTTGGCCAGTATCCGTATGTTTTCGAAGAAGTGACCGGACTTCCACCACACCGAGAGATTGAGTTCCGTATTGATTTGGTAAAAGATGCCAGGCCTATAGTGATGCCACTTCGTCGTATGGCACCAAGGGAGCAGCGAGAGCTCGAGGTGCAAGTCAGCGATCTTTTGAAGAAGGGATTTATCAGAAGGAGTGTTTCTGAATGGGGAGCACCAGTTGTGTTTGCTACCAAGGCGGATGGTTCCCTTCGTTTGTGTGTAGACTACCGCGAGTTGAATAAAGTGACGAGGAAGAACAAGTATCCTCTACCGCGGATAGATGATTTGTTCGATCAGTTGAGTGGCGCGAGAGTATTTTCTCAGTTGGATCTCGCGACAGGTTTTCATCAGCTTAGAGTGAAAGCTGAGAGTATAGCTAAAACAGCATTTCGAACGCCGTCTGGATTTTATGAGTGGTTGGTCATGCCATTCGGGCTGACCAATGCCCCAGCATATTTTGTGGATCTTATGAATAGGGTATTCAGAGATCAGTTGAATAAGTTTGTCCTTGTGTTCGTTGATGATATTTTGGTCTATTCGAGGACAGAGGAAGAACACAAGGAACATTTAAGAGTAGTGATGGAGGTGTTGAGAAAACACCAATTGAAAGCAAAGTTTTCTAAGTGTCACTTCTGGAAGAGGGAAGTGAGGTTCTTGGGCCATGTTGTATCAGAGAATGGTATTGCCGTGGACACGGCGAAGGTGGCTACGGTACAGGATTGGCCTACGCCCAAGAATGCAACAGATGTAAGAAGTTTCTTGGGATTAGCTGGATATTATCGTAAGTTTATCCAAGGTTTCTCCAAGATAGCAGCACCATTGACCCAGTTGACCAAGAAGAATCAAGATTTTGTCTGGGATGAAAGGTGCGAGAATGCATTCAAGAGTCTAAAGGATAAGTTGACAAGCGCACCAGTGTTAGTCCTTCCTAAGGGGAATGAAGAGATGACGGTATACACAGATGCCTGTGGTACCGGACTGGGTGCTGTATTGATGCAAGGCGGTAGGGTTGTAGCTTATGCAAGTCGGCAATTGAAACCGCACGAGAGAAGATACCCTACCCATGATTTGGAATTGGCAGCGATTGTGTTCGCGTTAAAGATGTGGAGACACTATCTCTTGGGAGAAAGATTTGAGCTGTTTACAGATCATAAGTCGTTGAAGTATCTCTTCTCCCAGAAGGATTTAAATCTCCGTCAGCAGAGATGGTTAGAATTCTTGGCTTCCTATGACTTTGACATCGCATATACACTGGGAAAAGGCAATGCGGTGGCTGATGCATTGAGTAGGAGACATGCCAGCTTAGGCGCTATGTTTCTAGAATGGATGCAACTAGAGTACATCGCTGGGTATGATTTCAGACCAAAGTGTGAATTGGATCCAGAAATGTTAGCAAGTTTGACGATCAGACCCACTTTGATTGAGCGGATCGGATCTAGTCAGAGGGACGATCCTAACCTATTGGAAATCATCTCCAAGTTAGAGATGGGTATCGATGAGGGGATGAACAAGTATGGGCTTGATCAAGATGGATGGCTTAGAAAGAATGGAAAGCTCGTTGTACCCAATGTCAATGGATTGAGAGATGAAGTGCTTAGAGAATGTCATCACTCAAAACTGACTATACACCCCGGTGGTAATAAGATGTATCGAGACATGAGACAAACTTACTACTGGGAAGGGATGAAAAGAGACGTTGGGAAGTTTATATCCAAGTGCATGAATTGCCAGCTAGTTAAAGTCGAGCAAAAGAAGCCTAGTGGGTTGTTACAGCCCTTAGAAATTCCCGAATGGAAATGGGAGCAAGTCTCGATGGATTTCATTGATGGTTTACCAAGGACTAGATCGGGACATGATAGCATTTGGGTGATTGTGGACCGATTGACTAAAAGTGCAAGATTTATACCAGTCAAATCGACCAGAACGGCAGCTAAGTTAGCAGAAATGTATATGAAGTGGGTAGTGAGATTTCATGGAGTACCTAAAAGCATTGTGAGCGACCGAGACCTTTTGTTCACTAGTGGGTTTTGGAAGAGCTTACAAGAGGCTTTAGGGTCAGAGTTACATCTCAGTACCGCATATCATCCTCAGACCGACGGTCAGATGGAGAGGGTGAATCGTATTTTGGAAGATCTCTTGAGAGCATGTATATTGGATTTTGGTGGATCATGGGATGACCATTTGCATCTAGTAGAGTTTGCATATAATAATAGCTACCAATCCAGTATCGGTATGGCTCCGTTTGAAGCTTTGTACGGAAGACCGTGCAACTCACCATCATGTTGAATAGAGACTGGCGAGAAGTTTATGCTTGGACCAGATGTGGTGAGGGAAACTTCAGATAGGATCAAGATCATTCAACAACGAATGAAGGCTGCCCAAGGTAGGCAGAAGAGTTATGCTGATAAGAGGAGAAGAGACCTAAAATTCTCCGTTGGTGACTTGGTGTTTGTCAAGATTTCTCCGTTGAAGAGCGTAATACGATTTGGCAGGAGAGGCAAGTTGGCACCAAGATTTGTTGGCCCATTCCCTGTTCTTGAACTAGTCGGGAATTTGGCATACAAAATTGACTTACCGGAGAAGATGGCGGGAGTTCACGACGTATTTCATGTTTCCCAACTAAGGAAGTTCGTTCACGACTCAGATATGACTATTTCACCAGATCAGTTAGAGGACTTCGAAGTAGAACCCGAGGCGGTTGGGAACCGCAAGCCGGCCCGTATTGTCGAGCACGACATGAAGCAACTTCGAAGGAAGGCGGTGAAGCTAGTCAAGGTCCAGTGGGGCGAGAATGAGAGTGATTGTACTTGGGAGACAGAGGAGAGCATTAGGAAGGCATATCCAGAACTCTTTGCCTGGTAAGATTTACTTTGTAATTTAGTTTTCCGCATGCTAGGGTAGACTTGTTTCGCTTGTTTTCATGTTTGATTGTTGTTTTATGATTGATAGGCATGCGGGACCTTTGTGTATGTTCAGATTAGGGAATTTCGGGGGCGAAATTTCTTAAGGGGGGGAGAGTGTAACGACCCGCATTCTACGCATCATAGGATCGTAGGATATTTATTTCTGTCACATACGAAGTCGTATGGTCATGTAACTTTGGGAGACGACTACTAGAGTCATTTCCCATGTCCATGATTTTTCCCGATTTTTAAATGACCATTTTACCCCTAGTTGGTACTGTTTTGGCCATAACTTTTGACTGGAAAGGAATTTTGACCTGAAACCACTTCCATTGGCTCCGGATGATGGTTTCTCTTTCCGTATAGTGGTCATAATAGCCAAACGGACTCACCGTTTGGGAGATATGGCTGAAACAAGTTTTAGATGGCGAAAAACAGCTTAATTGGGCTTAACCGGGTGATTAGCAGATAGGCCCAGAGGGGAATTTCGGATTTAGAGGCATAAGAGGGCTGATTAGGGTTAGGAAGTCACTTTCATTTCAATTTTGAGCCGCCACAAACCTTCTTGAGACCTTAGTAATGGCTTCCATCCTCTAAAACCACTCCAAAACACATTTTTAGTGAAGATTAAGCCTAAACTACATCAAAACAAGGTCAAATAGCAACAGGGCAAGGTTGGAGTTGCTGCTATACATAGGAATTCGACCCAAACAGAGAGTATTTCAGATTTGGTGTTTTATTTTGTGGCAAAGGTGAGTGATTTGCATGATTTCTCACTAAATACGGTTGATTAAGGGGTAATTAGTGTTAATTAGCGAATTTATACACAAATAAAATCTGGAAAATTGTTTAGAAATTCTTAAATAATGTTTTATGCTTCTGTTGGAATTTTGGGTCGATTTGATTAAGTTTCGTTAACCCTATGATTAGTTTTACTTAAACATGCTTAAGGGAAAATAAGGAGTTTTGGCCACTTTTTGATTCATTTTGCTTCATTTGAATTGTTGTTTGGTGTTTGTGGTTACTATTACATGTTGCTATGACTCTATGGTGTGTTTTATGATTGATTAGAAGTGTTAGATTTGTCAAAAACGCCGTCGAATGGCGTAAACTGCTTGCTGGAAGAACTGCAGGAAATCAGCCCGAACCGGACCGGATCGGTGGAAGT
This sequence comes from Allium sativum, assembly GCA_030737875.1. Taxonomy (NCBI): domain Eukaryota; kingdom Viridiplantae; phylum Streptophyta; class Magnoliopsida; order Asparagales; family Amaryllidaceae; genus Allium; species Allium sativum. The sequence goes on from CM060922.1 coordinate 69,050,984, forward strand.
AAGGGCGATCCGAACCGATGGCGCGACCCGATCCGTCGATGCTTGAAGACCACGATCCGATGATAGCGACCGATCTGACCTGCTTTTGTGGGAGACTCCGATCCGATGGTGCCGATCCGATCCGATCAAGATTTCGCGAGACGACCCGTGTTGCTTCACGAAGAGATGACCCGAACCCAATGGACTAACTTGAATAGAGGAGCCCGAACCGACCCAGTGAGGTGACCACGATCCGAACCACTCATGAGCAGAAAGTGCGACCCGAACCGGTGTGCTTGGAGGAGGCCGATCCGAACCGCTACCAGATGGACGCCACGAACCGCACCGCGTTGATGATGGGGAGCTAAAGGCCGAACCGAACCGATGGCAAAGAGGGGATCCGAACCGATCCGGTGATGACAGAAACCCGAGATGCAAAGGTAGTCCAAATGGAAGTTAGAGCTCAGGATCCAGTTGGGAACCGACGAGTTCACTTCATGAGTTGGGCTTTGCTGCGGGACGTGTGCTAAGGGGTTGTCGATGTTTATGACTTTGGATCACTATGTATGGGAAGTACGTGAGCGGATTCAGGGATGAAAGGGCCTAGGTACGACTAAAGGGCTATAAACCAATGAAGTGGGGGTCATTTGTAAAGATTTGGTCATGACTCCATGTGGTAAGCTTGGTAATAGCAGTAGTTGTACAAGTCGAACTCCGTCACTACTTCAATGGGTCTGATGATTGACAGTGGTGGACATCGTATGCTTTACGCACTGAGTGAGGGATGTGAGGATGGTTGCTATGGTTGATTCGTTTGTTATCATTATGACATGCACACCCCACCCCCGTATTCTTTACACTATTTATTATGGCACCTTAGAGTATTGTACGCTATGTGGTACTAACTCTTTGGTTGCAGGTCCAGGTTCAGGTATGGTTTAGTATACCTGTTATTGTTCTGTTTAGATGCTTATCGCTCATACCAGGCTTTATGTCTGACCCAGAGTTTTATGTCTCCTCTTATTACTCTGGGTGCTCACATGAGTAGACTAGAGACAGGTTAGCTGGAGATGCACGGGTTGATGATCCGGAGACGAGCAGGAGGCTTCCACGTAATATATATATAGTATTCTCCCTGTGTTGTTGAAGATCACTGCTTGGGCATTAGTGGTGCATCTTCTACTTTAGCTTTCTTTTGTTTAGAGACAGTAAATTTGGAAAGTTGTAATAAGCTGTATTTGGATTTCCGCTGCTCTGATGTTGATTTTAATTATCAGCTTATGCACTGTCTCACCTGTTTTATGTCAAGTATATTATTAATATTATATTTTACTCCATGCACTGTGAGACATTCTGCAGGTTCTTGATTAGTTCGTTTCCCCCTTTCCTTTCTTCTGACAATCGTCCCGTGCTAGTCAGGCATGTGTACAGCGCACTTTTGGAGGAAATGCAGGCTGGTGCGGGGCGGGCCGTCACAACCAAACTCATAACTGATCCTATAACCAAGCTCGTAACCGAGCCCAAAACCGAGCTCATTACCGACCCCATAACTAAGCACATAATCGAGCCAAAACCAAATCCATAACTAGTCTCATAACCAATCCCATAACCGAGTCCATAACCGAGCCCATAACGGAGACCATAACCGAGCTTATAATTGAGGTCATAACCAAATCTTTAACCTGGTCCATAATGGAGCCCATAACCGAGCACATAACCAACCCAAAACCAAACCCATAACCGATCCTATAACCGAGCTCATAACCGAGCTCTTAAACAAGCTTATAATTGAATTTATGACTAAGCAATTAATCGAGCTTATGATCTAGCTTGTAACTGAAATTAGTTATTTATATTTTATTCATTTTTATATTTTATATTTTATACCTTATATTCAATATTTTATATTTTCTAATTTAGCTTTTATTCCATAGCCAATAACCAGGACCATAACCAAGCAAAAACTAAACCCATAACTTATCATAAAACCGAGCTCTTAAACATGCTTGTAATTGAATTTATAACCTAGGTCTTAATCAAGGTTATGATCTACCTTGTAACCAAAATTAATTATTTATATTTATATTTATATTTTATATTTTATACTTTACACTTTATATTATATATTTTAGATTTTATACTTTGTACTTTATATTTTTTATACTTTATACTTTATATTTTATATTTTACCCATAATTTTTTCGATAACCAATCCAATAACTAAGGTCATAACTGAGATCTAAACCTTGCTCATAATTGAGGTAATGAATGAGCTCATAACCACGGTCATAATTGTGGTTATAACCAAACCTTTAACCTAGCCCATAACCGAGCCAAAACCAAACTCATAACTTATCCCATAACCAAGCTCATAACCGACCCCATAACCGAGCTCATTACCGACCCCATAATTAAGCACAAAATTGAGCCAAAACAAAACCCAAAACTGGTTTCATAACCAATCCCATAATCGAATCCATAATCGAGCCCACAACCGAAAACATAACCGAGCTCATAATTGAGGTCATAACCAAACCTTTAACCTGGTCCATAACGGAGCCCATAACCGAACACATAACCAAGCCAAAACCAAACCCATAACTGATCCTATAACCGAGCCCATAACTGAGCTCTTAAACAAGCTTATAATTGAATTTATGACTGAGCACTTAATTGAGTTTATGATCTAGCTTGTAACTGAAATTAGTTATTTATATTTTTTTTCATTTTTATATTTTATACTTTATACTTCATATTTTATATTTTATATTTTATATTTTCTAATTTAGCTTTTATTCATTTTTATATTTGATACTTTATACTTTATATTTTCCAATTTAGCTTTTATGTTTTACCGAGCCCATAACCGAGATCTAAACCTAGCTTATAAGTGAGGTAATAACTGAGCTCATAACCACGATCATAATTGAGGTCATAACCAAATCTTTAACCTAGCCCATAACCGAGACCATAACCAAGCCAGAACTAAACCCATAACTTATCCCATAACCGAGCTCTTAAAAAAGCTTGTAATTGAATTTATAATTGAGGTCTTAATCGAGGTTATGATCTGCCATGTAACCAAAATTAGTTATTTATATTTTATTCATATTATATATTTTTTAACTTATACTTTGTATTTTATATTTTCTAATTTAGAATTTTTTCCATAACCGATCCAATAACGAAGGTCATAACCGAGGTCTAAACCTAGCTGATAACTGAGGTAATGATCGAGCTCATAATTGTGGTTATAACCAAACTTTTAACTAGCCCATAACCGAGCCAAAACCAAACTTATAACTGCCCCCTAACCAAGCCCATAACCGAGCCCATAAACAAGCTTGTAATTGAATTTATAACTGAGCTCTTAATCGGGGTTATGATTTAGCTAGTAACTGAAATTAGTTATTTATATTTTATATATTATATTTATCTTTTATTCCATAACCGATCTAATAACCATTCCCATAACCGGGATATAAACCTAGTTCGTAATTGATAAAATAAATGAGCTCCTAACAATGATCATAATTGAATTCATAACTAAACCTTTAAGCTAGTCCATAACCGAGCCCATAACTAAGCACATAACCGAGCCCATAATTGAGCACATAACCGAGCCAAAACCCAACCCATAATTGATCCCATAACCAATCCCATAACCGAGTTCATAATCGAGCCCATAACCGAGACCATAATCGAGTCCATAATTGACATCATAACCAAACCTTTAACCTGGTCTATAACCAAGCCCATAACCGAGCACATAACCAAACCAAAACCAAACCCATAACTAATCCTATTATCGAGCCCATAACCGAGCTCTTTAACAAGCTTATAAATGAATTTAATACTGATCTCTATATCGAGGTTATGATCCAGCTTGTAACCGAAATTAATTATTTATATTTTATATTTTATACTTTATAATTTATACTTTATATTTTATATTTTATATTTTCTAATTCATCTTCTATTCCATAGCCAAAAATCAGGACCATAACCGAGCAAAAACTAAACCCATAACATATCACATAACCGAGCTCTTAAACAAAGCTTGTAATTGAATTTATAACTGAGGTCTTAATCAAAGTTATGATCTACCTTGTAACCAAAATTAGTTATTTATATTTTATATTTTATACTTTATATTTTATTTTTTATACTTTATACTTTATACTTTATACTTTATATTTTATATTTTATATAAAATATAACTAAAAATTATGAAAAACATACAATTTTCTTTCCCAACACCAATAATTAATTATACATACAACTATAGTGTAATGATAAATTATGAAAAACATAAACTTACAATCATAACTGTGTTTATATAGACGAAGCTTTCACTTTCATCTAGGAATTTCAATTTTCTTTCCGAACACCAATCTATAATCTGAACAATTAAAAAAAATAAATTAGTAAATTCAAGATGTATGATGTGTAGTTGATATGGATTTTTAATCACCATCTTTCCTTTCTTGCTCTTAGCGTTAAAACCAGCCAACGTGCAAATGCCAAGTAATTTGTTATTCAAATTTCACTATCAATGGTTACTGCCTAAAATTCAAGTTCGATTTTTACTTTTTTTTAATAATTCTTCCATTTTTGGTCCCAAGTGATGATCAATTTTGTTTTTTATTTTACGTTGTGAGTGAGCTTTTGTTTATATTCCATAAAACTTCTATATCCATTTCCGAAACTGTATATAAATTATGGATGTAAGATTAAATGTGAAGTTGAAGAGCTTTATATAGCTTTTCGACATGCTTTGTAAAACACTACTTGAATAATGATTTTGAGTAAGCAAGTGTATGTTCAAATCAATTTTTTTGATTGTTGAATACTTATTAAACAGACAAGAGCCAATAAGAAGTGCTGGAGTAATAAGTAAAACTAAACTATCCATAAAGGATCTGATCATCTAATGTTTCCTTATCAAGTTAGTAACTAACTAAGATATCATGTCTCATCTATGTTTCCATAAACAGAAGAGTTAATATATATGAACCTTGGCACGCAAACAAAGAAGAAATAAAACATTATAGCGTCCAATCTCCCGTCTAAAATTGGTATATGTATCAACAATTAGATGATCTTACAAGAAAAAAAAAACTGTTCTTGAACAAACATATAGATTGTTTGAAAACTATACAATTGTATGCAGTAAATTTTTTTTTGCATCCTATTGTTATATCCAGTAATTGTTATAGATTAGGCCTTGCATGCGGAAGTGTTTTACGTGTCATAGGTACCCGATTAGACCTAGCGTGCGGAAATCTTTTACGTGTCCCGAGTACTTGCTCGGTTAACTAATTCCTACTGGGTGCAGAATTGTTGCTGGAATACCCGATTAAGCCTTGCGTGCAGAAGACTTTTACGTGTCATAGGTACCCGATTAGGCCTTGCATGTGAAAGTCTTTTACGTGTCACGGGTACTTGCTTGGTTAACTAATTCCTACTGGGTGCAGAATCGTTGCTGGAGTACCCGATTAGGCCTTGCGTGCGGAAGTGGTTTACGTGTCAAAGGTACCCAAACCACGATCCAACTTATATTTTATATTTTTCTAATTTAGTTTTTATTCCATAACCGATCCAAACCAAGCCCATAACTGAGATCTAAACTAGTTCATAATTGAGGTAATAACAGAGCTCGTAACCACGACCATAATTGAAGTCATAACCAAACTTTTAAACTAGTCCATAATCGATTCTATAATCGACCCTATAACCAAGACCATAATCGAGCTCATAATTGAGCTCATAATGAAACCTTTAACCTGGTCCATAACCGAGCACATAACCGAGCAAATAACCAAATCAAACCCATAACTGATCCTATAACCGAGCCCATAACCGAGCTCTTAAACAAGCATGTAATTGAATTTAATACTGGGCTTTAAATCGAGGTTATGATCTAGCTTGTAACCAAAATTAATTATTTATATTTTATTCATATTTTTTATTTTATGCTTTATATTTTATATTTTACATTTTCTAATTTTGCTTTTGTTCCATAACTGATCCAATAACCGAGCCTATAACCGAGATCTAAACCTAGCTCATAACTGAGGTAATAACCGAGCTCATAACGACAGTCATAATTGAGGTCATAACCAAACCTTTAACCTAGCCCATAACCAAGGCCACAACCGAATCCATAACCTAACCCATAATCGATTTTTTAAACAAGCTTGTAACTGAATTTATAATTAAGGTCTTAATCAAGGTTATGATCTACCTTTTAATCGAAATTAGTTATTTGTATTTTATTCATATTTTTTATTTTATAATTTAGTTTTTATTCTATAATCGATCCAATAACTGAGCCTATAACAAAGATATAGACCTAGCTCATAACTGAGGTAATAACCGAGCTTATAACCGCGGTCATGATTGAGGTCATAACCAAACTTTTAGCCTAACCCAGAGCCAAGACCACAACTGAACCTATAACCAATCATATAACCGAGTCCAAAACCGAGCCCATAACCGAGTCCATAATGGAGCCCATAACCGAGACCATAACCACGACCATAATTATGGTCATAACCATACCTTTGAACTAGCTCATAACCAAGATGATAACCAAGCCAAAACTAAACCCATAACTTAACTTATAACCGAGCCATAACCGGGTTCTTAAAAATATTAGTATTTTTTTTGCAACGTAGCTCATAACAAATGTAATAACCGAGCTCATAACCACAGTCATAATTGTGGTTATAACCAAACCTTTAAATTAGTGCATAACCGAGCCCATAAATGAGCATATAACTAAGACAAAATCAAACTCATAACTGATCCGATAACTAATCTCATAACCGAGCCCATAACTGATTCCATAACCAAGCTCATAATTTATATTTTATATTTTATACTATATATTTTATATTTTATATTTTGTATTTTATACTTTATACTCTATACTTTACATCTTATATTTTATATTTTATACTTTTTTTTTATAATTTATATTTATACTTTATACTCTATACTTTATATTTTATACTTTACACTTTATATTTTATACTTTATATTTTATACTTTATATTTTATACTTTTTACTTTACACTTTATATTTTATATTTTATATTTTATATTTTATGCTTTATACTTTATATTTTATACTTTATACTTTATACTTTATACTTTTTATTTTATACTTTATATTATATATTTTATACTTCATATTTTATACTTTATACTTTATATTTATACTTTATATTTTGTACTTTATATTTAATATTTTGTAATTTATACTTTTTTATATTTTATATTTTGTAATTTAGAATTTATTGCTAAGGTAATAAACGAGCTCATATCCACAATCATAATTGTAGTTATAACCAAACCTTTAAACTAGTCCATAATAGAGCCTACGACTTAGCATATAACTGAGCCAAAATCAAACCCATAACTAATCCCATAACCGAGCCAAATCCATAACTGATCCTATAACTGAGCCCATAAGCGAGCTCTTAAACAAACTTGTAATTGAGTTTAAAACTGAGCTCTAAATCAAGGTTATGATATAGCTTGTAATCGAAATTAGTTATTTATATTTTATTCATATACTTTTTTTATATTTATACTTTATATTTTATATTTTATTTTTTATTTTTTATATTTTTTAATTTGTCTTTTATTCCGTAACCGATCCAATAACCGAGCCCATAAACGAGATATAAACCTAGCTCATAATTGAGGTAATAACTGAGCTTATAACCACAGTCATAATTGAGGTCATAAACAAACCGATAACCAAGACCACAACCGAACCTATAACCCAACCCATAATGTATCCCATAACCGAGTCCATAACAAGTCCATAACCGAACCTATAACCGAAACCCTAATTGAGGTATTAACCAAACCTTTAACCGTGCTCATATTTTATATTTTATACTTTATGTTTTATATTTTATATTTTATACTTTATAAAATTCCATAACCGAGTTCATAGTTTATATTTTATATTTTGCATAATTTTTTTATTTTATACTTTATATTTTAATGCAGAGCTCTAAATCAAGATTATGATCTAGCTTGTAACTGAAATTAATTATTTATATTTTATTTATTTTATTTATTTATTATTTATTATTTTTTATTTTATACTTCATATTTTATATTTTATACTTTATATTTTCTAATTTAACTTTTATTCTATAGCCAATCCAATAACCGAGCCCATAAAATCTATTTTATATTTTATATTAAATAATTTATAATTTATTTTATATTTTATAATATATTTTTATATTAGTTATTTATATCATATTCACATTTTATATTTCATATTTTTTATTATATATTATATATTTTAAATTTTAAATTTTATTTTATACTTTATATTTCATAACAAATTACTACTAAGCCCATAACCGAGCTAATTACTAGACCTATAACCGATCATATAACAAAGTCCTATAGTACATTATACGGATAATCAAGACAATAACCTAAACCATAACCGAGCTTATAACCGATTCCATAACCGAGGCAATAACTGAGATCTATAATGTAACTCGTGGTTGAGGTAATAACAAAGCTCATAACAACAGTCAAAATCGAGGTCATAACCGAGCCCATAACCTATCACATACCAATCACATAACCGATCACATAATGTAGCCCATAACCGAGCTTATAACCGAGCCAAAACCAAACCCATAACTGATCATATAACCAAGTCCATAACCGAGCTCTTAAACAAGCTTGTAATTGAATTTACATCTGATCTCTTAATCGAGGTTATGATCTAGCTTGTAACCAAACTTAGTTATTTATATTTTATACTTTATATTTCCTAATTTAGCTTTTCTATTTCCTAATTTAGCTTTTATTCCATAATCTATCCAATAACGGAGCCTATAAATAAGATCTAAACCTAGCTCATAACTGAGGTAATAACCGAGCTCATAACCACGTTCATAATTAAGGTCATTACTAAACCTTTAACCTAGTTCATAACCGAGCCCATAACCGAGCCAAAATCAAACGCATAACTGATCCCATAACCGAGTCCAAAACCGAGCTCTTAAAAAAGCTTGTAATTGAATTTATAATTGAACTCTTAATCGAGGTTATGATCTAGCTTGCAACTGAAATTAGTTATTTATATTTTATTTATATTTTATATTTTATACTTTATATTTTATAATTTATTTTATAATTTTTTTCTAATTTAGCTTTTATATTTCATATTTTATATTTACTAATTTAGCTTTTATTCCATAACCGATACAATAATCGAGCCCATAACCAAGATTTAAACCTAGCTTATAACTGAGGTAATAACCCAGTTCATAACCACGTTCATAATTGAGATAATAACCAAACGTTTAACCTAGCTCATAAGCAAGCCAAAACTAAACCCATAACCCATAATTGACCTCATAACCGAGCTCTTAAACAAGCTTGTAATTGAATTTACAATTAAGCTCTTAATCGAGGTAATGATCTAGCTTGTAACTAAAATTGTCATTTATATTTTATTCATATTTTATATTTTATAGCATTAAAAGTTATTAGTAAGTACATTTCCAATTCTGACAAGAAAAGGGTATATTCTTTTATTGTTATTAGCCGTACAAAGAATAAGGATACTATCTAATTTATATAAATATAATCTTGAATTAAAGGAAAACATTAAATGAAATTAAATAGCATGTATGTATATATTTAAGGTGTGGTTTGCACTCAAATTCATATGAAGGGGATGTGTGGATTGAATGAAAGAATGTACCATATCGCAACAAAATTAGAGAAATAGTTTTTATGTATGTGAGTGCGCGCACGCGTATGTGTCTGTGTATATATGGTATAAGAGCTTAAAAGATTACTTGGCCCAATTAAAATGAATTACAAAAAAATTCAACTAATTAAATTTAGAAGTTAATAATCCAAATAAAAAGGTTATTACTCTAAACAAGCTTGTAATTGAATTTATAACCGAGGTCATAATCAAGGTTATGATCTACCTTGTAACTGAAATTTGTTATTTATATTTTGTTCATATTTTATATTTTATTTTTATATTTTATACTTTATATTATCTGATTTAGAATTTTTTCCATAACCAATCCAATAAGCGAGGCCAAAACCGAGATTTGAATCTAGCTCATATTGAGGTAATAACCGAGTTCATAATCATGGTCATAATTATGGTTTGATAATTAACGATTTGGCTTTTATATTTTATATTTGTATTTTGTTCATATTTTATATGTTATTTTTTATGCTTTATATTTAATATTTTATAATTAATGATCTTGTTTTTATTTTAATTATTTTATATTTTACACTTTATATTTTATATTTTATATTTTCTAATTTAGCTTTTATTCAATAATCGATCAAATAACCGAGCCCATAACAGAGATATAAACCTACCTCATATCTAAGGTAATAACCGAGCTTATAACCACAGTCATGATTGAGGTCATAACCAAACCTTTAATTAACCCAGAACAAAGATCACAATTGAACCCATAACCGATCACGTAATCGAGTCCATAACTGAGCTCATAACCGATCCCATAACCGAGTCCATAACCGATCACATAACAGAGTCCATAACCGAGCCCATAACCGAGACCCTAAATAAGCTCGTTATAGATGTCTTAACCAAACCTCTAATCAAGCTCATAATTTATATTTTATTTCATAACCAATCCAATAACTGAGCACATAACAGAGTTATAAACCTAGCTCATAACTGAGGTAATAACCGAGCTTATAACCACGGCTATAATTGAGGTCATAATCAAACCTTTAACCTAACACAGAACCAATACCACGATTAAACCCATAACCAATCAGATAACCGAGTCCATAACCGAGCCAATAATCGAGTCCATAACCAATCACATAACCGAGTCCATAACCGAGCCTATAACCAAGCCCACAACCAAGTCCATAATCGAGACCCTAACCAAGCTCATTATTAAGGTCTTAACCAAACCTCTAATCAAGCTCATAATTTATAATTTATATTTTATTCCATAAACGATCCAATAATTGATCCCAGAACAGAGATATTAACCTAGCTCGTAACTAAGGTAATAACCGAGCTTATAACCACGGCCACGATTGAGGTCATAACCAAACCTTTAACCTAACCCAGATACAAGACCACAACTGAACCCATAACCGATCACATAACCGAGTCTGTAACCAAGCCCATAACTGATCCCATAATCGAGCCTATAACCGAGTCCGTAACCGAGCCTATAACCGAGCCCATATCCGAGTCCATAATCGAGACCATAACTAAGCTCATTATTGAGGTCTTAACCAAACCTCTAATCAAGCTTATAATTAAAAATTTATATTTTATTCCATAACCGATCCAATAACTGAATCTATAACAAAGATATAAACCTAGCTCATAACTGATGTAATAACTGAGGTTATAACCACGGTCATGATTGAGGTCATAACCGAACCTTTAGCCTAACCCAGAACCAAGACCACAACTAAACCCATAACCGATCACATAACCGAGTCCATAACCGAGCCCATAACCGATCTCATAACCGAGCACATAACGAGTCCATAACCGATCACATAACCGAGTCCACAACCGATCCCATAACCGAGCCCATAACGAGACTATAACTAAGCTCATTATTGAGGTCTTAACCAAACCTCTAATCAAGTTCATAATTTATATTTTATTCCATAAAAAATCTAATAACTAAGCCCATAAAAGAGATATAAACCTAGCTTATAACTGAGGTAATAACAAGCTTATAACCACGGTCATGATTGAGGTCATAACCAAACCTTTAACCTAACCCAGAACCATGACCATAACTGAACCCATAACCGAATCCATAACCGAGCTCATAACCGATCCCATAACCGAGCTTATAATCGAGTCTACAACCGATCACATAACCGACTCCATAACCGAGCCCATAACCGAGCCCACAACCGAGTCCATAACTTAGCCCATAACCGAGACCCTAACTAAGCTCATTATTGAGGTCTTAACCAAATCTCTAATCGAGCACATATTTTATATTTTATTCTTTATATTTCATATTTTATACTTTATATTTTATACTTTATATTTTATAATTTATATTTTATACCTTATACTTTAAATTTTATACTTTATAATTTATATTTTATACTTTATAATTTATATTTAATATTTTATGTTTTATACTTTATATTTTATATTTTATAGTTTATAATTTATACTTTATATTATAAATTTTATACTTTGTACTTTTTATATTTTATATAATTTATTTTCTAATTTAGCTTATATTCCATAACTGATGGAATAACCGAGCCCATAACCAAGATCTAAACCTAGCCCATAACCGAACCCATAACCACGGTCGTAATTGTGGTTATAACTAAACCTTTAAACTAGCTTATAACCGAGACCATAACCAAGTCAAAATTAACCCATAACTTATCCTATAACCGAGACTATAACCGGGCTTTTACAAATATTAATAAAAAAACTTCCAACCTAGCTCATAACTGCGGTAATAACCGAGCTCATAACCACGGTCATAATTGTTGTTATAAACAAACCTTCAAAATAGTGCATAACTGAGCCCGTAACTAAGTACATAACTAAGCCAAAATCAAACTCATAATCGATCCAATAACAAATCACATAACCGAGTCCATAATCGAGCACATAACTAAGTCCCTAACCAAGCTCATAATTTATATTCTACACTTTTTATTTTATATCTTATATTTTATACTTTATGCTCTATATTTTATACTTTATATTTTATAATTTTATACTTTATATTTTATATTTTAGACTTTATATTTTAGACTTTATATTTTGTAAATTATACCTTTTTCATAATTTATATTTTGTAATTTAGTATTTTTCCACAACCTATCCAATAATTAAGGCCATAAACGAGTTCTAAATCTAGCTCATTACTGAGGTAATAAACGAGCTCATATCCACAATCATAATTGTGGTTATAACCAAACCATTAAACTAGTCCATAATCGAGCCCACAACTGAGCATAATACTGAGCCAAAATCAAACCCAAAACTAATCCCATAACCGAGTCCATAACTGTGCCAAATCCATAACTGATTCTATAACCGAGCCCATAAGCGAACTCTTAAACAAACTTGTAATTGAATTTAAAATTGAGCTCTAAATCAAGGTTATGATATAGCTTATAACCAAAATTAATTATTTATATTTTATTCATATACTCTTTTTTATTTATACTTTATATTTTATTTTTTATAATTTATATTTTATATTTTCTAATTTGGCTTTTATTCCATAATCTATCCAATAACCGAGCCCATAAAAAATATATAAATCTAGCTCATAACTGAGGTAATAACTGAGCTTATAACCACAGTCATAATTGAGGTCATAACCATACCCATAACCAACACTACAACCGAACCTATAACCTAACCCATAACTGAGCTCATATTTTACATTTTATATTTTATGTTTTATATGTTATACTTTATATTTTATACTTTATAAAATTCCATAACCGAGCTCATATTTTATAATTTATAATTTATATTTTATACTTTGCATAAATTTTTTATTTTTTATTCTATACTTTATATTTTAAAACTGAGCACTAAATCAAGATTATGATCCAGCTTGTAACCGAATTTAATTATTTATATTTTATTCATTTTTTTTATTTTTTATTTTATACTTTATATTTTCTAATTTAGCTTTAACTCTATAACCGAGCCCATAACAGCTACTTTATATTTTGTATTTTATGTTTTATATTTTATATTAAATAATTTATAATTTATTTTATATTTTTATATTAGTTAATTATATTATATTCATATTTTATATTTTATATTTTAACTTTTATCCCATAACCGAGATCTAAACGTAGATTATTATTGAGGTAATAATCGAGTTCATAACAACAATTGTAACTGAAGTCATAACCAAACCCATAATCGAGATTTAAACCTAGCTTGTAACCAAGCCCATAACTGAACTCATAACCACAGTCGTAATTAAGGTCATAACAAAATCTTTAATCTAGCCCATAACCGAGACCATAACTGAGCCAAAATTAAACCCATAACTTATACCATAACCGAGTCCATAACCGAGCTCTTAAACAAGTTTTTAATTAAATTTATAACTTAGATCTTAATTGAGGTTATTATCTAGCTTGTAACCGATATTAGAACTTTTGGCATAACCATCAAAGAGCGATCACTTTTGGCATAACCATCATTATATTGTAACCATCAACCATTATTGTTTGGTGGGGGGTTTAAAAACGTCTACGATGCAATGTACAATGGTACATCTGGCACCCTATAGCGTTTGTTACACAATTTTCTAATGGGAAATAAGAGATTTATTTTTATGACTCAAAACTATTTAGCAAAATATCTTGTTGTCTAATCGTAAAGTATTAATATTCTATATTTGTTTCATATTTTTCAACAATTTCTAAAACTTTACGTGAAACTCTTGTGGGAATTTTAACAAAAATATCTAATTGTTTTCTTCACAATTTCTGGAATGAACTGCATGATTTTAAATAATAAATACCCTGATGGTATGTGAATACTGTAAACAAAAGAATTAGGAAACCCCATTTTATTTAACGTTGGGACCCTTTTAATCTTTTCAACGGGTATTGGCATAAATAGTATAGAACTTCCGCATATTATGTACCATCATCAACATCAACTGTAAACGGTTAATTCATATTGAAATTCTTAACACATTAATTTAGTTAGAACCCAAATGCTGAGAGATGCACATAAAACATATCACTTTTGGTCCACCTCACAACACAAAGAATTGTACTGACCTTTTGATACCCTCAACAATGTAAACATTCAATACTCAAAATCAGCATCATTAGCATAGATTTCCTCAGCTACTCTATACAACAGATACATTGCACCCAAAACACATCATCATACCTACTTACTTAATTTCCAAAAAAACAAATCAACATAGCTAACTACGGAAATTAAAAGACACGATCAACAACACAGAATGAGCACAGAATGTGATTTTAAAACTTCAAACTACTCATGCTTTCTGCTGTCAGCCTGTCATGCTTTCTACTGTCAACAAACTACAACAAACTACTCTAATCTCAAACTGCATACCCCAAACTTACACAACAAACTACGTATATTTCAAATACCTCAACAATTCACCAAACTTACACGATAGTAGTTTATCAAAAACGTAAAAAGGAGAAAGACAAAGAAACAGTAAATAAAATTCAACCTTCAACATTTTTTCCTTGACATGAACTATAGAATCTTTCAACTGTCCAATTGCATGGATTGTCTGACAGAATGTCATGTGCTATTTGTCCTCTCATCTTTCTTATTAAATCTTCAGATATATCTTCAGTAACATTCAATCCCTTTACTCTTCTTTCCATGTTTAGCATCATAAATGGACCACAACCAACTTTGAAAATTTAAAACATGATAAATATATAAATATAACGATGTAATCGCTCATGTCTATTATCTATCTAACACAGCCAAACTATAGATAACATACATGCATGTGGACCTATAGATGGATTTAGAAATGTACTTGGGACAAAATATATGATGGATTACATTTACTGTGCAATATGAACCACATACATCTGCAGTATGCTTTTCATGTGAAGTATGCTAATATTTCTAATATTTCAATTTTACCTTTTTCTTATTTAATAATCATTCAATTTTCAACAAGTAAAATTTTATATTAATCCAAAGCAGGCACAGATCCTGACTTCGTTCTAACAATGACCAAGAAATTTGATCAGCAAACATTCTCTAGTTTGAAAAGCTGTTATTGGTGAACCGTATCACCTTTCATATTTTAGCAACGAGTAAACCTAAGTTTTTTAGAAAAAAACACATCATTGCCAATATTTGTATCTAAATATTGATTTATAGACTAGAATAATCATCGCGAGCAGCTCGGTTGATTCACAAACTACGAATATCATTTGCTAGAAATTATAAATGTTACAATGAAAATTGCTTAACCTCAGCAATAAAATTTAGTGCTCTATCATTATATTCAATGAACATGAAAAATGAACGTTTTTACAGTTTAACAGCTTTCCAAGATACAATATACTGTTTCTCTACAGCAACGGTGAATATAACCCAAAATAAATAAATATTGCATATTTATACATTCCTGCTATAATGAAAAAGATATGTAGATTAAAGGTTCATGCATATAAAAGATGAGAATAACATTATCCAATATAATAACAAGTACTATAATCAATAAAATGTTCACATAACACCCAATACTCATAACATTATCCAATACAAACATAAATAGAAATCTAAACGAAAACAATGTTTACAAAGTCAATAAGTTTATACATCACAATGTCTGTGTTGAAGTATGCAATACTATTGTAGAGAATATTTTGGATCTGGAGGATATTTTGGATCTAGAGAATATTTTGGATCTGAAGGATATTTTGGATCTGGAGAATATTTCGGATCTAGAGGAAATTTTGAGAATTTCCATATACTTCTCTATGCCTATATAAGCTACATCAAATCCAAAAGGAAATAACACAAATCAAGAGACTAGATCAAGATTTATTCTAATTAGGGTTTTGGCAATCCTAATCTTCTTCAATTCTTTTCTCCACAAAATCAAATTTTTCTAGTAAATTTGATCATTGTAATCAATCTCTTGTACTCTTCTATTGATATTAATAAAGGTTTCTCTCTCAAAGTGGACGTACACTGACAAGACGTCGGTGGAACCACTATAAATCCCTGTGTTATTTAGTTTCTCGTTATTGCTCTATTATTTCCATTATTTGGTGATTGTGATTGGCTTGGATAAGATTGAGATTGTTCGATTGGTTGTTTTTGCACTATTACCACGATCTCGTTTTCCGCGGCGTTGGGGATTTTTGATTTGAGCGGTCTTGAATCAAAATTCCTCCACAACATTTGGTATCAGAGCATTGGTGTTGGTAGATAGTTGTAGAAATGCCGGAATCAGGTTCAAATAATTCATCAACAGTTGGTCCAAGTGGTGTAGCTCCTTATGTACGTGGGTCGTATGCAGCTGCTGGTTCACAATTGGTTATCGACAAGTGGAATGGCGATGATTATTTCAAAAAGTGGCAGTGGAAGATGAAAGTGGTTCTTAGGCGGAATCGGGTACATCGCGTAGTGTTTGATACACATTTATTGCCAGAGGACATCTCAGATGTGGAGAGAGAAGAAATGGAAGAGTGGGCATTCACTACACTTCAACTTGCCATGGGAGAGAATGTTATTTCCGAAATTAGTGGTGAGACGACTGCTAAAGGTATTTGGAACAAGTTGGAGGAGTTGTATATGAAGAAATCACTCACAAATCGACTGATCTTGTTGCGGACTTTCTTTACCTACAAGATGAAGGAAGGAACTTCGCTAAAGGCGCACTTAAATGTGTTTGATGATTTGCTAATGAAGATGAAGGCGGTATATTTGAAGATTGAGGAGGAGCAGAAGGCGATGATATTGCTATGTTCGTTGCCTGAGCGCTATACTGGGTTCTCAAACAGTTTGATCTATGGCCGGGATACATTGACTCTAAATGATGTCAAGACGGGTCTTCTTAGTGAGGAATTGCGAGATCAGATGAAAGAGCTGAGTGATGGTAGTAGTGGTGCTGGTAATGGTCAAGGTTTATTTGCGGAGAAAGAAAAGTCAGAGAAGAAGGGAAACCGGGGGCGTTCTAAGTCTAAGAAGCCCGGTGGAAGAGGAAAGTCAAAGGAAAGAAATGGCAAGTGCTTTATATGTAAGAAACCTGGTCACTGGAAGAATGATTGTCCAGAGAAGGGGAAGAAGGAAGTAGCATCTTCATCAGTTGCGGTGGAGAGAGATGTTGGTGAGGGAGACGTAGATGTTTTGTCGGCAGTAGCATCAGATGTTTCGGGCAGCGATTGGGTGCTTGATTCAGGGGCTTCATATCACATGACGCCTAATAGGAATTGTTTTTCTTCTTATGTTGAACGGGAAGGAAAATCAATTGTTATGGGAAATGGTGCAGTTTGCAAGTCGAAGGGCATTGGATCCGTGCAAATTAGAATGTTTGACGGAGTGGTTCGTACTCTCACTATTGTGCGCTATGTTCCGGGACTACGGAAGTCACTTATCTCTTTGGGACAGTTGGATTCTTTAGGTTGCAATATCACGATTGAGAGTGATAGCTTGAGGGTTTCGAAGGGTGTGCTTGTGGTTATGAGGGGTGCTAGAACTCATGGTATTTATTTGCTTCAAGGAGTGACCGTGCAAGGCGAAACTTGTGTCAGTATTGATAGTTCTCGTGGCTTAGATGCTACACGGCTGTGACATTTGAGATTGGGTCATGTCTCGGAGAAGAGTTTAGATGTTCTTCGTCGAAGGGAGATGATTGATGGTGAGAGTTTCAGCAAGTTGGAGTTTTGCGAGGAATGTGTCATGGGGAAGCAAACTAGAGTATCATTCGGTGAAGGAAAACATGATTCAAGAGGGATTCTTGAGTATGTGCACACGGATGTTTGGGGACCAGCGCCTGGAGCTTCTTTGGGAGGAGCAAGATATTATATTTCTTTCATTGATGATTTTTCTCGGAATGTTTGGGTGTATGTAATGAAGGCCAAGTCGGAGGCATTTGCAAGATTCAAAGAATGGAAGGCTCTTGTTGAGAATGAGAGTGGAAAATCTTTGAAGGTTCTTAGGTCCGATAATGGCGGCGAGTATGTTTCTGGAGAGTTTCTGAATTTTTGCAAGCATCATGGTATTCGGAGGCATTTTACTACACCGGGAGATCCGCAATCTAATGGAGTGGCGGAGAGAATGAACCGAACTCTACTAGAGAAAGCTTGATGCTTGAGATTGACATTGGGTTTTTCTAAGGGATTTTGGGCCGAAGTTTTGTCAACCGCGGTGCATATTATTAATGAATTCCGTGCTCGGCTATTGATAACAAAATTCCGGAAGAAGTGTGGAAAGGGAAGAGCATTGACTTGAGTTATCTTCGTGTATTTGGCAGTCATGTTTATGTGCATGATCCGGGGAATGATAAGCTCTCACCTAGAGCTTTCAAAGGGATTTTTCTCGGATATATGGATGGCGTCAAAGGCTATCGGATTTGGAATCCGGAAACGAAGAAGGCTATGGTTTCTCGTCATGTTACTTTTGATGAGTCGGCTATGTTCAAGGAGAACGAAGGCTCATCGGATGTTCCGGATTTGGTTCATGGTGAATCAAAGGAGAAGGAAGTTATTCCCACTTTCAGACCTAGAGAGAGTAGAGTTGTTGGAGGTTCTTGCGAGGTGAATGCGGTTGATGTTACATCACATAGTCCACAGGATTCCTCTAGTAGTGTTGGTGATGTGCACGAGCCTAGAGAAGATTCAGTTCAAGGTGGAGCTGAAGGAAGACCGGGTGATGGTATTGCTACTCGGGTTGGTCGGCGTGCTATAAGACCACCCGAAAGATATGGTAATTGGAACTATCTTAGCTTTTATGAGAATTTGGACTATGCTCTTCATGTAGTCCAAAATGAGCCGATGGACCTTGATGACGTCATGGGTTCGAGTGATAGCTCGAAGTGGATTTGTGCCATGGAGGAAGAGATGCAATCGTTGATGAAGAACCAGACTTGGGAGTTGGTTCCACTTCCTCAAGGAAACCGTGCTATTGGGTGCAAATGGATATATAAGGTGAAGGACGATGGAAGATACAAAGCTAGGCTAGTGGCTAAGGGGTTTGCACAGAGGAAAGGAAAGGAGTATGATGAGATCTTCGCACCGGTTGTGAGGCATACTTCTATCCGGATACTACTTGCATTAGTTTCTATTTACGACTTGGAGTTGGAGAAACTAGATGTGAAAACCGCCTTCTTGCATGGAGACTTGGATGAAGACATCTACATGGAGCAACCGGAAGGGTTTGTTGTAGAAGGTAAGTCAGAACTAGTTTGCAAGTTGAAGAAATCACTATATGGTTTGAAGTAATCACCTAGGCAATGGTACAAGAGATTTGATCATTTCATGCTTGAAAGTGGCTTCCATCGAAGCATCAAGGATGCTTGCGTTTACTTCAAGAGGTTAGGAAATGATTGTTGGGTGTATTTACTCTTGTATGTGGACGATATGCTCATTGCTTCTAAGGACAAGGCAGAAATCAACAAGTTGAAAGAGAAATTAAAGGTGGAGTTCGAGATGAAAGACCTTGGAGAAGCAAAGAAGATCTTGGGCATGGAGATTGTAAGGGACCGAAAGCGTTTTGAGTTGAGATTGACTCAAAAGGAGTACATTAAGAAGGTGCTTTGCCGGTTTAACATGGAGAATGCAAAGGCGTTAAATACACCTTTACCTTTACATATGAAGCTTTCAGATAAGGGATCACCTATCGGAGAGAAAGACAAGGCTTATATGGCAAAGGTGCCATATGCAAGTGCGGTTGGTAGCTTAATGTATGCCATGGTGTGTACAAGGCCCGATACTGCAAATGCCGTCGGGGTGGTTAGTCGGTATATTACTAATCCGGGGAAATCGCATTGGGAAGCCGTGAAGGCTATATTGAGATACTTGAAAGGCACGGCATCTCATAGTCTTGTTTTTTGTGGTAGCGATGGATTGAGTTGCAAGTTAGTTGGTTATTGTGACTCGGACTACGCCGGTGATAGGGATCGGAGGAAATCAACTTCCGGATATGTCTTCACACTTGGTGGTACGGCCATTAGTTAGAGATCGAGATTGCAGACCGTAGTTGCTTTAACCACTACGGAGGCGGAGTTGATAGTCGCTGTGGAAGCGGCAAAGGAGGCACTCTATTTGAAGCGACTATTGTGTGACTTGGGTTTCGAATGTAAGAGTATTGATGTTCGATGTGATAGCCAAAGTGCTATACATTTGGGGGAGAATTTGGCGTTTAGCTCACGAACGAAGCATATTGAAGTGAGAGAGTCATTTCTAGTAGCCATGGACGAAGACAAGCAAGTATGCCTTCGGAAAGTGCACACAAAGGATAACGCGACGGACATGTTCACTAAGACATTGCCGGTTGGGAAGTTCGAGCATTGCTCGAACTTAATTCACTTGGAGAGATGCTATGTGCCACGAGGTGGCACAGTTGAGAAAGAAACTTGGGTGTAGAAGAGTATTGGTGAGAGGTTGTTGTTCTATCTTCATGGTAAGTACTCGTTTTCACTCCCGAGTACATTGTCTTTTGGTGGGACTGGTTTAGGAGTTGGATGTTTCAACACTTTATTGACGGGTGGGGGCTATGCCTGAACTCGTTAGTGAAGTGCAATGGGCGGTGGCTATGCCGGAGTTCATTGGGGAAACATTCAAGCTTTCTTGATTGAAGATAGAAGGAAATGCTTGGGTGCATCGAATGTTGTGATGTAGATGGATATAGTATCTAGGTGGAGTGTTGACGTATGCGATGCTATTGTAGAGAATATTTTGGATCTGGAGGATATTTTGGATCTGGAGAATATTTTGGATCTGGAGGATATTTTGGATCTGGAGAATATTTCGGATCTAGAGGAAATTTTGGGAATTTCCATATACTTCTCTATGCCTATATAAGCTACATCAAATCCAAAAGGAGATAACACAAATCAAGAGATTAGATCAAGATTTATTCTAATTAGGGTTTTGGCAATCCTAATCTTCTTCAATTCTTTTCTCCACAAAATCAAATTTTTCTAGTAAATTTGATCATTGTAATCAATCTCTTGTACTCTTCTATTGATATTAATAAAGGTTTCTCTCTCAAAGTGGACGTACACTGACAAGACGTCGGTGGAACCACTATAAATCCCTGTGTGATTTAGTTTCTCGTTGTTGCTCTATTATTTCCATTATTTGGTGATTGTGATTGGCTTGGATAAGATTGAGATTGTTCGATTGGTTGTTTTTGCACTATTACCACGATCTCGTTTTCCGCGGCGTTGGGGATTTTTGATTTGAGCGGTCTTGAATCAAAATTCCTCCACAACAGTCTGAAGGAAAAAAATGCTATAAATTCATATGAAGAAAACCGAACTCATTTTCTGCATGATTCTGTTTTAGATATAACTTGTTTGTCCCTCCAGCTTCTTTACCATGGGACAGTACATTCTTTTCTCAACCTGCGCACATTATGTAAGTATTAACTTACATATAATAAATTCATTTTATATTCATATTGCAACCTACATATTTTCTTTGGCCTTTCTAAATGAGGTTTCCAGTATATATTTTTATTACATGTGCAATACGTTTGTACCAAAAAATGAGGTTTCTTAGGACTTTCTAAATGAGGTTTCATATTGCAACCTACAATTCAGCAATACGGTTGTACCTAAAAATTTATTGCATGTGTAAAACAAACTCAAAATTTGATTACATGTGCATCTTACAGTAATTTAAACACAAAATGTGCAATATGAGTTCATATGCTGTGTGCGCAAATTCCATATATTAAGTAGTGGTAGCCTATAATATCTTTTTACATATGCATATCACAATTCAACAGTGCACAATCAAAAAAGATACACTAACAAATGATTTGGCGAGAGAGAGAAAAATAGTTAATCATACATGGTGCATCCATTAAGGGTGTGTTCTTTGCAAGCGGAAGCGGAGAATTTCAGCGGAGAATTATAGCGGAGAATGGTAGTTAGCGGATCATGCGTTTGGCGGTTTAAGCGGAGTATTTTATTTATATTTTGTAATTTAACTAATTACCGGTTAAACATAACATTATAATTATTGCAGAATAACACAGTTAACAAAACATAACGGTCCATTACATAAAAACACTACAGAAAGTGATTTACTGCAGAAATACAAAACAGAAATAATAGTATGATTCCTAATCATTGCTTGGTCCGTTCTTGATCAGAAAGTACTTGTAGTCAGCAGAAAGTTGATCGCGCTTTGTCTCAAATGTCATCCATGGTATTGAATCGTCATTGTTTAAGAGATTGAATATATCTGCCTTGTTGGGATCTGCAACTATGTGTAATGCTTCCGCTAAATTAAAATATGTTCCTTCGCACAAACGTTTAATGCGTCCTATCATATCAGCTTGACTTAAAAAATTTCATGTCGATCGTATATTGTTTGCTGTCAAATTGTTCGGGGTGGGACTTTCCGTAGTTGTAGATTTTTGCACTTTTCGGGCATGGAGGTAATCGACGAGATCAGCAAACTTATTGTCCATGTCACCACGCCCTTTTTTGAAACCTCTCTTTTTACCAGAGGTTGAACCAACATGTCGAGTTCGTTGTGGAATGGGAGTTTTGGGCACGTTTGTTTGAGTGGCCGGTTCAGGAACCCAAGAATGATGCGTTGGTGAATTCAAATTGGGAATAGTATTTTGTCCATGGTCTTCTGTTTCATTGAGCTGACTGTGGAAGTGCTCAAATGCCCATGGATTAGCATAATTTCCTAGCAAAGAGGGAGTAAATTGTGGTGTTTGCTCAGGTTGAGTAACAGCAGGCGTATATGCTGGCGTATACGCCGTCTGTCCAGTTGCATGTGTGCCTTGAAACAGTTGTTGTTGTAGCTCCAAATGCTCAAGCGGTGACTTTTTAAATTTCAGAATGGATTGCCCAAATTCCTATTTTAACAACATTAATTAATAACGAGTCTATTAAAAAACAAAGCAGAAGTTTACCGCGAATACCTTTAAACGATCATCCCACCATTCATCAGAGCCTGAAACCGTTTGACGATTAGGATCCCAACCAGCTCCAGTTTTGTTATTCAAGCTTTCCCATTTAACCCATTCCCTTCGAAGACTATCATACTTGTATTGAACTTTGTTTTCGTTGATCAATTCCAGAGTTTCATCTGATCTTGTAACGTTGAGTTCGACCGCTGCAGCATTAAATTTTTCTGCTATCGCTTTGGTAACCCCTTTCTTGTTATTACCACATTTTCCATACGCCGCAACAGCGCATTTAAGCAATAGTCGTGTTGCTTCACTGCTCCAATGGTGTTTAGGTTGTCGATTTGCCATTTTTTAGTGAAGATAGAGGAGTGTTTAGAGAAGTAGAAGATGATTTTGGGGTAGAAGGAGGAATGGAGGAGGGTGGGATTTTATAGAAGAGGAGGGGTTGGTGCCCAACGGCTCCAATTCGAGCCGTTGGGCTAACGGTCCTTACTGGACCATTTCTGAATGGACGCGTCCGTAGAAGAAATGGTCCGTTAAGGACCAAAGAACAGCCCCAAGTATGTACATATATCTGTGCCTGTGTTCCTATTCTCAACTAAATAGCATTAATATTGAACATTCTACATGAATATCATCATGCTAGTTATTTTTGTCTTTCTTTCCAGATTCCCATAGTAGCACCTCCACCGACACTCTGTTTCTAAGACTCGCTTGCTACCCAAGATTTTTGATGCTTCTGACATACGCATTATCACAAGAAACTTAAACTGTCAGTTTTGTCAGGCTTTACGCTTGCAAACCAACCTCAAAGATCGTCAAGTTAACTCATCTCAAGCGTTTTCAGTATGCATGACATGATGCCATTATGCCTTTCTGATATAACTATGCCTAATTATATCAAACTTAAAGCATTAAGGTTCACCAAAAAAATAATTCCAATACATTATTAAAAGCCTACGTTAAGATACACGTTTCAAGACTACGATGTAAACCGAACCATCAACATATGATTCTACTGACATCAAGACTTGCTAGAATGAATGACAATGACTGAACATGCTAAAAATTATGAAAGAACATACAGAGTTCCATCACCTTGAATAACATTCACATGTGATTCACTGCAAAAGTTATGGTGTTTGACGACATGTGACAATATTAGAGTCCTATTTATGCAGTAAGTTCAAAATGCAATAGAAAAGCCTAATAAAAAACAGTGATTATCTACAATTCAAAAATGAAGCATGAAAAAGATAAAACCTGGTAGAGAAAAGGAAAAAATCCATTAGCCAAGTGGATCCATCTAGGTGGAGTTGCAGCTAAATTAGTAACTATATCTGCAACAACAATAAATACCTACATTTTAGTTCAAGGAATTTTACTTTTCACATAATACGAATACACTGAAAAATAATTTTTCTGAAATGAACAGTATCATCGATAATATCATCTGACCAATGGCTATTACCTCAGGCTACAAGCTGTATAAAAGGCAAGCTGCATCGCCCCTTTATGGCATCCAAAAATATCATTCATTTGTGTTCCAGTTTCATCTAGATAAGAAAACTGTATATACCTAATCACATTTACCAATTAAATTAAGAACCAGAATTCTAAAATAATACTGAAAACAAATTACTTTATCAGAATTCAAAATACTTTACCAAACCCATATAAATGCCTAATTGAACAAAAATGAACATGGAACACAGTTCAATCTAATAAAAACAAATCTGACACTTTAAATTGTAATTGAGAAGATTTCTTTTTCCCAAATTATTCCATGAAAAATACCTTAACATATTTAATGCTTCCTACTTCTTATGTGTATAATGAAATTCAATGACAAATACCTTTTTCTTGCATTTCATTTGGACTTAAGGAAAGAAGGAAAACGTGTTAAATTCAATATGCCTCGTTCATTAACCTAAGGACGAATTGATTATTTCATGGGACATCAATGTGTTCCATATGGCATTGCTTGCAAAGACAGAATTCATTTGACTTTCATATCAACATAAATAGGAATTGAACTCATTGTTGCCAGGTCCCCGTCTTAATAACCAAATTATACGAAACAAACAACCCTCGCTATTTAGCCACTTTAGCACATAGTGAGTCCTACAATGCACATGAATCTGTAAAGTAGTGCATCATTCATGTATTTTCCCTCTATATATAGTACATCACACCTTTGCATGCTAAGAACAGTTTAAAATATCTTAAAACTTTCTCTGGATTTGCAGTTTTTCGATCAGCGCTCAGGCATCAAAGGCAACACTATGTGAGTTGCCCACTAATCTTACAAATATCGAGCTCATTTTGTTAAACCAAATCATCACGGTCAGCTCATTTTATAAGATTATAAACATGGAAAACATGTGTATTACGGCAAATCTTCTGGTAACTACGATGAGTAGGTTCATTTTCTAATCTGCCACCCAAAACTTTAATGGTATGCACTTTTTACTTTAATTACCAAAACGGAGGTAAACTCAAGAGGATTCAAAGAAAGAAAAAGAAGAAAAAGATAAATGGAAAACACTTTTTTCAATCTACCAACATCCCCTATGCTAAAAAGAATCTTACAAGGATCAGAAATATGTCAGGAAATCTGACCCAAACAAGCCCCTTCTACGCAATGAATACAACTAACTTGTTTCAGCCCTGTGGAAAATGAAAGAGTGCATTTCATCGGTTTAATTTGCTCAGAACTTTGACCGCAAGGGGCCTTTCACTTTCGGGCATCCCATTCAAATTCTTTTCTCATCCACTGGTCTTTTATTATCCTTTATCCCAGGCTGCGAAGTTAAGAACAGTTTTCTTTTTTCCCTCAATTCGGACAAAAACAATTTGCTTTAGGAAGTGTTGGGCATATTGAGGGTGAAATTTGCAGTTGTTTAGATGGCATCGGAAAGGAGTCGTAAATACCGACGTCTTTTTGATGGCTTTTTTATATACATCGGATTAATTCAGGTTGTCGAAGTGGCGCCCGTATTCTCCAATGTCTTTTCGACACCTTGATTCTATTTTATGACTTTCCAACACCATTACGACACCCCGCTTTTCTAACGTCGGAATGGCATTGGAAATTTTCGTAGCTATATTATGAGTTTTCTAGTAGTGCCTATTGTTTTTATATTAATAATTTGATGAAGCATGCTAACAGGACCAACCTAACTGAGTTTTTAGTACTGAAATTGAATAGAAATCATAAATCAGAAAACAACGACGAATCTTTTGACTTACATATACAAATTGAAACAGACGCATATGCTACCAAATTGAAATTAATGTTGAAATTTTCAATTAAATGTTTGATCTAGAAACAATGTTTCATATGGAGATCAATCTCTTTTTATTTCATTATTCGATTTACTTCATTCGGATTAGGGTTTAAGTTTACGACGCTAGTTTACATCAGCAATTGTACTTTTAGTGTTTAATTATGTAAAATTTTACCGTCAAAATACAACATTTCTGAATGAAATCATAATATCTATACTAATCATTGATTATAAATACGTGGAAAACAACAAATTTGTAAACTAAAAAAAATAGGGACTTTACCTTACTTGACAAGAAAAATAATTGCAGTCAGTCTTCATACCATGCTCAATTTCTGTGAAATCGGTTCTGGTATTTAGGGAATTTGGAGAAGAACGAGCAGAACAGTTATGGAATTTGAGGAATTACTGATAAATCGGTTCTGGTGTTCGGTATCCAAATTCATCCAATCTAATGATTAGCTATCCTGTTTGTGTAGGTCTGAAGCATTTTAGTCAAGATTGGATGGATTTGGAGAAGGAGCGGAGCGCTTCTAGTATGTAGGGAATTACTGAGAAATCGGTAACATCGGCCATTTAGCAAATTTTCGTTGCGTTTTGTGACAAAAAAGGGTAGCTATGTAATTTTCCTTTACATGTCCTGGAAATTAATTCGATTGTAACTGCGTCCTGGAAACATAGCCGGTTTAAGTAATCGTCCCTTTGTTCTAGTACGAAATTAATACAAATATGGCAACAACAAAAAAAACTATTTATTAGGTAAAGGCATAAAGTGTGTACTAGTTACATTTAACCAAAATATGGAAACATAAAAAGACTATATATAAGGATATACTCACACGGTTTTTTTTTCCATTCATTTACTATAGTGGAGCCGATTATAGGACATGATATAGTTACACTCACATGCCATTGATTTACTACTACAATTTATAAGGATAAAGGTTCATAATCAATAACGTGAACCTCTTATAATAGTTTTAACCCACAAGGATAAAGGTTCATACTCACATGCCATTGATTGACTACTGTAATGAATGCAACTGATTGGCATTTATTACCATAGTAAATTATATATACGGTGACTTCGCTACTTGCAAGCAGCATTAGTAGATAAGGACATATGATACTACTACAAGTGGTTACGTAGGGTTGTGAAGTTGGAGGATACCATGACAAGCACAATTATTGAGTGTACTAAATCAGGACTACTAATGCTTGTAAATCTATACAAATACACATGCAAAGACCAAAGAATTAGAAAAAAAACATAACCATTATAGATCAAAATGTTACAAGTACATCAGAATTCAATGAATAGCAAAACTTAGATGAAAACAAAAATACTAAAATTATATAATAAGTAACTTCTAAAATCCATCTACAGACAGTAAATACCAATAGTAACCAATTGTTTGGGTCTTCATTCAATTTACATCGTTTTCTGTTGGATTTAGTAAAAACTAATTAGAGTTCAAATATAATTAATAGTGGTTTTAGGTTTAACTGAGCAAGTATAACAATGATTTTCGAGTTAAACTACACATGCTTCGAATCCAAACATCACCTAAATTCATCGATGATTTAAATACAAGATAATTGACCAATTTAGCTCATTATCGTAAAATAATCTAAAAATTAGGATCTTTACCATATCTAAATAGCAAAAGTATGTCCCAGTCGAGATTTGAAATAGTCATAGTCGATTTTAGTAACAGATCTTAATTTCATTGAACTTGAGTGGATTTGGAGAGAATGGAGTAGAGAGACTAACAATTTGGGGATTCTGTCAAGATGATACCTGATAGCAAATCGTTTCCTGCTTTATTGGTTGCGTGCTTTGAAATAAAGGGCAGTAATGTAATTTTTAACTTTTCGTCCTTTAAACTTATTATATGCAAACAAGGTCCAGGAATTTAACCGAGAATAAGTGATAAGCCCTTTATTTAAATTCCCCCTTTTTATATTGTATAGGAGACTTAACCATGAATTAACGCTTTATACCACCACAAACGACTTCCGTTTTTCATAAAAATGCTAATCCTACCATAGAAAAATATTCCAAACCCAATGGGACAAGTTTCATCAAATTCCGATGTCGTTTGTGAAAAGTCCTTTATAAATATCGATGAAAAATCAAGCGTTTAAAATTCCTATAATTACAGAAAAAATCTAAAAAATATGATACCTTGACATTTTACTAGATCTCTTTCTAACGGATCCAATGAAATTTATTTCATTAAAGTCGGAGTTTGTTTGGCTAGTCGTTTATTCCTTAAAAGTTACCCCTGTCTAAATAACATAAATAATTAAATAGAAACAAAGACGTTATTGGCCACCAAAGTCACATACGACATCGGTTTGCCACGAAATTTGATTTTCTTACAATAATTTGACGATACGGTTCCAATGAAACTAATTTCATCGAAAATTGAGACCGTTTGCAAAAAAGGCTATTTTTAGCGCTTATATAATATAATAAAATATTAATTGAATTCCAAAATAATTCAATAAAATTATAATAAATTATTATCATCATATATATATATAAACATAATATATATACAACTTCCAATATAAATTATATAACTCAATATCGTCCATTTTGAGCTAAAACGTATCGAAATTATACTACAACCCTTTTTAAATGTTATATTTTAAATAACGATTTCTATAGCGACTATTTTAAAATTTGATTTGGCCATAACTAACGGTCTATAACACAAAATTTCGATTTTTCTCTTTCATATGAAAATTGTGATCAACAAGATTCAAACATTTCTTGTTTCACATAATTCCGGCTTAAAAAGGATTATGTATATTCATTTGAAGTCCAAAATTCAATATTACGAACTGCAGTGCCATTTCGAGCACGATTTATATTATATATAAATCAACGTTAACACTTCGTTTTTAATAACAAATTAAATATTAAAATCCATTCATATTCCAAATATAATATTTAAAATAAATTAAATATTCGACTGCCAAAAATACGGGACATTACAACAGGAGTTCGACGGTTAGTGGTCTTGGAAACAGATGGTGGTCGACGATTGTTCGTCGTGCAAAACAGTTTTGCACGATGGTTGATTGTCGTATGAAATTTGGTATTCGAAAGTACATAAAATTTATTAGATTGATTATTTTTATCCATGGTAGGTCTTCCTCATGTTGCTTCTTCCCTTTGGCAACTTCTAGCTTGATTCTTTTTTCAATTAGGTTCCTTGTAATGAAAGTGGTTGCTCCAAAATTTCATGTTGTGAAATCTTTGCATTCCGAAGAAATTGATCTATTTCTCATTTTTTGTGTTGGTTCGATTTTCCTTCCTTCTGAAGGCATGTAAAATAATCAGCTAATGTCTTGTGCCGTTATTTTAAGTTCTTCCTTACCAAAGATGAAAGCTTCTCGATTAGGCGAATAACATCTGTGTACAACTTCTAAATTTTCTTAGTGCTTTTCACATTCCTTCAAAGCAATTTTCTCATCATTGAAGATACTGAAAAATGATCAAAAGGTGTGCTTTTCAGTAAGTCCATTTTCTTTTTATTCAATCCTTTTTTACAAGCTTTATAGTCTTGTATACAACTTGAAGGTCACATTCATATGCGGTATCAGATTTTTGTTTCCTGGGGACATCTTTGTTCTGATCTGTACTTTCTATCACTTTTTGTCCCTTGATCGAGGATTCATAAAATAGTCATGCCAATGTACTAAAAAAACACAATCATTTTTACACAAAAGTGCTAATTATATATTATATAAATGTACACAATAATACATTACAATATTTATGGGTATCAGTTTTGAAAATGCATTTATATGCATATTTATGTACATGTAGGTATACATTGCTAGGAATCATTGTTGGATATACTATGGTACAAAGTTTGCATATATATACTGCTAGGTGTCAGTATTGCATGTGTTTTTATATCAGTGTTAGTAAAATAACCAAAAAAAAATCTAAAATGTAAAGGTGTATAATAGTAGTTATGCATGTTATGTAAAATGTAATGGTTTTTGTATAGTGTTTTGCACGTGATATAGCTCAGTTTTGATGTGATATGATCTTAGATTTGCTAAAATAATACAACAATCTAATATGTTCAGCTGCATGGTATCAATTTTGCATGTTATGTGGTATCAGAGTTGCTGTTGTATCAGTTTTGCATGATATGTGGCATCAGTCTTGCTAAAGTACTAAAACGTTGTAATATGTTCAGTTGCATGGTATCAGTTGTTATACTACAAAAGTACCATTTTTCCTTTTTCAACATTCTCAATATCATTTTTCCTATAATTTTATATGTATTGTGCATTTGTATACTAACATGATTGTCAGTTTTTGTTCCCAATGATATTGAAACAATATTTTCAAAGCCTGAAAACTTTAGTTTCACCCAAATAAGCTCTCTGTGTGTGTGTGTATGTGTGTGTGTATCATTTGTGCATCGTGAAATATACATAAAAACGATACTATTAATGATATTACCGAATTTGTCTTTTATATCTTCAGGTTCTTCATTTTGAATTGTTTACCCTTTATTGCTGCTTTTTCCTGTTCAACATTTTCAATACTTTTAGAAATTAATATTGGTAGTATATCCCTTTTTTTCATCCACGATATCATTTACCTGAATATTTTCTTCCCCAACCTTTCCCATTTCATTTTATTTAGCACTTTTCAGATCATTTCTTTTCTTTTCTTTTTTGAGCTTTTCTCTTTAATTTCCTACACTTGTTCTTCATTCGCTCTTTTTTGCATTTTTGATTTCTTTGATTCAATTACAGTTTCATTCGAAGATTTTGTATCATTTTGTACTTGTTGTTTAGTATTGACTTGCTCATCAACTAGGGTTTCTGCAGTTTCTACTTGCTGTTGAACATCCACTTGAATTTGCGCTTCAACTTGAAATGTAGTTTTAGTTTGTTGAACATTATCATTACGTTCAACATTTTGTTGGGGTTCCATCTGCGGTATCGATTCTACTGGGACTTCACATGTAGTATTAGTTTGTGGAACAGCTAGTACTTGCGGTTCCAGTTGCGGTTGATTTAGAGATGAATTTTCATCTTACGGTGAGCTTTGGGGTTTGATTGGAGATGATGCTGATTTTGTTTCGAAGACCATTAAAGTTGATTCTGATTTGTTTTAATAAAGTCGGAAAAACGGCTTTGGTAAAAGGAATGAGATGGAAGATCGATCAGACGAGGGATGAATGAGTGACATAGTTATCGTTAATTTGGGTTGAGCTTTTTTCCTTCTAAATAAAATATGTTGCGCTTTCATTGTGCATATTTTTTTTAAACAAATTGTCCTTCTCAAATTTTCCTCTTATTATGAAGGCACTTTCAATTAAAATGGAGAAAGACATAAGCGGCTTTTGTGCAAAGCATTGTAATAAGGAGAAAGACATAAGTTAAGGAAGACAACAATTTGTTACTTTAATTTTAAGTGAAAATAAGCCACACATCCTTAAAAAATTTCAAAATATAATGCGCATCCCTCCCAATTTTTACTTTCAAACCAGTCCCTAAAATGAAAGTTTCGTGTTTTGTTAAAAAAAAAAAAAAAAAAAAGCGTTGTCATGTAAAAAATATATTCTAAATTCTGCAAATTTTCCCAGAAGACCACGGAAATAAAAAATAAAACTTGCATATATGTGTGTGCAAGTATTCATAATAATTGCACACATGTATGCGAGTATTCACGAAGCAGTTTACGCTGGAAATCTTCAAAAATTCTTGCATACATGTGCAACTATTTTAATATATTTGCATACATGTATGCAAATATTTCATGAAGGTTTCACATTGAAAAATATGCCTGCATATTGTTGTACACATGTGTGCAAGTATTCTGAAATACCTGCATGCATGTATGCAAATAAATATGAATTGATTTGCATGCATGCGTATTATTGCACACTAGTATGCAAGAATTATGTATTACTTGCATGCATGTATACAAGAAAACCAACGCAGTTGCATGACTGAAATACTTGCATACATGAATGCAAGAATTTTAGAATATGTGCACACTATTATGCAATTAACTACAGTTACATTGTTTTCCTGTAATTTTGGTTTTTGACTTGTTTTTTGATGGTTTTACGATCTGAATTTTTTCTTGTGTACATGTTTTATTTAATACAAATTTATGTGATTTTTTTAATATTTTTTTATTTTTATTTTTTTAGTGAATTTTCGAAAAATAGGGATGTAATTTACAATAGGTTTAGGACCGGATATGACGTGAATTTTGAAACTTGTTAGGGATCTGAGACAAACGCTCCCCAATTTTAAAGCCTACAGTAGATTACGAAGTTTGCATATATGCGTATACATATTGTATTTTAACTAGAAATATTGTTTGTAGCTATCCATATGTGTATACATATACATGTTTAAGTGGTTATATTGTTAGTAGTTACTCATATATGTATACAAATTTATTTAAAACGTGAAATAGATTTCCCCACATTTTCATCTCCCTCCTAATTGCTTTTTTTAATCTTAAATGATTATCTTGTGTATGCATAAGTAAATATAATATTGTTTCTTAAAGAAAAGGTTTGATAACAATGACATATTTATTAAGGCAATCAATGATTATGCACGCTTCCTATATGTCCAACTTGACCAATATTCACTGTAAATATATTTGAATATATTTTCCTTCCATGTCATAGTTAAATTGACCATTAATGTCTCTTAATTAATTAGTCAATTAATTTGACTATGTTGGAAATGTTTACAAACATTATGTGAATTATTAAAAATGATTGAATAAGTGTATGAATGGCTCCTATGTTTGAGTAGTCCCACATCATGGGATTATAGGGAAGAGGCAAGGATTTATACTTGTTTCTAAGAAGTCATGTTGGGGCCTTGGGCTCCCAATACATGCATTGTTGTGAGGAGGGAGACCATGCATCATGACCACCACACGCGCGCGACCGACCGACTCGACTCGACCCGGCCCGGTTCGGTTCGGTTCGGTTTGGGCTTGGGCTTTGTGGTGTAGGCACTTATATTTTTGGACCATAAAACTTAGTTGTTTTCGAACCGTTTTTTTTTTTGGAAAAATTATTTTGTGCACCGATATTTATTCTGCAACGGAAAAGTTTTGCAACGGTAAAATAATTAATCCCCCCGAAATTTAGCAGATCCGATATTTTCTCCCAAAACCTAATTCTCGTTCTATATATACTATTTTATCAGACACGAGAAAAACACCGAATTTTATTTTCTCTTCTTCTCAGCCGCCATTAAAACTTCTAAGAAATTTCGAGCAGTATTTTTCCCGAAAGTGCAAATCTGCACTGATTTGTTTGTGCAAGCGAATCAGTTACTATTTTAGAGGCTGTTTTATCCTAGAGGCGGCGGCGAAGGAACGAATTGGTTTGCACCTCTGACCAAATCGCCGAATCGTCTTCAAGAAAGCGACCTAGTCCGCGACTCAGCCATTGTTTTCCAACAGACTATATAGGATGAAATGAACAGTTTTTTTCTCACTTCTCACTAAATTAAATCTTATACCCCTCTCGTAAATAAGTTAAAAAAATGAAAATTTTCATCCACTGAACTCAATTTAATGAGCAGTAGGCACACACAAATATGTATATAAGAGTATATTTGATGTATTCAAATTTATATGCACCGCTTGTACATTACACTTGCACTTGATATAAGCGAATGTATTCAATACATTAGTGTAATACATAGAAGTTAAAATTAAATATGAATATTTCATTTTATCAATTAAAATAAAATATTGATTTTACTTAAAAGAAACGTGGAGACGTTCTAAATGAATTTAGATTTCATATGTTTATTAAAGATCTAAGATGGATTAAAAAAAAATTATAAATTTATCAAATTCTTCCATTGCAGGTTGATCTAGTTCCAATAGAAACTGTACAAATGTTCAAAAATGCCGAAGCATAGCTAAATATAATTTTTTTTGTATAGTGCAATGTCATTGTCTTAACATTACATTTACTAAAAGCTGATTTTACAGACATATTCGAATTTTTCCTAAAAGAAAAACGAGATGAGTAGATAGTAAATTAATTATTTTTTCATTGGTTTTCCTCCGTTTTTAACATGTTCATCTATAAATTGTAGAGGAATGAAAAACATGCTATTAATTATCGAAAACTCTTAACTATCTATCTATATAATAATTCCCACTAATCTTTAATGATTACTAATTGGTCTGACCGTAAAACACCCAAATTGCCCATATTTATCAAGGTCATTTAACTATTCCAACCTTTGGTCCGACCATGAAATACCGAAATTGCCCCTCACTTTTTAAATATCACCTAATACTCACTACTTTTGGCTCTTGTGATGTTTAAATTAATAGTGTTGGATTCACAACAATTTATAAGAATATATTACTTATTATTTCATAATATACTATTCACAAGTTTTGGCAGAAAAATTTAAAACTAACTAAAATGACTCTGCATAATTGATTGACTAAGTTGATTTTCTCAATATTTATAATTTTGCTTATATGTGATAGTATATACCCATTACTTATGAATAATTCCTACTGACATATTCATTCTTGGTGATTAGTTGAAGTAAATAAGAAATCAAATAATACTATGAATAAAGGGATATTGGTTTTCCATTGCTTAATTTCAACAGATAAGCTTTAGCATAAATGCCTATATATTAATCGGTCAGCAACTGAATGTTTTCCATTGCTTAATTTTAAATATAATACTATGGATAAACGGATATTTTCCATTGC
The DNA here is from genome assembly GCA_030737875.1 of Allium sativum. Taxonomy (NCBI): domain Eukaryota; kingdom Viridiplantae; phylum Streptophyta; class Magnoliopsida; order Asparagales; family Amaryllidaceae; genus Allium; species Allium sativum. The sequence goes on from CM060922.1 coordinate 69,086,694, forward strand.
TTAATTTCAAGAGATAAGCTTTAGGAGAAATGACTATATATTAATCTAAGATGGAAAGTGTAAAAAAAGAAAAGTTGCATAAATCACTGGGAGATGAATATATCGATTAGGATTAGTTAGGAAAGAAGTAAAAAATCTTAAGATTTTCTTTCCTTTTTGATATGACCTCAACATTTACTTACATTACATTTAAATGGCAATTGATTTCCCATAAATTAGGGGAAGACAATGAAGAGGCCAAGTAGGTGACGTATATCTCATGGTGGATACATCTCATAGTAGATACAACAATGAATTTTTTTCTCACCGTTGATTTTATCCTTCTCATATATTTTCATAACACGTTGTAATTTGAATCCTCAATAGACTTCCTTAGCCAGTCAGTAACTGAATGTTTCATACGTAGGCTTCTAATCTGCATACAAATATTTATTTCATTTATACTTACAAATTAATTAATTTGCATCTATTAAAATTTGATTTTTGATTGTAGTCCGCGATGATGAAAATCATTTGAATATGATTAGAATACTTGATTTTTATTCTACAATTGATGACATTACTACAGGCCATGAGACTTTGAGGGTGAATGTGGCATATGGCGGCAGTAGAAAAGCTTTGTTGAAAATTAAGGTAAAGGTCACCTAGATGTGAACGTTAGTACTGATCTAATTTAACACTATTATTTTATATTTTTAGTTTCAGTACCTTTATATTGAATATGTAATGGTTTTATTCTTTCTTAACTTTCTATGCACTAGATGTACTGCAATAGAGATTTGCTAACAGGGTCGTGCTACTTAATCCTTAAACATCCATGTTGTTTTCCATGTTAGTTAAAAAGGCGTTACAGTTCAATATGCTGTTTGGATAGTTCTAATATTATTGGTTAGCAACCACAATATTTCCGTTACAAATCAATTTATTTGCTTTTGACATTTTTAAAATGCATAAAATATCTTATAACAAAATAGGTGATGAATTTAAAATTATGTTAATATCAAAAGGCCAATATTCCTTCTTTATCTTTATTATACATAAAAAATTTTGTGTAGTAAGTGCGATATTTATGGAATATTTTTCTAACACTACACATATTCTGGTTCCATTTTACATACTAACCTCGGAAAATCCATCAAACATGAAAAATAAGTATATTTAAAAATTGCCCATATCATATTTGGTAAAGTTAATAGTATTATGTTGTTGATGGAACTAAAGTTTATGTCAATTTTACTTCTAAGTCTTTAAAGACAATTAATATTGCAGTGGAAAAATCTTACATGTTGATAAGCTTTAAGATATCACGTTAAAGTAAGGACCTTTTCACTGTTCTAGCTTCAATTACTTCCAAGTTAAAGAGTTTCCTTTGGTGAAATCTCACTCATCGTTTAAAGGTGTTAGCTACTTTTCCCAGTAATCCACTTAGCATGTGCACATATGCTTCTTAATTATTTCATAGCCTTTTGTTGATTAATGTATAAGCATTTAAACTCAACTATTATTTTTACTCTGGAAATAAATCCGATTTGGATATATAGTCAAAGCATTGTGCTAAGAAAATAAATTTTAATCCATTTCTATTCAATACTCTCTTTGGACCGTAAATTAAAAATATTGAAAAAGCTTTTATTTGATTCATTGGCTTTATTTCAAATTTGCATTTGGCTACAATGTGTATGTAGTGTTTGTATAACTAAAAGTGTGATAATTTCTGTAGCTATATTTGCATATATTAGGTGAACTCCCAGGATATGAACCAAGCGTACAAAGTTTTTTTTAAGGATATCCTCTTCTTTCCACATTGTACCCAAGTATGGAAGTTTTGATTTGTTGACCTTAATACTTATTTTAAATGAATATGGCATATTTGATAGTTGGTGCATATGGAAGCCAACTTGAAATCATGCTATTTATAAATAAATAAATATCCTTTTACTAAATGAAGTTGATTAAGCAATTGCTTAATTTTGACTAATATTTACCTACAATATATGTACTATTTCGTTAAAAATTGAATGTCTATCTTTATTCTTTATTCTTTCTACTTAGTTATTCTTTCTGCTTACTATATATATATATATATATATTTATATCTTAAAAAGTGGATAATGCGATTATTATTTTTATGCTCCTTTTTTAATTCATTGTTTAAAATGCTGATCTTTCCGTAAGTCGACCACAAAATCTAAAATTATCAAATTTGAGACAAATTTTCATATAAAATATGTGTGTGTATATGTGGGACATACCTACTTCATCTGCCACTTTCAACTATTATACTGTTTTTTTTCTTCATTTGAGGTGATTTCTACCGTTGCACCATTTCATACTGGTTTTTATTTCATCTGAGGCAATTTCTATGGTTGAACACATTTCACATTGGAAGTTATATTAAATACTTCAGGTAAGTCTTACTTATGAAGATTGGAAATAGCAATAACAATACATACTTTAGGTAAAATTGTTATTTTGATTGTGACTTTTGGTTTACAGGCTTGCAATTATGGTTTAAATTGGTTTAGGTGATGTTGTTATGCGTAGAAGTGTGTTGTAGAAAGTTGGAATATTAAAATTGATGTAGACATCTAAGCACGTTTAAAACCATTAAGTAGGCTTTGTATATTTATAAATAATAATATAAAACAACTATCATTTTGTATAACTGCAGGAAGTAAGTACATCAATGTCAGAGGATTAGAAGAAATTGAAATGGAAAACGCAACATAAAAGTTTTGAACTTTGATGCATCACATTAAATGTTAATAACCCAGCACTTAACGTGCAAGGTATTAGTTGCATTTTCATTAATTGATTTGTATATTTTGACACAATATCTAATATTTTGATTATTCATTTTGTATACAAATTATTCAAATTGCTAATGTGTTCAAATGATATGGAGAGCAGAGATGGATGAGCACAATACTGTCTAGCAATCCCAAATATTATCGTCTACAACATTCATGCATAATCATGATTTTAGTACCATATCAGGATCTTAATTTTATTATATTCCACATCCTCTGTCGTTATCTTTATTAGCTCATGTTGTATTGTTCATATTCATATTGTTCGCACATCTTCTAATAAACCAGAATTGTGTTCAGTTATAATAGAATCAATATGCGCATAGATGATAATGAATCCTTTAGTTAAGCCATCATGAAGCATTAATTTATAACTGTATATATATTTATTTCCCAAATTAATATTTTGAATTAGAACAAAGAGAAATAAGGTACAAACAAACATTAATTCTCTATTAAGTTTAAACTAGAATATATAAAGTAGAAAATTTAGAACAAGTAAATTAGATTATATTATGTTATGTGAGTCAGAAAATATAGTGTTTTTCGACTGCAACTATATATTTTTTCTTTCTAATTTAGGTAATATTGACTGTGTAAAAATAAGAGAATGCAGCAATGTCCTATCGCCTGTGTATCAAATTAAAGAAAAAATATATAGTTATGCAATTGTAGGGAATCCATTTTTGGGCCAAATTTGAAACATTTCACTTAAGCACGTTAACTATATTTTAGACATAGGACATTATTGTTATAGAAGGTGTGCAAATTAAATTTGATACATTAACCATAGAAACAATAAACTGTTTAATTTTTTTCAAGTTGATACATCAACATTTGGTCCAAAACGTGAGGTATTGTTTAATTGTGTGCATACCTTTTAGTTTTATCAACTATCTTACACTCGATAGATACATGTCCTACAAATTGAATTGTGAACATTGTATATTCTAGCTTGGGTGCTATTGTCTTTCGATAAATTTGAATATTATTATGATTTATGGGTTGAATAATTAAAAGCATATGTGACGTCGACAAAGGGTTTCCCGTTCAAATAAATAAATGAAAATGCACAAAAACACATCATCAACCATTAAAACAAATTCTATATCGCAATTGCATATTTAAAAATGCCATTTCTCAACTCTCTTTCGTTTATCTCATATTTTAATTTCACTTTTGCTCCACTGGTATTACCTACCTAAATGACTGGACGATTATCATTTTTTTCTAATCGGTTTTTTATAAACATTCGGTCCTCGCACGTCATGAACATTAATGTAATAAGATCTTCACCACCCATTTATTATTCAATGCTACAACCTCAATATATATCCATGTATTAAATGACATGATACTTCATCCTATCCCTTAGTTTAAATAACTTGATAATCTCAATACACTCAATCCACGGCAAAATTATTGTTGCGTGAACAACATGACAATTAATTATTGTTACTGCATAAATTATTAGATGGATAACAAAACAATTAATCAAAATAATCATTCATGATAAAATTATTTTTGGATGAACAACAGAATAATTTATTATTGTTGCTGCATAAATTATAATATTTAAATATATATAAAAAACTATTTAATATTAATTACAATACTTTTTTTTTAATATTTAATCATTACAATTTTTTTTTCAATAACATAAATTTTAATGCCTAGCAAAGCGGACAAAAAATACTAGTAGTTTATAAATTCCCTTATTGAGCAGATTATTGGTCTTCATTATAGTATCATCCGCCCCATCATTACCAATCTTCATGTTGTCAAAAGCATCCGAAGAAGTGATTCCTAACACCATTACTAAAAAATAGCATAAAATTTTATTTTACACACTTTCTAATACCAACATTTTAAGGACTATCAAATTCATTATTTTCATTTTTTTTATACGGCGAACAACTGTTGGCAATGCCGTTCTTTTCGACGATCAACCACCGAATAACAGTAGTTCGATGATTAGTGATTGTGAAAAACGATGTTGGTCGACGATTGTTGGCGATGCAAAACAGTTTTGCATGGTGGTTGATTGTCGTATGAAATGAATTTGGTATTTGGAAATACATAAAATTTATTAGATTGATTATTTTTATCCATAGTATTAGGAAATACTTTTATGATTGCTTTTAGCAAAACACTTAATTTATCCTAATTCATTTTCCCATGTTGCATTGCTTTGATTTACATTTACAGTTTAATTTGGGGTTTGCTTTGGTTTTTTTAACCGATAAAATCAAGGTTAAAAATTAGATCAGCAAAACACTCTATGTGAGAGAGAAATGAATTTTGATAGTTCTCTCATCCACAAATGAAATAATGAAAACAGCTGCTAATTAGTTTACAAAATACACAGAACTACATTCTACCTCAACCCAGTGAGCCGTTGTACATGTCCGTAGCACCAGCCCAGCCCAACCAGGATATCAAACCCTCTTTTTTACGGATCTCATCTCCCTGTAGCCTTCTTCCTAGTCCGAAGACTGGAGCTAAAAGGATTCTGCAAATTCTGTTTTCACGCTCTGCAATCTCCATCTCGTATTCAATCAGGTTGTGCCGTCGTTATTCCTTTTACGATTTAAGCTTATGTATTCGTTCTTGTTTGGATTTAACTAAATTGATTAATATTGTTTTTCACTACCCGGCTCTGATTTGCTGGTATGAAATTTTCGTCGTGCTTGCAGAATATATCGTGATTTGTATTCGACTCTATGGTTATAACATATTATTTTATTTTAAGGAAAAAGGGGAAAAGTAAAAAAGCTATTTTGAAGCAGTTAAATCAGAAAATATAAAATGAGATTTGCTCTATCGCCTATCAGTGTTTTATTAAACTTGTTACATACTTACATTCTCTTATCAATATTTTACTTTATGCATGCCGTTGAAGGAAAATAGTATTTGCTTACTTCGCTACTATTTAACCAAAAACAGTTAGAATAATGTATGGTGTTAAAGGCTGGCATTTTGTAATTGATGGTTTATATCCTTGATTAACATTTGCTTTTGTCCCCTTATCGAAGTTTACAGTTTTTTTTTTTTTTTTTTTTTTTTTTAAAATGACCGTTCATTCTCTACAATGGATGATCAATAGGTATAGCACAATCCGTTCATTCTCTACAATGGATGATCAAACCTCAATGCCAATTATTCATGATGATTTGATCAGCAGGCTTCCAAATGACATGATCTGCACCATACTGTCTTACCTTTTCGTAGACGAAGCCGCAAGAACCTCCGTCTTATCCAAAAGATGGCGCAAGCTTTGGCTCCTTTCTCCGATCAATATCTCCGATGAATCCATTTTCAACAATTCCCGCACTTGCTCCAACCCAAAAGGATATTATGGATCCCATTACTTTCCTTGGATTATGAGCACTTTATCTCACGTTCTATCTACCCATCCAGGCCCTATCCAGTCGTGTTTCTTTGACCTACCGTTTTGGCTTAAAAACATCCATACCGTAGTAGGCTTCCTAAGAATCCTAACCCAAAAAGGCATCAGAAATCTACGGATCTTCTGCCATAATTTAGAACTACCTTCCTTTGTTTTGGAATGTGAAACCCTTGTTGAAGTCATGTTGATTCATGTAGGGTTACCTATTCAACCAACTTCCTGTGCAACAGTTTTTCCAAAAGTTAGGAAGTTGTCGGTGGTGTTAGCTGATATTGATCGTGGACCTTTGTTGGACTTGCTTGCTTCAACACCAATCACCGATATGCAAATAATGGGTTCTTACGGTATTACTAGGTCAGTGGTTGTAAAATCTTGCACCTTAAGGAAACTTGATATTTGCGATGATAGTCAAGCAATGGAGGAGGTTATTATTGAGGATGCACCTAATCTTGTGTGCCTCGATGTGTGTAGTTACTCATGTTGTAGCAAAATTATGATTCTAAATGCACCGAAATTAAAGGAGCTGAGATGTGTTGACATGAACAGAATGATGTTCCAAGTAGGAAGTTATCAGTTCAGTTGCAGTCATAAGGTTCAGTTGCAGTCATAAGGTAATGCATGTATTCCAAAAATTTCTTCTTCATATATATTTGACATGTTCACATTTATGTTGTCAATGCCATCAACCAATTTTTAATGAAACATATGGATGGGCCTGGTTGTGTTAATTTGATGAAAAATATGCATGGCTTGCTTGCAGTCATAGTGCATTATCATTATCAAACCTTGGCTGGATAGTGCATGTATATGTAACTTTGGTGTTTGTATGTACAGGGGATAAAAATAAGTGGTAGGGAGACGTGCCTGCCTAGCTTACAGGCTTTGGCCATAGAAGTAAATATGAATTGGCAGGCAAAAGCAATTCCTTACTTGCTGAAATGTTTCCCTTGCTTGCAAACCTTAACTATCGAGGTAACCTACTCACATGCTCTCTGCTTCATGTACCATCATCATTATTATTATTGTCATCATCATTGTTATTTTGAAATTAGATATTTTATATACAAGTTTAAATAGCATGTAACATACTATAAGTCAAGTAGGCTCGACTCCGCATGACGGTAATCGAACCCGTGATCTCTTGCATCATGTCTAAGTGTTTTAACCAGCTTGGACGGGATGCTTGTCTTTATGTACCATTATTAATTGTACTCTCCCATAAAGCTTTGACTCAGCATTTTGCTAACATTCAAAATTGTTTACTTGTCAGCTTGTAAACTTTGAAATTAGTGCTTGTTATCCTTCCTCCCTCTCCAACAAAGAAGAAAATGAAGGCGCCAATGACGATGATGATGGTATTGTGTTACATGATGATGGCACTAATGTTCATAGGACAGAGCTAAATTTCAACCACCACATGAAACATGTGAAATTAGAAAATTACAAAGGAAGGCAGAAGTATTTGGATTTTGCTTGTTTAATTGTTTCAAAAGCTGAAGCGCTTGAGAAGATCACCCTCGTTTGTACAAGGAGGTCCTCCTTTCAAGAGGTGAAGTCCCCTGATGAAGAAGAGTGGATGGAAACACATAGACCAGCGCTCTTGCAGAATAGAGCTTCCAACAACTTACAAATAGCGTTTCTCAAGGATAATAGCTAATCAGCGCGTTGGTTTAGTAGATATAACCATGATAATATTCTACTTTCAAATGACTTGTTAGCTGATCATGCTGTCAATGGCATATTTTGTGTGCATACAATTATCTATTTAAGTTTTATTTATTTATTTTTTGTTAGCGGTAGTTTTATGATTCTTGTAGAAATTTTTATTTAATTTGAAGTGTACTGGAATCAAACTTTGAATTCAGACTTTCGAGCACTCTTTTGATATTGAAAACTTATCAGTTTTTCATTTGTGGAAAACAATATCAAGTCTTTCTTCTGGTGCAAGATTAAAAGAGCTTGGAAAAAAATAGCATTTTTCTATTTTGGCTTGGTTTTTTTTTTTTTTTTTTTTTTTTTTTATTCTACGAATAGACCATATTTTTAAATAATTGCAATTGTAGCTTCTTTTTGGCCAACTCAGCGCTGAGTTGGCAAAAAAGGAATTTTATTACGGCCACAATCAATGATTGCATCCCGAAAGGTTTTTTTTTTTAAAAAAAAAAAAAAAAAAAAAAAAAAAACTAGATGGTCATTCTATCTTCTCGTCATTCACCCTCCTTTTTAAAACATCCCATAAATCCCTAAAACCGAAATTAAAACCTCAATGATTTTCAAGTAATTTCAACTTTTAAATTAAACATGGCAAGTTCTTCAACACAGGAGTAAGTTACGGGTAATTATCTCTATAATTTTTGTGTGTTTATTTAGGTTTTTTTTTATTTTTCTTGTAATTTTGTACACCGATGGTTTATAGATGCATATAGTTGATGTGTTGTTTATATATATGTAAAATAGTTGATTTCGTGAGAGTTTTGTTGAGATTGGAAAATGTGGTCATTTGATTTGGAGAGCGTTTTCTTGTGGTTTGAAAAGACATTTAAAGTCTGTTGTGGAGAATTGAAGATTGGTAATCGACTTCATAATGTTGAATTTGTGTAGAATTGAAGATTGGTAGGTTTGTATTTGTTTTAGTGGAACCTAGTACTAAATTTGTTAGCATTGAATTATTGTAGAGTATGCAGAGATGACGCCCGGACCTGTAGATGGTAGCGTCTTATATTTAAAGGCACAACATCGTTCAAATAAACCGGAGTTGATGGCGGTAACCAAAACTCACCATTCAATACTAGTTAGAATATAGAGCTCTAGAATATATGTGCGTGTTAACTAATCAAAAATTCACTCTTGTTATTATGTGCCGGCTCAAAATTGCAGTTGAAACCATCGAGCACTCATCGTCCTTAAAGTTGGTAACTTCAAAACGTGCCCGTGTTAGAGCTACTTGATCGAACGGGTTTTCTCTTGATACATCGCCTTGGATCCATACAAATTGACCGCCATCATATAACGGCTTTAGTAAATCGATGGAGACCGAAGACATCGTCATTTCACCTTAGATGCGGTGAAATGACGATCACATTGGCGGACCTGGCGATTTTGCTTGGCTTACCCATCGATGGTCGTCCATTCACCACTCCTGAATGCGATGATTATGCGGAAATGTGCGAGAGTTTGCTAGGCCTATCTCCTCCAGGAGTTGAGTGGCACGGGCCCGAGATGATTACTATGTCGTGGTTTAGGCAACAATTAGCCGATGACATTCCTAAGGATGCTTCTCAAGAACAAATGGAGCAGCGTGCGCGGGCCATTATCCTTCACATTATCACTTCTCGTTTGGTTTGCGACCATTCGAAATCTCGTGTTTGGCTTAGATGACTACATTACTTGGAGGACTTCAATTTATGTCGTGAGTATGCTTGGGGTAGCGCTGTTCTTGGTTTCACATATGCGGAGCTAACACGGATAGCTTTGGGGCGGCTCGATTCCGTTGGAGGTTGTCTTACATTGGTGTAGGTATTACATTTTCTAGTTTTCTTTTTTCAGGGATATTTCCTTTATCGTTGCGTCCTATGTTTTATAATAATTGTACTTGTCTACAGACGTGATCTTGGGCGTATCTCCCCGTTGGGAGAGTAACTATGAAGAAAGCGCATGTTTCATTGCCTTTTGCTTCGAGGTAATATTACTAAAAGTATAAATTGAACATAGTTTTTTTTTAATTGCGGAAGAAAGTCTTTAATTTAATGTTTTTAATAGGTGGGTTGGGCCGAAGAGCTCGTTGTTCACGCCTAGACACAACGTTTCGTTCTATCGTAATGAGTTAGACGTACTCGATTACGACGTTGTTTCCTGGACCCCCTACACCGAGTCATTTGCTAATCTACCACCATTGTGCGTTGCTTCAATCCAGCTTTGGCAAGCACGCGTGCCGCTAATTCCCGAGAACCCACCGCACTACATGATTGATGCCTGAGACAACGCGGCCTATCAAGCGGCAGTCAATACATGGAACAATCGCTTCGACTTTGTCCAAGAGAAAAGTGCGGCACCGGTATCCGATTTGGCGTACTACACATGGTATTGGTACATCACGCGGCGGTATATTATTATTTCCATAGATCCGCCTTTAGATGTTCCTCAAGGCGATGAACCTTACATCCCAAGAGCGCCGCTTGAGCGTAGTCTTGTATGTACATTTTTTTACACATGGTATTTTAACACAAACGATATTTGAAAGTACGTGCTTACAATATGTGTATTGCAGACCGATGCAATTTACCATACATCCGCGTTGGTTGAGGAGTTATCGGCGGAGATGCCGGAGACGTCAAAGGTCATGTGCATGAGAATTAACCGCATTCTTCAGTCGATTTTGAGGAAGAACATTCTTGCACGACCACCACCGCCTCCAGTTGTTCCTGTTCGTAAGTCCGCACGAAAAGACAAAGGGAAAAGATCCGCGACATCTTCTCAGCCGTCCCAAATTGAGTTCGTGCCCGGTCCTTCGCAGCCAACCCAGTCGCCGGGGGCAACTCAAAGGAATCCCAGGAGAAAAGGAAAAGTTGTGGCACATAAGAAAACTGGATGTTAGTCATGACATTTGGATTTGTTCTAAGTTGGCATTTAGACTTGTTTTAACTTTATTTGTGTGAACTGGAAAGTATTAGTAAAAGTATGACTCCGCCCAGTCACCGTAAATACCTTCAATTGCTTTGCTTAATGCCCTCCACGCCTTTGTATAACCAAATTTTACAAATAGTTGTTCCTGTATTAAAACTTGCACTGTTCCAGGCGTAATACTCAAATCCGCTTTCACAAACGGCATGATCTTCGAAACCAAAAAGTCGACGTTGCTTGTTTATGATTAGAGTTCACTGTCTGATTTACACAACTATGTTCATTTGGGTATTTTTTAATAACCCACAGACCTTTCTGCGGTTTTTTAAAATCTATGGCATGTATTCTCCACGAGCAGTTGGGATCCATGTTGCAAATAGCAGTGTATTTCTTTTTGTTCGACCTGATCAGCTTAAACGAAACTGCTTGCAAAATCGACCATTCACTTAACTGTTGAAGGAGTTTGCTTTTGCTCTCAAACATCATACCTACTTTGAAACCATTTTGAACGCAGGACGATGAGAAAACTTCGTTGTTGAATTGCATATTTGCAACCACGGATCTAGCTATCATTTATGCATTGCATAAATCATCATCTAATGGTATCTCAAACTCTGGCACCTCCTCATCACTATCTTCGGCCGCGTTGTCTTCGCCTCCCAAATCAAAATTTAGGGGAGCATTGTTTACTCGCATTACATAAACCTATGTCGTATCATTATCAGGAATGCTAACAACGGTCATGCTGTCAAGTGAAGGATCTGGATTTACCTCTCTCAAATCTGGATCATCTGGTTCCATGTCGACATCAGGAATATTTGGTTCAACGTTAGATTCTGCTTCGGTGGCTTGTGTCGGATACCTGTAGTACGCAAGCGGCAAATTCTGAAGTACATTTAATATACTACATAAATCTATAGCAATAACACTAATAACTTACTGTTGGGTCATCTGATACATTTCGGTGGGCATTGGCTGCATGGGCGAACAATGGTAACTTGTAGATGGTCCGGCGATAGTTTGTGTCGTGAAGTAATTCGGAACAAAACTGAAATATACACATTTTTTATTGTCGTACACAAGACAATGGTAATATTGTGCAGTAGGAGAATTCTAAAGTTCGAGTTACCCATGAGTTATATTTGGGACAGTTTCCTGCATCGGATATGGATAGCCAGGTAGCGATGGTTGATGCAAATTCACGTACGGATTAAACCCAAAACACATTAGTTGTTGCTCATACGTGGGAACACTCATAGCCGGATACGGATAACAAGCTGCTTGAGCCGATACCACTGGAGTTGCATGTGGCTCTGTCGAAAACCTCCGCTCTTTCATTACAAATAACTCAATAGATTTTGACATGGAGGACAACATAATTTCAACGTCGTCGTCGTCTTTTATTTTAATTGTCTTGGATCTGGAATCGGTCAGCCAATTGCAAACTAACTCAATGTCAAACTCATCCGTCTTAATTTTACTACATTTATACACAGCCTGCTTCAATTGTAAGAAATTTGACCCTTTTAAACCTTTTGCCGGTTTGCTAGATCCGCCGTTATATATTCCGCATTTATGTTCATTAACAACCAATTCTCCATCGTAATAGCATATAGTTCCAATATAATTTGGCGCCATTCCGTTCTATTCTAAAAACAAATTAATTTTAACTTAGATGGGTAAAATACAAATAACCATAAAAACCAAATTCATTCCTTTCGATAATCTCCCAATAGCCAAACTTGTTTACTCTTAACTTTGATCTATAATCAACTTGGATTTTGATATTTTTTTTAGGTTTAGAAGTTTATGGTTTTTGGGTTTTGAGTGTGAAATGGGTTATGTTGGTAAATGAGAGATGGAAAAGGGCTATCTGCTTTAAAAAAAAACAAAATCTTTCGCGGCGCAATCCATGATTGCACCCCAAATTCTTTTTAAAACTTTTAGCACTGTCGCAATCTATAATTGCGCCAGTGTCCACGTGGATAGGCGCAATCCTTGATTGCGCCAGTACATAAAATCCATTTCTGGCCAACTCATCGCTGAGTTGGCCAAAAGGAGGCTAAATTTGCAATATTTTCCAAAACTGGCATATTCGTAGAATAAAAAAAACCGGGCCAAAATAGAAAAATGCTCTGAAAAAATGTACTTTAGGACTTGTCTACCGGTGCTACGTAAGGCATCTTGTTTGTTGGTTCAATATTTGATCAATGTTATCATGGCTTTAATTCAGGTCATATTTTAAATTTTAAAAATACAAATAGTAAAGAATAAATGTAAGGTACAAGAAGAAAGGAGTAAGCCAAACAAAATTAGCTAAAATAGGAAAATAGTGTAAAGGACAAAAATAAATAAAAAATGTCATTTTGTTTAAAGGGACGGGTTGGCTCAGGTCTAGTTTTGGTAAATACAAAAAAGCTCGCTCTCTTGAAACTTTATAAATTAGGTTTCTGTTTTTCTAAAATTATCGAAAAAATCAAAAAGAAAAGAAAACAACGTAAAAATTACCAAACTTTAAATTCTATTCAATACATAATCATCATCATATTCATGTAAGAAAACTACCAAAATAAAATAAACAAAATATGCACAATCCAACGAATTTCAACAATTTTCTTAAAGTTGCTGACATTGCAGTAATTATACCAAAAGAATTACAGATTTTCATGCAAATATTCATTCAAATATTCATGTATTGCAGAAAAATCAGTAGAAAAGTGATAAAAAAATGCATACAAATGAAAATATATTTCATTTCTAGTAAATTGCAGCAAATTATGCAATTATTTGCAATATTTTGTAGACATTTCTACAACTTTTTCACGTACTTACATCATTTACACTGCACTGCAAGATAATTGCTGATATATCAGCAATTATATATAAATAATTATAGACATTGCTGCAATTATTCATCCCCCTTTCAATATATGCATGTACTGTCTGAAGTGCCATTATTCACAAAAATTGATGTTACTTTAGCCTTTTTTGGTGCAGAATTCTTCTATAAATATCTTTAATTGTTTTTTATTTTTTATATAGCAGCGCAAAAAATAGGGACTCGTTTTACATATAAACTTACACAAGGATGTGCGATGAATTAAAATTTAAAATAAAGATGTGCACCTAATTTCCATTTGTTTAAATTTCGTGAATCAGAATAGTAGTAAATAGTGTTACACGCTGTTACAAGAGCACAATAATATAACACCCCGCATTTTTTATTAAATAATTAAATAAACTAAAAAGTTTTTAGAATTTAGTCACGGAATTAGCATCAATGTGTCCATGACGATTTTCTGATCAATTTAGACATACAGTTTACATAAAACGGACTTAATACGAAAAATATATCTTTAATTGAAGTTTTAGAACAAACATGAAAAAAGATATAAAAGGAACACTAATAAGAATAATAAATACAAATGTTTTTAGTCTTGTGAACAAAAGGCTAAGAAGGTGAGTTGGTGGAGGCATGTCTCTCCAATGTGAGTGATGCAAGTACGAGTCCTGCTAACGTCATAATTCTAATTTTAGAGGGACGACTAAACAAATACATATTCTAAGATATACACAAACACACACATACATACATACAAAAACAGTTATACATACATACATATATATATGTATGTGTGTGTCTATATATATATATATATATATATATATATATATATATATATATAGAGAGAGAGAGAGAGAGAGAGAGAGAGACACACACACACATATGTATGTGTTGATATGTTTTGACAGCATAAGCAATAAGGAAGCCCAAATAAAATATTATTTCTAATGTCACAGGATATGACTAATTAGTTAATCTATCAAAATCCAATATGGGTTCATTGGAACCATATAAACCCATACTTAGAACTCCTATTAAGAGAAAAATGGAACTCCCCGCAGTGTACAAAATAAACTTTGTAGCCGAGTACAAACGTTTCTTTCCTCCCCACATAGATATAAGTAAGTAAACAGGAATTAATTCTAACTCCCACATGATAAAAAAAAGGTAAAAGATCTCTAGAAGAAAATAATCCTATTTGACCACTGTACATTGCTAACATAAGGAAATAGAACAATCGTGAATTTCGAGTAACAGGCTAAGCTGCTAAAGTAGCTAAAATACTGATAGATCCTATTAATAAAATGGGTCCTATGGAAAGTCCGTCGATTCCCAGTCTCCAGTGAAAATTGAAAACATTTATCCATTAAGCATCCTCTTCTAATTGAAGTATGTGCGTGTAATATATAAATACATATATACACACACGCGCACACACACACGCACACGCACGCACGCACACACATTTTTATATATGTATATATATATATATATATATATATATATATACGAATAAGAAATTCAAAAAGTAACTTGCAACCAATCAAATTGAGTAAGAAATAAATGACGGTATAACGCTGTTTGAACTTTGAAATGAAATGAAGATTGTGCGTAAATATATACGCATAAATTCAAAATTCAAAATTAAAGTGTAGTTTAAGTGCAGAAAGTAATAAATGTATAATTAATGAAAAATGGACAAGAAGATAGTTGCAGTTAAATTAGAATATATATTAAAAGGAAGAAATAAATGAATTGATGACGTTAAAATGACATTAATTGAGCAGCTATTAAAGGACAAAAATTTGAAGAGTAATACACATATGTATGCAAAAAAGTTTGAAATTCAAATGTTGGATACACACTATAAACGCAAGAAAATAATTTATATAGTAATATTTGACAATAAAAAAGAAATGTTACTAATAACATTAAACAAGAAATTAATATAGGCAAAAATTAACATTAATGGCCCAGGTCATTTAACGCTATATTTTTCCACTTGTATGTTTCGAATTTTATTTTTATTTAACTCGACAAACCAGAATCTCCTGTACACCTATAAATAGACTAGCATGGTGTAACGATACGGATTTTTCCCAGACCTAATCGATCGCAAAATCGACCAAGACCGTCCAAATCCCACATACGTTAACTTTGGAAATACAACACATCGGAACAACAACAGAAGACTTTTATAAAACATTGTAATAATGTTACATCAGAGTACAAAATATCAGAGTACATCGAATAATATAATAATACAACGGAAGATAAATTATAATAAATTTTAATACATTGCAGCGGAAGACTATATATGCTCTGGACACAGCTTTAAGCTTCAATCCAGGATCCTGCTCAAAAGATAAATATCTGGAAGACAAGCTACTCGACTGCCTGTGTGGAAATATGGGCACCCGAGTATGCCAGTGAAACAAACTACAGGTTAGTCATGGGACTGGTATGAGAAATCTAACTTAACTAATCTAATAATAAGGCTAATCACAGGACCACGCCGCTAACGCGGAACGAGTTTACTCCATTGGATTATCAGTGCATAAATTAAATAACTTGTTAAACAACGCAATGCTTTTTAGAAAAATGAAACCATTATAAGACTCAAGTCCCATCACACAATGCAACGCATACCGAAGGATAGAGTTTTATCTTATAATGGTCAAAAAATGCTTGATACGATAAAAACGGATTTGATATTATTACTAGTGTATATATGTTTCAAAAACAGTTTCAATCATAATGTATCAATCATAGACAACATGGGTACCATATATCATGTCGCCATACTAGTTCTACAATCAAAACCAATGGTGTCGTATTGGAAATTGGGTTTCCATCATGAATCGAGGCTAGGGATCGTCCTCTCCGATTCGAGACACTCTAGCAAATGCCTCAGGATTCCCTGCAGTGAACCCTTGGATCTTCAGGGCCGGTCCACACTTAACGTTAGTAGATTAGTTATGCCTAAACACACGCTTCCCAGTTCTTTTGAACCTTTAATATGGCCATTAACAACCTATAAAACCGAGGTACCTCATCATCCACATAAGTAAAAATGTCAGGGCTGGTAAGTCGCTGACACCACTTCTTAGCTAGAAAGAAACGTGTGCACTCCCTGCTGTCCTGATCCCCTTTTTGACTCATACTGGGGTGTGAGGCTCGTGAAGTCACATTATACACAAAGCTACGCCTAAACAGACTATGCTTTGATCATCAACCACAAGGCCCTGCTTTACAACAAAAGCCTTGATCATTTGCATCTTGGCTGCCACATTGACAGTTCACGCCATGCGGTCAATAACTACCAATATATACCCTCTAGGGTGTTAAGCAAGAAAATAAATTCTCCGTCACCAAACAGATATATATTAATAGAAATCAATTTAATTTACATGGAATGAAATCCAATGTCAGACGTGCATCCATTTACTAGTCCGTTTTGGGTCTGAACTAAACCGGAGTCACCTTATTCCTCCCCGTATGTCAATATGAAGGAGAGACGCTCGCATATCCAGACAATTGACAAGTACGTCCGGACAAACTACCACTATTAACCCTTTACTGGAAGCTACCCAATGTCGGGCATCAGTAGTCGTCCATTCGATGTGAAGATCGCTGGTCTTCAATCACCGTCGTTAATTTCTTCGACTTAAAACGTCGTATAATCATTTGAAATGAGATTGAACTCGGTCTTTTCAAATGATTCTCGCATATATATAATTTAAAAACCATTTCATATCGTCCATATTATTTTATAACGATTTATCGCTATTTTTATTTATATAAAAATAGCTATATTAATTCAACGACGCTTCAGGTCGATAGGCGGCCCTGGCGCTGTTTTTTTCAAAATTTGATTTACACATATATCGAAATCTAACCGTTGGATTTCAACAAAATTTATATCGTCGGAAAGATATTCCCAAAGTGGTCCTAACGGTTCTAGTTTTAGGGAAATTCGACGATCAGATCATTCGGTATGATCGTTTAAAATTACGATTTCGAAACGCGAACTACTGCGCGCGATTCGTTTAATTTTAATTATATATATATATATATATATATATATATATACACACACACATATACATATACATATAAATATAATTCGCTCGACGACTTCAAAACCATTAATCGATCAACTAATTTATTTCCACTATGCATTGTTCTAGCGAATCATCCATTCAATAAAAATGTAATTTTTATTGATTAACCAATTTATTTCAACTATGCATATTTTTCATAATTTCTATATACAATAAAAATGTAAAATTTTATCTTAAAACTTTCTATTTCAAACAATGATTGTCTTACATGAATCATGCTTTACATCAAATATTTAAATTTTAATGTTTCCACATTATTATCCAACTATGAATACTTTACCTAATTCCTTCTTTACATTAAAAATGTGAATTTTAATGTTTCAACCATTTTATCTACACAATGAATATTTACATATATTTTATACTTACATTAAAAACGTAAATTTTAATGTTTCAAACATTTTATCTTTACATATAAATTCTAATATATGCATTTACAATAAAAGTGATATTTCATACTTGCATATAAATTCTAATATATGCATTTACAATAAAAGTGATATTTTATACTTGCATATAAATTCTAATATATGTAAGTACAATAAAAGTGATATTTTATACTTTTAATGACAATTCTAGTTTATTTTTGTTTAATCCTTTTCAGATGACCAAAAATGTATATTTTGGTTAAATCCTTTTAAATGACTAAAAATGTATATTCTGGTTAAATCCTTTTAAATGACCAAAAATGTATATTCTGGTTAAATCCTTTTAAATGACTAAAAATGTATATTTTGGTTAAATCCTTTTAAATGACTAAAAATGTGTATTCTGGTTAAATCCTTTTAAATGACCAAAAATGTATATTTTGGTTAAATCCTTTTAATGATTAACATAAATGTTAATTTCAACAATCCAATAAACAAACGATAATTTCATTTTGTATAATGATCATTTTTATTATACAACAAAAATGTGAATTTTTATGCTAACATATTTTCATTTCAATGAATCATATTTAATGATTCATTTACATTAAAAAGTGATTTTTTTTTTGTAAATACATTTTCAAACCATGAATCATATTTAATGATTCATTTACATTAAAAAGTGAATTTTAATGTAAATACATTTTCAAAACATGAATCATATTTAATGATTCATTCACATTACAAAGTGAATTTTAATGTAAATACATTTTCAAAACATGAATGTTTCATAAATCTTATCTTTACGTTGAAACATACTTTACATTAAAATATAATTTTCAATGTTTTCAACATTTCTATCTATAGAATGTTTATTTTATATAAAACATACTCTACATTAAAAATGGAATTTTTAATGTTTCCACTTTCCATTTTTAATGTTTCCACATTTTTCTATACAACGTATATTTTACAAAAATAATACTTTTCATTAAAAATAGAATTTTTAATGTTTTCACATTTTTCTCAAATATCTCATTTCATTCTTACATTAAAATATGATTGTTAATGTTTCAATATTTTATTTCAAACAAATGATAATTTTTCATCTTTTTCTACATATACGATAAAAATGTGAATTTTATCATTAACACATTTTCATTTCTAATAAATGAACATTTTTAATCTTTTCTACATATACGTTTAAAATGTGAATTTTATCGTTAACACATTTTAACATAACATTTTCTATGTTCTTTAATTACAAATAAAAATAGAGTTTTAATGTCATAATATTTTCCTATATTTCCAATGATAATAAAAGGAGAGTTTTAATGTCATAACATTTTTCTACATTTCTAATGACAACAAAAGGAGAGTTTCAATGCGACAAAATGACTAATTTGGTTGATAACTTTCAATACAACAAAATGAAAAATTGGTTTATTAACTTTCAATATACAAACAAAAATGATAATTTGTTTGTTAACTTTTGATGCAAACAAAAATGATGATTTTGTTGATTAACTTTAAATGAAAACAAAAATGATGATTTTGTTTATTAACTTTTAATGCAAACAAAAATGATAATTTTGTTTATTAACTTTTAATGCAAACAAAAATGATGGTTTTGTTTATTAACTTTTAATGCAAACAAAAATGATGGTTTTGTATATTAACTTTTAATGCAAACAAAAACGATGATTTTGTTTATTAACTTTTAATGCAAACAAAAATGATGTTTTTGTTTATTAACTTTTAATGCAAATAAAAATGATGATTTTTGTTTATTAAAATTTCAATGCAAACGCAAATGATAATTTGTGTGTAAACTTTCAATGAAAATAAAATTGAAAACTTTTTAATGCAAATAAAAATGAAAACTTTTTATGTACTTTTAATAAAGAAAAATTTTCATCCTTTCCATTAGAACATGTTGACAATGAAAACAAGTTCTTTTTATTATTTCAATCTTTTTAATAGAACAGTTTAACGATAAAAATATGACCCTTTTTATTTCAAAAAATTTGACATTGAAAATTGTCCTTTTTATTTCAACAAAATTTGACACAGAAAAATGTCCTTTTTATATTTCAACAAAATTTGACATTGAAAAATGTCCTTTTTATATTTCAACAAAATTTGACATTGAAAAATGTTCTTTTTGTTTCAATAAAATTTGACACTGAAAAATGTCCTTTTTATATTTCAACAAAATTTGACATTCAAAAAAGTCCTTTTTATATTTCAACGAAATTTGACATTGAAAAATGTCCTTTTTATTTTTCAACAAAATTTGACATTGAAAAATGCCCTTTTTATTTCAACAAAATTTGACATTGAAAAATGTCCTTTTTAATTTAGGAAAATATGACCATTAAAATATAAACTTTTAAATTAAAAATAAATGACAACCAAAAATGTTTTACTTGTTATAAATCTTTTAATTTAAAAGAAATGGCAATAAAGATGATGTCTTTATATTGTAATCTTGATTTACAACAAAATGAAAACTAAAAGTGAAATCTTTATATTCTTTTTATCGTTTAAAAACAAAATGAAAAATGGAATCTTCTTTATCATTTAGAAACAAAATGGAAAAAAATGCAATCGTTGTTCTTGGATTCAAAATAGAAACAATTCTACATACTTAGATTCAAGCAAAGGGAAATTCTTGCTATACAGGATCAGATTTATCAGACACAAGCTGTACAATCAATCACCAACAACAAACAATATACTTCAATTGCAAACATCACACGTATGATTTAATAAACACATATACATAAAATTCAAACAGCGAGGGATAATATTAAATTTTAAAAATAAATAGAAATCTCACAGTGCTTTGAATTCTGCGCTATTGAGATTTGAAATTTGGCCAAAATTGGATTTGCTCAGAATCAGTTCTAGTAAATTTAGAATTGTAGATCTCGGAAAGATGATTCCAACGGATTTCATTTCATCAAATTCTGATCAGATTTGAGAGAGATATCATTGTTTATCCGTTAATTACAATTTTAAATTAATTAATTAATTAATTGAATACCCTTATTAAAATTATGGTCGTTCTTTCTTCTTCCCGTTTCTCTGTAAACACCGTGAACCCAACATCCCATTTCAAACCTTGAATGACACACCCCCCCCCTCAGGCCGCTTGGCCATGATCCGACACCACCGCTTCGAAGGCCTACGGACGCCGCCCCCCGCCAGGCACCATGTGCAGCTCGGTGGTCTCAACCGCCTCGAAATCCACACCCAACATTGCAACTTTGGTCAGCAAATTCTCCTAATCCCCAACAGTAATTCCCATCTTAACCGTATAGAAATGAAGACCGAAGGAAGTAGTTCAGTATTTGCTTTAGGATTTTAGTCTAATTCGAAGGATACCAGGAGAAATTGAAGAATCAAAATGGGGTAATATCGGCCCTTAGAAGAAGATGGTGGCGGCTGGTTTAAACATTAGGGTTTGTAAAATCCTATATATTTATAATATTTTATTAATTAATTCTATAATTTACAAAATAAAGCCCGATAACTTATGTTAACTCCAAATCTAACCCAACTGATGTTGTCCCTAGCCAAATACCCACGTTCCGGACGAAATAGGCTAGGTCCCGTCAGCCCAAACGAAAATTTTCAATGTGTTTTATTTAATTTAAAATTTAAATCATTTATTTAATTAATTCAATCTTACATTTAAATTCACCAGGGCCACATACTGACTCTAAAAATTATAGAAAAAATATTTCTAGCTTTGTTTTGACGATATGGTCTTAACAAGACTAACTTCATCGAATTCCGAGACCGTTTGAAAAATGGTCATTTTCTGGTCGATCCGATTTGACTGAAACTGTAAAAACACATTTTCTTTTGCCACGCTCACATATTAATCGGAAAATTATGAAAATGGAAACCTAGCAATAATTTGACATTCCGGTTCCAACAAAAGT
Source organism: Allium sativum (assembly GCA_030737875.1). NCBI lineage: Eukaryota > Viridiplantae > Streptophyta > Magnoliopsida > Asparagales > Amaryllidaceae > Allium > Allium sativum. The sequence goes on from CM060922.1 coordinate 69,108,823, forward strand.
GGTTTCGTCGAAAACGGAGGTCGTTTGAAAAATGACTATTTTCAATGGCTTTAATATTATTTAAAAATAAAATTTTTAATTTCTAACGTATTTTCTATCAAAAATTCTAAAAATAAAAATTTTAAATTGGTCCTAATTTTCCGGGTTGTTACAATCTCCTCCAATTAAAATCTTTACGTCCTTGAAAAGAAACGAAGCTAAAAGTTGTTAAATTAACCAACTCAATTTTTATTCTTATTATTGGTTTCAATAACTTTATTAGTTGATTAACTTTTCAAATATATATAACTATTACGTATTCAAAAATCATATTTTCTAATATTGGATTATCTATAATCACCAATATGTATATTACAAGCTTGTCACTCTCAACTCATTCTAGGGTATTACCAACCCCATCTCTAACGAGTTTCTCATTCTAGGATACTGCTGATCCTATCTCTAATGAGTATTCTTATTGGATATTACTAATCCAATTCTCTGATGAGTCTTTTGTTCAGTTCTAATGAGTTGTACCCCAAATATTTTGAGCTAACCAGAGCTTGATACCAACTGTAACGATACGGATTTTGCCCGAACCTAATCGATCGCAAAATCGACCAAGACCGTTCAAATCCCACATACGTTAACTTTGGGAATACAACACATCAGAACAACAATAGAAGACTTTTATAAAACATTATAATAATGTTACAATAGAGTACAGAATATCAGAGTACATCGAATAATATAATAATACAGCGGAAGATAAATTACAATAAATTTTAATACATTGCAGCGGAAAACTATAGTGCTCTGGACACAGCTTTAAGCTTCAATCTAGGATCCTGCTCAAGAGATAAATATCGGAAAAACAAGATACTCGACTTCCCGTGTGGGAAATATGGGCACCCGAGTTTGCCAGTGAAACAAACTACAGGTTAGTCATGGGACTGGTATGAGAAATCTAACTTAACTAATCTAATAATAAGGCTAACCACAGGACCACGCCGCTAACGCGGAACGGGTTTACTCCATTGGATTGCCAGTGCATAAATTAAATAAATCGTTAAACAACGGAATGCTTTTTAGAAAAATGAAACCACTATAAGACTCAAGTCCCATCACACAATGCAACGCAAACCGGAGGATAGAGTTTTACCTTATAATGGTCAAAAATGCTTGATACGATAAAAAAAGATTTGATATTATTACTAGTGTATATATGTTTCAAAAACAGTTTCAATCATAATGTATCAATCATAGACGGCATGGGTACCATATATCATGTCGCCATACTAGTTCTACAATCAAAACCGATGGTGTCGTATTGGAAATTTGTTTCCATCATGAATCGAGGCTAGGGATCGTCCTCTCCGATTCGAGACACTCTAGCAAATGCCTCAGGATTCCCCGTAGTGAACCCTTGGATCTTCAGGGCCGGTCCACACTTAACGTTAGTGGATTAGTTTTGCCTGAACACACGCTTCCCAGTTCTTTTGAACCTCTAATATGGCCACTAACAACCTATCAAACCGAGGTACCTCATAATCCATCATCCACAAAAGTAAAAATGTCAGGGCTGGTAAGTCGCTGACACCACTTCTTAGCTAGAAAGAAACGTGTGCACTCCTTGCAGTCCTGATCCCGTTTTTGACTCATACAGGGGTGTGAGGCTCGTGAAGTCACGTTATACACAAGGCTATGCCTAAACAGGATATGTTTTGATCATCAACCACAAGGTCCTGCTTTTCAACAAAAGCCTTGATCATTTGCATCTTGGCGTGCCACATTGACAATTCACGCCATGCGATCAATAACTACCAATATATACCATCTGAGGGTGTTAAGCAAGATAATAAATTCTCCGCCACCAAACAGATCTATATTAATAGAAATCAATTTAATTTACATGGAATGAAATCTAATGTCAGACACGCATCCATTTACAAGTCCGTTCTGGGTCTGAACGAAACCGGAGTCACCTTATTCCTCCCCGTATGTCCAATATGAATGAGAGGCGCTCGCATATCCGGACAATCGACAAGTACGTCCGGACAAACTACCACTATTAACCCTTTACTAGGAGCTACCCAATGTCGGGCATCAGTAGTCGTCCATTCGATGTGAAAATCGCTGGTCTTCAATCACCGTCTTCAATATCTTCGACTTAAAACGTCGTATAATCATTTGAAATGAGATTGAACTCGGTCTTTTCAAATGATTCTCGCATATATATAATTTAAAAACCATTTCATATCGTCAATATTATTTTATAACGATTTATCGCTATTTTTATTTATATAAAAATAGCTATATTAATTCAACGACGCTTCGGGTCGATAGGCGGCCCTGGCGCTGTTTTTATCAAAATTTGATTTACACATATCTCGAAATCTAACCGTTGGATTTCAACAAAATTTATATCATCGGAAAGATCTTCCCAAAGCGGTCCTAATGGTTCCAGTTTTGGGGAAATTCGACGATCGGGTCATTCGGTATGATCGTTTAAAATTACGATTTCAAAACGTGAACTACCGCACGCGAACTACCGCACGCGATTCGTTTAATTTTATATTTATATATATAAATATATACATGTAAATATAATTCGCTCGACGACTTCAAAACCATTAATCGATCAACTAATTTATTTCCACTATACATTGTTCTAGCGAATCATCCATTCAATAAGAATGTAATTTTTATTGATTAACCAATTTATTTCAACTATGCATATTTTTCATAATTTCTATATACAATAAAAATGTAAAATTTTATCTTAAAACTTTCTATTTCAAATAATGATTATCTTACATGAATCATGCTTTACATCAAATATGTAAATTTTAATGTTTCCACATTATTATCCAACTATGAATACTTTACCTAATTCTTCTTTACATTAAAAATATGAATTTTAATGTTTCAACCATTTTATCTACAGAATGAATATTTACATATATTTTATGCTTACATTAAAAATGTAAATTTTTATGTTTCAAACATTTTATCTTTACATATAAATTCTAATATATGCATTTACAATAAAAGTGATATTTTATACTTGCATATAAATTCTAATATATGCATTTATAATAAAAGTAATATTTTATACTTGCATATAAATTCTAATGTATATAAGTACAACAAAAGTGATAGTTTATACTTTTAATGACAATTCTAGTTTATTTTTTTTAATCCTTTTTAGATGACCAAAAATGTATATTTTGGTTAAATCCTTTTAATTGACTAAAAATGTATATTCTGGTTAAATCCTTTTAAAAGACCAGAAATGTATATTCTGGCTAAATCCTTTTAAATGACTAAAAATGTATATTCTGGTTAAATCCTTTTAAATGACTAAAAATGTGTATTTTGGTTAAATCCTTTTAAATGACCAAAAATGTATATTTTGGTTAACTCGTTTTAATGATTAACATAAATGTTAATTTCAACAACCCAATAAACAAACGATAATTTCATTTTGTATAATGGTCATTTTTATTATACAACAAAAATGTGAATTTTTATGTTAACATATTTTCATTTCAATGAATCATATTTAATAATTCATTTATTTTAAAAAATGATTTTTTATGTAAATACATTTTCAAACATGAATCATATTTAATGATTCATTTACATTAAAAAGTGAATTTTAATGTAAATACATTTTCAAAACATGAATCATATTTAATGATTCATTTATATTACAAAGTGAATTTTAATGTAAATACATTTTCAAAACATGAATGTTTCATAAATCTTATCTTTAAGTTGAAACATACTTTACATTAAAAATATAATTTTCAATGTTTTCAACATTTTTATCTATACCATGTATATTTTACATAGAACATACTCTACATTAAAAATGGAATTTTTAATGTTTCCACATTTTTTTCTATACAACGTATATTTTACATAAATAATACTTTACTTTAAAAAAAGAATTTTTAATTTTTTCACATTTTTCTTAATACAATGAATATCTCATTTCATTCTTACATTAAAATATGATTTTTTAATGTTTCAATAATTTATTCCAAACAAATGATCATTTTTCATCTTTTTCTACATATACGATAAAAATGTGAATTTTATCGTTAACACATTTTAACAAAACATTTTCTATGTTCTTTAATGACAAATATAAAGAGAATTTTAATGTCATAACATTTTCCTATATTTCCAATGACAATAAAAGGAGAGTTTTAATGTCTTAACATTTTTCTACATTTCTAATGACAATAAAAGGAGAGTTTCAAAGCGACAAAATGACTAATTTCGTTGATAACTTTCAATACAACAAAATGATAAATTGGTTTATTAACTTCCAATATACAAACAAAAATGATAATTTTTTTGTTAACTTTCAATACACAAACAATAATGATAATTTGTTTGTTAACTTTTGATGCAAACAAAAATGATGATTTTGTTTATTAACTTTTAATGCAAACAAAAATGATGATTTTGTTTATTAACTTTTAATGCAAACAAAAATGTTGGTTTTGTTTATTAACTTTTAATGCAAATAAAAATGATGGTTTTATTTATTAACTTTTAATGCAAACAAAAATGATGATTTTGTTTATTAACTTTTATTGCAAACAAAAATGATGATTTTGTTTATTAACTTTTAATGCAAACAAAAATGATGATTTTGTTTATTAACTTTTAATGCAAACAAAAATGATGATTTTGTTTATTAAAATTTCAGTGCAAACACAAATGATAATTTGTGTGTAAACTTTCAATGCAAATAAAAATGAAAACTTTTTAATGCAAATAAAAATGGCCATGAAATTATGTACTTTTAATAAAGACAAATTTTCATCCTTTCCATTAGAACATGTTGACAATGAAAACAAGTTCTTTTTATTATTTTAATCTTTTTAATAGAACAATTTAACGATAAAAATATGACCCTTTTTATTTCAACAAATTTAACATTGAAAATTGTCCTTTTTATTTCAACAAAATCTGACATTGAAAAATGTCCTTTTTATATTTCAACAAATTTTGACATTGAAAAATGTCATTTTTATTTCAATAAAATTTGACATTGAAAAATGTCCTTTTTATATTTCAACAAAATCTGACATTGAAAAATGTCCTTTTTATATTTCAACAAAATTTGACATTGAAAAATGTCCTTTTTATTTTTCAACAAAATTTGACATTGAAAATTGTCCTTTTTATTTCAACAAAATTTGACATTGAAAAATGTCCTTTTTAATTTAGGAAAATATGACCACTAAAATATAAACTTTTTAATTAAAAATAAATGACAACCAAAAATGTTTTACTTATTATAAATCTTTTAATTTCAAACAAATGGCAATAAAGATGATGTCTTTATAGTGTAATCTTGATTTACAAAATGAAAACTAAAAATGAAATCTTTATATTCTTTTTTTCATTGAAAAACAAAATGAAAAATGGAATCTTCTTTATCATTTAGAAAAAAAATGAAAAAAATATGCAATCTTTGTTCTTGGATTCAAAATAGAAACAATTCTACATACTTAGATTCAAGCAAAGGGAAATTCTTGTTATACAAGATCAGATTTATCACACACAAGATGTACAATCAATCACCAACAACAAACAATATACTTCAACTGCAAACATCACATGTATGATTTAATAAACACATATACATGGAATTCAAACAGCGAGGGATAATATTAAATTTTAAAAATAAATAGAAATCTGACAGTGCTTTGAATTCTGCGCTATTCAGATCTGAAATTTAGCCAAAATTGGATTTGCTCAGAATCAGTTCTAGTCAATTTAGAATTGTAGATCTCGGAAAGACGATTCCAACGGATTTCTTTTCATCAAATTCTGATCAGATTTGAGAGAGATATCATTGTTTATCCGTTAATTACAATTTTAAATTAATTAATTGAATACCCTTATTAAAATTATGGCCGTTCTTTCTTCTTTCTTCTTCCCGTTTCTCTGTAAATACCGTGAACCCAACATCCCATTTCAAACCTTGAATGACGCACCACCCCTCAGGCCGCTTGGCCATGATCCGACACCACCACTTCGAAGGCCTACGGACGCCACCCCCCCCCCCCCCCGGCCAGGCATCTCGTGCAGCTCGGTGGTCTCAGCCGCCTCGAAATCCGCGCCCAACGTTGCAACTTTGGTCAGCAAATTCTCCTAATCCCCAGCAGTAATTCCCATCTTAACCGTACAAAAATGAAGACCGAAGGAAGTAGTTCAATATTTGCTTTAGGACTTTAGTATAATTCGAAGTATACCAGGAGAAATTGAAGAATCAAAATAGGGTAATATCGGCCCTTAGAAGAAGATGGTGGCGGCTGGACATTAGGGTTTGGGGTTTGTAAAATGCTATATATTTATAATATTTTATTAATTAATTCACTAATTTACAAAATAAAGCCCGATAACTTATGTTAACTCCAAATCCAACCCAACTGATGTTGCCCTAGCTAAATACCCACGTTCCGGATGCAATAGGCTAGGTCCCGTCAGCCCAAACGAAAGTTTTCAACATGTTTTATTTAATTTAAAATTTAAATCATTTATTCAATTAATTCAATCTTACAATTAAATTCACCGGAGCCACATACTGACTCTAAAAATTACAGAAAAAATATTTCTAGCTTTGTTTTGACGATACGGTCCTAACAAGACTAATTTCGTCGAATTCCGAGACCGTTTGAAAAATGGTCATTTTCTGGTCGATCCGATTTGACTAAAACTGTAAAAACACATTTTCTTTTGCCATACATATTAATTCGGAAAACTATGAAAATTGAAACCTAGCAATAATTTGACATTCCGGTTCTAACAAAAGTGGTTTCATCGAAAACGGAGGTTGTTTGAAAAATGACTATTTTCAGTGGCTTTAATATTATTTAAAAATGGAAATTTTAATTTCTGACGTATTTTATATCAAAAATTCTTAAAATAAAAATTTTAAACTGGTCCTAATTTTCCAGGTTGTTACACATAGCCTAGCCTCCAACTCATATTTTCAGAGACAATGCCAAGACTCTGCCATTTTCTTTCTTCTTCAAATCTTCCATAATTAGAATATTAGTTTTTAGGAATTCCAATTCAAGATTTGAAGACAAAGAATGTATATCTATAATATAGGTGTTCAAATTCTTGTCAACGTGAGGTAAATCCCGTGAATCTAACTTATTTAGGTTTCTTTCTCTCCTTTCTTCTTCTTCTTTAGCATCAGACTTGTAAATCCCTGGTTATTTTAATATTAGATTCAATTTGAAAGACCATGGAATAACAGATCTGAATCAGATTCAAGGATTGGAAAGCTGTCGGTTGAGTGGATTTAATATTAACATTATATTTATTATTTACATTCCCCATAATTCTTAACGTGATAAATAATTTGTGGTAATTGCGATATAATCTTTTTTTAAGAATGTTAAGAATATTGTCGTCATACAAATCTATTTCATTAATCTTCTGCTTGGATTGAGAAATATTGTAATACTAAAGGGGTTTTTAGGCACATGGACAAACCCAACAAAAATTTTATCCATAAGGACAAGGGTTAAAATTTTAACCATAAGGAAAAATTTTAGTGTAAAGGGAGGAATTCAGGAGCCCACTATCATTTCATACTTAACACTAAAGTTTGTCCTTGTGGTTAAAACTTTTGCCCCTTGTCCTTATGGATAAATTTTTTGTTCATTTTGTCCTTCACACTATTTTCCTGAATAGAGTACTAAAATTGTGCAATTTACAATAAGTATGAATGTATTCTTAAGATTGTTATTTATTGTCAAATTGGATATGTTGTAAACAGAATTACAATGAAATTGGGAATAATCGTATGCCTAATTCTATATGGAAAAGTTTACAGTAATTGAAAATGATATATAAAAATAGAAAATTAGAATTTAACTCAGAAATAAAAAGGGAAAATTTATAGGGTACTGAGTTAGTTGCATGTAGGGAAAATGGGTACATTTCCATAATGACAAAAGTATTGAGAACGTAGTTGCAAGAAAAGAAAGGAAAAATGGACTAGTGTGAAATAGGGATTCTTTTACGTATTGCACACAATCAAATAAAATATGCATGTATGTCCACATTGAAAATAAAAGAATATCTTGCAACTACGGATCTTAATCGATGTACGTTATGGAAATAGATCATTACATCTTTCCGCTAAATAATCTAATGAGGTGTATGAATTTTTTCCTGAAATAATAAAAATGTACATGATGGTAATTAAAGAAAGATTACAATAATAAAAGTTTGGTTAATGTTAAGGAACCTAAGAAGAATTGTGATGAATAGGAATATAACATATTATAATTAATCATATAAGTGAGAACGAAATATAATAGGCAAACTTGTCTTAAGGACAAGAAAAATTATAACATACGTTATAATTAAGAAAAGAGAACTTATTAATAAACCTCAGTTAAGAGAACTAAGTTAATAAGTAAATAACAACATGTTGTGATAACGGAGTAAGACAAGGTTGTGATCAAAGAAGAAAGAATAAAGTAGGCTTATTATTAGTAGACTTATAATTAAAAGTATTAAGTCTGATAAATGAAATAAATAATAAGTAGAAGTCTGCTCCGGCGGCATCAGGCGGAATTAAGAAAGTTAGCAGCCAATTATTAGCCAATGAGCTAAGTATCATCAATAAAAAGCGAATAGGTGGATAATCAAGTTAATTAGCAACGTGATGAGATAAAGCAAGCGCATAATTAAAAGATTAGACATAAGATCTAATAACACGTTGGCATGATGCGGTTGGACCAGTCCACATGTATGAAGGTGAAGAACCAAACGGGGTAGATCATTGTGGTATCTGGAGACACGAGAGGAGGACGTCCAGCTGATTATTCTATGGGACCGGAGGGAAGCATTTGGCTTATACGGGACGTGGTAGGGTACTCCATGGTGGTCCTCTGTGCGATACATGCTCAGGCCGTACCCACAGGGGTTTGGTCTGTACGTACCATCCGGTGAGTGTACCTTGATTGCATTTGAGCTGTGGAAATCAGAAGGCTGTAGCGGATGACGCTGGGTGATTCTGCGGTATGTCTCAGGAAAGGTTGGTCAGGATCAAATTAAGAATAGTAATCATCAGATACTTATCATCGGCAGTCAATGTAATGCGGAAAGACTAGAGCTAAACCTACAAACATTCGATCTTTCACTATCGAACCGTTGGTTGGACGCGCCAAATTAAATGTTAGATTGGTTGATAGGGGCACATCACTTAGTTTTTGAAGAAGTCTTTCATTAGTTGGGCGAGGGCCACAGTGGGGCCATAACCATCGTGAAAAGACGTACCATATGTGAATATCTGTATTGTAGGCTTTATGAGATGGTCCTTTACAAATATTGAAAGCTTCCGACCGAGTTTCGTGCATCAGATGCAGCCCTATTATGGGACTTGGGTTATAGTAGGCAGTACATTCGTTTGTGGCTCTAGATACACGCACTGGTGGTGTATTGTAGACATTAAGGCATTACTCTGTATTGAGACATGATTCGACCAAGGAATTCAGATACGACGATCCGTACGCTTACGTGGCCTAGCGATGGTAGTTCTGTGTGATTATGGGGGGTAACGATATAGATTTTCGTACGCAGTTTGGCATAGGATGGAGGTTGTATACACTTCTGTTGCATGACAATGGAGATCGTATGAGGATAGTACAATGGAGAAGTACCTTGAGATGTTGGGTATATCTACATATATACTATATTAGGTTTAATCTACTGGGGTGTAGAGGGGTATGACGTGAGTGTAGGGTTTTAGGTGCTGTTAAACCAAATAACCTAATAATTAAGAAAATGCAACTGAACGATATATGTAGGGTTATTTCAGAAAGTATAATTTGTTCATTCACTATAACTTTGTGTTCTGACTCCCTCCGCATAACATATTCGTAGTTTAGGTTTATGGGAGTGATTCGGTGCCTTTTGGACACTTATTAGACGGTGTTATTATTTCGGTAAGGCTATATTTGATTACTAAATTTTATCCATTCCGCTGTGAGATGTTTATCGAACTCTGATATATGAATTACCTCTGTCTTTCTGCATGATACAAGACAAACCAACTCGAGCTTCGATAGATTGAGATTTTTGTAAAAAATTGGTCTGTCCAAAATCGAGTTATTATATTTGATATTAGAGCTCAGGTTAGAATTTCTATGTATCGATAGCTAGTGAACATATTTGTATTTTAAAAATATGAATATATTATATGTATATATACACCTGGATCCATAAAGGAACCCACTAAACAGGAAGAGTGACATGTGCAAAGAGTTGGGATATCGGTTATGTACAATAAAGAAATTGTTATGGATATTTGAAACCCTTAGGTGGTTGGGAGAAAAGTGTGCAATGTGTTTTGTAATGGAAAAAAATGGATCTCATATGTTAGTACCTGAAATGTTAGTATTTCAGATTAGTGGGCTTGGAAGTTGAGCCTTATAAATTGGGAAAGGAAAGAAAATGGATCAGGAATATATATATTTGAAAGAAATTACTTTGTGGGAATATTTATGAAAGACTAAGTAAGTTTGAAACTCACTTTGAGTCTACTCTCATTGTTAACTTTTGAGAACTTGAAATTTTAAAGCTTTTAGGTGATAGTTTATGGTATTTTTCAAGTTTTGACCTTAAAAGTTTACAATTTAAAATATGTACTACCTAAATTGTGTAGAAGCAATTTTTAAAACAAAAAGAGGTATTTTGACATTTAAAAATAATATATGTAAGAAGCATATTTGAGAAGTACATATTGGGTTGTGGAGAAAAATAAAATAAAACGGGGTATATTTTGGAAATGGTGATTTCTTATGAATTTTTACCGAAAATGAATTTTTTCAGAAAAACGGGTACATTACAAAACATGTATAGCTCGCTAGTTTTTAAGTTATAAAGTGTGGTAGAATTAAATAAGAAAACATAAAAAATATTGCATTTTGTCAAAACTAAAATTTTCGGTAAGGAAAATTTTGAAAATCGCTATCCTTTTGACATAAAATTTTGACAATTATCTTGACATAAACGTTGGTGGGTGGATAAGATAAGTTGTTAAAAATTTAGAATCGAGTAAATGCTTGGAATAATTTTAGAAATTAGCACCTAGTTGTAGTAGTTGAATTAGCATAATAACAATGAGCTGTAGTGAAATTAATTAAGGAATAATTGTCCTTGTTTACTCTAGTTTTTGCGATTTGAAAATAAATAAATATAAGATCTCATTTTTTAATGGTTTGGTAAAAATAAGTTTTAATGAGGAAAAATAAGGGTGCGTTTGGTTTACATTTTTTTATTTTGAGTTTTCGTACGTACATTGGTACCGATGACGCACACATATCGTGAAAAATGATCGTTTTACAAAAGGAAATTAACACACAAAACCAAAAACAACTTTTTATTGTTTTTCATGTTTTAAGAAACAATGGAAGAGTGATAACAAATCCATCTATCCACCATCCTACGGTCCCCTCCGTCACTTCCTTCGCCTTTGATTCATCACCTCCGCAGTGCTTTAAATCTTCATAACTTCTTAATTGACCTCGAAAATTAAAAACTCAAAACACAAAATAAACCAAACACTACCTAAAGTTTTTGAAGTTTTTAATTTTTGAAAAAAAATACGATAAAGCCAAACCATGTTTTTAAATCATACAGTAGGTAAGGATTAGTACCTATGGAAGATGAAAAACATTTTGAGGCTATAGAGTAGATTGCAAGAAGCATTTGGAATAAGAGTAAATTTCCATAGATTGCGTAAGCGCTATAGAGCCTAGGTTGTTACTTGGAAAAGACTATTTGTACAAAGTAAGAACTAGTTGTGATAAGTATATGGTAAAAAGGGCAAGAGAGTTGTTTAGGTCCTTTGTTTTAGACTTTTCTTTGTCAGCGGGAACATGATCTAAGGATTCTTAGCTCTTGGTAGTATCTGTGTAGTGTGCTTGTTTTCCTATTTTAGTTTTAAAAGAATAAAAAGGCTTATTTAAAACTAAGTTTAGATCTGTGGATTAAGTTAAATAAGCTAAGGGAAAATATGATGGCATAACTAAAAGAAAACAACAAATCCAATAAAGAAATAAATATGACAATTGTGAAAAGTGGAAAATTTCGAGAAATGGAAAAAAATATTTTTTTCTAAAGTAAGTTGGAAAGAAATTTTATAACAAAAAAATTCTTATGTTAACTTTGCTTGGATCACTACACCATATACGCTAATTAAGTTGTGTTTTTAGCCGTATCTAAAGCTCTTAAACACGGCAAAAAGCCGTATCAAAAAACAGCGTGTTAAATTTTTAGATACGGCTACAAACCATATCTCACTTTGATTACATACGGCTTATAGCCGTATCTAAACGGTATTCAGACACGGCCTTTGACCGTATCTAATTATATCTATGTGTGCACATATATATACATACGTGCATATATATATATATATATATATATATATATATACAAAAGTAGAAACTGTGCACATATTTTTCATAACACATCATATATACCACAATTTATACACAAGAATAACATAATATATATATTACTCAAAGCATCACAAGATTTTTCATAACACGAACACAATGTATAACATACAAACATATATATACAAAGGAAACTGTCAAAGATTTTCATAATAGTATGAACTAACAAAAAAAAGGTAAAAAACATATGAACAGCCTGATATAACTCCAGTCGAGGCCGGGAATATTGAGCGTACGTGTTGATCGTGCCGATGAAATCCATGTGTTTGCTGTAAATCAAAGTAGTATGAGAATAAGCTAGCTCATGATGCTGCTCATAAAGTTTTATATATAACAGCATAAATATTTATATATGTACACAGTTTAAAACAAAAGCATTAAAGGCCAACCAGATGATGGGCAGTAAAACTGAATCGTGATAGCCAGTCTAATTTCCAGCAGCACAATAGCACCAAAATCTACAGGAAAAAAGAAATAATTTTATGCCTAATTTCACACAAAATATCGTGTCTTTATGTTCGTACTGATAACGGTGAAGGGCATATCGTGTGTTTGTATTCGCGTGTGCATATTTGTCAGTTATATGTATAACATGTTTATGTAATGCTACTGACATGATTTCATTCTCCAAAACAATTCCTTTTCTTTGAACCAGTTTATTTTTCATTCTCCAAAATCTCTGCAAACATGATTTTCACGTAATGACTCACTAATTCGCTCTAAAAGTATTAAACCACAAACTTATTATAATTCTCCTTGTCACTTGGCTGCAATGTAGATATAACATTGCTATAGCCTTTCCCTTTCTATTCTATCACCCTTATCTAGTGTAGTGTATCCGAGATGAGGGGATGGAAAAAAGCGAGATATTACCTGAAGTTTATATAAAAAATGCTCTGATTTTTCCTGCTAAGTACCATGACAGAAATCCCAATTCAACAGACCCTGCACAATTATGGTTTTACTGCATAGTTATAACCTATACGGTTCAAAACACTAACAACTTCAAGTATTACATGAAGGGTTGTACCATGACAGAATTACCTGAATAAAAATGTTATTGAAATAGACATCGCTAACAAAATGACCATATTGATCGCTACCATAGATATTAACCTTGAGCCTCTTTCCTTCCGCTAATTTTACCAATTCCTCCTTCGACTCGTTCCCATATGGCATTGCACTCTCAGCTCATTACCCCACAAGTTCAACAAAAAGCCATAGAAAGCATAAGTAATAAATAAAAGTGTTCTAATAAGCATGCATATATCATAACATCGTTACTACATGAATGGCAGCATCTCATTAAGAATCGAACTAGAAACCTCTATAAGTATGTTGAGATATGAACAAGTAACAAAATCAAAAGCTAGAGTGACATTAAGAGAATACGAACAAGTAAAAAGAATAACCTGAATGTAACGATACAAATTAAGAATAAGTTGATCTTTTTCATGACTCATACCATTTCTGAAGTGTGTTACACTAAAGTCCACAATCTGTACCCAAATTTGGCAAATCTTGCTTCGCGCTAGTAGATCATTGACATCATTTACATTTACATTTACGGTGACAAATCAAACTCCACTTTATAGCTGAATTCGGTAAAGCACGACTACTTATAATTATACCTGAGACTTTGATGAAGGTTGATTAGCACAATGGAATGATGCCAATGATCTAACCGGTGCAAAGCTCGAGACACACAAATCGAATCATCATTTTTGGAAACCCTAACTTAGGAACCCTAATCATCATCTAACAAGTGCAAAGCTGGAGACCGTAATCAGGGGACCCTAATCATCATCTAACTAGTGCAAAGCTGGAGAGGGTTGTTCATCTCTACCAGAGGAGGAGATTGTAGAGGAAGGTGGAGGCACGATTTGGTGACCGAAAACCCTAATTTGGGTTTGTTTTCGGTCACCATTAACGTAAAATAAAAGGGAGCAGCCAAAATTTGTGTTCGGAGTGCCTAAAGGGTTGCACAATATGATACGCATTAGATTTGGCCAAAGGCCGTGTCAAATTAACTGATCCAGAGCGTCCTTGATGGACGGTCAGATTTAGGGTGCTTAGGGTGGTGCGGATCACAAAATGTAGTTTGATACGGATCTAAGCACTATCAAATATGATACGGCTATAACCCGTATTTTATCTCCGTAGCGTTGTGTGCCAAATTGGTTGTTATGGTGCAGTGGATAGGAAGATATGACATCTTTATATAATAGTTCCATGAAATCCAAGCACTAACAGAAAAGGTATACAATAGAAAACGGAAGATGTGAAGTTTTCCGTTTTCTATCTTTTCTAACATAAGAAGTCGAATTTAAAAAAATTGAATTTTCTATAATTCACAAATTTAAAGTTGGTTCAAAGGGTTTGGATGAAAAAATTGAATGAACTACGCTCTTGCTCTGCAAAAATGTACAAGAGCGTAGTTCATTCAATTTTGGCATCCAAACCCTACTTTTGAATTAAGAAAATTCTAATTTTTTAAATCCCACTTCTTATACTAGAAAAGATAGAAAACGAAAAAATTCACATCTTCCATTTCAAAAAATTGGATGAAGAAGTATTTTGACTTTTAAAATATTGCATTCATATAGAAATTACTAGTATATTGAGGACGTGTGCATCATGTTCTCAAAAAGGCTTTCAAGAAATTTCTACATTCATATAGGAGGTATCGCTTAAGCATTAATTGTATTCATGTACTATTATATTAAGTTACACTTTGCACAAGTGCACAAATAGTTGCAAAATTGGACGTACACATATGGTTGTAAATTATGTGAGGAATAACTTTATTTTACACTTACCAAGTTTCGAGGAAGAAATATGCTATGGGTAGGAGAATGTAACATCCCGCATTTTTAATTAAATAATAAATAAAATTTTGAAAAATTTTCAGAATTTGGCCACAGAATTAGCTTCATTGCGTCCATGAGGATCAATTTAGACCTATGTTTACAGAAAACGGATTTAAAACGAAAAATTTATCTTTAATTGAAGTTTTAGAGCAAATGTGAAAAGGAAAATAGAAGGGGAACACTGATAAGAATAATAAATACCAAGGTTTTTAATCTTGTTAACAAAAAGCTAAGTAGGTGAGTTGGTAGAAGCATGTCTCTCCCATGTAAGTGCTGCAAGTTCGAGTCCAGCTAAGATCATATTGTCAATTTTAGAGAGACGACTAAAGAAATGCATATTCTAAGAGAAAAATATATACAAATGTACATTATGAAGATTATACGTATAGGTGAGCGCATATATATATATATATATATATATACATACGTACATGTGTATATATGTGTGTATATTAGAATATATATATATATATGAATAAGAAATTTAAAAAGTAACTTGCAACAAACCAAATTGAGTAAGTAATAAATAACGGCATGATGCCGTTTGAATTTTGAAAAGAAATGAAGATTGTGCGTAAATACACATGCTTAAATTTGAAATTAAAGTGTATTTTAAGTGCAGAAAGTAATAAATGTATAATGAATGAGAAATGGACAAGATAGCTGCATTTGAAATTAGAATACTACATTTGAAATTAGAATATATAATAAAAGGAACAAATTAATGAATCGATGGCGTTAATTGAGCAGATATTAATTGAAAAATATTTGAAGAGTTATACGCATACGTATATATATTATTGAAAATTATATATATATATACGCATAAGTTTGAAATTCAAATGTTGGATATAAACTATAAACGGAAGAAAGTAATTTACATAGTAATATTTGGCAACAAAAAAAGAAACATTACCAATAACATTAAACAAGAAATTAATATAGGCAAAAATTAACGTTAATGATCCAGGTCATTTAACGTTATATTTTTCTACTTGTACGTTTTAGATTTTATTTTTATTTAACCCGAAAAACCAGAATCTCTGGTACACCTATAAATAGATTAGCAGAGCTTAGCCTCCAACTCATATTTTCTGAGATTCTTCTCCAAATCTTGCAAAAATTAGAATATTAGTTTCTAGGAGTTCTTATTAAAGTTTTTGAACACCAAGAATGAAGATCTATTAGATTTCTTGTCAACGTGAGGTAAATCCTATGAATTTGAATTGTTAAGGTTTCTTTCTCTCTTTTCTTCTTTTTTTAGCATCATATTTTCTAAATCCGTGGTTATGCTAATATTAGATTCAATTAGGAAGACCATGGAATAGCATATCTGAATCAGATTCAAGGATTGGAAAGCTGTCACGTGAGTGGATCTAAAATTATACCTTTTGGCTTATGGTATATTTATCGTTTACATTCAACGTATTTCTTAACGTGATAATTAATTGGAATTTGTGGTAATTGCGATATAATCTATTTCTAAGTACGTTAAGAATATTGTTATACAAATCTTTCCATTAATCTTCTATTTGGATTGAGAATTATTTTAATACTAAAATTGTGGAATTTACAATAAATATGAATATATTCTTAATATTGTTATTTAATGTCAAATTGGATATGTTGTAAACAAAATTACACTGAATCGAGAATAATGGAAAAGAATTGGTATGCCTAATTCTGCACGGAAAATTTTACAATAATTGAAAATGATATATGAAAACATGAATTTATCATCTAATTCAGAAAATAAAAAGGAGAAATTTGTAGCGGACCGAGTTAGTTGGATTTGGGGAAAAACGAATACATGTACATAACGAAAAAATTACTGAGAATTTAGTTGAAAGAGAGGAAAGGAAAAAGCGATTTATGTGAAATAAAGATTCTTTTATCGTATTGCACACTAATCGAATAAAATATGTATGTATGTCCACGTTGAAAATAAAAGAAATAGCTTGCAACTTCGGATCTTAACCGATGTATGTTATGGAAATAGATCATTACATCTTTCCGCTAACCAATCTAATGGAGGTATGTGAAACCTTTTTCTTAAGTATTTAAAATGTACATTATGGTAATTAAAGAAAGATTACAACAGTAAAAGTTTGGTTAATGTTAAGGAACCTGAGAAGAATTGTGATGGACGGGAATATAACGTATTATAATTAATTATATGAATAAGTATAACGTATAATAGGTAGACTTGTCATAGGGACAAAAGAAATAATAACATAAGTTATAATTTAGAAAGGAGAACTTATTAATAAACCTTAGTTAAGAGAACTAAGTTAATAAGTAAACAACAACAATTTGTGATAATAGAGTAAGACATAATTGTGATTAAATAAGAAAGAATAAAGTAGACATATTATGAACGGGCATATAATTGAAAGTATTAAGACTAATAAATGAAATAAATAATAAGCAGAAGTCCGCTCCGATGAATAAAGAAAGTAAGCAGTCAATTATGAGCTAATGAACCTAGTGACATGAATAAGAAGTGAATAGGTTGACAATTAAATTAATTAGCAACATGATGAGTTAAAACAAGCGCATGATTAAAAGATTAGACATATAATCTAATAACACGTTGGCGTGATGTGCGTCGACCAGTCCGTATGTATGAAGGTGAAGAACCCAATTGGTAGATCATTGTGGTGTCCGCAGACACGAGAGGAGAACGTCCAATTGATTATTCTATGGGATTAGAGGGAAGGACATGGCCACTGCGGGACGTGGCATGGTACTCCATCGTGGTCTTCCATGTCGTACGTGCTCAGGCCGTACCCGCAGGGGTTTGGTCTGTACGGTACCATTTGATGAGTATATCTTGACTGCAACTGAGGTGTGACAGTCAGAAGGCTGTGGCAGATGGCGTTAGGTGGTTCGGCGGTTTACCTCAGGAGAGGTTGGTCAAGACAAAATTAAGAATAGTAATTGTCGGATACTTTTCATTGGCATTCAGTGTAATGTGGAAAGACTAGAGCTAAACCTACATCCCTTCGATCTTTCACTATCCAGAAGTTAGTTGCAGGGCATGCCAAATTGGATGTTTGATTGGTTGATAGGGGCACGTCACTTAGCTCTTGAAGAATTCTTTCATTAGTTGAGTGAGGGGCCACGGCGGGGCCATAGCCACTGTGAAAAGATAGACCATATGTGAATATCTGTATTGTAGGCCTAGTGAGACAGTCCTTTACAGATATTGAAAGTTCCCAACCAAGTTTCGTGCATCGGGTCCAGCCCTATTACGGGACTAGGGTTATAGTAGGCAGTTCATGTGCTACTCAAGATACACGCATTGGGTGGTGTATTGTAGATATTATAGCATTACTCCTCATTGAGACATGATTCGGCCGAGGAGTTCGGATACGACGATCCGTACGCTTCCATGGCATAGCGATGGTAGTTTTGTGCGATCACGTGGCGAAATGATATAGATTTTCTTGCGCATTTTGGCATAGGATAGAGGTTCTATACGCTTCCGTGACGTGACAATGGAGACTATACGAGGAGGGTACTAAGGGGAAGTACCGTGAGATGTTGGGTATAGCTACATATATACTATATTAGGTTTAATCTATTAGGGTGTAGATGGGTATGACGTAAGTGCAGGGCTTTGAGTGTTATTAACCCAAATAACCTAGTAATTAGGAAAATGTAACTAAAGATATATGTAGGGTTATTTCATAATGTATAATTTGTCCATTTACCAGAATTTTGTGTTCTGACCCCCTCCTCATAGCATATTCACAAGATAGGTTTATGGCAGAGATTGTTACTCTTTGGACACTTATTAAATGGTGTTATTAATTTAGTAAGGCTATATTTGATTATTAAATTTTATTCATTCTGATGTGAGATGTTTTATCGAGCTCAGATATATTTATTATGTCTATCTTTTTACATGATACTAGACAAACCAACTTGAGCTTCGATAGATTGGGATTTTTGTAAAAAAATGGTCTATCGAAATTCGGGTTGTTACATCTGATATCAGGGCTCAGGCTTAGGATTCCTAAGTATAGATAGCGAGTGAACATATTTGTATTTTTAAATAATAAATATATTATATGTATGTATATACAACTTGATCCATAAGGAACCCATTAAGCAGGAAGGGTAGCATATGAAAAGAGTTGGGATATCGGTTATGAACAATACATAAATGATTATGGAAATTTGAGACCCTTACGTGGTTGGGAAAAAAGTGTTCAATGTGTTTTGTAATGGGAAAAGATGGATCTAATATGTCAGTATCTGAAATGTTAGTATTTCAGATTAGTGGGTTTGGCAACTAAGCATTAAAAAATAGGAAAGATTAAAATGGAAATTTGATTAGGAATATATATATTTGAGAGAAATAACTTTGTGGGAATATTTAGGAAAGTCAAAATTGAGTCTAGTCCCATTGTTACCTTTTGAGAACTTGGAATTTTAAAAGCTTTTGGGTGATAGTTTTTTTTTGTGTTTTTCAAGTTTTGACCTTCTAAGTTTACAATTTTAGAATATGGACTAGCTAAATTGTGTAGCAGTAATTTTTGAAACAAAAAGAGATATTTTTGACGTTTGAAAAAAAAAGTAAGAAACATATTTGAAAAGTGCATATTGGGTTTTAGAGAAAAATAAAATAAAATGGAGTATTTTGGAAATGGTGATTTCTTATGAGTTTTTTGCCAAAAATTAATTTTCAGAAAACTGGTACATTACAAAACATGATAGCTCACTAGTTTTTAAGTTATTAAGAATTAAATAAGAAAACGTAAAAAAGATTGAATATTGTCAAAAACTAAAATTTTCGGTAGGGAAAATTTTGAAAATCGCTGTCCTTTTGACATAAACTTTGGTGGTTGGATAAAATAAGTTGTTAAAATTTTAGAAAAGAGTAGATGTTTGGAATAAGTTCAGAAATTAGCACCTAGTTGTAGTAGTTGAACTAGCGCAATAACAATGAGCTCTGGTGAAATTAATTGAGGAATAATTATCCTTATCTACTCCAGTTTTTATGATTTGAAAAAAAAAAATTATAAGATGTCATTTTTTTATGATTTGATAAAAATAAGTTTTAATGAGGAAAAGTAAAGTTTGTGAAGTTTTTAATTTTTGAAAAAAAAAAACGATAAATCCAAACCACGTTTTTATGTCATAAAGTAGGTAAGGATTAGTACCTACGAAAGACGGAAAATATTTTAAGGCTATAAAGTGGATAGTGAGAATTGTAAATTCCCATAGAGTGCGTAAGTACTATAGAGCCTAGTTTGTTACTTGGAAAAGACAGTTTTTACAAAGCAAGGACTAAACGTGACAAGTAGATGGTAAAAAGGGCAAGCGAGTTGTTTAGATCCTTTGATTTGGAATTTTCTTTGTCAGCAGGGACATGGTCCAAGGATTCTTAGCCCTTGGTAGTAGTTGTGCAGTGTGCTTGTTTTCCTATTTTAGTTTTGAGAGAATAATAAGGCTTATTTAAAACTAAGTTTAGATCGGTGGATTAAGCTAAATAAGCTAAGGAAAAAGGTGATGACATAACTACAATAAAACAACAAATCCAAATTATTATTTTAAGAGATTTTGAAGATATATATATATATATATTGTTTGAATTTAATAAAATCTTCATTGAGATTTGTGGGAAATTCTGTATGATGAGGATCTTGAGTAAATGGTTTAGCAATACCAAACGGTATGGGATGTTTGGTAGTACTTTACTGATTACTTCTTTTGACTTCTCATATGGAATATTCGTTTGTCTTGTACTCCCAATTAGTGCAATTTGTTTCTCTTCTCATTAATATTAAAGGAATGTAATATGGGACGCATGTGTAAATACTTTTTGAAAGCATACCCATTTCTAAATTAAAGTGTTTTCGGCCAAAATGGCGGGCTGTTACAATTGGTATTATAAAGCAACAAATATGACAACTGAGAAAAGTGGAAAATTAGAAATGAAAAAAAATGGATTTTTCCAAATTAAGTTGAAAATAAAATTTATAACAAAAAAAAATCTTATGTAAACTGTGCTTGGATAAAGAGATAGGACATCTTTATATGATAGTTGCATGAAATCCAAGCATATATAGAAAAGGCACATAAAAGAAAAATGGAAGATGAGAAGTTTTCCGTTTTCTACCTTTTTCTAACATAAGAAATCGAATTTAGAAAAATAGAATTTTCTGTAATTCGCAAATTTAAAGTTGGTTGGTAGAGTTTGGATGCAAAAATTGAATGAACTACGCCTTTTCTCTGTAAGAATATACGAAAATTGGATGAAAAAGTATGTTGATTTTTAAACTATTGCATTCATATAGAAATTACTAATATATTTAGGATGTGTGCATCATGTTCTCAAAAAGACTTTCAAGAAAATTTTGCATTCATATATGAGGTACCTTGTAGGCATTAATTGCATTAATGTATTATTGTGTTGTGCTACACTTTGCACAAGTTCACAAATAGTTGCAAAATTGGATGTACACTTGATGGTTGCAAATTATATGAGGAATTACTTTATTTTATCCCTACCAAATTTCGGGGATGAAATATCCTACTGGGGGAAGAATGTAACACCCCTCATTTTTAATTAAATAATAAAACAAAAATTCGAAAGTTTTTCAGAAATTGGTCACAAAATTAGCTCATTGCATTCGTGATGATTTTCTGATCAATTTAGACCTATGGTTTGCAGAAAACGGATTTAAAACAAAAAATTTACCTTTAATTGAAGTTTCAGAACAAATGTGGAAAAAAAGATATAAGAGGAACACTAATAAGAATAATAAATACCAATGTTTTTAGTCTTGTGAACAAAAGGCTAAGTAGATGAGTTGGTAAAGGCATGTCTCTCCCTTGTGAGTGGTGCAAGTTCGAGTCCAGCTAACGTCATATTGTTAATTTTAGAGGGACAACTAAAGAAATGCATATTTTAAGAGAAAAATATATATACAAACGTACATATAAGAAAAATTATACACATAGGTGAGTATAAATATATAGTTACATGTGTGTATATATGTGTATGTGCATGTAAAAAAAAATGAATAAGAAATTCAAAAAGTAACTTAGAACCAATCAAATTGGGTATGAAATAAATGACGACATGACTTCGTTTGAATTTTGAAAAGAAATGAAGATTTCGAGTAAATATATAAGCATAAGTTCAAAAATTGAATTAAAGTGTATTTTAAGTGCAGAAAGTAATAAATGTATAATGAATGAAAAATGGACAAGAAGATAGTTGCATTTGAAATAACAATATATATTAAAAGGAATAAATCAATGAATTGATGACGTTAATAATGACATTAATTGAGAATTATTAACTGACAAAGATTGAAGAGTTATACGCATATATATATATATATATATATATATATATATATATATATACGCATAAGTTTAAATTTCAAATGTTGGATATAAACTATAAACAAATGAAAATAGTTCACATAGTAATATTTGTTAATGATATTTTTCATCAACACCAGAATTAAGTCTAAAGACGTGGACCTAAGGGAGCTAAATGGGTTATTTAGTTCATACGAGCTTTAGTTAGTTCACCGTTTCCTAGACATCTAGGTCTTATGCCCGAAGATTAGTTACTCTTCCTTCAAGAGGTGATTATTATGCTTACGAGACTCAAGAACCAACAATTACCTAGGGATAAGGGTTCCCTAAGCGCAACACAAGTTCGAAAGCTAAACGGCCAATAGAGGGGTATTTCTGTAAATTAGTTATTTATGAGGCTTTGTCGTGAGGAAATATTATGGAAATAAATGGTATAAGTAGTAAGGAAATGCATGAAATTGATCACAAGTGTTAATTCTCTCTTTATTGATCAATTTGTTGCATACATAGAAGCTTCTAAATAAAATCCTCAAATCGATTTACAAATTAGGGTTTACTCTCTAATAAATGATTACAAGATTGTAAGAATGAGAAAAGTCCCCCAAAATCAGACCCTAGGGTTTTATTTATAGGCAAAATGGGCCACCTTTTGGTAACACTCAGCAGAATCCGCTTTCGGATTCAGCAATGAAAATGGGGTATCTGCCGCATTAACGGCTTTCGGTGCTGGCCCCTGGTTTCGGCTTTATTTCCACTTCTGGGATTTGTTATAGGTTCTGCTTTGCTTTCAGAATACCAAGTAGATTGGTAGGGATAACTTCTTTCGATTGCTTTCGGTTTTGGTGATGAAATTTGACTCCGATAGCCAATCCTATTCTTTTCCTTGCTTTAGTAACTTCTGAGCATTGTTTATGCTTTCGTGACTTCCGGGTATCGATATCGACACTAAGCATCTTAGCGTGGTCAACTTTTCTTTCCACGAGCTTGCGGTTTTGGAAACACTTATGATGGCTTCATAACTACTTTTCGGTGTCGGTATCGATACGAAGTAAATTGGTATCGATAGCCCTTTTCTCCATCCTGCTTTGTTTCGGGATTCCCATTCATGGTCCTGTGTTCTGGTATCAGATCGTATGTCTTTGGTCATCTCCCAATGTTTACTTTCGATGTCGAATTGTAAGCTTTTGGAGTTTATGCCAGGTTGGTTTCTTCCGGTATCGGGGCTGCTTTGCCGCTATCTTCCTTTGTGTCAGTACCAAGCTATGACTCCTTTATTGGCTCCGATAACATACAGCCCAGATCTCTCTTTTCTTGCTTTCGGTATCAGTTGGCTTGGTGGTTTGGTATCGATCTTGTGCTTTTGAAGCAATCTCTTGGTGTTAATTATGCTTCGATACCCCTTCATCTTTATTCATTTTCGGTGTCGAAATCCAGTAGTAACATTTGCCCTCCGTGAAGGGGTATTTTCGACTTTTCAAGTCAAACTTTTGCCTTTGTATAGTACTTTGCTATTTGATATTCCATTATTGATCTGGCTCGTTGGTTTGTATTTACTTGTATGGCTGTGATTAAAAGATGTTTTAATATAAAAATCCTTCTTCTTGTTCCTTATTCCTTCACGTGCAAGTAATTATTTTCAAGCTAGATCACTGTTCTTTGAAACTTCTCGAGCTATTCAGGTTTACGGATTCAAACTCTTCTCTGTAAGTATCTTAATTATATCAAATTAGGGTTTGAAGATTATTTCTCTAACTTTGGTAGTTAGATTGCTCGAATTTACTAGCTCTTGATCAACTAAAATGAGTTTAATAGATAGGAAAATCTTAAACGGTTGCTAATGGCAGATGGTAGGGATTATTACTCATACCCCCCATCATGTCATTCGAGGTTTTAAATGCAAAGTTAACATGCGGAAGATTTATCTTTTATGTAAAGATGACATTACTCTCTCGATACTGATTAATTCAATGTTGGCCTGTTGTCGGTTTACCTTAGTTTCGGTTTTCCCGATACCGACACATATGTTCATTTTGGTTTCGCCCTTGTTGGTATCGAAACAGTGTAAGAGTGCTATCAACAACCATGTCTTCCCTTTGTTTCAGTATCGACAAAACTCGAGGTTTCAACATTTGAGATACTTTGACTTCATCGGCACTGGGTTCTAAACTTTTCTCATCATTAGTTAAGCTTTCGATATCAATCCTCAAGCATTTGGTTTCGGTTAAATCGACACCAAAAAAATTTAATTATCATATTTTTGACTCCCCCAACATCGAAACCCTTCATCATTTTGGTTTCGGTGTCGGGGAAGTTAGCAAGATCGACACCAAATACTTAATTGTTTTCAGGCATATGAAATGTGCACTATGGTATGTGAATTTTGCCAAGGCTTTAATACTAATGATTCATGTTATGTTTCAATATCTATGAGTTCTACCAAACTTTTAGTGTTAATAAGCTTTCATGATGTTAGCAAACTTATGAATAGTGCATATTAGTCTATGTTTAAATATGGTGTAAACATGAATTATGAAATAATATCACCTGATAGCATTATGTCTGAGAAGGCAAGTGCTGACAAATCAAAGTCCGGTGCTCTATTATCCCTCGGGAAAATAAGGCATTTGTTCTGCAACGATCTCTTATTGATGCTCAAGGCGAAGTGAACACCATCCTTGAGTGCTTTGGAATATCTAGAATAGACGCCATTCCTGCCACTGTTCAAGATACCATCCAAAAGTCGTTGGAAGGATACTTCGCATACACTTCCATTCATTTTTGGCACGGGGTTTCTTCCCCTTCCCGACTTTTATCTCCAGACTTTTGCACGATCTAGAAATTTCTCCCATTTAACTTTCACCAAACACTTACACTCTCCTCTTATGCTTTGAAAGTCTAGCGCTCGACTCAGGGCAGGCTTCCTTCAGTTCCAATTTTATTCGTCACTTGTAACGTTTATCTAAAGGAGTGGATTCTCCCATCTTGTGTGTGAATCCAATAAATAATAGATTAGTGATTGTATCAACAAGTCTAAACCCTGGGAAAACGAACTCTTTTATATCAGCTGCCCTCCCGACATTTCAGGTAATTTTGCTGGTCTTGGTGAGTTTTTTTTTCTTTGTAGAATGACTTATCCCATTTCCATGCTTTGTTTAATTTTGTTTATTTTTAGATCCTGCTTCCAAGAAAATAAGTTTGAAGGACGGGGTAACTCGGGCTACTGAAGTTATTTTCAAAGCATCTGAAAGATCGGGGCGCCGATCAACTTTGTAACTCCGAACAATCTTCACCGATATGGCCTTCCTCCCAGGCAAAAGATTCCTAGGCAACCACCCGTCATTTTTCGGGTGCTAAGCATTTATCCCGAGGTTCTGATGCGTTCAATGCATCGACTCCCCTATTTCCGGACAATCCAGGTAGCATTGTTTTTCTTCTCTAGATCAACTTCAAATTTTCATGCTTTAGCTTTCTTATTCCTGCTTTTTTGGCATAACTATTTTTGATCAAGTTCCCAGGCTTCCAAAGAAATATATGCTTTAGATGCTCTAGCTCATTCTGATTCTACTGCTGGGAAGAGGCTTGCTGGAACCATTGTTGAACCATCATCTAAAAGACAGATAGTTGACACCTATATCCCTTCTATTGAACATATTATTGTTACAACTACTTAGCAGGAGACTTCTAGCCCCATAGTTTCTACTACTGAAGCTTTCATTGATATCGGGTCTTCCCTCGTAAAGACTCTTTAATCCCCTAAGCATGATAGTTCTCCGAGGTTACCCTTGCTAACCTCGGATTTTGATGAACTTATAAGGCTCGCTTTTTCCTCTGCTGATGTTGCCAATATTTCACTTCCCTCCTCATCTTCGAACTTGGGAAATTTTTACCGACATCTGATCAAGCAACAACTTTTGGTGTAGTCTTATCTTTGTCCATCTCTCTTTTACTTTTGATCTTATATGAAGGAAATTCTGGCTTTTCTCCATTTTATATGACTAAAAGCTGCTCTTGCTTCGAGGAACAATTTCATCTTCTACTTAGATTGCTCAATTTAGGAAGGAAAATGTTGCCTCAAAATTTAAAGTTAACACCTTGACCAAAGCGAAGGAAGAAAGTGACGGAGAGTGCGAGAGACTAAAGGCTTCTCTTTAGAATGTTGAGTCGGATCTTGAGAAGGAGAGACAGACTAAAAAAATATTTATTTGACCACGTTTCAACTCTCGAGAGTAGCAAGCGGAGATGGTGGTTGAACATGCCGAAGAATTGAAGAAGATAGACGATAATCATTTTAACATGAAGCGAATAATTCATAAGGTCAAAAATAGGATTTCTGATTGTTTGAAAACTCATTTTCCAAAGGCTGCTCTGGAATACTACAAAGACGCTCTTTTCCTCGCATTTTCCGACAACTTCCAAAAATGTCTTGAGATTGAGTTTCCTTCGATTTCCCCTTCTGTCCAGAGTAGTGTTATGGAAATGATTTAGTTAGACAAACAAGGAGTTAAAGTCCCCAAGAAAGGCAAGACAAAACTTGAGGATCTCCTTTTTATAGAGGACTTGCCTGATGACTCCGATGGGGAAGAGGAAGATATAGTTGCTGATGATGACGACGAAGATGGTGATGATAATGACTTTGATCTTGGTGATGGATTGTGGCGACCCTCCTCCTTCTACCGGTGGCTCTTATGCCTTTGAGGGAACAAACCTTGATCCTTTGGGTACTTTTACTGATCTAGACCCGAAGAAGGATTTTACCAGGTAGCTTTTCTGAGCCAAAGGGAAAAGAACAACCTGTTCAGTCTAACATTCCATCTTCTCAGGTATGGCTTTCACTTTTGAAATGTTTTCTTCCTTCTTAAGCTTATGGTAATTGGTTTCCTGTAATATTACATAGACAAGGAAAAATCTGGCTTTACCTTCTAAGGCAGAGTTAAATAGAAAGCAGTAGGAAATTACATTGTCTCATTTAGAGCATAAAAGATTATTGAAAGATTACAGAGCTTTGGTACAAAAATATCATGATCTTAACAAAAGTCCTTCTAAATTAATGACATATAAAGAACGTGAAGCCGCGCCAAGGCCGAAAGCAGCGCGAATTCGAAGAGAGAGGACTCTTGAAGAGAATAAGGAGATAATGGCTTTGTTTTGCATGTTGATTGAAGACATGGACATTTTGATAAATTTTTTGTATAAAGTCTATAGTAGATTTGTGATGGTGGACTTTTCTTTCTTAGGGGAATTCAGTGGTGGCCTACTATGACGTGTTCATAAATACTATTTAGACGAGCATGGGACTGGCCTTCATCTCGAGTTTTGTTGGAACCTACCAAGGGTTCTATAAATTCCTAGGGACCTACCCCGGAGAAACTTAAATATAACAAAGACATATTTGCCACTGAGTTATTCAAAAGGTCAATATTGTATGAGCATGAGGAATACTTGTAAATCTTAATACCGTTGATGTGTACTTTTGGTGATAACTTCTCTTATCTATAACTATTGATTTTCCTTTTCATATTATGACAGAACTTTGTTTTTTGCAAAGACGTAATTGTAGAAGATGCTTGTCATTCATTATCTAAACGAAAAAGGGAATTTTCAAGGATATCATCGAATAAATTTGGAAGGGATCATCTCCTAGGAGAATTGAGGCGTATTTACATAAAATTCCCTCAACTTTCTTTTGACTTTCTAGGTGATGACCGAGAAGTAACTTTGAAAAGACTTAGGATTAAACATGCTAAATTTAAATGTAATACAAACAATAGATGTACTGATAAGGAAGATCAAATTTTGTAATCTTAGACATGTGTGATATCAAAATAGTTTAATGCATGCTTGAGTAATGCTTATGTAATGGACCTTCCCTGAAAAATATAATATCTCAATGTTGTTCTTTTGAAAGTAAGATTTTACGCATAATTTCATCTCATTTTGTAAATATAAAGATCAACTTGAGAGTTCCCAAACCAGGGATAAATCATTAATCGTTGCAAAGCGGAGGGATATTTTGAGAGAGGAGCCTACTGTGACCCAAGAAAGAATGATTTAACTTCGGAACTTATCCATCAAGAATTTGAATGAACAGATAGGTGCTTTAAAAAGAAAATTAGAGAAGAAAGACAAAATCATTCTTGGATTAAAGGAATAAATAAAGACAAAACCATATGTTGATTTCGAAGAGGAGTTAAGTGGAGTATACTAGCGAATAACTAATTTAGAAATTAAACTAGATAATGCAAATGCAAGCTGTAAAGCTTGGTAATTTTCTTTTGGGATTATTCCCATCATAATTGTGCCGCAACTTTCCAAGGCCACGACTTAGCCCAAAGCCCTAGCCTCTGAAAAATATTCTTACTTGAATACCCCCATGAGGGGTTAAATGAATTGGTTGTTTATGAGTGATGTAGAAAGGTGATATTTGAAATGGAGAATTACTATGATCCTAAACTTGGCGAGGACATGTTTCGATGCATCAATTACTATGTCTCTAAGATTAGACATTTACAGGAGGAGAGACATGATTTACGAAAGATCATTTTTGACTTAGAGAAGTAAAACAAGTCTTTAAGAGCCATGTGTAGGGATTTCAATAGGTGTTTGAAACTTCAGATTAAACCCCTAGACAACCTTGATGAGGTTAGTAACAAGAGACGAAAGCTTAATGAGCTTTTGGGTATTGTGATTCGGCATGCCATTAACCCTCCTTTACCCGATGAGGAGGAGGTTCAGGACATTTAATGTATTTGTAGTATTGATGTCTAATTCTTTGTACTATGTCAATCAATGAAGCAACTTTGTTATAAATTGTGTATAACTTGATATATGATTTTTGTTTGCATTTCATATAGCTAATAATAATATGTGTGTATAAGTTTAAGAAATCTCCCTGTGAGATGTGGAAGATCATGATCTTCGCTTAAAGGCTTTTAGATAGTAGACTTGAACTACTCGTCCGTGTTTTGAAACCAGATCCCTTTTCCCGGAATAAGAATTAGATTTTCTCGACCCAGATTAGGGTATTAAGCTAGAAGGTCAAATCTCCTGTTTTGGAAGCGTAAAGAGAATGATCAAAACCCATATTCAGGGATTTCACAAGGGAAGACTAGAAACCTACATCTAGCAATAGCAGTTAGAAGCTTCGAAACCCAGATTCAGATATTAATGATGGAAGACCAGAAATCCCCTTTTGGTATTTAATTGAAGTCCCAAACCATAATCCATATTCAGATATTTGATTGAAATCCAGATATCCATATCTGGTGATAATAGAAGTCCCGAACCATAACCCAGATTCAGGTATTTGATAGAAAGCTAAATATCCACATCTGGTGTTAATATAAGCCCTGAACCATAACCCAAATTCAGGTAGTTAATAGAAAGCCAGATATCTACATCTGGTATTAATAGGAGTCCTGAACCATAACCTAGATTCAGGTATTTAATAGAAAGCTAGATATCCACATCCGGTGTTTATAGTTTTGTCACCCCCTTCGGGTTTGATTTGCAAAGCAAAGGATGTATGTGCTTCTTTAGCCACTTTTTGGGCTTGTGATTGTCAAAGAAGAGGATGTACGTGCTTTCTTAGCCACTCTCTGGGCTTGTGTGTCGGTGCGCTTGCCTAGCTTATTCTTAAGCAAGGCCCAAGGACTTACCCGACCTCCCTCCAGGAGGTGCCTTACCATGGTCATCATAGGCGGTGATAAAGGCTTAGATGCTTTAACCTTGCCATCGTCGGCGTGGCTAAAGGCTTAATCGTTTGATTCTCTACCCTGGCCATCACAGGTGGTGTTAGAGGATTACATTCCACCCCCTCCAAGGGGTGCCTTAACCTAGCCATCTTAGACGTGGATAAGAGTTTTTGATAATTTGAACTGGCTTATCTTATTTGGACACGGATAAAGGCTTACACTCACTCCCTGTAAGGGGCGCCTTACCCAGGCTATCATAGGCATGAGTTAGGGTTTTAGCTTCTCCATCATAGCGGCAGAGGCTTACACTTTTGATGTTTTAATCTGGCCCTTTCTAATTTGGGCATGGAGAAAGGCTTACACACTACCCTCTCTAAGGGGTGCCTTGCCCTGGCCATCTTAGCGGTGACAAAGGTTTTCTACCATCATAGCTAGCCTCACCCATTTTGGGTGGTTCCAAATTTTTAGGGAGATCATACCCCCAGCCGTGTAGACATTCTTACTTTGAAGATTCCATTGTTATAGTTGACTAAGTTTTCTTTGCATATCTGTACAATTGTCCTTGATTAAAGAATTTGATAATCATCTCTTATAGGACTCTGTAGGTTTCATGCCTATTCATTATATGATATTAGCAGCTGGGTCCTACCAATTTGGATTCATTCTTGGGCTTCTCTATAGTGATGGCCAAAATTTGAGCTCATGCTTGGTTAAGAAGTATGTATTCTCAATCGATGTAGTAAGCTTGCAATCCTCTGGCAATCTTGATTCGAAAACCCCCTTTCAGCATTGAAGTTTAGCCCTTTTGTTACTTAATTTTACTAGTTCCTCTTTGTCTTTAAGCTTTATTTTTGCTATGTTATGTGATTGAGGTGCAACCTTCTTAGTACATCCTGATGTAAAGTGATTGAACTTCTCTACTATTCCTCGCTCAAATATATTTCCTTTAGCCTGTGCACGGTTGGTTTCTCTCAAGTGGGTGAATAATTTGTGTTCCTTTGATGTAGAACCACTTAAGGAAAAGATAGAGGTCGGTCCTATATGGAAAGGGTTAATGCTCCAATGATCGGGGTTATAAGGCTCTACTTCCTTATCCTTGTTTCTGACTCATAGGGCTTCCAATTTAATCCTTTGCTTTTCCATGATTCTTGGATGATTTATACTTGTCGTAGCCATTTGAAATCCAGAATATACATGTAATAACCCTTTAATCGTGCTCTTGCTTCTTCAAAACTTAGTCCAATCTGGGACAGAACATCATAGTTAGGAATGTGGCTGTTAACCACAAGGTCGGAGGTTCAAGCCCTTCTTCTAGCACCAAAATGTTAATGATATTTTTCGTCAACACCAGAAATAGGTCTAAGGATGTGGACCTAAGGGAACCAAAGGGGTTATTTAGTTCCTACGAGCTTGAGTTAGTTCACCATTTCCTAGATATCAAGGTCTTAAGACCGAATATTAGTCACTTTTCCTTCAAGAGGGAAGTATCACGCTTACGAGACTCAAGGACCAACAGTTCCCTTGGCATATGGGTCCCCTAAGCGCAATGCAAGTTAGAAAGCTAAACGGCTTGTAGATGGGTATTTCGGTAAATTTGCTTATGCATGAGGCTTTGTCATGAGGAAATATTATGAAAATAAATGGTATAAGTAGTAAGGAAATGCATGAAATCGATCACAAATGTTAATTCTCTCTTTATTGATCACTTTATTGCATACACAGAGGATTTTAAGTAAAATCCCCTAATCGATTGTGAGAATGAGAAAAGTCCCTCAAAATGAGACCCTTGGGTCTTGTTTATAGGCAAAATGGATCCTCTTTTGGTAACACTCCACAGAAGCCGCTTCCAGATTTGGCAATGAAAATGGGGTATCAGCGGCATTGGTGGCTTTCGGTGCTGGCCCTGTTTTCGGCTTTCTTTCCACTTCTGTGATTTGTTATAGGATCGGATTTGCTTTCGGAATACCGGTCTTGGTCCATAGTGGCTTATGATTCAGGTAATGCTTCTATATAGTGTATCAGTACCAAGTAGATTGGTATGGATAGCTTCTTTTGGCTGCTTTTGATTTGGTGATGAACTTTGACCCCGATAGCCAGTCCTATTCTTTGCCTTGCTTTAGTAACTTATGAGCATTGTTTTTGTTTTCGTGACTTCTAAGTATCAGTATCGACACTAAGCATGTTAGTGTGGTCAACCTTTCTTTTGATGAGCCTTGGCTTGCTTAAATAACCTTTGGACCTAGTGTCGGCTTTGCGACAACGTTGTTTTGGAAACCTTTATGATGGCTTTGAAACTACTTTTCGGTGTTGGTATCGATACCAATTGATAGCCCTTTGCTCCATCCTGCTTGGTTTCGGGCCTCCCTTTCATGGTCCTGTGCTCTGGTATCAGATCATATGTCTTTGATCATCTTCCATTGTTTGCTTCCGGTGTCGAATTGTGTGCTTTCGGAGTTGATGCCATGTTGATTTCTTACGGTATTACGATAGCTTTCCGCTATCTTCCTTTGTGTCGGTACTAAGCTATGCCTCCTTTATTGGCTCCAATAGCATATGGACTAGATTGCCCTTTTCCTTCTTTTAGTATAGGTTGTCTTGGTGGTTTGGTTTCGATCTTATGCTTTCGAAGCAATCTCTTGGTGTTAACCATGCTTCGATACCCCTTCACCTTTATTCAGTTTCGGTGTCGAAATCCGGTAGTAACCTATTTACAAAAAAAACGTTACCAATAACATTAAACAAGAAATTAATATAGGAAAAATTAACATTATGGTCCAGGTCATTTAACGTTATATTTTTCTACTTGTGTAACACCCCGTAATTTTAAATGACACTAAAGATGATAAACTAAAGAATAATTAATTTGAAATACACTATTAACAATGAATTAAGAAAAGCTTAATTTAATATCCAAAGTTAAGTGAAACGGACTACGCCATTGCGTTCGTCTCAAAATTCTGCTCAAAATAGACACTTGGTTTGCGTAAAACGGACTTCGTATGAGGAAGTTATCAAGGTTTGAAGTTTGTATACGCGTAAGAATATATACATACATATATATATATATATATATATATATGGTCCAGAAATTCAAAATTAGGTCCAAAAATTCAAAAATCGGTTCAAAATTCAAAATTTGGGGAGGCGGCAGATTTCCCGCCCATGGGTGTCGACCCCATCGAAAGGGGTCGACCCCTTCAAAGGGATGTCGACCCCATCAAAGGGGTGTCGACCCCTTCAAGGGGGGTCGACCCCTCTGAGCAGATCTGGGCGAATTACTTCGTTTTATATCTGGACACCTTTCTGAGCAAGATTCAGTGTTCCTTAGCTATATAAAGGACCCTAAACCTAGGGTTTTATTCATTTGAAAAATGGTGGCGATGGCGGAGCTCTGCTGTAACGTAAATTGAATAGCCTATTCTTCTCCAAATCCAATTCAGCAAACATTATACAAATTCAATGATTGCTACAACAACAACAAATCCAACATGTTCTTCTCAGTTATTTGGATCCATTTTCTTAGATCTATTCACTATGAGTTCATGTTATTTTTAGATCTAAATATTTAATTGGTAATCATAAAATGTATATAAAAATTGGATATTGGATCTATGCCTAAACAAGTTCTATTATGACATAATTATCAGATCTTCCTTTATATGTTCATACGCCACCATGTTAAATCTAGTCATAATATATCTATTCATTTTTATGCCTATTTATGTCGGTTTATTATTGATTCGTCATTATGCCAGTTTTGATTCTCTTCTTTCCCTCTTTTCCCTTTTTATTTTTATAACCAGGCTACCTTCGAGCCTAGGCCTAACGCTGAAATATGCGAATGCGCGAAATTGGGAATCGTTTGGGAAAAATATTATTTGGCATAAATTGGAACATATGTAAAATGTGATTTGGGCGTAAATTGGAACATATGTAAAATATGATTTGGGCGTAGATTGGAACATATGTAAAATATGATTTGGGCGTAAATTGGACCATATGTAAAATATGATTTGACATAAATTGGAACATATGTAAAATATGATTTGGGCATAGATTGGAACATATGTAAAATATGATTTGGGCGTAAATTGGAATATATGTGAATATGAATTTACGCTTAACTTGTACTGAAATATGTTAATATGAACTAGGGACATAAATTAGCAAATATGTGAATACGGATTTGGGCATTATATATATATATATATATATATATCTTGATTTATGACTTGGGAAAAAGGGCATATTGTGCATAATGAAATATGAATTAAAAAGGGGCATGAAAATCTATATTTGGAATAGGGAAATTTATTAATATGAATATGCCTAAAATAATGGAATCGTAGTAACGCTTAGACACGAGGTTAGATTGCACTTGTGGAATAAGTCTGCCCGGAGCCGCCCGACATATCTTGCGACCACAAGTGGCTAATCTAATGTGAGGGGTCTAATGCATATCAGCACCATGACACGAGGTTAAGTCTAAACTTGTGGTTTAAGTATGCACGGAGCCGCTCAGCATATCCAACATCCAAAAGTGATTGACTTAATGTGAGAGGTCTGGGGCATTAACATGTATAAACAGAAAAGATAAGATGTTTAGGCTTGTCCTAGGGACAAGTGTAAATTATAATTTAGGTTATAATAAATGAAAAAGGGAATAGTATAACTTATGTAAGGGGATAAACTGTACTTGATTGTAAATTAAGCTATTTACAAGAACAAGGATTTGAAATCTACGGATGAGGACAACATACGTTATATTTATGGAAAGGAAACTTATTAGTAAACCTTAGTTAAGAGAACTAAGTTGATAAGTAAACAATGATAAGATGGAATTATGATTAAATGAGAAAGAATGAGGAAAACTTGTAAAATGAAATAAGTTATATTTAATCATAAATGGTAAGTGACATGTTAATTAGGAAACATGTGAATTGAGATATACTTAATAACATATTAAGTAGAACATGTTATTGTAATGATGTAACCAAGAAAGAATACTAAAGAGATTTTGGATTATAGACCTTGGGCCACAATCTAGAGAATAACATGTTGTGGGCTTATTAATGAACATAAATGGGTTAAGTTATATAACCAAAATTAATAAGCAAGAGGAACTTGGTAACTTGATTAAGAATTCAATATGAATGAGAATAACCAAGTTAAATGAAAACCAAATGAGGTAAGGCAAGCACGTAAAAGAATGTTTAGACATAGGGTCTAACAACATATTAAAGTGAGGCGCTTGGACCAGTCCGCACGTTTGAGGGTGAATAACCCAACGGGGTAGATCATTGTGGTGTTATAAGGCACGAGTGGAGCACACTTTTATCTAATTATTCTGTCAGCTTCGAAGGACTGGACGGGGAAGCACACGACTTCCTGAGATACGTAAGATGCTCCTGGTAGTCCTCTTTGTGTTGGCAGATATTTAGGTTGTGCTCGCAGAGGTTGGGTCTGCGCGTAACTACAAGGTGGATGGGCCTTAACTGCAAATGTAGCTTTGTAGTCAGAATGTTGTGACGTGGTGACACTAGGGTGATTCGGTGGTTGCCTCAATGGGGAGGTGAAGGGTCACGACCAACAAGGATAGTAGATCGTCAGATACCCGTCATCGGTAGCCAGTGGGATGCGAAAAGACTAGAGCTAAGACCAATAGACCATTCACCTTTCACTATCGGGGTACAGTGGTTGAGGGAAGACGCCAATTGGATGTTTAGATTGTTTGTTATTAGGGCAATCGCTTATCTCTTGTAGTCTTTACTAGTTGAGGGAGGGGCCGAGGTGGGGCCATAGCCACCATGGAAAACAAACCCTAGGAATATCTGTATTTTGAGGCTCTTAAATGCGGGCCTATACAGGTATGGAAAAGCTCCCGACCGGGTTTCGTGTGTCTTGTACCGCCCTGCCATGGAACTCGGTGCACGTTAGAGGACGTGAGATTGAGGCATCGAGCTACAATTACAGTACATATATGGGACAGTCTAGATACATGCATGACTGCTCTGGGTGATGTATCATAGATTTGAGGGCATTAATCTGGAATGAAATCTGATTCGATCGATGGTGGCAGCCTGTATGCTTACATAGCATAGTAATGACAGATATATGCGGAATGTAACATTGTTATATAGAGATCCGTACGTCACTCCAACGTAGGATGAGGGACTGCATACTTTTCTGTGGCATTACGAGGGAGACCGTGCGAGTGGGGTACCATGGGGTGTACCTCAATATTGAGGGGTAGCTACATATACACCATATTAGGTTAATCCAATGGGAAGTAAATGGGTACGACGTGTGTATAAGCGTTAATGCATTCAATATAGAGTGACATTAACGGACGTGGGGTGCCACATTTGGTATCAGAGCATATGGTTATAAGATCGAATAAAATATTCTGAAAATGGTTTTCAAAAAAGGTCTCAAAAACAAAGTATTTTAAAAATAAGCAGTCTGTTTTTTAAAAGCATGTTTCCTAAAGCCATAAATATCTTCTCGATTCTCCACTTGATTTCTTTTCCTTTTTGTTCGGGGAACCGTTTCTTCCCGAAATGGTATCCCCATTTTGGCATGGTTCTGTAGGCATGTTAAAACTACGGTACATGTCGAAGGGAAAAGAAGTGCCTGACCTCCATCTATAGCCATAGTAGTTTCACCTGCGGATTATTTTCTCTTAAGCCTCGTAAGGATTTCCGTGCGATGAAGGCAGCTTTCAAGAGACTTGTTAGCATGTTGCACAAGGATGGTAAAAAGGAGAATAAGGGAGTTTGGGCTAAGAGGAACAGCCCAAAGATGAAAGAAAATGGTGGCTTAAGAAGGGAATATAAATGAAAGAAGAAAAGAGGAAATACCATAATTTTGGTATGGGGGGTCATCTGAAAAAGGATTGCAGAAATAGGAAAGGCGTTTGTTACCACTTTGGTAAGACGGGACACCTTATTAAGGAGTGCCCAAAGAGACAAGGACAAGGCCAGAGGGCAAGCTAATATTCTCATTGCTGGTGGACAGGATAGAGGTAGGAAAGTTTTCGTCGAAGGTTTGATTTCTATTTCTGATCATCCATTTGGGATTCTTTTTCTGGCGCTTCACATTCTTTTATATCTGATCCTTTAATCGAGTCTCTGCACCTAGATACTAGTATGGTTTTGGATCCCGTTATTGTCTCAAACCCTATTGGAGGTACGGCTCATTTATCGATGGTTTGTCGGGGTTTGAGAATCTCTGTGTTAGGCGTCGAGTTTGATAGCGACACATATGTTCTTGATTTCATAAGATGCGGTTTGATTCTAGGGATGGATTGGTTAACCATATATGGATCCA
The DNA here is from genome assembly GCA_030737875.1 of Allium sativum. Classification (NCBI taxonomy): domain Eukaryota; kingdom Viridiplantae; phylum Streptophyta; class Magnoliopsida; order Asparagales; family Amaryllidaceae; genus Allium; species Allium sativum. The sequence continues at coordinate 69,146,551 of CM060922.1, forward strand.
TTCTAGATTGTGAGAGGAGGGTCGTTAGACTTCTGACTTTCCATAGAAAGACTCTCGAGATTTCTTATGACCCCAAAAGGTCTGGCATGCTTAGTCTCCTAAAACCTCTTGATATATCTATCGATGATTTGCGATCTGTACCAATAGTTGTGAGTATCCTGATGTTTTGATGAGGTTCAGGATTTACCCTCGAGTCACGAGATTGGTTTTCACATATACTTGGTGGACAATGCAAAGCCAGTTGCATTGCCTGTGCGACATGTTACTCCTAAAAGAAAAGAGGGAACTTTGTAAGCAAGTAGAGGAGCTACTTGAGAAGAGGTTTGATAGGTGAATCATATCGGGATGGGAAACCTATTAAAGACAGTCCTTGAGGAAGCCCATCATTCTAAGATGACTATTCATCCAAGCGGCGATAAAATGTATAGAGTTCGAGGTAGTGGAGCCAAATTTGCGAGAGGAAGTGAAAGTAGAGAAGGAAGCAACGATTGGACGAGTTCCGACTTGCATACTTGGGTCGGAGGTTAAGTAATTGTGCAACCAAGAAGTGAAGCTAGTAAAAGTGCAATGGGGAAAGGACCACGAGGATGCTACTTGGGAGGTTGGAGACAAGATTCGCGCTTCATATCCTTTCCTTTTCGAGAATATGTTCTTAACTTCTTTTTCTAAGCTTCGAATTAATACTTGTATCTATCGTTTGAATATCTCCTATCGATCGAGTCTTTAGGTAGAAAACTAATGAATGTAAACATGTGTTTGAGACATGTTATGTTTGATGGATGCAATTGTTCGCTAGTGATTGCTCGTGGATGCATATACACACACAATAGGCACTAGATCGGCTCAATCACTTACATATTGCATACGGATGTGTGTGCATTTTAAATTTTTATGGATGAAAATGGGTGTATCGTTACATTGATGTTGCATTTGGATGGATGATTGTGCACACATATAGAACTTACATGTATTAAGATGATTTGCATACATTTTGGTTGCATGGCACAAACATACATTGCATTAAGGAGGTCAACTGAATCAGTAGACCGCCTGATCTTTCACATTAGTTTACGGACATATACACACACTATTCCATATGTTCATAACGGCATTATAGTATTTAAATTATTAATTATAAGTAATATTATAAGTAGTATTTAATAAAATATATAAGTATTTAATTATTGAAAGTATTTAATTATTATAAGTATTTAATTATTGTAATATTAGCATTTAATTACTAATATTAATAATATTGTAAAAAAAAAAAAAAAAATTGTGTAACAGCCCACTTCCGTTAAGGTCACTCACAAAGGGAATGCCTTAACTTCGGTGGAACGTTATAAGTAAACTGAACAGAAATTTACAAGACATATATGTAAAGTAGTACTTGAAAATTTTATAACTTTATTACAGCAGAAACAGAAATAAGTTTGGTTACATCACAATACCAAAACCCAAGTACACAAATATCAGTCTTATACAAAATCCTTCAGAATGCATAATTTTAAAACCATAATCCCCAATAGAGAATGCCATAAATAGGTAGAATCAAAGGCAAGAAATATTTCAGCACTTCTAGCAGATGGAACCTGAATCAAGCTCCTATGTTTCCACCCTAAGAACCTGGGGGGGGGAACGGAAAAAAAGAGGCAAAACAAACTAGGTCAGACATAAGTCTGGTGAGTCCGGTGACTTTCAGCATATAATCAGATAACAGTATCATGACATGTAAATAAAAATGGATGAGAGATAACCATAATAGGAGTAGCAGGTTAACAGAAGAGACAGAATGATATATGCTAAACTAAGCTTCTTAATTGGTTTTCACTTCTCTGCACTAATACTAGTATAACAGAATTGGGTGTTGTCTTAATGTCTAAACAGAAAACAGAATGATCTCTTCAGAAACACGATGCTAGAAATGGGACTTTATCACCCTAATAGAGACAGACGTTCAGAAACAGAATGCTAGTAATGGGCCTTTACCACCCGAACAGAGACAGACGGTATAGAAACAGAATGCAAGTAATGGGCCTTTACTACCCAAACAGAGATAGATGGTACAGAAACAAAATGCTAGTAATGGGCCTTTACTACCCGAACGAAGACAGATGGTACAGAAACAAAATGCTAGTAATGGGCCTTTACCACCCGAACAGAGACAGAAACAGAATAACCCCTACGGAAGCTGTAACACCCCGTATGATGAATAACTTGCTATAATATAAAACAGGTCAGAATTAAACTTTAAAATTTGAATCAGGGGAAACGGGCTATGCCATTGCGTTCGTCTCGGAAAAATACGCGAAATAGAGTCCGAGTTTTCGAAAATCGGAGTCCGTATGACCCAGATATGGCCCGAAGAAGTTTCAGAAAATTTAAAAACAGATTTAAAAACAGAAATTTCAAATTTCAGAAGTGGCGGGAAAATTCCCGCCAGACCCAGGGGGTCGAATGGGGAGTCGACCTGCCCACTAGGTCGACTGGGGAGTCGACCCTAGTGTCGACCTGGGGGTCGACCTCCCTGGTCGAGCCCAGGTGACCTGGGTGCATCAGTTTGGCTTTTGGGCTGTGTTTTGGTGGCTAGGACGTGATCTGACGGCTCTAATCTGATTTAGGGTTAATCTAAGGGCCTAAAACACCTAACTAATCTATAAATACACCCTAAGACTACCCTAATTCATACTAAAAATAGCTACAACACCGTTATGCCGTCAAAATGCAACTTGAAGGAGCCTCCATCAATCTAAAGAGGAAGATAGCTTCTCAAATCAATCTCTAATCAATTCTAGCAACTTAATCTTCTTCTTAGGAGTGCTAATCAACAAGTTGTGAGTTTTCTGTAGCCTTAATAACCAATTGTTGAAATGATTATGATAGGATATAATGAGGTTATGGCTATGAATGTGGATCAAGGCAAGATTATGTTATCATATGCTATGTGTTAATGATGTTATGCATGTTATGTATGTTATATACTATGTGTTAATGATGTTATGCATGTTATGCATGTTAAATGCTATGTGTTAATGATGTTATGCAAGATATGCAAGTCATATGCTAAGTAATCATGATGTTATGCAAGTTATGCAAGTCATATGCTACATGTTCATGATGTTATGCAAGTTATGCAAGTCATATGCTACATGTTCATGATGTTATGCAAGTTATGCAAGTCATATGATATATGATCATGATGTTATGCAAGTTATGCAAGTGTTAGGCTATGTGTTCATGATGCTAGTTATGCAAATCACTATGATAAACATTGATCCATTATGACACCATGATATGCAAGTTTGGTGTTTGATTATATGCAAGTTCATATATGATATGTTATGCAAGTATGGTGTATGATTATATGCAAGTTCATACATGACATGTTATGCAAGTGTGGTGTTTGATTTTATGCAAGTAACATGTGCAAATTTACACCTTTGTATGTCATACATACATATGCAAGTTTACCCCTTTGTATGACATAAGTAACTTATGCAAGTTAATCTCTTTATGACATATGTGATTCATGCAAGTTTGGGTTGATTATTTATGCTAATTGGGTTTGATGCTATATGCATGTTGACACCTTTAAAGCCCATGTTGATGCTAATGTTATGCGAGTTGAACCCATTGTATTTGTGATGAATCTTCCCTTTTATGTCATGTTCGCGAATTACGTGGGGAGCGATGGGGTTAATATACATGTTAATGAAATGGTGTGAAGTTGGTATGATTATGCATACCATAAAGTGGATGGACATTCAATTATGTACATCGTTAAATTTGTAATTAATTAGGGATAATTAATACAAATTATGGGGGTGATTAATTAGGTGTAATTAATCGACTAAGACACGAGGTTGGACCCTTTTGTAGCATAAGACTGCCCGGAACCGACCGGCATATCCAGCGGCTACAAATGATTGGCCCAATGTGAGAGGTCTTAGGCACAAACTAAATACGTGACAAGTGTATAGACACGAGGTTAGACTCGGTTATGGCGTAAGGCTGCCCGGACCCAACCGGCAAATCCAGCTGCCATAAAAGATAGTCTAATGTGAGAGGTCTTTACAACGGTTACGTTCTTAATCAATTAAGAAACACTTAACCAGATAAGCATGTAGTGGGGCATGAAGGGTTAAGTGGGTGCCTTGGGTGGCATGTGGAGATTAAGTAAGTGCCTTGGGTGGCATGAGAAAATCTAGTGGTTGCCTTGGGTGGCAATAGAAAATACGGTTAGAATACTTAACCAAAGTGGAACATGTAATTAAACATGATTAAAGGGTTAAGTGGGTGCCTTGGGTGGCATGTGGAAAAATCTAGTGGGTTGCCTTGGGTGGCAATAATGAATACGACTAGAATACTTAACCAAAGTGGAACATGTAACTAAACATGATTAAAGGGTTAAGTGGGTGCCATGGGTGGCATGTGGAAAAATTTAGTGGGTTGCCTTGGGTGGCAATAGTGAATACGACTAGAATACTTAACCAAAGTGGAACATGTAACTAAACATGATTAAAGGGTTAAGTGGGTGCCTTGGGTGGCATGTGGAAATCAAGTGGGTGCCTTGGGTGGCATGTAGAAATCTAGTGGGTGCCTTGAGTGGCAATTGAAATATGATTAGATGACTTAACCAAACCTTAACATGTAAGTGGGCATGATTATGAAAAAGGGGTTAAGTGGGATGCACTAGATAAAATGACAAGCTTAAGTAGTAGCTTGTAGGGGCCCATTTCAACCAGTAACCCATATGTATCTTATTGGGCTCGACCCATGTCGAGGACGGGACACGCGTACTGGGCTTGACTATAAGAGGCCAAAACGGGGTAGCGGTGGCAATGCGAGTCCAACGGGTTTCATATACGTGTGTGGACCTGGGCTGGTAGGTAAGACGTTGTTGCATCGTGTAGATATAAGCCATGCACCATTGATATTATCGGGTTGCCACTTTGGGGAGTGATACACCCCACTGTGGGGCCAGCACGGGTATCTACGGTAGGGAGCCGATCGCTTGGGGAGTAGCAGGTACACCTAGTGGAGATAGGGGCAGACGGCACCTATGTAGTCAGCTAGGGGTACAAGAGACTACTATTAAAAATTACTAAGTTGTGGGTACACCTAGTGGAGATAGGGGCAGACGGCACCTATGTAGTCAGCTAGGGGTACACGGAACTACTATTAAAAATTACTAAGTACACTTAGTGGGATCAACCTTTAAGTAGGAATTACCCTTGGGTGGGTAGATCTGGTGTGGTGCAGTGTAGGAATTACCCTTGGGTGGGTAGATCTGGGGTGGTGCAGGGTAGTATTTATCCTTGGGTGGATAGGCGCGTCTTTACCGTTATCTTGGTTCATCCTAAGTCTAGTTGGCTGCTTAGTGTAGTCATTTATCCCCAGTCGTACCGTACCAGGTTTATATCATACCCTAATTACTTTAATGATTGTATTGTTAAGGTTATAGGGCTCACTCAGACTTATGTCTGACCCCGTTGTTTTTATCTTTTTCCCCAACCCTCAGGTTCTCAGAGTGGGCCTAGCACTAGTGGGCTTTGATCAGATTGGTTTATCTATCTTTTGGAGCTTGGACTCTTGAAGAAAAGCTCGGTTATCTTTTCTATTATGGCTATTAGTATGTAATGGGATTATGTACTTATGTTTTAACGAGATGGATATTTTGTACTTGACTCTTGTGGGTTTTGATATGTAACCAAACATGTTTACCTTCTGCAGCAATGAAATGATGTTTTAAATTTCAAGTATCACTTATATCTGTCTTGTTGTAATTTTTCAGTTCTATATTCACTTAAATACCCCACCGAAGCTAAGGCATTCCCTTAGTGAGTGACCTTAGCGGGTGTGGGGTGTTACAGAAGTAGAATATTAGAATTAGGTGTACACTAGTAATGGGCCTTTACCACCCCAACAGACGGTACCACACAGAAACAGACAGGTGTAACCACCCCAACAGAAACAGACAGAACTAAGTGTACCCTAAATTCTACCCCAAGCGATCGGCTCCCTAATACATAAATAGCCTGTGTCGACCCCACAGAAGGGTGTATCACTCCCTAAAGTGGCAATCTATAGACACAGACCTATTTACAGATGTCACGGTGTCTTACATCCTCAGAGCAGACCGGATCCATGCACGCACATGACCCGGTTGGAATGCGCCATCAATACCCCTCGCCATTGTCAGAGTGAACCTCTTACAATTAGTTCAGTAAGCGTGCCCTGGACCCCTACCTAGTGTTGGGTCATAATTTTGATACCAGAAAGGGTTACCGATTAATATGGGTTCCAAACAACAGATGACACAAGTAATTACCCCTCCTAACCTTGTGTCCCCAGATTAACATATTTCGGATTAACTTACTTACAGATTTTAGATGTACAAAGTTCAGATTAACTAGTTCTCAGATCAGACATACAGGTTAACAAGTTTTCAGACTAACAAATCAGATATACAGATTAACAGACTTACAGCTTGTTTCACCTAACCTTTTATTGGGCCTACAGATTTACGGAACGGGTTTATTAGATTCATCAGTCCAGTTGTTTTAACCCTATGCACCTAACACGTTTTAGATATCACATTTATCTTAGATTTGCATTAATTAAATATTAATGCACAGACCTCTCATATTAGGTCGATAGCTTATGGTCGCTGGATGTGCCGGGCGGTTCCGGGCAGACTTCTGCCACAAGCCAGACCTAACCTCGTGTCTAAGCATCTTTATGCCTACGACCTATCACATTAGACTGATAGTTTGCGGTTGTTGGTTACGCCGGTTGGGTCCGGGCAGGCTTCTACCGCAAACAGAGTCTAACCTCGTGTCTCAGCATTCTTATTTTTAACTAAAGTATTCATTCACAGATTATACCAATACCTAATTATGCAAATTCAACAGATTAACTTCTTTACAAGTTACAGCAGATTATCCAAAGTTCTATTAACATGTTTTGCTCAATTTTAGATCGAGCCTACAGATTTGCATACCCCAAATTACCGTATTCAATTTCAACAGATTTAGCAGATTAGGCAATTTAACAGATTTAATCATCCCTTAAAATTCCATTGACATACCTCGCTTAATCATAAAATTAAGCTTAATTTTAAATGCCTAAATTATGGTCATAATTCACAATATAACATATGCCCCAAATTTTTAGTTAAATTTGCACCATACAGAATATTCTCTAAAAACCCCAAATCATGATGCACAATATAAATTATACCAAATTATAGCCGTTGATTACCGCGTATGTCAAATATCCAAAAATCCGAATTAGGCGTATTCACATTTATAATTATCCCTATTATAATATAGGTTTTTCAGGCCTAAGTCGCATATCCTTTTCTTCCAAGTCATAGATCATCATATAAAATACGCCCCAAATCCGGATCTTAAATTACAACATGTATTATGTCCTCAAAATCAGATCTTGAATTATAACATGCATTGTGTCCCCAAATTACAAGTCATATGCTGTCATACAACAATTCTCCCTCTTCCAAATCATAAACTGTCATATATAGTATGCCTAGATCTAGATCTTAAATTACAACATATGCCCTTTTCTTAAATCAGTCACAAATAAGTCATGTCCAATTATGCATCATTCATTATTTTCCCCAAATTTAGCGTTTGTGCATCAATCTCTTATGAGATTTGGCTCAGGCTCATGGTAGCCTGGCTATAGAACAGAAGGAAGTAAGAGATACAGAATAGTTACAATAATAAGACAGATCTACACAGAAAAACAGATCTGATAAACAGGAATAAGATAGATCTACATAGGAAAACAGATTTGATAAACAAGAATATGCATATTCTCCAATTCAGATTTATAACCACGTCAAGATCATAATTAAATTTCATATCTGAAAATAACTATACTCACCTTGGTTGGATTCTAAAAGAAAAAGGGGTTGTAGTTGTTCTCTTTTAATCCTATTCAGATTGGAAGAAGAAGGAGCACTTGTTCTAGCTTAGGTTTCAGCAGAGTAACGACGCCATTGATTTATATTAATATGAATTAGGGCAGAGTATAGGCGTAATGAAATTGTGTGGAGAGAAAGTGAGGTTTGGGGGTGTTTAAATAGCTTAGGAGCAACGAATCTGGTCAGAATGGGCGTCTAAATACAGAAAAATGAATTTGTCCATGGATCTGGAAATAGGGAGGAGGTCGACCCTATGGTCGACATATTCTACCCAGGTCGACCCCCTGGTCGACCTGGGTCCTGGGCGGGAAATTTCCCGCCCAGCCCGGGTGTGTGTTTTTAATTTCGAACTTTGAATTTTGAATTCGGGCTAGTTTTTATTCTAAATCCCTGAAACTTCTAAGTGCCATAACTTCTTCATACGGAGTCCGATTTACGCAAACTCGGACTCTATCTCAAGCAGAATTCCGAGACGAACGCAATGACATAACCCGTTTTCCTTAATTCTTCTTTTAAAAATTAATTATACTTTGTTTTTTTACTTTTATGTTCACTGAAAATACGGGGTGTTACATTCTCCCCCCTTAAAGGATTTCGTCCCCGAAATCTTCAAGTTAAGAAGAATGTGTTCTACCATCCAATCAACCATCTACTCAACCATCATCCACAAGCATCCATTGTCCTTAGAAAACTTCTAATGTTGTATGTACATATGCAAAAGTGTGTGTATATGTCTCTTATCTAATGCAAAGATCAGTCGGTCCACTGATTCAGTTGACCTCCTTAATGCGAATTATGTTAGTACCATGAGTCCAATTATGTATGCAAGAAATCCTATTTGATACACATCATTTCTATATGACTGCATAACCATTCATCCAAATGCAACATTCATGTGATGAGTCAATCATTTTGCATACACAAAAATTGAAAAAAATGCACATATATCCGTATGCAGTATGAAAGTGCTTTTGAGCCGATCTAGTGCCTAGTGTGTGTATATGCATCCACGAGCAACCACTAGCAACCATGTAACATTCCATATTTTTTGTATATTTTAAATTTCGATTTAAAAATAAATAAAATGAATAATATTGGGAAAAATCAAATTTTCTTGATTTTTATAATGATGATTGTTTGGAATAAGTAAATAGATTCTTAATTTAGTCATTTAAAAATGTTGTAATTGGAGTTTTATATTATTTTTATATATAGCAAATTTATTTTTGAGTTGTCTGAGTCAAAATTGAATTCAAATTTAATTTGATAAATGGCGAGATTCCGAGTTGTGTAATAATAAATGGAATTCAAAATTTAAATTTGAACATAATAAAATGTGGATATTTAAGATTTATGAAATAAATCTATAGAATTTATTTAAATTATAATTTGGTTTAAATGTGAATTTAATGAATATTCAATTTGAATTAAAACAGTTATGAATATTTGAATATATTTTTATTTAATTAACGGTGAAATTTAACTCTTTTGGCAACTGTCTCGGAATCCGACGAAACCAGTTTCATCGGAACCGGAACGGTGAATTATGGTAGGACTTCAATTTACGTTACAATCCGACTTACCGTTTGATCGTATGAGAGAAAGTGTGAAAAAGATCTATGTAATTGGATAATTGGGTATTTCTCATATTTGGTCCTTATAATTATATATAAATAAAATCCACCTTTACCCTATCAGCCCATTAACCATTGTACGTTCATTTCCACCTTCACAGTTTTCTCTAATGGCTGAAAACAGATTTTTCAAAACCCTAGAAATAAAATTTTCAACTTCAAAATAAAATCTCTTCGAACCCTAGCAAATTATATTTCAAAACGAAGGCCTCGATGATACGAAGCTGCAGGTGTAATTCGTTTTGACATGCAGAGCTTTATTTGGCCGGAAATCGCGGTCAAACAGGCAGAAATTTGGAACCCTAAGCGTCAATTTAGGGTTTTTCGATTCTGGTCTTAATCGAGGATTTGGGAATATGGGTATTGTAGAGATCGACCATACGAGCGTTTTAGTGGTAGCAGGAGGTTGTATTGTTGAGTGTAGCGCCGGAATTTGGTGGTTAAAGGCTGGTAGCACCGGTTTTAGGGTTGGTGATCGGCGAAGCTCCGGTCCACCGGAGATGGTGGCGCGGGCATGGTTGGGTGCGGATTTCCACGAGCTTTCGACTGAGGGTAGTCGGAGCTTCTAACTTGGCCGGAGGGAAGCGCTATGGTTGGTCAAAGTGTGAGCTGATGGGTTGTTTTCCACGTCGTTCACTGTAGCAAAAAGAAGTGGGAGCGGGAAGAAGGTGCTGATGTGGCGGTGTATGTTTGGGTGAGAAAACATTTATTTATTTTTATATAATTTGAAATTCCATGGGTAAAACACTAATAACTTTTGCGTTTTAACTCGGATTTGAGCGCGGTTTGTTGCGCTGGGATCGTGGCGAGATTGCGGACGTTTTGGCACTGGTTTGGCTGCGTTTGGTGACTGTAAATTTTTGGGCTTATTTTGGATGTTCGATCCAATTTAGACCCAAAGGTGAGTGATTTTCTCACTTATGAAATACTAAATTATTCCCATACATGTTAAAATAAAATATGAAATAGGTTTGGTTGCACGGTTGTGTTTGATTTGTGATTGGCTGCTTAAAAATGACATGCAAGTATATTAATCTGAAATTTAAGTCAATAATTAGTTGTTTAATCTAATTAAATTACTAGTTGTGATTTCAGATCCTTGCAAACCCGCAGAACAGATTAATACTGATTAATGGGATGAATGGTTGCGATGTATGCTTTCGGTGATTTTCTGAATGAATATTGCTTGAAATGTTATTTATTTCAGTATATGGCTGTTGTGTGCTCATCATTGACGATGAATCCCAATTTTTCCACCCAAGATGTTGCGGGCATCGAATAAACCCAGGATATATCGATTTAAAATGAATTAAGAACGCAGATTGAAATGATAAATATCTGTGACCCGGATGTGGATTGAAATGATAGATCCATCCCTGAAATATCGAGAAATTAAATTTAAAATCACCTGGCCATTGGATAGATAATTATATACAGACATCGGTTGGTTAAATGATTTTAAATATTGGGAAATTTTATTTGATAGAATTTTCACCTAGAAGGATGTGCCGATACTTGATAAATCCATTTCTTTAAAGATTCTGGACTTGGGATGTTTATAAAAAGGGGTTAAGGAAATTTCCCAAAACAAAGTGGAAATTCGTAAATTGGGATGTGAATATGATTTGAATTCTTTTCAAATTTATGGGGTGGATTTGAATGAAATAAATTCTTATTGGATTTAATTTTTTGAATAAGGGAATCAAGGCATTCTGAGTTGTTTAACTCAGTTTGAATATTGATTTGAATTCGTGAAATTGAAAGATTGGTTTGAATGGCGTTTGAAACAAGATTTGAACCATGTAACTCCATGGGGACTGGAGTATGGATTCAAGTATTTGAAGTTCGGAAGAAAGAGAAATTTTGGTTTAAGGAATTTTATTATTTAAATATATTCAGAATGTTTGATTTCAAATAAGTAATTCTCTCCTTAAAATTTATTATTTAACTTTTACCTATAAACTATTTATTTTAGCTTAAATTTTCTTATATTTTATTATTTAAACTAATTAGTAAACTTTATTGTATATATATATATATATATATTCGTAATGATCTAAATTATCTTTTTTTTTGTTTTAACCATTAATTCTATATTATATGTTATATAAAGATTTTATTTAAAACATCTATTTTCTAGTTATATAAAATGATCGTAAAACTTCTTCCGAATGGACAGTGCGGGATTTAGACCCTAGTTCGAGATGGAGTCGAGTTATAGTACTTGAATATGAATCGAGTCCTAAACCAATTTCTGATATGGAAATGTAAATTATATTCTACTTGAATATAAATGGATCTCTAAATGATTTAAATGAGCTGAACGAACATATACATTCTAATTGAACATGAATGGATTTTGGACGTAAATCGTTTGAAATAATTTTAACCTTGGGATGAAATATATTCGACTTGAATATAAGTTGATTTTTGGAAATATTATATGGTTATAATATAATGACATGGAATATATATATTCTAGTTCAGAATATAATCACTTGGGATGATTTTTGATATTTGATATGAAATTACATTCTATTTGAATATAAATGTGATTCGAAACAAAATATGATATTTTGATATGAAACGAACCTTTGTGAATGTAAAAGAACCAACCGATGTGAAAGATGTAAGCGTTGGTTGTTAAGGAGACCGGAGTCGACATAAGGCATACTCTCTGTCTCGATACTACTTTGACAACTGCGAACGTTATGACGTATCCAGAATGAGTATAATGACTTGGAGGCGATTATTGAATCGAAGAAGATGAACGATGACGAAATAGCCCTGACCTTCGAGTCAGAATTGAAATGACTAAAACAGGAGCTATACCGTGACTAATTGAGGTAGCACCTTTGATCAGACACACTTCTTCGATACTATTTCTATGACTATAATGATGATGACTTGGGCCCATTTATGACTTTGGGAGTGTGTTCTGAGGTGGGCGGTAGTGGCTGCTATGCGTTACCACCGGTCCGAGAGTGCTATTGGTAGAATCCTACCCTGGGCATTGCCTCGAGTTCCTTGTCATATTATCCTTATCGAGCCCCATACGATTTTGATTTGTATCGTACCTATGGAGTGCCCTATGATGCCATCGTTTACGGTGGGTTTACGATACTGTATAGACTACGGTATTATAAACGGTGTAAGGGTAAAAACGTAATCCCGCTTACGCTATTTTCAGTATTTATACTTTACTGAGTGGACACTATCATAATAGCGTATTATATTATCTATGTATTAGTTTAATGGATCCTTGAGAGATGGAAAAATCCCGTAACATCTCTTGAGTTACTACACCCATGACACTGATGTTATTTCGTATTTTGATTTGACTAATATGAGAATGATTTAGTGTTGATCCGAGTGTTTGTTGTGTTTTCTTTTATGCAATACGCTCGGGTCAGCAGATGCTTGCAGTTAGCGAAGATTCTTTTACCTTGGAGAGCGAAGACGAAGATTTGGTATACATCTATTATATATAAATATTTCCACTGCTTGTTTGAAATCTGTATATGTAACGACCCAGAAAAAGTCGACCATGATTATCCGATATACAACACATATCGAACATCAAGAGTCGAAAATACCAGATGGTTAATGAAAGAAATTAGAGGGTGAGGAAAGATAAGATAGAAAATTAGAATAGAAGAAGAAGAAGAACACAACATCAGAGTAACACGGACCTCACAGCGGAACGAATAACATATAATATATATAACATAACTTGAAATATACATTTGTACTTGAATATACATCATTATCAAAGTACAGCACTTACAACACAGCGGAAATAAACTATAGCTATATGATCCTGAAGCCTCCTGCTCCAGCTCTTCAAGTATCTGTAAATTCCTGACTACTTGACTAGCCATACAAAATTGGGCACCCAAGAGTTTAGGGAAAACAAAACAAAATAAACTCCGGGTCAGTCATGGGACTGGTATGAGTAAAACATTTTAAAAGCAGTTTGATCAAGTAAACGATATCTCATAAGACCACGTCGTATAACAGAACGGGTTTTTCCCTTATGAGAATCCAAAATATCTTTATATCAAAAACCTTTTGATATAATAATAATGTCTATCAACCACAATATAATAATCATCTAGCAGAAACGCTTTCATCACACGTTCTACATATATAGTATACAATCAAAACCGCAAGCACGTATTGGGTAATGGATTTCCAACTATGACAAGGTATGGAACCACCTTTCGCTAGTGTACCTCTAGAGAGGAATACATTGGGTTCAACAAGAACATCTTGCAACCCGGCCACACATGACCGACCACTCATTTCGCTTGAGTGTATCGAATGTATATCACCAACGGTTGGGATTAGCAACCGTTTCCCGAATGGGACAACATCAACAATAGATTTTTAGAAGTAAATGAAACTCTAGATCAGGTGATTATACACCCTAATAGGTGCGACCTACATAGCCATGCTGCCTGCCTGATTTCTGTCATTTACCGGATGTGAGGCTAGAAGCTACGCTTATCTTTTACATGTCACATCTTCATTCACTTAGAATGTCACATCGTCTTACCCGCCAAATCACAAATTGACTTATCCAAAAATACCACGGGTATAAAGCTAAGAGAAACGAATTCCTCCGCCACCAACGTAAATACGTTTGAAACGATCAACTTACGTGATCTACCAGATATACTCTGTCAGACCTTCGTCCATACGAGTTGTCCTAGGACTGGACAAACCGAAGGCACTATTCAGTATATCCATCTTAGGCACTGTTATCTAAGATTTATACAACAGCCCTTGCATTTTACTCCGTCTTCAATTATCTTTGGCATATATGATTTGCAACGCTTATGCCAACACAGAGTGGTTCTTTGGATAATAATCCAACCGGTCTCTCCATATTAACAACGTTAAAATGGTAAAAACTTCGATAGCCTGTGATTTAACCATCAAAGGAAAACAGGTGTGCAAACAACGATATTATTTCCAGGAGGAAATTATATCGATCAATCATCATTCAACATTTATCTCTTTATTTCATTAATTTACTTATCTCCTGTTTCCATATATTCTAAATTCTTATTTTCTATTATCAGAAAACATTTCTGATTCGTATTAGGAAAACATTTCCAAAACTCCTTTGCAATCAAACCTTACCATTCCTTAGTTAAGAAGGAGGTCAATAAAGTTGGGGTATAATTACCTCTCAGACCTTAACTGAACAACGTTTTAACTTCGAAATGGTCAAAGTTTATCTTTTAATCTTTAAAAAACTTCCTTACGTAACTTTCGGATTCTATTTACGAATCCACTTCTTTATTGAAAACATTGGTTATAACGATAACGTTATAATCCCTACTTTCGAAATATCTAACTTCCATTATAACTTTTATTCTTTAATGTGAATAAATAATTAAACACCTGATTTATAAATAAATAAATCTTGATTTAAACACCGGATAGTATAAGTACTTCCCCGAATTCGATATAATCGAATTCGACGATTAACTCTCTTCGAATAACTAATATTCGATTAACTCACTTCGAATAACTAATGTTCGATTACTCTTTCTTTCGAATAAACGATATTCGATAATCTCTCTTTTCGAATACTATATTCGATAACTCTTTCTTTCGAATAAACGATATTCGATAACTCTTTCTTTCGAATAACTAAATTCGATTAACTCCTTTTCGAATAACTAAATTTGATAACTCCCTTTTCAAATAACTAGATTCGATAACTCCTTTCGAATAACTAGATTCGATAACTCCTCTTCGAATAAATAGACTCGATAACTCCTCTTCGAATAAATTTTATTCGATTACTCTTCTCGAATAAACTATATTCGATTACTCTACTTCGAATAAGTGATATTCGATAACTCTACCTCGATTTGAATAACTCTAACTGGTTAACTCTAACTCTAACTGGTTAACTCTAACTGATTAACTCTGACTGTCAACCCTAACTGATTAACTCTGACTGGTCAACCCTAACTGATTAACTCTAACTGGTCAACCCTAACTGATTAACTCTAATTGATTAACTCTAATCGATTAACTCTAACTCGATTTAACTCTAGTCGATTAACTCTAATCGATTAACTCTATTTAATTACTCCATTAGTTAACTCTAACTCTAACTGGTTAATTTTAACTCTAACTGGTCAACCCCAATTGATTAACCCTAACTGGTTAACTCTAACTCATTTACTCTATTCGATTAACTCTAATCAAATAACTAATATTCGATTAACTCATTTCGATTTAACTCTTTTGAATTTAACTCCTTTGTTTAATTCCTTTGAATTAACTCCTTTGATTTATTCCTTTTCTATTTGTTTACTTAACAAACAACTATTCCCTTTCCAATTCTATTTATTTAATAAATAAACATTTCTTTTATCTTTTCTATTTATTTAACAAACAAATATTTCATTTATCTTTCCTATTTATTTAACAAATAAATATTCCTTTCAATTCTATTTATTTAACCAATAAATATTTCCTTTTTGTCTTTCTATTTATTTTCTAAATAAATATCTCATTTATAACATTCTATTTATTTCCTATAAATAAATATTTCCATTTAATCTATGTAATGTTTTACAAATATTTTCTTCCCAATTCCATTTGTAAATGTTTTACAAATGTTTTCCTTTTTATTTCTATTTGTAATTGTTTTACAAATATTCCTTTTTCTATTCGTTTTACAAATATCTTCCTTTGTATTTGTTTTACAAATATATTTCCTTTTATATTTGTTTTACAAACAATTTCCTTTATCTCTATTTATTTAACAAATAAATATTTCATTTATCCTCTCTATCCATTTAACAAATGAATATTCCTTTTTATCCTCTCTACTCATTTAACAAATGAATATTCCTTTTTATAAAATCATTTGATTTTATAAATATCTCTTTCTATAAAATCCTTTGATTTTATATATATTTCTTTTTCAATTCTACATTGAAAATTCCTTTTTATATTTATTTAAATGCACAGTTTGAAATCTCCCTTCTGTATAAAATCTTTCGATTTTATCTAATATTTTATTTCAATATTTCTTCTAGTATTTAACAGTACCTGTAAAAACCCGTAACTTCCCCGTGAAGGAAAGCGCGGATAGTTCGAGAACAAGCCACAACAGAACGCAAACGAGAGAACATTTCATTGTATATTACAACAATTCCATCAGATTACAAGAATATACAGAGTATAAATGAATAAATATTACACAGAAATATCAGAGATTTAAATTAAATTTAAATACATAGCAGCGGAAAATAATACAATACACAACTAGAAGAGATATACGGATACAAAGCTTTCCGGATATCATTCCAGCTGTAAACCAGGATCCTATGAATATAAATCTGCAAAACCAAAACTACTAGCTGCCCGTGTCAAAATAAGGGCACCCAGAGTTTAGGTTAAAACAATAAACTCCAGGTCAGTCATGGGACTGGTGTGAGAACTAAAACAGTTATTAATCTTTATCTTTAAAGTTAGGTAAATCAAGGGACCACGTCGTATAACACGGAACGGGTTTCCTCCCAAGAACACCAGTGCATAAAACAAACAGCGCAAAGCTAAATAAGGAAAAATGAAGCTATTATAAGACCCAGTTCCCATCACACAATGCAACGCAAGCCGGAGGATAGGGTTTTTACCTTATAATAGCCAAGAATGCTTGATACGTTTAAAACAAATCATTTGATACTATTATAAGTGTATAGTGTATAAAACAACTTCAAATCATAAGTATCAATCATAGACGGCATGGGTACCATATATCAGGTCGTCATACTAGGTTCTACAATCAAAACCGCAAATGTCACGTATTTGGAAATTGGATTTCCTTCTATGAACCGAGGCAAAAGATAGTCCTCTACCGATTCTAGACAATCTAGCCTATGTCTAGGAACAGCCGCAACTGCCCCTTGGATCGTCAGGGCCGGTCCACCGATGTGGATTATTATGCCTGAACACTATGTTTTCCCGCCCTTTGGGGGCGTAAATGAGCCAACGAATGACTCCATCGGACCCGGATCGTCCGATCAAACCGAGGCGCCTCGCAACAGCAACAACCACACAGGAGAAAAGTATATAAATGTCAGGGCTGGTAGGTCACTGACACCACCCTAGCTAGAAGAAAACGCATGCCCTCCCTGAGGTCCGTCTCCCGTTTTTGGTTCACAACCGGGGTGTGAGGCTCGCAAATCAACGCTACACAAAGCTATGCCACACAGGCCGTGCTTTGATCATCATCCACAAGACTTTGCTTTTCAACAGAAGCCTTGATCAATGGCCACTTAGGCATGCCACACAGGCAATTCACTCCATGCGATTGATATCCATCAATATATAACCCCTGAGCTCGTACGTCTCAGAGAAGGGCGTTAAGCAAGAGAATAAATTCTCCGCCGCCAAGCAGATATAAATTTAATAGAAATCAATCACACAGACTAAAATCCAATGTCAGACACACAATCCATTTACAAGTCCGTTCTGGGTCTGAACGAAACCGGAGGCACCTAGTACCCCGCATATCCATCGATCTCCAAGTACGTCCGGACGATCACTAACTGTTTCCATCTTCTTGGGTGCACAGCCCAATCAAGATCATCAGTAATTACCGAAACGACGTGAAGACCTTCGGTCTTCAACCACCGTCTTCATCTTCGACACCACGTCGAATTAGTTATTCAGAATGGGATAAACCCGGTCTTTCTGAACAACTCGCGTATATATAATAAAAGTGTTACACAAACACAACATACGCCTCATTCCACTTTAGAATATTCTTTTTATTCAAATATTCTTATATTTTAGGAAAGGTCCCCATTAATTTTATCAAAGATAAATTCTTTAAATTTATTCTTTAATCTCCTTTGAATATCAATTCAAACTAGTCGGGATTAACGAACCACACCGGAGTAATCATTTATTTTATTTCCCAATCCCAATCTATTTATCCCATGAAGTAAAACTGGTAATACTTCATATCTAACACCACAGTGTTATCGGTAAATTCAATTACCATTTCACGTTTAAATCTAATTAAAGATTTAACTATCGCCTGGAGCAAAACTGGTGATACTCCATTCTAACACCTTTTCAATCTAATTAAAGATTCATTACAACTCCACTTAGTTTTAATCTTTAACGGGGTTAAAGAATCAGTGTCATTTAAAACATGGTTCACGATAAACCCAAAATCACATTCCATTAATTATCGGGTTAAAGAACAAGTGTTATTTAAAACACTGTTCACGATAAACCCAAAAATCAATACCAATTCAATTCCAATTAAATATTATTCAATTGGTACACTTCATTAAATCTAAATAAAAAGATTTAATCTTTTCTCAGCTGGGGTCAAGAACAGTGTTAGTCAAGACACCATTCACGACAAACCCAAATCACATTTGATATTAAATACAAGGCTCTGAATAGAAAATATATCGGCTTATATTCAATATCAAATTCTACGACCAACAAATATCGTATTGGAAGTAACGATATATATATATATATATCTTTCAAATTTCCATAACAACACCTGTATAATCACGAAATCCAACATCGAAATGTTCCGAAGACAATTTCGATTCCAATCCATTCCAATGCAATCATTGGAAATTCTGGTTATTTTTCAAAACCATTTCAAACTCACTTTATTTATTTTAAAAATAAATAAATCACTATTCTAGTTCAAAACTAGTTCATTTCGATAAAAATCTATTTTTATCTTTTCAAATATGGAGTTTTTCATCCCAATTCTCCACAAATCATTTCTTATGATTTTACACAAATTATTACTATTTTTAATAATTTTATCAAGGCCCTTACAGTCGATTTCCATCAACGGCCATCGAACTGCACTTACAACGACCTTTTCCAAATTTGATTTGGACATAATTCCAAATCCAACCGTTAGATTTCAAATTTCTAATATTCGTTAGAAAGCTCTTTTCGATACGAACCCAACGGTTCCAGTTTTTGGAGAATCCGACGGTCGGATCTCCCGCAATATCCATTCGAAGTC
This sequence comes from Allium sativum, assembly GCA_030737875.1. Classification (NCBI taxonomy): domain Eukaryota; kingdom Viridiplantae; phylum Streptophyta; class Magnoliopsida; order Asparagales; family Amaryllidaceae; genus Allium; species Allium sativum. Next base: position 69,166,181 of record CM060922.1, read on the forward strand.
AATGGTCGAAATTCGCGAACTGCCGCAGCGCGGCGTGTTCTATTCAGGCCATTATATTATATATATAATATATATAATATATACTTCGTCGATTTCCTTTTAAAACGTATTTTATAAATTGTTTTAAATTCATTTTCAAAACGGTTTCAACTTCTTTTTAAATTCAAATCAAAATTGAATTTTTCCTTATAAATTCGATTTAAATTCATTTCAAATTGATTTAAATTCAAATTGATTTCTAATTCAACTTCCATTCATTTTCAATTCAATTCAATTTCAATTCGAATTCATTTCTATTCAAATTCAATTCTATTCAATTTCAATTCGAATTCACTTCTATTCAATTTCAATTCGAATTCACTTCTATTCAATTTCAATTCGAATTCACTTCTATTCAATTTCAATTCGAATTCACTTCTATTCAATTTCAATTCGAATTCATTTCTATTCAATTTCAATTCGAATTCATTTCTATTCGATTTCAATTCGAATTTCAATTCCTTTCAAAATATCAGATTTTGAAATCACTTTCGGTATTCATTATAAAATGAATAAAATCGATATAAATATCGTTCACGTCAAAATGGCGTCAATCTAATCAACACGGCTTCATATGTTTCTATTTTCAGATATTCTATTTCAAATATTTCTATTCAAATATTTCTTTTTCAAATATTTCTTTTTCAAATATTTCTATTCAAATATTTCCTTTTCAAAACTGGAATGAGGCCCAATCAATTACCATATAATGTTAATTATATGGATTTTCTACAACACGTATATACAATAACAACGATGAATAATCAACCATCATCCAAAGTGCATTCTACACTGTATAAGCATCAAATATAAATATTCAACGCTTATAACAGTCTGTCAATCAATCGATCGACATACATCTAATTATTGGGATTAGTGTATGTCATATATCATCCTAATACCCGTATGGGGTTTCAAACAATCAAACACAGATTTTATTTGTGCAGTTGGGCGATGTGTAAAATTTATCGTCCCAATCAATATCAGTCAAATGTGTGTATATAAACAAATCGTCCGATTTGTTTATTTTTATTTCATTTCATATACACGTTAAAAATTCTATTTTTAACTATAAAATATTTTCAACTATATAAATATTTTATTTCATTTCGCATCACATCACACAATCAATTTTCACCATAACAAACAATCAAACATACAAGCCATCCATGGTCTGTGGATGACGGGTGTCGGGTGCTACTGAACACCGTCTGCATCCTAGTACATATTTTAACTAGAAAATTAAATTAAAAGGTGAGAATTTCTCACTGAATAACTAATCCAATGCCATGGCTCTTCTTAGGTAGAAATCTTCGTCGTTCTCGCCCTTTTGTCAATTTCCATTGCCCGTATTCTCTACATATATAAAAATCACATTTTTACTTTGCTATTCAATATATAAAAATCGAATTTTTACTTTGTTATTCAATATATAAAAATCAAATTTTTTACTTTGCTATTCAATATATAAAAATCGAATTTTTTACTTCGCTATTCAATATATAAAAATCGAATTTTTTTACTTCGCTATTCAATATATAAAAATCAATTTTTTCACTTTGCTATTCAATATATAAAAATCGAATTTTTATTCTTTCTATCATGTAAAAATTATATTTTTCCTATGCCTATCATATAAAAATTATATTTTTAATTGTCTACTAATATCAAAATCATATTTTTATTTCTAACAAACTAATTACTTTATAAATAAATAACCTAGACAATTAAATAAACCAAAATAAAAATAAAAATAAAAGAAACTTACATTGTATCGGATTTTTCCGAGGGGGGGTCTTCGATCGGCAGCAGGAGGAGGGGGGGTCTTCGATCGCGGCAGAGGATAGGGGGTGCTTCATCGCGGCAGAGGATAGGGGGGTGCGGTCTCGGCAGAGGGTGGGGGGGTCGCGGTCTCGATGGCGGCAGAGGACAGGGGGGTGCTTCATTGCGGCAGAGGATGGGGGGGTCGCGGTGGCGCGCCGCCGGGGGGGGGGGGGGGGGGGCTCGGCGGTAGCTTAGGTTTTATATTTAATTCATTTTATTTTTCAAAAAGCAACTTTTTATTTTGACCTCGAAATGAGACCCACCGCTTGTCGTCCATAGCTAATTACCCCCATTCCGAACACAGTGGGATATGTATCGTAAGCTGATTCGGCTGTTACAATCAGTTTTCATTTAAATCAAAGTACAATTCTTTGTATATTCAATTTAAACATACATTCCAAATTACCGAGGCCACATACAGTCTCTAAAAATTACAGAAAAATATTTTCTAGTTTGTATTGACGATATAGTCCTAACAAAACTAGTTTCGTCGAATTTTGAGATCGTTTGAAAAATGGCCATTTTCCAGTCGATTAAAATCAACTGAAACTGGTCAAACGCGTTTTCCTTTGCCACGCTCACATATTGATTCGAAAAATTATGAAATTTGGAATCTAGCAATAACTTTACATCAAGGATCCAACAAAAGTGGTTTCGTCGAAATCCGAGGTCGTTTGCAAAATCTCCATTTTTAAGGGCTTGAATTCCATAGCGACTATTCAGAATTTTTAACTGGACATATCTTTTGATTCCCGCTATGAAATTTTGATTTTTCGAATTCGTTGGAAAGATATTCACAATTAGATTCCATTATTTTTGGTTTCACTAAAATCCGGTTTATTTTGCACCTGGTACATTCAATTGAATTTTGAAATCGAATTATCGAACTACCGCACCTTTTTCAATTCCTTTTATAAATTAAAATAAATATTTATATTCTAACGACGATCTATATAAATATATACGTTCGAATTCTATTCAAAATAAATTTATCGTTGATATTATTTAAAATAATTCATTTTAAATATGCAAAATTCGCTAAAATTGCCAAAATAAAAATTTTAAACTGGCCCAGATTTTCGGGTTGTTATAGTACCCAATAACAAGACCATTGTCACTATAATCAATCTCAGATCATACATCACATCATATAACCATATATGAACAAAAGAGTATTATAAATATTGAGGAACCCAGTTGGGTCCCTCCAACCTGTTTCCCTGCATCACAGATGTTAAACAATATAATTAACATCGATTTCATTTCAATATGAAATATTATGCTAAAAAGAATCAACATATATTTAACGATTTATATATATAAATATATATATATATATATAAATTTCAACCAACTGACTAGCAGTTCAATCAAACAGTCAACACACAGTCAATCAGACAATTTTTAACAGTTCTAAAAATACAACATGAAAATATAAACTGTTCAGAGTTGGAGAGATTTACTCACATTGGACGATCATCGTTAATAACGATAACCATCGCTTGATTCAGATGGAAAATTTATTTTGCTATAAATTGTAACGAGCTTCGATTCACTCCCCGTCAGTTCCATTGGGTAGCCACTGTCCATACGATCCCAATGTATCTTGTTTCGTTGAATTCCGTCAACATATGAGAGAGTTATACCTTATGTAAGTTCGTATATACAATTGAAATAAATTTAAACTATATTTATTCAATTATTTGGGCCTTAACCTTTTTCTTCCATGGCCCATCCTCTTTTTGAAAACCCACCCGTTCATTACCATCTTAGACCCAACCCGCATCCTATCCTTCTTCCCAAAAAAACCTGATACCGTCGCTCCTTCTTATGGCCATTACCGATTTTATAAAGCTTCCTAACTCCTTCCATGATCCAAAACACATCGAACCCAATATCCTAAATCACTCCACATTCCAAACTCTATCACCCCATACTCTCAATGAACCGTTCGATGCTGCTATTCCATTTCCGTTGGTTGTGATTTCAGCTTGTGTACAGTAAAAGGAGCGACATCTTTTTAACTCAAATGCCACTAAACTTCCCTGCTTCGACCTCCTCGACACTATGAACTACACGATACCCTCAAAATCACCTAAGACCTCCTCAATCTCAACCCGCGACGAGCCCTAAGTAGTCACTGTGCGAAATAGGTTTTCAGAATAATGGATCGAATCGTATGAAAATTATATCAGATGATAGAGGACCTCAAACGGAATCAATACATATAAATCTTGTGATTTATATAAATTTATTCAAATTGTTTATAAATTTTGAGGTTGCTAATTTGTGTGAAGAGGATGAAATGGCGGCGTGATTTTTGTTTGATCGGTGAATGGAAGATATTTTAGGTTTAAGGGAATAAGGATTATTTATAGGGAAAAATTAGATATTTTTATATTGTTTATTTTATTTTATTTTAAGCCATCGCTATGTGTATCTGTGAAATAAAAATTCCTATGATCACATACGATACCCAAAAATCACGAAAATGAACAGACTAGTAGTGTTCGACATTACGGTCCTAACGAAACTGGTTTCGTCGAATTCTGACTTCGTATTCTCACACAGCGTATTTTAAACCGTCAAAATACTGACTGTTTTTCACTCTAAAAATCTGTACGGCCACGCAGTACTCCAAAAATCACGGAACTTGGAATCTAACAATAATTTGATGTTGCGGATCCAACAAAATTAGTTTCGTCGAAAACCGAGGTCGTTTGCAAAACTGGCTATTTTTAAAGCCCTAAATAACCCATTTAAATATATAAATATATTTAAATATAATTAAATTAAATATTAATAAATTAATATTATCGTATATATTCACAATAGAATACCATACAACTCCACTGAGATTTTACAACTCGATATTCAAATCCCGGTTGAATCGATATTCAATTTATATTGAAAAATCCTTTTATAAATCGTTATAAATTATAAAGGAATTCCATAGTGTTTTTTCTAAAATTTGATTTGGACATAAATCAAAATCTACACAATGAAATCCCAATTTTTCTCTTCCACTAAAAAAATATTCTTCACCAGCTCCATACGTTTCTTGTTTCACAGAAATCCGATTTAAAACGGGCCTTGTACATTCAGCTGAAGTTCAAATCGCCAAATAGCGAACTGCCGCGCGATTTCGAGCTCGTTTATAATTATAGTATAATTATACGTTCAAACTTCGTTTATATAATATATTCGTTAATATAATTCAACTCTAAACTGAATTATATATTATAAATAATCCAAATTACACCATACTGTGAATTTCACTATTTTTAATTATTTCTGAATTAAATATATTATTCTATTATTTAAATATTCAATATAATTAATTCTTATTATCGATATCGCCAATTCGATATTAAATAATTAAATTAATTAAATATTCGACAGCTGCAAATGCGGGTCATTACAATCTTTCCCCCTTAAAATAATTTCGTCCTCGAAATTGCTAAGGTAGCGGACGACCCTATCTACTGGGTAAAAATTTATCTGTTTACCACTTAACTTCAGTTTAAACTGAACTAATTTATTTTCAATTAAATATTAATTAATTTTTACCAACGAAAATTTTCAAAAATCCTAAATTTTTTCTAATACCTTAACTTTTCGTAAAATTTCGCCAGCACCTCCTTTGTACTGGTCAATAGCTCAAACTCCAACTGGCCTCTCTGGGCCATCTCCAACCCAAAAGAAAATCAAATAGCCAAGCGGCTTGCCAATTCAGCTCATAAATCTTATATCCAATAGAAATATAAACTTGTACATTTTTGTCGGCATATCATTATATCCTTTCCACTTGTTATCAATTCAGCAAATACAAGGGTCATCCCAATCAAATTCCAATCTGTTTTTATTCACAAATCCAACCATTCGCTTATACCTAAGTTGAATTCAGTTTCAAATCAAAGTTCCATTCTCGATTTCATACTCTTAACTTATTAATCCAAGTTAATTCCAGATTATTTCTAATTCAATCAGTTTTTACTTAACTTAGTTCAAGCTAAATTTTAATTTATTTTTACCATCTTATTTTATTTAACTTCATAAGTTAAATTTGAATTCCATAATTTAAATTCCTGGGTTTATTTCAAATCAATTTGAAATCATAATACCAATTCAAAACCTTTGAATTTCTAAACAACTTGTTTTCTCAAAACAATTCAAAAAACAAAATCTTTCGGTGGTAATCCGTCACTTAGAACTCGAAAATGAATAATGATGATGCAGCTGTCATCATCAGAATTTATTTCCCAAACATCGAAGTGAGTTCAATACTATAAAACTATTTCTAAACATTTCCACTTTGAAGTCCATTTCCAAATATAATTTACACTGCGTGTAAAACAATTTAAAATCTCCCAGGATCTTAAATTTTCCTTATTTTTAATCCAAATCCATTTACAAACACTTATCCAATTTTCAAGAATTTTAATTCAATTTCTGGTTTTAAATTCAGATTTAATTCATTTCGTAACACTTATACGAATTCTGATTGGTTATTCACATAACCATTTTACTTATAATCTTACTCGATTATAATCACAATCAATATATCCAATATATTATAATCATTCCAATACCTTTATATCAAAATATAATTTGGGTAAAATTATTTCGTTTACCCTCTTTCCGAAACATACCATGACGGTTTATCATATTCGAGTGTTTATAAACTCCTACCGATACAGTGGACCAAACTGATCGACCAGAACACGTAAACAACTCAACCAATAAATCCCCATAATATAAAACAGTCTTATATTGAATAACAAATACGCTCTCGTATATATACACACTCAAACTCAATCTAGGGTATTACTAACCCCATCTCTACCGAGTCACGCCATATAGCCAAGGTAATTCACTTAACCTTAAGCTCTGATACCAACTGTAACGACCCAGAAAAATGTTAAGTAGGTTTTGCAACCATCCTCTCCAATCCCCAAAGCAGCAAGGTAATACCCCACTGTGGCTTACATTGGAACCCAGCACCATATTTTACGGCCAGCCTTTCGACTTCACAACCAACCCTCATTTTCGGGACATGTAGGGGTAAGAGTCTCCCGTTCGTCACCTAACGAAAAGCGAGAACCCCCTATCATGTGACACATGCACCAAACACGCAACATGGACTGGTATGAGTAAAACATTTTAAAAACAGTTTGAACAAGTAAACGATATCTCATAAGAGCACGCCGTATAACGGAACGGGTTTTTCCCTTATGAGAATCCAAAATATCTTTATATCAAAAACCTTTTGTTATAATAATAATGTCTATCAACCACAATATAATAATCATCTAGCAGAAACACTTTCATCTCACGTTCTACATATATAGTATACAATCAAAACCGCAAGGACGTATTGGGTAATGGATTACCAACTATGACAAGGTATGGAACCACCTTTCGCTAGTGTACCTCTAGAGAGGAATACACTGGGTTCAACAAGAACATCTTGCAACCCGGCCACACATGACCGACCACTCATTTCGCTTGAGTGTATCGAATGTATATCACCAACGCTTGGGATAAGCAACCGTTTCCCGAATGGGACAACATCAACAATAGATTTTTAGAAGTAAATGAAACTCTAGATCAGGTGATTATACACCCTAATAGGCGCGACCTACATAGCCATGCTGCCTGCCCGATTTCTGTCGTTTACCGGATGTGAGGCTAGAAGCTACGCTTATCTTTTACATGTCACATCTTCATTCACTTAGAATGTCACATCGTCATACCCGCCAAATCACAAATTGACTTATCCAAAAATACCACGGGTATAAAGCTAAGAGAAATGAATTCCTCCGCCACCAACGTAAATACGTTTGAAACGATCAACTAACGTGATCTACCGGATATACTCTGTCAGACCTTCGTCCATACGAGTTGTCCTAGGACTGGACAAACCGAATGCACTATTCAGTATATCCATCTTAGGCACTATTATCTAAGATTTATACAACAGACATTACATTTTACTCCGTCTTCAATTATCTTTGGCATATATGATTCGCAACGCTTATGCCAATACAGAGTGGTTCTTTGGATAATAATCCAACCGGTCTCTCCATATTAACAACGTTAAAATGGTAAAAACTTCGATAGTCTGTGATTTAACCATCAAAGGAAAACAGGTGTGCAAACAACGATATTATTTCCAGGAGGAAATTATATCGATCAATCATCATTCAACATTTATCTCTTTATTTCATTAATTTACTTATCTCCTATTTCCATATATTCTAAATTCTTATTTCCTATTATCAGAAAACATTTCTGATTCGTATTTGGAAAACATTTCCAAAACTCCTTTGCGATCAAACCTTACCATTCCTTAGTTAAGAAGGAAGTCAATCAAGTTGGGGTATAATTACCTCTCAGACCTTAACTGAACAACGTTTTAACTTCGAAATGGTCAAAGTTTATCTTTTAATCTTTAACAAACTTCCTTACGTAACTTTCGGATTCTATTTACGAATCCACTTCTTTATTGAAAACATTGGTTATAACGATAACGCTATAATCCCTACTTTTGAAATATCTAACTTCCATTATAACTTTTATTCTTTAATGTGAAACACCGGAAAGTATAAGTACTTTCCCGAATTCGATGACACTCTTCGAATAACTAATATTCGATTAACTCACTTCGAATAACTAATTTCGATAACTCTTTCTTTCGAATAAAAGATATTCGATAATCTCTCTTTTCGAATACTATATTCGATAACTCTTTCTTTCGAATAAACGATATTCGATAACTCTTTCTTTCGAATAACTAAATTCGATTAACTTCTTTTCGAATAACTAAATTCGATAACTCCCTTTTCAAATAACTAGATTCGATAACTCCTTTCGAATAACTAGATTCGATAACTCCTCTTCGAATAAATAGATTCGATAACTTCTCTTCGAATAAATTATATTCGATTACTTTTCTCGAATAAACTATATTCGATTACTCTACTTCGAATAAGTGATATTCGATAACTCTACCTCGATTTGAATAACCCTAACTGGTTAAATCTAACTCTAACTGGTTAACTCTAACTGATTAACTCTGACAGGTCAACCCTAACTGATTAACTCTGACTGGTCAACCCTAACTGATTAACTCTAACTGGTCAACCCTAACTGATTAACTATAATTGATTAACTCTAATCGATTAACTAAACTCGATTTAACTCTAGTCGATTAACTCTAATCGATTAACTCTATTTTATTACTCTATTAGTTAACTCTAACTCTAACTGGTTAATTTTAACTCTAACTGGTCAACCCCAATTGATTAACCCTAACTGGTTAACTCTAACTCATTTACTCTATTCGATTAACTCTAATCGAATAACTAATATTCAATTAACTCATTTCGATTTAACTCTTTTGAATTTAACTTCTTTGTTTAATTCCTTTGAATTAACTCCTTTGATTTATTCCTTTTCTATTTTTTTACTTAACAAATAATTATTCCCTTTCCAATTCTATTTATTTAACAAATAAACATTTCTTTTATCTTTTCTATTTATTTAACAAATAAATATTTCATTTATCTTTCCTATTTATTTAACAAATAAATATTCCTTTCAATTCTATTTATTTAACCAATAAATATTTCCTTTTTATCTTTCTATTTATTTTCTAAATAAATATCTCATTTATAACATTCTATTTATTTCCTATAAATAAATATTTCCATTTAATCTATGTAATGTTTTACAAATATTTTCTTCCTAATTCCATTTGTAAATGTTTTACAAATGTTTTCCTTTTTATTTCTATTTGTAATTGTTTTACAAATATTCCTTTTTCTATTCGTTTTGCAAATATCTTCCTTTGTATTTGTTTTACAAATATATTTCCTTTTATATTTGTTTTACAAATAATTTCCTTTATCTCTATTTATTTAACAAATAAATATTTCATTTATCCTCTCTATTCATTTAACAAATGAATATTCCTTTTTATCCTCTCTATTCATTTAACAAATGAATATTCCTTTTTATAAAATCATTTGATTTTATAAATATCTCTTTCTATAAAATCCTTTGATTTTATATATATTTCTTTTTCAATTCTACATTGAAAATTCCCTTTTATATTTATTTAAATGCACAGTTTGAAATCTCCCTTATATATAAAATCTTTATCTAATATTTTATTTCAATATTTCTTCTAGTATATAACAGTACCCAATAACAAGACCATTGTCACTATAATCAATCTCAGATTATACATCACATCATATAACCATATATGAACAAAACAGTATTATAAATATTGAGGAACCCAGTTGGGTCCCTCCAACTTGTTTCCCTGCATCACAGATGTTAAACAATATAATTAACATCGATTTCATTTCAATATGAAATATTCTGCTAAACAGAATCAACATATGTTTAACGATTTATATATATATATATATATATATAAATTTCAACCAACTGACTAGTAGTTCAATCAAACAGTCAATACACGGTCAATCAGACAATTTTTAACAGTTCTAAAAATACAACATGAAAATATAAACTGTTCGGAGTTGGTGAGATTTACTCACATTGGACGATCATCGTTAATAACGATAACCATCACTTGATTCAGATGGGCAATTTATTTTGCTATAAATTGTAACGAGCTTCGATTCACTCCCCGTCAGTTCCATTGGGTAGCCACCGTCCATACGATCCCAACGGATCTTGTTTCGTTGAATTCCGTCAACATATGAGAGAGTTATACCTTATGTAAGTTCGTATATACAATTGAAATAAATTTAAGATCCAAAACACATCGAACCCAATATCCTAAATCACTCCACATTCCAAACTCTATCACCAAATGCCACCAAACTCCCCTGCTTCGACCTCCTCGACACTATGAACTACATGATACCCTCAAAATCACCTAAGACCTCCTCAATCTCAACCCGCGACGAGCCCTAAGTAGTCACCGTGCGAAATAGGGTTTCAGAATAATGGATCGAATCGTATGAAAATTATATCAGATGATAGAGGACCTCAAACGGAATCAATACATATAAATCTTGTGATTTATATAAATTTATTCAAATTGTTTATAAATTTTGAGGTTGCGAATTTGTGTGAAGAGGATGAACTGGCGGCGTGATTTTCGTTTGATCGGTGAATGGAAGATATTTTAGGTTTAGGGGAATAAGGATTATTTATAGGGAAAAATTAGATATTTTTATATTGTTTATTTTATTTTAAGCCATCGCTATGTGCATCTGTGAAATAAAAATTCCTATAATCACATACGATACCCAAAAATCACGAAAATGAACAAACTGGTAGTGTTCGACATTACGGTCCCAACGAAACTGGTTTCGTCGAATTCCGACTCCGTATGCTCACACGGCGTATTTTTAACCGTTAAAATACTGACTGTTTTTCACTCTAAAAACCCGTATGGCCACGCAGTGACCCTAAAAATCACGGAACTTGGAATCTAACAATAATTTGATGTTGCGGATCCAACAAAATTAGTTTTGTCGAAAACCAAGGTCGTTTGCAAAACTGGCTATTTTTAAAGCCCTAAATAACCCATTTAAATATATAAATATATTTAAATATAATTAAATTAAATATTAATAAATTAATATTATCGTATATATTCACAATAGAATACCATACAGCTCCACTGAGATTTTACAACTCGATATTCAAATCCCGGTTGAATCGATATTCAATTTATATTGAAAAATCCTTTTATAAATCGTTATAAATTATAAAGGAATTCCATAGCAACTTTTCTAAAATTTGATTTGGACATAAATCAAATTCTACACAATGAAATCCCAATTTTTCTCTTCCGCTAGAAAAATATACTTCACCAACTCCATACGTTTCTTGTTTCACAGAAATCCGATTTAAAACGGGCCTTGTACATTCAGTTGAAGTTCAAATCGCCAAATAGCGAACTGTCGTGCCATTTCGAGCTCGTTTATAATTATAATATAATTATGCGTTCAAACTTCGTTTATATAATATATTCGTTAATATAATTCAACTCTAAACTGAATTATATATTATAAATAATCCAAATTACACCATACTGTGAATTTCACTATTTTTGATTATTTCTGAATTAAATATATTATTCTATTATTTAAATTAATTAAATATTCAATATAATTAATTCTGATTATCGATATCGCCAATTCGATATTAAATAATTAAATTAATTAATTATTCGACAGCTACAAATGCGGGTCATTATAGTATATGTGTAACTCTGATAACCATTGATGTTATGACCTATTGTATATATTTCAACTGTTTAAACTACTATTTAATTATCATATGTGGTCCTTCCGCTGTGAGGTTCTGTGATTGTTTTTCTCTTCTCTCTTCCTTTTCTTCTTTTCCCAATAACTATCTGCATTTGCGATTTGTTTGGGTCGACATGTGTGGTTTATTGTCGATTTGAACGGTCAAAAAAATTCGGGTTGTTACAAACCACTTGCATCCACTTGCAACCATCAAACATAACATGTCTCAAACACATGTTTACACCCGTTAGTTTCTACCTAAAGGTCGAAGAATCGATCGATAGAATACAGCTGAGTGATAGAAGCAAGTACAAAAGTTATGTTCCCATTAGACATCGGTTAAGAGAATAAATCCCTAAGTATCAACACGAAGACCGAAATCAACATCAGATTGACACTCGGAGAATTACTCCCATTAAACAATGTCAAAACTGGAAATCTACTTCACGCTTCGAGTAAAAACCCTATCCTTTTCAGAAATATTCAGATACTTACAGACTACTAGTACAGATCAGATTATCAAATGATTCTTAGGAAACTAAGCATGATTAAACCCCACAAAACCAGAATGTATGCATCATAGTCAACTTAACGCCTAACACAGATACCCTCAAACCCCAACTTATCACAAAAAATGAGTCATAACCCTTATGAGGTTTGAGACCATAGCGGGATCAGAAACAAGACTAGTATTAAAGTGCAGAGTCTCAATTACAGAATCAAAATGCCAGAATCAAAAAGAGTTTTATCTCAATAATCAGATAAGGAAATTAAACCTTCTATAGAAATTTTCCTATCTCTACCCTATCCACCAGTCACGAGAGCATTCGCCTGCCCTCCAGAAGTAGGTTCTGCCCTCTGCCCTTGCCCACGTTTCTTCGGGCAGTCCCTAGTGAAGTGTTCCATTTCTCCACAGTTAAAGCAAGTGCCCTGTAACGACCCGCATTCTACGCATCGAAGGATCGTAGAATATTTATTTCTTTCACATATGAAGTCGTATGGTCGTGTAACTTTGGGAGATGACTATTGGGGTCATTTCCCATGTTCATGATTTTTGCCGATTTTTAATGACTGTTTTGCCCCTAGCTGATCTTGTTTCGGCCATAACCTTTGATTGGAAGGGAGTTTTGACCTGAAACCACTTCCATTGGCTTTGGATGATGGTTTACGATTCCGTAGAGTGGTCATATTAGCCAAACGGACTCACCGTTTGGGAGATAAGACTGAAACAAATTTCAGATGGTGAAAAACAGCTTAATTGGGCTTAACTGGGTAATTAACAGCTAGGCCCAAAGGGGAATTTCGGGATTAGGAGTTTAAAAGAGCTGTTAGGGTTTGGAGAATACCTTTTTCTCATTTTTCAGCCGTCACTATTCATTCCTCTTAACGTAGCCATGGCCTCCACTCTCTAAATCTCTTCAAAACACCTCTAAACCACTTTCTAATTGAAGATTAGCCTAATCAACATCAAATTAAGGAGGAATATCACCAAAGCAAGGTTAGAACTGCTGTGTTGCATTGGGAATAACGCCAAACAGAGAATCATTTCAGTTTTGAGGTTTTATTTGTGGCTAAGGTGAGTGATTTGCGTAGTTCCTCACTAATTATGGTTAATTAAGGGTAATTAGTGTTGATTAGCGAATTTACACATTAATAAATTCTGGAAAAATATTTATAAATTCTTAAATAATGTTTTATACCTCTGTTAGAAATTAGTTTTGATTTGGTTAAGTTTTACTAATCATGTCATTAGTTTTACCTAAACATGCTTAAGGGAAAATATGGGATTTTGGCTATGTTTGATCTATTTTAACCTATCAAGTTATTGTTTTGGTGTTTGTGATCAATTATACTTGTTGCTATGACTGTTTGAAATGATTTGTGGTTGTTTAGAAAAGTTAGATTGGTCGAAAACGTCGTCGAATGGCGTAAACAAGTCACTGTAAAGGTTGTAGGAAATGTGCAGGGTTCAAACCGGATCAGATTACTGGGCTCGGATCGGATAGGAGAATCGGGCAAGTGAACTTGATTCGGATTAGAACTTAGCATAAGGGGATTGGCGAGAAGGAAGGCCATTTGCTTAGGGTTGGAGTTGGGCAGAGGATTGGATCAGAGAGACAAAAAAGGAGATCAGATCGGAGCTAGGGCGTGGGATCAGATCGGCTACCAAACCGAACCGGAGCTGGCATCTTCTGAGGCGTGCAAACGAAAGAGACAACAAGGAAGGTTGGATTGGATCGGAATATCGAGGAGAGGGAGCAACTACCGAACCGAACTAGGAAGCAACCACCGAGCCAAACCCAGCAGAAGGCATCCGAACCGAGCTAAAAGGGGAGCACCGAACCGAGCTAGAAGGGGAGCACCGAACCGAACCGCGCCCAGGAGTATACTAGGAAGCATTGGACCGAACCAAACTGATGATGACTGGAGCACTATGCATATTCGAACCGAACCGGACGTGTGCTATTACTTCTATGCGGCGACTCTTCTGAAGACCAACTCCAATTCAACCAAAACCCGAGATGCAAAAGTAGTCCAAATGAGAAGTTGTGACTCAGGATTCAGTTGGGAACCAAGGAGTGAACTTCATGGTTGGGCTTTGCTGCGGGACGTGTGCTAAGGGGTTGTCGATGTCTGTAACTTTGAATCACTATGTGTAGGGAGTACGTGAACGGATTCAGGGCCACAGTGGCCTAGGTACGACTAAAGGGGCTATAAACCAATGAAGTGGGGTCATTTGTAAAGATTTGGTCATGACTCCATGAGGTAAGCTTGGTGGTAGCAGTAGTTGTACAAGTCGAACTCCGTCACTACTTCGATGGGTCTAGTGATTGACAGTGGTGGACATCGTATACTTTACGCACTGAGTGAGAGATGTAAGGATGGTTGTTATGTTTGATCTGTTTGCCATCATTATGACATGCACACCCCCACCCCCGTATTCTTTACACCATCTGTTTAGTGGCACCTTAGAGAATTGTACGGTATGTAGTGCTAACTCTTTGGTTGCAGGCCCAGGTTCAGGTAAGGTTTAATATACCTGTTATTGTTCTGTTTAGCTGCTTATCGCCCATACCAGACTTTTTGTCTGACCCAGAGTTTTATGTCTCTTCTTATTACTCTGGGTGCTCTCACGAGCAGACTAAAGACAGGTTAGCTGGGTATGCACGAGTAGCTGATCCGAAGACGAGCAGGAGGCTTCCACATATGATACATATAGATATTCTCCCTGTGTTGTTGAAGATCACTGCTTGGGCATTAGTAGTGCATCTTCTACTTTAGCTTTCTTTTGCTTTAGAGACAGTTTTAAAGTTGTAATAATGATGTTGGATCATAAGCTGTATTTGGATTTCCGCTGCTATGTTGGTTTAGTTTTCAGCTTATGCACTGTCTCGTCTGTTTTATGTCAAGATTATGTTATCATTATATTTTGTTCCATGCGATGTGAGACATATTACAGGTTCTTTGTTGATTCTTTTCTTTTGACGTCCGTTCCGTACTGGTTGGACATCGGTACAACGCACTTTCCTTGGAAATGTCGGCTGGTGCGGGGCGAGTCGTCACACGCCCTTCCTCTTTCTGCAATCCTTGTTCAGATGAGTCAAGTTTCCACAAGTAAAGCACTTTTTCTCCTTCTTATCTTCAGACTTTTCTTTCTTCTTTTGTGTTTCCTTTTTGGGCCACGCTTTCTTGTCTTGTGGTCCTTTGAGCTTTTCCTCTTTTTTCTCACTTTTGGCTTCCTCTTCATGCATTAACGCCATGTCAACCAATTTCTCGAAGGTAGCCCCTATAGGAATGTGGGTCATAGCCAACCCATGTAGCGGCTCATTCAAACCTTTAACGAATCTCAGGGCCTTCTTCTCAGGTATGTTCACCAAGTCTAAGCCGAATCTCGCCAACTGATTGAACTTGTTGATGTACTCCTTCACTGATGAATTCCCTTGCTTCAATGCTAAGAACCTCTCCATGTATAAATTCTCTTCCGCTCGTGAGAGGAATTTTATCTCGAACCTATGCCTGAAATCTATCCATGTCTCTACCGGACGCTCTCCATTTGTGACCTCGCACCAAAATGAGGCTTCGTCCTTCATTAACCAAGCAGCTAATTGGACATTCCTTTCATCTTCTATCTCGAAGATACCAAACAAATCTTCCACCTCCTTAAGCCAATTTCGAGCTTCAACAAATGTTTCTGACCCGTGAAAAGGTTTCCCGCCCATTGCCCGAAAGTCCTTGCTTATCTTCGAAAAAGTATCAACATTGGGAGGAGGAGGAGGAGGAACGTCTGCTGGGCCTGCGGCGGTGACCCTAGCCTCCAGATACCTTCTGAACCAAGTTGGTATCGGTATGCCCTCGGGTACCCCAGACATGTTGAAAAGAAAAAGGGAGAGATTCAAAATGGAGAATCGAAAGACAGATATATGGCTTTTGGGGATTATGTTTTTCAAAAAAACTTTACTTTTGAAAATACTTGCTTTTTAAAACCTTTTTGAAAATAGTTTTCAAAAACTTTTTATCAAATCTGGTAACCTTCAGCTCTAATACCAAGTGTAACACCCCACTTCCGTTAAGGTCACTCACAAAGGGAATGCCTTAACTTCGGTGGAACGTTATAAGTAAACCGAACAGAAATTTACAAGACAAATATGTAAAGTAGTACTTGAAAAATTTATAACTTTATTACAGCAGAAACAGAAATAAGTTTGGTTACATCACAATACCAAAACCCAAGTACACAAATATCAGTCTTATACAAAATACTTCAGAATGCATAATTTTAAAACCATAATCCCCAACAGAGAATGCCATAAATAGGTAGAATCAAAGCCAAACAATATTTCAGCACTTCTATCACTTCAAGCAGATGGAACCTGAATCAAGCTCCTATGTTTCCACCCTGAGAACCTGAGGGGGGGAAACGGAAGAAAAGAGGCGAAACAAACTAGGTCAGACATAAGACTGGTGAGTCCGGTGACTTTCAGCATATAAACAGATAACAATATCATGACATGTAAATAAAACTGGATGAGAGATAACCATAACAGGAGTTGCAGGTTAACAGAAGAGACAGAATGATATATGCTAAACTAAGCTTCTTACTTGGTTTTCACTTCTCTGCACTAATACTAGTATAACAGAATTAGGTGTTGTCTAATGCCTAAACAGAAAGCAGAATGATCTCTTCAGAAACACGATGCTAGAAATGGGCCTTTATCACCCTAATAGAGACGGACGCTTAGAAATAGAATGCTAGTTATGGGCCTTTACCACCCGAACAGAGACAGACAGTATAGAAATAGAATGCTAGTAATGGGCCTTTATTACCCGAATAGAGACAGACGGTACAGAAACAGAATGCTAGTAATGGGCCTTTACTACCCGAACGGAGACAGACGGTACAGAAACAAAATGCTATAATGGGCCTTTACCACCCAAACAGAGACAGAAACAGAATAACCCCTATGGAAACAGAATATTAGAATTAGGTGTACACTAGTAATGGGCCTTTACCACCCCAACAGACGGTACCACACAGAAACAGACAGGTGTTACCATCCCAACAGAAACAGACGGTACCCTAACAGAAACAGACAGAACTAAGTGTACCCTAAATTCTACCCCAAGCGATCGGCTCCCTAATACATAAATACCCTGTGCCGACCCAATAGAAGGGTGTATCACTCCCTAAAGTGGCAACCTATAGACACAGACCTATTTACAGATGTCACGGTGTCTTGCATCCTCAGAGCAGACCAGATCCATGCACGCACATGACCCGGTTGGAATGCGCCATCAATACCCCTCGCCATTGTCAGAGTGAACCTCTTACAATTAGTTCAGTAAGTGTGCCCTGGACCCCTACCTAGTGTTGGGTCATAATTTTGATACTAGAAAGGGTTACTGACTAATATGGGTTCCAAACAACAGATGACATAAGTAATTACCCCTCCTAACCTTGTGTCCCCAGATTAACAAATTTCAGATTAACTTGCTTACAGATTTTAGATGAACAAAGTTCAGATTAACTAGTTCTCAGATCAGACATACAGGTTAACAAGTTTTCAGACTAACAGATCAGATATACAGATTAACAGACTTACAGCTTGTTTCACCTAACCTTTTATTGGGCCTACAGATTTACGGAACGAGTTTATTAGATTCATCAGTCCAGTTGTTTTAACCCTATCCACCTAACACGTTTTAGATATCACATTTATCTTAGATTTGCATTAATTAAATATTAATGCACAGACCTCTCATATTAGGTCGATAGCTTATGGCCGCTGGATGTGCCGGGCGGTTCCGGGCAGACTTCTGCCACAAGCCAGACCTAACCTCGTGTCTAAGCATCTTTATGCCTACGACCTATCACATTAGACTGACAGTTTGCGGTTGTTGGTTACGCCGGTTGGGTCCGGGCAGTCTTCTACCGCAAACAGAGTCTAACCTCGTGTCTCAGCATTCTTATTTTTAACTAAAGTATTCATTCAAGATCATACCAATACCTAATTATGCAAATTCAACAGATTAACTTCTTTACAAGTTACAGCAGATTATCCAAAGTTCTATTAACATGTTTTGCTCAATTTTAGATCGAGCCTACAAATTTGCATACCCCAAATTACCGTATTCAATTTCAACGGATTTAGCAGATTAGGCAATTTAACAGATTTAATCATCCCTTAAAATTCCATTGACATACCTCGCTTAATCATAAAATTAAGCCTAAATTTACATGCCTAAATTATGGTCATAATTCACAATATAACATATGCCCCAAATTTTTAGTTAAATTTGCACCGTACAGAATATTCTCTAAAACCCCCAAATCATGATGCACAATATAAATTATGCCAAATTATAGCCGTTGATTACCGCGTATGTCAAATATCTAAAAATATGAATTAGGCTATTCACATTTATAATTATCCCTATTATAATATAGGTTTTTCAGGCCTAAGTCACATATCCTTTTCTTCCAAGTTATAGATCGTCATATAAAATACGCCCCAAATCTAGATCTTAAATTACAACATGTATTATGTCCTCAAAATCAGATCTTGAATTATAACATGCATTGTGTCCCCAAATTACAAGTCATATGCTATCATACAATAATTCTCCTTCTTCCAAATCATAAACCGCCATATATAGTATGCCTAGATATAGATCTTAAATTACAACATATGCCCTTTTCTTAAATCAGTCACAAATCAGTCATGTCCAATTATTCATCATTCATTATTTTCCCTAAATTTAGCGTTCGTGCGTCAATCTCTTACGAGATTTGGCTCAGGCTCGTGGTAGCCTGGCTATAGAACAGAAGGAAGGAAGAGATACAAAATAGTTACAATAATAAGACAGATCTACATAGAAAAACAAATCTGATAAACAGGAATAAGATAGATCTACACAGGAAAACAGATCTGATAAACAAGAATATGCATATTCCCCAATTCAGATTTATAACCATGTCAAGATCATAATTAAATTTCATATCTAAAAATAACTGTACTTACCTTGGTTGGATTCTAAAAGAAAAAGGGGGTTGTAGTTGTTCTCTTTTAATCCTATTCAGATTAGAAGAAGAAGGAGCACTTGTTCTAGCTTAGGTTTCATCAGAGTAACGACGCCATTGATTTATATTAATATGAATTAGGGAAGAGTATAGGCGTATTGAAATTGTGTGGAGAGAAAGTGAGGTTTGGGGGTGTTTAAATAGCTTAGGAGCAACGAATCTGGTCAGAACAGGCGTCTAAATACAGAAAAACAAATATGTCCACAGATTTGGAAATAGGGGGGAGGTCGACCCACAGGTCGACCCCATGGTCGACCTGTTCTACCCAGGTCGACCCCCTGGTCGACCTGGTTCCTGGGCGGGAAATTTTCCGCCCAGTCCGGGTGTGTGTTTTGAATTTCGAGCTTTGAATTTTGAATTCGGGCTGGTTTTTATTCTAAATCCCTGAAACTTCTAAGTGCCATAACTTCTTCATACGGAACCCGATTTACGCAAACTCGGACTCTATCTCAAGCAGAATTCTGAGACGAACGCAATGGCGTAACCCGTTTTCCTTAATTCTTCTTTTAAAAATTAATTATACTTTATTTTGTTACTTTTATGTTCATAGAAAATACGAGGTGTTACATTTTGTCCAATAGATTGTAAGTTATGTCTAAATCAAAAAATATATAATATTATAAAAACTATATTATAAAAAATATATAATATATTATTTAATTATTAGTTATAAGTAATATTATAAATAATATTTAATAATATATACAAGTATTTACTTATTGTAAGTATTTAATTATTATAAGTATTTAATTATTGTAATATTATTGTAATATTAGTATTTAGTTATTAATAATATTGTAAAAAAATATTATATTTCGTCGAATAGATTGTAAGTTATGTCCAAATCAAATAAAATATATAATATTATAAAAAATATACAATATAGTATTTAATTGTTAATTCTAAGTAATATTATAAGTAGTATTTAATAAAATATATAAGTATTTACTTATTGTAAGTATTTCATTATTGTAAGTATTTAATTATTGTAATTTTAATGTAATATTAGTATTTAATTATTAATAATATTGTAAAAAAATATAATACTTCGTCGAATAGATTGTTAGTTATGTCCAAATCAAATAAAATATATAATATTGAAAAAAAATACAATATAGTATTTAATTATTAATTATAAGTAATAATATAAGTAGTATTTAATAAAATATATAAGTATTTACTTATTGTAAGTATTTAATTATTACAAGTATTTAATTATTGTAATATTATTATAATATTAGTATTTAATTATTAATAATATTGTACAAAAATATAGTATTTCGTCGAATAGATTGTAAGTTATGTCCAAATCAAATAAAATATATAATATTATAAAAAGTATAATATAGTACTATTTAATTATTAATTATAAGTAGTATTTAGTAAAAATATATAAGTATTTAATTATTGTAAGTACTTAATTATTACAAGTATTTAATTATTGTAATATTAGAATTTATTTATTAATAATATTGTAAAAAAATATAATATATCGTTGAATAGATTGTAAGCTATTTCCAAATCAAATAAAAAATATAATATTATAAAAAATATAATATAGCACTTAATTATTAATTATAAGTAATATTATAAGTAGTATTTAATAAAATATATAAGTACTTAATTATTGTAATATTAGTATTTAATTATTAATAATATTGTAAAAAAATTTAATATTTCGTCGAATAGATTGTAAGTTATGTCCAAATAAAATAAAATATATAATATTAAAAAAAATATAATATAGTATTTATGTAACGTCCCAGAAATTTGGGCATTTTAAAATTGAATTAGTTAAAGATTTAATTGTTAAAAATCAAATTTTTATTTTGATAATAGGTTAGAAATTAAAAATCGAATATTTGATTTTGTGTATAAATTGAATTTAATATTTAAATTCAATATGGGTGGTTGGAATCAAATATTTGATGTGGGATATTTGAAATGAAACGGGTTGAATATTCGAAATGGATTTGGAATTTGACCGATAAATTTAAATGGTGGAATAGAAAAACAAACGTTATTAGCATTAAATATATAGGAGATTTTATTTGTTGAAATATGTGGGAATTGGATTGGTTATGTGTGTATTCATATATATAAATAAAAGTAAATTTGACGTTTCAAACTTGAAAGCGAACGGGGTTGGTGTATGAACAGAATCGATGAACCTATATATAATTTAAATATCGGTGTATACAAACAAAGTCGGATTACGGTTAAAATAATTTTTATTGGATTCAGAACGCGAAAACAAAGAGATGCATATAATTTTTGTCGCAATTATAAATTGTGGTTAGCGGTACGAAACTAAAGTGGTACGTAGTTATTCGGAGTAAAATATAATATTAAAACAAACAAATATTACCTACCTTAAATCTCACCTTCCTCAGACTGAATTTCGTTGACCTATGCTAATGGAGTCCGATTTTATTCACACTTTTTTCCAAGTGTGAACAAAACACTCGGCTCCTATTGGAGGAATTCAGGGGGGTCCACGTGTGACTCACCTGATTCCTCCAATAGGAGGAAAGTGTTTTGTTCACACTTAAAAAAAGTGTGAACAAAATTGTATTCATGCTAATGGGCTGTGTACTCTAAAAACCTATTTGATTAAACTTCGTTCTGATCTCTTTTGCGTATTTTACAAATCAGCGCCTTTTCCCATTTTTCCTTCAGCAAAATCCCTAAATCAAAAATCCGTTCCTTTTACCCAAAAACCTAATAATGGCCGAAGCCTAAAATCGTTTCCTTTCCCCAAAGTGAAATCATTTAACCAAAGCAACTTCTCTTTCCAATTAAACCACTACCGAGTTCTATGTTGTTAATCAGAACAGCCATGCTTGCTACTTCAAGCTGTTCTTCTCCTCCAAGTCGCAAGGTTTTTTTTTTTTTTTTCCTTTCTTTCAGCGATCTCGAACGCGAGGCCAGTATGCGCCTCATGCTCGGACAGTGATTTCCCTTGCTCCACCTCCTGCTGTCAAGTCGTGTCCGCCACTCGGGACCTCTTGCTGTTTCGTATCCCTTCGTAGTTTCAAGGTGAGAATTCACTCACGATTTATCTTATTTCAAGTAGTTAACTTCAATTTTTACTGGATATAATAGTGATGCTTGGGTATGTTTTCATTGGTTGTCTTGTGGTAAGTTGTTGATATTGTACGTTGCGTATAGATTTGCTGCTGTGCTCGTCAAGTATTTCATTCACAATAGGCTAAATTGGATACTGGTATATTGATAAGGACAACACTAATAGGAACCGATTCTTAATACACTGGACATTTTGATAGGAATAGATATGCACTTGATCTGTTGGTACCACCCACTGTCTTCAACCTGTTTCATTTAATTAAGTGCTTTGAACAGATCACTGATAAGAACCGTACTTCACTAGATTTAGCTTTGGTAGAATAGATTTTTACCTGGGTAGTTGTATTGATTATATATATAAAGTGTATTCGCAGTATGGGTACATATGAGTAAATGGACATTTTGTTGTGTGAAGAAAATACACAATTGCAGTTTTTTTTAACAAATTCATTTTAAGTCATGTCTCTATTACTACCATTTTAGAGGATATGAAGCATAAACCTGTCAGTCGGTGGTAATTTATTTATCAACTTAAACTGCTTACCTATTACTCAATCCCAATACAAAGATTTTCTTGGGGAATGGAGGATCAAAAGAAATATAGCAATGTACTGCCTTTTTCATACAATTTCACTTAGTTCTTGTTTGGATGACCTATACATGTTCTTCTTAACTTTCTGAAAGTAAAAATCAACTAGCCTTTAATTTGGGAAAGTCTTTACTGGCCACCTTAACTCTGAAACTCGTGAGTATTCAGTTATGTAGCAGCACTTGTATCGTTGTTGTGTTAACATACCGGTCGCCAAATTTAGTTGTAATTCCTGAGAAATATGTGGATACTTGACTGGACACTTTGATTTTAAGTAATCCTGTGTAGTTGCATCGTTGCTCGACTACCCTGGACTTAACCATAGAAGGAGGTCCTCGGTCAGTATAGGGTACATATTGAGTTGAAGATTTGTTTGTAAGTTGTTTACTTTGGCAAGAAATGTTTAAAGGCCTAGTTCACAGGTCAGGCAAGTAAATCTTAGGTAAATAATTTTTTTTTATGTAATAGTATGACCAGGTGCCTTTCATATTTTTGCTCGACGATGTTAAGTATTAGAAAAAAATATTAAGTAGAAGTTCTTGCAGCTTACAAAGGAAATGGGACGAACTTTATTAACTGAAACTAACTTGGCTTATAAAATCTAAAGCCTTACAAGCAGAATAATAGCCGAAAGAAAAGCAAGTGCATCGCCACATATCGTAGCAGTTATCTAAGGTAAAGCTCATAAGCTAAAACCTGTTCCTAAACGACATGAGTTATTGAAATTGAATATTAGGAACCGTCAACCATTTCTAACCAAGTGCGTTAATCTAGATGCCAGTTACATACCCTTGATTTTGGTTAACTAGTCACATGTTATTGGATACTTGGTTAAAATAAATATCTATTTTAGTTCACCTATGTAACGACTGTTTACACGTATTGGACCACAATTGTTTGCATGAAAACATCCCACTGTATGAAGGGATTGGTAAATTATTGGAACTAGGAACTCGTCACTTAAATAAGGAAATCACCTGGTTTTCCTCCCAGGTCAGACCACATATGCTCATTCCTGCGCATGATTCTTTGATCTGCAAATTAAAATTTTGGACCAAATGTTTTAACCGAGCATGTGCTTTTTACAATTCTGTCAATTCATTTCTGACTGTGAATCCTTGGCATGAATCCTTGTTTATTCTTAAATTTGAAAGACTTCATGGGCTTACTGTGGGAATACCTTGCCATATTGTCTCTACATATATTAATATATGGGTGTGCACGTGTTGTGTGTGTGCATGTATGACTGTGCATATGTGTTGCTACTGCATGTGAGTGTGAGTGTACGTATATATATGTACTATGAATAAACTTCCCTTAATTTCTTTCCTATTCTAGTATGGAACCCTTCTGTTGAAATTCAACATTGGTATGAGTGTATACACTAAGGATTAGTTTGTTAAAAATTTGAGAAAAAAGGGTCTGTAATACTCTTTACACCCATTCAGTACTACACACGCATGTGTTCATTAGTTAACATGTTGTTTTATTTACTTGCGTGAATTACTGGGCTGCTACATTAAGCTTGAAACTGTCTTAGCACTTTGCACTATTTCATCATTTCAGTCTTACTCGGACTGCTGTTTGATATTTATATGCTGACCATGTATTCGCATTTAAACTGGAAAATCTTGTCTCTTGTTTGAGTATCTCGCATACTAGTTGTCCATGTTTTTGCTGCAATTATGATTAGCTTTTTGACTTGACTTCTCCAATACTCATGTTCCCTTGCTCTCGGGACACTGAATACTGACTGGACCATGCTATCTTTCTTATGAAGTCCATTGTGACCACTGTGATGTTATGTTTGTCCACTCAGACCTTGGTACTTATTGTTTTGAGAGATAAATACATTGATATGCTTTGAACATAGCCGAGACCGAATGTTAACCTGAACCGCCACTCTACCACATTATTTTGTATGAGGACCGTTGTTGTGTTAAACTACATTGGTTATGTTGCCTGTCTTGCTCTCTGTTCACCCCTTTGAACTTTATTGAATGTGTATTTGGGATGGGTACGGGATGCTGGGGCAGTGCACACATGTACACGTACTTGTGTGTATATGCAAGCTCCTGGAATCGCTTAAGTCATTAATTATATTCGGTTAGGGACGTTGAGGTGGTGTACACGTACATATCATGTGCACGTGTACACTCGCAAATGCCCGATACCGTTCGTCCCTGGGAATAAATAGAACTGATATGAATAGATACCACAACCGTTTATTTTATATACAACATCTGGGTTGGAAGTTAGGATTAGCTATTATATTTCAGTTTCTATTGAAATTAATTTACTTGAACTATGATTTAATTCTGACTCGAGTGTTTTATGTTTTTGCATGGAATGCTCGGGTCAGACCCGAGCAATACAGATTCAAAGGTTTCAACTTAGGATTCGAAGACTGATGGAGTTGGGGATTTCAGGAGACGCGCACTCTGAAGATTTTTTTAAAAACAGTAAAGATTTCTTTTGTATTAAAACAACATTTTCGTTCCGCTGTATATAGAAAAGTTTTGTATTCAAAAAAATTCATTATAAATAAAAGTTTTATTCCGTTGTTCAATACTGTGTCTTCTATCTGTTCGGTATTTTCTGTGTTAATTCTGTTTTAAACTCTGTAAGCTAAATACGCTCCATCGATTTGTACGTTTTAAGTTGGTTTAATTACCAATTTGAAGCAGTCAAAAAGACGGGACGTTACAATTTAATTATTAATTATAAGTAATATTATAAGTAGTATTTAATAAAATATATAAGTATTTACTTATTGTAAGATATAATTATTATAAGTATTTAATTATTAATAATATTGTAAAAAAATATAATATTTCGTCGAATAGATTATAAGTTATGTCCAAATAAAATAAAATATATAATATTATAAAAAGTATACAGTATAGCATTTAATTATTAATTATAAGTAATATTATAAGTAATAATTGGTCATTAATTATCAATTATTAAATATAGTATTGAATATTTAATAATACTATATTTGTACAGAAAATGCATTGACAATAATTATTAATTATGAAATATAGTATTGAATATTTAATAATACTATATTTGTATAGAAAATGCATTGTCTCACTTTAAAAATTCTATATTGGAGAATTTTTAAAGTTCGCCAACAATGTTTTTCAGAAAATCCTTGGGGCGTTCCCAAAATGAGTCAATGTAAAACCAAAACAGGTTTATATATCTAAACAAATATGAAACAGGGTTAATGCCGTTATACTTTTTTTAAATAGGCCTAAGCATGAAAATTTCCCTTTATATTTAAGTAGTTAATATGGGAACCGGTAGAAACTTCATGAGTAGATAGCTCAATACAGAATGTTTAACAGTTGGTGGAGCAAACGAATAATTTCCACTTCGTAAATAGCAAACGGTAAATGAAAAAGAAAACAATCCAACAACAAACATATAAACAAGACTTGTTTTTTTAAGAAGTATGGAACCATATTCACTTGTATTGGAACATAAATTGCTATGGTTTCAACTAAACTTAATTACCTGTAGAATCCAGGAAGTTTTATTTCAAAGATTTGCAATCATACTTATCCGTTAGTCCATTAACGTTGCTATCAATTCTTATCATCATAATAATAGAATCATCAAATTTTACACATGCATGCAAAGAAACCAATACTCATGAAAGCGTAGTGGTTCACATCATTAAGGGTATGCCGCCTCATCAACCCAAACACTAACACTACACCACCCAGCGATGCATCCTTTGGAAACCTGCAATAGTCAATAACAATAGCAGGTCTAGACATGTTTTCACTGCACCCATTCTCAGTTTCATTCAAAAATGCAGTACATGAATATAAGGCTTCTTATTGCAAATATTCAAAATGCAGTTTGCTAATTCTGGAGATATCAATTAGCCAAAGAAGCATGCACTATAGATTATTTATTGCGCAAAGAAACAAAAAGATGATATAAATTACTTTTAATAAATGATATACTCTATCAAAAGATAAAAGCTTTTATCCTTTGTCTAATTGCTAGATTCATTACCGGTCGAAAATAAATATATTGAACAAGCTATTGTTGAATAAGTCAAAGAACTACTTTATTGTAAAACGTAAATGTTTTTATCATTTTTTTTAGAAAGATACACAGAACTAGCTCTTTGATTTATAGAAAATAAAACACATTTTACTGCTTGTTCAAAGGATATACACAGTTGCTCACATCTAGTTCTATAGTCATTTGGTTTTTTTTTTTTTTTTTTAATATATATATTATTAAAACAAACCAACCAATTAAAACGAATGAAAAATGATTATAACAAACATAATTAACATTGGAAAAAAAATGGATGTTGTCTCAAAACCTAGGATTTCAGGCTCTAATGGCAGCCTCTAAATCTTCAATTTCTCCATCTTTTCAATCTTCATCTTTTATTCCACCAGCCCCTTCTGTTCGTAAAAACCACCATATCTTCGAAAAACAATGGATTTACAGCAGTTATCTCTTAGCGGAATTTGAAGGATTCAAGCAGACAACATCAGGAAAATTTAACAACCCTTCCTTCCTCCGCCATGGCAGTCATCCTTCCTCCAGTCGCCTCTCACCCCATGCCCTAGTCCGCCACCTTCAAGACTTGCAAAAGCAAGCTCTACGTCTGCCTTCCAGCCAGCCTTCAGCCTCCGCCTTCCACTGCTCCACTCTCCTCTTCTTTTGATAGATCTAGATCTTTTCATCCACACAATGCATTAAATATTAATGGAAACAACTAAGTCATAACTGGTGAGTCGACCGTCCTAGGGCAACTCAATCAAGACAGTGAAAATGTGATGGAAGAAGAACAAGAAGCATGACGCATGCAACATTCAATCGGATGAATCTATGAGAATCCGCACTAGAGCTAAGCATCGTAAGATAAAGCGCCTAACAGACATGTGCATAATTTTTCTACTTCTACCATTTTTTTTTTCCTAAAGCTCTCTTTGGTTGTATCTTTTTCTTTTCTTATTAGTATATATAAAGTACTATTTTTTTCAAAAAAAAACATGGAAAAATTATTTTGTTATCTTAATAAAAATAGTTTTCTTTCAATTTATTTAGTGTTGCGAAAAAAAAATACTTTGATTTATAAAATTATAATATCATCGCATATTTATGTAAATACGGATTTAGTCGTTTGTTTCTTTCATATATTATATTTCTGGAAATATAACATATTTAATGATAAACCAATTAAAACAACCAAACAATCTTTTATTTGGTTGATTTCGATTTTGATAAATATCAATTTGATTGGTTTGGCTTTTGTTATTGAAGGGTATATGACTTTTGATATATTTTTATTGGTTTTTAGCTGAACCAACCATTTGCACAAAGCGCCACTATCCTACTGATTAAGTGCTCCAATTTTGGTTCAAAAGGCCACATGTTCAAAACTTACTATGCAACATTCAAACTGCTTGACAGTACACCAAATATGCTACCTAAGAATTGTAGTATCAGCATTTACTATAACATAAGTCTGTATAGTTTGTAAAAAAAAGATAAAATCTTTTATTTTCAAGTAAAAATATTAGAAACATCTGCATTTTTGTTAAAAAAAGATTACCCTTCCATTAAATAAATAAAAATATTTATCTTTTTCTATGAATTTATTGTAGTCGAAATTCAGTGCCTATGAGACTTAAGATTTTTGCTAAGAAAATAAAACCATTCAAATAAAAATATGTTCATATAGTATAATGAAGTCATACAGAGAAAAAAATGCATTGTTCTTTTAAGGTAAAATCAAAAAGCATTTATCAATCAAATAATGTTCTTAAAAATGTTATCCTTTTATATAAAAAGAATAGATCATTTAACTTTCTTATATAAGTATTAAATTCGCTTTTTTATAGCATCAAGCTGACACATAGAAATTACTCCAAACAATTGTGGAAAAAAATACAAATTAATTAATATATAAATTATATATAAACAATGTTACATGTATTCGTTTTTATAAAAGTAAAAATACAATCATCATAACATACCTTTCTCTTTTCCAAACCAGATTATATACATCTTTGCAAACCCAATATATCTTCTACATAGCAAACTCCACGGTATCCAAAAATAATCTGTCAATAAGTTATTATTTGTAGCTCTACCAACATGTTGTAACTCAAATATTGGTATCAAGTCCAATTTGGCCTATTTTTCCACATTCATTTTGTAGTTTTTTTTTTGTCCCAACAAGGTATATGTACATATCTTTCACTAATAATAAAATAATTATTTTTATGAGAAATGAGTTATCATTTGTAAATAGCCCAGATGCATCTCCACTTATAATGGCTGGCGATACACATTTCTCTAATACAAAAGATACATATAATTAAATTCTTATAAAAGGGTGAATAGTGTATCCTTTTTAACATTTGATCAAAAAAGTACTATAGAAAACATTAGATAAAACTAATTATAGTAAATTAAGAGAACACTGAAAATGATATAACAGCAGCAATATGGATGAAATCACAGGATACTTTAAGCTCATCGATAATTAAAGATCCTCCGAATATAACAAAATGTTGTCGAACCTTTTTGCGTTTGTCTTTCTTTTAGAGGTGAAGATATTTATGTTGAAATTTTGATGATTTATCAGCTTATCAGAAACATGCAAATCCATATTTAGTTTTCAACGAAACGACGAACTAATTTATCTTTTTTGTCAAATTATGTTTATTTATTTTTCCACACTACAAGAAAACATCTCAATTTTCTTCATAGATTTTCCTACGCCTTTCCTACGCAAAAATGCGGGGTGTAGGAAAGACGTAAGAAGCAAGTAGAAAGAGGTAATGGCGTAGGAAAGGTGTAGAAAACCTTCTACGCCTTTCCTACGTCTACCGTGGTTTGTAAAAAAATAAATTTGTCGTGGAAAAAGCGTAAGTAATTTACTACGCGATAACACTCGTCATAGGAAAGACGTGCTAAATCTTCTACGCCATTTGCTACTTCTATGTTAATTTTTTTCAAATTCAAAATGACGGTAATGGCATAGGAACTACGCAAACTCAGCGGCTAAAAAAAAATATATTATAAAACGCAATATCTCACAGGTCTATCCGCATCCTTGCAAATCCAACGTTTGAAATTTCATCTTTCCTCTACTAATCCGAGAAAGTTCATACCAACCAATTGGAACGCACGCTCGCGAGAAATAAAATCCTTTCTTCTCTTTCCACCCAATTACCGCTCCATTGATCCCAAATTTATTTCTCATGTCTCAAAACTATAATTTCTTTCAGCGCTCAGATCAAAAGCACTCATTCAAACGACTTTGGTGAACTTTAGGCCATACAAGCTCTCAGATCTTAATTGAAGCGGATCCAGTATGGACAT
Organism: Allium sativum; assembly: GCA_030737875.1. Lineage (NCBI taxonomy): Eukaryota > Viridiplantae > Streptophyta > Magnoliopsida > Asparagales > Amaryllidaceae > Allium > Allium sativum. The sequence goes on from CM060922.1 coordinate 69,196,971, forward strand.
GTATGTTCCACTTTTAAACAATAGCAGCGCGATTATTTCAGGTATCAATTAAACAATAGAAGCGAATTAAGCGGAAGCGGAGTTATATATTTTGACTTTGGATGGAGGAATTGTTTAGAATTTAAGGGGAGGAATGGATTGTAAAAGGAGAGCAAGATTGATGCATTGAGCGAATTAACAGTAGATCTGATGATGGGAGTGGTAGATCCTCCTCCGTGCCCATGATAAACTTAAGGTGAAGACATTGGATTAATAATGGTTTAACTACTAATTTTTTTCCCTCGTTTTTGAACACAAGGATTTGCAGTGATCATATTGGAAATTTTATATTTCTTTTATGTGCGGAATTACTTTTATATTTTCTGCTTTATTTTCTGTAAATAGTTAGTAGAATTCACCAAAGTAGTCATCTGCTACTGCTACACCAAAATCTTTTGAACTAGAACATAGACTTACATCTTAAATAACAAATATGATCTTGTTCTGGGGTTTTGCATGCAGATAATGTTAGTGGGTGTTGAATCGGCTCCTAACTGCTATCTGGAAATGTAGTGAAGTTGTAGGAATGTCATTTTTCTACAGGCAAGCAAAATAATTATGCAATGGGAGGTCAGTTTGTTGATGTGTACATGTCCGTTTAAAAATAAGGTGAATGCGCATAATAATATAAGTTAATAAACCATTATGAACTTAGCTTTCTCCTTATATTCGGCCAGTTTCCTCAAAAAAACATCCATCTTCTTCCTATCTTCAAATTATGCTATCATAACTCAAACTCCCTTGACGGCTTCTCAAACTTTCGACAATATGTAGAATATAACGTTCGACTTGTGGTGGCTTGGTACAGTGATTTGCCAACGCTTCAACACAATGGCCCTATAATCATCAAAAACACTAAGTGGAGGTGTGGAGACTAGACGGCTAGGGGATCAGGTATTGAGTGGAATGTACGTTTGTTGAAGTTGTTTGTTTACAAATATAATGTTAGAATGAATGGCCATGGCTAAAATGGCGTAGAGCAACAAATAAGTAGTCAGAGAATAACCGAATGTAGATCAAAATTATCGTGTGTTGACCTGGAAGATGAACATGTTATTGTAGAGATGTTGCAGTCTTGTAGAAGGGTTGCAACACTTCATAATGGTTAGAAAATGAAGAATGGAATTTGGCGACTTCACAACGAAGGGTGCAACAGCAAGAATAAATGACCAAAGGAATTACAGCGACCTCTTTAACCGGTCCACTCATTGAAAGATTAAAGAATGCTAACGAGGTATTAAACTATTTAAAAGCATAAGATGTCAGAATATAATACACTATAAGTTTCGATTAAAGCATAATACCGAATTTACAAGAATGTTGTTGTGAATAATAAAGGTCATTCACTGTTCATGTAGCACTCAGCACTTGGTAAAAAGCTTTCCACCCAACACCTATTTCTAGTTGGCCAACTAATAAACAGCCCACGACCAATATCCCGCTTAAGAACGAAATTATATATTTGTTCTTTTTGGAGAATAAAAAAAAATCCTTAAAAAAAAGCTTCCCTTTTTTCCCCCAAATATGTTCGATGCTTCCGACGTACAAATGCTAGTAACTCTTAGTCTAATGAAGGTCCTCGTTGTGCACTTGGCTTTACTTGATTAGACTAGCAAATATAGCAATAAGCAATGGGCGTTTTCCAAGACACATCATGAATTCATCTTTTCCAATTAGGCCATCATCATCGACATCAAACAAACTGAATAGCCGTTGCACCTTCAAAAGGAACTTATTGGTTAGCCACAGCTATCTACAGAGCACAATGTCACAAGAAAGACTAAGCGGATTAGCAATGATTTCGATCGAAAAAGTATATTGTGATGTTAAAATATGACGAAATTATTCAAGACTTTGCTTCAAAGAATGCAAGGAGGAGTTGTTTTCGGTAAAATTCAGTGTATAATGTTGTTAGAATGCTTGACATATATGATGATTTGTCATTATGTTTTTGTCATTATATATTTTGGACTTGATTTTTTTGTAAGTGAAAAACGAAAAATATATTTTAATGGTAATTTGGATTTCGTTTTTGATTAAGTGGGCAACAAATATTGCAGTCGCCTTGGATAACCCAATTCGTTGGAACCCTCTCCCTCCCCTTGCATGGGGTATATGCGTTTATTTTAGGAGTTTTTTTCCTTTTGCTCTCCACTCATGCAACACTAACTTTTGCCATATTGTGTAATTAAGTTTTTATTGTTAGGTATGTTGCCTACTAAGTTGTATCAGTCAAGACTCCTGATTGAATTTGTATATTATGCCAGACGTATGTTTCCACCTACGTAAAAGTTTAAATGGGCAAATCATCTGTTAATGTTGGTTAAGAAAGTTGTATGGCATGTGTGTGTTTAGAAAGTAATTCTTTTCGTTGTTAGTAGCTAATTGCTATGATGATGGTAGTTTGAAAAAAAAAATATCTTCAGTTGAAAATCATTCTTCATGCTTTTTTTGTTGATCATAAAACACAAGATTCGATCATGTGAAAGATAACATTGGCTCCATCTGAATTTATGGAGTATGTTTTCACATGCAGGGAAGGACATTAAACCTTTATTTAGTTCTCAGTGTAGTAGGAACATTAAACCGATGTCATAGCTGATCGTTTATCCTAGGCAGTTAGTGGATTACTTATATTAGTTTAAACTGAATAACCGATGTCATAATCTTATATTTGGTTCATCTGTCCTGTAGATTGATTGAAAAAAAATAGTTACTAATATATTCCTCAGCCGTATGCAGTACGTTGTGAATCTGTAATAGTAATTATTTCACGTGTAACACAACAAGTAAAGATTATGACCTATGTGTGATTCTGTATAGTATATTTTTGTAACTGAAAATGGATCTTCAGTCAACTTTAAAATAAGTGATTAACAAGTAGACTAAAAGATGAATTAGGCTTCTGTTCTTTGTTTCTTATGTTTTACTTTTACTGACTTTGTCTCTTTTCAAATATGTAAATCAATTCACGCAAATGTGAAGTGGCTTCCGGCTTTCTCAGATAAAACCAACCTATTTTCTATTTGTGTAATGTGACTAATGTCTCCAATTTATTTGTTTTGGTAAAAAAAATATTCTCTTGTATTGTTAAATGTAATTATGTATTATGACAATTAAATGGAAACTGCGTTTCACGGCTGTGCTTACATGTGTCTGTCCTAAAGAAGGCCCTGTCTTCAACAACCTGAAATCTGCCATTTTGGCTACATAGTTTTCATCCAGTAAAATGTTTTGTTGTCTTCACGTCACGATGAATAATCCCTTGTGCTACACCTGTGTGTAGGTAATGCAGTCCTCGCGTTGCTTCTATACAAGCTTCTAGCCCTTGCTTCCATGAAAAAGGAGGTAACATGCTGCTTCCATATAAATGATCTTTTAAGGGTCCTTTAGCCATGTATCCATACACCAATATCATCTCTAAATTCTCATCGCAGCAGCCTATTCAGGAAACCAGGTGTCGGTGTCTTAGCAATTAACGAGTTAGCCGCTATCTCCTGAAAGAGATATTATATACAATGTTCTATATAATGGCCATGGGCCTATGTTCAGCCCAATGACTATTTATGGGCTTAGCTGCTGAAACGTTTATTATATAAACGTTCTATGTACATTTGTAAAAACAACTTTTAGTTTATGTACATTTGCTCTCTGAAATATCAATACATCAATTCTCTATTTCTTTCAAACAAAATACTGCAATTCGTATTGAAAATTTAACTTGGTATCAGAGTCAACTCGATTCTGATATTGAAGATTGTGGCAGATTCATCAGATTCATCTTCATCACTTGAATCTGACTCATCCAAGATCTCGTGTGATCTTTTCATCTGAGATTTTATTTCTCAATTACTAAAACACAGTGCTGTGCCAAACTTCTGGTTGCATCTGTGTTCTAATAAGTTGAGTGAGGATTATTTCATCTGAAAGCATCTTTACCGATCAAGAAGCACAAGAAAAAGTTCACAATTACTCAGATAGCAAAGCAAGAACGGTCAGAAATCAGTTCTTGATCTTTAAATAAAAAGGAAAAAGGAATTCATCATTAAATCCATTCTGTTGCAGTCGAAAGTAACTGCAAAACAGACTCTTGTGCTATCTCAATTCAAAGTAAAGAGTTCAGAAGTAAAATACCTCATTTCTTGGCAATATTTTTCATCATTCTTGCTGCGGTAATGGCTCAAAGCAACAATTCTGCAACTGGAACCTCTGGTAATTCAGGAACTTCAGGCAATTCAGGAGATGTTCCTCCACCCTCAGGTATTGATCAACTCCTGAAATCTGTTATTAGCCCTCAAAGCCAGCTTGTCACCATCAAGCTTGAAGAAAACAATTACTTGCTGTGGAAAATGCAAGTGGAAACTGCCATTCAAGGTTATGGCTTAGACGGATATATTCTTGGAACTATTGCTCCTCCACCAAGATTCATCACTAATGCTGAAAATAACATTGTTAGCAATGAAGAATTCACAAAGTATCATAGACAAGAAAGGTTGGTCAGTGCCTGGTTATTATCCTCTATTAGTGCTGCATTATTACCTCAAGTAATTGGATGTAATACTGCAAATGAAATCTGGACAACTGTTGAAAAAGTGTTCAATTCTCAGTCTCAAGCCAAAGCCTTGTATTATAAAAGGCAACTTCAAAATTGTAAGAAAGACAACTTGAGTATGAGAGAATATTTGGGAAAGGTCAAAAATATTTGTGATATGTTAAAAGCAACAGGGAGTAATGTTGATGATTCTGAACAGATACTGTGTTTACTAAATGGGTTAGGAGGTGAATATGAGGCTGTAGTAGTCATAATAACAACACAAAGAGTTACTCCCCCACTTGATGAGGTTCATGCCATACTACTTTCACATGAGGCAAGAATTGATATCAAGAAAGCAACTGACAATGATTATTCTATTAACTATGCTGCTAACAATAGAGGCAGAGGTCAAGGAAATTACAAGAATAATAATACCAGTCAAAGAGGTGGATTCCCCTCCAGAGGAAGAGGAAGGGGTAGATGTAGCAACAATAATAACAAACCCAAGTGTCAAATCTGTGAAAAAGTGGGACATACAGCTCTTAAGTGTTTCTTCAGATTTAATTCTAACTATTCTGGTAATCAAGGGAACTTTAATCAAAGCCAGAATAATCCTAATGCTAATGTGGCTCAAGCACAACAAGATTCAGAAGGTCAATCAAGTGGAAATCAATGTAACCAGTCTGACAGCAGATCTGAATCAATTATTGATGATAACTGGTTTCCAGACTCAGGTGCTACAAATCATATGACCAACAACTTAGATAATCTCAATCTTGGAAACAAAGAATATAGAGGTAATCAGTTAATAACCATGGGTGATGGTAAGTGCATTAGTATTTCTCATAATGGTAATGCTATCTTAACTGGCAAGAGACAATTATTTTTACATAAATTATTAAGGGTTCCTAAGATAAAGAAAAACTTAATGAGTGTGTCACAATTCACAAAGGATAATAATGTATATTTTGAATTTTATCCAAACTACTGTGTTGTTAAAGACATGTTGACACATGAAATTCTTTTGCAGGGTAATGAAGTCAATGGACTGTACAAATTCAGACATGGAGATCAACTAACTTCTGTAAAAATGGTCATTGCTATAATGCTGTAGTTCAACATGAAAACTGTAACAAAAGTACTTTTGATTTGTGGCATTACACGTTAGGTCACCCTAGTGTCAATATTGTTAAAAATATTCTACGTAAAAATAATATCTCATATGAAGATATTTCCTTGCCATATGTTTGTACTTATTGCCAAATGGGCAAGAATCATAAGCTACCATTTGATCACTCTTTAACTAATTACACTAAACCCTTTGAATTGGTTGCCACTGATCTTTGGGGACCAACACCTATATCAACTGACTTTGGTTTCAAATATTATATCTCCTTTGTTGATGCATTCTCTAGATATACTTGGATTTATTTTTTGAAAAATAAATCTGATACTCATGACACTGTAGTTAAATTTATGAATATGATAGAGAATCAATTCAACACTAGGTTTAAGATTTTACAGTCTGATGGTGGGGCTGAATATAAATAACTTATCAGTTATTTTGATAGCAAAGGCACTATACACAGAACTACTTGCCCATACACTTCAGAATAGAATGGGTTAGTTGAAAGGAAACATAGGCACATTGTAGAGAGTGGTTTAACTTTATTAGCTCATGATGGTTTACCATTAAAATTCTGGTGTGAGTCATTTAATACTGCAGTTTATTTAATAAACAGAATGCCTACTGCAATATTAAAGAATGTAAGTCCATTAGAAGTTTTGTATAAAGCTAAACCAGATTACAATGAGTTAAAACCATTTGGATGCTTATGTTTTCCTTATTTGAGGCCTTATAATAAACATAAGTTGGAATTCAGATCAAGGCCATGTACTTTTCTTGAGTATGCTGTTAAACAAAAAGGTTATAGATGCATTGACGAGAATGGAAGAATATTCATTAGTAGACATGTCAAATTCAATGAAAGCATATTTCCATTCACACAGGCAAGTATCAAAACAACAAGCAAAATTGTTAAAGGTAATGAAAACATACCATGTATTCCACAACTTTCAGATTTTCTTCAAGTAACAGGTGATAATTTGGCTGTTGATGCTCAAAGAATCAATACTACTGATAATCTTCCATGCAGTAGTAATGATAATGAACCACCCAGCCTCGCCAAAAGCACATCTATAATAGAAGAAAATGAAGACTCAAATTCTAGAAGTGTTCAAAGCTCAAACAGTGAATCAAATAGTTCTGATGAGGAACTACCTGTTACTGAAGGAATTTCAGATCAGATTGATACTACTGAACCAACAAATACTGGTCACCCCATGATGACTCGAGCCAAAAGTGGCATATTTAAACCCAAACTATACATTGCAGCTCTAAATCAAGAGGAGCCTCTAACTTATAGTCAAGCTGTCAAGAGCAAAAGATGGAGAGCAGCAATGGATGATGAATTTAATGCCCTTATTAAAAATCAGACATGGGAACTGGTTAAACAACCAAAGGATAAAAATTTCATTGGTTGCAAATGGATTTACAAATTAAAAACAAATCCTGATGGAAGTGTCAATAGATACAAGGCAAGGTTGGTTGCTAAGGGGTTTACTCAAATTTATGGACTTGATTATAATGAGACTTTCTCACCAGTAGTCAAACCAACTACTATTAGAATTATTTTTTCTATAGCCTTGTCAAATCAATGGAAAATTAGACACTTGGATGTGAACAATGCCTTTCTCAATGGCAAAATACAAGAAGAGATATTTATGCAACAGCCAGAGGGATATATTCAAAATCCAAATCTTGTTTGCAAATTGAAAAGAGCAATTTATGGACTGAAGCAAGCTCCTAGGGTTTGGTTTGAAAAACTCAAGTCAACCTTAAATATTATGGGATACAGGCCCACAAAATCTGATAATTCCTTGTTTGTTAAAATTAATCAATCATCTACTGTCTATGTTCTTATATATGTTGATGATTTAATTGTGACAGGTAGCAGTGATGATGAGATAGCAAATATAGTCAAATATCTAAACAGGGAATTCTCTATTAAAGACTTGGGTGAAATCTCTTACTTTCTTGGAATTGAAGCAAAAAGGAAATCAAGCTCAGAAATATTCTTAAGTCAAAAGAAGTATATAACTGAGCTACTTATTAAAACTGACATGGCTAAAGCAAAAGCTCAACCAACACCAATGATTTCCAGTCAACATTTTTCAAAAAACAGTGGAGAAGCTATAAACAATATTAAACAATATAGAAGTGTTGTCGGTGCATTACAATATGCAACCATAACACGACCTGATATAGCTTTCAGTGTTAACAAAGTTTCCCAATTTTTACAGGATCCTAAAGATGAACATTGGACAACAGTCAAAAGAATTTTAAGATACCTAAAGGGGACAATCAATTATGGCTTGACACTACAAGGAGGAAAGAATCTTAATATTACAGGCTATACTGATTCTGATTGGGCTGCTGATCCAGATGACATAAGGTCAACTACTGGATATTGCATTTATATGGGTAGCAATTTAATATCTTGGAGCTCGAAAAAGCAGTCTACTATATCAAAATCAAGTGCAGAGGCAGAATACAGGAGTATTGCAAGTGCTACTTCTGAAATTATGTGGATACAGTCCATAATCAAAGAGCTACAGCTAAATATATCATCAAAAGCAAATATATGGTGTGATAATCAAAGCTCTATCTACATGTCTGCAAATCCTATTCAACATGCTCGTACAAAACACATCGAAATAGACATATATTTTGTTAAAGAGCAAGTAAGGAATGGAAAGCTGCAAATAAACTATATACCTTCCTTTCATCAACGTGCAGACATACTTACCAAAGCACTTTCCACCAAAAATTTCACCAGACTTAGAGACGATCTGAAGATCCATCAATTTTTGACAACTGAATCGCCATGTACAACTTCAACAAGTCAGATCTGCAAGTCATCTTCCTCAAATCAGGCAAAATCATCATGTACATCTTCAACAAGTCAGATCCGCCAGTCACTTTCTTCAAATCAGCACAAAAACGAAGCCTGGCATCTCACTTCATCTGCTTCGGAAGCTGGAGAAGGAGTATCCAAGAGCCTCGCGCAAGGCCAGAAGAACTGAAGAAAGCAACTCGAGATTTTATCTGTGTCGGTGGCTAGCTCGTCAACACTCAATCAATTTTAGGGTTTTTCTTTCAGCCAACCCTAGAATTGAGGGGGGCAATTAACGAGTTAGCCGCTATCTCCTGAAAGAGATATTATATACAATGTTCTATATAATGGCCATGGGCCTATGTTCAACCCAATGACTATTTATGGGCTTAGCTGCTAAAACGTTTATTATATAAACGTTCTATGTACATTTGTAAAAACAACTTTTAGTCTATGTACATTTGCTCTCTGAAATATCAATACATCGGTTCTCTATTTCTTTCAAACAAAATACTGCAATTCATATTGAAAATTTAACTTTAGCTTCGAAAGTATCTCGATCTCAGTGTGGAATTCATGGATGCCTTGCTGTGATGAAGGGTTGCCTCTCTTGATCGCTAGTTTAGTGCCATCGTCCAGCTCTCTTGAAAGAGGAGGTAACATAACCAGTATGTAATTTAAGTACTTTTTTTTAGTATTTTATCTTTTGTACTTTTACCATTAACTAAGTTAGCATTTTACCTATTTTATATAATCAAGCTGACAGCAACACATACAATATGCACATTATATTTTATTTGTGCATGAAATGAGTGGATAAAAATATGTTATATGGGACAATTAGTCATAACTATTCCATTGTTCTACTATCACTATGTTCAAGTTTTGTTGTTATATGATTTATTCATTGTATACAAGTAGTTTTGGATGAGAAGGACTCATAGGAATAGAAGTGTTGATGATGTTGACGAGACAGGGTCATCAATCTTGAAGCTTACAAATGGATGGAACACAAGAACATATGTTATTACTATATACTGTGGAAAATTTGTAGTTCCATTGATTATTATTTGTATTAACTTCTATTTTTTTTCTTCTTCTGCTGTACTTGCTAACCTCTTACAAAGACCGATTAATTGAATACAAAACCAAGCATATGACTGTACCTTAAAATTAATAATCCATAGTTGAATGCTTTTAGCTAAATCTATGTTGAAATTGATGCAATATTTGATGAAATGCAGAGATACAAATAGCATCAACAGAGGAGAAGCACTAGTTAAAACAAAGTTGAAGGAAAAGGTGGAGCATCAAGATGGAGAAATTCAAATGTTAAAAAAGCAGTATGTACAACTTTCTGAGATGTTTCGACAGCAGTTTGATGAAAAGTCAAATGATCGTCGTGAGAATTTATTTCTTATTCATACTGGTATTTTATAAAATGTCTTGTATCATGAACACACTATTGCAATTGTATCTTTTAGATGTATGAGACTTTGATTAATGTTACGTTGACTTTTTATATATTGATTCAATATTTGAAACTAATTGATGATGAATGATTTGGTTTTAATTTTTTTTTATTGGAATTAATATAGATAAGTAGGTTTATTTAATTTTTGTTTAATTGATGAAATAGAATATGCTGATAATATATCAAAATTACTTTAGAAAAGGTGTATAGTGGGCGTAGGGAAGACGTAGGTAATTTACAAAAAAAATATGGGGTAGGGAAGACGTAGGAAAATGGATGGTGTAGGGAAGACGTAGGAAATACTAGACGTAAATACGTCATAGGGAAATCGTAGAAAGATCATGGCGTAGGAAAAAACGTAGGTAAATAATGGCGTAGATAAGACGTAGGAAACACCCTCACGGATGGCGTAGGTAAGACATGAGAATATTTTTACCTACGCAGGTTTTAGCGATGCCAATATTGGCGTAGGTATTACGTAAGTACTGCATTTACCTACGCCCCGCCTACGCCATTTTGGCATACGTAATACTGCAGTTTTCTTGTAGTGCATCTTTTTCATGGAAATATAGGTATAATATTTTCTTTTTGTTTAACATGAAACATACAACTAACCAATTCGAGCTTAAAATAAAAACAAAATCTTAATTTTAAAATATATCGAACTTGAAATGATAAAAAATATTCTAGTCTTTCCAAGAATTAAATAAGATAAAATATTGTCTTTTTATAATGATAAAATATGTTCTTTTGCCCTTTTCTATTTACATATGCTTTTCGTCGTAACAAAACGTGAAAACATGTTGCCTTAATCATTCGCAAAGGCAAAATAAACAGCTGAGGTTGATATAAATCACACCTAACATACTTAGATGCTCACAGAAGAAGTTACTGTTTTGAAGAAGGAACCATTTCCAAGATGATGCAAATTGGAGACTAAATGTTTGGACTTACATGATCGCCAACTGTCTACCATTGATCCATTGTTAAAGAGCCCAACCCACTACGTTATCAACATACACTAGGGGTTAAGGACTCTTTAGTCATTTTACATTTTGTGGTCCAATGTTACCATTGTATTCTTCTCCTATAAATACTTGTACATCTTTAGCATTACAATTAACGCGGATAAATAACAAACAAACACTTTATGCTATTTCTTCATTGCTGACCTTTGTATTTATGATATGGTATCAGAGCTCATCAACGCCTAACGGCTAAAATGGGTGATATCAGCACCCGTTTTTTATTTACATCAAACTCCTCTCATAGTATTCTCATCATCGAGGGAGTAACCCTCATCGATCAAGTGTTCTTGACTGTATCAAGATATTGCTCCCACCGCTGCCTGCGCCATCCAGTGGTTGATCTCTCAACCAGATTGCGACAGACATACCAATCACTACACCATAATGGCCAATTAGCAACTCTTAATTTTTTCAACTGCCAACACTTATATGTGTTGTAGACTAGTGATACTAATATGTGTTGCGGTAGCAAAAATGTGTCACCAAAAAGGTGCCAACACTTTTATGTGTTGTTATGCTTGGTCAACTCTTCTTTTCTAAGGGCAAAGGGTAAGTTGCCAAACATAACCCTAATCGGATGCTCAACGCTTAGTCCTCAACACTTATTCCTTCCAGGCTGCAACATACCCAAATAAACAGAATGGACTTGGAAGATTGAAATTAGCGATTAGCTCATCAACATCAGAGACACGGCGGATCTCGAAGAATTGAAATCTGCGATTAAAAGAATGGACTTCGGATTGGGGATTCTAGGAATCATGGCGGCTTCTAGGAATCACGATAAGAGGTAAAAAATTCGATTTCACTTCTTGGAATCCTATAAAAATCTGCATATTTAATTCATTCTAAATCATCTATTAATCTATGTTATTATCCTAAAAAATCAATCCCCAAAGTTGGTCAGGTATATGAGCCGAAATAGAAATAAATTATTGGGATCCACCTCCAAGTTTTAAGAGGAAACGAGGAATACAAGGAGCTCTCGTTATTTATTTGTTAATCGGTTATAAATACCCAAATATGCTTTGGCTATAACAACATTTTTGAGTTATTATATATCATTATAATAAGATCTTGAAGATTGCATATCCATTGTTGGCAATTCTACTTATATCCATCATGATTATTGGTTCATCCACTGTACAAAAAACGTAGTGGATGCATGCTTAAAAAAATATGGAAAAATATTTTTGGTCCTCCAATAATATTGTTCAATAATTTTTAGTTTTTTCCTTCTAATATCTGCATTAAAATGACTTGCTATAATAACAGTATTTATTCAGTGTTTAGTAATTTATTGATTTTACCGTTTGGTAACTTAAAAGTAATTTCTGACTTTTTGGCCATATTCAGCCTGTAGTATTCTTGTATTGAAAATCAATGTAGTGTTAAAAAAAATGAGGTTAAGTTTATTAAGTTTATCCACTGTGTATTTTTTCCTGTGTGATCTGTGTGGATGAACTAATAAATGCTGCAGGTGAGAATGGTTTTTCATCGGTTTAGTTTGCTGTGACACACAGATATGCTAATTGTTTAATGTGCCATCTCAGTTATATTTCAGTTATTGTTTGAATGAAATTTTTTCCTGTTTGTTAAGAAATCTCTAGCTGTATATATAAAAAAATATGCCTACTCAAATGCTAAGACCGAAGACTTATGGGCTGTGATTGAAAAGGAGTCTGGTGAACCTGTAACCATGTTGATGAATTCATGGACTAAACAAAAAGGATATCCTATCGTTTCAATATCAATTAAAGATGATGAATTGGAATTCGAGCAGGTTAGTCCAATGTCTATGAATCTATGGTATTATCCTGCGTTCATAATTTGTTAGTAAACTTTTTCAATAGTATAGTCCGTTCATTTGTGGATCTATGACATGGTTTGCTTATATTAATGACTTTAGTAACACTAGTGTTCCAACCTTGAGTTTGATGATGTATTGAAAGAATATTTTTTCTTAGTAACATGCATGCACTATAAATATATGTTTTTTTAAACTTGTTTTTTGCAAAACATTTTTTTATGTTCAAAGGAAAAAGTGGATATCAGTCGTGATACTGTTTCATTGTTTTGTGTGTGTGTGTGACCATACTAATAGTATGAAATGGGCTTGTATCTTTGACTGTGTATAGTAAGTTGATAAATTGTTTGCAAATATATATAACTTTCCACGATTATCCATTTAATAGCATATCTAAAGTTAAGTTGGTTGTTATCTATTCTATCCAAAGCATGTAACGATGGAAATGAAAATGAAAACACCATGACACGGTACTTCCTTAAATTAATTGTATAAAAATGATCTTGTCGGGATGACATGAATACAATTAAGGGAAATTGGGTTGGGCATATTTTTCAATGAAATGCAACATTTTATTTTAAGAATATGTATCAAATTGGCGGCTGCGTAGGCATTTCACTTACACATCCTGCACCCTTTCTCTCTCCCCCCCTCTTTCTCTACCCCTCCACCCCCCCTCCACACTCACAAAAAAAGAAGGTATATTCAGTTTTATGAGGATATGACGAAGAAGTTACTTATTGCAGTCACATTTTTTGGCAAATGGATCAAATGCTGATGGAGAATGGATTATTCCCCTGGCATTTTGTGTAGAGGCATATGGCAATCATAAAAAGGTTCAAGCAGACACTGTCATCATTAAAATTCAATGTTGATCAAGCAGGACTCTATAGAGTGAAATACGATGCTCAGCTTTTATCTACGCTTATAAATGCAATAAATGAAAACTAGCTACTCGCAACTGATAGATATGGTAATGACAGTAACTTATGTTTTCTTCAAATTTCTGGTATTGCTTACAGGTTTACATTGTATTTGTCTAGGACTTCTGGAAGATTCATATGCCTTATGTATGGCTTCTAAAACATGCACTGTCATCGTTGCTTTTGTTGATGGATGCTTATCGGAAGGAGAATGAGTACACCGTGATGTCACATATAATCTCTGTATGTTCTTTTCCATGTTCATTTTTCCCTTCAGCTTTTTCAGTATGGTGACTTTTGTTGTTCAAGCTATAAAGTTGTATATATAGCAGCTGACGCATCACCTGGATTATTAAATGATATTAAGCTATTTTTCAAACATTGGTATAAGTTTAGTTTTTTTGTGTTGCGTTGCTGCTTTATTTAAAATTTTAAGAATTTAACATTAGATATACCTTATTGATTTGAACATTCATACAAATCATGCAATATTTTCAAACCTGCTTTCAACTTTATTATTTCTATTATGTCATATGCAAAAATTAATCTTATCCCAAGTGTGAATATTTTTGATTTATTGACCACCTTTTTGCCGCTGGAAAATCTATTTGAATGTTATTCAAATGTATCTTTTGACATAAATTCGCATGTTTGGAAGTGCTAGAATGTACTTCATGATAAAATAGTTCAAATTACCTCCAGTTGCTAATTGGTATTTTATTCCCAATCCAATTCTTTATGTTAGACTTAACTTTTGCTTTCCATTTGAGTATCTTTCCATTTGAGTAAATGAGGTGATCGATTTTTAAGGACGAGGAAAAAAAGATTTCAATTAGATGTTTCTGGTTCTTTATAAGCAGTTCTGATTATTACTTTTCTACATGTGCCAAAACAGCTGTCGAGCAAACTATGTTCAATGTCAAAAATTAGGAAAAGATACAGGCATATTAAATGACTCTTGATTCAGGGTTGTGATGAATTATTATTGCATAGTAGATAGAGCAGGCTATATCTAACTACACCATTCAACTTTCTGGGACTACAACCTCTGCTGTAAGGAAATCACATCGTAAGTTTAAATAAGCATTGATTTTACTGAGTTAACCCTTTTTATATTCAACAAATTAATATGATAGATGGCGAATTTTAGAAAACAAAACTGCTGCAAGGTATGATTATTGATGTAAAAATTACTTACTATTTAGACTATTTTTTTTTGAATATTCTGTTAACTTTTATTTTCTGAAAGTAGTGGAACTTTGTAGGCATGCATGTTGGCAACTGTGGCTTGAAAGTGCTCAATACTTATTTTCTTTGACTTTGGGCAGTGCAATCAAATGCATTTTCACATGATTTTTCTTCACTGAGTGAAAAGGTATGATTATTGATGTATGTATGTATCACCTCAGTGAAAAGTTGTAATGACCCGCATCTTCAGCGTTATAATAATTAATTTATTTAATTATTTAAAAGGTGATTAAAAGGATTTCATGGTCGTTGAATTAAATAATGATGAATATTTAATTAAAATAATATATTAAATTTTGAAATAATCAGAATTGGCTGAAATGGCGATATAATGTGAATTGGACCATCTGTGATATTTAATTCAGTTTAGAATTGAATTTAAATAACGAATATATTATATAAACGACAGTTTGAACGTAGAGTTATAATATAATTAAAATCGAGCTCGAAATGGCACTGTAGTTCGTAAATTAGCAATTCGAACTTCAACTGAATGTATAGGATTCGTTTTAAGCCGGATTTTTGTGAAACAAGAAACGTGTGGAGCTGGTGCAATATATCTTTCTAGTGGAAGAGAAAAATCGGGATTTCGTCGTGTAGATTTTGATTTACGTCCAAATCAAATTTTAGAAAAGTCGCTGTGGAATTCCTTTATAATTTATAAAGGAATTATTTATATTTTAAAAAGGAATTTCACTATAAATTGAATATCGGGTTGACCCAGAAGTGAATATCGAGTTAAAAATTCATATAGGAATATTCTGGAGCTGTATGGTATTCCATTGTGAATATATACGATAATATAAATTTATTTATATTTAATTTAATTATATTTATATATTTAAATGGGTCATTCAGAGCTGTAAAAATAAGCCACTTTTGCAAACGAAATCGGAATTCGATGAAACTAATTTTGTTGGATCCGCAATATTAAATTATTGCTAGAGTTCAGTTTCCGTGATTTTTGAAGTCAGTATGTGGCCGTACGGATTTTTAGAGTGAGAAACAGTCAGTATATTGACAGTTAAAAGTACGATGTGTGAGCAAACGGAGTCGGAATTTGAAGAAACCAGTTTCGTTGGGACCGTAACGTCGAACTGTAGCTGCATGTCCAGTTTCGTGATTTTTGGGTATCGTGTGTGATCACACGGATTTTTAGAAGGTAAATACAGTATAAAGAATCAATAAAATATTTATATAAAATATCCTAAATTTTCTGTGATCCTAAACTAGGCCACATACACACTTTTTCAACCACACAAATTTTTGATCTCCCTTATAAAATCAAATTTGAAGCTGTCACTTCCTCTTTGGTTTTCAGCTAAAACGCAAGACCATTCACCCCTTCTAAAATAAAAAAACAAATGAAATAAAATCCTATAATTCATAATATTTATATTTCTGAGTTGCTTATGAGAAGTTCTTCAACCTGATGTATATTTTGTGTGGATCGAACTAACTCCAGTTCCATGTCCGAGGTTGAAACGCGAGCTAGGGTTAGGTATTACTATCGATTCAAAACAAGTTGGTTGTTTTCGAGTTCGGAATTGAGATCGTGAGGATAAACCGCTTATCTTGTGAATTTGTGGGATTTAAATGGAAAAAAACATGTTCGATACTGTAGGGTTCGGTTTCAGGCTTTCGACGGAAATCAAAGATGGGATTCGAGTGTAACGAAATTGGCATGGGATGGTAGAGGGTTTTGAGGAGGGTTGAAAGGTGGTTTCGGTTTGATCATCCGTGGAGAAATGGGAGTACGGTTGGAAGATTTAAACGATGGGAATGGTGCAGGTGTGGTTACTGGAGCTTGAGAATTCAATCGGAGAAGATGGATTACGGGTTCGGTTTTTAAGGGGGCTGGGCTTGTTAGGGAATGGTTTGGGCCTGGTTTTGAAAGTAAGCCCAATCATATTTTAGAAATTTAGTTTTATTAGATTTAAACTATTCGTATAACTTGTAAAGTAAATATCTTCTTCGTACGATATCAGAATCACGAACCGTAAGTTGCGTTGGGACCGTATGGATGAGAGCTTCACAATGAAGCTGACTGGGAGTGAATCCGAGCTCGTTTGAATTTATGGCGAAATAAATTGTTTGGTTCAAATCAAACAACAGTTTATCGTTCTTTAACGATGAACTGCCAATGTGAGTAAATCTCACTAACTCTGAACAGTTTATATTTTTATGTTGTATTTTTAAAACTGTTAAAAATTGTCTGATTGACTGTGTGTTGAATGTTTGATTGAACTGCTAGTCAGTTAGTGGAAATCATATATATATATATATATATATATATATATATATATATATATATATATAAACCGTTAAATCTATATATGTTGATTCTGTTAACAGAATATTTCATATTGAACTGAAAGTGATGTTAATTTTATTGTGTAACATCTGTGGATGCAGGGAAACAGGTTGGAGGGACCCAACTGGGTTCCTCAATATATAAATACTGTTTTGTTTTATATACTGTGTTATACGATGTGATATGAAATCTGTTGATGATTTTATATGTGTGAATGATACTGATCATTGTTGTATGGTATGTTAAATACAATGACATACCGGAATGTTGATAAGGGAATTTTCAAAGTGATATTTGAAAATAATTTATTTATAAAATCAAAGGATTTTATAAAAGGAAAATAATTTATAAAACCAAAGAAGATTTTATAAACAGGAATTTTTATAAATAGGAAATATTTATAAAAAGGATATTTATAAGTGGAGTACTTATAAAGTGAATTATTTATTTAAGATAAATAAATAAGACATTAAATGGATTATTTAGTTGGTAAATAATTTAGATATTATAAAGGGATTATTTACGTTGGAAGATAAGCATGATTAAATCAAAGGAGAATTTATTTAGGAAATAAATAGAAGGATAAAAGAAATATCTATTTGTTGAATAAATAGAAAAGATAAAAGAAATATTTATTTAGAGAATAAATAGAATTATAAAAGAAATATTTATCTGGGAAGATAAATAGGATTGGAAGGTAATCATTATAAGTGAATAAATGTTGTAGAAGGAAATCATTATAAGTGAATAAACGCTGTAGAAGGAAATCA
Organism: Allium sativum; assembly: GCA_030737875.1. Lineage (NCBI taxonomy): Eukaryota > Viridiplantae > Streptophyta > Magnoliopsida > Asparagales > Amaryllidaceae > Allium > Allium sativum. The sequence continues at coordinate 69,215,061 of CM060922.1, forward strand.
TTATAAGTGAATAAACGCTGTAGAAGGAAATCATTATAAGTGAATAAACGCTGTAAAAGGAAATCATGATAAGTGAATAAACGCTGTTAAAAGGAAATCATTATAAGTGAATAAACGTTGTTAAAAAGGAAATCATGATAAGTGAATAAACGCTGTAGAAGGAAATCATTATAAGTGAATAAACGCTGTAGAAGGAAATCATTATAAGTGAATAAACGCGTAGAAGGAAATCATCATAAGTGAATAAACGTTGTTAAAAAGGTAATCATGATAAGTGAATAAACGCTGTTAAAAGGAAATCATTATAAGTGAATAAACATTGTTAAAAGGAAATCTTTATAAAGCATATAAAGTTAGTGAATAAGGGTAAATCAACAAGTAGAGTTAATTGAATATCAGTTATTCAATTAGAGTTATCGAATTAGTTATTCGATAGGAGTTAATTGAGATAGAGTTAGGCAAACTAAGTTAATCGAATATTAGTTATTCGAATAGAGTTAAAAGGAGTTATCGAATATTAGTTATTCGAATAGAGTTAAAAGAAGTTAATCGAATATAGTTTATCAAAAGGAGTTAATCGAATATAGTTTATCGAAAGGAGTTAATCAAATATAGTTTATTCGAAAGGAGTTAGTTGATTAGGGTTAATCAAATAAAGTTAATTGAATAGGGTTAATCAATAGAGTTAATTGAATAGGGTTAATCAAATAGAGTTAATTGAATAGAGTTAATCGAATATAGCTATTCGAAGAGAGATTATCGAATATAGATTATTCGAAGGAAAGAGTTATCGAATAGAGGTTTATTTGAAAGAGAGTTACGTAAGGAAATTGGTTAAAGGTTTAAAGGGTGAACCTTGTCTGTTTCGAAGTTAGAAATGTTGTTCAGTTAAGGTCTAAGAGGTAGTTCTATCCCAACTTGATTGGCTTCGTTTTTTTACTAAGGAATGGTTAAGGTTCGACAATGAAGATTGGTTGAGTGAATTTAGTCAACGAGTATAATGGGTTGAGTTGGCATAGCGGTGGTTGATTTAAACATCAGTTTAAATCCAGTGAGGAGTTTTGGAAATATTTTCAAAATAAGAATCAGAAATGTTTTCTGATAATAGGAAATAAGAATTTAGAATATATGGAAACAGGAGATAAGTAAATTAAGGAAATAGAGAGATAAATGTTCAATGATGATTGATCGATATAATTTCCATTTGGAAATAATATCGTTGTTTGCACACCTATTTTTCTTTGATGGTTAAACCACAGACTATCGAAGTTTTGACCATTTTAACGTTGTTAATATGGAGAGACCGGTTGGATTATTATCCAAAGAACCACTCTGTATTGGCATAAGCATTGCGAATCATATATGCCAAAGAAAATTGAAGACAAAGTAAAGTGCAAGGGCTATTGTATAAGTCTTAGATAACAGTGCCTAAGATGGATGTACTGAATAGTGCCTTCGGTTCATCCTGTTCTTGAATGACTTGTATGGATGAATGTCTGACAGAGTATTTCCAGAAAGGTCATGTACATTGATCTCTTCAACCGTACCAAGAGTGGAAGCGGAGAAGGAAACTTCTTTAGCTGACACGTAATGTACTGTTGTAGACGTCAATTAGTGATTTTCGATGGATCTGACAATGTGGCATTCAAAGTGAATCTGATGTGATGATAAAGCGTAACCTCAAGCCTCATCAACTGGTAAATGACAGAAATCGGGCAGGCAGCATGGCTATGTAGGTCGCACCTATTAGGGTGTATAATCACCTGATCTAGAGTTTCATTTACTTCTATAAATCTATTGTTGATGCTGTCCCATTCGGAAAACGGTTGCTGATCCCAACCGTTGGTGATATACATTCGATACACTCAAGCGAAATGAGTGGTCGGTCATGTGTGGCCGGGTTGCAAGATGTTCTTGTTGAATCCAGTGTATTCCTCTCTAGAGGTACACTAGCGAAAGGTGGTTCCATACCTTGTCATAGTTGGAAATCCATTACCCGATACGTGCTTGCGGTTTTGATTGTATACTATATATGTAGAACGTGATATGAAAGCGTTTCTGCAAGATGATTATTTTATATTGTGGTTGATAGGCATTATTATAATATCAAAAGGTTTTTGATATAAAGATATTTTGGGTTCTCATAAGGGAAAAACCCGTTCCGTTATACGGCGTGGTCTTATGAGATATCGTTTACTTGTTCGAACTGTTTTAAACTGTTTTACTCACACCAGTCTCATGACTAACCCGGAGTTTATTTGTTTTGTTTTCCCTAAACTCTTGGGTGCCCAATTTTGTACGGGCAGTCAAGTAGTCGGGATTTACAGATACTTGAAGAGCTGGAGCAGGAGGCTTCAGGATCATATAGCTATAGTTTATTTCCGCTGTGTTGTAAGTGTTGTACTTGATGATGATATGTATATTCAAGTAAAATCTTTTATTTCAAAGATATATTATCTATTATATGTTATTCGTTCCGCTGTGAGGTTCGTGTTACTCTGATGTTGTGTTCTTCTTCTTTTTCTTCAATTTAAGTTCTATCTTATCTTTCCTCACCCTCTAATTTCTTTCATTAACTACCGGTATTTTCGACCCTTGGATGTTCGATATGTGTTGTATATCGGATAACCAAGGTCGCCAAATTTTGCGGGTCGTTACAAAAGTGTTCCATTGCAACTTGTTTTTTTTGTATAAATGAGTGCAATTATATTTTGTAGGCACTCGTGGAGGAGGAATAAAACATAATTTGGAATGTAATGACAACGAGAAAGCAAACACGTGTGACCTTGACAATCATTCTATCTCTAAAGTTTTTTGAATGTAATGAGTGCATTATATTTTACAGTCTGGACATGATATTATGGTATTTTGAAATCGGAAGCATGTAGCTTATATTTGAGTATTATGGAAATGTGATATTGTTGAATTTGAGATATGGAAGTGTACTAATTTTTACATTGAATTGATATGTTGAATTATATATGTGATATGAAAATCATAAATATATGTTATATTCATTCGTTTTGAGAATTTTAATATTAATTGTGTAAAAAATAGAAAAGGATAATTTTGTATTGTGATGCCAACTTTTGTAAGTTTTAGTAGGATTATGATACTGACACTTATAAATGTTATTATATCTTAAGGTCCCAACATTTATAAGTGTTAGCAATGAATATGTTTGTAACTCTTGTAAGTGTTACCATATCTTATAGTTCCAACATTTATAAGTGTTAGCAATGAATATGTTTGTAACACTTATAAGTGTTAGCAGTTACTCTGTTTGTAACACTTATAAGTGTTACAGGAAATTCCTCACAGGCCGTTGGTGACACATAAAAGTGTTACAGAAATTATTTGTAACACCTATACTTGTTGGGAATCCACTGTTTTGGTGTAGTGAATCATCACCAGAGATCATTTGATTGGATTTCTTACTCCTCGAGATGGTTGATCCAAGCGATAACGCATCTCAGGCATCACCACCACAGATCAACTCTTCCCTTTCCATAGGCAATACTCAATCTGCAAATGAAATAATTACCTTCATGGTATCCACACAACTTGATGAAGAAAACTATATTTTATGGAAATGCTAAGTCAGCACAACACTTAAGGGATCTGGCGCAGAGAGTTACATCAATGGAACCTTTTCGATTCCAGCAAAGATGACAACAAACGAAAGTGGAAATCTGGTGCCGAACAAAACCTACACCAACTACAAAAGGCAAGATAGTTTACTATGTTTCTGGCTATTCTCTACGATCAGCATTGTCTTACTGCCTCAGATAATTGGGTGTAAAAGTGCTTAAGAAATTTGGGAAACTATCACTACAACAGAAATAGTCTTTTATAGCGGCATATAGCCGCTATTAAACAATACTATAGCAGCCTAAAAAGTGCAGTATAACGACATGTTATAAAAAATAGTTGAATAATCATAACCCTAGAAACTGCCGCTATAAAAGGGTATGATTTTATAGCGGCTATACGCCGCTATGATACGTAAGGATAATAGCTTGTTATTGCCGCTATAAAAAAAGACATTCTTCATGAAAATAACGAATTTCTATAACACTGCATAGCTATTATAAAACATTAATTTAATAGCGAATTTATCGCGCTATAAACCAACTGATAGCATTTCTAAATCCTTTTACAGACTGTATATGCTGCTATAAGATATATAGATGTAACACCTCTTCGATGATATCTTTTGCCTAGCAATCAAATGAATCTTCACAACAATTTCAAAAGCAGTACATGACCCAAAAAATTATAATACTCAACAAAGGGAAATTCTATAGGGACACAAAATTGTAACACAAATGGTGATACAATTGATTTTGCACCATTGGATCACCCCATGAATTACACCTCTCCATATAAAGACAAAAAGATCCAACGGCTGAGGCTTTGTGTCTCTCTCTTTATGTCAAATTTTATGTTCAAATAGCCTTCCCCCTCAACAAATGTAACACATATTCATGATAGCAAGATAAAGGATCAACTAACAAAAAATAAGTTCACTACATATGTTTTTAATTTCATATTGAAGTCAATTTGACTTAACAAAAAATAAAACATAGTTTAAATTTCAAGTCTACAATAAAACCCCAACCAACCGCTCTCCTCCATCAAACTTCCATTCAGTACAACTCATAGCCTAGTCCTTTGGCTCTGGACTGCACATAACAAAGTGAATGAAAAGCTAATGAAACTAGAGAAAGAATTACATACAGATGACCCAAACTTTCCCTAAATAATATGGCCACCAAAACAGCTGTACCCATCTTGCTATCTTACCCAAAGAAGAAAAAGTGGAGTCGTAAAAGTAGACTAGAACCAAGATAAAGTGTTCAAATTCTTAGTTCAATACTATGGAAATACCCTACTTGTATCATCAAAAGATACACGCCTAATCAAAATCACTAAAGATGAATTAAATGATGATGAAATGAATGTGAGTAGTCATGCAGTTACAGTGCCAGTATGTGCTACATTGGCTATTTCTTTGGCTAGTTGTGCATTTGGAGCATTAACCTGCTTTGGGAAGATGCAACAAAAGAATCTGAAGTACTTACATCAACTACATTCCTTAAATAACATATGATGAATTATTTACTTATTGGCCAAAGAAGGATTGGCAAAAGTGAGTACTGAGACGAGTACAGGAATGGTGGAAGATTAAGTTGAATATCATGGAAATATTTTACAGCCTGCCCAAAACATATTCTGTTGATTTATTCGATACTATACTATACATGTACATTAATTCCAAAATACTATTTTGGGATAAACTTATTTATCAAATCAGTATATATAGAAAGAGAACAAAAACATAGCCTGAAATTCAAAAAAAATCAGAACAATATTTTTAGTGGGGACTAAATTAAGAGGACTATTTGTTGTAGAATGTGTGATCTTTACATGGGCATTTTTCTTCTTTATTTAAAAAAAAATGCACTAGTCTCTATATGTCCAATTTCAAATCCCAACGATGTTCGGCTTAACAACTTAACTGGTTAGTTTTAAAAATCAGAAGCACGTTTGTTATAAGATATAAACGAATCTGGTCCATGCAACTGGTAAGCAATAACAGAAGCTCTCCTCTATGTAGTCAAATACAAATACGAAAGAAAGAAGAGTAATACAAATACGAAAGAAAGAAGAGTAGAGAACTTACTCGAAATTCCAATAACTTCCATGTCAGAGAAGTCAACATAAAGATAATCCAAGACGTTCTGCACTCCTTTAGAGACCATGCTCATCCCCATAGCATCTCCAGTTCTGCATGTAAATCTTATGTACAAATTCCTCCCTGCAAGTGCGCATTGTATTCCTTGAAGTCCTGCAAAACTACTTGACTTGAAAAATAATTGCAAATGGTATCAATATGTATTCATCAGCCACGTGTACTATACATAAATAACTTCTATGTACATAAATAACTTCATAATATATCCATGCTTGACAAAAAAAGGTCTACCAATACCATATACTCAACTAAGAACACTTAATAATCGTCTAATGCAGGATGTTTTAACAAAGATAAAAGCATTGGGAAGAAATTACACGTCGAGAAGAAAATAGAATTCCTATGAACTCTATATGTCTACAAAAATTCACTTACATGAAGGCGCTTACATTATGACAGTTATATTGTGACCAAAACCCTCTACTTTTGCATCTAAATCCAGTGCAGAAGAAAAATGGTGTTCCATTTAGGTATAACAATGAATGGCATTTAAAAAAAAGATCAAAAGGTTTATGGAGCTATACGTGGGGATTTTCTTGTTATCAATTTCAATACAAAGTACATGCATGCAAACTGAAATTAATGAAACAAATCAAGAATTAGAGATAATGCTTACTTGGAGAATGCTGAGAAAGATTTAGGAGCAAGCAGTAGATTAGGACCTGGAAAACCTGCAATAATATGGGGACATGTTAGATGCCCTACGAAAATTTTAGGTGCAGCAATAAATAAAGCTCAGGAGCTTACGACAAAAGGCTTAAGTACAATGGCTGTAGCAAGGGATACTAACTCAAGAATCTACCACTCAGATATGTTGTTCAGAAAGCTTATAAATAAACAATATCGAAGCTCTCATAGATACTGATGGGAATTTGCTATACAAGCCAGAATAGATAAAACATGAGGCCATTACATATTTCACTGACCTGTTCAATGACAATACAAGTGTTATTTTTCAAGATTTCCAACATATTTCAGTTGTTAACGAGGCAGGCTAGAAATTTCTACTGCGGGAAATAAAAATGGCCAAAGTAAAAAAGCTGACTTTTCCGTTCATGAAGACGAGAGCCCCAAACCAGATGGGATAAACTCAAAATTCATGAAATCGCATTGGGATGATGTTGAGTAGGACCTCCTTTTTAATGTAAAAATCATGTTTACTTCAGCAAATCTTCCAAAGGATATTAACGGAAAAAAGGATATGATGAGAAAAATGAAGATAGGTAGAAATATTACAATAGTTGTTTAATTCATATTTGCCTTGTCATGTACATCTGCTGGGTCTAAATCTCCACAATAACTCCTCATGGTCCTTCAAAGAAAATGAAGTTAAAGTTAGTAATTGAAGAATATGAAGGAAAAACTAAAACCATGAAAGTGCACAGTCTACACGATGAACTTGGACAAATGGACCTACATGATGATTCTGATCATAATGGAAACAGAAAGCATGTCAGCTGTAAATTGAACTTGGACAAATGGACCTGCATGATGAATACGATGAATTAACAGTATAAGTAAAAAAATAGTTCATCTTCCAGTCCTTTAATAAATGCATTTTATTATACTTGATATTAGTCCGTATTTTCTATTTGAACCAGAGAAGGTTAGTACATGGGAGGACAATAGTTCAGGAATGGAGCTTTTCATAGCCTGAATACGACAGCCAACCAAATTGAAAATTTGATCTCCTAAGATGTACACCGAATAACAAGTTGAACTTGCTTCGATAAAAACTAAATGCAAATATTGTCACTCTTCAAATTTTCCATCCCATGATTGTCGACTATACCGTAAGCTTATGGAATAATGATTATTGTAAAAAAAAATGTGTCTACATTTCTTTTTTGTACGGAATTGCCACTCCTGAGGTCCAAGATGAGGATAACAATCAATGAGAAACAGTAATATAGAATCATAACAAATTATCAAATTTAATTTAGGTGATTTAACTGCAGAGATCGTAGTTGTGCTTCTTTGGCAAACAAAAGTAAAGATCATTGCCATTGTAATATCATGTCAGCTAGAAATCATCGCCAGGAATAATAGTTATTGCTAGCTGAGAACAACCAAAAGTAAAAAAGTTTTCCTTTTCTAACATGTGAAAACATAGAACATACATAAAACATAATATACAATTATACAATATTGTAAGCATAAATAAATATCTTGTTTACCTGAATAATATGTGATACATTTGGAATGTCAAGACCACGAGCCAAAGCATATGTGCAGACAAGCAACCGCTATTTTCCTAGAATATGGTTAGGTTCTTTGTTCTTTCATCCAATCAGGTTTCAGTGTGGTAGCTTAGACATTCCACGCTGACTTTTTTTTTTAATATTCTTGCAACTGATTATTCTAGCAACTTGTCTGTGCATCTCGAAATTCTACTATTAATTTCTACATTTTCATTTGCTAAATAATTTGGTTGAATTTATAAATAGTAAATACAATCTGCATTTCATATTTTTTTTCATCTTCAAACATAATGCTAAATTTTGTTGTCAGTGAATGTTGATATTGTATTTACAAAATCTCTAGTCTATTCTAACCTAGTATTCCTAAGATTTAGACATATAATGCATGAAAGAAAAGTACAAATCTAGTTTTAATAACAAGCATACAATCTTCTTCTATTAGAAACCAAACAAAGATGAAACCATTTTTCTTATAATACACTTCTATTAGAAACCAAACAATGATGAAACCACTTTTCTTATAATACACTTCAACATTAGCCATTGGTCTCTGGACATTTTGCAAGAACGGAGTAAACAGACATAGTCATAAATCTATGTAATATGGTCCGGTTTACGATTTTTTTTTTTTTTTGGGCATAAATCTATGTAATCTAACTTAGTCATAATAACGAAAGGTGAAGAAATGCATCAGATGGCCATAGTGGTATAATCAGTTTGATGATACTCCGCAGCCTTGGATATAAGAGGAAATGGGCAATATGTAAATGCCGGTGGAACATGTGCGAAAACAGAAATCGAGATGGACGGCAGTTCAACGTATACGATGAATGTGTAAATCTTTTAATATCTATTTTGATGTTTCCATAATCAAATGTTGGATGCAATTTTGTAGTTTAATGACATAAGTGAAATCTATTTATTCACAGTTGGAGACGCACATAAATATTGATATGCATGTTTACCAGATTTTTGACCATTTAGTAAAACATTCAAAGAAAACACAGTGAAAATAACTGGCAAATAAATTTAAATTATAGTAAAATTCCACTTACATATATGGTTATCAGTTGCTTACTTATTTGTGAGCACCTTGCAGACTTTCATATTATCGAGTAATATCTTTTAGCCTGCGGAAATCATGTCAATGTAAAAAATTATCAAAATCATTCTAATATTACATGAAGCAAAAAAATTCCAGTTCTTTTTAGTATATTCTTGCATTTCAGTTCTTAGAGTGAATGACCGTCCTTCCTATAGCCTTTTGTCCTCAAAATTTCATGCCAAATAGGATGACATGCTTCGATGTAAGTTTTGAATCAAACATGCCATTAAACTGGCATGAAGTAGATAACACAGCACAGCCTAAAAGTTGTTTGTTTAAGTTGAACCAAATAGGTTATTAACTTACCGATGTTGCAGTTGAAAGTTCGGAGCACTTGACACTCTCAATTGCTTGACAATGGAGACATACTATAATCCTGAAGCAAATATTAATAACTCATATCTTACTTATGAACAATCCATTTATAGTTATACAATTTGAAGAATAGAAAATTGCTACTTCTTATGCCAAAAAGGTATATGAAAGTATGCCATGTTATTTTTTAGATCACAACATAATATTGCGAGTCAAAACACAACTGTAATTTGTACTGTAAGAAATTTATCAACAAAAGAACTGTCTTACTTTACGAGATACATAGAGACATCAAAATGCTATGATTATGAAAAAGGCAAAATGGCTTTAAAGAAGCAAGATTGTCATCATTGAATGCTATGATTATGACAAACACACTAGGCCTCAAAGAAGCAAGAATGTCATCATTGAATAGCAATATAATAGCAAGGAAAAGATATGAAAATGTATCCCTGAGCTCTTTCTTTCTGTTACCAGTCATCGAAACTAGTTCAATTAAATTAGAAGATTAAAGCGTTAATCTTCAATTGATAACAAATAACAGATAGCCCATAATATCTACAATGTAAACCATTCAAAGATAACCAAACTATTGGCATTCGACATTCCAATTCCATACCAAACTACTTTTTATCCTTTTAAATTTTTCTTCAAAATACTTTATGTTTGAATTTATATATAGTGTGTCATGACATTGATATCTCCTGGCCAGAGTTCAGACACTTTCATCGACATGTTGGCTACCTGTATTGACATCTGTTTGTGAAAGAACGCAATAGACATACTAACACAGATTAGTTATTTTCCTTTACCTTCCGTCATATGAAATAAGTATGCATATACTCTTAACTAACAATATTAGAACTAAAATAAATAAGTATGCATATACTCTAACAATATTAGAATCGCACATTTATAATGTTCTATTTATATCCGTAGCATAATTCATATGGCGTTCACATATAAATCATGGATCGTTCAAATCAATTGACAATTCACAAATCCTCCTTTGGAAATAAACAAAATTTTATTTCCATAACAATATTAGAATTGCACATTTGTAATGTTCTGTTTATATCCATAGCGTACTTTATATGGCGTTCACATATACATCATGCATCATTCAAAACAACTGACAATTCACAGACCCTCTTTCGAAAATAAATAAATTTTCCTTCTGTAAAAGTATTCTTTTCCTATATAAAACTAGGATGAATCCTCATTATTTACTAAATAATATAGACATCACCTTTATTTAAATAGTAAACTTTTACTGATTATTTCTGACTCATAAACGAATACACTATATTCAAAGTAAAATAAAAAGTTAACAAAATAAAATTAACAAATAAATAAGTATACCATAATATGTTTTCCTGATGATCCACAAACGATTTCCAACAATTAATGGAACAATCGCTATAAACTTTGCCTACCTTATGAGGATTGTGTATAAACAAGGATCAAAACACTACCTAAGTCTCATAAGTCATAACTATCTTCTGGATACCACATTGATATGATTGACTGAAGAATATACAGCATTTTTCATTGACATAGGTTCTTTAGAATAAAAAAACTAGCTCAAGGACAGCTTATATACCTACATGTCCTAAGAGAAGCTCGGCTAGAACACACCAACAGACCACATATCTATCACAGTAGTATTATGTAGCTCCAAATATGAGATCAGGAGCTCTGTAATATCTTGAACATATATATGATATATTAAACTCGCCTGGGATCTGAAATAGATTAAACCAAATATACAGCTAACAACCAACCATGTTTTATTTAGACATAAGAATGGTAAAATGATTGATTACGCACCAACATTTTGGCACTACCAAAGTCACAAAGTTTTACTTGATGGGTATGGCGATTGACCTGTAAATGATATCAATATTCCAGTAGGTTGATTGAGCAATGGTGTAAATTGAAGTGAACAAAATAATGAGTTAATTTCGGATGAATCAAAATTTACCAAAATCCGTAGATTTTGATAAAAAGCATGTATGAACATTCATGACAAACCTTTTCCGACTAGAGCAATTTTAGCGATTATAACTAGCAAGAACAATTATCAACGATACCAGTGGTCCTCAAGCATCAGAGGTCGCAGCCGCCAAACCTGGTACAACCAAAACCCAAGTCACCTTTGCACCGCCCTCATCCCTTCCCAGCCCGCATCACCTCCAATACATCAACATCCAACCCACCTCCCCAACCAAAACTACAATCGAGCATCCTCCTGCAATGTCCTTTGCACCATCCATTGTAACCCAAAACACCCTGTAAATGCGTCCACCCCACACTTCAGCAGCTACGCTTCGCGCAATCAACCAACACTAGACACCTCTGTCAAATCACACAAATCGCGATCATCAATCCACAAAAAATACAAAGCTAAATCCACAAATAAAAAAATCAATTGCTAACGCCTTCACATAAGTCGTGACTCACAAACACTCGCAACAATTTTGGTGCGAACTTTTTTATTAGTTCGTGTTTACTCATATGTTTTGTATCCATTGCGTTATCTATTTTATAAACCTAAGACTAAGACATTACCATCTTATTCATACTGAAAATCATAATTAAAAAAAATAGTTAATAAGCATAACTTATAAATTTCTGACCTAGAAAGCCGACATATGTTTTAAGGTTCTAGATGAGAAATCCGAGCGGATGATTTAGGGTTCAGGATGACACGTTAACTTCGGAACGGGTGAGAATGATGATCGGAGGTAGCGATCTGAATTTGAATTAGAGATGTCAAGCATTAGCGCTTAGGAGGAAGACATAGGTCTTGTTTTGAATTTGGGAGTAAAATGAATTGCGTGAGTGTTTTGAGAGGGATATTTTCTTTTGGCTAAGCGTTATGCATTTTGTGCATCGATAAGAGAACAATTAACGTAACAAAAGTAATAGTTAAAGGTCAATAATAACACTTTAAATTAACGAGTTATCGATTAGCACTGTTAATAACATACTTTATTGTAGTGTATTGACCAAACCTTTAATACTCAGTCATAGACTCATATGCCAGAGTTATTCACTACAGGAAACAATTAAACAACATAACTAAAGATTCTTCAATAACCAAAGAATACATGACAAAGATTAAAACTATGTGATCTACTCGAAGTTGCTGGACACAAAGTGCCAGAATCCGAGAAAATACTAACCATATTGAATGGATTAGATGATGACCACGAATCTGTTGTTGCCATCCTATCTTCTCAACCCATATCACCAACATGCGGCATGTTTCACTGCCAACTATACTTTTGCATCAAAGACCAATAATCAAGAAAGAAATATAAAGAACAAAGCACTGAAAATTACAAAAAAATCACCAGAATGTCAAAGGCAAAGGCAGGTAAAACAATTCTAATCGCATCAGATGTCAAATTTGTGAAAATTTTGGACATACAACAGGCAAGTGTTATTTAAATTTGATCAGAACTTCTCTATCAACCAACTTGGTGGCAATGGTCAAAGAAATACAAATCATAATGTAAATTTTGCTCACACAGGGTCAAAGAACATAAGTCATACTAACACAGGCAGAGGTTAAAGTGATACATACGCTAACACCAGAGGTGGTGACTTTCAATGTGAAGAATGGTTTCCAGATTCAAAGCATCAAATCACATAACAAACAATTTGAATAACCTAAATTTGAGAATAAGGGAATATAAAGGTACGCAGTCTACTTATTTAGGCAATAGTTTATGTATTAATCTCACTTACACAAGAACTGGCACAACTGATGGAAAAATAAAACTATAATTAAATAATCTTCTTAGAGTACTATATATAAAGAAAAATGTATCATAATTTGCCGGTGACAATCAAGTCTACTTTGAATTCTTTCCTAACTATTGTCTAGTCAGAGATATAACTAGTAAAGAAATCTTATTACAGGGTAGAATGCATCGTGGGTTCTGCACTTTCAATCTGATGAAGAATAATATGAATAATGATAGAAGATATTGGTGCAACAATTCTGAAACTGGATGTAAAAATAATATGAGTACTCTTGAGTACTGACATTGTAAATTGGGTCACTCAAACATAAATATTGTAAGGCAAATTCTGAATAAAAATAAAATTGAATTTGAAATATCTCTGAATCTTATATGTGTTCGACCTGTCAACTAGGCAAAAGCCATAATCTGCCATTTTCAAATTCACAAACAAAATACACAAAACCATTGAAAATGGTAGCTATTGACTTATGGGGTCCAGCCCCATTCAACTCTAACTACGGGTTTAACTATTACATTTTATTTATTGATTCATATTCTATATTCACCTGGATATATTTTCTATAGTATTAAGAAGAAACTAGCAAAGCTGTTGTACAATTTATAAATCTAGCAGACAATCAAACAATTAGCAAGTGAAAATTATTCAAACTGATGCTGAAACTGAGTTCAAACCATTAAAGTAATACTTCAGCAAAAAGGGAATTCTACACAGAGTATCATACCCCATATCTCAGAACAAAATGGAATAGTTGAGAGGAAGCACAGACAACCAGTTGAAACTGGTCTCACCTTATTAGCTCATGCATCTATGCCTACCAAATTTTGGCCAGATTAATTTAATGTTGCAGTATATCTTGTCAATAGGATACCCACCAAAAATGTCCTTTAGAAAAGTTATTTAATATCAAACCATATTATATGTCATTAAAGAGTTTTCGATGCTTGTGTTTTCCCAATCTGAGACCATTCAAATAAGCTTAATTTTAGATCAGAAACTTGTACATTTATTGGATATGCTCAAAATTAAAAAAGGGTACAAGTGTCTTACCAACAAAGAAAAGGTGATTATCTCTAGGCATGTTGCATTCAATAAACATATACATCTCTTTGCCAACACTGAAGTGAAAAACATCTGGAAAGATATACAATGCAAGACAATCTATAACACCAATTCCTGTCTATCAAAAAGAAGATCAAACTGATGACTCCACAACAACTCAACTTACCATACCTAGCATTGAACCAGGTCAAGACAACTGGGAGACTCAACAACACAATGTCCAATGCTAGATCAGGTCAAGAAGGTGAAGAGACAATATGTAACAATCAAAGAATCTCTGACACTGAGCAAACTTATAAATATGCAGAAGAAGGTACAAGTCAAAGATAGATTTCAGATAGAAATACTGATTTGCAACCCAATCCTATTAATACTGGACATCATATGATCACTAGATCAAAAAGAGGAATATTCAAACTAAAGTCTATTATGTGAACTTAGATCAAAGTGGACCATTCACATATGAAGAAGCAGCTAAATGTCAACATTGGAAAAGTGCAATGGATGGGGAACATGCTGCACTATTGAAAAACAAAACCTTGAGCCTAGCACCTAAATTAGAAAATAAAAACATCAATAGAAGCAAATGGACTTACAGAACCAAAATGAACCCAAATGGTACAGTTCAGAAATACAAAGCAAGGTTGGTGGCTAAAGGTTATACCCAACAGTATAGATTTGACTTTAGAGACTAGTAGTCAAACCAATTACCATATGAATCATTCACAACATTTCTTTACATCACAAGTGGAAATTAAGGCAACTGGATGTCAATAATGCATTTCTAGATGGAGAACTTCAAGAAGAAGTATTCATGGCCCAACCAAAAAAATATTGTCAAGGAAGCAAGGCAATTGTATGCAAGTTAAACAAAGTCATTTATGGCTTAAAGAAAACACCAAGAGTGTGACATGAAAAATTAAAGACAACCTTACTCACACTAGGATATCATGCAACAAGATCAGACACTTCTCTCTATGTAAAGGTCAAGAATGGACATACTGTTTACATTCTCGTATATGTTGATGACTTAATTCCGAGTGGGAACAATGATAGTGAAATAAACTCTACCGTTGATCATCTAAATAAGGCATTTACTATCAAAGACCTTGGTGAACTTAATTACTTTCTGGGAATAAAAGTCATTAAAAAGACCAATCCAGATATAATTATATGCCAAAGAAAATATATTTTAGAAATATTGAAAAAAGCTAACATGCATAATGCCAACGCTATGTCAACACCAATGGTCAGCAGTTTACATTTGCCTAAATATAAAGGTGAAAGCTTCTCAGATCCACATATGTACAGAAGCAAAGTTGGTGTTCTTCAATACACCACAATTACAAGATTAGGTATATCATCCAGTGTAAATAAGATAGCACAGTTCATGCACAATCCCAGTGAAGATCATTGGAAAGCTAAGCGGATTCTAAGATATTTAAATGGAACTATTAATCATGGACTGCAACTAAATGACAATGGAAAATTAGAGATTAAAGGTTTCTCGAATGCCAATTGGGCCTTCGATCAAGATGATTGAAGATCAACAACCGGCTATGTAATCTATCTTGGCAAAAACCCTATCTCGTGATGTTACAAAAAGCAAGCAACTGTTTCTCGTTCCAGCACTGAAGCGAAGTATCGCAGTATTGCTAGCGCAACAACTGAAGTAATATGGATCGAGTCGCTGCTCAATGAAATTGGAGTCCAGCAACTCAGAAAGCCCGTAATTTGGTGCGACAACCTCAGCACTGTAGCTTTATCAGCTAATCCAGTTAGCACTCACGCACGAAGCATATCGAGATTGATAAATACTTCATACTACTGGCAAGCTGAAAATTAATCATTTCCCATCCACCTTTCAGAAGGCCAACATCTTAACAAAAGCCTTATCAAGGAAGAACTTTGATCGATTTTAAGTGGATTTGAAAAATGTTGATTGTAATGAAGTTTCAAAAGAAAAAAAATGAAATTATCATAAATGGTGGCTCAATGGAAAACCCTAGCATATTTTGAGGGGGGTGCGTTAAAGAGCCCAACCCGCTACTATTATCAGCATATACTAGGGTTTCAAGGACTCTTTGGTCATTTTACATTTTTGGTGCAATGTTGTCGTTGTATTCTTTTCCTATAAATACTTGTACATCTTTAGCATTACAATTAACAAAGATTAATAACAACAAACAGTTTTATGCTATTTCTACTTTGTTGATCTTCATATTTCTGATATCCATTAAGATTAACAATTATAAGCATTCTATAAATTGCAAATAAATAATCTTTTCAACTTACTGTTAATTCTTATCTTTCCTTTCATTATGTTCCAACAATTCTTTTTTTTCACTGTTTTCCAACCAGTGTGTTAAAAATCCAATGAAAACCAAATTATGTAAATTTAAAAGCACTACTATAAGATCTAACTTAGAATGATGCCCATCATTCTAATCTATATCTATACAAAAATAATAACTTTTCATTAAATAATACAAAGGCAAAGAGTGTTATTTCTTATCTAAAGTGATAAACTGTTTTATCTCCTAAAATAAAATGAGATATGTAATATTTTTCCTATCAAAGGCAGCCTTCTTTTTTTGTTTGATTTTATATTTACATTAAAACATCGCTAGTCTAATTTCTCTTTTCAATTTACTTTCTATCAAAAAGCGAAAATGGTTTCACCTTTAACATTATATCTAGCAAGTAATTTCTCCATATCATTAGTAATTTTTTGATAATTAACATTGAGGAAGAAAGAAAAATGAGTAAATTCAATATTTATCTTCAACAACTAATGTATAATGATAATGTATCGGTTTACTATATTGAAAGATGAATCCTTTCACCATTTCAAATCATTGTGAAATGAGAAATCTTAATTAGTTTCATTATATCATAGTCAAAACTTTTTTTTGGACGGGGAGGGGGAAGATGATAAAATTATAAAACATTTCTGTTTTAACAAAAAAAAATATAAAACCATTTAGCTTTTTAATCTAAACGATAAAAGTATTTGGGTTTCTAAGAAAAAAATAAAAACGCCTATCTCTAAATCAAAAGGATAATATCATTTAACTTCTCGCTAAAATGACAGGTGTGTGTGAATTAAAATTTAGCAAGTCAACATAAATCATTGTATTTCGAGAGAACAAGTTAGAGCATCCCCAACAAAACAATGATCTAAAATTACAAATTCGACAATTACAAAATGTAATCACACAATCTCCCCAACAAAATATGGGTTAGGCTCCTGTTCAACAGACACCTAATGTAACACCCCCACTCTGATATATTTATTCAGAAGTGGTGATGCTACATATAAAATGGTGCTAATAGAACAATATCACAACTTAACATAAACTTGTCGGAATATAAAATCATTCTTAGTACATGATTTTAAACGGAAGAGTTATTATACAATCATCCCATCATAAATATGGTTACAAAGATTCATGAGTCTAATAATTAAACATAGGAGTACATAACGAGATAATCTACATAACGTAAGTCTTCACTTTAAAGCATCCAACTAACCATCTAAACCTGAAAAGTTTTAAGTGTAGCATCATGAGCAACACAGACCCAGTGAGATAGCTATTTAAGCTTAGTTTTCATATCATTTCTTAGTGGGTTGTATTATAGTTTTATTATGACCCTTCTCTTCAAAGGTTTCATCATCCCAAGTTTAAATCAAAAATCAAGGAAGACTTCGGGATATTGACTCAAACAAATTAATGGTAACTTCATTTCATCAAAACCTCATAATTTATAAAATACGTTGTTATGATTCTAAACCACACCCTCGACTTGGTTTAGATATTAGGATATGTTATCATATTGCGGTCGGCATCCCGTCACTAAGTAGGGATGTACTCTACTTGGCTCTATACAAACATAGAGTAATAGTGCACTACCCAAGATCTATTGTCTTATACCGCACCCCATCGAAGAAATAAATTGTATCTCACAAGTAATCTTAAATTACTTTTCTTTAATATTGAATAAAGTTCTAAATTATTTCTAAATTCAAATAATTTCAAATTAAATTTGAATTAACCTTCCCGTTCATCGGATCAGTTAGGGATAGCTAGGGAGAGCAGGAAACTATATTTTCCAAACTCAAGTCTAGACACTATCCTCTCTGTCACCCTAGAACGTTCCAGTTATTCATTTTGAAAGATACTTTATAAATATGTGTATTTGCGCAGGGTGTTATATTGGTAATAGGCAAATCTCCTACTTTTAAATTCATGCTTCTAAAGGGTTTGAGACAGAACCAAACTATTTCGAATTATTCCAATCTAGGTTAAGAAGAACCTCGAAACTACTTAAAACAAAGAAAAGGTAACATTTAAAAAGTTTCAGCATTATAAAATAAAAACTACAGCGTTTTAAAAGTGTTAGAACGAGTTTCGGATGATTTTAAACTCAAAACAGCTATCTGCAGCGTTTCAGCCATGCTATGGAAAGTTCTGGTTAGTCTATAATGGTTTTAGACTAAATACAGCTACTACAGCGTTTCTGCGTGCTATAAAAAGAGTTCTGGTGCGTTTGAGGCTTTATAATCATTTCAGTGGAAAGATAGCGCTCCAGAAGTGCTATAGAAAGTTTTGTTTTGATACACTTCTGCGTTAGGAACACTCAGAAAGCGTTTCAAATTTCCAAACTGTTTCAAGTTTCGGAAAATCAGCTTTTTTTCCAGTTTTTGGGTGAAATGTTTGACACTGTTTCTCTATAATAAAAATAGATTTTGACTCCAAATTTTTTCCAGAAAGAAGCTATCTTTGTCTACTTAATTATCATAAAAAGAAAACCTTAAAATTATTTACTGATTCAATAAACAAAATTCAACAATAAAAGGCATTTTTAACATGTCTATTTCGGGTTGATTTTTACCTCACTTTGCGTCCAGTTTTCGAGTATGAAAACGGCCGAATTAGAAAAGGTGGCCGAAGACAAACTTGTAGCCCTTTGAATTAGCTTTCCAAATTGATAGAGAAGTCAAAATTTCATTAAGAATTGCAAAAGTTATGCCCAAAATACTGAACGTCATTTTCGGGGGTTCACATCCAAACATTCGTTCATAAAATTCCCATCTTTTCTTCTAAATATGAAATGAATACATGAACTTAAATAGTTTTTCTCACCTTAAACTTGTATCTTGATCTTGTACTTATCCTCTTGCCTTCTCCTAAGCTTCTCCTCTTTATCTTATTTTATTTTTGTTTTCAAAATGTATGAAATGAAATGAACCTTTACACCCTTTATATAGTAGTTTTCAAGGTTAATTTGGTAATTTAGTTTTGGACACTTGTCCACTACATGTAACACCCCGAATTTCACTTAATATTAATGTTTAGTAATTAAAGAATAATTAATCTCAGACGTGAGAATTAAGGGAAACGGGTTGCGCCATTGTGTTCGTCTCGGAATTCTGGTTGAGATAGAGTTCGAGTTTGCGTGATTTGGACTTCGTATGAAGAAGTTATGGCCATCCGAAGTTTCAGAAAATTCAAAACAGATTTAAAATATTCAAATTTCAAATTTCAGAAGAGGCGGGAAAATTCCCGCCAGACAGAGGGTGTCGACACTAGGGTCGACATGGGTGTCGACCCCCCCAAGGGGTCGACCCCCCTGTCGGTCAGTTTGGCCTGGGTGCAATCTGAAGGGGTTTGGGCTGTGTTTTGGGGCTTATGACGAAATCTGACGGCTCTAACCTAATCTAGGGTTAATCTAAGGGCCTAAACTACATCCTAATTCTATAAATACACCCTAAGACTACCCTAATTCATACTAAAAATAGATACGACGTCGTTATGCCGTCAAAATGCAACTTGAAGGAGCCTCCATCAAATTGTAGAAGAAGATAGCTTCTCAAATCAACTTCTAATCAACTCTAGCAACTTAATCTTCTTCATAGGAGTGCTAATCAACAAGTTGTGAATTTCTATGCCTTTAGCAAGCAATTGCTAAACTAATTATGATAGGATATAATGAGGTTATGGTTGTGTATGTGGATCAATGCAAGTTATGTTATCATATGCAATGTGTTCATGATGTTAGTTATGCAAGTTTTATGCTATATGTTCATGATGCTAGTTATGCAAGTTGTATGCTATATGTTCATGATGTAAGTTATGCAAGTTTGATGCTATGTGCCCATGAAGCTAGTTATGCAAGTTGGGTGTAATTTATGTTATATGTTCATGATGCTAGTTATGCAAGTCACTATGATAAACATTGATCCATTATGACACCATGTTATGCAAGTTTGGTGTTTGATTATATGCAAGTTCATATATGACATGTTATGCAAGTTTGGTGTTTGATTATATGCAAGTTCATATATGACATGTTATGCAAGTTTGGTGTTTGATTATATGCAAATAACATGTGCAAGTTTACACCTTTGTATGATATGCATACATATGCAAGTTAACCCCTTTGTATGTCATACATACATATGCAAGTTTACCTCTTTGTATGACATAAGTAACTTATGCAAGTTACCCTCTTTATGACATATGTGATTCATGCAAGTTTGGGTTGATTAATTATGCTAGTTGGGTTTGATGCTATGGTCATATATGCATGTTGACACCTTTAAAACCCATGTTGATGCTAATGTTATGCAAGTTGAACCCATTGTGTTTGTGATGAATCTCCCCTTTTAAGTATGTCATGTCAACGTATTACGTGGGGAACGATGGGGTTAATATTCATGTTAATAAAATGGTGTGATGTTGGTATGATTATGCATACCATAAAGTGGATGGACATAATTGAGTCAATTATGTACATCGTTAAATTTGTAATTAATTAGGGATAATTAATACAAATTATGGGGGGGATTAATTAGGGGTAATTAATCGACTAAGACACGAGGTTGGACCCTTTTGTAGCATAAGACTGCCTGGAACCGACCGGCAAATCCAGCGGCTACAAATGATTGGCCCAATGTGAGAGGTCTTAGGCATAAACTAAATACGTGACAAGTGTAAAGACACGAGGTTAGACTCTGTTATGGCGTAAGGCTGCCCGGAACCGACCGGCAAATCCAGCTGCCATAAAAGACAGTCTAATGTGAGAGGTCTTTACAAGGTTACGTCCTTAATCAATTAAGAAACACTTAACCAGATAAGCATGTAGTGGGGCATGAGGGGTTAAGTGGGTGCCTTGGGTGGCATGTGGAAATCAAGTAAGTGCCTTGGGTGGCATGTGGAAATCTAGTGGGTTGCCTTGGGTGGCAATAGAAAATACGATTAGAATACTTAACCAAGTGGAAACATGTAATTAAACATGATTAAAGGGTTAAGTGGGATGCACTAGAAAAAGGGACAAGCTTAGGTGGATAGCTTGTGGGGGGCCCTTTTCAACCAGTAACCCATATGTATCTTATTGGGCTCGACCCATGTCGAGGACGGGACACGCGTACTGGGCTTGACTATAAGAGGCCAAAACGGGTTAGCGGTAGCAACGCAAGTCCAACGGGTTTCATATGCGTGTGTGGACCAGGGCTGGTAGGTAAGACGTTGTTGCATCGTGTAGGTATAAGCCGTGCACCGTTGGTTGTATCGGGTTGCCACTTTGGGGAGTGATACACCCCACTGTGGGGCCAGCACGGGTATCTACGGTAGGGAGCCGATCGCTTGGGGAGTAGTGGGTACACCTAGTGGAGATAGGGGCAGACGGCACCTATGTGGTCAGCTAGGGGTACAAGAAACTACTAGTTATATTTTCTAAGTACTTGGGTGGGATCAACCTTTAAGTAGGAATGACTGGTGTGGTGCAGTTAGTAATTACCCTTGGGTGGGTAGATGTGTCTTTACCGTTATCTTAGTTCATCATATGTCTAGTTGGCTGCTTAGTGTAGTCATTTATCCCCAGTCATCACCGTACCAAGTTTATATCATACCCTAATTACTTTAATGATTGTATTGTTAAAATTATAGGGCTCACTCAGACTTATGTCTGACCCCGTTGTTTTTATCTTTTTTCCCAACCCTCAGGTTCTCAGAGTGGGCCTAGCACTAGTGGGCTTTGATCAGATTGCTTTATCTATCTTTTGGAGCTTGGACCGTGATGTAAAGCTCAGCTTATCTTTTCTATTATGGCTATTAGTTATGTAGTGGGATTATGTACTTATGTTTTTATCAGGATGGATATTTAGTACTTGACTCTTGATTAGTTGGTTTTGTTATTGTAACCAAACATGTTTATCTTCTGCTGCAATGAAATGATGTTTTAGATTTTCAAGTATTATTTATATCTGTCTTGTTGTAATTTTTCTGTTCTATATTCACTTAAAAATGCTCCACCGAAGCTAAGGCATTCCCTTAGTGAGTGACCTTAGCGGGTGTGGGGTGTTACACTACATCTTCATGCATTCTTTAGGATGTAGACACATGCCCTCTTATGTGTCTTAAGAGGTTTCTACACATGGACACCTAATGTGTGTATGTGTCTTAACCTTATTTACTTATGAGACATGTGTTTCTTTTATTTGATGACACATGTCCCTATCACTTTAAGCCATTTTTCTTATTCTAGAATTTGTACACATACCATTTATAAACTATGTATTATGTATACATATATCATACATATATGTATGTATTTATCATACTTAAATATCTGTATTGGACTGAACTAACATATTCAAAATTTCTAGTAACTTTTACATACCGGGATTTTTGGGTTAGGCTGTTACACTCTACCACCCTTAGAAAAAGATTTCGTCCTCGAAATCTAAGCTTCAAACAATTCTGGATAATCTTTACGAATTTCTAACTCCACCTCCCATGTTGCTTCATCTTTGTCATGATGGTTACATTGAACCTTTACTAAGGGAATTTCTTTCGTTCTTAGTTTCTTAACTTTTCTGTCAAGAATTCGAATAGGTCTTTCAATGTACTTGGCTCCCTTTTTAACATCAATGCTGCTTAAATCAATCACATGAGATGGGTCAAAAATGTACTTTCGTAGCATTGATATGTGAAACACATCATGTATTTTTGATAACTTCTCGGGTAAGTCGAGTTTATATGAGACTTTTCCAATTTTCTTGATAATACGAAATGGTCCGATAAATCTTGGCGATAGTTTGGCCTTCTTCCTTCCAAATCGCATTACCCCTCGTACTGGAGAAACCTTTAAAAGGACTTGATCTCCTACTTCGAATTCCAAATCCTTCCTTCTATGATATGCATAACTCTTTTGTCTACTTTGGGCTGCTTGCAATCTTTCTCTTATAGTGGAAATCTTCTCAGTTATTTCTTTTACTAGGTCTGGACCAAGAAGCTCACGATCTCCAACTTATGCCCAACATACTGGCGAAAGACAAGATCTTCCGTACAAAGCTTCATGAGGGGTCATACCAATACTTGCATGATAACTGTTGTTATATGCAAACTCGATTAATGGTATGTGAGTCTCCCATGTGATTTCGAATTCCATTACACAAGACCTTAGCATATCTTCTATGACCCAGTTCACCCTTTCCGTTTGTCCATCTGTTTGAGGATGAAAAGTTATACTTAGATTTAATGATGTCCCTAGTGCTTTTTGAAGACTTTTCCAAAATCTTGAAGTGAATCGTGAATCTCTATCTGAAACTATGGTAACGGGTATACCATGTAGTCGAACAATTTCTTTCAAATAGAGTCTACTCAGTTTCTCCATTGAGTAAGTCATGTTGTAAGGTATGAAATGTGCTGACTTTGTTAAGCGATCCACCACTACCCATATTGCATCATGACCTTGCTTTATCATTGGTAATCCAGTGATAAAATCCATTGTTATATGCTCCCATTTCCATTCAGCAATAGGAAGTGGTTGCAGAAGTCCTGCTGGTCGTTGCTGCTCTGCTTTAATTTGTTGGCACGTAAGACATTTTGCAACAAATTCAGCAACATCCTTCTTCATTCCATTCCACCAAAACTGACGCTTGAGAACCTTAAACATCTTCGTGCTTCCTGGGTGCACCATGAGTCTTGAGCGATGTGCTTCACTAAGAATTTCATTTTTCAATTCAATTTGATTTGGAACACATAGTCGATTTTTAAATCTATAACCTCCGTCTTTACCAGTGTTCCAATATGTAGGTTCCTTATCCTTCATTTTCATAAATAATTTTTTTAATTCTTCATCATCTTCTTGGGCTCTCAATATTTTACTTATCAGAGTTGACTGAATAACAAGATTACACAGAAGTGCTACTTTGTTAATCATGGGTCCATTGACTATCCTGGTGCAAGTATTCATATCAGCAAGAGTCTCTAAAGCCCTCCATTCTCTCATCATTAAATGAGCTACTATTCCATAGCTCTTTCGATTTAACGCATCTGCCACTATATTTGCCTTTCCCGGATGATAATGTAATGTGAAATCATAATCTTTTATGAATTCCATCCACCTTCTTTGTCTCATATTTAGTTCCTTTTGAGAGAACAAATATTTTAAACTCTTGTGATCAGAGCAAACATGGAATTGTTCTCCATAAAGATAATGTCTCCAAATTTTTAGGGCAAATACAATCGCAGCTAATTCTAAGTCATGAGTTGGATAATTTACTTCATGTGGCTTTAATTGACGAGAACCATAAGCGATAACTTTGTCATCTTGCATTAAAACACAACCTAATCCTTGTCCGCATGCATCAGAATATACTTTATATGGAACTCCACTCCTTGGTAAAGACAGAATTGGTGCCTCTGTTAATTTTTTCTTTAAAGTTTCAAATGCTATTTTACATTTTTCATCCCAAATATACTGGGTCTCCTTACGAGTAAGCTTTGTTAATGGAGATGCTATTTTTGAGAAATCTTGAATAAATCTTCGGTAGTAACCAACTAATCCTAGAAAATTTCGAACTTCTGTTGGTGTTGTCGGAGGATTCCATTTCAACACCGCCTCAACCTTTGATGGGTCTACTCATATTCCATTCTTCGACACAACATGTCCAAGAAATTTTACTTCCTCCAACCAGAATTCACATTTACTAAATTTTGCATATAGCTGATGTTCTCTTAGTGTTTGGAGACATAAACACAAATGGCATTCATGTTCCTCCTTTGTCTTAGAATAGATAAGGATATCATCGATAAACACAATAACAAAATGATCAAGATACGGACGAAATACACGATTCATTAGATCCATGAATAATGCTGGAGCGTTGGTAAGGCCAAAAGGCATCACCAAGAATTTGTAATGTCCGTACCGTGTTCGGAAAGCCGTTTTTGGAATATCTTCTTCTTTTATTCTTAATTGATGATACCCCGATCTTAAGTCGATTTTTGAAAACACAGTAGCTCCTTGGAGTTGATCAAATAAATCATCGATTCGTGGTAATGGGTATTTGTTCTTAATGGTTATCTTATTAAGCTCTCGGTAATCTACGCACAAGCGTAATGTCCCATCATGTTTCTTTACAAAGATTACTGGTGCTCCCCAAGGAGATTTACTAGGTCTGATAAACCCTTGATTCTCCATCTCCTCAATTTGTTTCTTTAATTCCTGATTTTCCTTAGGAGACATACGATAAGGGCCTTTAGCAATAGGGGTGGTACCAGGGATTAAGTCAATACTAAAATCAATTTCTCTTTTTGGTGGTAATCCTGGTACTTCCTGAAAAACTTCTTTAAATTCATTTACTACTGGGATTTGGTCCATCACTTGATTATTACCCTCAATATTGATATGGGCAAGGTATCCAGATATAAAAGCGTCCTCAACTTTATCACATGTATAAACAATGGTCTCGTCTTCTCGAATTGTCAAACTTATAGTTTTGTTGTGACAATTCAAAATGGCTCGATATTTTGAAAGCCAATCCATCCCAAGGATAATATCAAAGTATTCCATTGGGAAAATAATTAAATTGGCCACCATATCCTTACCGTCAAAGTTAAGGATACAGTTTCTACACATATCCTCAAGTTTAGTTCTCCCTCCTACTACACTTGATATTACTAAAGGTTTTGATAGTTGCTCAATAGGTAATCCTTACTTGGGCTTGTTCAGAAACCACTGCATACACTCGTCCTTGTTGTTCCTTTTTGCCCTTCTTTGGCTTCTTGCAATTCCGACTAATATGCCCAGGTTCATTGCAATTGTGACACACAATTGGATTTGTACAATTCGGAGAAATGTGTCCGGTCTCATGGCATCAGTAGCATCTTCTTAGCTTGTCAGGCTCCTTTTGTCGTCCGTTGGTCCTTTACTTTCTCCATTTGGTTTCTTTTTCTTCTCATCTGGTTTCTTTTGATTTTCAGAAAGATTGTTTTGTTTCCTTTTATTTGAAATCTTTCTTTCTTGCTGGAACTGATGATAATCTTCTTCCAAATTTAAAGCTTCAGCTATTATCATCTCATAAGTTTTGCGTCCATCACCAATAACATGTCTTCTTATGGGAGGAATTAATCCCTTTGCAAATCGTCTAGCACGCTTTTTGGGTGTATCAATTAAATGATTCCCGAATCGGGATAATGCTTCAAATTTGTTTTGATATTGGGCTACAGACATACCTTCTTGAGTGAGATTTTGAAATTTTGTTTCCATCTTCTCTCTCTCATTCTCCGGAAAATACTTATCTAGAAACTTTTCCTTAAATTATTTCCATGCCATTTGTTCCATTTCTTCTGGGCTAGTTGTTGTTCGAACTAGCTCCCACCAATTTCGAGCCTCCTCTGATAATTGGAAGACTGCCAGCTTTCTTTTGTCAACTTCATTACATTCCAGAACTTCGAATATATCCTTTAGATGTTGTATCCACTGCTCAGCTTTTATTGGATCTGCATCCCCAATGAATTTGTCAGGTTTCAAACTTTTGAAACGGCTTAAAAGACTGTTTGCTGAAGATATTGAAGAAACTTGCTCCATCTGCTTGATGAAAGATGCAAATAATTCCATAGCATTTGTTTGTGCGGAGGACTGAGCCTCTTGACTTTCAGTTGTTGAGTTGTTTTGATTTTCCATGACCTTCAATAAAGAATATCCAGTTATGTTCATGGATGATATATGCTTTAGTTATAAAGAATATCAATGTATCTAATAGCATACTTAAGTCATAAACACACAAACATACTATATTATTTGTAACCCTTATTTACAACCAAAATTTGGGTGTTCATGCACAACCTCCTCAAAGACACAGATAGTCACTCATACTTACTACTTGATAAGTTAACTTCCTATTCGTTTCTAATCTATCACTATTATTTCTATTTCCTTTGATGAGGGAGAGCCTGCTTCATTCTTTACTACTCGAGAAGGTCCAGTGACTTCTTGAGAGTAATAGCTGGAGCCAACTGACTCGGACTCCTCTTCGTCGTATTGTTCCACTATTTTGTTTGGAAGTCGTTTAAGTCTTATATTCCTTCCTTCTGGCGGTAATGCTCCTTCTTGCCCTAAATATTCTACTTCTTCCCCATACTCAGTCCGTTCCGCCATTTTAATTGCCATCTCAAGAGATTTCCTCTTCTGGCGCAGACGGTAAAGAATAAGATCTCTCTTTAGACCGTCTTCATAATCATTAGCCCTATTATAAACTTCATATATCTCATTGCCGAGAATCATCCTTGCACTCCTCTTAAGCTCCCGCCTCTCCATTGTGGGGCTTGCAGCAACTAACCGTTCATTTGGTATAGTGGTGCACTTAACGCCTCCCCATGTATCCCCCGTAAACCAGGTTTTATTGCTAGCCATAACTTATAACTGCAAATAGCCATAAGGATGTCACTAATTGTATAAACTTCCTATTCTGACCAATTAAATTGTGATACTATAAAGTTTTCCAAAAGCACCCCTTAAACCTTGGCTCTGATACCAACTTTTGTAACACCCCCACTCTGATATATTTATTCAGAAGCGGTGATGCTACATATAAAATGGTGCTAATAGAACAATATCACAACTTAACATAAACTTGTCGGAACATAAAATCATTCTTAGTACATGATTTTAAACGGAAGAGTTATTATACAATCATCCCATCATAAATATGGTTACAAAGATTCATGAGTCTAATAATTAAACATAGGAGTACATAACGAGATAATCTACATAACGTAAGTCTTCACTTCAAAGCATCCAACTAACCATCTAAACCTGAAATTTTTAAGTGTAGCATCATGAGCAACACAGACCCAGTGAGATAGCTATTTAAGCTTAGTTTTCATATCATTTCTTAGTGGGTTGTATTATAGTTTTATTATGACCCTTCTCTTCAAAGGTTTCATCATCCCAAGTTTAAATCAAAAATCAAGGAAGACTTCGGGATATTGACTCATACAAATTTATGGTAACTTCATTTCATCACAACCTCATAATTTATAAAATACGTAGTTATGATTCTAAACCACACCCTCGACTTGGTTTAGATATTAGGATATGTTATCATATTGCGTTCGGCATCCCGTCACTAAGTAGGGATGTACTCTACTTGGCTCTATACCAACATAGAGTAATAGTGCACTACCCAAGATCTATTGTCTTATACCGCACCCCATCGAAGAAATAAATTGTATCTCACAAGTAATCTTAAATTACTTTTCTTTAATATTGAATAAAGTTCTAAATAATTTCTAAATTCAAATAATTTCAAATTAAATTTGAATTAACCTTCCCGTTCATCGGATCAGTTAGGGATAGCCAGGGAGAGCAGGAAACTATATTTTCCAAACTCAAGCCTAGACACTATCCTCTCTGTCACCCTAGAACGTTCTAGTTATTCATTTCGAAAGATACTTTATAAATATGTGTATTTGCGCAACAATTAGGGTGTTATATTGGTAATAGGCAAATCTCCTACTTTTAAATTCATGCTTTTAAAGGGTTTAAGACAGAACCAAACTATTTCGAATTATTCCAATCTAGGTTAAGAAGAACCTCGAAACTACTTAAAATAAAGAAAATGTAACATTTAAAAAGTTTCAGCATTATAAAATAAAAACTGCAGCATTTTAAAAGTGTTAGAACGAGTTTTGGATGATTTTAAACTCAAAACAGTTATCTACAGCGTTTCAGCCATGCTATGGAAAGTTCTGGTTAGTCTATAACGGTTTTAGACTAAATACAGCTACTACAGCGTTTCTGCGTGCTATAAAAAGAGTTCTGATCGTGTTCGAGGCTTTATAATCATTTCAGTGGAAAGATAGCGATCCAGAAGTGCTATAGAAAGTTCTGTTTTGATACACTTCGGCTTTAGGAACACTCAGAAAGCGTTTCAAATTTCCAAAGTGTTTCAAGTTTCGGAAAATCAGCTTTTTTTTCCAGTTTTTGGGTCAAATGTTTGACACTGTTTCTCTATGATAAAAATAGATTTTGACTCCAATTTTTTTCCAGAAAGAATCTATCTTTATCTACTTAATTATCAAAAAAGAAAACCTTAAAATTATTTACTGATTCAATAAACAAAATTCAACAATAAAAGGCATTTTTAACATGTCTATTTCGGGTTGATTTTTACCTCACTTTGCATCCAGTTTTCGAGTATGAAAACTGCCGAATTATAAAAGGTGGCCGAAGACAAACTTGTAGCCCTTTGAATTAGCTTTCCAAATTGATAGAGAAGTCGAAATTTCATTAAGAATTGCAAAAGTTATGCCCAAAATACTGAACGTCATTTTCGGGGGTTCACATCCAAATATTCGTTCATAAAATTCCCAACTTTTCTTCTAAATATGAAATGAATACATGAACTTAAATAGTTTTTCTCACCTTAAACTTGTATCTTGATCTTGTACTTATCCTCTTGCCTTCTCCTAAGCTTCTCCTCTTTATCTTATTATTATTATTATTTTCAAAATGTATGAAATGAAATGAACCTTTACACCCTTTATATAGTAGTTTTCAAGGTTAATTTGGTAATTTAGTTTTGGACACTTGTCCACTACATCTTCATGCATTCTTTAGGATGTAGACACATGCCCTCTTATGTGTCTTAAGAGGTTTCTACACATGGACACCTAATGTGTGTATGTGTCTTAACCTTATTTACTTATGAGACATGTGTTTCTTTCATTTGATGACACATGTCCCTATCACTCTAAGCCATTTTTCTTATTCTAGAATTTGTACACGTACCATTTATAAACTATGTATTATGTATACATATATCATACATATATGTATGTATTTATCATACTTAAATATCTGTATTGGACTGAACTAACATATTCAAAATTTCTAGTAACTTTTACATACCGGGATTTTTGGGTTAGGCTGTTACACCTAAACTCTAGGGGTCCGGTCAAGGAAAAAAAATCTTTAGGAGCCTGTTGAACAGACGCCTAAGCTCAGGAGCTTGTTCAACAAGCATCTGAAGCCTATTTTTATTTTATTTATATAGACGTTGTTTGAATATGCGCTCCACCCCGAGCGCATGTTCAAACAACGCCTCTTTTAATTGCGATTTTGTAACAAAAAAACACTGAATTTTTGATTTGTTACAAAATATACACTCAGAAAATGGGTGTATATATTACATATTTGTAATTTTCGATATTTGTTGGAGATGCTCTTAGTACGCATCGTTATAACAATTTTATAATCTCAATTATATATTTTCCCACACGATGGGATATTTTGATTTGCAAATGAAAACTAAAGTGAGGTATACAGATTTAATAAACAAAGGGGATTTCAAAGGATCGACGTTGAAAAATGTCTGGAGAATTAAAAGAGAGAAAGGAAAAATCGTGTGTGATTTATAGGAGATGAATGCTTAACCACTAAGGAAAGGTTATGCGTAAGGTACATATATAGTGTACCATTAGTGTAACAACCCGGAATTTTGGAACCAATTTAAAAATTTTATTTTAGAAATTTTAATGGATTTTTAATATTTAAAATAATTTATTTTAGATAATAATGACCAAAAATTTATTTTAAATAAAGATAGAACGAATATATTTATTTTAATTATAAAAGGAGTTAGAAATGGCACGACAGAACTTTGACCGAGTGTATAGGATGCAAAATAAATCAGATTTTGGTGAAACCAAAAATATTTAAATCTATTTAAAAATATCTTTCCAACGAATCTGAAAAATTGAAATTTCATAGCGGGAATCAAAAGTTATGGCCAGTTAAAAATTCAGAATAATCGCTATGGAATATATATATTTTTTAATATTAAATATAGCCGTTTTGCAAACGACGTCCATTTTCGACGAAACCACTTTGGTTGGATCCGGAATGTCAAATTATTTCTAGAATCAATTTTTCATAATTTTTGGAATTAATATGTGAGCGTGGCAAACTGAAACGTGTTTTGTCAATTTCAGTCAAATTGGATCGACCAGAAAATAGCCATTTTTCAAACAGTCTCCAAATTCGATGAAACTAATTTTGTTAGGACCATATCATCAAAACATAGCTAGATGTATTTTTCGGGAATTTTTTGAGTTAGTATGTGGTCCGGTGAATTTAAATGTATGATCAAATTAAATAAATAAACGTTTTATATTTTAAATTGAAGAAAAATGGACTGAAACGATCGAATGGGCTGATGAGACCTAGCCCATTGTGCCCGGAACGGGGATAATTTGCTAGGGGCAACTCTCGTTGGGCTTAAGTTGGAGCTACCAAGGGTTAACGGGCTTTAACTAAGAAATTAAGGAATTTAATATTATTATATTATAAATAACCCTAACATTATTCAAACCCTAATCCTACTCTTCAGCTCAAGCCGCCGACCCTAGCAATCCATGACCGATATTGTCTCATTTTGTTTCCTCAACCATTTCAAATCCACATTATAATTTCAGAAATTTATAGAGAGTAAATCATAGAGATTTTTATCCTCTCCAAAATCATACGGCGGTGATCAAATTCCATTGTTTATTCTTCTCGATTTTGGGCTGTGAAGTCGGCATGTTTGGGGATGGATTTCGGGCGATAGGGTTGACCGAGTTCGCCGGTGATTTCCCGCGAGGGGGATTTTCGGGTCATTACATCTGCTATCAGAGCTTTGGTTAATCCAAATCTTTGGGGTACAACTCGTTAGAACTGAACAAAGACTCATCAGAGGTAGGATTAGTAATATCCTATAAAGGAACACTCATTAGAGATAGGATCAGTAGCATCCTAGAATGAGAAAACTCGTTAGAGATGGGGTTAGTAATGCCCTAGAATGAGTTGAGAGTGACAAGTTTATAATTAACGTATTTGTGATTACATATATAATCCGATCTTAGAAAATATGATTTTTGATATATAAAAATTGTATATATTTGAGAAACTAATCAACTAATTGATCGATGTTTATGTCGTGTGATTATAAGTTCAACTAATAAAATTATTAAAACCAATAAAAGAACGAAAATTTAGTGGTTAGTTAAACAACTTTTAGCTTCGTTCCTTTTCGAGGACGAAAAGATTTTAAGTGGGGGAGATTGTAACAACCCGAAATTTTGGAACCAATTTAAAATTTTTATTTTAGAAATTTTAATGGATTTTTAATATTTAAAATAATTTATTTTAAATAATAATGACCAAAAAATTATTTTAAATAAAGTTAGAACGAATATATTTATTTTAATTATAAAAGGAGTTAGAAATGGCACGGTGATTTGAAAATTTGAATTTAAACTTTGATTGAGTGTACAGGATGCAAAATAAATCGGATTTTAGGAAACCAAAGATATTTAAATCTATTTAAAAATATCTTTCCAATGAATCTGAAAAATTGAAATTTCATAGCGGGAATCAAAAGTTATGACCAGTTAAAAATTCAGAATAGTCACTATGGAATATGTATATTTTTTAATATTAAAAATAGCCGTTGTGCAAACGACCTCCGTTTTCGACGAAACCACTTTGGTTGGATCTGAAATGTCAAATTATTGCTAGATTCCAATTTTCATAATTTTTGGAATTAATATGTGAGCGCGGCAAATTAAAATGTGTTTTGTCAATTTCAGTCAAATTAGATCAACCAGAAAATGGCCATTTTTCAAACGGTCTCCAAATTCGACGAAATTAATTTTGTTTGGACCGTATCGTCAAAACATAGTTAGATGTATTTTTTGGGAATTTTTAGAGTTAGTATGTGTCCCCGGTGAATTTAAATGTACGATCAAATTAAATAATTAAATGTTTTATATTTTAAATTAAAGAAAAATCTGAAACGATCGAATGGGCTGATGAGACCTAGCCCATTGTGTCCGGAACGGGAATATTTGGCTAAGGGCAACTCTCGTTGGGCTGAAATTGGAGCTACCAAGGGTTAATGGGCTTTAACTAAGAAATTAAGGAATTTAATATTGTTATATTATAAATAACCCTAACATTATTCAAACTCTAATCCTACTCTTCAGCACAAGCCGCCGGCCCTAGCAATCCATGGCCGATATTGTCCCATTTTGTTTCCTCAACCATTTCAAATCCACATTATAATTTCAGAAATTTATAGAGAGTAAATCGTAGAGATTTTTATCCTCTCCAAAATCATACGGCGGTGATCAAATTCCATTGTGTATTCTTCTCGATTTTGGGTTGTGAAGTCGGCATGTTTGGGGACGGATTTCGGGCGATAGGGTTAACTGAGTTCGCCGGTGATTTCCCATGAGGGGGATTTTCGGGTCATTACAATTAGCTTAGGAACTAAGTAATTTATTTTATAATAATAATTTATTTTATTTTAGTTTTATTCAATTTTATTTTAATTTTAATTAAAACCGATATCCTTTAATTTTAAATAACCCTTGATTCTGAACTCCTTACTGAACCCAACAACTAACATTTTTTGGATTATACCACTATTCCGGACACACCGGGACAAGTTTCAAAGCCTTATTCCATTATCTGGAGAAGATATTAATTTAAACCGATAAATTAAATTCAAAACAATTAAATTCCTGGATAATAAATTATTATTATCATTTATATATATCCAAATAAAATTTCTATAAATTATTTGAATCAATTGGACTTAGATTTAAATTTCGAGTGAATTAGTTCAAATTCCCGTATTACGATAATTATATATATTCGAATTAAATCGTATTTCGATTATTAAATCGATAACTCAATATAAAAATTGATTTATATTATTAACTAAATATTTAAAATTAATCGATCAAAAATCTGGGTTGTTACATTCTTCCTCCTTTAAAAGAATTTCGTCCCCAAAATTACTAAGGTAGGAAAAATGCCTTAAACCCATTTACTTTTCAAAAACCACTTATGTTGAAATTTAACATCTTCGTATGTCAACAAATTTAGTTCTACCAAAACTTTTGGTTTTCATTCATTTAATTCGAATGATCTACAATCAATACATTTACATCCCATCTGTATTCCATTAATCTATTCAAATTGATTCTAGTCAATTTATTTACTTCAATCCATTTAACTTTCTTTAATTTCAATTTTAATTCCAAAATTCAAATTCCCGGGCTTTTATTTCAAATCCTTTTGAAATCATATAAATACAAACCTATATTTATAAACCATCACAAATTCAAAACATTTGAATTTTCAAACCCAACTTGTTTTCTTTCAAACAAATATCTATCAAAACCTTTCTAAAGTAGCAAACCATCACTTAGAAACTTGAAAATGAACACTGATTATGCTGCAGTAATCATCAGAATTATTTTCCAGCCACTGAAGTGAGTTCAGTGCTTTATCACTTTCAAAATCCATTCAAAAACGATTTTAATCAAAAATCCCTTTCAAAATAAAGCTATATTTTTTTAATATACTTCAAAAATATTTTCCAACTTCCCAGGAATTTAAATTCCAAATTTTGGTTTGAATTTAATTCTAATTCATTTCATTTGAATATCTCATTCTTATACAAATTCTATTTGGTTATATTTAACCATTTCAATTTTATAATCCTTATTTGATTATAACGATAGCAATCAACACATCCAATGATTTCAGAAAACTATTCCTTCTATATCAGAATAGAATTTTGGATAAAATTATTTCATTTACCCATTTTAAAACATATCATGTCGAATTTCTCTGTTCAAGTGTTTAGAAATTCTTATCGACTTCGTGGCGTCCCACGATTCGATCAGAATTCATAAACCACTCAACAGACAAGTCAACATAATATAAAACAGTTTTAATATCAATTAACAAATACGTGTTCTCGTATATATACACTCAATTCATTCTAGGGTACTAATAACCCTATCTTTAATGAGCACATCCCACCAAAGTCTAGGTATTCGCTCAACCTAAACTCTGATACCAACTGTAATGTCCCGCAAATCCGTACTATCTGAGTTGACTACATACATCACACGTCCAACTCAAATATCACGAAAATACGATTTTTTTTAAAGAATTGATCAGCTTACCATTGTCAGAAAATAAACCGATAGCAAATCCACCATTCATTAAGAAATTTTTCTTTAGCAAATACTAAAGAGAAAAGCAGAATAAGTCATCGCAACAACCATAGAAAAAACGATGTTCAAGTGTTGCATTTGACACTCGTTTTCATTTTTCTAGGACGGATAGATTTCAGAAGTTACGAGAAATAAACAAAGGTGTATAACCATGTGAGTATTAATAATTTGACTGGATATAATAGTCGATCATAAGAGTCGTAAAACACAGGGAAAATAAAATAAAATGAATTCGGATTTGAAGAACTTACAGTTTCATCAAGGAAAGGAATTTTAAGCAATAGCAGTTTGATTTGAAGAGTTAGTTTTAAGCAAAAAGCCTAGGTGACGAGCGCAAGCAGCAATGAAGACAGACACCTCCAATTTTTTTTTTTCCGCCATTGTTGAGCATAAACTCCGACTGTTCTAGGCATAGAATAGAATAAGGATGTTCTTTTTTTCCCCTACAGGCTTCACAGTGGCGTTTACACAAACATCATGTTGGTGATGTGGTGCTGACACGTGGATGACTAGGTTAGGGAGCTTGTGAGGCACAACACCACCAGTATTACAAACACCTTGAGTTTCATTATCATTCGCACTGCCAGTAGGGCTAAGTCACCACTATGGGAACCACCACATTGTCAGTAGCACTTCTTCAAGACTTTAGGTTACACGTCGCCTTATCCAAAGGAGAAGTTAGGAAAGACTTACTGCTCTTGTCCACACCAGTGATCGGACCATCAACTTGCAAAGCACCAGAAGCAAAGCTAGGAAAAATGTTGGATTGGGGATCCATGGCCAAAATAGGAGATAAAGAAAAGTGACTAAAGCAGAGGTCTTTCCGGACCTCATTGCAATAGGGACGAGATCAATTGAGTTTTTTTTTTTCCTTTTTTTGGGCAAACAGGAAACCTCGTTTTTTTTTCTTCCTTTCTTTTTTGTTTTGTATTGTTGAAAGTTTTTTTTTTTTTTTGATTTGGCTTTCTTTTGAAAACTTATCACTGAAATAGCCTAGTTTTAAAACTAATTACGGCTGTAGCCTGGTTTTGGTCACATCAGCCAAAACCGTTATTTATTGCTAGCGGCATTTCGGATGACGCACGCCGCGCTATTTAAGAAGCCGCTCAAATCACGCATGTTTTCAAATCTGAGCGGCATTCCAAAAACTGCTCATTGCGTCATCTGAAATACCGCTATATTTTTTGCTGATGTGACTGAAACCAAGCTACAACCGTAATTAGTTTTAGAACTAGACTATTTTAATGATAAGTTTTCAAAAGAAGGCCAAATCCAAAAAAATCGTTTGGTTTTCTAATTTTCTTGTGGAGGGGACACGTGCCACAGACAATGTGGCTCCTCCCCTGAACCTGCCATCTACGATAACCAAGTACACTCAAATCTCCATTTATATAAACCCAGCGTGTAATTTTTTTCATTTTATCCACGTCTTCTCTTGTTTCTTTCATATACTCTTAGTAGTTGTATGCAACCCCGCATTCTTACAGCTTCTAATCAATTTCAATATCAAAATTTTTGCAAGATTCTAAATCCTATTCTCTCTTTTCGAATTCCCACCCTCCATATTTCTCTGTCTTCTGCTCACTATTGCACAAAGGCTAAATAATGTCTAGTAATCCTTCATCATCCATGGATCCTCTAATGCCTATTGAAATTCGCAGAGTATTTGCACAAAATTGCGAAGAAGAATTCAACATGATCTTAAGTTTCATTAAAGAATACCCTGTCATATCCTTTGATACGGAATTCCCTGGGGCAGTTTATCAGCCAAGGGAACCCAACCATGTTCTTATAAAATTCTATGACCAAACCCCAGATGAAAGACTGCAATTTTTGATATATAACGTTGAAGCTACACCTATAATTCAGTTCGGCCTGGTGATATCAAAACATAGCGGTGAATTGCCATTAAATATGAATCGTCCCATCATATGGGAGTTTAACTTCAAGGGATTCGACAAGACTCGTCATCCCTATGAGCCAAAGTCCCTCAGCCTACTTTTGGAGGGTGGAATAGATTTTGAAAAAAACGAGCGAGAGGGGATTCTTAGAGCGGATTTTGCAAGGTTTTGGAGAAGTATGTTGAATTCTATTTCAGCAGACGTTCACCTAACATTCATAGTGTTTGGTGGACTGTATGATTTCGGCTATTTGCTGCAGATAGTGAAAGAAGAAAACTATCCAACAAGTTTTGAAGACTTTAAGAGAGATGTGTTATATAATTGCAAGAATGCAAGAATTTTTGATGTCAAAGAATTATGCGTTCATTTCGATTCCAAGGTACATAAAATGCATGGGCTGCATAAAGCAGCATCTTGCTATGGCTTATATTCTTCTGGCCTCCATCATAGTGCCGCTTCGGATAGCCTTCTAACAGTGCAGCTGTTTAATGCTCTGAAATGAATTTATGGGGAAGCCATATACGGCTGTGACGGCAGGATAT
Organism: Allium sativum; assembly: GCA_030737875.1. Taxonomy (NCBI): domain Eukaryota; kingdom Viridiplantae; phylum Streptophyta; class Magnoliopsida; order Asparagales; family Amaryllidaceae; genus Allium; species Allium sativum. The sequence continues at coordinate 69,253,090 of CM060922.1, forward strand.
ATGGACTGAGACGATTTTACTATGATTAAGTCAGAAGTACTGCTGTATTATAATATGCGATTTGTTTCTGTAGTCCATTCTTGACTGAAGTAAGAAGTGGTTTGTTTTTTTTAGTACGCTTATTTTTGTACTGTATCTTGACATTCTTTTATGTTTTCGTTATCTTGACATTCTTGACTGAAGTAAGAAGCGGTTTGTTTCTTTTAGTAAGCTTATTTTTGTATTGTATCTTGACATTCTTGACTGAAGCAAGAAGCGGTTTGTTTCTTTTAGTAAGCTTATTTTCTTTATGTTTTCGTTATCTTGACATTCTTGACTAAAGTAAGAAGGGTGTGCATTTGATCTTGAACGGGTTTGATCTTGAAGAGGAAGGGTATCCGGAAGGGGTAGTTGAAAGTAGGGCTGTCAATGAATACCCAAAAAATCCGATCTCCATCCGAATCCATATCTGAAATATTCGTTATCCGGCATTACCCGAAAAGCGTATACGGATATTCGAAAACTTTTCGGATACGGATATGGTTATAATGGTATCCGTATCCGAAAAATATCCATTCCACTAATTGCTGTAATATATATAACTCAATACAGAAAAATAGAGTTAATAATTATTTTGTAACTGTTGGATGTTACTATAATATAAATTTTTGTCCATTTTTAGTAAAAAATTGTAGATTTAGTGTTTAATTTTGGAATATTTTTGGATATGCCTATGGATATTAGTAAAAACAATGTTTCATCATCACATTTCTTTATTTTCTGGTTTTTACAAACATTAGTATAAAAATTATTTTATGTCGGTCCAAACTATTTTATTTATACTCTTAAATTTATCAATTACAGACGGAGCGGATAAATATCCGATATACGTCCGTATCCAAAAATTAAGCGGATACGGATATCCGATATCCGAAAATTAAACGGATACGAATATCTGATATCCGAAATTAATTTTGGAACAGATATGGCACTATCCGTATCTGAAAGCATCCGTTGACAGCCCTAATTGGAAGGGGTTGGGGAAGAGGAAAATTGATGAAAAGGGTATGTTTTTATTTTAACAGGAAGGGGCACACCAAGGGGGTAAAAGGTGTGTAAAATGGGATAAGAAAGGGTAAAAGAACGAACGGGGCAAACGAAAGCTTCATTTTATAGCTTTCAATTCAGAAGGGGCAAATTGGTGGGTCCCACGTCGACGCGTTGGACGCTTCCGACGAGGACGCGAACATTTTTTGCCGCTTCCGAAAAAGGAACGGTACCTAACTATCTACTATAATGATTTACTGCTTATGTCAAGGCAACTAACTTTGTATGATTATCAGATTATGATACTTACCATTATTAACTGTTTATGATTAACTATCTATTATAATATAATTTACTGTTTATGTCAGGGCAATTAACTTCCCATGATTATCAGATTATGATACTTCTTTGGTTCATTCAAATAATACTGGAAATAACAGGAACTTTGTATATGTAAGAGCATGTCCAACCGTTCAGGTGTGGAAATTCGATTTTCCACATTCCGAACAGTTGGAACAATGTAAATTTCCAACTGTTTTCCAGATTAGACGGAGGTTTAACAAACGTCAAAAAGTCAGGCGTTTTGTCAACATACGCCTAACTGTAAAGCGCCTATTGAACAAACGCCTAACTGTAAAGCGCCTGTTGAACAAACGCCTAGACAACAGACGTTTGTTGAACAAACGCCTGTAATCAGGCGTTTGTTCGACAAACGCCCGATGTATAGGCATTTGTTTAAATTCAAAATACAATTAAGATATACTTATAAGTTAACGTTTAAATTGAAATTAACAGGTAATTATTTTGTTTCATGATCCGACGGAAAAGATCACAAAATATGTTCAGTAAGAAAAAGTTAACCATTTACTTTTATAAGTTAACACATAATAAAGTTATTTATTTTTCCGAACATACAATTACAATAGATGTTACATTAGGATATAACAGATGTTAACCAGAAAACATAAAAAACAACCTCGGATAAAACAAATGATAAGTACAAAGTAAGTACTACAACTAAGGATACAACTTTCGTTAACCAGGAAATAATGACTAAAACTTAGGATACAACTTTTGATAGCTAGGAAATAAATATTGAAACTTAGGAAACAACAGTTGCTAAATAGGAAACAAGTACGCAAACTAGATCTCACGTTCAATCTCTAGGGATTCAAAAGTAGTTCTAAGTCGCCTTATCTCTTGTTCTAACTCGTTAGCATAAGAAAAACCCCTTGGACATAAACGGTCGTCAATCCATTAAAAAAAACGCAGTCGTGCGGCCATAATGAGCATAATTGGAGCCTACGACCAATATTTTCTCCATCTGCCTTTACCCCTACCTGGACCGCGTATCCGCAGTCGCAGCAGACGGGGTATGAGTTAACCTCTTGATCGCTTGAAGGTTCAGAAACTATAGCCGGTCGTACCTCTTGTTCATAGTGAGGTTGAACCACAAAGAATTGATCTATCACTTCTTAAGCTGGAGGTTTAGGAACAGTAGTTGCTCTTACCACTTGTTCATATATGGTTGGAACTACCAGATGACTAGAATTCAGGATATAATCAATAGGTTCCTGAAGTCTAATTACGCTCAAATCTGGGTACTCAAGACGTACCTCCTCGTAGTGACGCTCTTGGTATTCGATAAGCCAATCAATAATGATTCTTGAACTAGCTGTCGGTGGTCGACACCAAGGAAAGTCAAAATCCTTAAATGATGGTCACTAATTTGCGGAGAATATTAAAACTTGTTTGAGTGAAGAATGGTGAAAAAACCCCATAGATATATATGGTCGCTTAGTATCAAGTGAATAAAACAATAAAACAATTTGTGATGTAATTTGTCACTCTAGGGAATCTGCTTTCCGTACTGACCTACACTATTAGGTTTGATGGTATCCTGTAGCGAATTTGCTTTACGTACTAGCCAACACTATTAGGCCCGACGTTATACTATTTATCCCATGATTTCCAAAGCCTTTGAATGATTACCAAAACCTAGGAAGACCTTAATATTGAAATAAACTAACATTTGTTTGAGTTAGTTGAATATGTTAAGTAAAACTGAGATAAATAAGATAAGTTCATGATGCATTCACGATACAGTCACGATACACTTGCATGATACATTCATAATACAAGTATGCTAAACAGTACTTAATCCGACCAACTTCAAATTCATACCATTAAAGCTTAATCGGTTCCAAAGCGTGTTGGCCAGCTGTTAGTGGACTTCATAAGCTTCATGAACCATGAAATCTCTTTCGTATTCTAATCGGTAACGTGCACCGAAAGCGGGTGTATAAGCTTGAAATATATCATCATCTTCAACCATCTCGATAATCTCCCGGTAACGATGACATTCATCCCAAAAAGCACTATGCGTTGTATGAACATCTTCAGTAGACCTCCACGAGGAGCTATTGGCATCGTTGTAGTAAATGTCTTGGACCAAAATCCAAAACAATTCATGGCTTACGCCTCCACCATTTTGCAACATAAGATCGTGTCTTCTATCAAACTCGATATAAGTTTCCACAATAATTAGTAACTCAGCAACAAACCAATTTCGAAAGGACATTTTCCCTTATGATTATAACTATAATATTTAGGAATGAGCAACGTTCACCGATTTATAAGCAAGAACATATGTATCAAATAATACGCATATTTTTTTTTTAAATAATTCAAACGACGATTGTTGCTCTGTACGAATGTGTTGTCCATCTGAATTGCTTTATGTCAGTGATAATTAAATATGTCTTGTCATTGAAAAACAGACGCTGATATATTCCAGCTTTATCACTTTGACAGCAACATAAGATTTGACACGTCACTGTGCAGTAGAATGAACAGTTTTAGGCCAAGGTGTAGTCAAGTCACACGTTAATAAACAATTTTGTAACCTCTCAATTGTTTTATTTCAATTCGAACTTATAGAACATCCAAATAGTATTAAGTCACTGGATTACAATACAAAACGTACATTAGCGTGAGCGAATAGCGGTAATTGGTTATTGCTTTACTTAGTAATAGTTAGTTTATTTTATTTAATAGTTATGGTTTATATACGATTCCATAGCGATTTTCTGAATCTATGATTCTACCACAACTCAAAATAGCTATTATAAACGAAGATACAACATATGTTAATTAGGAAATAACTACTATAACTTAGGATACAACACAAGTTTAATAGGAAATAACTAATAAAACATAAGATACAACATTTGTTAAATAAGTGTTGACGGCAAAAAATGTCGTGAACACCCAAGATTCCAATTACTAGGAATTATTATTTTGGTCGTGTAAATAAGTGCGGAAATCGCTAAATGACACGAGATATTTATAGTGGTTCGGCCTCGAGAGAGGCCTACGTCCACTTTGAAGAGTCGTTGGAATATTATTTATCACCACGGATTACAAAGTTGAGACTATCTCATGATATCTCATTACATTCACTTTCGAGTAATATGGAGTCATAATCATCATATGCAAAGTATTTGGGAAAAAGACCATTTAGTCCAACTTCTTCCTCAAAGAGGATATGCCATAAAGAGGCTCTTGAAGCTCTCTGGAGGTCCCAAGTGATAGAGTTCCAACCCCTTTGAAGTGTGAGGTCAAGGGCTATTTATAGGAGATAGGTTAGGTAGGAGTAGGTAAAAATAGGGGATCACACCAAGAATTTCGCACTTGACCCGCACGCATGCACATATTTCGGACCCTCCTGGACTGCGAAATTCGTACCCAAGGGGTTCAAATTTCGTATCCTGCTAGGTACGAAATTCACACCCCTTGGGGTACAAAATTCGTACCCCAAGGGGTTCGAATTTCGTACCACACAGGGCACAAATTTCGTACCCCTTGGGGGTATGAATTTCGCACCTCGTTGGGTGCGAATTTCATACCCCTTGGTGGTGCGAAATTCGCACCCCGAGGGGTACGAAGTTCTTCCCCCGAGGGGCGCGAAGACTATATGCATGGGTGCTTGGGGGTTCGAGACTTGGACTCGCGACTCTTTGGGGTTCGAGGTCTTGGTTTGGCAATGTTTGGAGGAGCGGCGAGGTTCACGGAAGTTGTTGGTTGGATCTTGACTTTATGCCGATCTGGTAATTCTGGGCACCACACTTGTTGGTGGAAATCGAGTGAATCGGGTAGTGCCCACTGGTTCGACCTAACCGGTTAGGTCGATCGCCGCTAGGACTGTAGGGCCCCGTACCCCTACCGGCGCTGCACTCGGACCTGCTTGACGGCTCGCCTTCGGCTCGGAGCATGGCTCGGCTGCGGACGGATACTGATGGAGGTCGCGTTCGAGGGATGCGCCATTCTACTAGTTGCCAGACTCGAGTCTTCTGGTACTGGACCCCTGATGATATTGGCAATGCCTCTGGCCTGTAATATCACGCGATATATTGAGTCGAGCGTGTCTTGCGTACTTTTGGGAACCGGACCAAAAGGCCGGTTAACATTTGTCCCCTCAAAGTATGTCTTGGGTTAACGGGACGTGCTTTGAAGTGAGATGAGTCTAATATGGGCGCAAACATCTCCATGCGGTGTTTAGCGATTGGTTATGACCTTCCTCTTGAGTTGTATGCCGAGAGCACACTGCTTTGGAGCGGTTGGTACGCCTTGTCGAAATATGTTGGTACGGGTTTAGGATTCCGGCATCATTAAGGGCTTTGGCTCGCTCGAATTTTGCCGCTTGGCCTAGAGCCTGTCCAAGGCATCTAATTTCTGTAGATTAAAGACATTACATGTTAGTCGTCGACTCCCAATTGTATTGAAGTGCAAACAGTTCGTTATTGGGTCATAATTGCGTATGCAATCACAAGTTTGCAAGTGGTTTCGTGCGATGCGATCTTAATTGGAATAGGTAACATGAAGGTAAATTGTATGCCATAGGCTTATGATCGTGCAATTTAGCTTTCGAAACGTCTTCAGGTTGAGAGGTGAGAGTCAGCTTCGCGTTGCGTTTAAGTATGAGTTTGTTGGCAGGGTGTCGAGACTTTGGGAACCCAATGAACCGACCATGGGAACTTGAGAACTTAGGAAAGGTGCATTAAAATATGCACTTTGTATTTCGCGTACTAAGAACTCGTTTAAATGCTCCAGTTCCTCGGGAAACTGGTGATTGTATTGCTCCCTCTGTCCTTCGATCCGGGCTTCTACGCCCAATCTGACTAGCATTGGCGGGAAGTCAGAAATTTCTGAGGCCCAAGCTTTTGGGTTTGGATCATCCTTGTGGCGAGGTGGATGTTCCTCTTAAGAGTGGTTGCTCCGAAGGTTGTGGCAATGGAAATGCCAGTGCAAAAGCTGGTGGGGATCCTCCTCAGGTTCTACGATGAATAAGTTGGTGCAAAGATAGGTGGGAGACTACCCCTAAGCTCGAGTACTTGCTAACTGATGAGGATGCGAGCGATGAACCCTCATAAGTCAAATAGTTGACTCATTTGCTGGGCAGTCCCCCTTGGAGCAAAGGTGACACTAGGCTTTGCCCTCGTGCTTCCTCAAGCGTCCGAGTCCCGGTTGGAGTCACAACGGGAACAATCTGGAGAAGTAGGAGAACCCGTGGCTTCGAGATCCCGTATTTATATGAGTCTCTTTGGAGGAGGAGAAGTTGTGGTTGGCTGAAGTGCTTACGGAACGGGCGTAGCCGATGTAAGTGTGCAAACAATGCAAGCTATGGTGGAAGATCAGGAAGCCCGATTGGTGGGAAAGTCTGAGGAGCCGGAGGGGAAGAGGGACGGGATGAGGCTGCCATACATGATGCATGGGCAAAGGATAAGCCGGATGACGAGGAGAAATCTGTCGTTGTGGTGGCGAAGAAGTAGGCTGATGTTGAGGTGGAGAAGGAGAGGGCCTCTGAGTAGGCTAGAAAAAAGGAAAGTCGCCGATGATGCCCACCAAAAGAGGTGAAGGGACCCTTAGCAAACTTGAAGCAGATGCAGTTATGTGACTCTAGGCCAGGGAGCCAGCTGATCAGAGGGCCACCGAAGATGCCGAGAAGAGAGCGGATTTGGGTGCCAAGAAGGCTTAGGGAAAAACCCAGGCTGCATTGATCCTTGCTTCTTACGTCGTCCCTAAGTCGTTGTCATGTAATGCCCTCGGGGATGTTACGATACTTACAAGCTGCGAGGATGATGGCGGGAGGCGTACCTCGATGTTCCATGAATCCGTTACTCCTGTAAAGAGTAGAGGAGGAGGAAGCAGTTCTGGAAGGAAAGGGCCCATCACTAGTGGTGACCTGCTTAGTGCCGAACCTGTATAGAAAAAAGGAAAGAAAAGAGAAGGATGAGTAGCATCAGTAATTATTAAAGGAATTATAGATACTTTGGGTTAGGTAGATCGATAATATATGCGAGTGTGGCCCTCGCTTTTGGTCCTTAAAGATATGGTGTGGTTTTTATGTACAACCTGTCATAAGAGAGGAGATGTTAGACATATAGTCTGTTTGGGGTGTGTGTGTGTATGTGTGAAAATCAAATATAAATTAGTAAATATTGCGATTTTTGTCGAGTGTTCGGATGTTCTTCTCATGCTTTTCAGCGTTCTGTACTTGCATGAGTGTATTTGTCGTTACACTTAACAAAAATGCAATCGGAGACCGCACTCTGGGTTGATTCCAAAGGGGTGAGATAGACCCTGGTTTCAGTAAGTTTCCCTCAGCTCAGAAAAACCATACTTTGCGAAACCAGGCTAGTCACCTACTGTTTTAGGCTGCCTGGAGTAAGTCCCAAGTATAGCGAAGGCGTAGGACGTCGATTAGGCCGATGTTTTTTCTCTTCTGTTGTTCATTCGAGTGGCGAGCGACGGCGTCGTTTATTCACCGAAGAAAAGCCTGGATCATCAGCCTGTAGGGTCTGATCGTGGCCATGGGATGCACCTAAGCCTTTAGAGCTTCGGGGAGAAAACGATTTAATGTCGGTCTTGGTGCTGCGCCGAGATTCGACAAACGCTCGAATCCCGACCAGAGGGGTCGGTCGAAGCCGTACGAATGGTTAGCCTCGCAATAGGTTGGCTGATGGGCTTCCCCCAAATACTGGACTTGAAGGCTGAACGATTTATCCTCGGTCTCAGTGCTTGGTTGAGATTCGAGTTAGAGATTATTTATAGTTCGTCGCTTCGTGGGCCCGAGACTTGAGTAGCGATGCCAGCTCCCGTGTTCGGGGTGTCGATCGATGCCAGTGGTGTTTGTCCTCGATTTGGGCTCGAGGATTAGATGGAGGCATTGGCTCCCGTGCTTGGGGTGCCGATGCGGCAATCCGAAGTTGTACGGAAGTCAGCTGTAATGGTTAGTCAAACAAGTCATGCACGAAGTAAGCGAGGAGTAAGCACGAAAGGGACATGGGAAATTGAACATTATTTCTACTGATAACTTTGGCAGTTATAGCCTTTACAATGCTTTGAATTGCAAGAAAACAAAACATCATTGGAAATCATAAGCAACTGTACATTAGGTTATGTAAAGTAGCGGCGAAGATGTTCATTGTTCCTCTCCCTTGGAAGCTCGACTCCGTCCACGGTTGAGAGTTTGTAAGTCCCATTGCTGAGCTTCCGATATATGACGTACGGGCCTTCCCATCGAGGAGCGAGGCCAGTTGGTGGAGGGAAGAGCCGTTTTAGGACGAGGTTGTCGATGTCGAGGTCCTTATGACGGACTCTGGAGTTGAAGTATCAGGCCACTCATTGTCATTGGGCGGCGGCCCAGAGTTCAGCTTCGTTACTTTTTTCTTCGAGTAGATCGAGCGATCCCAAAAGTAAGTCTTGATTGGTCTTCGGATCAAAGTAGGTTACTCGATGAGATTGAAGCTTCAACTCAATGGGGATGACGACTTCGGAGCCATAGGCAAAGGCAAAGGGAGTGTGGTCGGTTGTTGACTTGTGAGTGGTTCGTTAGGCCCATAGGGCCAGAGGAAGTTCGTCTGCTCACATGCCCCCGGCTTTTTTCAAACGCTTCTTGATGATGGATTTAATCACTTTGTTGACAGCCTCGACTTTCCCATTGGCTTGAGGATGAGCCACCGCCGAGAATCACTTCTCGATGTTGTGCCGCTGACAGAAGGTTTTGAACTCGGCGATCTCGAACTAAGTTCCATTGTCGGAAATGATGGCTTGAGGGACCCCGTAGCGGGTGATGATGTTGCGGACGACGAAGTTGATTATTTTCTTGGTAGTTATTGTGGCTAGAGCTTCGGCTTCTGCCTATTTGGTAAAGTAGTCAACTGCGACAACAGCATAGCATGCCCTGCCTCTGGCCGTTGGAAGAGTTCCAATGATGTCAATTCCCCACATGGTAAATGGCCAAGGACTGACCATTTGCATCAACTCTATAGGCGAGGCTCTTGGAATATTTGAAAAGTGCTGGCACTTATCGCACTTACGAGCGTAGTCCGCGACGTCTTGATCGAGCGTGGGCCAGAAGTAACCATGTCTGATGATCTTTCTTTCAAAGTTTTGCCCTCCGGTATGGTCATCGCACTCTTCTTCATGTACATGTGTTAAAACACGTTTGGCATCGCTATGAGCTACGCATCTGAGCAATGGGACAGAGAAGCCTCTGCGGTAGAGTACTCAATTCATGAGAAGGTAGCGAGCTGATTGGCGAGTGAGCGCTCGTCTTTCTTTGTAACATCCCGAGAGGGTCCCTTGTTGCAGATAATTCTTGATCGGGGTCATCCAAGATTCAGGTTCGGTTTCTGCATTCATGACTACCTTGGTTTGCGTTTGTTTAATGCCTGGTGAATCGAGCACTTCGATAGGGGTGAACCCCACAAGCTGTGAATCCTCGAAGCTCGCCAATTTGGCTAACGAGTCTGCTTTTTCATTTTGTTCTCGAGGAATGTGTGTGATGGCAAAGTGATCGAAGTTGGTGAGCAGTTACTGAACTTGGGTCAAATATATGGCGAGTCGTTGGTGAGCAGTTCCTGAACTTGGGTCAAATATAGGGCGAGTCGTTCTCCCTTGGCTTGATATTCTCCCTGTACTTGGCGCACGATGAGTTGTGAATCGAAGAAGATTTGGTGGGTCTTTAGCTTAAGTTCAATTAGGATTCTAAGTTCGGGTACCAAGGCTCATACTTTGCGTCATTGTTGGTAGCAGGGAAGTTGAGCTTTAATGTGTAGCATATCGGGCATTCCTCTGGGGTGATGAGCACAATTCCGGATCCAGAACATCTGTTGTTGGAGGACCCGTCCACGAATAATTTCAATTGAGTGTCAGTGCTTCAATGTCCTCTGTAGGAGTCTCTTCGGGAGTAGTGAATTCTACTATGAAATCAGCGAGAGCTTGTCCGAGGATGGCTCGACGGGAGATGAATGTTATCTCAAATTGGCTCAGCACCATACTACGCTTTAATAGTCATCCAGACGCCTTGAGTCATTGTAGGATCGGTCATAGAGGCTGGTCGGTATAAACCTTTATGGGATGAGACTGGAAGTATGGTCGAAGATTTCGAGAGGAAATCAATTTTCAATGATTCATCATCTTCAGCGAATCTTAATTTGGAAATATTAATGGATCTGAAGGATGAAAATAAATTTTTCGATGGTGAATTTAGCAGCAGTTTTAGGTAGAAGTTTTATATTTTTTTTAGGTATCGGTTTTACAGTATTAACTGTGTTATGTTTTTTATTCATACGATTTGTTGTTGTGTTTATTTTGTAGTTGTACTCTTGCATTAACTTTATAACTCAATTAAACTTATGTCATTTTAATCAATCAAACTATGATGTAAAATTTTTTGGATTAGTTTTTCTTTAAATTATTATAGCATTTTTTAGGTATAAGTTTTATAATTTTTTTTAGGTATCAGTTTTGTGTCTTTGTGTATAGGAGCTGTGTCAAGGGCTTGCAGTTTTGAGTTGTTTTCTTTGGTAAATCATTTTTTTCATACACAATATTAATTCTAACTGATGCCCACATATTAAAAAAATAATACAAATCAACTCAATTCAATTCTCACAAAAATGATATTTATTCTTAATAATACCCACTGGTATTAATTCATCACTTGTATTGCACCAAATATTATATTGAAGTTACACCAAATATATTGAAGTTACACCAAATATTTATGTTTTACAACTGAATTTTACAAAAAGCTAATACCCAAATACCGTGAAGAAAGAAAATTTAAAAAATGATACTAACTGTGGTATTAAAATACTGATATCTATAAAGTGTAAAAAAAACGATACTTACAAGGTATAGAACTGATATCCAGCCATTGAACTAAATAAATGAAAACAAAACTGATACCTACTAAGACATGAAACTGCTACCTAAAAACTGCAAACATGAAAATAATACAAAACTGATACCTACAAAGGCATATAACTGATACCCAGTAGTTGAAACAAAAAAATTACACATTAAATTGATACATACAAGAGGTTTAAACTAATACTCAACATGCATATCTCGTATAAGTAATCATAACAACATCATATCATATCATACCAACAACACATTAATGTAAAAATAAAATAAAAAGACAATAAGGTATGAAGAATTTCTATTAAAAATATAGAATATTGACCACATTTCCAATGTATCAAACACCAATTTGCTATCGTATACAAATTTATATTAAAAAAAAACTTAAAAATACATGTATTCACTAATACAAATGCTATAAAAATCACATATTATTTAAAGCTTGACAATTCCACTTGTTACGGCCATATTCTTTGCACACACCGCATCTATTTTGCTTGGCTTGACAATATGTAAATCCTACTTTTCTTTTTGAGGTTTGTCTACCAGCTCCACATTTATCCTCGGGTGGCCTAATAACCGCATCACTGCTTGAATCAACAATAAGAAGACTGTTTTGACCAATGGAAGAGGAAAATCATTCAAAAGATTCAATTAGCAAAGCGAACAAATGAAAATTGATACCCGGTTAACACAGTTATGATACCAACAGTAAAAAAAAACCGATACCTACATATATAAAACTGATACCTGCCAACTGCTATAATCTTTTAAAAGAAAAATGATACAAGAATTGTTTACTTCACAGGTTGTTTGATTTAAAAAAAATAACTTCAACTGAGCTACATAGTTAATGCAATAGTGTAACATCAAAAATAATACAACACCAAAATTATAATAAGAAAAGCATAAAACGTTAATACCGAAAAAACTGATACCTAAAAAACTAATAAACTGATACCTACAAACTATTGTAATTAAATATGAAAAATACAAGAACCATTTACATAACATTTTGATTGATCAAGGAAAACCAATTTCTACTGAAATACAGAGGTAATGCAGCAGTACATGATCATAAAAAATACAACATAAAAAAATGAACATAAACATAACACAGCAATCACAGTAAAATTGATACCTAAAAAAATATAAAAATAATACCTTAAACTGCTGTAATGTTTTCACAAAAAAATAAAAGTAATACAAAACCTACGTACATCACCGATAGAAATAAAACAAACCTAATTGAAATAATTATCTGTAAAATTTAGTCGATTCAAACAGAAAATACCCTTATCTCGTGAATGAATTCCAAACCAATACACACGAGATCCAAAACCAATACGCACGAGAGCTGAAACCAATACACGTGAGATCTATTTTGCAATCTGAAACTAGAGATCGATATGGATGTTTGAAGAAGATTGTTGGAGATCGAAATATGAATTTTCCTTATAAAAATTCGCGTTGAAGATGAATGACGATACCGAAATATGCGCGGGAGACGATTTATGAAGAAGAAATCAATGCACGTGAGATTAAAAAGAATTAGTATATTGTCCTTGTGATTAAAATTTAATGGGTTGTCCTTGTGGTTAAAAAAGCCCTAAATTTTGTCCTTGTGGCCATTTTTCTGTTTGGATAATACATAGTATTTTATTCACTTTAGTTAAATTTTCAAATTAAATATCGATGCGCATTTTAATTTCATATGATCAAACTAGTGCATTCGATCATCGCGAAACATGACTATGCACATTACCTCGCTATCACGATTCTGGTTGGTATAAATTTTGTTGCTATCAGAGATCACACCTTAGAATGAAAATTTCATGCATACTGAGTCTGTTTTGATTGTCAAAATGTTCGATCTTCAAATATAATTATCCTTATACTTTTGCTTCACGTAACGAACCATCCGAACTCAATGAAAGTGATTCAAGTTCTAATTCGATCGTATGTGAAAAGTCATATTTTGGAGTCGTTAATTAATAAATAATATTTGAAAACATTTAAATATTTCACCATTAAAAATACTGGTAGTTAGAATCTCTCCCGATAATGATCTGATCCACATAATTTATGCTTAGCGCTTGCAATACTTCTATAATTTTCTTTTGTACACAATTTGGATATATTGACCGTTTTTTCGAAGAACCTGAAATAATATTTTTGCCAAAATATATGCAGTACACATTATTAGATCTTATTTCATCAAGGTTCGTTGCGCATGCTGCATCAGCATAGCCATGAATGTTGATAGTGCTACATGATTTTAGAATGAAACCACGGTTTGTTGTTCCTTTATAAAATCTTAAGATTTACTTAATTTCTTTCCAATGTTTGTAGAGTGATTTCTACATGGGTTGACTTATCTTGTTTACACAAAAAGATATTTCCAGTCTAGTAATTTTGATATTGTGGTGCTCTCATAATGCTTCTGTATTGCTTGTCATTCTTAGTTTGTTCAACCTGCTCTATTGATAAGTGTAAGTTACTTGTCAATAGTGTAGGAAGCGCATTTGCCTGATCCAATTTATCTCTAACTAGAGTTTCATAAATATGTTTCTTTTGACTTAAGGCGAAATCCTAAGCATGATGATTTTTTTATTTCAATTCCAAGGAAGTAATTTAAATTGTCAAGATCTTTGATGGGGAATGCCTTCTTTAGATGTTGTTGGAGATTGTTGATTTTATTTTCATTGTTTTTAGTGATTGTGGAATCATCAACATATATCAATATGGGTGTGGTTGTACTGTCACGAAACTGTGTAAATAATGAACTATCCAATTTGGTTGGATAACAACCTAACTTAATTAAGGTTGATTTCTTGAGACCATAGATTGCTTTATCAAGTTTGTATACCAGTTCACAACTACCATTTAGCTTGCACTTTTGTGGTTGTTCCACATGATGACCTATCTCATTAACCATCAAAAATTGACATTAATTATGTCCTCGATATTATCGTGTTATAAATCCAAGTGCCGCAGAGGCATGTTATCATGGGATAAAGAAAATAAAGAAAAAAAATGAAATAAAGTATAATTTCACATCGTATTCAATATTTAATTATGCGTACGGGTAGTTCATGCAGTTAGTCTAAATTGCTTCATCGGAATTCTAGTGAGCACCAATCCAACAGGGACAGTTATTACAACATATCCATATTAGTGCTGGAGAATAAAAATTACATAATATAGTGAAAATAATAAATAGTTCATACAAAGGATTAAAAATGCTCCATGCTTCATCCAAAAATGCTCCAAGCTTACGTAACTACTTAGCTGCCCAAAAATTAGGGCATCCATACTTTAAGGAAAAAGGAAAACATACTCTAGATCAACCATGAGACTAGTGTGAGACACTCGAATTGCATGTTCTGAAAAAGGTACTCAACTATTGTTAATGTCTATTCTTTGGAAACATTTTCAAGTAAACATATATATCTAATAAAAAATTATAACCATTATTAATTTTTTGGGTATGTTAGATTCTACAAACAAGGCCAAAGGTACTTATTAAATAATCAATTTAATACAGTAACAGGGCTAGGAACTATCTTTCGTACAGTATGTCGCTAGGGTAATGTACCAAGGATCGACATCTCTGAAACCTCTAATTATCTAGCAAGACCGGCCTACTATGCAGACTTATACGATGGTGCATAGACCAAATATGACACTACCCATGTCGTGACCGACCTATCCGGGATCGCATAGCATACACAACATACTCAATATATATAGAGTAAGCTAGAAGGATGATGATCATATCCTAATGGGCATGACCAACATAGCCTCATGACATACTCTGTTTTTGTCATTATCAGGTGACGATGCTTAAAGCAATGACCACCTTTCGCATAACATGTATTTAATTTTGAATGCCACATTATAAAATCCATCACACGCCACTGGTTTCCGTAAATGTACTACCTCTAAAATCGTACGTCTTAGAGAATGACGCTAAGTGTAAAAGACTTACTACACCACTGAACTAGTGTACATTCGTAAAGATTATTATCCATAGATCAGAAATGCGACTCATACATCTATCAATACAAGTTATCTAGGAGCAAGATAAATTGAAAATAATCTCTTTCCACGTTCTATCGGGAATCACCCCTAGGATTAACAACTAGAAGTCCTAGCATCGAAGATCTTAAATGAAAAACTACTATCAAGTAATATAGGAAATATTCCCTTGAAGGTCGGTGGAAAGCAACCTGACATTCTATCTTCTAAATTATTATCATTCCATCTCTTTATTTCTGAGCATATATTGGTTCCAAGTGGTTTTTGAATAGGAATCAACCAAATTTCGTTCCTCTACACCAATCATCCAGAAAATGAGGTTAATTGGTTAGGTACATCCTTTGAGTCATTAATTTCTTTTTATCGAGATACTTTTTGGAGATATCTACGTCTATCAAAACATTTCCTTCCTATATACGTATACACACACACACACACACACACACACACACACACATATATATATATATATATATATATATATATATATATGAAATCATTAAACTTCATTTATCATATTCTTTGGTTATTTAGAACTTGTTTAAATCTTGGAATAATTTCATTTCCTTATTTTAAATCTAAACAGAAGATTTCTTTTTTCATATTATAACTCTTTATTGAGTAATACAGATCCATAAAATTTGTACTAATTTTACTCAATACCAATTTCCATATTCAACCTTTATTATTCATCAAATAATAGTGAAATCACTTCTTAAATTCATATGCATAGTACATATTCCCATCTCAGAATTTAATACAAAGTATAAAAAGATTATTTCAATGCAGTCCAAGTTATTTATATTCAAAAAACTTAAACCTTTTATACCTAACTTGTTTAAGACATTTCGACCTTATTGATCACTCATCCAAAGAAGAGGCCGGGTGAGTCAAGGCACTAGTTGCTCCTGAACATCTTCTTAGTTGCATCGCCTCACATCTAGTTCTCACAATAGAAAAAATGGGGTTTACTTAACTTCTAGAACCACGATTGAAACACGCCTGTGCTCATTTTTTAAAAGTTCGTAAAACATTTGAATCAACTTTAAAACGCTTAATTGTTCACTTGAAAACTTTTATGAAAGATTTGAAAAGGAATTGTTAAGTTTAAATACGTACTTCAAATGTTATTAAAAACCATTGCAAAACGTGTTACAGATAGTGTTATTTGATCAAAACGACTTCTAATATTTGGAAATTCATTTGTATAACATAAATATCTTTTAAATCATTTTAAAGCTTTATAGAATTTATTCCATATATTGAAAGAATTAAAATGTTAATTTTAAAGAATTCTTTTTCTTGGATTTTGAACTGCAAAATCAAATTATTTTTCAAAACTTGGTCTTCTTACATTTCAAAAGCTACCGAACGAATCATGATATTTTTCTTTTGTTTGGAAATTATAATTATGGAAGCTCAAAAAGAAATTCGAAGAATTTTAACTTCAGATTCATCATAAAAATAGATTTAAATTTTTATGGCGCGAAATCATCAATTGTCGTTGCGCGACACACCTATTTTAACTTAAATTTCATATTTTTTAAAAATTCTATGAAGTACTTTTAAATGTTATAAAAAATTTATAAAACATTTTAAATTAGTTTTAAAGGGTTTAAGCATTTCATTTGTACTATTTCATTTATAAAAGAAAAATGTTTTCTTTTGTGTTTACTGACGTATATTAAACATGTCTCGTTTAACCATTCACATAACACTATTTTCAACAATCAAACATGATAAACAATCGTTATAAACAAGCACAAAATTATATCATAGCATATCCTATCATAACCTATTTTATCATAAGGTTTTATAGAGTTTTCTCACCTCGAATTTAACGATTAGCTAAAAAATTACTATATATTTGCTATCTTGGAATTTTCTTCCACAATCGGTTGGATCAAGGCCTTATGGGGGCTCAGCCTAGACTTTGGAATGCTTGGGATACTCACATATTGTCTTGGGGTGGAGATAGGCTCGGCCTATGGGTGAAGGAGGTGTGACCATGACTTTCAAGAGGAGAGGAGGTGATTTTGTAATGTTTTGAGGTAGTTTGGTTAATTATTACAATATGACTAACTAAAATGAATTGGTATCATTTCAAACAATTATCTAAATAATAATTATCAAACCATTAAATCTCAATTTAATTCCATTTATTACATATTGTTGTATTATTGGTGATGTCATATATTCATTTAATTCTCAAAAATAAAATAATTAATTTTATTTTAACATTCTTGTTCAATTATAAAAGTAAGGATATGTATCCAAAACCATGCGCGACTTTTATGGATTAAAAGTAGTTTATTGATGAAACGATTTTCGGTTATCTTATCGATGCTTTTTCCAAGTGTGTATTTATTCTAAATAAGATTAGAAATATTATCTATTATTCCAAACATTATCATTTATGTCAAAAATCTCATATTTAAATATTAAAAAAAATCTAATGTGATGAATTTACGTGTTGTCACATTCCATGTACATTACTCCTTGTAATACACCATTTAGGAATGCATTCATTGCATCTACTTGCTTGATGCTCCAATTTTTGTGCAAGACAATCGTAAGTATAATTTTATGGATGTTGATTTCATTATAGGTGGGAATGCCTCACTAAAATCAAAAAATATATAGTATTATTAATGCTTTCCAACCATCGGTCAAGCCTTGTATTTTGTAATTGAACCATCAACATTTTGTTTCAATTTGTACGTCCATTTGCGCCATATAACATTTCTTTAACTTGGTATATGAACAAGATCCTATGTCTTGTTTCTTACTAGTGCATTGTATTCTTCATTCATTACAGTAATCTATTTCTCATTATGCACTGCTTGAAAATGTGTGCTTGGTTCTTCAATTTTAGGTTTTACATTGTATCTTTGGTTTGAATATGCTACTCTTAGCTCTAGTTATCATATACTAGAGCATATTGTATATTTGCATCATCAGTTCTGGTATCTCATTACGAATTAAATGGATGGGAATCATCTAACGTTCGATGAGAGCCTAAACGATTGTTACCACTTTGTTATGTGCTTTGAGTTAAGCTTCTAAATGATTCTTTTAGCCCATGACCATGTTTAGGGCTGGACACTATGAGCTGTGGGAATGAATCAATTTGATTTGACTGTTGTGGATGTGGATCATTCTAAACTAATTTTTCATAAGCTAGAGCAATCATTTGAGGATGCAGAGTTATTAATTGTTTAGAAAATATTGAGTTGTGTGTCTTTCAAGGAATTTTGATGCGAAGGGAATTCTAATGTTCACCCTTAACATCCAAGCACATGTATTTCTTTTGATCAGTATCATAATCCAGGAATGTACAAGGAGATAAATTGAAATTTAGCTTATGAGTGTTGTATGGTCTTAGATAAGGAAAGAACAAATGCCCAAAAACTCTTCAAATTATGATATTCTATATTCTAGATTGGTATCAAAAACTCTTATATAACTATTTGCTTCTATCTATTTTCATCGATTGTCATAAACAATCGACGAAAATTGAAGTTTTTTGCTGATCTCTGATACGTTTGTCAACCTACAGCACCTTCTAGACTATTCCTGGAATGAATGCATTGCAAATGGAGCATGCAAGTTGCATGAAATATGTTGCATTTTACTTTAATTCAAATGTTTGTTATTTTTGTTTTGTTTTTAGTTGCAAGTTGCATTTAGAATGATCCCCTAAGGACACGTAGGCATGGTAGTTAGAAATCGCTATATATGTATGTAAAAGCATGGTATGAAAAACAAAAAATATTTGCGAAAAACTTCATTTCTTCTCCACTGAGACTTCTTATGTTAAATCTTTTCCTTCTTACCAGAGCCTAGCATCACCCTATCATTTTGGTGCTTTCACGTAAGTTCTCCTTGCCTCCCTCTCCATACTTCATTATGACCCGACAAGTAGATGAAGCTATCCAACAACTCTGTGATTTCTTCCACCCAACAGCAAACCATTGAAGCCATCCAAACCGAACTCCATAATCGGTGCACTAACATCACCGATATCAAGACTGACATCCGTCAGCTCACTCAAGCCATCACTGTACTCACCACTAAGCTTAACAACCACACATCATTATCTCTACCACAATCTGCACTCATATCCACTAATAGTAATACACAACAGTCTCGACAACCCCCACTCCTTCCAACCCCAAACACCATACCCACAAGACCACCAAATGTGAGTTAACTAATTTTGATGGATCAAACTCATTCGATTGGATTTTCCAAGCCGAACGTTCTTCGTCTACCATGTCATACCTGACGAGCAAAGAATAGATCTCGCGAGTTTTCATATGACCGGACAAGCACTCATGTGGTTCCAATGGATGCATCGAAACCACCAACTCTCTTCATGGCATGCGCTAACGAAAGCATTGGAGCAACGCTTCAGACCACCCTCACTAATCAATCCACAAGCAACACTATTCAAGCTCGAACAAAAAACATCGTCGATGACTATGAATCATTGTTTGAAACAAGTTGCAACCGAATCACTAACCTACCCCTCGACGCTATTCTTAATTGTTTCGTATCCGGCCTTAAACCACATATCAAAAATGAGCTCCTAGTCTTAAAGCCCTCCATCATCTCCAATGCCATCGACTTAGTCAAACTAATTGAAAGCAAATCCACCGAAACCCAAAACATCCTTTGTCCAAATCTAGCACCAGAATCACTCTCATCACCACCACCAATTCCTCCACCAAAACCCATGGCTAATTCCACTTACCAAATCAAACAACTTACCACTTCTGAGATGCAACAACATCAACACAAGGCCTATGTTTCAATTGTGATGCCAAATATGTTCCCGGTCATTGTTGCCAAACTCCACAACTCCTTCCCCTACTTCATGAATTTGAAGCATACCCGGAAGCTCCAGTTTCAGAGCTAGATTAACCACCTGATTCAGGATTTCGGCCTTGGGGATAAGGCCATTTTTGATGGAGTGGATAATAATATGGTTTTCAACCTACGAGACCTTCTAGACTATTCCTGAAATGAATGCATTGCAAATGGAGCATGCAAGTTGCGTGAAATTTGGTGCATTTTACTTTAATTCAAATGTTTGTTATTTCTGTTTTGTTTTTAGCTGCAAGTTGCATCTAGAATGCTCTCCTAAGGATACGTAGGCAAGATAGTTAGTGAAAATGGCTATATACACC
Source organism: Allium sativum (assembly GCA_030737875.1). Lineage (NCBI taxonomy): Eukaryota > Viridiplantae > Streptophyta > Magnoliopsida > Asparagales > Amaryllidaceae > Allium > Allium sativum. The sequence continues at coordinate 69,273,564 of CM060922.1, forward strand.
GAGTCTTCTTCCTCTGTTAAATCTTTTCCTTCTTACCTGAGCCTAACATCACCCTAACAATCTCTTACTCTGATGTACCATATTCTTCGGTCATTATGTGAGGACCGACATAGATGACCTGTTTGCATTGGTCGTTTGTACAACCGATGCAAATAATGGGAAGCAACATGCCAGGTTTCTGCTAGTGTTCTATTGGACTTTTTGCAATAACACTTCGGTAGGTAATATGTTTATAAAAAATACAACTATAGCAAATGAATTTGGGCAAAATTTTAAGACTTTGCATTCAGACTTGTTTTAATAAATTATTATATGTTTATGACACTTTTGAAAATATTTATAGAAATAAACCACTTTTGGTCACGCGTGTATTTTACTGGCAATTTCTAGTTGGTAACTTTTCAAAAGAATCCAATTAAAAATTCCCACTTAGCTGCACAAGTGGCCAGAACAGACTTATACTAAATCATTTTGCTCTAATGTATATGGAAAAGTTGTTCTTCGGATAATACCTCCGTTCATAAAATATCTGTAAGTGTTTTGAACTCTGCTCTACCATCGGTGTGTATAGTTAAAACTTGACAGTTTGTTTGTTTTTCTACTTGAGCTACAAACTGAACAATGCATTACATGTTTTAGGCTTTGATTTTAAGAAACTAATCCAAAGTTCCAAACATATCTGGAAAATTCATCAACAAATGATATATGATATTTGAATCCATAATCAATATTAATAGGTGATGCTCCCCATAAATCAGTGGCAATCAATTTGTTTCAAAGTTTGCACTAATAGATAATAAAAACCAAGAACTGAGTAAACTGTCTTTTGCCTTTGACGGGTTATAAAATCTTGATTGTTTATAGTTTTGTCTTCATTATCTGTAGTGTAATTTGCTGTTATGGTTAATGCTCCAAAAATGTATTCCTCTGACCCCTATCCTCTGACAGCAGTCTCAATTTGAAATTACCAGAGCAGAAAATTAGTTTCATCAAGTTGTATTGTGATGGGTTGGCTTTGTGCTTTGATTATGGTAGTTCATTAATGGTAGTTCGTTACAATACAAAAGTTCTGTGATTTGAACAGGAAGACGTTAAATTATTTCGGTCATTCTAAACGACTAAAGAGTGATGATTCTATCAAGATGTTGTGCAGCTAGCTAGAGAGGAGTGGGTGATGATACTTACTTGGCAAGGCACAACAAGAAAAGTTGAAAAGATGATAAAGAACTGCATTTCTGGATAGAGATTGTTGATCTTGAAGTTAAAATGATAGAAACAGACACTGAAAACAGATATTATGATGATATAAAAATGGTGAAACAGCAGCTTATTCTGATGATGTGAACTTGTTCTCTGAAGATGGCGAAGGGGCAGGCAAACTTCAGGTGATGATATCAACTCTGATGAAGTTCATGACATGGCTTCCGCTGCTATTAAGCAGTTTTGGCTTTTTGTTGACTCTAATACCATGTTAACAGGTGATGAAAATAGAGCAAAATGTACTTTGTATTACTGAATTTGGTAATGATTTCATTACTGACTTGTAGGCTCTTATATGCGTATTTGTAATGTACAAACAAAATTGATTTGGGCTTGAATGTTGGTCCCTATGCTTGTACCCGATGCATTTGTACCCGACTCACACTTGCAATATTACGAACGTTATAATTTGTATAGCATCCTTTCACTTAACTAGCTGTATCTCAATCTCATTGTTTTTCATTAACAGAGTTGGTAAAAGAGTTTACCAGTGTATTTTGTAATTTTTGATTGCTTTGTATATTTTTCTATATTGTGAAAGGAATATAAGGAAGTTTTTGGGCTATGGAAGGAATAAAAGGAAGTTGTTAGCAGTTTGACCAAACCATGTAGAAAGTTGTTGAAAAAAATATTTTTGTTTTTTGGTGGTTGTATACTTACGCTTGAAGTCTGTGTATAAGACAGGCTATATCAACTATAGTTGAAATAATAGAAAGTTGTTGAAAAAAATATTATAGTTGATAGGTTTGGGTATAAAAAGAAATTACAACCACCTGTGTAGAAGAGCTAGAAACAGAGAGTAAGATGGCCTGGGACAGGTAAGGCCCGTAAGGGGAGGAAAAAAAAAACATTTGTATGCAGAATCATTTTGAGAACAGAGGTACCAATTCAAGAACTGCATCAGGATTGGCCCATTGAAGCATGTTTAACTTTCGCTCCAAAATCAGGCTCCTATTGACATGATCATGACCATGATCATCATACTGAACGGTGATCCTCTTGCACATTCGTGCGTTCATTAATAGATAACCAACTAATCCCATCCAGCAACTTCTTTTGTGCAAGTTGACTCTGCTTATCTGTATAGTTTTGAGGCTGCTCATCAAACACACACAAGGGTTTTGTTGTGTCTCCCAGTAATTTCCTGCTGTATCCAGATGTTCCTTATCCTGTTTTACATTCATATATATTCATGATCCATACGAAATAAACAGCTTATGAGCTTTTGAGTATTGTATTGCACTTATAATAACTACTCATTCAGATATAATTGTTTTGTGAAAAGCTAGCTACTTTGCAACGTATATACAATATACCTGCAAAAATATTTGTTCTAAGTTTGGGCAGCTGTGGAGAATGCAGGATATGATGGTAGCCATTTGAAGATTGCCTAAACTTATTTCTATGTCAAACTTTTTTACTGTTTGAAGCAGGTACTGCCCAGCCAAACTAGCTGGAATTTCTGCTCTTTGCCTCTGCAAACACTGCAAGGAGGAAGATAGATGGATACATTGTTTCATTAAAGCATCTCAATAGTACAATACAATACAGTTATAATCAATTTATGATGCAGTTAAGGAGCAACATAAATACCTCAATAAACTCGGTGCAGAAGCTAAAAGAAAGCACTTCAACACGACTTCTAGAAAGATCCATGAACAGCCTAACAAGTTTCTTACCTTGATCATCATCCTCTTCCTTGCTAGAATCATCACAATATCTCAAATACATGTCCTCAAACTCATACTGAAACCTGAAGGTAGCCTCCTTCAAACATCTGACATCCATCAAAGAAATCCTTATCCTTTTCAGCGACCAAATCTCCAGCCACACCAAATTTGGAGCCCTTATCTTCAAATGCCTAACTCTCACACAGCAATCTACTTTCAAACTCTCCAAAACAACACAGCTAGAAACCAAACTCTCAAACTGTTCGTTAGTCAAGTAGACTCTAAACAAAACTAAACTCCTTATGTTTATAAACTCGTTTACGTTAGAAAGCACACATTTGCCTAGTTCCAACTTCTCCAAAGTTTGGCATTGAATTGAAGGAAGCTCGTAGCATCCGATACCTCTATTAATGATTTTCAACTCTTTGATCCCTTTTAGAATCAAGAAGCGTAGAAAAGTACGTAGGCGAGGAATGTAAGTGTAAGAAGGGTTGAATGATATCGTACATGAATGTATAGGGCCATGCACGTAGAGCTCTATAGAATCCAGCATCGTATGCCATATTTGTGCAGCAGATCGATCATCATCATCTGATGTAGGGAAGATGTTTTGGTCTAGAAGTTGAAGTTGCGTAATGAAGTGCCATAAATATCTGTACCTCTTTGACAGGATTGAGATTGATACAGCTTGTTTAGTCGGTAATGCAGAGAGGATAGAAACTAGGAGTGCTTCAGGAAGATTGCTTAATCGATCTTCTTCTTCATCCTTCTCGTTATCCATTGGAGTACCTATATCTTCCCCTTTCTCTTTTTGTTCAAGAGAAGAATATATACGGAAGTTACAGGAATATGGGCCCAGTAATGCACTAGAGGTTTAGACGTCACTATTGGTCGGTTAAGTTGGGCATCTTATATTATATTTGGTAGGTCTGATGCTGTTTCATGCTAATGATATGGCTTAATGATTATTTTATTTTGATTTATTTATTTATTTATTTGTTTTTTTCCCTACAAAATTGCATAATAGATGATTGGTATCAACAAAGAACAAATTCTTGAGCAATGATGTTAACAGACACAGTTGACAAATAGATTAAAGCTCTACACCATAATGTGCTGGCAATGGGTCTTTTTTGTTTTTCTACATGTTTGTAAGCATATAAGTTTTAATACTTAAACCAAGAACCAATATTAGCATATTAGGTGTATTATAGTTAATACTGAATTTATAATTGATGCAGATGCTTCTATATATGTCAAGGAGGTGAAGTTGATATCTGCTTAAAAAGCAATTTTTTAGGAAGTGAAGTTGATATCTGCTTCCTTTATTCAATTGCTTGTCGAATTATTTTCTTATTAAATCAACAAGCGGGTAGGATGTTATAATCAGCTCAGGAGTTTCAATACTGTAATGCACATAACAGTTGAAATATTGGAGGACGACAGTTGAACATGAATAAAGAAACATGCTAAGAATTTTATTTGTATAACAAATGCGAACCCGTGCTTCGCACACAGACTTGCAAAATAATTAATATAAAATTAGCGACTAACAATTAGAAAATTAATGATGGGAAATAGATTGAAGAAAATGCGTTTCAAAGGGATCACCCTTAACACATGCTACACACCTCGAAATTGTTCAATAGAAGAATTTTTGACTGCTTTGCTTTAAAGGGTTCAATGGATTTATAATCATCGATGCATCTTCTAACGTTATGAGACCTAAATTTGAGTTGAATGTGATTTTATCATCCCAACACGAAATTTGAAATAGATCAATTGTTTTATTGATTGAACGACACAGTTTTTATCACCATGCACAACAGGACCAAGGATTGGCAAGTCCGAAACATAATAATTTTATTAGGACAATGTTATCAGTCAACATATTGTAAAGAAAAAACAATGTCATCAGTCAACATATTGTAAAGAAAAAACACTCGTAGATTTTGTTAAGCTAAATGTCAAACGTTTTAGAAACGTTGTAGCAAAGGTTGGTTGGACAGTTAACCAACAACCAAAGATGAAAATACATTTAGTATAAATTTGTGCTGCTTTTTCTGAAAACAACTGCTGCTAACTTTATACAAACAGATGTTTGAGATGATTTGTCACACGTAGACTGTTCTTAAATAAACAACATAAGTTGGCTTTCAATTACAAAGACAAACATAGTACCATCAAAAACATACGGGATAGTATTCATCAAGTTGAAAAATAACATGTCCATATGTAAGCCTTAAGAAAATCATGAACCTCATGTGCTAAATTGAAGATGTACACACAGTCGTAGCATCAGTTTCACACCTGCAAAATATAAAAACATCAAAATTTGTTAGAAAAAAAAAAAAACAATAAGTATGCAGAAGTAAAACATGAAAAACTTGCCGAAAAATACATTATGTGATATTTGTTATATTTGCACAATTGAATGTTTTGAAGAATGTGCATTGTTAACCGTCGTATTATAGCTACAGGGTGATAAAAAAATTGTCCCATGTATCATACATGATATCGCTTGGACAGTGATTTCCATATATGATAAAATTAGCCAGGTTTAACATAGAGATTATGTAAATTAACTATCTTCGTTCACTGAAATTATCAAACATACGAATTAAATTTCAATCCTATTCGTAATAGACACCAATTTCTGAAATGTCAAACAAAAATGAACTATAAAATCAATTTTCCACATTAAGCTTTAGAGCTTGCTAAAACTCCAAAATATTAAAAGCTATCTCCATGACATATTCCACATAATCACCATACCAATATGTTGTGGTATTTTAAATATTTTATTTGCATCAATGAATGGAAAAGTTGTCTTTTTTTGTTTGATATGTTGGTGATGAAGTCTGTCAATTTTGTGCATTATTATGTAAATGTTTCAATTCCATTCAGAGTTTATATGTTAAAAGATTCTTCTTTGGAAGTTACATTCGATTTATTAGCTAATCATTATTGAATCATATTCAGCATTAACAATTTTTTGTTTTTGTCATCTTTGGTGTTGAACTGGACATACAAATCCCAGTTTAATTTCACTAAGTTCATTCTTGGGGTGAATAAATAGAGACTACTGCTACGGCCTTCGGGATCAACCTCAATGAATTATGACGTAACGGGCTTGGTATAGATCCGTAGCCCGCTCTGGGTCTTTAGTAGCGTTTGACGTGGGGGAGATTGGAATGTTGCACACTATAGGAAGGGGTTCGGGGACAACCAGAAATCCTGTGTTCAGTGGGATACAATTGTTGATGGGAATCAGCTTGGTCTTGCATTGTTTTCTTTTGTTTTGTGGCCTACTAACATTTAATGTACTATTCAATGGAAATTCTTTGTTCTTCTTCCTTGCTCAATATAGTATAATAGCAGACATGTTAGCTATACAAAATAACAACAATCTGACTTGAAAAAGGTATATCTTAAACCGATCAGAACTACTGTATCTCTCATATCGTATCTAAAACTGAAATTCTCTACAAACCATAAATATGCAAAATGAATACTTTTATGAATAATGCATTCATATAATGAGGTGTATGGTAATCAGTATTGAACCAAGCAGCTGAATCTAAATAAATATACACAGCAAGTTTGATTCAGAAATAATCTATAGTTCTTAATTTTCATGTTTTTTGGTCAAATGACTAACCGTTATCTAAAGTAACGGAGTGGACTTCGCTGCATAGCAGAGGCCACTTATCTTTAAATTGCAGTATCCTCGAATATCTACCTCACCATAGCTTTACCTTTAATAATCAAGTGAACTGATTTTTAAAAAACAAAAATAATGGTACATATATTAGTATTGAAATTGAAAATGATTGTTCAGCTTTGAAGAAAGTGCTGTTATACGTGATAACGATCTTATAGGTAAAGGCTCTCATTTAGAGGTACTCCACTGATATATAAGATAATAAAAAGGATTCATTTATTTGCATAAAACTGGCATATTAATTGTAAAATATTCAGGTTCAACTTGCATATTAATGTGTCCATTCCATAGCAATTTTGACCACGACGGCATCATTTGTTTTCCGGTGCTTTACAATGTTTTCAAAGGAGGATATCAGTATTTGGAGCACCCAAAATACATCAATACATCACAATACAGTTCAAGTATTCAAGGTTGGACTCAATTTTGAGGAAGACTGTTGTTCTTTATACTAATGTTCATGTTCTTGTTTCCTATATCAAAGTAGTCTAAACCATAGTTGGCATTCCCCTTTGATGGAAAAAAGATCAGAAAAGAAATTTAAAGATTTGATCACATGCAACGATAGTAAAATTCCGTATATAGACATTATATTGCAATATATCAGGATAACAAATATTGGAATTAAACAATTATAATTATATTGCAATTAAAAATAATATGTTATAGTGCTTATTTGTTAACAATTAAAGAAGCTACAGTTAAAATAGAATTTATTTATAATACTTATACATACATCTTTCAAACTTTGTTTCCAAACAGAATATGGTATTATCACAATCTAATTCATGTTTTCCAAGTTTTGTAACATATTCACCAATCATATCTACATAGATCATCTTATTATTATTAATATGCTAAATATATAATCTTTAAAATATAATTAATATTCTATGGTTTTGGATCAAGTATTTCCTTTTACGCAAACTAATCAAATTCAATAGTAAATGTTTCAGTATAAGGAAACCGCACTGCCTGCCTGGTTTAAATCCAAGTTCACCATTATATCCTATATTAGTAAATAGTAATAACCTTTGTTTAAGGAATATGGTTTTCTTGAATCGCATAGGTAACATAGTAAAGATATACCAGAAAACATTAAAAAATCTAAATATATTTATGCAATAATTTTAGTAATTTACAAATTTATCCTAATGGGTTTACTTAGGTAAACTAAATGGCCTAAAAAAAACGTCATCCATAATTCTAGAAATGTTGGCCAAGCACAAGTCTATGATGAGTAGATAAACAAACGAAGGGTTTCACTTTCTAAAATTGATTCACATGAAATATAACGATTGTGATTTGAATCTTAGCATTTCTAACAAAATTGCGGGAGCTTACAAAGGAAAAACAAAATATATATTTTTAGCAGCCTGGAGTTATGGAGCCGGCAGACTATAAAATGAAGAAGAAATGATGCTTTTAAGATGAAAATTGATTAATCCAAGATATAAGTTAGGATTAGAATCTTATACTGCTCAGTCATATTCAAAGGATCCAAAAAGATATAAGGCATAACAACTGATTATTTTGAGTCTTTTATTCCAGGCTGCAAACATAGTATGATTCTAAAATCTAGTGAAAATAATCTATATCTGAAAACATCATGCGAATTACTAAATAGAGAAGTAAGCAAATAGAATTTGATGTCAAAACCCAATATAAATAATGAACGGTAGGTAAGAAGATGCAAATCATGAAAGGAAAATAAGTAACTTCTGTGAGAAAGATGACTACTTTTTTAAAGGGAAAAAATCCATGTTATCAAACTAACCAGGAAACGAATTTTCAAACTCCTTTACTAAGACGAAAATCATTTTAAATTGTCAAATTTTCCCAAAGAATAATGCACAACAGTTTTGAACCATTGAGTGTATACAATTATTAGGTTTCTTGTACTTTTGATATGTGAAAAAGGGAGTTCTGAAAAGAAAAAAAAGACAAACTGACGAATATCAATAAAAGAATTCTGCAAAAGGGTCCTATCATCTATAGGAAAAAGCAAGAACATAGGCTTACCATGTTTCCAGGCATTGTAAATATACATTATTAGTAAACAAAACTAAGTCCAACAAAAAATCTCCGAAACATGAAAAAAAAAAAAAAAAAAACAATTATGTCCCATATTGACAAAAATAATCTCACTGATCCATATTTTAATTTACATATTATATATACATTCTAACTAAGCCTTGAAAATAACGTAAAGCTGGGAAAATACCTCATAAGAATCGGGATGATACTGTTCGAGAAGAATTATGGGAGGAGGAAATCCATATAATTAATGAGAAAACAGGAAACTATTCAGCCTCATAATAATTTTAAACATGTATTATATGTAAAGTAAAACCAGTATGAAATCACATTACATATTATTCAGGTAGCAACAATCCCTTATATCCACTATCTGAGATCGCAGTTACAAAAATACGGATATAATGAAATAGCAGTATAAAACAGTCTATCGTTTAGATTTCAATGGTTGATTGAAAAAAGTCAAACAAAAATATAGTGTATTTGAGATTTGACAGCACTCACAAAATGATGGCAGTTGTATTTAATTTTCCTATTATTTCAATGGTGGTTCAATAATTCAATTAAAAATAAATTGCTTGTTTCTGCCTTTTATGATGTATTAATTATAGTTTATTCTGGTACTTTTCTAGAAAGCACGCGTATTTAGTGGATATAATACCACATATTGGTTGTACGAAGAACATTTAAAAGTTAAAATAGAAACAGGTTTTTTGCAATTTGAAAAAAAAAAAATCATTTTGCTGGAAGAATATATATGAAATAATATGAAAATAGAGCTTCTAGTAAGGAAAAAAGAATAGGAAACTAAGGATAAAATTACCTTTGATTCTCCTTTCATCGTCCTCTAATGCGTTAATCCTAGTGAAGCGCTAGGCTGAACATAGTTTCTCGAAGGATAAAGAAATCATTGTATTAGAGGAATATAAACTATCATTATACCTAATAAAGTTAGGAAAACAATTCTAACAAACCAGAAGATAAATAGTTTTATCTATACTCCACCCACAGAATATCCAGACGAAATGATTTTTATCAGACCAACATCAAAATCATTAAACTTGTATACAAAAACAAATAACAACAGTCATTATGACCATGAAATACCACTGGTCAGTAAATTCAAATGTGCACTAATTTTTCTTTAAATATGAAGTCATGACCAGTATTACTGAAGTAAGGAACTATCTTAAGTAAATTGGTTTGCTTGAAGAAGCCTAGTGAACTGAATCTAATATTACGTTTTCATCTTATGCTACATGCTCTAATTCATAACGTTATTTTATTATTAGTAAAAAATTCTTTAGGGACTACCATGCTCCAAATTAAATAGTAAGATGCTAAATACCTGTAAACCATCAGTTGTAAATATATGATGGCCATTCATTGGTTACTGAATGCTCTAGCTATTTTGAAGGAAATGAACAGTTTTAATTGTTGCCGTCCTAGAAAACTAATAGAAATTAATATGCCATGAAAAAGAATGCATGTTTTATATGACGTTTTTAATGTAATGTTCGCAGTGATTGAAAAACTATATTAAACTACTAAATTTGCATAACACAAATTGGACCCTTTTTCCCCTTATCATCTAAATGTGATGAACTATGAAAAATAATATCATTTGCGCCTGAATTTGCATTATAAAATCATGCAACTGCATTAACCTGACCATGACAAAAAATCAATAAAATTGCAAGGCGTAATGCAAAGCTATACAATAAGATGTAAGAGTTTATCTGTAACAAAATTAGAATAAAAGAGCACAGAATAATTATTAAACTGATTAATTATCAACCACAAAAATCATATCAAACTCAATATTTGATGGAAAATAACTGGTTTATCCAAAAAATTAAGCTATAATTACACACACACACACACGTATATATATATATACACACACACACATATGCATGCATATGTATATGCATGTGTGTGCATGTGTGTGCATATGCGTGTGTGTGTGTATCTTGTTATCATAATATCAATAAATGAAACTGCGATCCTAGGAAGGTATATGACTACATACTTGGTAAACACATGCAATGAGTGAATTATTTAAATTCATGTTATGGAGATGTTCATTTTTTTTGTTATTCTGGAGCAACAGTTAAATAAGTGATGCATACAAAAACAATGTCAATAGTGAAATGTGAATAACTTAATTATGCATATCACTCATGGGTTTTTATTTTACGTGAAACTTAACAATTTATTAGTGTGCTACAAAGTTAACTTGCTCATTAGTCTAAAAGCTTCAGGAATTAAAACATAGATAAATGATGAGAATATAAGTTAATTATATGTTTTGTATGAAAATGTGCATGAAGGCTGTAGATCATTGTTATAAATCCATATAATAGGTGACCAAGTAAAACACCCTTAAGGAAGCGAAGTTAAATAAGAGCTATTTAAAATAAATGCTCTTGAGCCATCCTTCTTACTCGATATCAGGTTTGCTCAAGTTTGCTTTTCAAGTATATAGCACTTCTCTCCCAATGTCGCACCAAGCCTCTGAGCCTACAACCTAATATCAGAACATAGTATACATAAATTAATATTTTAGAGAAACTAACCCATAGATATTGTGTAATAGTAAAAGGAATATAAATATAATTAGTTATCTAAAGAAATTACACCTTCCAAAATATCGTACAAACATCCATGATGTAGATTTTAATATACAGTCTCAAGCTTATAAATCCAAATTATAGCAAATGTAAATGTTAGAAAATACAGTACTTCTTATTTATATAGGGATTATAAGGTGTCAGGAGATCAAAATGTGTAATTCAGAAATTTTACTTTTTAATAATATAATAAAGGAGAAAATAGTGGAATTTGTTAGTGAAAGCTAATAAGGAAATGACAAAACAATGCTGTTAGCAACACCTTTCACCTGCGAAGTCTATTGATTCTATAATTGGATCAAAAATGTCAACTAAAAATATAAAAACATGAGCCTATATATACACAAACCTCATGAATGGATTTAAAACACAGCCACGAAATAGTCTAATTAAACTTCCACTTATGGTATATCAAGTGTTCTTGCAATATAAGTTTATTTTTAAATTGGCCTGGCACAAAGGAGTCAGTACATGTTCAGATGTAAAACAATGCAGTTATGAATGGAAAATGAAGGAAAGTACCAGCAAACACTTTTTTACTTAAGAGCAAAATTAGTATAAAAATGAAAGATATTTCGTCGTTTGACCTCATAATTTACATATAATCTTCAACAAAAAAGATATTGATAAATAGGATTTCTTAACAAAAAGGTAAAGCGAAGAAGCACTTTGGAGCATATCGCAAAACGCAAAGATAAATTTGAGAACGGCATTGAACACCTTTCGACAATGGAAGCGGCGACAGAGGTAGTCGCGATGTCATCGTATTGGCCTAAGAGTTGGTAGCAAGGGGTTAGGAATGCTGATAGGAGGCAACGAAAACATTGATGAAGGGGTAAAGGTTGCAAGTGCAAGGATCGTGAAGAGCTAGTTTTGGAAGTGAAGGGAGGAAGAGGAACCAGTTAAACGTAGATTAGAGGAAGATCGAAGAGGAAGATTAAGAAAAGGGAAAACCAAGGGAATGACGGGGAAGAGGTAAGTACGCGCCGTTTCAATTTCAGAAAGGAAGAAAATTTTCCAAGGCTCCCGTGCTTTAGAAATGTAACTCACTGATTATTTATTTATAATAATAGTGTAGATTTAAAAAAAAAAAAATTTGAAAAAATGGTTGGTTGTCATAATTTAAAGAAGACTAAAAAAAAGAAAACTCTTATTAAGCATTAGTTACAAAATTTATTTGACACTGATAAAAGTCGAAATATTTTTTTGACAATTATTAAAATGTAAGTTTGTGGTAGCTATATTAGATTCATAAGGATTATCTTTGTAGATAATGAAGGTTAAAAGTAGTACATGAACTTTAGCCTTACACAATAGCTATTCATGTTTTAACTGATAATTTAGTTCAACACATATTTTCAAAGACATGAAGAAAGCTGCTTCTAATTTTATAACAATGATAAATCAAGGTGCAGTTGGCCCTATTTACAAAGCTCAAACGTCAACATATTAGCGGTTGAAATACTTGCTACTAACTCTAAACAGGGTGAGAAAAAAATTTAAATGGAGGTATAATCTTTTGAACAATGGATAGTATCCATGAATATATCAGGGTATAATCATTTTCCAGATCTGTTTTTACCAAATAAACATAAAGGATATTTTTATGAGATGATGTCAAGCATATAGTTGCTTCCCATATAGAGTAGGTCTTAATCAAATACGCTGCTTTTATTGTTTATATATCACATTGTTCTAAGAAGAATACGTATACACGCACGTTTGACTCTGAAAATATATAATTTTTGGACGTTTGAAACTACATATACAACTACTAAGCAGACTTGTCAAAATAAATAAAAATTTAGAATCTAAATTCAATACGCAGAACATGTGAATGTACTTTTCAAAGCTTTTGAATAAATACTTACATTGTAAAACTCAAATTAAATATGGAACACAAAGTTTGATAAATGCATGAAGGAGAAAGATTAAGCATTTTATATACGTTTTTATTCACTCAGACACCTAAATTCATATAGTCAATTATCAAAATTTGCTTAAGAAATCACAGTTTGCTCAACAGTAATGAGGTTTCAGAAAAGAAAAGGTGACAAATAATCAGGGATAAAAAAAGCTACAATGTAAACACATAATAGGCAGGAATCTCAGCTCCAAAGTTAAAATGTGGATACTTTTAAATTGCGCAACTATAAGTATACTATAAATTGGAAGCGAAAGCGTACCAAACGCCAGAAACAAATAAATTGCCAAAAGACTCCAAAAATTAATGGCAGCCGTGCCATTAGAGCATTCATTCCAAAGAGGAATGGCAAGTGATTTTCTTAGCTGATTTTCATTTTAATAATGTACCTAAACACTTAACCTTTTTTGACAAAACATAAACTTTTATTTCTTTGATACAATAATAATGAGTTCAATAAAAACAGAGTCCATTTTCTGAAGGGAACCAAACAATCAGGTAAGAAAAGAATCAAAAGAATCCAAGTACAGGTCAACACACGAAACAAAACAGGAACTAATAAAAGACAAATAATAGAACAGTAAACCAAAAGATAAAACAAATACGAAGCTCAAATTACAAACCAACAGCAACATAACTTATGCACAAACTAAAAATAGATATTAAAAAAAAAAAAAAAAAAAAAAAAACTCAAATAGGATAGATAATTGATTGTGAAGAGGTAGATAATTGGGTGTTCAAAGAGACATATCAAAAAAATGACAGGGTCTGAAGGAATCTAGAGCAGGGAAACCGTACAAAAATAGATGAAGAAATGAACGTGGCAGCCAAACTTGGAAACCTACTTCTGAGGATCAGCGATGCCTTGTTTTCCCTATAAAGCTGCACCAAGTACGTGAAGTTAAAAATGTCGAGCAAGAATGAAAATACGTAAAATCTATTCATACAACGAAGTATTCTATATTGAGTTTCCAATAGTTGACGAATGTCTCTATTACAGACAATCGTCATCCTCATCTTTTTGTTAGGCAACACTTGTGCTATCTCAGTTTAAAATAAATGCATGTGAAATGTATACATATTTCTAAATATACAATGTTATGCCAGGATGCATGCATCATCAAGAAAAAAAGAATGATTAAATCAACCATAGATGTCATGCACACCACCTCTGTTTTAACCATTAGCAGGTATATTTGTACATAACCACCATTATATTTAGCACTTCAACTGCTTCCACTTAAGGTAACCACTTATGTGAAAATCAAGAACCTATTATTTCCGGTTTCACCACTTATGTGAAAATCAAGAACCTATATTTCCGGTTTGATATGAAAAATAGTCCGGCAATACATTAGCAACTCAAAGTAATTGAAAAATAACAATCACGTAAGCTATTTATGCATCATATGTTAGCATATATAAGTGTCTATGAATAATTTCAAAGCATGTGCTTGTATAAAAATAAAGCTATGGCAGACAATTATTTCTACTTTGCATGTTATAAAAAACAGAAAATTTATTGGTAAATATTTTTGAATTTTTCACCAACGCTCACCTTGTTGCAGCTATAATGCAGAGCCAAATTACGATATCCCCCCAATTCAACGGGCAACTTATAACAGAAGCGCATATATATGGAACCTGTTAATGCAAAAAGCGAAAGTGAGAAAAGAATTTTAAGTGCTAAGATGAAATTATTACCCGTACTCATTCAGTCATACACACATTTTATATATATATATATATATATATATATATATATATATATATATATATATATATATGTAACGCCTCTACTGAGAAGACGGTGCCTGACGCAACGGTAAGGTTACCCGGCTGGCAATCTGAAACGCGCAGGTTCGAGTCCCGGCCTCTTCACATATGTGAGGGAAAGACTGTGCACACTAAACGACCACCCCCAGAGCCCAAAAAGTCGTGAGAATAGTACTAGGATGGGAGACTAACTGGGAAGTCCTCTCGCGCTTGAGTACGGGAGCCTCTGGCACTGGGTATCCACCTATGTTAACGCCTCTATTGAGCAAGATTATAAAATCTACAGTGGAATAAATATATCAACATGGCAAAAATATACTTATACATGTGCTTGTACATGCCTTCAGCACAATAAGTGAATGCTCATACGTAGGTATAATAACTCCATCATATTTTGCAGTTAAACTTGTTTTGTTGTAAGTTGTCCATAATGTAAGAACTCAGTACATCTAATTTAATACACCAAAAAAAAAACATAGAAGCAACTCTAAAGCGTTTGACATATAACAAACACTTTAGTTATATAAGCGTGGTACATTGCTAAATAATTGTTTGTTAATAATTTTGAAGTGAACTTTTTAGCAAGTGAAGTTGAAATATTAGGTAGAAATTATCTTTAATGGTTATTCAGTGTTAGCCTAGAAATTTGATACAAAAAGGCACCCAGACATAATAATCTAATAAATTTATTCGAAAAAGGAATAAACCAACATAATTCTCTAACAACCCAACAATAGTCAATATTTACAACTATGAAGAGAGCATTAGATAAACTAAGTAACTGTGTATCAAACAACTTATTAAACTCAGTATAATATTCAGCAAAACAAATATTTTGCAAACTTAAAATTTTTAAATTAATATTTTTGGGCATTGTTATTGACACTTCAAGTATTGTTAAGGGAAGGTCAAATTTTAAAAACGCTCCAATCATAAAAATAATGTTAAGGGGGTCACACAATTTTTTATGTTCCCTTTTACCCTCGTAATAACGTCTGGTAATAACATCAGTTACCATCCCAAATCCAAATCAATTTCAAATAAAAAAACCAAATCTCTAAATTACTTGAAAACAAAAAAAAAACGATTGTTTGAGGAGAAATAATGGTATGAACAAAAAATGTAATACTGTATTAAAAAAATAATTATTTGATATATGTGTATCGATTTCCTATCAATAATAATTTTTCATCTAATCTGACAAATGAAATTATTAGTAATTTGACATAAAAATCTGATGTAGTTGACTAATACACCGTATAAATTTTTTTGATTAACAAATAAAAAAGAGATTATTGTAAAGAAGGCTAATTTGGGAAAATAAAGTTTATTTGTTAAGGAGATGCTCTCTCCATGGGTACTCCCCTTAACAAATTTTATTTTAAAAAAAAAAATTGTCCTCCCCTTAACAATATTTGGAGTGTCAATAACAACTCCCATATTTTTCAATTGTAAATTAACCCAATAATAATGAGGGCATGATTATTCGTGGGTTGTTAAATTCAGATAGTTGCACTATTATTCATGCCAAACATGAAAATGAAGTATATAATTTAATTGATTGGAATATAAACGATATTTTTTGGTTAGAATTTAATGGATCTTATACATTTAATCAAAAAATAAAATCGTTTTTGCGAAAGGCAGAATGGTATAACTACCACATATTTGTCATTTAGGTGTTCATCGAGAAATAATCCCATGAATTTTGATTGTCAATTTGATGTTGTCAATAACCCTTAAATTAGCGTTTTCAAATCATTAATTGGCCTTAATTGTTTTAGGAAATTGTAAGGTATTTCTCCCTTTTTGTAAAGGGTATGGTTTGCTTAACCATGAGTGCACATTAAGAGAAGTATGGGAAAATCTGGCTAATAATATTTTTTTTCAAGACCGGGGTGACATGACCCTAGCACAGTTGGATTAGTACAAAATTTCACACTAAGGAAAACCATCAGATACTGTAGATATATCATGTGCGGATAATTATATCATATAAGATGCATTCGCTTAGCTTGATCAAAGTATTTATCCCACCTTATTGGACACAGATTTCTAACACGATTCTAACATATGTCGGCATCTTACAATGGGGTATTTACGATATTATCACAGCATAGTTTTTTCAGTTTGTGTACCTCAACATATATCTTTACAGTACAAATGGACGCACAAATGTAAGATGGGTCGATCTATAAAAAGCAAGGAAAAGAAAACCAAATACCCAAGATTTTTTTCACGTAGAAGCACAAAAAAAAGAATTGAAGACAAATCGAGGAGCCAGAACAAAGTGAATCATCTTTGTTTCATGCAATGTAGTACATGCTGGTTCTTGAAAAATTTAATATTCGTTTTAAATAGAATTACGACAGTAGCATCTAAATTTACTATCGCGTTTATTTGTAGATATGGCAATGCTTAGAAATATAAAATCCTATAGTATTAATTATTAAATAACCATAAAGAAATCCATAAATTCGTGGTCAATGCCTCGGTGATGTAAATTTTCAATTGTTGGAAATTTCTTTTACTGTAATGTTAGACACAATGTTGACACCAAGATGACCCCCTTTAAAACAATGGAAATCACTGTTTATGTTTAAACTCTACATGAGTTATATAATCCATTAAAACTTTTGATAGGATTAAATGGTTAAATGCCACTAATAGAATAGAGTTAAGGTCTACATGACATTACTAAGAAAATATCATCTTTAAGGCATACTATAGTTGATTATATATGCCAGATAATTAAATCTAAAATATTAGCGATGAGCCGATGTAAGTGTATCAGGTGACCAAACAAAATAAAAGAAAATTATCGAATAAAAATAAAAATTTATACAGCAATATACCAAAAAAGATAGAAAACCTCCATTATAAATGCCGATGATGTATGTTCATCTTAAAAGAAATTAGCACACCCATTAAGCAGTTGTCGTTACTGCATACATAGCTTAGAAATTAATTTACACTCACTCGACTTGCATAAAGCTAAGTACGTTGCTGAAGCTGTTCACAGAATGCAAAACTCACTTGTAAACTCGCTATTTATGCCAATGCAGCCATATCATACCTATTTGCAAAGATGATGTCCAGTCTGTTCTCACTTTGTCAAGCCTTATATATCCTGCTCAAATTTTTCCTGCCTGCACATAACTTGCAAGTTTGATGTCTATATCTTGCGGCATACACACTCATGCATAGTTCCTCCTTAGGAACATTTATTTTTGTTAAATAATGTATACAATCCATCCATTTAGTGCATTATGCATTTTAGTATATAAATTGGTCAATATTTACTACATTTTGAGATTATAGTTTATAATACATATATAAATGAATGAATATTTGTATATTTGTTTTCAAAAAGCTTTATCCTTATAAATTTATATTTCTTGTATATTTATGTGTATTGATAGTAAACGGTTTTTTAAAAATAAATCTATAATTTTCGTTTATGCTTTCAGATTTATTAATGCGGGTTGCTAAACCAAAATCTATTGTTTATCCACTACATGAGAAATAGACAATATGATATTCGTGAATGATTACAAACCTTGGTATGAATACAAAGTTGTGTATGTATTCTAACTCATTGCTCGATTTATATGCGATTGTTACAACCAATGTTTTAAAACGCAAAAGGCGTACGCGAGGCGTTTTCGGGTCCGTGAGGCGAGGCGTAAGCCTCGACGCGTTGAGGCGTAAGCCTTTCGGGGAAAAAAAAAGCGCTCATTTTTTAAGGTGTCTGGACATTAACACATAAAGACATAATTAAAATAGGTCATGACAGTCGCTCAAATAAAGAGACACAGGCAAAAAAAAAGAAAGATCAAAAAAAAAAAACAAGTAACAGCAGTTTTAAAAAAAAAAAGATAACAAAAAAAAACTCTCTTTCAATTCATTGAGGAATGGAACTCGATTCCTTAACAGGAATCGAAATGAATCGATTTCGATTCCTGTTAAGGAATCGAGTTCGATTCCTTAACAGGAATCGATTTCGATTCCTGTAATCGATTTCGATTCCTGTTAAGGAATCAAGTTCGATTCCTGTTATGGAATCAAACTCGATTCCTTAACTGGAATCGAGCTCGATTCCTTAACTGGAATCGAGCTCGATTCCAGTTAAGGAATCGAGTTCGATTCCAAACAGGAATCGATTTCGATTCAATCTTCCAAATGAAAATTAGGGTTTTTTTTTTTATATATATAAGCGCACACCTCAGATAGTTGAGGCTCTGAGGCGTGCGTTTTTTCACGCTTTCCGCGCCTCAAACCCCTGAGGCGTAAGCCTCAGGGGGAAAACGCCTTTTAATTCACGCCTTCAGGCGTTTTCACCTTCGCCTCGCCTTGAGGCGCGCCTGAGGCGCGTTTTTTAATACATTGGTTACAACACAAAGCATTTTAGATCCATTATTGAACTTAATCACAATTACTTTAATTGAAACAATAGAGACACTAACATGACTTTGTCTTAAGCATGTAACTGAGTAAGGAAAATGAAATAGCTGAGAAACTAAAGAACAAAGTTGATGGTTGAACCGTAAGTACCTATATCTAAGATTTTTATGCTGGTTATCATAAGACTGAAGAAAGCTATTTTTGTGTCAATTTAAGGGCTCAAATCCTATTTTCTTTTCATAAAACTGAAAGACAAACATGTTGCTTGGTAGTTGGATGAGCTAGTGATGCAAACAAAACGTAATTTGGGTGTATGCATATTTCACCCCCCAAGGCAAACAACATTGTGCTTACACATCCAAATCTTATAAACAAATTTTAAGGGAATTAAGTAATTTATTGTTTTTCATTCACTTAAAATATAGGTAGCAGAATAAAATAATTATTCTTATAATGCAAATAAAATGATGAGCAAACAAACAAAAACAAATAGAAAAAAATTACCAATAAAGCAAAGTAAACTTATTTATAATATGTGTGGAGTGGAAACTGGAAAGTGTTTATAAACCTTTGACACCATGCATATTTTCTCAGTGATTTCTTGAAAAGTATGTTTGAAGAGAGGAGTTGTTCTAACAAAAATAATATTTCATAGTTTGAATGAGAAATTCATGAAGATGCAAACTGAATACTTAGTACCTGAATAAATGTATTTACATTAAAATACACACACAAATGAATATTAGCTTTAGAAATTTAATTGTCAAACATACTAAGGTACGCAACACGGTGAGTTATAGACTATGACAGCAAGTAATGCTGTTGATGTTTTCACATAAAAATAACTATAAAGAAAAAAGGTTAACATGTTCATAAATGATATAGAGGAGCAACATACCAAAATAATCATTAGACATGCAAAATCATGTTATTTCACTTGAAAGTTTGCACATATAAAAATTAATGTCAAAAAGCTAAAATTGGCGTATTATCATATAGCACCAAAAACCATGGAAAGCAAACTAAATGATAAGCTTAATGAGAATGACAAAGAAGAAACAGAGGAAAAAAAAAAAAAGATATAGAGGAAAACCAGAAGAAATATTCAAGAATAAACCAATATTGTGGTAGTACCAAAGCGAGATATGTAATTGAGCACATAAACACAATGACCTTTATTGTAAGATTTTTTAGTTTTTATCTAGGGTAAGGTTGTAGAGCAAATTGAAATTCAACCAACTGTCCAAATCTCAGCATGCCTTCTGGATCAGCTGACGGCTATTGTAATTCAACCAACCGTCCAAATCTCGCATGCCTTCTGGATCAGATGAAAGTTATCATCTTTCCCACGTAGCGATTAAACAGACTGACGCTTTTGTTTCCAAAAAACAGGTTCTAATACAAACATGTACTACTCCTGCCTAAATATTTCAGTAAAAGGTAAAAACAATCAAGTCATGAAAACACATATTAGCTTTTGCAAAAGGTAAATTACCCCAGATTGAAGGAAACATTCGCCGGATTTGTAGCCGAAGCCGGTTCATCGATGGATAAAGCAAACGTTGATCCATACTTGCGCTTATAGGCTGCCTAAATATTTCAGTAAAACGTAAAAACAATTGAGTTAAAAAAACACATACTAGCTTTGGAAAAAGGTAATTTACCCCATATTTAATCAAATTTCCTACGGCACAATTATGTACTTGTACTCTCTAATTCATTGAAGTTTTACATTTAAACCTTACAGTTGATTCAGTTTTCTTAAATAACATGGAATAATAAACTTCTACATACATATTCCTTCATTTAGGGATTTTATATGCCTATAAAAAAGCATAATCATGCTGAATGAAACACAACTTATAGCATTAGATAGAAAAAAAGAGATGCTAATTTAGTATTAGTAAAACCATGAATAATTATCACCTAACTAACAGTCAGAACTATTGAAATTGTTGAGAATCTACCAATACAAATAACAACCAAACAAAAAGCATTCAACTATAAAATTCGATGCAGACGGAAAAATGATACCTTTACATGTTGAATTGCAAAGAAGGTGGTCCCGAATGTTTGGAGCAAACAACAAATCGATTTGAATGTAGTCGAAGCAGTAGTGTTTGAAGACAAACATGTGGAAAGAGGCAAACCGCAGTTGAACACGCGTAGAGAAATCCAAAATACGCGATGGTCATTATTCCCCGAAAAGCATTTCGGCGAACGGCATATTTTATTTCAGCCCTCCATTTTAGCTATAGCCCCCAAATTATTATGAAATAATAAGTAAACCCACAAATTTAGTTAGTAACCCCTCGTTTTTTTAAACAAAAAAAAATATATATATATACCCTTCCACGTGGAGGGGACTACGTGGTTTTTCACTGTACCTCGTAGTTTCCCTACATGGTTCATCAAAGTACCACGTAGATGATCTCCGTGGTTCATTCATGGACGACGTAGACATACTACGAGGTACACCAAAAAACCACGTAGTGCAACTACGAGATGTTCAAAAAACTAGAAAAAAATATAACAGCAAAATGATAATTTGGTCATCGTATGTTTTTGATGAAATGGGGGCTACTAACTAATTTTGTGGGTTGAAATAGAATTTGCCTTCGACGAACAACCTAGGGCTAACTAGCAGTCCTTGCAGTAGGATTTATTTTCCCTAAACTACGCTGTCGATGTAGTTAGAAGAGAAGGAATAACAATGGAAAGTGACCGGTTGGCTATAATTGCTACTGATGGTGGAGGAGGTCGATGAACCACACGATTTGGGTTGCTCCATCAGATTTTGATAACCACGTGCTGCAAGCGGGCAAATGGAAGTAGTATAAGATCGGGAAAGGTCGATCAGTTGAAGAGGGGATGGAAATAACTGTCGTGCTTTGGAAGGCACCTACCGCTGATTGAAAACAACATCAGTGGAAGATTGAGAAGGGAACGGGTGGATGACGAATTTCATGGATGGGGGAATGCAGAATGGACATGAAGGGTATGGGGTTGAGATGAGAGGAAGGGAAATGCGAAGGGGTCGGATATGAGCTAGGATTTGAGAAGAGAAACTCGGGAAAGCGGAATGAGTCAGTTCAGCTTTGGATAGCCAAATTCAGGGGGATTTTGGAGTTTGTTTCTGTGGTGTCAACGTGACTCTATTCACCGATTGGTGGATAGTGGGGGACTCCATATGGGGCTCCCTGAATTCCACCAATCGGTAGCAAAGGTCACCGTGACACCACAGAGTGTGGTGTCAACAAACTCCGTCTCATTATGAGAGCTCCGTTGCGAACTCACTAATTATAATATAGTATAGATAGATGACAGCTAGATGACAACTCATAGTTATTGTTGATTATATGAAATATAACAAAGTGGGCATATGGTTCAGTGGTACAATCTAGATTAAAAAATTGTTCATTTCATGTCAAAATTTTAGTGTTATGATCGTTGAATAACGAGTATAACAACACAACGGTGGGAAAACCAACCATTTAATTATATAATTTTTTTAAAAAAATATTTTTAAATTAATTGATAAAAACGTGATTGATTTAAGAATTTGTTGCATTTTCTAAAAAATCTATTTAGACTACCAAAGGATATTTCAGTAGAAATATGATATTAACAATAGATTTAAATATAATGAATATTTTAAAGAAATTTTAAAAATTAGAATTTGAGCCGTTAAAAACATCATAAAAAATAATTCTAAGAAAGAAGGAGTATGTTTTTTTTTTACAAAAAATTATTTTGGTCAAGTGACAGTAAGTAAAACTCCTTAACAGTCGGTTTGATTATGAGAATACAGATTAACCATATAAATTCATACACTATTTTAATTGTCAAATTTTTTGATATAAAATATAAAGGATGTTAAGGAGACTAAGACAAGATAAAGTAGACAGAAATAATGGTTGAAATTACAAGATTCGGTACATGTCAAACTGTCAGCAGTTTATTTAGAAAAATTAATGGTCAAACTGCCCCTGTTTTGCTCTCTCTCTCTCTCTCTCTCTCTCTATATATATATATATATATATATATATATATATAATATCCAACATACCACGTAAAGCCTATACGATGTGCCTTTAGAGCACCTCGTAGGGCTTCTACGAGGGAGGCTAAAATTGGCTTTCTTTTTAATATTACGTGGGTGAACTCAACAAAACGCTGGGTTTCTCCCTTTTTTTCGGTTTTGCTGGGTGAACTCAGCAAAACTGTCACGACCAAGATTTTTAACCGTTAAGTTGAACATTTATATTGGTTTTAAATATTGATTTGGAAATATTAAAAAGGTTTTATTTATTTATTTAACGAAGATTGAACGTATAATTTATATTTAAAGTAAAACGAGGTTGTAACATCGCATTAATTCATAATATTACGTTTTGAACATCAATTGAATATACATAATCCAATTGAAGTCGGAATTCTTTGAAATAAGAATTGTCCGATTCTATTTGATTATAATTTTCTAATGAAAGAGAAAAACCAAGAATCATATTGTATATTTTGAGTTATGTTCAAATCAAATTTTCGAATAACACTATGATTCGTTTATAAACTATAACAATTTATTAAATAAAATAAATATATTTTTAATAAATTGAATATTATTATAACCAAGAATTTAAATAAAAGTAGTTTCTGAATAGTTATATATGCTATTGGAATATAATGGAAGTTAATAGAGTTTTAAAATTTTAGTTTAATACTGATTTGGTGAAAATGTGAAGTTTATATTAATTTAATCTACCTAAAAATAGCCAATTTCGAAATATATATGGAATTCAATGAAATCATTGTTATTGGATTCGTAACGTTAAACTATTGTATGAAAATAAATTTCGTGGTGATCGGATATGACTTCGGCAGCTATAAACGCACAGCTATTTTATGTAACAATTAATTAAATGAATTTAAAATAATTATAAGGAATTTATTTATAACTTGAGATAACGACTGAATTAGGGTGCGGGACCTATTTCGTTTAATTCATATTGACGTTTAGAGTTAGGATATGTATGGCTCGTTATTTTTGGAGGCCAGGTAATTTTAGAATCCATTTATAAAGTCATTTTGCGTGTAAAATATCATTCTGGGAGGATAGACTCGGAATGCGACGAAACTTGTGTCATTGGATTCGTATTAGTAAGTTATTACTAGATTTCGATTTTCGTATCGACGGGACTTACCGTCTGATCGTAGGAACATTAAACGCCTAAATTTTTATTTGATTTAATTTAAAACTTAAGGACAACCAATTTTTAAACGATCTCAGAATTCAACGAAACTAATTTTATTGAATTTGTAATAATTAATTATTGTAGAATTTCAAGTTTCAAGATTTTTGGAGTTAATATGTGATCATGTGTAATTTAAACGCGTATCGTTTCAAGTTGTGCAATTATGAAGGAATTTTTACAAATGACCTTGGAATTCGATGAAACATGTTCCATCGTGTCCGAAATATTTAATTTTTCTAGGATTTCAATTTTCATTTCAATCGAAAAACACATGAGGTGGTATTTGTGTGAAGCTTGTGGCGTAAGTTTCGTTTACAATCAAATATTAATAAATTCACATTATAAATATACCCTATGAACCCTAATTTCACGTCAAAAGATGTCTCATGGTCAAATAGTTTAGGCTGCCTCCACCCACTACTTGAATGACCGAAATTCCACCAACTTTCTCCTTTTGATCCTCTCGATCCACACAATTTTATTGAAAATGATCGACTACAAAAAAAAGAAGAGCCAGACGAGATCTGTAAAACCAGCAGCTATGATCTGATATTGACTGTCGTGGTGGCCCGAATAGGTGCAGGAGTTCGTGATGGTTTGGGGTTCGTTTGAGATGACTGGCGTAACCTAGCAAGGTGAAATTTGGGGCGTTGGTCGAGGAGGTGAAGGCACGACTCTCGGTGGTCGTTGATCGGGTTCAGGTGATCTGAACAGCGTGCGGAAGTTGATCGATGTTTGGGGTTCGGGTTTGAAATAGCGAGCTAAGGGACAAAGATAGTGAGGAAACGAACGAGGCAGGAAGCAAATAAGTGACTCTGATTATCTGTTAACCCAAAGTAATTGAACTAATGATGATTAAGGAAATAATTTGTTTATCAAAATCGTACAATTAAAATAGTATAACTGTTGCCAATGTTGACAGAATGAAACGAAACAAGAGACACCGGAATCGTATGGAAGAACACCATATTATGGAACTAGTTTGGACAAAGGCGGCACAGCCGGGAATTTCAATTAAATTAAACGCTCGTTTAATTTAACTGAACTGAAGCGACAAATGGAATCTGTGAGTATAACCCACTCAGTTCGTCTCACTTATATTTTACATAAGTCGGGTTTAATTTTCGTATGCTATGGTTGTTTATTGTTGGATGTTTACTGAATATAATTATAATTATATATATTGGATGAACTGATTAAATTAAATGTTCATTTAATTTAATTAAAAAGAAATCGTTATTTTAATGATTATCTCCAATTGAGATAACTTACCTTGTTGGTCAAGTTTATTGTAACGTTACCGACTAAGTTTGCAGACCCAAATTGGGTAGAAAAATATGTTGAATCTGAATAGAGACACGTCGAACTCAAATGGTTTTGTTTAAAAAATGAACTATGCAACCCTTTTCGCAATTTCGTCGCGAACGGAGCACCGAAACTGACAAATGAATATATTACGGTAATCAGCTCGACGAGACGGACACAATGATATACAGTTTATAGTGTCAAGATGTTCCGTTCAAAAACGAATTACAGACCCCTTTAAATGAGAAATTCCCATAGGAAAATAATTAAACGGAAATTGAAACATCCGATTTTTACGAAACGAATTTCGGATTAAAGAATAAAATAAGGAAGGAAAACTTTTTCATGTTAGGACATTTTGGTTTCGGAAAGATTTTTATCGATGCAAATTTCGCATCGTAAATATTTTTATGGAGCTCAAAACTTCCGGTTTTCGTGAAACTGATTGCGCCGTTGGATTTGTGACAAAAAATAGAATATTTTTCGTATTTGTCTGAATTGGGTTCGAAAAGATTTTAAAATTGCTAAAATTTGAACTGTTATGCGCAGCTTTGCACTAAAAATTACGCAACCAAAAATTCAAATTTTCTAACAAAATTTTCACAGCTTCTTCGTCTTAGTGAACGTATTTCAAATTCCAAATCCTCGTTACGAGAAATTATAGAATATTATAAAATTAAATCAAGGATATAATTTTTATTAATATTGAAAAAGGAATTATATAATACAAGTTTACTATTTTAAATTAAAATATAAGAATGAATTCAAATAAATAAACTCGATTAAAATTCATCCAATAAATAAGATTTGAAATTACAAATATTGATTTGTATTATTAAATTATGATTAAATCGAAATCAAATTCATATAAGATCCAAAATAAATATAGTTTGAAATCAAAATTAAATAGTTATCTTAATAAAATACAACAAATTGATTTTTAAATAAAAAAAATAAAATTAAAACTTAAATTAAATAATCAAATAAAAATACACTTACAATTCAAGTTGTTACAATCTCCCCTACTCAAACCTTTTCATCCCCGAGAAGGAACAAGGCAAGGACATAGTAATTAGATAATTAATATATTTAAACCTATGGTTCAAATTTATCCACATATTTATATATGATTTGAAATATATATATATATATATATCAAAAGTTAAAGTATTCCCAAACATTTCAAAATAGTTTTTGGTATTCACTCGACGTCTCGATTGGCTATACATATCTAGCCAACTTTCGAAACCTGAAAATAAATATTGATGATGCCGTGGTCATCACCTAAATCATTTTCAAGTGACTAAAGTGTGACCCTATATATATCTAGTACACTTAGTATTTAACATATACGTTGGTCAGACGTATACCCAAATCACTAAGTATTCGATAGGCCAACTTTAACGTCAAGTAAGTACTCAAAACATCATTTCTATATTTAAACAAAATATATACCAAATTTTCAATCATATATTATAAATAATATATTTCAAATCATTAAAATTTTAAGAAGGGAAAATTTATATCTCTCCTTCACTCGTTTATTTATTAAAATTCAACCTCAATCCTTTATAAATATATTAACAACATTATTACTAAACCAAATATATAACAAAATTATTATGTATTATACCTAATTAATATTTTCGAACCCATGTTATCTATATTCAAACTTATAAAACTTGTTTAATTCCATAATTTTAACATATATATACATCACAAATCAAAATCTTCATAAAGCTATTCAAATTTATAAATTCCAATATATGCATACATTTATAAACTATACCATTATAGATTTTAACCAAGATAAAATCATTTTCTTACAAAAACTACAACTTTAAATCTTATTCAAAATATATAGTTTATAAAATATAAAACATTAAAGTATAAACATTAATTGTTTTTAAAATATTGGTATTGCAAAAACACAATGTTATTTACAAATATATATCTTCCCCAAATATATATATATATATATATATATATATATGTATATGTATCAATATTGCATCAAGAAAATACCAATGTTAAACCAATATTCAACAAGATTAAACTCGCTAGAAGACTTATTATAACGGCAAAGCCTTTTAACTTCCATAAATAGTAAACGCCTTCCTTCACAGAAGCTCATCTCGATTATTATTAATTGAATTCCATTCAATTCCAATTTAATTAAATAAACCGGAAAACTTCTCTAAATCTTATTTAAAAGATTTATTCCTTTCACTTATGGGTTCAAGAACAGTATTATTTAAGATACCATTCACAACGAACTCAAAATCCAATTTGATATTAAATATAAGATCTTAAATGGAAATCATGTTGACTTACATTTAATACCAAATTCTAAAACTAACGGATATCATTTTGGAATAACGATATCAATATGTTTCAAATTCCCATAACAATATCCGTATAATTACGGAATCCAATACCGAAATATCTGAAGATAATTTCCATTCAAATCCACCCCGTTTTATTATTTCAAAACCATTTACAAATCCAATTTATTAATTTAAAAATCATTAGATTTATAATTTAGTTGATTTAGATAAAAAATATCTTTTATCGTTTCAAACTTGGAATTTTTCATCCAAAATCTTTCCAAATCATTAATTATGATTTTACACAACTTTTCCAAATTTTTAATAATTTTATTAAGGCCCTTACAGTATGTTTCCAATATCGGCCACCGAACTACATCCATAGCGACGTTTTCTGAAATTGATTTGGACATATTTTAAAATCTCACCATTCAAATTTAAATCTCATGTATTCATTTGAAAGATCTTTACGATACGAACCCAACGGTTCCGGTTTTAGGAGAATCTGATGGTTGGATCTCCCGTTACGTCAATTCGAACTTGAAGGTTGAAATTCGCGATTGGTTGCTGCGCGGCGCGTTCAGTTCAGGCCATTTAAATATGTATAATATATTTCATCGATTTCCATTTAAAACATATTTTATAAAATGTTTATTCATTTGTTTTCAAAACGATTTCACTTCCATTCCAATTTTAAATCAAAATTGAATATTCCATATCATTATAATATTAAAATGATAATATTTTCAAAATATCAGATTTTGAAATCAAATCTTTTCGATATTCATTATAAAATGAATAAAATCAACAGAAAATTCCGTTCGAGTTATAACGGTGTATATTTACTTAACTCGGCTTCATATTCATTTCAATTATGAATATTTCAATATTTCCGTATCGATACAAAATTACACATCAAAATCATATTTTGAATCTTCACGGAATATTATTTTCAAAATATTTGTTATTTCTGAATTGGGATCAGACTTAGTCAATTGCCATATAAATTTATTTATATGGATTCCATACATCGCTTGTATTCAAAAATAGTGATAAACAACTATTAAACATTCAATTCACATCCAGAGTGCAATTTACAACTGTACAAGCATTAAAAAAAATAACGCTTATAACAGTCTGTCAATCAATGCCAATTAATCCAAGGGAGATGTGAATTAATTACCATCCCCAGACTCGTGTGGGGTTTTCAACCATCAACAAATATTATTATTTGCATACTTGGGCAGTGTGTAAAATTATCGTCCCAATACTCGTGTGGGGTTTACGCCATAGTCCATGTGAACTTATCTACATATTTGGGAGACGGGTGGGTAAATTGTCATCGCAGAATAATTTATAATATAAACGTCTTATTTATAAACATTTATAATCACAGTTTTATAATGATAATATTAAAACTGTAAACAACCATCAATCAACAAACAAATATTTCAATCACATGCAATCAATATATATATTCAGTTATAAAAATAAATAACTGTACAAAAGAATTTAGTGATAGAGTTCTCACTTTAATTTCCACTTTGTCAGTCTTGAATTGAGGATTTATTTTTAAACTAAATTAAACAAACGTTTAATTTAGCTCAAAATTCAACTTGCTCCATTTTTGTTCTGGTCAGTTTCATGTTGTAGTGCTCGAATCCACGATCGCAACGCAACTGAAATCGTCGAATTCTGACGTCATATAAACAAGTTACAATAATTTAAACATTTAATACTTTAATTACATAATTAATTACTCTAAAATAATTAATCCTTCATCTAATTACTTTCTTCCTTCAGTCGTTCGTTCCTGGAACCCGTAACCCATCGTTTCCCCCAGACCCTTGCCTGCGTGCGTCGATCGTAGCCATCGAAGGCCAATCAGTTGTCACACCGAGAAGCGCTCCAGCATCACCATCTTGTGCCACCAGCGGCGTCGAACTCGCGGGTCCCAGTGGCCCTGAAAATAGCTTTGAACGGTGCGACTTTGAGAGTGGAAATCGAACAAAGTAGTTCTCTAAACCGATCTTATCCATATGAGATTATAGATCATGGAAAATTCTACGATTTTCGTGAAGAATCCGTGGTTTAATTCTAAAGGAGTTGGAAGAATTTGAGGGACGAAATTAGAGCAAACGTGGCCACGAAACTTACAGGTGGCAGCTCGCTGTAAACAATGGTCTAGGGTTTTGGAGATTATTGAATATATATATATATATATATATATATATATATATTAAATATTATTTAATTCACTTTAAAACTCAAAATCGTCACGAACTCCAAATCGAACCCAACGACTTTTGTTTCTAATCAAATACCCCCATTCCGGACACAATGGGATATGTTTCGTAAGCTGATTCGGCTGTTTTGATCAGTTTTTATCAAAATTAAAATGTAAATTAATATAATGTTCAATATTAAATTTCAACGTACATTTTAATTTACCATGGCTATATACTGACTCCAAAAATTTGCAAATTGAAATCATGCTATGTTTTGACGATACGGTCCTAATAAAATTAATTTAGCCAAATTTAGAGACCGTTTGAAAAATGGCATTTTTATTAGCTTATTAAATTCAATTGAAATTACAGAACACGTTTAAATTTACTACGCTTACATACTAATTCCAAATGACTTGAAATTTAAACCTGACAAATTTGACGTTTCGGATCCAACAAAATTAGTTTCGTCGAAAACGGAGGTTGTTTGCAAAATGGCTACTTTTAAGGGCTTATTTGTTATTAGAGTATATATAAATTTCATAGCAACTATTTTAAATTTAAATTTAGACATAACTTACAAGCTATAAAACAAAAACTAAAATTTCACATTCCTTAGAAAGATATAATTAAACGGATTCTAACGTTTCTTGTTTCATCAAAAACTGATTTATATTGAATTTTGTACATTCAATTGAAATTTAAAATCGAATTTTCAAACTACCGCGCCATTTCAAACTCATTTTATAATTAAAATAAATTTATACGTTCTAACTTCACTTAAAATAAATTTTTTGTCATTAATTCTCAAAATAAATTAATTAAAATATTTAATTTTCATTAAAATAAATTTTAAATTGGTTCTGAAAATACGGGTTGTTACAACTATACTCTCCTTCCACTTCTTACCATGTTATGAAAAAAGATAAGTTATAGAATTCGAGTTAAAAACTAAACGAACGAAAGAACCTTACCAAGGAGGATCTACGAAGGAAGACGGATTCAAATGGAAAGGAAATTTCAAAAGATATTGAAATATTAAACAAAATTTTATATCCAAATATATTTGTTTAAAAACATTTTGAACCATTTTAAAACTATTTATACTTTCGAAATATAGTCTCTCTCAAGAAGGATTCTTCGACTGATCCCACTCGTTCACAAATCATTTGCATTAGAAGCGTTGTATGAACATATAACACTCGCATTCCATACTCCGTGGATGAACACTTATGGCGCCGTAAATGGCATTTGATAGTTGAGTATTTATTTATTTATGACTACGGTGTGTACATTGTATGCGAGTAATGATTCATTAAATAATTATTGTTGGTTGAAAACCTCACACGAGTCTTAGGATGATATTTGACTCACACATCTCCCTTGTGTGAAATTGCGGTTAATCGGTTGATTGACGGATTTATGTAAGCGTCAATTATTTGATTGAAGCTTGTATGAAAATAAAATGCACATTGGATGTCATTTTGGATGTTGATGTTGTTTACAACTATCATTGGATGTAAATGATGAATGTAACCCATATAAATTTATTTATATGGATAATGGTTGAGATTTTATTCCAATCCGGAATAAACATGAATATTTTTATAATATAATATTCAGTGAAAATTTGGAAGTTGATCTTGATGTCCGATTTTGGATGGACACAAAAATATAAAAATGTGAAGCCGAGTTAAGTACATAAACGCTATTTTCACTTGAATGGATTTCTATATTGATTTTACTTGTTTTTAAAATGAATATCGAGTAGATTGGATTTCAAAATATAACATTTTGAAAATATTATCATTTTGATATCATAATAAAATGTAATTCAAGTTTAATTTAAATTGGTAATGGAAGTTGGAATCATTTTTAAAGGAAAGTGTAAACATTTTATAAAATATGTTTTTGAATGGAAACCGACGAAATATATTATGTATATTTAAATGGCTTGGATAGAACGTGTCACGCAACGACCGTTCGCGAATTTCGACCATTAACTTGAAATGGAGGTAACGGAAGATCCGACCGTCGGATTCTCCTAAAACTGAAACCATTGGGTTCGTATCGAAAAGATCTTTCTAATGAGTATATAAGGTTTAATTTTGAATGGTTAGATTTTAAAATATGTCCAAACCAGTTTTGGAAAAGGTCGATATGGATGCAGTTCGGTGACCGATATTGGAAACCGATTATAAGGTCCTTATTAAAAGTATTAAACCTATGAGCAACTTATGTAAAATCATAATAAATGATTTGGAAAAAAAATTGGATGAAATATTCCACATTTGAAAAGATAAAAGGTAGTTTTATCCGAATGAACTAGTTGATAACTAGAACAACAATCCAATGATTTCTAGAAATAACAAATTGGATAAGCCAACGGCTTTGCCATAACCAGAAGTTTCCAACATATAAATTGGAATGGATTTGAATGGAAATTATCATCGGATATTTCGATATTAGATTCCATGATTATACGGGAATTGTTGTGGGAATTTGGAAGATATTGATATCGTTATTCCAAAACGATATCTGCTAGTTTTAGAATTTGGTATTGATTGAGATTTATAGAAATTTTCCAGTTTGTTTAATTAAATTGGGATTGAATGGAATTCAATTCATAATAATCTAAATGAGCTTTTGTGAAGGAAGACGTTTACTATTTATGGGATCTAAAAAGGCTTCTCCGTTATTCCACTTGTTGTATTAATCTGATACAAAAATTTATATTGATTATAAATGGCTCATATTTCTGTGAAAATTCCATATAAAATGGAAGATGATTTTGGGTTTATCATGAAAGGTGTTTTATATGACATTTGTTCTTTAACTCAATTAGAGACAAGATTAATTTCCAAAGGTTGAATAATCATTAAGTAATGATTTTTGAGATTAAAACTGAATTAGAATTTTAATGAATGTTAAATAGATTAAAATGAGAATGAGATGATTAGATTTCTCAAATTCAAGAAATGTTCAAGAATGGAGTACCATCAGTTTTACTCTAAGCGAAAGTTTAATCTTTAATTAGATTTGAACGTTAAGTGGTAATTAAATTTACCAATAACATAATGGGTGTTAAATATGGAGTACTGCTAGTCTTGCTCCATGGGATGGATAGGTTGGGATTGGGATAAATAAAATGAATGATTACTTCGGTAAGGCTCGATAATCCCAACTAGTTATATAAAACTTAATGCGGTTTAAGTTGTGAAAAGATACAATAAAATCTTTTGCAATGCTTTTCAAAGAAAGATTTAAACAAGAGGTTTAAATGAATTAAAATCTTTGATAAAATTAATGGGAATCTTCTTCCAGAGATATGAATATTTTAATAAAAGAATATTCTTGATTGGAATGAGATGTGTGCTATCTTTATGTATTTATCACATGATTATAAGATGCGCGAGTTATTCGAAAAGACCAAGTTTAACCCATTTTGAATAACCGTTGCGAAGATTAAAAGTCGAAGATATTGAAGACGGTGCAAGACAGATAATCTTCACATCAAATGATTACTACTGATGCCCCGGATGGAGTTGTAGCCTTGAAGGGGTTATAATGGTAGTTGTTCGGGCATACTTATTGATTGTTTGGATATGCGAGGGCCTCTCTCCTGTATTGGACATTGGGACGAGGAATAGAGTGTCTCTGGTTTCATTCAGACCCAGAACAAACTTGTGAATGGATTATTTGTTTGACATTGTACTTCGTGTTGTATTCGTTGATCTCTGCTAAATATATATTTGTTTGGTCGCGGAGAATTTATTCTCTTGCTTACACCCTTCTCTGAGACGTACGAGCTTAGAGGTTATATATTGGTGGAAATCAATGGTATGGATTGTCAATGTGGCATGCTGAGATGCAATGATCAAGGATTATGTTGAAAAGCAGGGGCTTGTAGATGATGATCAAAGCATGGCTTTAAATAGCGTAGCTTTGGTTATAGCGTTGATTCGCGAGCCTCACACCCGGTATGAGTCAAAAACGGGATAGTGACCGCAGGGAGTGCATGCGTTTATTTCTAGCTAAAATTGGTGTCATGGTATGGAGCCCAGACATTTTTACTTATATGGATGATGGATTGCGGGGCGTCTTGGATATATTGGTCGATAATGGCCATTTTAGAGGCCCGATAGGACATCCTCAAAAGTAAGAGAGGACCAGCCCTGAAGATCCAAGGGCTCGCTAGCGTCCGTGTAACAACCCGGAAATTCAGAACCAAATTTAAAAATTTTATTTTAACAATTTTAATGGATTTTAATATTTAAAATAATTTATTTTAACTAATAACGACAAAAATTCACTTAAATCGAAGTTATAACGAATATATTTATTTTAATTATAAAAGGAGTTAGAAATAGTACGGTAGTTTGAAATTTTGAATTTGAACTTTGACTGAATTTGCAGGATTTAAAATAAATCGGATTTCAGTAAAACCAAAAATATTTAAATCTGTTTAATTATATCTTTCTAACGGATCTGAAAAATTGAAATTTCATAGCGGAAATAAAAAGTTATGTCCAGTTTAAAATTAGAAATAGTCGTTATGGAATTTAATGTAATATATAGCCCTTAAAAATATCCACTTTACAAATGACCTCCGTTTTCGACGAGACCACTTTTGTGGATCCGGAATGTCAAATTATTCCTAGATTCCAATTTTTATAATTTTTTAAATTAATATGTGAGCGCAGTAAATTAAAACGTGTTTTGTCAATTTTGGTCAAATTGGATCGACCAGAAAATGACCATTTTTCAAATGGTCTTCAAATTCGACGAAATTAATTTTGTTAGGACTGGATCGTCAAAACAAAGCTAGATATAATTTTTCTATAATCTTTAGAGTCAGTATGTGGCCCCAGTAATTTAAAAAGTACGTTTAAATTAAATATGTATTGATTTAAATTTAAATTTTGATAAAAACTAATCAAAACAGTCGAATGGGCTTATGAAACATATCCCATTGTGTTTGGAATGAGGGTAATTAGCTAGGAGCGATAGTCATTGGGTTTAAATCGGGGTTTGGATGTTAAATTCACTTTTTTTGAATTAAAATTTAATTAAAAGTAAAATCAATATTTTATTATAAATATCTCTCTCCTACGAAACCCTAAATTAACAGGAGCCGTCGCCTTTCATACCTTCAATGGCCGAAATCGTCTGATTTTGATTCACTAATAATTCCCAATCCAAGAAGGATTAACACCTACTCATTAAACAAAAATTGTAGAGATTTCTACGCTCTTGAATTTCGTATGAGTGTGATCATTTTTCATTAAGTAAATCGCTCAATGTCAGGCTCTAAACATTAGGCGTTCGATCGAATTTTGGGGTCACCATGGGGGGTCGCGAGGCACTGCGTTGGAGGCGCAGGAGGGTGGAAGGTCGGCGGTCGGCGTAGCGCTCCCCGATGAGGGTCCGGTCCCCTATTTGGTGGCGCACAGGGGTTTGTTCTGATCGATGTTGGGTTCCTGAAACCTGTAAAAGGACACGGGGTAGAAGACAACGGGGGCCAGATTTTGGATTAAAGAAGAAAGGTTCATTACACTAAACCTTAATTATTTAATTAAGTAAGTAATTACATTATGTAGAGTTTAAAAAAATAACAGTATTGTTTTGAGAAAAAAATAGTGTTGTTTTGAGAAAAAAAATAGTATTGTTTTGAGAAAATAAAATAGCGAATGTTTTAAAATAAAATTAGCAAATGTTTATAAAATAAAAAGAACATTGTTTATAAAATAAAAAAACATTGTTTATAAAATAAAAAGAACATTGTTTATAGAATAAAAAGAGCATTGTTTATAAAATTGTCATTATTTAAAAAATAAAAATTGACATCGATTATAAATTAGCATTACTTTTAAATTATAAAATAATATTGTTGTTAATCATAAAATTTGCATTGTGTTTAATCATAAAATTAGCATTATTTTTAAAATAGGATTTTTTACATAAAATAACATTGTGATAAAAATGAGATTTTTATTACAAGGTAGTTTTAAATTAAAAATATGATTATATATAACGTTATAAAAATATGATTTTAATATATATAGCGTTATAAAAATATGATTTTAATGTATATACCACGTGAAATAGACTGCGATGGAACTGAATGAAAGTAAAACGGAATCTGAATCGTCCGCTAAAGAATGACGGAGTGGAAACCAAAGGTAAGAACCCCTCACGAAAAATTTTGCATAGTTATTTATTTATTTTCATAACTGAAAAATATATAGAACTAGCCAATGTAGATATTTAGCAGTTTAATCATTATGAATTGTATATGGTGCATGTTAGATCACTTTCTTCGTCCACAATCCATGGACGATTTAAATTGACTGTATTGTGTGATTGTTGTGATGTTGTGATGATTAACATACTAAAAATAATGTTAATATTAATGTAGTGGTTGAAATTAAATTATAAATATTCATTTATAATTAAAATAGTGAAATTTTGTTAAATAGAAAATAATTCAAACCGAATTAGAATTGGTTAAATTTATTAACCAATGATTTATTTAAACAGACTGTTGTTTGAAAACCCCACACGGGTATTGGGATGATATTTGACATACACCAGTCCCAATATTTAGTGGTTTGTCAATCGATGGATTGATAGTATGTGATGAGCGTTGTTTATTTTAATACTCGCACAGTTGTAAATTTCACTCTGGATGTGAATGGACTGTTTAATAATTATTTATCATTATTGTTGAATACAGGCGATGAATGAAATCCATATATTCAGAAATAAAATATCATTTTAGAATAAAAGATCACTTTAGAATAAAAGAACATTTTTAAAATAAAAGAACATTTTTAATGTAAAAGGGACAATTTAAAATAAAAGAATATTTTAATGTAAAGGGATATTTTAATGAAAGGAATATTTTTAATGTAAAAGGACAATTTAATGTAAAAGGACAATTTAATGTAAAAGAATATTTTAATGTAAAGGGACATTTTAATGTAAAAGAATATTTTTAATGCAAAAGGACAATTTAATGTAAAAGAATATTTTAATGTAAAAGGGACATTTTAGTGTAAAAGAATATTTTAAGAAAATAATATTTTAATGAAAAGAATATTTTGATGAAAAGAATATTTTGATGAAAAGAACATTTTATTGAAAAGAACATTTTAGTGCAAAGAATAATTTAAAATAAAGAATCTTTTAAAATGAAGAATATTTTAAAATAAAATGTTTTAACAATAAAAATCACATTTTTATTGTATGTATAAAGAATAAAAGAAGCATATGTTAAGATACATTTTTGTTAGATAAAAATATTATTTTTAACATGTTAATGAAGTGAATAAAATATTCATGTATTGAATAGAATTTTTGAACAATAAAAATTACATTTTTTATTATATATATATGAATCTATAAAAAATGTACATGTAATGAAAAATATATTTGTTCATTAAAATATTCTTTTTAATGTAAATATGAAGCATATAAAATGCAAATATAATGAAATATATTTTTGTTCATTAAAAATATTTTTTTTACATGTAACAAAATAAATGGCTTTGGAATCACCTAACGAATTATATATATATATATATATATATATATATATATATATATAAATTAAAATAATGTTCAATGAAGAATAAGATTATGATTTTGATGTTCAATTTTGAATGAACGCAAAAATATAAAAATATGAAGCCGAGTTAAGTAGCCAACGCCATTTTCAACCCGAACGGGTTTGTCGATCGATTTTATTCATTTTATAATGAATGTTGAAAAGAAGTGATTTTAAAATAGAATATTTTGAAAATATTATCATTTTAATATGATAAAGATATAGAATATTCAATTTTTATTTAAAATTGAAAATGAAGTTGGAATCGTTTTGAAATGAAATTATAAATATTTTATAAGTACGATTTAAATGGAAATCGACGATATATGTATAATATATATATATATATATATTTATATATATTTAAATGGCCTGAATAGAACGCGCCGCGCACCGACCGTTCGCGAATTTCGACCATTAACTTCAAATCGGCATAATATAAGATCCGACTATCGGATTCTCCTAAAACAGGAACCCTTGGTTTGTATCTAAAAGAGCTTTCCAATGAATATAAGAAGTTTGAAATCTAACGGTTGGATTTGGAATTATGTCCAAATCAAATTTGAAAAAGGTTGCTATGGATGTAGTTCGGTGACCGTTATTGGAAACCTACTGTACGCGCCTTAATAAAATTATTAAAAATATGGAAAATTATGTAAAATCATAATTTATAATCTGGAAAGATTTTGAAAGAAAAATTCCATATTTAATAAGATAAAAATATATTTTTACTAAAATGAACTAGTTATTAACTAGAATAAATCTTTAATTAAGATTTAATGAAGTTTTCCAATTAATTAATATTTATTTGGAATAAATAAAATAAACTGGATTTTGGGTTTGTCGTGAATGTTGTCTTAAATAACACTGTTCTTAAACTCCATGTGAAAAGAATAAATCTTTTAATTAAGATTTAGAAAAGTTTACTAATTTATGTTTAATTAGAATTGAAATGAAAGTTGATTGTGGTTTATCGTGAACTATGTTTTAAACGACATCTGTTCTTTAATCCCAACTAGCAATGAAAATATAATTTGGAATTTATAAATCTTTCATTAAATATTTACATGGAATTTTTAAATCTTTTATTAAGATTTAAATGAGAATTTTTCCAAAGTAAAGTTTTCCAATTTAATAGAATAAATTGGAATTGAAGGAAATTCGATTTAATAATAATTGAGATAAGCTTCTGTAAAAGAAGACCGTCACTATATATGGAATTTAAAAGGCTTTGCCATTATTCCATTTATATTATTAGTCTGATACGGAAATTTATATCGATTATATATTGATATGTTTTCCGTGAAGATTCCAAAGTTAATGGAAGATGATTTGGGTTTATCGTGAACTGTGTTTTAAATGACATTAGCTCTTTAACCCAATTAAAGATAAAGATTAATTTCCTAAATTTGAATAATCATAAAGTAATGAGTTTTGATATTAAAACCAAATTAGAGTTTTAATAAATATCTAATTAGATTAAAATGGGAATGAGATAACTTAATTTATCGAATTATTGAAATGATCGAAAATGGAGTACCACCAGTTTTACTCTAGGCGATAGTTAAACTCTTTAATTAGTTTTAAACGTGAAATGGTAATTACTTTTACCAATAACACTATGGGTATTAGATATGGAGTGCTACTGGATTTGCTCCATGGGATGAATAGTTTGGGATTGGGGTGATAAATATAAATAAATGATTACTTCGGTAAGATTCGATAATCCCGACTAGTTAATGAAAATCTTTTGAAATGATATTCAAAAGAAGATTAAACAATAAATTTAAAAGAATTTATCTTTGATAAAATTAATGGGAACTTTTCCCTAATAATGTGAATATTTTATTAAAAGAATATTCTGAATTGGAATAAGGCATATGATGTGTTTTTATAGCACTTGATTATAAAATACGCAAATTATTCGGAAAGACCGGGAGTAACCCATTATGAATAATTACTACGACGATCAAGAGTCGAAGATGAAGACGATGGTTGAAGACCGGAGATCTTCACATCCTTTGGATGATTACCGATGTCTTGATTGGGCCGTACACCCAAGACAAGGTAATAAGTGGCGATCGTCCAGATGTACTTGGAGATCGATGGATATGCGAGGGCCTCTCTCCTGTATTGGACATATGGGACGAGGAATAAGGTGCCTCCGGTTTCGTTCAGACCCAGAACAGACTTGTAAATGGATGGCATGTCTGACGTTGTATTCCTTTATGCTGTATTCGTTGATCTCTACTAAATATATATCTTTTTGGTGGCGGAGAATATATTCTCTTGCTTAACAACCTTCTCTGAGATGTACGAGCTTATAGGTTGTATATTGGCAGAAATCAATGGTATGGTATGGACTGACAATGTGGCATGCTAAGATACAAATGATCAAGACTTTTGTTTAAAAGCAGAGCCTTGTGGTTGATGATCAAAGCACAACTTATTTAGGCATAGCTTTGTGCATAGCGATACTTCGCGGGCCTCACACCCCGGTATGAACCAGAAATGGGAGAAGGATCCAGGGAGAACATATGTTTCTTTCTAACTAGAAGTGGTGCCGTGGTATGGAACCCAGAAATTTTACTTATGTGGATGATAGAATGAGGCGCCTCGGATTTGAGTCCCTAGTGGCTCTTTATTTACGCCGCATAGGGCAGGGAAACGTATTTTCAGGAATTATGTATAATCTACTAGCGTAAGTTGTGGTACGACCATGTGGCTCCTAGGTGCAGTTGCAGCTGAGTCCTGAGGCACGGGCCAGAGTGCCTCAAATTCGGTAAGGACGATCCCTTGCCTTGGTTCATAGATGAAAATCCAACTTCCAACACGACATCATGCGGTTTTGATTGTAGAACTAGGATGACGACATGATATATGATACCCATGCTGTCTATGATTGATACGTTTATATTTGAGGTTGTTTTTGACACTATACACTTATTGTAATAATAATAAAAGATGAAATTTCGCATATCAAGCATGTTTGGCTATTATAAGGGAAAACTCTATCCTCTGGCCTGCGTTACATTGTGTGATGGGACCTGAGTCTTATAATAGCTTCATTTTTTCAAAAAGCATTGCAATATTTTATTTTACACTAAGATTCATATGGAGTAAACCCGTTCCGTGTTATACGGCGTAGTCCGTGATTTACCCAACTTTAAAATCAAGCTAATAACTGTTTTAGTTCTCACACTAGTCCCATGAATGACCTGGATTTTATTGTTTTAACCTAAACTCTGGGTGCCCATATTTTTCCATATGGGCAGCTAGTAGTTTTGGTTTTGCAGATATTGTATTCACAGGATCCTGGTTTACAGCTGAAGCGATATTCGGAAAGCTCTGTATCCGTGTATTTCTTTCAATTGTATTTTGTATTATTTTTCCGCTGCTATCTAAATGTAATTCAAATCTCTGATATTGTATTTCCAATGTGTAATAATTATTCGTACTCTGATATATTCTTGTACTCTGATGTAATTGGTGTAACAAGCAATGAAATGTTCTTCTGCTTGTGTTCTGATTTGTTGTGTTCTCAATTCAATC
Source organism: Allium sativum (assembly GCA_030737875.1). Classification (NCBI taxonomy): domain Eukaryota; kingdom Viridiplantae; phylum Streptophyta; class Magnoliopsida; order Asparagales; family Amaryllidaceae; genus Allium; species Allium sativum. Next base: position 69,315,265 of record CM060922.1, read on the forward strand.
CGTACTTTCCTTTAAGTGGAAGTTTGGGTCGTTTCAGTTGGTATCAGAGCTTTGATTTACAGAGCTCGAGAACAAGGCATATTAGAACAAAACAAAAGAATTCATCAAAAATTGGATTAGTGATATCCAATGAGAATGACTCGTTAGAGATGGGATCAGTAGTATCCTAGAACGGGTTTCAAAGAGTGTTATTTTTAAAATAAAAACAAATTTAGTTTTGAAAATTTTCTCTGAAAATACGTATTTGAGCATATTATTTTATTTTAACTTGGGCAATCGAGTATATAAAGATTTTGAATATACACGTAATTAACCTATATTCGAAGTTTTAATATACTGGATAGATATAGAATCACACCCTAGTCGCCCGGAGAGGATTCTGATGATTGAAATCTCATTTTCAGAATTTGTATTCGAGTATCGAAAGTGGTACATCTATATATTTCCATTGACTGGTGTGAGAACCAAAAATTAGATAGGATTTATTACTGTGGTTTGCACTAAAAGTATGATTTTTGGCTATACATAAATGTTATATATATTTGAAAAGTTAATCACCTAATTGATTGCTGGTTGTGATGTTTGATAATTAGTTTAACTAATTAAAATATATTGGAATGATAATTAATTTAACCAATACGAGAAAGAATGATAAATTTAGTTAAATCGAATTTAATATTGAACTGAATTGAAATTATTAGATTTGAAAGTTGAGTTGGTTAGTTAAAAAACTTCCAGCTCTGTTCCTTTTCGAGGACGAAAAGATTTTAAGTGGGGGAGATTGTGACAGCTCGGAAATTCAGAACCAATTTAAAATTTTTATTTTACAATTTTAATGGATTTTAATATTTTAAATAATTTATTTTAAATAATAATGACGAAAAATTCATTTAAATCGAAGTTAGAATGAATATATTTATTTTAATTATAAAAGGAGTTAGAAATAGCGCGGTAGTTTGAAAATTTGAATTTGAACTTTGACTGAATTTGCAGGATTCAAAATAAATTGGATTTCAGTAAAACCAAAAATATTTAAATATGTTTAATTATATCTTTCTAACGGATCTGAAAAATTGAAATTTCATAGCGGGAATAAAAAGTTATGTCCAGTTTAAAATTAGAAATAGTAGTTATGGAATTTAATATAATATATGGCCCATAAAAATAGCCATTTTACAAACGACCTCCGTTTTCTACGAGACCACTTTTGTTGGATCCGAAATATCAAATTATTGCTAGATTCCAATTTTCATAATTTTTGGAATTAATATGTGAGCGCAATAAATTAAAACGTGTTTTGTCAATTTCGGTCAAATTGGATCGACTAGAAAATCACCATTTTTCAAATGGTCTCCAAATTCGACGAAATTAATTTTATTAGGACCGTATTATCAACAAAGCTAGATATAATTTTTAGAGTTAGTATGTGGCCTCGGTAATTCAAAAAGTACATTTAAATTAAATATATATTGATTTATATTTTAATTTGAATAAAAATTAATCAAAACAGTCAAATGAGCTTACGAAACATATCCCATTGTGTCTGGAATGGAGGTAATTAGCTAGGGGCGGCAGTCATTGGGTTTAAATCAGGGTTCAGATGTTAAATTCATTTTTTTTGAATTAAAATTTAATTAAAAGTAAAATCAATATTTTATTATAAATATCTCTCTCCTACAAAACCCTAAACTAACAGGAGCCGCCGCCTTTCATACCTTCAATGGCCAAAATCGTCCGATTTTGATTCACTAATAATTCCCAATCCAAGAAGGATTAACACCTACTCATCAAACAAAAATTACAGAGATTTCTGCGCTCTTGAATTTCTTACGAGTGTGATCATTTTTCATTGAGTAAATCGCTCAATCTTAGGCTCTAAACGTTAGGTGTTCGATCGAGTTTTGGGGTTACCGTGGGGGGTCGCGAGGCACCGCTTTGGAGGCGCGGGAGGGTGGAAGGTCGGCGGTCGGCATGGTGCTCCCCGATGAGGGTCTGATCCCCTGTTTGGCGGCGCACAGGGGTTTGTTATGATCGATGTTGGGTTCCAAAAATTGGTTGAAGGACCCGGGGTAGAAGATAACGGGGGCCAGATTTTGGATTAAAGAAGAAAAGATAATTACACTAAACCTTAATTATCTAATTAAGTAAGTAATTACATTATTTAGAGTTTAAAAAAAAAATATTGTTTTGAGAAAATAAAATAGCAAATATTTTAAAATAAAATTAGCAAATGTTTATAAAATAAAAAGAACATTGTTTATAAAATAAAAGGAACATTGTTTATAAAATAAAAAGAACATTATTTATAAAATTGTCATTGTTTATAAAATAAAAATTGACTATAATTTAGCATTACTTTTAAATTATAAAATAACATTGTTGTTAATCATAAAATTTGCATTGTTTTTAATCATAAAATTAGCATTGTTTTTAAAATAGGATTTTTACATAAAATAACATTGTGATAAAAATGGGATTTTTATTACAAGGTAGTTTTAAATTAAAAATATGATTATATATATAACGTTATAAAAATATGATTTTAATATATATGGCGTTATAAAAATATGATTTTTAATGTATATACCGCGTGAAACAGACTGCGATGGAACTGAATGGAAGTTGAACGGAATCTGAATCGTCCGTTAAAGAATGACAGAGTGGAAACCAAAGGTGAGAACTCCTCACTAAAAATTCTTCACAGTTATTTATTTATTTTCATAACTGGAAAATATATAGAATTGCCAGTGAAGATATTTAGCAATTTAATCATTATGAATTGTATACGGTGCATGTTAGATCACTTTCTTCGTCCATAAACCATGGACGATTTAAATTGACTGTATTATGTGATTGTTGTGATGTTGTGATGATTAACATACTAAAAATAATGGTAATATTAATGTAGTGGTTGAAATTAAATTATAAATATTCGTTTATAATTTAAATAGTGAAATTTGGTTAAATAGAAAATAATTTAAACCAAATTAGAATTGGTTAAATTTATTAACCAATGATTTATTTAAACAGACTGTTGTTGTTTAAAAACCTCACATGGGTATTGGAATGATATTTGATATACACTAGTCCCAATATTTAGTTGTTTGTTAATCGATGGATTGATAGTATGTGATGAGCGCTATTTATTTTAATGCTTGCATAGTTGTAAATTTCACTCTAGATGTGAATGGACTGTTTAATGATTATTTATCATTATTGTTGAATACATGCGATGTATGAAATCCATATAATTGAAATTATATGGTAATTGATTGAGTCGCATTCCGATTCAGAAATAAAAGATCATTTTAGAATAAAAGATCACTTTAGAATAATATAACATTTTTAAAATAAAAGAACATTTTTAATGTAAAAGGGACAATTTAAAATAAAACAATATTTTAATGTAAAGGGATATTTTAATGTAAAAGAGCATTTTTAATGTAAAAGGACAATTTAATGTAAAACAATATTTTAATGTAAAGGGACATTTTAATGTAAAAGAACATTTTATGTAAAAGGACAATTTAATGTAAAGGGACATTTTAATGTAAATGAATATTTTAATGTAAAAGGATAATTTAATGTAAAAGAATATTTTAATGTAAAAGGGACATTTTAGTGTAAAAGAATATTTTAATGAAAAAAATATTTTGATGAAAAGAACACTTTATTGAAGAGAACATTTTAGTGTAAAGAATAAGTTAAAATAAAGAATCTTTTAAAATAAAGAATATTTTAAGATAAAATATTTTAACAATAAAAATCACATTTTTATTGTATGTATAAAGAATAAAAGAAGCATATGTTAAGTTACATTTTTGTTAGATAAAAATATTATTTTTAACATGTTAATGAAGTGAATAAAATATTCATGTATTGAATAGAATTTTTAAACAATAAAAATTACATTTTTTATTGTATATATACGAATCTATAAAAAATGTACATGTAATGAGAAATATATTTGTTTATTAAAATATTCTTTTTAATGTAAATATGAAGCGTATAAAATGCACGTATAATGAAATATATTTTTGTTCATTAAAAATATTTTTTTTACATGCAACGAAATAAATGGTTTTGGAATCACCGAACGAATTATATATATATATATATATATATATATATTAAAATAATGTTCAATGAAGAATAAGATTATGATTTTGATGTTCAATTTTGAATGAACGCAAAAATATAAAAATATGAAGTCGAGTTAAGTAGCCAACGCCATTTTCAACCCGAACGGGTTTGTCGATCAATTTTATTCATTTTATAATGAATGTTGAAAAGAAGTGATTTTAAAATAAAATATTTTGTAAATATTATCATTTTAATATGATAAAGATATAGAATATTAAATTTTTATTTAAAAATGAAAATGAAGTTGGAATAGTTTTGAAATGAAATTATAACTATTTTATAAATACGATTTAAATGGAAATCGATGATATATATATAATATATATTATATATATTTAAATGGCCTGAATAGAACGCGCCGCGCAGCGACCATTCGCGAATTTCAACCATTAACTTCAAATCGGCATAACAGGAGATCCGATTGTCGGATTCTCCTAAAACCGGAACCCTTAGTTTGTATCGAAAAGAGCTTTCCAATGAATATAAGAAGTTTGAAATCTAACAGTTGGATTTGGAATTATGTCCAAATCAAATTTGAAAAAGGTCGCTATGGATGCAGTTCGGTGACCGTTATTGGAAACCGACTGTACGGGCCTTAATAAAATTATTGAAAATATGGAAAAAATATGTAAAATCATAATTAATAATCTGAAAAGATTTTGGATGAAAAATTCCATATTTAAAAAGATAAAAATATATTTTTATCGAAATTAACTAGTTATTAACTAAAATAAATCTTTAAATGAAGTTTTTCAATTAATTAATATTTACTTGGAATAAAATAAAATAAATTGGATTTTCGGTTTGTCGTGAATGGTGTCTTAAATAACACTGTTCTTAAACCCCATGTGAAAAGAATAAATCTTTTAATTAAGATTTAGAAAAGTTTACTAATTAATTAATGTTTAATTAGAATTGAAATGAAAGTTGATTGTTGGTTTATCGTTAACTATGTTTTAAACGACATCTGTTCTTTAATCCCAATTAACAATGAAAATACAATTTGAAATTTATAAATCTTTTATTAAGATTTAAATGGAATTTATAAATCTTTCATTAAATATTTACATGGAATTTATAAATCTTTTATTAAGATTTAAATGAGAATTTTTCCAAAGTAAAGTTTTCCAATTTAATAGAATAAATTGGAATTGAAGGAAATTCGATATAATAATAATCGAGATAAGCTTCTGTAAAAGAAGACCGTTACTATATATGGAATTTCAAAGGCTTTTCCGTTATTCCATTTATATTATTAGTATGATACGGAAATTTATATCGATTATATATTGATCCGTTTTCCGTGAAGATTCCATAGTTAATGGAAGATGATTTGGGTTTATCGTGAACTGTGTTTTAAATGATATTAGTTCTTTAACCTAGTTAAAGATAAAGATTAATTTCCTAAATTTGAATAATCATAAAGTAATGATTTTTGATATTAAAACCAAGTTAGATTTTTAATAAATATCTAATTAGATTGAAATGGGAATGAGATAATTTAATTTATCAAATTCTTGAAATGATCGAGAATGGAGTACCACCAGTTTTACTCCAGGTGGTAGTTAAATTCTTTAATTAGATTTAAACGTGAAATGGTAATTAATTTTACCAATAACACTGTGGGTGTTAGATATGGAGTGCTACTAGATTTGCTCCATGGGATGAATAGGTTGGGATTGGGATGATAAATATAAATAAATGATTACTTCGGTAAGGTTCGATAATCCCGACTAGTTAATGAAAATCTTTCGGAATGATATTCAAAAGAAGATTAAAGAATAAATTTAAAAGAATTTATCTTTGATAAAATTAATGGGAACCTTTCCATAATAATGTGAATATTTTATTAAAATAATATTCTGAATTGGAATGAGGCGTATGATGTGTTTTTATAGCACTTGATTATAAAATACGCGAATTATTCGGAAAGACCGGGATTAACCCATTCTGAATAATTACTACGATGATCAAGAGTCGAATATGAAGACAGTGGTTGAAGACCAGAGATCTTCACATCCTTTGGATGATTACCGATGTCTTGATTGGGCCGTACACCCAAGACAAGGTAATAAGTGGCGATCGTCCAGACGTACATGGAGATCGACGGATATGTGAGGGCCTCTCTCCTGTATTGGACATATGGGACGAGGAATAAGGTGCCTCCTGTTTCGTTTAGATCCAGAGTGGACTTGTAAATGGATGGTATGTCTGACGTTGTATTCCTTTATGTTGTGTTTGTTGATCTCTGCTAAATGTATATTTGTTTGGTGGCGGAGAATTTATTCTCTTGCTTAACACCTTCTCTGAGACGTACGAGCTTAGAGGTTATATGTTGGCAGAAATCAATGGTATGGCATGGGCTGTGAAACACCACTCCTCCGTTAATGTCACTCACAAAGGGAATGCATTAGCTTCGGTGAAGCGTTATAGGTAAAAGATGCAGATAAATTACAAGATAGACAAATAAAGCAACGAAAAACAAAGTCATTTTATAAGAAACGTAGTTCAGTCAAGCTTTTACAACAATTGACTCAATCAAACTTAAAAGTACTACATAAAACTTCTGTCTTGATTCAAAAACTTCCAAGTATATAAGAAGCATATAAACATAGCAAAGTAGCATAAGTCCCTAAATAAAAGTGCAAGCACAGCCATAGCTAAAGATAAGAGGATCCAAGCAATACATCAAGGAATCTTCAAGCTTGAAAAGAGAAACGATCCAAACTACGCTAGCTATTCCCTCCCTGACTACTAGAGGGGGAGGGGGGAACGGAAGAAAAGAAGATGAAAGAAAACGGGTCAGACATAAAGCCTGGTAAGTCCAGTGATTTTCAGTATGTAAACAGGTAAAAGTTACATGACATGAATAAACTGAATATAAGACAATACTGTGATAACAGGGAGAACAAGATAAGATTAGCATAAGATATGATAAGGCAAGATAAACTGAATGCGCTTCTACTCTTTCTCTGCTTCGCTACTACCCTGTTATTCTGATTTCTATATCTCTGCACAACCTAACTAGTGTCCCAACTAGTAATCTGTATAAAATGATAATGTGATCCCAATCCCTGGAGTTGTGGTAGACTTTAGGTGTACATCTGTTATGAGGATCCCACTTCTATCTGCCTAATTGCCATGGATATGTTAAATGTACCCCTACTACCCTATCGATCGGCTCCCTACTTGTATTCATTTATAACTTGTGTCATCCGACCCTGCTTGTATGTATTCATTACTTGTGTCATTCAGCCCCGCTTGTATGTAGATACCTGTGTTGGCCCCATCATGGGGTGTATCAATTCCCATGATGGCAACCCGACACGATTCAAGATGCATAGTGTATACTACTGATGCCCAGTGCCTGCTTTTCCACTCCGGAGCACGTGCACGCCCATACTCCGTCGGCACTACACTGCTGCACCACCCACCGCTATTTTGACCGCTTATAATTAGCCCAGTAATCGTGCCCCACTCTGCCTAGCTCAGGGTACCATGATACATCTATGTGGGTTACTGCTGAAATGGGTCCCCGTTACTAGGGTTTCCTAATCAACATGTTATAATGGTTAAGTGTTCTCAATTTAACTTAACCCCACCCATTTGCTTAATTAACATGTTGTACTGGATAAGTGTTGCCTATTCATGTGTTACTTAACCTTCTCGCTGATTCACGCATGTTTATTTAATGGTTAAGTTTGTGGGCCTATATATACTAATATTACCCACTTACCCAAGATTTACTTAGCCCATTCCCCTTATCAGTCCATATGTATTATTGGTTAAGCTTGCCTTAACCCTATCCACTTTGTTCATGTAAAATTGGTTAAGTTGTCTTCTTGTCCATGTTAACTTAACCCACCCACCTAACATATCATATTGGTTAAGTGTTTCTTATTAACTTAACCCTTCCCCTTCATCATGTTGTATTGGTTAAGTGTTTCCTATTTACATAACACTGTTCATTCATCATGTTATATTGGTTAAGTGTTTCCCCTTAACTTAACCCCACTCGTTCATCATGTTATATTGGTTAACTTAACCCTACTCATACATCATGTTGAATTTGGTTAAGTATTTCTTATTAACTTAACCCTGTTCATTAGCACTAATTCATTCATTAATGCCTTAACCTCTCACATTAGAACTGTTGTTTGCGGTTGCTGGATGTGCCGGGTGGTTCCGGGCAGACTTCTACCGCAAACTCATTCTAACATCGAGTTTTGGGCTTTACGCGCTAACCTCTCACATTAGATCTGTTGTTGCGGTTGCTGGATGTGCCGGGTGGTTCCGGGCAGACTTACACCGCAACTCAATCTAACCTCGGGTTAGACATGTTCATCTTTTATCCAATTTACCTATTTACCATACATGTCCAAGTCTAAATTTTATATTCTAATTATCCCAAATTTACAAAACTAGTCAAGCTATGCCCAACCAAGCCAATTGCAAGTTATGCCCCGCAAACTCAATTACAAGTTATTGCTCAAAATAGGTTACCCCCAATCTTCCCAAGTTTGCAACAATAGTCATGCCCCAAAATAACAATATACATTATGCTTGGCATCCCAACCAATAGTTATGCCCAATCTAGATTATATATTCCAATTTACAGTTTACGCCCAATATAGATTTAATATTTCAATTTACCCCAAATTCGCAACAACAACAATTATGTCCCAAATCACAAGTTACAGATTATGTTCCACTATTACCTAATAGATTATTCCCCAATATCAATTACAAGTTATACCCAACAATTTCACCAAATATGTTATGCCCAATTATTTCACCAAAATAGGTTATACCCAAATATTCCCCGTATTCCAATCGTTCGTGTTTCGCGATTTCAGCTTAGGTTCGAAGGTAACCCAGGTTCATAAAAGAAAAAGGAAATAGGGGAAGAGAGAGAAGGAACATAAAATAAGAATAGGCATAAAAATAGGCATGTAACAACAGACCTAATACAAGAAATTTAGATCCAACAAAGATAGATTCTTGAATAAGATGATACAATCATTATCACATGCATAAGAATAACATCATGAACCAAAAAGGATTATATATTCGATGTTCAACAAAGATAGGCATGATTGAATCGATATAATAACTTCTTAGGCATGTAAAATCATAGATTCAATAGAAAGATAGGGGTAAATCTGAAAAGATTGCCTCATCATCAAGCATAGACTTAGATTCATTTTATTACATGCCAAGATTACTATTAGGTGTTTAAATATGAAAATAACATGAACTTACAGAAAAAGAACTGATCTTGTTTTCTAGGATCTGATTTCGGAATTTGTTAAGCTTAATCTTTGATGTAGACTTTTGATTTGAAGTTCTTCTAATTGATTTCTAATTTTGATTCGATTTTCTAGTTTGGAGTAGATGAAGGAGGCTAGGCTAGCTTGTAGATGAACAACATGACAACACCATAGTTTTACGGTTATGAGGTTAGGGTTTAGGTTTAGCTACGTATATATAGATGTCTAAGATTAATTCAAGCCTTTAGATTAGTCTAGGAGGGATCAGAGCCATCCAAACCAAAGAGATGTGTCATCCAGCCAACCACAGCATGACACATAAGCCCTAATACCTCAGAAATTGGCTATCAGGCCAATCAAAGAAGGCCACATCAGCTCCAGGTTATAAAAATTCGTCACTGGATATGAATCAAAAAGTGGTCGGCTCCCTACAGGGGAGGTCGACACCTATGTCGACACCCCTATAGGGGGGTCGACACCTATGTCGACTCCCCATAAGGGGGAGGGTCGACACCTCTGAGCAGGAAATTTCCCGCTTAGCCCGCTCTGATCGATTTTCAAATTTTGAACAGTTTTGACCTTTAATTATTATTTTAATTTAATTTCTGTTTAAACTCGAAATCTACTGAACTCCATAACTTCTTCATACGGAGCCCGATTTACGCAAACTCGGACTCTATCTCAAGCAGAATTCCGAGACGAACGCAATGGCGCAACCCGTTTCACTTAATTCTTCTTCTAAAAATTAAGTGTTCTTAAATTTGTTAATTTTAATATTTAAAAATTACGGGGTGTTACATTCTCCCCTCCTTAAAGGATTTCGTCTCCGAAATCTCCAAGTCAAGGAGGATGTATATCCTACCTCCAACGTCCATCTACTCTACCATTCAATCACAGGCATCCATTGTCCTTAAAAAGATTTCTAACGCTTTCATGATCATATGCATAGTGTGTGTATATGTCCTTATCTAATGCAAAATCAGACGGTCTACTGATTCAGTTAGCCTCCTTAATGCGAATTATGTCAGTGCTATTAGTCCATCATGTATGCAACTATTTCTAATTGTACTTTGTAAATTTTACATGAGTGCACCATTCATACAAATGCAACGTCCACATGATAACACATCAAGTTTCAATCCATAAATAAATACATATGTGCATATGCAATATGAAAGTGACTGAGCCGATCTAGTAGCTAGAGTGTGTGTGTGTGTGTGTGTGTGTATGCATCCACGAGCAACCACTTGCAACCATCAATCATAACATGTTTCAAATACATGTTTATATTCATTGGTTTCTACCTAAGGATTAAGAATACGACTAAGGAGATATACTTAAAAGATAGATACAATCATGCATAAACTTATGGAAAAAGAGATCAATGATGTACCCTCAAAAAGAAAAGGGTAGGATGCGTGTATCTTGTCTTCAATCTCCCAAGTTGCGTCTCCTTCAGCGTCTCCCCATTGTACTTTAACTAGCTTGTCCTCATGATTTCGAAGCTTCTTGACCTCCATTTCCAAAACTCACTAGTAAAGATAGGATCTCGATCACTTACTATGCTAAAAGGTATCCCATGTAGTCGGATTATCTTTCCAAGATAAACAGATGTTAACCATGATACCAAGTGTATATACTAAGATGATTAGAGGTCTCTCCTCTACTTAGCTTATCCATCATGTCACAAATCAGAGGGTCTTCATGTTACGCCGCTCCTATCCGATCCAAAAGTGTAGGCCGCTTTTCTAGCAATGCTAACAAACCAGGTACAAACTTGACTGAGGGTCTAAAACTTAAGGTTGTTATGCACTTCAAAATTTACCTCTCTTAAGGTCAGTCTCTTTCTACTTAGGGCGCCTACCACAACATTACCCTTGCTAGGGGCATAAGCAATCTCAAAGTCGTATGAGACCAGAAATTCCATCTATCATTGTTGCCTCAATTTCAAATCTTTTTGCGAGAACAAATATTTTTAGGACTTATGATTCGTATATAGTTCAAACTTTCTCTCCTAAAGGATAATGATGCCATGACTTAAGAGCGAACACCATAACAACTAATTCTAAGTCGTGGGTAGGATAGTCTTTCTCGTGTACTTTTAGTTATCTTCTTCCATGACTAACTACCCTCTCTTCTAGCATTAAAAGAGCGCCTAACCCTGTCCCGCATGCATCCGTATAAACTGTAAACGTCTTGTTCCCTTCGGGCAATGTCAAGACTGGGGTTGTCGTCAAGGTTCTCTTTAGTTGTTGGGAAGCAACATCACAAATCAAATCCCAAGCAAAAGTTAGATTCTTCTTCGTCAATCTAGTAAGTGGGGCTAATACCTTCACAAAGCCCTTAATTAACTTCCTATACCAGCCTGCTAGTACAAGAAAACTTCTTACTCCTGTTGCATTCCTTGGGACCTTCTAATCTTGCACCGCAACTACTTTTGTGGGATCTACTGTTATCCCTTCCTTGGATATCACATGTCTTAGAAACATTACTTCTTCTCTCCAAAAATGATATTTGGAGAACCTAGCCTTAAGCTGATGCGCTTGGAGGGTATCCGAGATTTCCCTTAGATACAAAGCATGTTCTTCCCCACTTTTAGAGAAAACCAAAATATCATCTATGCACAAGCAAAGTGAACCATCCACCTTTGTAGCGAAAACAACTGGAACACCCCATTCAGAAATACTTCGCCTTATGACCCCTTTCTCAAGTAACTCTTTTACTTGTTTGCTAAGCCCTTCCTTTCCCTTAGAGTCATGTGTCGTACAGGTAATGCAACTGGCTTTGCATTGTCAACTAGATATATGCGGAAGTCTATTTCGCATTTTAGGGGATAAACCCCTAACCTAATCAAAAACATCTGCGTACTCATGGACTATCTTAACGGATCTCAAATCGTCGATAGATGCATCAAGTGATTCTAGGTAGCTAAGCCAAACTGATCCCTTAGGATTGCACGAAATCTCAAGGGTATTCCCGAGGCAAGTCAAAAGTTTAACTACCCTCTTTTCACAATTACTAGTTAACCAATCCATGCCTAGAATCAACCCATAGCCCATGAAACCAAAAACATAAGCATTACACTTAAACCCAATACTTAATATAACTATTCTCAAATCCTTACAAACCAAAGATAAATGAGCCGAAACACTGATTGGATTTGAGACAATAATGGGATCTTCTACTAAACAAGTACTAAGGTGCAGAGACTCGACTATGGAAGTAGATATAAACGAATGTAAAGTGCTAAAATCAAAAAGAGTACTGACATGATGATAAAAAAGAAAGACTAAACTTTTTTTTTTTCAACAGAAACTTTACTACCTCTCTCTCAGGTACGTTGGGGGTGAGAGCATGCACTTTCCCTACTGAAAATCTTGTCCTTTGTTCTTGCCCTTGTCCTTAATCATATGACCCGTCATTCCATAATAAAGACACTTCCTCTTGTCTTAGGTTTTACTATTCTTTCCTCCATTCTTGTCCTGTGATTCTTCCACTTACACCTCTTTCTTTTTACCTCCTTTGTGAACCAAGTCCATATCCATGAGTTTCTCATCCTTGGGTTGTGCTCCTTAGCCAAACTCCCTCATTCTCATCTTTACCATACTTGTGTAACATGTTGACAAGTCTCTAGAAAGTTGCCTCCATTGCACGTAAAACCCTACTAAGCTTGAAAGAAAATTAGCCATAGGTGAAACTACTGCAGCTATATATGGAAGTTGGGCACTTCTTCGCCTTTTGACAGGTGTCATAGTCTTATCAAGCCTACGGAACCATGCCGCGATGAGGTTACCTCCCGGAAAGCCAGGAGCCCCGGAGACTCAGGAAAGAAGGAAACAAGAATTCAAATAGAGGATCAAAAGTTAGTGCATATGGCTTTGGGGAATATGCCTTTAAAACAAAACTTTTCTTTTGAAAATGCTTCTTTTAAAACCATTTTGAAAATAATTTTTCAATTTTTTTATCTGATCCGGTAACCTTCAACTCTGATGCCAAGTGAAACACCACACCTCCGTTAATGTCACTCACAAAGGGAATGCATTAACTTTAGTGAAGCATTATATGTAAAAGTTGCAGATGAATTACAAGACAGACAAATAAAGCAGCGGGAAACAAAGTCATTTTATAAGCAACGTAGTTCAGTCAATCTTTTGCAACAATTGACTAAATCATACTTAAAAGTACTACATAAAACATCTGTCTTGATTCAAAAACTTCCAAGTATATAAGAAGCATATAAACATAGCAAAGTTGCATAAGTCCCCAAATAAAAGTGCAAACACAACCATAGCCAAAGATAAGAGGATCCAAGCAATACATCAAGGAATCTTCAAGCTTGGAAAGAGAAACGGTCCAAACTACGCTGAGCTATTCCTTCCCTGACTACCTGGGGGGAACGAAAGAAAAGAAGACGAAAGAAAACGGGTCAGACATAAAGCCTGGTAAGTCCAGTGATTTTCAGTATGTAAACAGGTAAAAGTAACATGACATGAATAAACTGAATATAAGACAATACTGTGATAACAGGGAGAACAAGATAAGATTAGCATAAGATATGATAAGGCAAGATAAACTGAGTGCGCTTCAACTCTTTCTCTGCTTCGCTACTACCCTGTTATTCTGATTTCTATATCTCTGCACCACCTAATTAGTGTCCCAACTAGTAATCTATATAAAATGATAATGTGATCCCAATCCCCGTAGTTGTGCTAGACTTCAGGTGTACATCTATTATAAGGATCCCACCTCTATCTGCCTAATTGCCATGGATATGTTAAATGTACCCCTACTACCCTATTGATCGGCTCCCTACTTGTATTCGTTTATTACTTGTGTTATCCGACCCCGCTTGTATGTATTCATTACTTGTGTCATTCGACCCCGCTTGTATGTAGATACCGTGTTGGCCCCATCATGGGGTGTATCAATTCTCATGATGGCACCCCGACACGATTCAAGATGCATAGTGTATACTACCGATGCCCAGTGCCTGCTTTTCCACTCCGGAGCACGTGCACGCCCATACTCCGTCGGAACTACACTGCTACACCACCTGCCGCTATTTTGACCGCTTATAATTAGCCCACTAATCGTGCCCCACCCTTCCTAGCTCAGGGTACCGTGATACATCTATGTGGGTTACTGCTGAAATGGGTCCCCGTTACTAGGGTTTCCTAATCAACATGTTATAATGGTTAAGTGTTCTCAATTTAACTTAACCCCACCCATTTTCTAAATTAACATGTTGTACTGGTTAAGTGTTGCCTATTCATGTGTTACTAAACCTTCTCGCTTATTCATGCATGTTTATTTAACGGTTAAGTTTGTGGGCCTATATATACTAATATTACCCACTTACCCAAGATTTACTTAACCCTTTCCCCTTATCAGTCCATATGTATTATTGGTTAAGCTTGCCTTAACCCTTTCCACTTTGTTTATTTAATACTGGTTAAGTTGTCTTCTTGTCCATGTTAACTTAACCCACCCACCTAACATGTCATATTAGTTGAGTGTTTCTTATTAACTTAACCCTTCCCCTTCATCATGTTGTATTGGTTAAGTGTTTCCTATTATCTTAACTCTGTTCATTTATCATGTTATATTGGTTAAGTGTTTCCCCTTAACTTAACCCTACTCGTTCATCATGTTATATTGGTTAACTTAACCCTACTCATTCATCATGTTGAATTTGGTTAAGTGTTTCCTATTAACTTAACCTTGTTCATTAGCATTAATTCATGCATTAATGCCTTAACCTCTCACATTAGAACTGTTGTTTGCAGTTGCTAGATGTGTCAGGCGGTTTCGGGCAGACTTCTACCGCAAACTCATTATAACCTTGGGTTTTGGGCTTTATGCGCTAACCTCTCACATTAGACCTATTGTTGCGGTTGTTGGATGTGCCGGGCGGTTTCGGGCAGACTTACACCGCAACTCAATCTAACCTCGGGTTAGGCATGTTCATCTTTTATCCAATTCACCTATTTACCATACATGTCCAAGTCTAGATTTTATATGCTAATTATCCCAAATTTACAAAACTAGTCATGTTCAAATTCTCAAGTTATGCCCAATCAAGCCAATTGCAAGTTATGCCCCGCAAATTCAATTACAAGTTATTACTTAAAATAGGTTACCCCCAATCTTCCCAAGTTTGCAATAATAGTCATGCCCCAAAATCACAATATACATTATGCTTGGCGTCCCAACCAATAGTTATGTCCAATCCAGATTTAATATTCCAATTTACAGTTTACGCCCAATCTAGATTTAATATTTCAATTTACCCCAAGTTAGCAACAATAACAATTATGTCCCAAATCACAAGTTACAAATTATGTTCCACTATTACATAATAGATTATTCCCCAATATCAATTACCAGTTATACCCAACAATTTCCCCAAATATGTTATTCCCAAAAAATAGGTTATACCCAAATATTCCCCATATTCCAATCGTTCGTATTTCGCGATTTCAACTTAGGTTCGAAGTTAATCCAGGTTCATAAAAGAAAAAGGAAATAGGAGAAGAGAGAGGGAAGGAATATAAAATAAGAATAGGCATAAAAATAGGCATGTAACAACAGACCTAATACAAGAAATTTAGATCCAATAAAGATAGATTCTTGAATAAGCTGATACAATCATTATCACATGCATAAGAATAACATCATGAACCAAAAAGGATTATTTATTCGATGTTCAACAAAGATAGGCATGATTGAATCGATATAATAACTTCTTAGGCATGTAAAATCAGAGATTCAATAGAAAGATAGGGTAAATCTGAAAAGAGTGCCTCATCATCAATTATAGACTTAGATTCATTTTGTTACATGCCAAGATTACTATTAGGTGTTTAAATATGAAAATAACATGAAATTACAGAAAAAGAACTGATCTTCTTTTCTGGGATCTGATTTCTGAATTTGTTAAGCTTAATCTTTGATGTAGACTTTTGATCTGAAGTTCTTCTAATTAATTTCTAGTCTGGATTCAATTTTCTAGTTTGAAGAAGATGAAGGAGGCTAGGCTAGCTTGCAGATGAACAACATGACGACACCATAGTTTTAGGGTTATGAGGTTAGGGTTTAGGTTTAACTATGTATATATAGATGTCTAAGATTAATTATAGCCTTTAGATTAGTCTAGGAGGGATCAGAGCCATCCAAACCAAAGAGATATGTCATCCAGCCAACCACAACATGACACATAAGCCCTAATACCTCAGAAATTGGTCATCGGGCCAATCAGAGAAGGCCACATCAGCTCCGGGTTATAAAAAATTGTCACTGGATTTGGATCAAAAAGGAGTCGACTCCCTACAGGGGAGGTCGACACCTATGTCGACTCCCTCTTGGGGGGGGGGGAGGGGTCGACACCTCTGAGTGGGAAATTTCTCGCTCAGCCCGCTCTAACCAAATTTCGAATTTTGAACAGTTTTGACCTTTAATTATTATTTTAATTTAATTTTTGTTTAAACTTGAAATCTTCTGAACTCCATAACTTCTTCATACGGAGCCCAATTTACGCAAACTCAGACTCTATCTCAAGCAGAATTCCGAGACGAATGCAATGGTGCAACCCATTTCACTTAATTCTTCTTCTAAAAATTAAGTGTTCTTAAATTTGTTAATTTTAATATTTAAAAATTACGGGGTGTTACAGGCTGACAATGTGGCATGCTAAGATGCAAATGATCAAGGCTTTTATTGAAAAGCAGAGCCTTGTGCTTGATGATCAAAGCACAGCTTATTTAGGCATATCTTTGTGTATAGCGATACTTCGCGAGCCTCACACCCCGGTATGAACCAGAAATGGGAGAAGGATCCAAGGAGAACATACATTTCTTTCTAGCTAGAAGTGGTTTCATGGTATGGAGCCCAGACATTTTACTTATGTGGATGATCGAATGAGGCACCTCGGATTTGAGTCCCTAGTGGCTCTTTATTTACGCCCCATAGGGTGGGGAAACGTATTGTTTAGGAATTATATATAATCCACTAACGTAAGTTATGGTACGACCCTGTGGCTCCTAGGTGCAGTTGCGACTGAGTCCTAAGGCACGGGCTTGAGTGTCTCGAATTGGTAAGGACGATCCATTGCCTTGGTTCATAGATGGAAATCCAACTTCCAATAAGACATCATGCAGTTTTGATTGTAGAACTAGTATGGCGATATGATATATGGTACCCATGCCGCCTATGATTGATACATTTATATTTGAAGTTGTTTTTGACACTATACACTTATAGTAATAATAATAAAAGATGAAATTTTGCATATCAAGCATGTTGGCTACTATAAGAGAAAACTCTATCATTTGGTTTGCGTTGCATTGTGTGATGGGACCTGAGTCTTATAATAGCTTCATTTTTTCAAAAAAGCATTGCGTTGTTTTATTTTAAACTATGATTCATGTGGAGTAAACCCGTTCTGTGTTATACGGCGTGGTCCCATGATTTACCCAACTTTAAAATCAAGCTAATAACTGTTTTAGTTCTCACACCAGTCTCATGACTGACCTGGAGTTTATTGTTTTAACCTAAACTTTGGGTGCCAATATTTTTCCACATGGGCAGCTAGTAGTTTAGGTTTTGCAGATATTATATTCACAGGATCTTGGTTTACAGATGAAGCGATATGCGGAAAGCTCTGTATCCGTGTATTTCTTTCAGTTGTATTTTGTATTATTTTTCCGCTGCTATTTACATGTAATTCAAATCTCTGATATTGTATTTCCAGTGTGTAATAATTATTCGTACTCTGATATATTCTTGTACTCTGGTGTAATTGTTGTAACAAGCAATGAAATGTTCTTCTATTTATGTTCTGATTTGTCATGTTCTCAATTCAATCCATACTTTACGGGGAAGTTTGGGTCATTTCAGTCCGAGTCCTGAGGCATGTGCTAGACTGTATCGAAACCGGTGAGGAAGTTCCCTTGCCTCGATTCATAGATGCAATCCAATTTCCAATACGCGACTTTTTCGGTTTTAGTTGTAAACCTATATGGTGACATAGTAGGATGGGGTACTACGCCGTCTATGATTGATACATTTATATTTGAAGTTGTTTTCGACACTATACACTTATAGTCATACCAAAATGATTTGTTTTAAAACGTACCAAACATGCTTGGCAATTATAAGGTAAAACTTTATCCTCTGGTTTGTGTTGCATTATGTGATGGGACCTGAGTCTTATAATAGCTTCATTTTCCAAAAAGCATTGCGTTGTTTTATGGTTTAAACTAGTGCTCATGTGGAGTAAACCCGTTCCGTGTCATACAACATGTTCCTATGATTTACCTTGTTTTCAAAGTAAAGTATTAATAAATGTTTATGTTCTCACACCAATCCCATTACTGACCTAGAGTTTATTGTTTTCGCCTAAACTCTGGGTGCCAATATTTTCCACACGGGCAGTCAGTAGTTTTGGGTTTTGCAGATTTCTATTTAACAAGATCCTGGTTCAAGCTGGAGCTATATTCAGAAAGCTTTATATTCGTGTATTTCTTTCAGTTGTGGTAGTTGCTGTATTTCCGCTTGCATTGTATTTATACATTTTTATTTCCGTTGCTATGTAAATTATTCTCTGATATTGTATTTCCGCTGTGTATATTATTTATTCATACTCTGATATATTCTTGTATTCTAATGTAGATTGTTATAATAGCAATGAAAAGTTTCATCGTTTTGCGTTATGATGCATCGTGTTCTCACACAATCCGCATTCTCGTTCGGTCTAGACCGAGCGAGGATTTCGGGTCGTGTCAATCAAGGTCGGAGAGGTAATTAAAATACTCCAATTTAAACAATTTCACTATTATCGAGAGATGGTATCAGTTTGTAATAATACAAGAAGTTGAAAGGAGATTCTATGAATATTTATAATAATATTTCCGAAGTAAAGGAAATTTTGAGAATATATATAACAATATTTTCAAAGTAAGGAAATACAAAATGGATTTTATTATGGGTTTGGGAGATTATAACAATATTTTTGAGGTAAAAGGAATTGAAGAAACGAGTTTTAAAAGATGTTTTGATGTTTACAAGAAGTGTTGATTTTGTTTCCAAGTAATGGAAAACAAAAGAGATTTATTTGAAAGAAGTTATGTAATCATTTTTTTAATCGATACAATGGTTTTAATTGAATGATTTTGAATAAAAAGGGACCAAAGCTGCCAAAGTTTTAATCTATACTGTTTGAGTTGATAGTTAAAACACCAACTATCGTTGAATATTGTTGGCCTTTTGACGAGTTTGTTCAAAGAGATCGGGATGGGAACTAGGCCTAAAATCACTTCGAACCAATTGTGCATTCGATTCTAATCTATAGGAATGTTATAAAGATGGAGCATTGAAGACTGTGAATCTTCTTGAGCGGAAGAACTAGTTGATAAATTTCTCTAGATTGCAAACCGAGATCTTTTGATTGTGATTATGTCATGATTGAAATCTCCGGATTACAAGGACTACTCGCTACTGATCCTTGGGGTGAGCCCTATATTGGATGCCGCAGGGGGGTGCCTTCAGTTCATCCTGTTCCTAGATGACTTATATGGATTAATGTCTAACATATTATTTCCTTAAGGGTCATGTACGTTGATTTTTTCAAATACACCAAGTTTGGTGGCGGAGAAGAAAACTTCTCTTGGCTTAACACCCATAGTGTATTTGTGGACATCAATTAGTGATTTGACGGATCTGACTGTGACGGCCCGCCCCGCACCAGTCGACATTTCACTGAAATGCGCTGTACCGATGTCCAACTAGCACGGAACGGTCGCCAAAAGAAAGGAAAAGGAAAGGGATTTGAAGAACTGAATTAGCACAGAACCTGTAACATATCTCAAATCGCATGGAATAAAATATAATAATAATATACTTGACATAAACATGCGAGGCAGTGCATAAGCTGAAAACTAAATCAGAACCATTATAGCAGCGGAAATCCAAAATACAGCTTGTTACAACTTAAAAATACTGTCTCTAAAGCAAAAAGGAAAGGTACACTACTAATGCCCAAAGTAGTGACCAGCTGCGACACAGGGAGAATATCTATATCATACGTAGAAGCCTCTTGCTCGTCTCCGGATCAGCTACTCGTGCATACCACCTAACCTGTCTCTAGTCTGCTCGTGTGAGCACCCAGAGTAATAAGAAGAGACATAAAACTCTGGGTCAGACAAAAGTCTGGTATGAGCGATAAGCAACTAAACAGAACAATAACATGTATACTAAACCATACCTGAACCTGGACCTGCAACCAAAGAGTTAGCACTACATACTGTACAATACTCTAAGGTGCCCTCAAAACAAGTGGTGTAAAGATACGGGGGTGGGGGTGTGCATGTCATAATGATAGCAAACAAATCAATCATAGCAACCATCCTCACATCTCTCACTCAGTGCGTAAAGCATACGATGTCCACCACTGTCAATCACTAGACCCATTGAGGTAGTGACGGAGTTCGACTTGTACAACTACTGCTACTACCAAGCTTACCACATGGAATCATGACCAAACCTTTTCAATGATCCCACTTCATTGGTCTATAGCTACTTTTAGTCGTACCTAGGTCACTACATACCGTGACACTGAATCCGTTCACGTACTTCCCATACACAGTGATCCAAAGATACAGACATCGACAACTCCTTAGCACACGTCCCGCAGCAAAGCCCAATCATGAAGTGAACTCATTGGTTCCCAACTGGGTCCGGGATCCTGAGCTCTAACTTCCATTTGGACTACCTTTGCATCTCGGGTTTTGATCGAATTGGAGTTGGTCTTCAAAAGAGTCGTCGCATAGAAGTGGTCCTGAATTCGATTCGGTTCGGATATATACGTATAACACGGTTCGGTTCGGTGCAATGCTCCATGGTGTATTCCTGCGTGCGGTTCGGTTCAGTGATCCTTCCCCTTTAGACGTCGGTTCGGTTCGGATGTCACGCTCCAGTCGGTTCGTTTCGTCCCTCCTTCTCTAGCTTGCCTGCTCCGATCCGATCTCGTTCCCTGGCCTACTCCGATCCGGTCCTGCTCCATAGCTCCGATCCGATCCCCCTCGCTTGCCTCCTCCGATCCGATCTCGCTCCCTAGCCCACTCCAATCCGATCCTGCTCCATGGCTCCAATCCGATCCTCTGTCCAACTCCAACTCAAAGCAGTGGCCTTCCTTCTTTCCAACCTTCTTTGTGCCAGATTCCAGTTTGGGTCGGATTCCGTGCCCAGCTCCCTATCCGATCCGAGCCCATACCCGATCCGATCCGAAACCCTGCACAACTTTCTGCAACTTTTTCCAGCGACTGTTTATGCCATTCGACGGCATTTTTGACCAAACTAACACTTCTAAACAATCATAAAGCATACCATACAGTCATAGCAACATATAGTATCGATCACAAACACCAAAGCATAAATCATAGCAAGTGAAATAGATCAGACATACCCAAAAACCATATTTTTCCCTTAAGCATGTTCAAGCAAACTTAATGATAGGATTAACAAAATTTAACCGAATTAGCCAATTTTTCTAACAGAGGTCTAAAATAATATTTTAGAATTTATAAATATTTTTCCAGATTTTTAACATGCATAAATTCGCTAATTTCCACTAATCACCCCTTAATCCCCCAAATTCCGGAATTTGCAAAATTAGTCGAAATTAACCCAAATTCATATCAGAGGCATAAAATGATGTTTTAGAATTTTAGGAATTTTTCTAGACTTTTCTGAGTTATAATTTCGCTAATCTTCGCTAATTACCCTAATTAGCCGTAATTAGTGTAAAACAAAGCAAATCACTCACCTTTGGCACAATTAAACTTTCAGAACTGAAACTCCTCTGATATAGATCCAATCTCTATGTATTCCAGCAAATCTCTCTCTGATTTGGTGCTAATCCCCTTTGGTTTGATGTAGTTTTGCTTAATCTTTGATTAGAAAGTGATTAGAGGTGATTTGGAATGATTCTAGATGTTGGAGGCCACGACTAGGGTTGAAGAAAATAAGTGGCGGCTGGAAAAATGAAGTAAAAACCGAAATCCTAACCCTAGCAGCCCTTAATTACCACTAATCCCGAAATCCCCCAATGGGCCTAATTACTAACTACCCGGTTAAGCCCAATTAGCTGAAAATAACCCTTTAAACCTTAATTCAGCCATATCTCCCAAACGGTAAGTCCGTTTGACTAATGTAACCACTCTACGGAAAGTGAAACCATCATTTGAATCCAATGGAAGTGGTTTCAGGTCAAAACTCCTTTCCAGTCAAAAGTTATGGCCAAAACAGTACCAACTAGGGGCAAAACGGTCATTTAAAAATCGACAAAAATCATGAACATGGGAAATGACCCCAATAGTCGTCTCCCAAAGTTACATGACCATACGACTTCATATGTGAAAGAAATAAATATTCTACGATCCCATGATGCGTAGAATACGGGTCGTTACACTCTCCCCCCCCTTAAGAAATTTCGCCCCCGAAATTCCCTAATCAAAACACACACAATGGTTCCCGCATGCCTATCAACCATAAACAACAATCAACATGCAAAACAAGTCTATCCTAGCATGCGGTTTACTACCAAGGGAAAGAACTATCACTACCAAAACCTTACTAGGCAAAGAGTTCTGTATACTTCTTCCTTATATCCTCCTTTGTTTCCCAAGTACAGCCTTTTTCATTCTCTCCCCATGAAGCTTTACTAGTTTCACCGCTTTCCTTCGAAGTAGCTTCGTATCGTACTCGACAATACGCATCGGCTTGCGGTTCCTTACCTCCTCAGGTCCTACTTCGGCATCGTCCAACTGACCAAGTGAAATAGTCATATCGGGGTCGTGCACAAACTTCCTTAACGAAGAGACATGAAATACATTGTGAACTCCTGCCATCTTGTCTGGTAACTCTACCTTATATGCCAAATTTCCAACTTGCTCAATAACCGGGAATGGACCAACAAATCTTAGTGCCAACTTTCCTCTTTTACCAAAACGAATCACACTCTTCAACGGAGAAATCTTGACGAGTACCATGTCACCCACGAAGAACTTAAATCTCTTCGTCTCTTATCAGTATAACTCCTCTACCTATCTTGAGTGGTCTTCTAATACTCGATTCACCCTATCTGTTTGACCGTCGATACCCGCCTCCCTCCTAGAGATGATTTCCAATAGGTTAGGATCGTTCCTCTGACTGGAACCAATCCACTCAACCAAAATCGATCTAATCGTCAAGCTTACTAGCGTTTCTGAATCCAATTCTCTCTTAGGTCTAAAATCATATTCCGTGATATACTCTAGTTGCTTCCAACCTAGAAACATAACCCTTAGACTGACATGTCTCCAACTCAATGCACTCGATGAAAAATCGCCACAACTATTTATCTCTCACGTAAACCATCCTTGTCGGACTCGACATTCCCAAAGCACAAGCCCCAAAGGCCTAAACCAATATCAGACAAGCACCCAAGGAATATCTCCTCCGAATTCAGAAAATCTACGTGGTATGATACTAGCAAAACAACCAAACAAAAGCTTGATTCTTCTTTGTCAACTGAGTCAACGGTGTTGCTATCTTGGAAAAATCTTGGATGAACTTACGATAATGTCCAGCTAATCCCAAGAAACTTCTTACGTCTGTTACATTCTTGGGCGTAAACCAATCTTTCGCCGTAGCCACTTTTGAAGGATCAACGGCAATACCATTCTCTGAAACGACATGGCCCAAGAATCTCGCTTCTCTTCTCTAGAAGTGACACTTAGAAAACTTCGCCTTCTGTTGGTGTTTTCTTAACACCTCCATCACTATCTCCAAGTGTTCCTTGTGTTCTTCCTTTGTCCTCGAGTAAACCAAGATATCGCCCACGAACACAAGAACAAACTTATTCAACTAATCTCTGAATACTCTATTCATAGGATCCACAAAATATGCTAGTGCATTGGTCAGCCTGAATGGCATGACCAACCACTCATAAAATCCAGACGGCGTTCGAAAGGCCGTTTTATCTATACTATCAGCTGCCACCCTGAGTTGGTGAAATCTTGTCGCAAGGTCCGACTGGGAGAACACTCCCGCTCCTTCCAGTTGATCAAACAAATCATCTATCCGCGGTAGAGGATACTTATTCTTCCTCATCACTTTATTCAATTCGCGGTAGTCCACACACAATCGAAGGGAACTATCGGCCTTGGTAGCAAACACAACGGGCGCTCCCCACTTAGAAAACACTCCTTCTGATAAATCCCTTCTCAAAAAAAATTTGCTGACTTGCACCCCGAGCTCTCGCTGCTCCCTTGGTGCCATACGACGAAGTGGCATCACTATAGGTCTGGCATCTTTAACTAAATCAATACGGAACTCAATCTCTCGGTGTGGTGGAAGTCCGGTCACTTCTTCGAAAACATCCGGATACTGGCCAACCACAGGCAAACCTGACAACTCACTATGCGGAATGTCGAGGGAGTTTAGAAAACTAGCCAATACCCCCTCACTGGGTAGACCACTAAACACTATCCTCCGCCTATCATCCGCTCTAGCTGTCACCAAAAAGTCCTCACAGTCTACCACCACCCCGTACCTTCGGAGCCAATCTACTCCCAAAATAATGCCAAACCCAGTAAAGCCCAAAACAAAGCAATCACAAACAAACATGCATCCATGACTCGATAAGACCAAATTCCTGCAAATCATACTAAGGCTACTCGAACCACCAATCGGGTTCGTCACTATCAATGGTCTATCGACTATCTCGGGTTCCAGTCCCAACCTATCTACCGGGTCACTAGATATGAAGGAACGGGAAGCTCCGGTATCAAACAAAACTCTAACAGGAACATCGTAGACAGAAAGCATACCTTGAATGACGACATTCTTTCCTTTCTCCGCCGCAGTTGGGGCATTCGACGAAGAAGGAATAGCATTAAGGGCATATGCTTTCACCATTTGTTTTTCTTTGGGGGGTTGCGGACACTTGTCCTTGCGATGTCCCATCTGGCCACAGTTGAAGCACTTCCTATCCGCTGGCTTGGCCCGACAATTACTAGCATAATGGCCCTTTTTGCCACAACTAAAGCACTCGCCATCTTTCTTATTTTTCTTTTTCTGACCATCCTTAACCTGGTCTTGTTTCCTCTTGCTCTGAGAATTCTTCTTGCCTTCACCACTTGCTTGCGGCTTTGGCTCCTCTGTAGATGCAATAGCAACCTCAGTCTTCGACTTAGGGAAAAGGCTCTCAGACCTTAATGCTTTTCTTACAATAGACTCAAACGTCTCGTCGATATGGTTTACAAGTCTTTCCCCCAAGTACCCATCCAAGCCAATTATAAACTTCTTGTTCTTCTTCTCGACTGTATCGATAAGGGACAATCCATATTTCGATAAAGTGTTGAATTCAGCAATATACTCCGAGACTGCCCTGCCATTCTGCTTAAGCTCTAAGAACCTCCTGAACAATTCTGATCTATGGGAAGCTGGAATGAATTTTTCGCTGAAACGAGTCATAAACTGATTCCAAGTAACTTGATTCCCTGGAGTAGCTGCCTTAATAGCGTTCCACCAATTCATAGCTCGTCCTTGCAATTGACGGGATGCTAGCATTCTCTTCATCTCATCCTCGATTCCCAAATCTTCAAAGATGCGCTCACAACTATCAAGTCAATCTTGAACTTCTGTAGCCGACTCCGTTCCGTGGAACGGCTTCCCACCAAGACTATTATAATCCTTGTTAAGCTTGGCGAAATCGGCCCTAGGCGCCTGCACCGCTGCACCACCACCATTAACAGCATTAGGGACTGTTCCTTGCACTTCCCTAAGCATCTCTCTCATGAGGTTAGTAAACATCGTCCTCATCTCAGCAGCATCCCCATTATTAGCTCCTCTACCAGTACCCCTCGTATATCGGCTCATCGTTCAATCTGTACAGAGAAAACGATTAACCCTCTTCTTTGTGGTGTCAGTGCAGTGCAACCTTATCTTTATCTATACTAGTAGTATATATATATAGCTTTCTGAAAACCAAAATAATCACAAATACGCGCTCTCATATACGTGTACTATCTCTCCCTAGTGTCTTTCCCTAGGTGAACTACGCAACCTAGAGCTCTGATACCAAGTGTGACGGCCCGCCCCGCACCAGTCGACATTTCACTGAAATGCGCTGTATCGATGTCCAACCAGCACGGAACGGTCGCCAAAAGAAAGGAAAAGGAAAGGGATTTGAAGAACTGAATTAGCACAGAACCTGTAACATATCTCACAGCGCATGGAATAAAATATAATAATAATATACTTGACATAAACATGCGAGGCAGTGCATAAGCTGAAAACTAAATCAGAACCATTATAGCAGCGGAAATCCAAAATACAGCTTGTTACAACTTAAAAATACTGTCTCTAAAGCAAAAAGGAAAGGTACACTACTAATGCCCAAAGTAGTGACCAGCTGCGACACCGGGAGAATATCTATATCATACGTAGAAGCCTCCTGCTCGTCTCCGGATCAGCTACTCGTGCATACCACCTAACCTGTCTCTAGTCTGCTCGTGTGAGCACCCAGAGTAATAAGAAGAGACATAAAACTCTGGGTCAGACAAAAGTCTGGTATGAGCGATAAGCAACTAAACAGAACAATAACAGGTATACTAAACCATACCTGAACCTGGATCTGCAACCAAAGAGTTAGCACTACATACTGTACAATACGCTAAGGTGCCCTCAAAACAAGTGGTGTAAAGATACGGGGGTGGGGGTGTGCATGTCATAATGATAACAAACAAATCAATCATAGCAACCATCCTCACATCTCTCACTCAGTGCGTAAAGCATACGATGTCCACCACTGTCAATCACTAGACCCATTGAGGTAGTGACGGAGTTCGACTTGTACAACTACTGCTACTACCAAGCTTACCACATGAAATCATGACCAAACCTTTTCAATGATCCCATTTCATTAGTCTATAGCAACTTTTAGTCGTACCTAGGTCACTACATACTGTGACCCTGAATCCGTTCACGTACTTCCCATACATAGTGATCCAAAGATACAGACATCGACAACTCCTTAGCACACGTCCCGCAGCAAAACCCAATCATGAAGTGAACTCATTGGTTCCCAACTGGGTCCGGGATCCTGAGCTCTAACTTCCATTTGGACTACCTTTGCATCTCGGGTTTTGATCGAATTGGAGTTGGTCTTCAAAAGAGTCGTCGCATAGAAGTGGTCCTGAATTCGATTCGGTTCGGATATATACGTATAACATGGTTCGGTTCGGTGCAATGCTCCATGGTGTATTCCTGCGTGCGGTTCGGTTCGGTGATCCTTCCCCTTTAGACGTCGGTTCGGTTCGGATGTCACGCTCCAGTCGGTTCGGTTCGTCCCTCCTTCTCTAGCTTGCCTGCTCCGATCCGATCTCGTTCCCTGGCCTACTCCGATCCGGTCCTGCTCCATAGCTCCGATCCGATCCCCCTCGCTTGCCTCCTCCGATCCGATCTCGCTCCCTAGCCCACTCCGATCCGATCCTGCTCCATGGCTCCGATCCGATCCTCTGTCCAACTCCAACTCAAAGCAGTGGCCTTCCTTCTTTCCAACCTTCTTTGTGCCAGATTCCAGTTCGGGTCGGATTCCGTGCCCAGCTCCCTATCCGATCCGAGCCCATACCCGATCCGATCCGAAACTCTGCACAACTTTCTGCAACTTTTTCCAGCGATTGTTTACGCCATTCGATGGCGTTTTTGACCAAACTAACACTTCTAAACAATCATAAAGCATACCATACAGTCATAGCAACATATAGTATCGATCGCAAACACCAAAACATAAATCATAGCAAGTGAAATAGATCAAACATACCCAAAAACCATATTTTTCCCTTAAGCATGTTCAAGCAAACTTAATGATAGGATTAACAAAATTTAACCGAATTAGCCAATTTTTCTTACAGAGGTCTAAAATAATATTTTAGAATTTATAAATATTTTTCCAGATTTTTAACATGCATAAATTCGCTAATTTCCACTAATCACCCCTTAATCCCCCAAATTCCGGGATTTGCAAAATTAGTCGAAATTAACCCAAATTCATATCAGAGGCATAAAATGATGTTTTAGAATTTTAGGAATTTTTCTAGATTTTTCTGAGTTATAATTTCGCTAATCTTCGCTAATTACCCTAATTAGCCGTAATTAGTGTAAAACAAAGCAAATCACTCACCTTTGGCACAATTAAACTTTCAGAACTAAAACTCCTCTGATATAGATCCAATCTCTATGTATTCCAGCAACTCTCTCTCTGATTTGGTGCTAATCCCCTTTGGTTTGATGTAGTTTTGCTTAATCTTTGATTAGAAAGTGATTAGAGGTGATTTGGAATGATTCTAGATGTTGGAGGCCATGACTAGGGTTGAAGAAAATAAGTGGCGGCTGGAAAAATGAAGTAAAAACCAAAATCCTAACCCTAGCAGCCCTTAATTACCACTAATCCCGAAATCACCCAATGGGCCTAATTACTAACTACCCGGTTAAACCCAATTAGCTGAAAATAACCCTTTAAACCTTAATTCAGCCATATCTCCCAAACGGTAAGTCCGTTTGACTAATGTAACCACTCTACGGAAAGAGAAACCATCATTTGAATCCAATGGAAGTGGTTTCAGGTCAAAACTCCTTTCCAGTCAAAAGTTATGGCCAAAACAGTACCAACTAGGGGCATAACGGTCATTTAAAAATCGACAAAAATCATGAACATGGGAAATGACCCCAATAGTCGTCTCCCAAAGTTACATGACCATACGACTTCATATGTGAAAGAAATAAATATTCTACGATCGCATGATGCGTAGAATACGGGTCGTTACACTGACGATGTGGCATTCAAAGTTAATGAGATGTTCTCTAAAAGGTAAATCGTGACCTTAAGCCTCATCAACCGAGAAAATGTCAGAAATCGGGCAGGCAGCATGGCTAAGTGGGTCATTCCCATTAGGGTATACTGTCGCCATCTAGAGAAAATTCTACTTGTTCTTCTTTCGTTCTTGTATCTCTGGGGAAGTACGGTGGTTCGCGAACCGTAGGGTGACAATATAATCGATACACTCAAGTTGAATGTATGGTCGGTCATGTTTGGTTGGGTTGTAAGATGTTCTTATTGAACCCTAGTGTATTGCTCTCTAAAGGTACACTTTCAGAAGGTGGTCACATACCTTGTCATAGTTTGAAATCCATACTCCAATAAGCGCCCCACAGTTTTTGATTATAAACTATATATGTAGAGCTTGGGACTCAAGCATTCTGCTAAATGGTTATCTATTTTTGGTTTGATAGACATTATTATAATATCACCAGATTTTTATATAGAAAATGTTTTGGGTTATTGTAAGGTAAAAACCGTCTGTGTTTATGTGTGGACTGATCTTACTTTTATCCTTTTCTTTGAAAGGATTTTCTAAAGTAAAGCAATTTGGTTGTAACATAAACTTAGTGAGTTTTCTCACGCTGGTTCACTAGACTGATGTATGGCGTTTGCAATGCTCGGGTCAGAACTAGTTTTACAGATTCAGGTTTGGATGCTACGAATCTTAGAAGACAGCTTGGAGGAGTCTAGATGTATTAGTATTTATTATGATGTGTGTTGTATATGAGGACATGTTGTTATAACTGTCCAGATTTATTAATTGACTATTGTACTCTGATAAATGTATATATATATATAAGTTCTTTATAAGGGTTTATCTACATTTTATATTTGTTCCACTGCGATGTAAGACTCTATGTTGTTGATCTTCTTCTTCTTCTATTCTAATATTTCTTTCTTTCTTTTCTCACCCGCTAATTTCTTTCTCATAACTATCTGCTTTCTCGTGCAATTTAGATTGGACGTGAGTTGAAGTTGTCAACTCAAAGGGTACGGAAAAGTCGGTATGTTACAAAAACCATGGATTTAAATAGAATTACCCTTACCAATGAGGTCTTTTGTTCATGGATAGTCGATTAATCTTTATGAAAAAATAGATGTCAATTATCAATTTAAGAGAGTCATGCTCAAAACATACCTTATTTGGGTTCATATGAAAAACATGTGTCTTGCACTTTGGATTACTATAGCAATAAGTAAACTAGATAGCCTCATAGGTATACCTATGAACATAATGATAATAATAGACTTGTCAATTGACTCATCTTCGTTGGAGTCCTTATATCGAGGCTAAGGATGATGATAAATTTCCTATATCCATTAGAGTTATACGCTTTGTTGATCACACTTGTGTTTAGAAGGCTGAATATGAATTTGTCCCCTAATTTGTAATGAATTTAGTTGCTTTAGTCATGCAATCAGATAGTGCCCTATCCTAAAAGTATAAAAAAGCAATGGAACAGATTTGAGCCAAAAAGTAAAAAAGGTTGCAATACCAGTTATGCAAACGATAACCCACATTATGATAAACGATTCATAAAGAGTAAAACAAGTTGTAACAGTCGGGATTTTTAATGAAAGATTATTTAATTTATGTAAATTATTTAAATATTAAAATGATTGATTTTGGAATTTAATGACTAAATTAAATTTAAACGAGATATTGAATGTTCAATTGGTGATAAGCTCGACGGTTGTATTTTTATGGACGTTAATTAGTGATCAATTGAAAAGTGATGTGACATCCAAAGATGGGTTTGTGTCTTCTATGAAAGGTAAAAACGTAACCATATCCTTATCAATCAGTAATGACTAAAATAAGGATATGTTTTAGGGCTAAGTGGGTATCACCCAAGTAGGGTATATCACCATGCAATCTAGATCGGGTAACCCTTTGATTATTATAGATTGTGATTTGGTGTTGATCACAACCAAGAGGGTGAAATATTCGTGAAACACCCCACCTCCGTTAAGGTCACTCACAAAGGGAATGCCTTAACTTTGGTGGAGGTTTATAAGTAAAAGTCACAGATAAACACAAGACATATATAAATACACATATTTTAAACAGCGGAAAACAACCAGGCTTTTATTTCATCAATACGTGTTCAAACAAAGCATTTCCATAATTGTCTCAAAATACTTCCAACATTACAACCTCATTACTGTCTTGATTATTAAAGAAGCATAAAACATAAATAAAGTAACAAAAATCCCCATAGTGATATCCAAAGCCATAGTCCGAGAAAAAGAGATCCAAACCATACATCTACGGTCTTGAAGTTTGCAAAGAGTCTGACTAAGCTGGGTTGTTTCCTCCCTGTGGACTTGGGGGGGGGGGGGAATGAAAGAAAAGAAGACGAAAAGAAAATAGAGTCAGACATAAAGCCTGAGTAAATCTAGTGACTCTTCAGTATGTAAATAAGAAAAAGGGCATGATAGATATAAACTGAAAACAGGAAAGCATCACAAGCTAAGGAAGTGTAGTTTAGATTGAATGTACTATCGCACCCACACTATATCTCTGCACCTACTTGAGCTTATTCTAACTGGCACCCCATGCTGAGGGTGAAGTGATCCCCATTTTCTAATGATCGGCTCCTACTCGCATAAACATATGTGTCATACGCCCCTCCAAGAATTGTAGATACCTATGCTGGTCCCACCATGGGGTGTATCAGGACCCATGGTGGCGGCCCGACATAATCCTTAGAATGCATAGGTTATACTACTGGTGCCCCAGTGCCCTGTTTGTCTGCTCCGGAGTGTGTGCATGCCCGCACCCCGTTAGAACCTACACTGTACACCCACCGCCGTCGTTTTGACCGCTTACAATCAGCCCAGTAACCGTGCCCCACCCTGCCTAGTTTCAGGGTACCATGATACCTAACTTGGGTTACTGCTGAAACGGGTCCCTCGTTACTAGGGTTTTCTAGTCAAACATGTTAAGTGGTTAAGTGTCTATATTTACCTAACCTCACCCATCAATTCTTGTTAACATGTTGAATCTGGTTAAGTGTTTTTAATTGACTTAACCCTACCATCTGTCCTTAGCCTCTTAAAGCACCGACCACTCACATTAGACAGATATTGCTACGGTTACTGGATGTGCCGGTCGGTTCCGTGCAGGTTTACACCGTAGCTCAGTCTAACCTCGGGTCCTTATTGGGCTCAATGCTTAACCACCCACATTGGATAGGTATTGTTGTGACTACTGGACAGCCCGGCGGGTCCGGGCAGGTTTATGTCACAACTCAATCCAACCTTGGGTTAAGCATACCGTGTTTTCTAAATTTACATATTTTATCACTTCTCAATTTTATATTTAAATGTCATGTCCTTTATTCTTGGGTATAACAATTCATACCGCTTAAATGTCATTGTCGTTGGCATGTGCCAAACATGCCAACATATATTTTTCAGGTTTTACACCCAACGTTATTACCCCCGTTTGTACGTTCGCAACATTATAACAAGTGTTGGGCTCGACACAATTCAGCCCAACTTTATAAACGTGAGAAAAGGGGAAATCAAGAACATGTAATATTTTACAATACATAAAGGTGTGTGGCGCATGAACTTACAATTTAGCGATTCAACTAACATAAATTATGGGTCATGTGAACTTGCATTCAAATCAGAGTATAACTAAGTAGGTGTCATATAAAATGGCATAGTTTAGGCTTATACAAACTTGGGTTTAAACATGTTTAACTTGGCATAATGTCAACTACAAAACTAACATGTTGTATATTCACCAAAATGTCCAATTTTAACATCTAATCATATAGCCTATTTCAACATGAAAGTTGCATAGTTTATGTAACCCAAACGGTACTTAACATAGATCCAATTATACTTGCAAATAAACATAAGAATGTGTTCCTAGATTTTGAGTCATGTAGGCATAAAAGGTCTCAAATATAGAACATGTTTACATAAGCCTTAATTTAGACTTAGAGAATGCATATAGTCCATGCCATAGACATAAATATAAAGGGATCAAATTCTAGTTTTTGCCACAACTTGCAAGTGCCATTATTTTCATATACAATTGTCCAATAGGCTTGCATCAATCAATTTAGGCCACAAATATCAATACACAAGTCATAACAGAATCATTACAATACACAGAATTTATATCATTATCATACAATAACACAATTCTATTTTCATTTACATCGAATCATGTCACAGTTTTATTCATATTCTGAAAGATCACTATACTTACAACGAATGCAGAATCTTAAATTCTGGATTCTGAATTCTGAAATTGAGATGCGTTCCTTTGGGTAGATTAACATTGCGTTGATTAATTTGATTAAGCTTTAGTCTTCTTCTTAATTTGATTCGTCTCTAAGCTCCTCTCTCTTGACAGCTACGCTCAATTCCTTCCTGGTAGCATGACGACTCCAATCTTATTTTTTGTTTTGAGCCGTCAGATAAAGACAGGAGGAATCTAGACTATACAAAGTCCAAAGAGCCAATCAAGAGGTGACATGTCAGCCCTAATGACACACCGAGCCACAGAAATTCGAGCCAGAGCCAGACCCAGCCAGCCAGGTCGACCAGGTAGGTCGACTGGCAGGTCGACACTATGGTCGACCTGGGGTGACCAGGTCGACACCATGGTCGACCCTGGGCGGGAATTTTCCTGCCCAGCCCAGTTTGAACCTGTTTTTCGAATTTTGAACTTGAAACCGAGCTGTTTGAATTTTAAATTTTATTCTGAAACTTCTGAAGGTCATAACTTCTTCATACGGAGTCCGATTCACGCAAACTCGGACTCTATCTCAAGCAGAATTCCGAGACGAACGTAATGGCGTAACCCATTTCCCTTAATTCTTTCATTTAGAATTAATTACACTTTAATTTGTGAAGCTTAATGTTATAGAATTCACGGGGTGTTACATTCTCCCCCTTAAAAGAATTTCATCCCCGAAATCTTCAAGTTAGGAAGAATGTATATCCTACCATCCAACCGTCCATCTACTCAACCAACAAACACAGGCGTCCACTGTCCTTAAAAGACTTCTAATGCTTCATGATCATATGCATAGTGTGTGTACATGTCCTTATCTAATGCAGAAATCAGGCGGTCTACTGATTCAGTTGACCTCCTTAATGCGAATCATGTAAGTGTCATGAATCCATTATGTATGCAAATCTTTCCTACTCATAATTCAACATGAGTGCACAACTATTCATACAAATGCGACAACCATATGACAACATATCAAGTTTCAACCATATACAAATGAGAATACATATTTGCATATGCAATATGAAGCGACTGAGCCGATATAAAACCTAGGGTGTGTGTGTATATGCATCCACGGGCAACCACTAGCAACCATTTGCAACCATCATCCATAACATGTTTTCAAATACATGTTTGCATCCATTTGTTTTCTACCTAAGGAGTTAGGAAAAGGACCGAGGAGATATACCTAAAAAGATAGATAAAGCATAACTTAAGGAAAGAGAGAGATCAAAGATGTACCCTCAAAAAGAAAAGGGTAGGCAGCGCGTATTATGTCCTTAGTTTCCCAAGTCGCGTCTTCCTCGGCGTCGCTCCACTGAACTTTAACGAGTTTGACTTCGCGGTTGCGTAGCTTTTTCACTTCAGTTCCTAAGATGCGGATTGGCACTCTCCTGACAATTGCTTCACGTTCCACTTCGGCTTCTTCTAGAATGCTAGGTTCCACCACTTCCGCAGACTCATGTAAACACTTCCGGAGGTGAGAAACATGAAAGATGTTGTGAACTCCGGCCAGTCTCTCGGGTAGCTCTAATCTATAGGCCATCTTCCCAACCTTCTCGATGATAGGAAACGGCCCTACAAATCTTGGTGCTAACTTTCCTGTGGATCCAAAGCGAACGACACTCCTTAAAGGAGATACCTTCAAAAAACCCTGTCCCCAACCTCAAACTCAAGGTTGGTCCTTCTCTTGTCTGCGTAGGATTTTTGTCTATCCTGGGCTGTCTTCATCCTTCTCCGTATTAAGTCCACTTTCTCTGAGGTCTCTCTGATCATGTCTGGACCAAGTATAAGCTTATCTGTAGACTCCCACCAACAAGTTGGTGATTTGCACGGTCTTCCATACAAGGCTTCGAAGGGCGGCAAACCGATGGTGTCTTGGTAGCTGTTGTTGTAGGCGAATTCTACCAAAGGAAGATGATCCTCCCATGTCCCTCCAAAGTCAAGAACGCAAAGTCTCAAAAGATCCTCTAAACCTCTATTCACCCTTTCCGTCTGGCCATCGGTTTGGGGGTGATAGGCCGTGCTCAAACATAACTGTGTGCCTACAGCTTCTTGCAGACTCCGCCAAAATTCGCTTGTGAAGATAGGGTCTCGGTCACTAACAATGCTGGAGGGTATCCCATGGAGTTGAACTATTTCCTTAAGATAAAGAGATGCTAGAGATGAGGCAGTCCTTCTAGTTTTAACAGGTATAAAGTGGGCGCTTTTAGTAAGCCTATCCACTATTACCCAAATGCTAGTATTGCCTCTTCATGACCTAGGCAATCCATCAATGAAGTCCATTAAAATGCTATCCCACTTCCACTGTGGGACCTCTAAAGGATGAAGTAGTCCTCCAGGCTTCTTCTATTCCACCTTGACCCGTTGGCAGGTCATGCACTTAGAAACGAAATCTGCCATGTCCTTCTTCATGCCGTTCCAAAAGAAAGTTCTTTTTATATCCTTGTACATCTTATCACCGCCAGGGTGTATAGTCATCTTGGAATGATGCGCTTCCTCGAGAACCTTCTTTGTCAACTCCCTTGCTTGTGGGACGCATAATCTTCCATCTCGCCTCAGCCATCCCTTATCATCGATGGTGTATCTATTGAGGTGACTAGAAGTCTCACCCCTAATAAGTTTATCAATCACATTAACAAGCTGAGGGTCTTCACGTTGTGCAGCCCCTATTGAGTCCACGAGAGTAGGGCGTACTTCGAGAGATGCTAACAAACCCGGTACAAAATTAGAGGAGGGCCTAAAGTTTAAACTAGCTATATACTCCAAGCTTTGCCTTTCCACAAAGAGAGGGCTTAAGGCCAGTTTCTTTCGGCTCAACGCGTCTGCTACTACGTTGCCTTTGCCGGGAGTATAGGAAATTTCAAAATCATACGAGGCAAGAAACTCCATCCACCTTTGCTGCCTCAAGTTAAGATCCTTCTACGAGAAGAGATATTTCAATGATTTATGGTCAGTGTATAATTCGAACTTCTCACCTAGGAGATAATGGCGCCAAGATTTAAGTAAAAAGACGATGGCGGCCAACTCAAGATCGTGGGTTGGGTAGTTCGTTTCATGAACTTTCAATTGTCTTCATCCATAAGCTACTACCCTTCCTTCTTGCATTAGAACAGCGCCTAGTCCCGTTCCACATGCATCTGTGTATACTGTGAACAATTTGCTTCCGTCAGGCAGAGTTAGAACTGGAGCTGTTGTAAGAGCCCTTTTTAGGCATTGGAAAGCAATGTCACAGTCCAAATCCCAAGCAAATGCTAGATTCTTCTTTGTTAGCCTTGTGAGTGGAGCTGAGATTTTCGCGAAATCCCTAATGAATTTTCGGTAAAAACCGGCTAGCCCAAGAAAGCTTCGTACTTCGATTGCATTTCTTGGTGTCTTCCAATCTTGCACTGCCACCACTTTCGCGGGGTCTACCGCCAACCCTTCTTTGGACACTATATGCCCAAGAAGTCTTACTTCTTCTCTCCAAAAGTAGCACTTGGAGAATTTGGCTTTTAGCTGATGAACTCGAAGAGTTTCCATGATTTCTTTCAGATGCGGAGCATGTTCTTCCTCATTCTTTGAGAAGATCAAGATATCGTCTACGAAGACAACCACAAATTTGTTGAGGAATTCTCTGAACACTCTGCTTATTAGGTCTACGAAATAAGCGGGTGCGTTTGTCAAGCCGAAAGGCATGACAAGCCACTCGAAGAAACCGTCCGGGGTTCTGAACGCCGTTTTATCAATGCTGTCTTCAGCTACTCTTAGCTGATGGAACCCAGTTGCCAGATCAAGTTGGGAGAAGACCGACGCACCTTCAAGCTGATGAAACAAATCGTCGATTCGGGGAAGAGGGTGCCTATTTTTCTTGGTCAATTTGTTTAACTCCCTATAGTCGACGCAAAGGCGAAGCGAACCGTCCGCTTTGGTTACGAACACCACTGGAGCACCCCATTCCGAAATGCTCCGTCTAATGAACCCCTTTTCGAGAAGTTCTTTAACCTGCTTACTGAGATCCTTTCTCTCCTTTGGAGCCATGTGTCTGACAGGTAAAGCTACAGGCTTTGCATTATCCACAAGATATATGCAGAAGTCTATATCCCGCCTCGGAGGTAAGCCCTTCACCTCCTCAAAGACATCCGGATATTCCCGGACTATTCTAACTGATTGCAAATTCTCATCAGAAGCATCAAGCGACTCTAGATAACTAAGCATAACAGCATTCAAGGGATTACAAGTAAGTGGAGCCCCCAATTGGATTTGAAACTACTAAGGGATCCTCTACCATACTAGTGTCTAGATGTAGAGATTCTACTAAGGCAGATGAAATAAAGGAGTGTGATGCGCCAGAGTCAAAAAGTGTGCGAACTGGATGATCATAAAGATAGACTACACTTTCTACAGAAATATTACTACCTCGTTCCCGTGGAGGTGCCACCAGTGCATGAACTTGACCTCCAGAGGTGGATCCAATCCTCTGCCCCTGCCCTCGCTTCTTTGGGCAGTCCTTAGCCAAGTGCCCAGTCTCTCCACAACTGAAGCAACCACCATTCATTTTTGCCTTCTTCTTCCTGCAGTCTTTTGCTATATGTCCCACAATGCCACAGAAATTGCACTTTCTCTTTTCACGGGTCTTGTTGTTCTTCCCTCCTTTCTTGAAGTCTATTTTCTTAGCTTGTAAACCCTCTTTCTTTTCTTCCACCTTAGTCTCTTTCTTGCCGTTGTCTTCCTCGTGTAGCAACGCCATGTCCACCAAGCTTTCATAAGTCGCTCCCGTGGATACATGGGTCATAGCAAGGTTGTGTAGAGGCCCATTCAAATCTTTGACGAAGCGAAGCGCCTTCTTGTGTTGGGTGTTTACTAAGTCCAACCCAAATCTGGCCAGCTGATTAAACTGATTAAAGTACTCCCTGATTGTCATACTTCCCTGTTTCAGAGTTAGGAACTTCTCCATTTGCAGGCTTCTTTCAGCTTGGGAGAGGAATTTCATCTCAAATCTTGTCCTGAAATCTTCCCATGTTTCCACTGCCCTTTGAGCATTGGTAATCTCCCACCAATAGGAAGCTTCATCTTTAAGCAACCACACTTCTAGCTGTATCTTTTTCCTGTCATCAACTCCGAAGATGAGAAACAGATCCTCGGTCTCCTTTAGCCAGTTTCTTGCTCCTACAAAGGACTCTGTCCCATAAAAGTCTTTTCCACCCATAGCCTTGAAGTCTCTACATGTTTTTGCGAAGGCATTTCCACGAGGAGGAGGAGGAACCGCGGCCACTGGAGGAGGAATGTCTGCTGGGCCCGCGCCATTGGCCCTTGCTTCTAAGTACCTCCTAAACCAACCGGGTATCGGCACTCATTCTGGAAGGTTAAGGTCTCCAGACATGCTGAAACAGAAAAGAAAG
Organism: Allium sativum; assembly: GCA_030737875.1. NCBI lineage: Eukaryota > Viridiplantae > Streptophyta > Magnoliopsida > Asparagales > Amaryllidaceae > Allium > Allium sativum. The sequence continues at coordinate 69,354,241 of CM060922.1, forward strand.
ATTAAAACGAAGGATAGAGAGAGAGAGATAGTGCACATGGCTTTTGGTGATTATGCCTTTTTAAAAATATAACACTTTTTCTTGAAAAATGCTTCTTTAAACTTTCTTTTGAAAACAATTTCAAAAACTTTTATCTTATCTGGTAAACCTATGCTCTGATAACAAGTGAAACACCCCACCTCCGTTAAGGTCACTCACAAAGGGAATGCCTTAACATTGGTGGAGGTTTATAAGTAAAAGTCACAGATAAACACAAGACAGATATAAATACGCATATTTTAAACAGCGAAAAACAACCAGGCTTTTATTTCATCAATACGTGTTCAAACAAAGCATTTCCATAACTATCTCAAAATACTTCCAACATTACAACCTCATTACTGTCTTGATTATTAAAGAAGCATAAAACATAAATAAAGTAACAAAAATCCCCATAGTGATATCCAAAGCCATAGTCTGAGAAAAAGAGATCCAAACCATACATCTACGGTCTTGAAGCTTGCAAAGAGTCTGACTAAGTTGGGTTGTTTCCTCCCTGTGGACCTGGTGGGGGGGGGGGGGACGAAAGAAAAGAAGACGAAAAGAAAATAGAGTCAGACATAAAGCCTGAGTAAATCTAGTGACTCTTCAGTATGTGAATAAGATAAAGGGCATGATAGATATAAACTGAAAATAAGAAAGTATCACAAGCTAAGGAAGTGTAGTTTAGATCGAATGTACTATCGCACCCACACTATATCTCTGCACCTATTTGATCTTATTCTAACTGGCACCCCATGCCGAGGGTGAAGTGATCCCCATTTTCTAATGATCGGCTCCTACTCGCATAAACATATGTGTCATACGGCCCCCCAAGAATTGTAGATACCTATGTTGGTCCCACCATGGGGTGTATCAAGACCCATGGTGGCGGCCCGACACAAACCTTAGAATGCATAGGTTATACTACTGGTGCCCCAGTGCCCTGTTTGTCTGCTCCGGAGTGTGTGCACACCTGCACCCCGTTAGAACCTACACTGTACACCCACCGCCATCGTTTTGACCGCTTACAATCAGCCCAGTAATCGTGCCCCACCCTGCCTAGTTTCAGGGTACCATGATACCTAACTTGGGTTACTGCTGAAACGGGTCCCTCGTTACTAGGGTTTTCTAGTCAAACATGTTAAGTGGTTAAGTGTCTATATTTACCTAACCTCACCCATCAATTCTTGTTAACATGTTGAATCTGGTTAAGTGTTTTTAGTTGACTCAACCCTACCATCTGTCCTTAGCCTCTTAAAGCACCGACCACTCACATTAGACAGATATTGCTTCGGTTACTGGATGTGCCGGTCGGTTCCGTGCAGGTTTACACCGTAGCTCAGTCTAACCTCGGGTCCTTATTGGGCTCAATGCTTAACCACCCACATTGGATAGGTATTGTTGTGACTACTGGACAGCCGGGCGGGTCCGGGCAGGTTTACGTCACAACTCAATCCAACCTCGGGTTAAGCCCACCGTGTTTTCTAAATTTACATATTTTATCACTTCTCAATTTTATATGTAAATGTCATGTCCTTTATTCTTGGGTATAACAATTCATACCGCTTAAATGTCCTTGTCGTTGGCATGTGCCAAACATGCCAACATATATTTTTCAGGTTTTACACCCAACGTTATTACCCCCGTTTGTACGTTCGCAACATTATAACAAATGTTGGGCTCGACACAATTCAGCCCAACTTTATAAACATGAGAAAAGGGGGAATCAAGAACATGTAATATTTTACAATACATAAAGGTGTGTGGCGCATGAACTTACAATTTAGCGATTCAACTAACATAAATTATGGGTCATGTGAACTTGCATTCAAATCAGAGTATAACTAAGTAGGTGTCATATAAAATAGCATAGTTTAGGCTTATACAAACTTGGGTTTAAACATGTTTAACTTGGCATAATGTCAACTACAAAACTAACATGTTGTATATTCACCAAAATGTCCAATTTTAACATCTAATCATATAGCCTATTCCAACATGAAAGTTGCATAGTTTATGTAACCCAAACGGTACTTAACATAGATCCAATTATACTTGCAAATAAACATAAGAATGTGTTCCTAGATTTTGAGTCATGTAGGCATAAAAGGTCTCAAATATAGAACATGTTTACGTAAGCCTTAATTTAGACTTAGAGAATGCATATAGTCCATGCCATAGACATAAACATAAATGGATCAAATTCTAGTTTTTGCCACAACTTGCAAGTGCCATTATTTTCATATACAATTGTCCAATAGGCTTGCATCAATCAATTTAGGCCACAAATATCAATACACAAGTCATAACAGAATTATTACAATACACAGAATTTATATCATTATCATACAATAACACAATTCTATTTTCATTTACATCGAATCACGTCACAGTTTTATTCATATTATGAAAGATCACTATACTTACAACGAATGCAGAATCTTGAATTCTGGATTCTGAATTCTGAAATTGAGATGCGTTCCTTTGGGTAGGTTAACGTTGCGTTGATTAATTTGATTAAGCTTTAGTCTTCTTCTTAATTTGATTCGTCTCTAAGCTCCTCTCTCTTGACGGCTACGCTCAATTCCTTCCTGGCAGCATGACGACTCCAAACGTATTTTTTGTTTTGAGCCGTCAGATGAAGACAGGAGGAATCTAGACCATACAAAGTCCAAAGAGCCAATCAAGAGGTGACATGTCAGCCCTAATGACATACCGAGCCACAGAAATTCGAGCCAGAGCCAGACCCAGCCAGGTCGGCCAGGTAGGTCGACTGGCAGGTCGACACCCAGGTCGACACTATGGTCGACCTGGGGTGACCAGGTCGACACCATGGTCGACCCTATGGTCGACCTGGTCCCTGAGCGGGAATTTTCCCGCCCAGCCCAGTTTGAACCTGTTTTTCGAATTTTGAACTTGAAACCGAGCTGTTTGAATTTTAAATTTTATTCTGAAACTTCCGAAGGTCATAACTTCTTCATACGGAGTCCGATTCACGCAAACTCAGACTCTATCTCAAGCAGAATTCTGAGACGAACGCAATGGCGTAACCCGTTTCCCTTAATTCTTTCATTTATAATTAATTACACTTTAATTTGTGAAGCTTAATGTTATAGAATTCACGGGGTGTTACAATTCGGTACAATCCATAAAGAGGTTGGTCAGTCCTAATTCGCAAGGAGTTCATGCAAAGCTCTCATGTACATTTTCTTAGAGGTATGCTGATCGAGTGGTAGTCTCTTACCATGTCATTGTATGGAATTCAAACTCTAATACGTGCCTTTTACGGTTTTAGTTGTATAACTAATATGTTGGAATTCAATTAATATAACAATTTCCATTAAATTGATAAGTATATGTACTTGGACACTGTTATAACATGAGATTTTCTATTAAGTATTTTATTTATTGTGAGATAAAAATATGTGTCAAGTTTATGTGTAGTCATGTCTTACGAGGGTTCCATTATTATAACAAGATTTTTAATATTAAGCAAGTGGTTTGTGATGTTAGTTTTCTCACTTTGGTATATCAGACTGATCTGGCATTGTTTCTGTTAATGATTGAGTCAAACCGAATATATTTTTCAAATTTTCTTGAAGCTACAGCAAAGAGCTCAGGCCACGACGTATTCCCTTATTACTTGTTTTTTATATATTTTTCGCTATGTGTGTTGTATTTATCAAACATTGTACAAACATGTTGTTATGATTGTATATGCTAATCTATTTGTGTATTCTTATTATTTGTTTATGTATACGTACAGTTTTTCTCTTCTGCAAAGAATATTGGCATACTATATTTTATTTATTCCACTGTATGATTCTGATCTTCTTTGATTTGATGTGTTTGTGTTCTTCATTTTCTTGTACTTTAACCTTTATCTCCTCTTTCTCACCCTCTAAGTTTTTGATTTGACTCGGTTGATATACCGATTGTATATAGTTATTTGATTTAAGATTTTTAGGAGAGGAGTAAAGAGAACGAAGAAATATAAAGGAAGTTGGTTAATCTCATTTCTAGAAGAATGGTGTGCATAGCGATGAAGGAATATGGAAATTAGAAATAACTTATTATGAAAAGACGCTTCCTTTTGAATTTAAACTTTAAAAATTTTCTGTTATATGTTGATATGTATAGTACACCAATGTCGACATATATGAGATAAAAAAAATTAGTTTGTTTTTGAATTGTTTTTGAAAATATATACATATTTATAAATTTTTTAAACGTTATAAACATATTTAGTCATAGTAAATGTAAAATTTAATCATAGTCATACTTAAAAACTTGTTTAGAATAATTTAAGTATATATATAATAAAACATATATGATGAAATGTCTAAGACTAAAGACGTAAATATTAAAACTATAAAAGTATTAAATCATAATTATGAAATTATAATCAAAACCTTAAAGTTTAGAAAAATCTTAAGTAAATCAAAATATAAAATATAATATCAAAATATAAGTATAAAATCAAAATATATTTATTTATAAAATCTAAAGTGTCAAAAAATCCAAGTATTTATGCAAGTATAAAATCAAGATTACTTTTAAAAAGAATAATTAATGAAATTAAAATATAATAATTGGAGTATAAAAATAAAGCAAAGTTCAAAATAAAGTTAACGTAAAATTTTATTATTGAAAGATCTTTAAAAGAACTAATTTGAAAACAAAGGATATTTGAAAATATTTTGTAAAGATATTTGGAAACTCCTTTTGAAATCAATTTTAAAATAAATCTTCAAAATTACTACCCTAAATATAAATATTTTTATACAGTCTTGAATATCAATTACCTGCACAACATCTTGCATTATATATATATATATATCTTAGATAATGATTAGTACATGTTAAATATAAAATATTCATTACCTAAGGTTATTATCAACAAAACTACCATCCATAGTACTAACAACATCCCTTTTTTGATGATAACAACTATTTTATAAAATATCTGGCTATCTCCTACATAAATCCCTCTGAATTCAATAATTCCTCTTTAGTCTGAACTCCCCCTCAATCTATGCATATTTTATAGTTTCTTTCCTTTTGTCATCACCAAAAACTACCACAATTTAAGTAAAAACTAACTAAATTACTACTACTTACAAAAATACTAATATATTATTGACTGACTCTAATATTGACTTTATAATATAAGGATATTCTAAATGATAAACAAGAGAAATCAAACATAAATATGGAATCTAGCATTTTGATCCAATCCAAATTTATTTATTTAATTAGATCATTCAAACGTAACAATCCACACCAATCAAATCTTATATTAGCAATTTACTACAAACCAAAACAATTTTGTCTTAACTGATTTAAACTTTGAGTTTAAATAATAATAATTTAAACAAATAATATCAAACATTTCGTGGAATATCTACCCAATGATCATTGTCGAAGATAGGATCTTATCTTATAGCATTTCAATTATTATTATGTTTACTTATAGTGCATTTAGGATTAGCTTTGGGTTCGTCTTTAGAAGGAGAGGAAATCATCCTTTAAATTATATCGAAGTGCCTCTCTTGCTCTTTGATTATCTGCATTTGACTATGTACCAACCCTGGTTTTATGCTCACATATTAAAACAAATTATAAAGATTTTTACGATTTGCTGATTGAGAATAATAAATATAAACTTGGAGAGGATAACTCCTAAAATCTTTTGGGTTGAACAAACCATGTGTTTTGGAGTTAAAAATGAGATTTGGGTAAATGTGTTGAATTTGAGTTAAATAAAATAATAAAAAGATTCAATTCAAAATTAAGTTGCTAAATAAATTTAAATACGGGAAAAAAAATAAAGCTTTGGAAACTTAATGATGTGAATTCATGGCAAAAATATGTGTTAAAGTATTTTATGGTCCTAACACAATAATTTCTAAGTTACTGTTAAACAATTAATTTTTATTGTAAAAGCATATTTAAATTTAATTGATATGTAAATAAAATTTAAAATGTAAAATACTGATTAAAAATACACATTTAGGTGTTTATATATTTTTAATATGGTTTAAGCATTTATTTTATTAATAAGATGAATTTTGTAGAAGTTAACTTGTTAACAATATGAGATGTGTAAAATAAACATTTTATAACAAAATATAAATTTTGATGTAATAGGTTAAAAATAATTTTTAATTTGTTTAAAAGATTTTATCCTTGTTTGTAACAATTTTATAAAGTTAAATAATGTAAAAGTTGTAAACATTTTGATGTTGAAATGGTGTAGATATATGAAAACTTAAGTTACTTTGAGGCTAATGACATAGTTCATCTAAAACATAATCTAAGCCCACTATCCAAAATCAATTAGCAGAAAGCAGTTTGGAAAAAGAAAAGGACAAGTACAAAAAAAAATTTCTCCTATCTTCTTCCGATAAGAAACTAGAGAAGAGAAAGAAACTCCTCTCCATATTCATAGATCAAAGACAAAACTCAAATTAAAATAAGAAATGTTGCTAATTTTTATTGTAACAGGCAATCTCAGCAAACCATTGATTATTTCAACAATTTCTTAAGTTTTGAGTAAACCTAAAATCAATTCTCTGTAAATTTCATTTATTTTTACATGTCTGTGTATTGAATTTCTACATGGATTTGAGACATTTTCTAACCAAAAGCTTCTTCGCGCAAAGCAAATTCATTCCAAAATGCGGCTAAACTTGCGACAATAAATCTAAGGTGAGTTAATTCTCACTCTTCTAGCTTAAACATTCTATGCATATTGATAAATCTCTGATTTTTGAGTAATTTTGATTTATTGTAAACAAAAATGTGTATTTTAACATTTGCACTAGAAATCTTGTTGTGTGTTGATGTTAAGGTCTTAAATGATCATTGTTTCATGCCGAAATTTTGTTTTATCTTTTGTGAATCATAAGATGTATGTTGCTCTATTTGCATGTTGAAATTCTGTCGGAATTCAATCTAAAACCGATTCAAAATTTTCTCAGAAAATCAATACAAAGTATGTGAAAACTCTTATAGAAATCTCGTTAGAAAAACCAACCCGTGAACTTGTAAGCTCGAACTCAAGTCTACATAAGTCGGCTCTATGGTCGACCTATGCACATAAATGGGTTGACCTGGCCAATTGTTTTGGTGTCGGATCGAACTCCATTGTCATGTATATTATGCTACATCCTTTCTCTCATTTCTGTCGTTTTTACGATGGTTTGCTACAATGTTTTGTGATATTTTAATAGGCTTAATCCAATAAAAGGAAAGATGACTTGAACACCAATTTATATATCAAATTTGTGAGTTTTTGTAACATCCCTAATTATCGAAAGACATTATTCAAGAATTTAATTATGTGATTAAATAGAAATAATATGGTGAACTGGGAGAATGAGATTTGTGCTTAAAAAATAAGTAGATAGTTGGCCTTGGAAACAAATTGACTAATCAAATGTCCATTAGAAGGAGGAACATGAGGAGGGCAGAGTTGTAACTTTCAACCTTTATATATATGTATGTATATATGTATGTGTATATATATATAAATTGGTACGCTTTATTACGAAATACCAATCATATACTTCATTTATATGCCTCATCAAAACCTTGTGTCCCCTAACCTAAATGGGTGCGACAATAAGGAAAAAGAGTACATATAAAATCCATATATTCACGATACAAACATATAAGCAAATATAGAAAAAAACAAGCTCCAACTATACAAAAACTATATCAATATATAGTGTAATTCTCACTTTCATCACTATAACCCAAAGCCACCCGCACCTTCACATCAAACTGCATGCTCCACTTCATTTCTCTCTTCAGATCAGATCAGATCATAAACCTCTTTCTTCACCCTGTATCAACAAGCTCAATACCCCATCTTCTCAAGAACATAACATCTGCATGATTACTCATTGTCTTGCTTCCATTCACTTTAACCACATAGCTTACTTCTCTCTCAATCAATTGCAATCTTATTTCTTTTGGTATTGGCAGATTATTAAACACTCTTGCATTTCGTTCCAACTATAACTAATATTCTGCTGTTGTTAGAGTTGCACATCCAATATCATAAATCTGATCTTTAACTTTGAATCGATTAAGAATCTGAATTGCCTCTTCCTCCGATGATCCAATATGACTTGCATCTATGCCTAGCTTTAATTTGAGAGAGCACCATATATATTGTGAATAATCACAAATGAAAAATATATGGTTAACAGATTCTTCATTACCTTCACATAAAACAAAACAACTCTCATTAACCACTCCAAACCTCATCAATTTGTCCTTGGTGCTCAATCTGTTTATAACTGCAAGATATGTTATGAAAGCTATGTGTTTCACATTCTTTGACTGCCATATAACTTCGAAAAAATGCTTCACTGGATTCTTCACTCTCGACTTATCCCATGCCTTATTAAAAGAAAACTCTCCACCTTTCCACTATTCACAAAAATCATTCTGCAAATTATTCTGACCTCCACTTCTTAAATAGCATGTTGAGCTCCCCTTGTAGCAGGGTGTAACTGACTACATATCCTGCCCTCTCTCATAACTAAAGCAACATACTCGTCATGTCTTCCAATAGCCCAATATCTAGTCATGCCAATCAAATCCACCGAACATCTTCCATTAATCCATGGCTCAAACCATAGTGATGTGGAAGAACCTGATGCAATAACTTTGCTGAAAGCTATTTACCACTATTTCTCAATCTGAGTATATTTTTTCAGGTATGAGATGAGTTGTTAACAACACTCATATGCCAAAAAAACTTCCCATTGCAATACTTCTTACTCATCCATATACTCCACAGAGAAGACTGTTCAAGAAATTTCCACATAAGTTTCATCCCAACTGCTTTTTTTAAATCTTTAAGAGACTTTAAACCAATGCCTCCCTCATTCTTTGGTGTACACAAAACCTTCCATTTCACTTTATGAGTAGTACCCCCAGAAAAAATCAGCACAGAGCATATTCAATTTATCTATGGTAAACTCTGGAAGTTGATACACAAACATCCAATAAAGAATAGTTGGTGCAGTTACAGTATTATTTTGTTCTGTCCTTCCCACAAAACTTAAATATTTAGCATCCCTGGTTTGCAGCTTGTTCTGAATTCTATGAATCAAGTCTTGACAATCATTATAATTAATATAATTAGAAGACAATGGCACTCCTAAATACTTGATAGGTAACTGTCCAATTTGATATCCTAGAATTTCAGAAACTTCATTAGTATAACTAGCATGTGAACTGAAATATAATTATGTTTTGAGAGTACTTAAAGATAAACCACTTGCCTTCTCTAGCCTGTCAAAAACTGATTTCAATATCGCTGCATTTTGAACAAAGCATCTACAAACACTAGCAAATCATCAGCATACAGTAAATGCAAGACAATTGGTTCAAAGCTATGAACCAGAGTAAAGAGATGTTTCGATCCTGCTTCATTCATGTAAACAAAAAACTCCATGGCTATCGAGAACAAATAAGGAGATAGAGGGTCTACTTGCCTTATTCCTCTATTATAAGAAATAAACCCCTTCGGGCATCCTTGAATCATAATGGAGAAAGTTGGGGTTGAGATACATTCATACACCACATTAATAAAATGAATAGGAAATCCCATAATTCTCATGATATGACAAATAAACTCCCTATTAATCCTATCATATGCCTTGTGTAGATGAATCTTGGCACACATCTTTTTCATACTCCTGCTTCTTAAAATCCCTATATGTTATCTCCAATATATATTGATGGGATAAAGGCACACTGGTTTTGTGATATAAGATAGGGTAGAAACTACTTGACTCTATTACACAAAACCTTAGAGAAAACTTTATAATATGGGTTACAACAAGAAATAGGGCGGTATTGAGATATATCAGTGGGTCTGTCATTTTTTAGGATTAACGTAATAAATGTATGATTTCCACTCTTGGGTAATTTCGATGAATCAAATATATCTTGAATAGCATATAGAAAATCCCACATTATTTCATCCTAATGTACCTTATAGAATTTCGAATTGAAGCCATCTGGTCCAGGATTAGAGTCTTGATGAATTGAAAAAACTACCTTCTTGACCTCATCCGTTGATATTCTGCGAAGTAGTTATTGTTGACCTACATGATTTATAGCAAAAGAAGGTTGAAAATAAGGAAAATTAGTAGCATTTGATCCATTGAATAATGAATTAAAATATTCTAGAGCTTCTGCTGTAACTTCCTCTTATTTGAACAATAGTTCTCCATCATATTTAATAAGAGCCTTTAGATTATTACAATATTTTCGAGTTGGCATTTTTGCATCAAAGAACTTTGAATTTGTATTTCCTTCCTGCATCCAAGTGACCTTTGATTTCTGCCAATAACTCCAAAACTTTATCTGCTTCTGAACCATAAATTGATGTTTACCTTCTAGCATAGTTTCATATAATTCCACGTTCTTTGGATCTAAATCAACAACAGCTTCTTTCTCTATGAATTTATCTTCAACTTCTAATAAAAGAATATCATCCTTAGGTCTCAATTTATTCCACAATTTCAACTTAGATTTGCATGCCGGTAATTTCTGCTGGAACAGATAACTATGGAAACCCCATCCACTAGTCTGTAACCCTCTACTAATAATTCAGGATATCCAATTTAAAAATCCAGTCATTTGAACATCTAAATGGATAGCCTTTTGATAATGTAGTGGGAATTAATTCATGCAACAAAGGGTTATGATCACTTGATAATTGTGATAAAGATAAAGTTCAACTCACTAAATTTATGTAGAAAATAATGATTAATAAAAAAATTATCTATATGATTTGCAATTCCTCTACATCTCCAAGTATAGTTGAAACCCAAAGCTTTAATTTCTATCAAACTAGACTGAGTCAAACAATTATTAAATGCTCCGAGATGTTAAAAAGGAATAGGCAAACCTCCTTTTTTGTTAGTTGGGGATGTTAAATCATTGAAGTCTCCCATAAGAAGTCGTTCTTCATTCATCCGCTCTGCTTCACAGATTATTCTATGCCATAATTCTTGCCTTTCATTAAAGTTGTTGCTGGCATATATCACTGATAAGAAGATGCATAAACCTCCAGTATTTTTGACTTGTAATGTTACATGTTGAGATGAAGAAATGATGTTTGTTGACCAAATATCAGCATTACACATTATAAGAACCCTTCCAGAAAAATTAGTAGTGTTTTGTGGTAGACAATCCCAATTATTCGGCACTAATTTTCTAAAGGAAAGAAGGTTAACTAAACTAAGCTTATTTTCTACTAAACTAACTATTGTTTGTTTAAATTTTGTCAGTAGGGATACAACTTCACGCATATGAGAAGGTAAATTCATCTTCCTTATATATATATATATAATCCTCCCACACTATTTTCATTTACATTCACTTCTAAAAACTAAAAGAGGTCAGCCATTAAAGCTAGGGAAAAAGAAAGAAAAATAAAGAAAACTTAGAGCTTGGATTCTTTCATCAATAAATCTCACAGCCTAATCTAAACAAGGTGAATAATATTCTTTACCCATTGTGGTTTTTGCTATCTATGAATAGCCAAAACAAGTGTTTTTTGCTATGATTAGATTCATGATTCATTTGGTGTTATTTGAATGTTTTGTAATACTCATGATTAGTTTCATGAATATGATTAAAATGCATGAAAATGAGTGTGTTCATAGACATCTACGAATGTCTTGAAATTTTGGTATGATGTTTGAAATATAATTTTGGAGATATGTTTTGGATTTCATGATTGTATGAATTCGTTATGAATTTTCAAGATTGAATTGCTTAGAAAATGCTTCAATATTGATTAAAATAATTAATACTTCCATATAAATATTTTATACTTGGACGGTGCAGAAGTACTATAAAAAGAATATATACAGTAGTATTCTATTTTATAAACCAATGAGAATACGATAAATATGGTAGAGTGGGTATAAAGTAGCGCTTTAAAATGAAATAAGTTAGTGTTATCCATATTTACTATCAATTCTACTGTCTTACCGGAAGCACCCTTCGACAAAGTCGGAATCACATTTTGGTAGCGTTGGATGCTTGAAATATCATAAGTATGGTTTATTTAAGGCTTTTGCTTCTCACTTTCTATTTTGGAATTGGTCCTAATACATATAAATATGTTGGTCTTGAAAAATATCTACTCCACAAGAGGTTTTCATGTTGACTCCTTCGGTTAGGTTGAAGGAGTGCATTTCTATAAAAGAAATATTTTATAAGGAAGGATTACAAACTATAACCTCTTAAAGAATAGAGGACTCCGCATCTTTTGGTGGAATCGGAGTGGGATTGTTTTCTCTAAATTATCTTTTGAAGTTGCTACCTCCGTTCCTTAGATCCTTTTGACGAAGGGATCTCTTGGTGGGATATATGTCTTCTGAATCGCAGTTTATGCTTTTGAACCCTTAAAGCCATTGTCTATGAAGACATCCCTTTAGCAACCCATTTTCTATAAATACTTCCTTCGGCATATATGGGATTGGCTAGGTTTTTTTTTAAAACCAAATGATTTAAGGCTTCGCCTCTCTGGTTGTTAATGTCGGTAATATGACAAGGAGATCTTTTATTGAATTATTTTCTAGAATGTTGCCCCTATAGCCTTCCGTCATTTGTCTGACAACAGGCATTAATTGTTGTTGTTTTGCCAAAAGGGTTGGCCCTTTTGATATGAATTGGATATGGACCTTAGCACCTATGAGGGAGCTGAAGAGGATTGGAGACAACATAAATGTCTTACCCATTGAAGTGCAGACTGAACATTGATTGAACCAATTGAAATGCTTATATTGTTGGTTTTTGACCATATTTTAAGACATTTCATTTGTGTGAAAACTAGGGAGGGTCGAATGGGTGCAAAATTGGGGATACTAGATAAATTAAAATTTAAATAATGGTTTTTAAGCCTATTTCTTGGAGCAACTCACGAGACTTAAGATTAAGCTTCTGATTTCATATTAGTGGGGGTTACTCTTTGAAGCACGAGAAATGAGATGGATGGGCCGGTTGATTTGCGTAGTTCGGAAGATTTAAGGATAAACCTTCGGTCCCATTATTAGTACAGGGTTACCTTACGAAGCATGGGAAGGAAATCGAAAGGATGAATTCCATTGTTTCACATAGTATGGAAATTGTAATAAGAAACTGGGTCCATTGTTTCATGTAGTACGTAAGTCAAACGAGTACGAAGGGAAGTTGTTTCGTGAGTAATGAGATTTTCCCCTATGAGGCTTATATAGAAATCACAAATGACATGTAAAAATGTAGAAACCTTTAAGGCAATTAGTCATTTTAACAGGGATGTGGAATCCATTATGTATAGCATGTTATATTTCAATTGTTATATATCTTTTTGATAATTATACTAACCATTGTAGTGTACCAGCACCAGGTTAGCCTTGTTTTGAAGCATGGTTCCAACGAGATAAGAGCTCGTTTCACTATGTGGTGTGGTCTCATTGGATATTTATAGTGATGGGTAGCAAGTTATTATTCACACCAGTCTTTTTGACTGACCTGTAGTTTTTGCTCTTCCCTTAAAATCCCGGGTACTCAATCAGATAGTTTGAGGGTTAAACTCCTTCAGGTATCTTTTGTATATGCTACCAATGGCAAGCAGGAGGCTATAACTATATAAGAGTTATGTTGTGTTCTGCTTTGTTCTGTTATATTGTATCTTTTGAGTGTATGTATGGGAATGTTTTGACTGTCGCTATTTATATTTTAATCAACCGAAGGGGAAATCGTCATACGTAGCTCTCAGAGTATGTTTAGTAATAATTTATGTTTTCTTTGAACGGGTTGTATAAATTAATATTTATACAAATAATTATTTTGTAAAAAAATTCATACTTCGGTGTTATCTAATGTTACAGTTGATTAACTTTCGATTTTCTATCACCGGAAGTTCAAACTAGAGATGACTGTATCATCTGTAGTGTTTAACTTCCGACCTTAGAGAATATGGTGTTACATGTAACACCCCATACTTTAATTCACAATAATTATATGAAGAAGATAATAAAATGAATATTATCTAATAAAATATTTAGGGTTGAGTAAAACAGACTTTACAATTGCGTCCGTTACGAAATTCTGATTCAGATAGACTCTTGGTTTTCATAAATTGGACTAAGTATGAACAAGATATGATCAAAAGAAGTTTAAATAAATTAATCGATTAAATAATTAATTAACTCAGAAATGTAATGGTAATATGGCGACCTGACCCAAAATGGGTCAACCCCTGTGTCGACCCAGGTAGTAGGTGGGTCGACCTACCTTCGACTTGGCAACGTGAATGAACCTAGACTGATTTTCTGGTTTTATTCTTATGTTGACTCAGCGGTGATGTGTATACCATGGTTTGATTTAAAACCCTAAGATCTTATGGTTTATATTATCCTAACATATCTATAAATATGCTAGTAACCCTCACTATTATCTTACACAAGCATTTCTTAATCTTCTTCCTCCTCTAAGTTATTTTATGAAATAAAATTAATAAAATGTCGGGGTGCTGTCAAAACATAGGATGAAAGGATAATTCTTCTATAACTATTTCAAAGGCCTTTTTTTGAATCTAATGCATATCTCTGTGAGTTCTACATTATTTTTAGATATGCAATTTCAAAAAGGATTTTTGACAGTGGATATATTGGATTTGAAAACTATTAGTGTTTATAAGTTTATTCTTATATGTTATTGTTCTATTAATTACTGTCAATTACCTGCTCATTTTCAGTTATTACCTGTTTATATGTATACCTTTCTTCCTTATCCCTTTTCAATCTTTACAGCCTTTTTATGCCTATTTACTTAGCTTGAGTTTGGATCTATTTTCTCCTTTTCCTTTTTGTTTTGCACTGAGCCTAGGCCATCAAGAGCCTAGGCCTTTTCCATTTGAATTACGTCGGAATAATATGTGATAACATTAAAAAGGAGATTTAGGAATACTGTAATATGAGAATCATTGATTTTATAATTAGGATAATTATAAAGGAAGATTATGCAAACATGTTAATCTGAATAGGTTGGAATTAATTTTATACTACGTAGAACATGTTATGGAAAGATATGTGAATCGGATGTAAATTAAGTAAAACATGTTATCGTAATTCTGTAAACATCTGAGCAGGTGCATGTATGATTTGGGGAAGGGTTTCACATTTAATAATAAATGTCATTTATACCCAAGAAATATAATATAGGGTTATATCATGCTTATTAATGAACTTAAACCTGTTGAGTTAAATGTGTTTGATTAATGAGCTCATAGGTCCATGTCTGCTGTTAATATGTTTGGAAGGGACTCTTAAAATCCTAATTTAGGGACCAAGCCTAGGGGTGGCTTGTGTCAATCTGCTGTTTGCTTGGAATCCATATCAATCAGTACCCTCCTGTTATCAAACGAGTCTCGCACTAGGTAGAGACTAGGGCATGCTTTACTGATGGATGATTGTAAGAGTTTCATATTCTGGAGGTGGGTACAGGTACATTCCGGCGGAGTCATGAGCGTGCATGGGTACGATGTGGGATGATAAGACGCTTAACACCGGTGGATAGGGCAGCGTCTTTTAAAGTTGGTGGCTTTGGGACTGTTATCCCTGATTGCCATGGCTGGCATAGGTTATTCGTGTCTGTTAGGGAGCCGACCACTAGGTAGTAATTAGAGTAAAACCTAATCCTAATATTCTGATAGTTGATGCAGAAACTCTATTCTGGGATGCGAATGATAAGCTTATCCGAGTCTTGCCATATCTCATTTATTTCGTACTTGTTTATTTTACTGTATTTTCGTATCCAGTATTGTTGATCTGTCTTGATGCTTTTTTACCTTATGCTTATGCTAAAAATCACCAGAACATGCCATACTTTATGTCTGACCTATTTTGTTTTCCTTCTTTCTTTTCCTTTCTCTCCGGGTTTTCAGGATGGTGGATTGCAGCAGTGACCATGATTCTTTAATTCAGCTTGAACTTGGATTATTTTTTACTCGATATATTATTTCGATTTCCGTTCTATGATTATTGTCATGACTCATAAGGGATATGATTTTATGGTTTTGTACTTATACACTGATGATTTATGTTTCCGCGAGACAAACGTTAAGTATAATGTTGTACTTGGTTTGATAAATAAAATAAGAAAAGTTTTCCACTGTATTTTATATTCTTTCTTGTAAATTTAGTCTCCGTGTTATTACTTTATGCATCCTCATATGGGTGACATTAAGGGATGTGGGGTGTCATATTTGGTATCGGAGACTAAGGTTACAAGATCAGAGAATAAGTTTTTGAAAAATTGTTTTAAAAAAAAAGATTTTCAAGTAAAACCTATTTTTGAAAAATATATTCAGTCAAGTCATTTACAATATTCTTTGGTCTCTTTTTGAATCGTGTTTCTTCTCTTTTCAGAATGTCTGGGGCTCCTAATCCTCGAGGGAATTCCCATTCCAGCATGGTTCCGAAGATATGTAGAGGATATGGAACCTACTGATGTGCAAGGAGATGCCCCACCCCCAGATGCAGCCGGTGTAGCTCCACCCGGTCCTGTAGTCAACTTCTCTAAGATTTGTAAGGATTTCTATATGATGGGAGGCAATTTGTTTCGTGGTACAGATAGTTACGTGGAGGCTCGCGATTGGCTTAGGGAGACAGAGAATGTGCTTGATTTGTTGGAGCTAGATGATAGGAGAAAGATTCAGTTGACCGCTTCACAACTGAAAGAGGAAGCATTACATTGGTAGGAGGTGACTCGGGCGGGGTAGATGGTG
The DNA here is from genome assembly GCA_030737875.1 of Allium sativum. Taxonomy (NCBI): domain Eukaryota; kingdom Viridiplantae; phylum Streptophyta; class Magnoliopsida; order Asparagales; family Amaryllidaceae; genus Allium; species Allium sativum. The sequence continues at coordinate 69,371,075 of CM060922.1, forward strand.
GCCACATGGGATGAGTTTAAGCATAGATTTGAGATGATGTTCTTATTGCAGGCTAAGGAAGGACTGCAAATAGATAAGTTCTTAAGTTTGAAACAAGGAAGTATGAAGTTTAGGTAATATGGCAATAGCTTTAATCAATTGGCAAGAATTGGCTTGGATTTGGTAAACACTCCTTATAAGAAGGCTTTGAGATTCACTAGAGGGTTGAATCAACCTCTCCAAGGGATGGCATTGACACATATCCTGATGGGAGCTACTTTTGAGAGATTAGTGGATATGGCCTTGATGCATGGGGATGGGAAAGAAGAAAAGAATAAAATTAAGATTGAAGATAAAAGCCCAAGATTGAGAAGAAGAAGTGGTGGCCCAAGAAGGGGGTAGCAAAGAAAGGAGGAAAAATGGATAAGGCTCAAATCAAGACAGAGGTTTAGTGTCACAGCAGTGGAAATATGGGGCACTTAGTTAGAGACTATAGGAAGACTAAACATGAATGTTTCAGTTGCGAACAAGTTGGACATTACACTAAGTAGTTCCCTAACAAGCAAGGTCAGAAGACAGGAACATCTAGAGGGAAAGTTCATATGCTAGAGTCAGCTCAGGCTAGCGGATCGGATCAAGGTAGGAAAGTGACTGTAGAAAGTTTGATTTCTCTTTTTGACTCTTTTATTAGGACTCTGTTTGATTCCGATGCTTCTCATTCATTCATATACGATTCTATGGTAGATAGTCTGCACCTAGATACTTCTATAGTTTTTGATCCTATTGTGGTCTCAAACCTTATAAGAGGTACGATTCACCTGTCTATGATATGTAGGGGATAGAGACTTTCTGTTATTGGTGTTGAGTATGAGTGCGACGCATATGTTCTTGTCTTTATGGGTTACGGGCTTATTCTAGGAATGGACTGGCTAGCCACGTATGGTGCCATTATAGATTGTGAGATGAGAGTTGTTAGGCTTCTTACATGCCACTGTAGAACTCTCGAGATTTCTTATGACCCATGAGGGTCAGTTATGCTCAGTTTCCTAGATTCTTAATGCTTTTGTTGACGATCTTAGATCAGTACCCATAGTCAGAGATCTTACGGACGTGTTCGATGAGTTTAGAGGATTACCTCCCAAACGAGAGATATATTTCCTGATATACCTGGTGGAGAATTTGAAGCCTATCGCTTTACCAGTGCGCCACATGGCTCCTAGAGAGATTGGAGCTCAACAAGCAAGTGGGTGAGTTATTCGAGAAGGGATTCATAAGAAAGAGCATTTTTGAGTAGGGAGCTCCTATTGTCTTTGCGACGAAGCTAGACAACTCTCTCTGTTTGACTATATGGAGTTGAATATGCTCACCAAGAAGAATAGGCACTCACTCCCGAGGATTGATGACTTGTTTGAACAGTTGGTAGGCGCTTTAGTTTTCTCATAGTTGGATCCAACCATTGGTTTTCATCAGTTGAGGCTAGCAGATGACAATATAAACAAGACTGCTTTCAGGACTCCAGACAGATTCTTAGAGTGGATATTCATGCCTTTTGGGCTGACCAATGCCTTACTTTTTGGATTTAACGAGTCGAGGGTTTAGGGAGTACCAGAACAAGTTTGTTGTGGTTTCTATGGATACTATTCTGGTTTTCTCAAGAAGTGAGGAAGAGCATGCCGTACACTTAGGAGAGATTCTCTGCACTCTTAGATCGCACCGGTTTAAGGCTAAGTCTTGTAAGTGTCATTTCTAGCGAATGGAAGTAAGGTTCCTAGACATCTTCTCCAAGGATGGAATAGTGGTGGACCCCGCTAAAGTTGCCACGGTCCAAGATTGGAAAGCCCATAAGAATGTGACAGAGGTTAGGAGTTTCTTGGGGTTGGCAGGTTATTACAGAAAGTTCATTAAGAACTTTTCACGGATCTCAGCTCCACTCACCCGTCTGGCGAAGAAGAATTTGGTTTTCACTTGAAGCATTGTTTGCAAGGATGCATTCTAGAGGATAAAGAGGGATCTGACATCATCCCCTATTCTGACTCTTCCTGATGGTTGCAAGGTGTTTACTGTCTACACGGATGCTTGTGGAACGGGTTTAGGTGTTGTGTTGATGTAAGAAGCTATGGTAGTCTACTATGGTAGTAGACAATGAAGGTACATGAAAAAAACTATCCTACTCACGACTTGGAGTTGGCTGCAATGTTTACACTTAAGTCTTGCCGACATTATCTACTCAGTGAGAGGTTTGAGCTCTACACGGATCACAAGTCGCTCATAGAAAGATCTCAGTTTATGACAGCAGCGATGAATGAAGTTCCTTGCATCCTATGATTTGTAGATAGCTTGTACACCAGGAAAGAGGAATGTGGTTGCAAACATATTGAGTAGGCAGAGGATGACCTTGAGTCCTCTATTCGTAGAGAGGAAGAGCTTAGAGTTTATCTCGACATTTTATTCCCTGCCATCTACGGATTTTCTGCCTGGTTTGTTGGCATCGTTAGAGGTGCGAGCCACTCTTATGGAGTGAATTGGATCCACAAAGCGATAGGATCAACAGTTAGTAGTCATCTTGGATAGACTCGGTAGAGGAGAAGATCGTGATGATGTGGCATCCTAACTCGAAGACAAGATTCACACTTCTTACCTTTTCCCCTTTGAGAGTATGTTCTTAATTCCTTCCTAGTTTTTGAATTTGAATCTATTTTTCCAATCGTTTGAATCTGTTCTTAGGTAGACACCTATGGCTGATAACATGTGTTTGAGACATGTTATGTTTGATGGTTGCAAGTGGATGCAATGCTAGTGGATGCATATACACACATAGTAGGAACTAGATTAGGAATTAGCTAGACAAAAGCACTTACATATTGCATATGGATGTGTGTGCATTTTAAATTTTCAATAGATGAAAATGGTTGAATCATCATTTGGATGATGCATTTAATGAATGGTTGTTGCACGCATGTAGAACTTATATTTACTATTAGGATTCGTTTGCATACATATTGGATATATCAAACATACATGAACTGCATTAAGGAGGTCAACTAAATCAGTAAATCACCTGATTTTCACATTAGCATAGGGTCATATACGCAACACCTTTGCATGTGTCCATACAAAGCATTAGAAATTTTAAGGACAATGGATGCTAGTGGTTGATGGACGAGTAGATGGGTGTACGTTTTGATTGATAACATTAACAACATTCTTCATAACTTGGAGTTTTCGGGGATGAAATCCTTTAAGGAGAAGAGAATGTAAAACTTCATAATTTAATTCACAATAATTATATGAAATAGATAATAAAATGAATATTAACTAATAAAATATTTAGAAATAGGAAAAACTGACTTTACCTTGCGTCCGTTACGAAATTCTGATTCAGGTAGACTCTTAGTTTTTGTAAATCGGACTAAGTATGAACAAGTTATGATCAAAAGAAATTTAAGCTAAATTAAATAATAAATAATTAACTTAGAAATGCAACGGTTATATTACCACCCCACCCTATATGGGTCGACCCCTATGTCGACCTAGGTAGTAGGTGGGTCGACCCACCTTTGACCTGGAAATGTGAATGAACCTTGACTGATTTTCTTCCTTTATTCTTATGCCGACTCAGCGATGATGTGTATTCTACGATTTGATTTAAAAACATAAGATACTATGGTTTATATTATCCTAACATATCTAGAAATAGGCTAGCAACCCATACTATTTTCTTACACAAACGTTTCTTTATCTTTTTTTCTCCTCTAAGTTATGTTCTGAAATAAAATTAAAAAAATGTCGGGGTGCTATCAAAACATAGATTGAAGGATAATTCTTCTACAACTATTTCAAAGGTCTTTTCTGGATCTAATACATATCTTTGTGAGTTCTACATTATTTTTTTATCTGTAATTTAAAAAACGGATTTCTGACAGTGAATATATTGGATCTGAAAACTATCAGTGTTTATAAGTTTATTCTTATATGTTATTGTTCTTTTAACTACTATCAAATTACCTGTTCATTTTCAGCTATTACTTGTTTATATGTACATATTTCTTCCTATCCCCTTTTTGTCTTAGTTTTATTTATGGACTTTTTGTACCTATTTGTTTAGTTTGAGTTTGGATCTATTTTCTCATTTTCCTTTTTGTTTTGCACTGAGCCTGGGCCATCAAGAGTTGAATTACATAAAATTAGAATAATATGTGATAATAGTAAAAAGGAGATTTGGGCATATTGGAACCTGAGAATCATTGACTGTATAATTGGGATAATTATAAAGGAAGAATATGTCAACGTGTTAATCAGAATAGGTTGGACTTAATTTTATATTAGGTAGAACAAGTTATGGGAAGATATGTGAATCGGGTGTAAATTATGTAGAACATGTTACTGTAATTCTATAAATATCTGAGCAGGTACCTGTATGATTTGGGGAAGGGTTGCTACATTTAATAAGAAATATCGTTTACAACCAGGAAATGTAACATAGGGTCACATTCTTATGTACTTAAACCTGCTAAGTTAAACCTATTTGGTTAATAAGTAAAGAGGTCCACGTCTTCTGTTAATATGTTTGGGGGGGGGAGGACTCTTAAAATCCTAGTTTGGGGGACAAGCCTAAGGGTGGCTTGTGTCAATCCATTGTTTGCTTGGAATCCATATCAATCAGTACCCTCCTGTCACCAAATGAGTCTTGCACTAGGTAGAGACTAGGGTATGCTTCACTGATGGATGATTGTGAGAGGTTCAAATTCCCAAGGTGGGTACGGGCATGTTCCGGCGAAGTCATAAGTGTGCATGGTTCCGATGGGGGAAGATAAAACGCTGTAACACTGGCGGGTAGGGCTATGTCTTTTAAAATTGATGGGTTCGGGACTAATATCCCCAACTCCCATGGCTGGCATAGGTTATTCGCGTTTGCTAGGGAGCCGATCACCGGGTAGTAATTAGGGCAAAACTTGATCCTGATATTCTGATTGTTGGTGCAGGAACTCTGTTATGTGATATGAATGAGAAGCTAATCCGATCTTACCGTATCTCTTTTATTTTGTAATTATTTATTTTACTATATTTTCATGTCCAGTATTGTTGAACTATCTTGACACTTCTTTACGTTATGCTTATGCTAAAAATTACTGGAACTCACCAGACTTCATGTTTGGCCTATTTTGTTTTTCCTTCTCTCTTTCCTCCCCCATAGATTCTCAGGGCGGTGGATTGTAGCAGTGACCATGATTCTTTGATTCAGTTTGGATTATTTCTTACTCGATGTATTATTACGATTTTTATTCTATGATTATCATTATGACTCATGAGGGTTATGATTTTTATGTTTTTGTACTTGTACTTTTATGGTTTACATTTCAACGAGACAGATGTTTTATGACTATGATTTAATGGTATTTGAAACTATAATGTTGTACTTGGTTTGATAAATAAAATAAGAAAAGTTTTCCTGTGCATTTTGTAATTTGTCTTGTGAATTTATTCTATCTGTTATTACTCTATACTTATTTCGCTTAACAAAAACGCATCCTCGTATTAGTGACATTAAGGGACGTGGGATGTCACATTACAATTTGTATCAAAGCATCGATTTATGTAAATTGAAATAAAACTTTTTTCAATAAGATTTTTTAACTAAACTCGAAGATCTGAGGAAGTACTAAGGGTTAGGATAACAAAACTATGATGTATTTGTATTTTTGTTATATATGTATGTATATACCCTGCAGTATTAAGGTCACCCTCCAATATCTTACTAAAATATGTGTATATAAAAGCAGTACGATATAGAGAGAAGTAGTGCAAGGCTAAATATCGGTGGAGGAAGCACAAAAATGATGGAAAGGTTCAAACTAATGTTAGCAGAGATCAAGGCTTAAGGACTAATGAGAACCAAGGTGCTGCTATTCGCCGGTATATATGGAAATTTGTTCCAGACGTTTATTCAGATGTTGCAAGCTGGAGTTAATGCTGGTCCTTGAAGAGCTAATCCTGAAGCGTAAGTTGGAAATAACTATGCGAAATTGAGAAGGGAATATACTAGCTCGGGAGAAAATCCGTTCCTTGGAATACCAATATGGATACTTAGTCGATTCATTACAAAAGAATCTTTAGAGACTTTGGCTTGGTGGATGAGCAGAAGAGGAGGTTGACTCTAAACAGTTGTAGGGAAATGCTTTGCTTTGGTAGGATAGTGTTACTACTATGATACTGGAAGGAGATATCACTTGGAAAACTTCGGAGGAGGTTCAGGGAAAGGAATGTGTAGGAAGATTTCTAACTATGATGATAATAAAGTTTACTGACTTGAAGCAAGGAGATATGACAGTGGTTAAATATGCTGTTAAATATTATGAATTGTCTCGTTATGCATGAGGGACAATTGATACTGTTGTATTGAGGAATGAGAAACTTATCATGAGGTAAGGTTTGAGAGTGTGAAATACACAATGATGAATTTGAGAGACAGTAGTGATGTCATGATTAAGTTGCTATCCATGATGAAGAGATGCTTGAAGGGGTTGAGAGATCCAGAGAAAGAACTTTTAGGGAAGAAAAAAAGGAAATTCTCCAAAGTAAAGAAAACTTATGAGGGATGAAAGACAAAGAAGGATAGAGCAGAGGTGGTTTTCTTTAAGTGCCTACAAAAGGGTCATTACTCCACTGAATTCAAGAAAATCATTCCTAGTATCACTGTTGGGAGGCAATATATTTAATTCTTCAACTGTAATCAAATAGGACATTATAAGAACAAATATTCTGAAGCATAGAAAGTGTTTTCTATGGAGTCTTCATCTTCAAGACCAATAGTTGTTGAGAAAGGGGAAACAATGTTGGAAGATACTTTTTGTTTCATAGCATACCTATTAAAATTTTGTTTGACACTAGTGCATTACATTCCTTTATATCTAGAGGTGCAGTATATAGGTTCTTTTGGGAACCATCATACCTTGTTACCTCCTTTAGAGTAGTTAATCCGATAAGAGGGTATGTGACTCTTGTGATAAGATGTGATAACCTAGAAATTCAATTGCTAATTAACATTTCATTTGTAGTTTGTATGTTTTTTATTTTGATGGTTTCAGCATTATTTTATGAATGGATTGGTTAAATCATTATGATGCGAGGACTTTTTTTTCAAAGTAGAAAAGTGTAGTCGAGATATCTCGATATCAACGACAGGATTGTGTTCCTAGCAGAAAGGTTGGTTCCGCGGATGTCGTCATTGCTGAGTATTTTGGAATTGGAGGAAGAGATTAGTGTTCCTATCATAAAGGAATTTGCTGAGGTCTTCGAAGTAGTAACAAGATTACCACCTAAGAGAGCTATTGAGTTTTGTATTGATTTAGTGCCGAGAATGGAGCCCATTCATCTAGCCGAATGACCCCTTCGTGGATGAAAGATCTGAAGGAAAAACTTGTTGGTTTAGAAGAAAGAAGCTTTACTCATCCCAGTATCTCACCTTAGGATGTTTCTACTATATTTATGAAGAAGCCTGATGGAAATTGATAATGTATATTGACTATTGGAATCTCAACAAGGGAACAGTGAAAAATAAATATCCTCTGCCTCGTATTGATGATTTACTCGATCAAATGAGTGGACTTTCAGTCTTTTCATAGTTGGATTTGGCAGCCTGCTTTCACTAAAGATAGAATAAAACGACATTCATTGACAACCTTTCGTATGAGATATCAATCGTATTAGTGGATGATTATATCATTTGGATTGACGAATGCACATTCTTTGTTTGTGGATCAGATGAACCGAGTGTTTGGGGAGCACGATGATAGATTAGTATTGGTTTTCATTGATGATATGTTGGTTTATTCGAAGGATGCGGTAGAGAATGGAAACATATTCGGATATTGCTGGTAGGAACGACAATGGGGCAGGTCTAGGGTCCAAACCCGCTTGACCCGCCCCTATTTTGACTCATTTAGACCTGCCTTATAAGGTCATCGGGGCGGGTAGACCCATGACCCGCTTTTGAAGAACCGGTTCTAGGGTCGAGTCTGAGGCACAGCTAACCCACCGCAACCCAAACCGCATGATTGAAATATCATTAAAACACTTTATAACTATAATGATTACTTGTTAATCTTCTTAGGTATACATGGTTATAACTTGAATATTATAGTTTTTTAGTCATGAAACTATACAATTTTCATAGTACTAAGTTGCATCAATGATAATCATACGATAACAAATGCATACATTTTGAACTATTATCTTACAACTCATTTGTTTATATTCTCCTATCATTGTGAACACATCATAATATGTATATACTTTATCATTTAGTGATAAAAAAATACAATTATATAAATTTTTGTACATTAGAACATAATATCATCGGGTCGTGGGACTGGTCGTGTGACACCCCACGTCTATTAATGTCACTCACTAAGGGAATGCATTAACTTTCATGGAGCGTTATAAGAGTATAGAATAGAACATCACAAGACAGATATATAAAATGGTACATAAAAATTCAAAATTTATTCATTGCAGCGGAAAAGCAAAACATGTCTCGTTACAACATCAAAACCACATACTAAAGCCAAGTACACAAATATCCATCTTGAACAAAATTATTACCAGAGTACATAAAAGCAAAACCATAATCCCATTCTGAAATGCCATATGAAAGAGAAACACAGCTGAGCATTACTTTCAGCACTTCCAGTAGAGAGAGAGATCCAAATCAAGCCTCGCTAGTCCCACCCTGAGAACTTGGCGGGAAAAGGAAAGAAAAGAGGCGAAACAAAAAGGGCCAGACATAAAGTCTGGCGAGTCCAGTGACTTTAACAATATAATTAGTAAAGTAACAGGATAAGAACATAAACTGGATATAAGAAATGACTATAACATAAGTAAGTATGACAAGATAAACAAGATGAGGAAGTATGACCCATTACCCTCCCCATTCGATCGGCTCCCTAACTCGTATATACCCGTGTTGGCCCCACAGTAAGGTGTATCACTCCCTAAAGTGGCAACCCGATACTACTAAAATGCACGGCTTATACCATACGATGCAACAACGTCTTACCTACCAGTCCGGACCCACGCACGCACATGACTCCGTTGGACTTGCGTTGCCATCGCTCTTTACTCTTTTGACCTCTTATAATCAACCCCAATAAGCGTGTCCCATCCTCGACCTAGTTCTAGCTCATATAGATACTAAAAATGGGTTACTGGTTGAAAAGGGTCCGTATACTTGACACAAGCTCCCTCTTAGGCTTGGTCTCCACTAAGATTTCCCACTTAACTCCCTTTTAATTATTCCCATGTCTTACCATATGTCTCATCTTGGTTAAGTGCTTTAACTATGTTTCAAATGTTACACATGTCACCCACTTAACCCTTTTTTCCCATGTCTTACCACGTGCCTTATCTTGGTTAAGTGTTCATTAATTCATTATATTCGTAATTGTGCAAGACCTCCCACATTAGATTACCGTTTGCGGTTGCTGGATATGCCGGGCGGTTCGGGGCATACTTCTACCGCAATCCGAATTTAACCTCGTGCCTTAGAACTATTATGCATCTAATTTCTGCCTTTGGCCTCTCACATTAGACAGCCATTTGTGGTTGCTGGATATGCCGGGTGATTCCGGGTAGACTTCTACCGCAAACCAATCTAGCCTCGTGTCTTAGGCATTCATTATCTTTTCCTTTTTATTCATGCCCAATTTCAAGTCTTTAATTAATATATTCCAATTGCCCATAATTTCCAATTATGCTTATAATGTTAGTTCAAATTATGCCTATAATTCCATGTATACAAGTTGTACCAAATTATGCCCAAATCAATTTCATAGTTATCAACAATTTATGCCAAATCTCATTTTATTACATATTTCCCTAACTTTTCCCAATCATCCCAATGTTATTCATACGTAAATCTCAATGTAATATGCTTAGGCTCGAAATTATCCTAACCTCAAAATGAAAAAGGAAAAGAAGAAGGAAAGAGAGTCAAAACATCAAAATTGGCATAAACATATAAATAGACATGTGAAATGAATAACGATAAAATAGATTAGATAGGCATATGATAATAACAATTGGGTATGAATCTGAAGGATAACAAATTACAAAACTTGATACCACAAACAATTCGCTTCTCTGACACTTGGTTTTAAGGCACGTGAATACCATGGATGAATTAGTGTTTATTTTTAAGGATCGAGGAAGCGGGTCGTTTCATCTAGTATCATAGCTTTGGTTTATCGATTACCAAGGTCTGATTATCATTTGGTGATGATACTAAATGAATATCATATAGAATTAGAGCTTGGGATGAGAGAACACCTAAGTTTGATCTAGTAAAAGACTCATTAGAGATTGGTTAGCAATACCTTAGGATGAGTAACTCATTAAAGATAGGACTAATAGTATCCTAGAATGAGTTGAAAGATATTTGAGTGCGTGTTTTAAATAAATGATCTTCCTTTTAAAATGGAAAGAATAAACTTTGCCTAAGGTTTTCTTCTTGTAAAAGGAATAACCAACAATAAACAATAAATGCCGTTAATTTCACCCTCCTTTGCTATTAAGGATAAGAAATAGATGTTATTATTGCTAGTTGTCCTTTGTCTTTTTAGAATCCCTATTGAAAGAAGAACTACGAGCGAGAATCCTCTAAGCCAAAGAAGTACGAACCAATCAAGATATCCACCGATAGTAGTAGGCACCCTAGTCTTCCTTTCTCCCACTTTTGATGGGAAAACATGCCTACGTCCATGTGGATCATTCCTCAAGAGGATCTTGAGCTCATCATCATATTCAGTGATGAGGAACCGACACCAATCATTGGGATCAAAGAGTCGATATCGGTAGAAACTGAGGAAGAGGAATGTAACACCCCTAAGTCCCACATCATGGAAGCCTGTGTGAAGTGAGTACTTATATAGTAGAGCCCATCTCTTACTAACGCCGAGGCCTTTTGAGGAACAAAACCCCACAGCTATACGGTGGCTAAGTTGGGGACAATATCTTGCGTGAACGGAGGTGCGGGCTGTTACAGTGGTATCAGAGCCAATACCCAACCGGAATTGTGGCTCCTGTGTGGACCACAGTGCTTGGGTGAGGTGTTTGTGAGCCAACAAGGACGTTGGGCTCTATAGGAGGGGAGAATGTAACACCCCTAAGTCCCACATCATGGAAGCCTGTGTGAAGTGAGTACTTATATAGTAGAGCCCATCTCTTACTAACGCCGAGGCCTTTTGAGGAACAAAACCCCACACCTATACGGTGGCTAAGTTGGGGACAATATCTTGCGTGAACGGAGGTGCAGGCTGTTACAAGGAACCTATGGAAGTAGAGACCCATGGAAAAACCCATGGAGGAGGAAGAAGAGGAGGAGGAAGAAGTCGAGGCTGAGCTCAACAGCTAAAATTTCGCAACTATGACCAATGGATGGACAACATCTTCAGCGACGACAAAAGTGTAGCCATGAGAACAACATTTCCTGGTTAGTTGGATATTGAAGAGGTTGAATGGTAGGATCAAACGGAGGTTGATGAAGCAGTAGAGGTGGAAGAGGTCCTTGAAGAACTAATCCTAGTACTGGAAGAGATAGAAGGAGGAGGGAACATGATGGTTATAGATGGACGACCGCTTAACATTATATAGCAACCTAAAGAAAAAGGGAATGAAAATGAAGCAGATGATGATGGAGAGGAAGATGACCAGGATGTGGACACATCTTATGAAACAAGCTTCTAGTATGGAAGAAACTCCTCCAACTCTAACGAATAGGACTTTGACTTCCCTTTCGATCCTTGTATCAGTAGGCGCTAATGGTGTATCTTTGTTTTTGGGAACTATGTATCATTGTATCAGTAACATTTAATGGGAAATAATGTAGAAAAAAGTTTGTGTTAATAGAAGAAAAATATTTATGGTTATATACTTTGCACAAATCCAGCCCTAAATAAAGATTTTATGATGAAGATTTTTCATATTATTGAACACAGGTTTTATTAACGAATGAGTTTCAATAAATGATTCAAAATCCAGGTGGAGTTGCTAATGCAGGTGTATTTAAAAAGTGAGTAATTTTCGTATATTTCCTTTTTTCCTTGTTTCTTGTTTTCCTATGGTGAATTGTGGCTACATATTTGGGTCTTTAGTCTGCTAGTGATTGTGTAGAGGAATAGTTCTTTGAGCTCGCTGTCGGTGTTCTGCATGTTTTTATAGTGAGGGTTCTATCTTCAGTTGCTTTTATATTTTGGTTCTCCTTTTTGTTGGTTATTAAAATCTTGTTTAATTCTGCTGTGGGCTTTTTGGTCTTTTGTTGCTGGCTGTATTGGAGCCTTATTTACGCTGCATGGTTTTGGAATGGTGATTGCATCTTGAAGATGTTTGGGTCTGCAGTGTAGTGGGCGTGGGGACTCTGGTTATTGAAGAGGAGTTTTGGTCTTTGTATTTTAGAGTTTGTGCTAGTGTGTTTTAGCTTGTTGTTTGGGTTTGTATTTTCTTCTACTGTTTTGAGCTGGTTTCTTATTTCTATATAGTATTCGTTCTCTATTGTATCTATTTGCACCAGCTCAAAACCTTTGTACTTTCTTTTGTTGTAATATAAGTACCCATTTGCTTTAAAAAAAAGATTCAAAATCATTTCTGCATTAGATTAGTGAGTAAAATAATAATGCGTAAAGCAACATAGAAATGTTTTAGAATTCACAATAGAGATTTATAAAGTTTAGAAATCAAAAATAAATAATTTGAAATGGCTTTATAAGCTATGTTCTAAACGATTCGATATATAATCAAAGAAGGATTTTATAAGAGAATATCGATAGTACTCTGGTTAGACTTATATTGAATTACGGATATAGAGCTTATACTATTGTATGAATTTGGAAGGTGTCGTCACCAATATTCAATGGATAGTATATGTGGAATTTGGAGATTGGTATCAAGTATGATCATTATTTTCATTTTACATCGTATTTATACTCAATACCAATAGTCTTTGGTTTCACAAGAAATAATGTATTGTTATGACCCATCTATCATTTATAACTATAGCTTTGTGTTGAGTACAAATATGTTTTCAAGAATTCATTTGGTTCCATTGGTACCAAGCCTAGGAATGTTTCCTTTGGTATTAGACTTTTCTTGAAAGACGGATTTCATAAAAGAATATTTAATGAAATGATGAATTATAGAATGAAGAAGATTTCGGGTTTGACTTTTAAGATAAGTTGCAAGTTGAATAAGCAATGTGTTTATCTTCGCATAAGTAAAGAAAAGAGTAATAAGTAACCTGGTGGAATTTCAACAATCGAATGAACCGAGATTTTTAATAGTTTTTGGACAGTTGGAAACCTCGAAATTTGTTTTGGACTAAATGTTGAAACGTTAAGTAAATATATAAAGTTGAGTTTAAATAACATTTGATTTATAAAGCTAACAATTTAAGATGAAAATATTTTGACCCTACTTATAAGGAAAGTGAAGTTGATGTTTGTATATACTCGTAGGATGTAACGGAGTATTACAAGTATGAACATGACTTTTAAATTGTAGTCAAAGTTGAAAAAATTATAGAATTTTTGAATGCAAGGAAGAAACTGATAGTATGAACACTTAAGTGTAGTAGATCATTTTATTTGCATCTTGATTTGGATTCAAGTACAGAACTTGAGGTCTTTAACTCAATCCAAAAGTGAATGTTTCATTCCATGTTTGACGACAAACATTGATTAAGGTTTATGATCGAACACTTAAGTTTTCTATCGGGGTTGGGAACCATGCAAGTAATGCAAAGTTTTCTAATCAAAGAGCCTGATTTGAGTCCTCACTAAAGGATTGAAGGAATAGTACTAGTTTGGAAGGACAAGTTTTGAATATGAGTCGAAGGTCAATTTTGATATTGTGTATGAAGGAGATATGTATATCTTGAGAAAGTAAGTAAAATAAATTTTTAGGGTAAAACTACCTTGGTTTTTTTATTTGATTTCAAAGGCGAAATCCTTTTAATAGGATAGAATGAAACAACCTAGAATTTTGTGACCTTAATTAAGTATATTTAAATTATTTTAAATATTTAAATACGGATTGATTCCGACTAGTGATGAATTTTAAGGTAAGAAACAATGATATTGGCTTAGATATTATTTCCTCAGGGAAGTACTCGCAAAACGACCGAAATCATTTTATCAGTAGAATTGATTTCTATCCATAAGGATCATGAATTGATCCAGACGCATACACTTATTTCCGTAGTTGAATAAGAATATGAAAGGAGATGCTATATTTTAAATCTTTGGAGATTTAGTGAATTAGTGACATCATTAAAAAGAATATTTATATTAATTAAATTATGGATTTAAATGGAGAATTTAGCAATTTGAAAATTATTATAATTATTCAAATAATGGTTAAAATGACAAGAAGTCATTCTAAATATGTTACATAACAATAACAAAGTCCATTAGAAGCAAAATTTATAAAAAAAAATATTTGACCTGAAAACAGAAAATGTGATCGATAAGCGAGTTTCGGTTTCTCAACGGTTTGACGAAAGAAAGTTATACGAAAGTGTAAAACATATATGAACACATATATGTTTTTTTGGCGTAGCCGATGGGGTTTGAAGGACCCCGACCTTATTTTTATTGAAGTAATAAGAAAAAATAGAAAGCCATTACAATGAACCATCGTAATGAAGAAAACAGAGACAACATTACTTCAATACATAGGATGTACGAAAATAAAAAGCAAAAGAAATAAAAAAAACACATCAAAAACTAAGTATTGAAACGCAACAGTATCCCTGGCTCAATAGCAAACTGTGCCTTAACAATAACCAGCTTGATCTCCTGTGTCATCCTTCAATGCAGCTGAACTTTTCTTCTTATCACTATCAAAAACTCTGACATTCCTCTCACGCCATAAGCAGTTCAAGACCTTTTTTATAATCAAGTTTGTTAATCTTTTGCGGTTGTCTTTGCATCCTGTCATAGTGTAGATATTATCCCAAAGAGGTGCGTTAGAGTTAGCAACTATGTTCACTCCCACCATGCGCAGAATGAAGACAAGCAACAGTTTTGTCTTAGTACATTCGAAATGGAGATGATTAAGCGTTTCAGGTAATTGCATACAAAAAACACATTGAGTACTAACATTGAGGACAAACAAGCGCAAATCCACAAAATAAAAGGTATAGGAAAATTCATATAACCAAGAATCCTGACAATTGCATCCCATTGTTTGGTGTCCAAATCCTTTTGAATGTCAAGCTTCAAGATGGAACGAGGTGAAATTTGACAATTTTTGTAGCCATTCATTAATTCATGAGAAGGGAGAACATTATCTAATATATTCTTGTTGTTAAGAAAAGTAGTTTGATTGCTGGAAATAATAGTTGGCAGAACAACTTTCATTCTATTAGCTAAGATTTTAGATATGCCCTTGTATATGACATTACAACAAGATATAGGATGAAAAGATTGTACCTCATTAGGATTCTTCACTTTAGGAATAAGAGCTAAGTTGGTGTTGTTGAAGCCTTCAAACATTTTAGCCTTCTTGAAAAAAAATGCTTCACAACATTAATGATATCATAACCTGTGATGGGCCAGTTTGTATTGTAAAAATGTGCGTTAAGGCCATCAAGTCCGCCACAAGCGTTCTTATTGATTGATGAGAAATCATTTTTTATTTCTTCATCCTTAATTTCAGCACACAGCAGAATACGCTCAGTATCATTGAGCCTAGGAAGGAGCATGGGGTCTATTGCATCAAGATCGGGAATAAACATGTCAGTACCGCTAAGAGTTTCAGAGAAGTAAGTGATAAAAGCATTTTCAACAAATAGGGTTGGTTTGAAGAAAGCCTCCCTTATCAGTTATTCCATAGATGTTATTGTTGTGCTTCCCTTTGAGAGACACATGGTAGAAAAAAAGTTTTTTTGTCTCCTTCCACTTTCCACTTAATTTTAGCTTTCTGCTTGATCATTTTGTTTTCAGTGATTAGAGCTTGCTGGTAGATAAGCTTAGCATTGGTTTCCTCATTATAAACCATGGTGTTTAAAGGGGATAGCAGCATTCTATTTTGAAAATCAACTAGATTGGTTTTTCAAAGCTCAGACAATTTATTCCCTTTGCCAAACTTAGCTTGAGCCCATACTTTTAATTTGTCTTTAATAGATTTTAACTTTTTTTGCAGCTTAAACATAGGGCTACCTTGAATAGGAAGTTGCCAAACGCTATTCACTATGGTTGAAAAATCAGCTTCATTAGATCAAGAGTTAAAAATTTTGAAGGAAGGCTTACCTCTCTTGTGCCCAGAATTAAGAGTAATAATCCAAGGAGAACGATAAAAAATGAGAGGGACTAGCTTATGATTAAAAATTTCAGGCCATTTCTTTATAGCAGAATAATTGTAGAAAGCTAAGTTAATATTGGAGAAGGTTCTAGATCCTAGCCTTTTCAAATATTTCAAGTAAAGTAAGCACCACTAGTCTTTATTTCCAGTAAATTAGCATCTTTGATCATTTGATTCAGAGGTTCAATTTCCCTAATAGTTAGTGAACAACCTCTAACTCTATCACTAAGGTTGAGGCAGTAGTTAAAATCACCAACTAGTATCCACAGATGTGTATCTTGTCTCTAATGAGGTAAGTTTTGAAATAAATTTTGTCTGGTAATCACAGTATTGTCAGCGTAGATAAATGATATATAATATGAAGAAGATGAAGGTATATGCCAATTATGACAGTGAATAACCTGCCTATCCGAATCCAATTTGGCTATTTGATGTATGTTAGGATCATAAAGAATAAATATTATACCATAAGGAGCATAATCAAGTTTGTGAATCAGATGCCGGTTAGGATTAGTGACATGAGCAGCTCTAAGAGTTAGAGTCGGGTGTAGCTTAGTTTCTAATATGGCTATAATGCTTACATTATTTTCTCTAATTAAGGACTTACATTGCTCTAGTTTAATGTCATGGTGAGCACCACGAATATTCCACACACCCATTTTTTGTAACATAATTAAACAATTGGGAAAGATTTGTTCGTCACCTGGCTCCTAGTCACAGGAATAGTAGTCTTATCATAATCTGGAAAGGATGCTGATAAAGGTGATTCTGCAAGCAAAGTGACATTCTTGGAATTAAGCTTTTTGATTGGAGTAGCACTGTTCTTTCCTTGAACCTTATTAGAATCATCACCTGAAAATTAAGATCCGATGTAATGGGGGGTGGTTTGTAGGCTTTAGGGGCCTAAATGTCACTATATGGTGAAATACTATTATCCCTGGAAAAAAAACCCAGAGCAGTTTTGTCAGTTGCATTGCTATCTTTGCATCCAAGGTTACTCAAACCATCAACAGTATTCAATTGAACCAGAGGGGTTTGAGTTTTCGTAGCTAGAACCGTTCAACAAGATCTGATATATCTTGCACATTATTTAGTTGGGTTTCCATTAAGGCCACGACAACCTGAGAAACTGTATCATCGGAAAAGGCCAGAGATTTAAAGATGGTTCAACTTTTGCCTCAATATCCATAGAATTAGTAATATCATTGGAAAGAGGAGAGGCGTCAGTAGCATTAGTTGCAATTTCATTCAAATATCAGGAGGGTCATTAGAGTGAGAGTTAAAAACATCAACATCGAGCACTTCAAAATTACAATGTAACGCAACAATGTTTTGAGCAGTTGAAGTGGTATTGAGCTGTTGTGTCGTTTGTTGTGCATTGTCATTTGCATCTACACTCTGAATATTATTACTTCTTTCCATTTGTGCCACTTTCACTTTTTCACGTAATTTCTCTGCTAAGTCCTTATTATTACGAATCATTTCTTCAAGGTGAGAAGCATATATGGTTTTTTTGTTGATGAATTCCCCTTCCTCGATCTCCTCAATTTTTCGCTCATCAGTTTCCTCCTCATCTTCATCAGTTTCATCAGTTGCATTAGCATAGTTTTCTTCATCAACATTACCTTCCTCATCAATATCTTTCTCTTTATTATCATCTTCAACGTCAATTTCTACTACTCCTTGCCGTTCCATGCTTTCTTTCTTTTTGATTAGATCAACATTATTAACCTTTACTCTATATACTTTATCATTATCTTTCCTACCTCGATAGTCAACTTTCTGCTAAGTATTAGAATTATTATTGGTATTATTAGGTTGTGCTTTGGCGACGGACTTGCTAGCATTATTTCCTCCATAAGGATCCTTCCTTGTATACACAACTTTTCTTTTATGTTTAACTTCACAATCAACAGTAGAATGACCAAAAGTTTTGCATTTAGCACAAATATCAGGGTGCCATAAATATTCCACACAAATTGTTTGGAAACCACCTATAGGCAAGTCAACTTCAAATTCATCAACCAGTTCTCCTTCAGCTTTTACGTCTTTTAAAAACTTGGCATACGTTAATCTTTAAGTCTTTCAGTGCTTTCATCAAGACATATTAATTTTCCAATCATACAAGATAACTAGATAATACCATAGTGCGACCACGCATAAATTGGAATATTATAAAAGTGGACCCAAATCAGAACTGCACGAATACTTCCTTGAATGTTACTTATGGCAGAATCATAGTTTTTGATGATAAAAGGTTTATTCCTAATAATGATAGGGTCATTATGCAATACTTTTTCTTTGTCCTCAAAATAACTAAATTTAAAAAGGAAAAGAGTACCGTCAGATCTAACTTTAACTCGACCTATCAATTTCCATGTGTAATTCAGCTTGTTGATGACTGTCGAATAGGGAAGCGGCTGATCTAGAAAAAATCCGACTAAAGCTTCACTCCACTGAACCATACCAGCTTGTAAGACATCAGGAGTGTGAGCAAGAGCTTTTCCATTAAATTTGGGCACAATGTCAACGGGAATTTACTTCCCAACATTTCGTGGTTTATGCTTAAACATCGAAGTCCATTCCCGTTGACAAGGAGGAACTTCTTTATTAGCAGAAGAAGTCGAAGCATCATGCAGATTCGAAGTAACAGTTGACGGTGGAGGAACATGAGGCTTAGACAAAGGACCTTACAAATTTGAGGTGGCAGTTGTCGGAGGAGGATCTAGAGGCTTAGGTTGCAGAGGCTTAGAGGGAAGGGGTCGAGAAAAGTTTGAGGTGAGCGAATGGAGGTGGATTGATTTGAGAGGAGGAGAGAGGGTGTAACGGTCTGAAGAGAGGACATATTCGCGGCTGCCATTAATGAATTTCAGAGGCAAGAGTGGATTGATTTGAATTTCGAATGGGTTTAATTAGCAAAAGAAGTCGAAGGATAATGCTAACACATAAATGTTAATAATAAGATGCTAATGAAGAGATTAATTAGAGCTAAGAAAGGATTATAAAAAGTAAGAAAACACAGACAAAAAGGGTTTACTTTAATAGTAATACCGTTCCCAAGTATTTATTCTTAATATATAATTATCACACATACATAACACACCCTTACACATTGTCAAGTCACATCAAGGGGGTACGGCCGCGTGGGGAAAGGGCGCTACGGTAGGGGCATTTTGGTAATTCTCCACTAGATATTTTATTCCAAATGTTTTCCTATAGATACTTACCTATGCCTTTTCATTTATTCTCTTCTTTCTACTCCTTAAGATCTTTAACAGATTTTACATCCCAAGAAATTAATAAGAATAAGAGAAGAAAGATACTCACCATTCAAATGAAAATCAAAAGCGTCGAAACTATTGCCAAACCACTTCTAATTCTTATTCAAATATCACCACCACTCGACGAAGATCCTAAGACCAAGAATACACCCACACATACCTATGTCGTATGCAAGAAGTTGGAAGGGAGGGGGCCTAACTCATCAAATAAAGAAGGAGCTATTTCAAGAAGCTTCAGCGCGATCGTAGAGGAGTTATAGGGAATTTGGGAACATATATAACCAACGAAGGTGAGAAACTAAACCTTAAACAACCCTAATCATATGCAAGCGGTGGTTCTTAAACAAAGTTAAAATGATTCCCATATGTATGTTAAATGTTTCTTGTGAATGTTATGTTGAATGTTTGACAAGTTTGGATGCTTATATGTTTGGTTGTATGGATCTTTAACAAGTCATGTTGAATACAAGTCGATGAGCAAAAAGGAAATCACGTTTGTTTAGTTGAATGAAATGGAGAAAATGGAATGATTAAACCTCTCAAAAATGGTTTTAAATGTTTTATAAATACTTTTTATGTGAGTAAACGAATTTGGATAAGAATATGAATTTTAGAGAGATTTTAGTGTGTCGCGAGACAGTAACTTGTGATTTCACAACTTAAAAATTGAATCTTTTTTATAGGAGAAAATAAGAATTTAAAATCTTTAAAGAAAGATTTTTCCAAATTCTTATAACATATATTTCCATCGAATTGAAAAGATTAAGACTCCATTGAGTAGATTTTGAAATATGGCCAAAACAAGTTTTAAAAACACAGCAGTTTTACAGTTCGAAATCCAAAATATGACATTTTTGAAAATGAAGTTTTAAATTCAAGAAACTTATGGAATAAATCTTATAAATCCTTAAATAAATGTTTTTAAAAGTGATTTAAATTGTTTATATGAATCTTAAAAGCCGGTTTAATGAAATAAGCTTAAATGACACTTTTGCAATGCTTTTGCAGCACTTTTTCTAATAACGATTAAAATTTAAGTTTAAACTATTAAATCCTCATCAAATCTCTAACGAATGCTTTTAAATGATTAACGAAGTAATTTGGAGAATTTTTGGAAGATCTAGAAATAAATTAAAGATATTAGATAACTGAATCAAATCAAAAAGCTATAACAAACAATGATTTAGGCTCTATCTCTCCATGGCGACTAGGGTAATTGCCCTATACCTCGTATCTTCCTTCATCCCTTTCTTCCCTAACCTCTACATCTTCTGCATTGCACTCTTCTTCTCTGTACCTATGCCCTAGCTTTCTTCCATGTGCAATAAATGCTTTACCACCAGATCTGATTAGCCCTACGCTACCCTCTGCCTTCTGAACTTTCATTGCTACTTACTGCTATCTCTCCCCTGTAATCTCCTATTTTGACAGCTTCTTGCCTATATCCTTTTACTTGTTTCTCTTAACCCAAGATCTAGAATCCCTAAATTCCTATATGAGTCGTACTCTGGCTTTTTACCCCTTTGCCTTCTCGGTAATTGTGTTAGTGTTAATCCATAAAAATACGGCTTAGAGATAGGCCGTTCCCATTCTCTAAATTCAGTTCGTTATTGGTTCCAAAGAGTCAGGCCGTTCTTGCCATTGTAAGCTTAGGTCGTATGCATTATATCGTGGCCTTAGGTCATTAAAACCTTAAGTCGCCAAAGGCATGTTCACAAAGTCAGGCTGTGCTTATCAGAAGGGTAGCAGGTCATCCGATCACACATGAAGTTAGGTCGTGCTTCACTATGTTGTTAGCACCTTGATTGGATCGTGGAAATGTAAGGTCGTCAGGTCGTTTCTATGCATCTAACAAAAGTGGGTCGCTCCTTACCAAGTCGTGCAACGAGCTAAAGCATCATATTGTTTCTTGGAGTCTAAGATAGAGTTAGACCGCAGGTCATAACGGACCTATGTACTAGGTCGCCGAACGACCTAAAGCTCCGTACACACTATTGTCATTCCACACCACCTCATTTCCACTCTTATAAATACCCCCATACTTCCACCATTAAAGGGATTGAATTTTCTCTCTATGAAGTGCTGCCCAAATCATTTCTAAACTCCTCCAAAACAATAAAGCCACCATTATCCTCTTTCAAGCATATATTAAACATCTCAACCACCATGGATTGTCAAAGATCATCTAAATTCCCAAGTTGTTGAAGATCTACTACAACAACCATCACAATCTAGAGATCTCATCATTTCCTTGGTGAATTCGAGTGAATCGAAAGTAAAAAGAGAGGAAGCAGAGAAGATTATTGTAAAAAGAGAGACAATGAGTAAAGTAGAAGAAATCATGTGCCTTGTAAATTTGATGGTGATAATGAGAATTCTCCTCAAAGCAGATGTAGGCCAATTATAGGCCGAACCACTATAAATCCCGTTGTTTTTACTTGCTTTTTTGTGTTTGTGGCTACCACCTTTCTAGATCTTAATCTTTTGTGAAGTGTGAAATCACACCTTGGGGTGTTAATGCCATTTTTAGCATTAACATTTTTGGCGCTCACTGTGGGGCCTCATCTACTTTCCAAGGTCAAGTGCTTTGTGGAGTCATTGAAATTTGAAGCCTGTTTCTATGATGGATTCTCCAAATCTAACATCCAGGCTGGTTGAGGGATCCTCTTTGAAGTTTAGATACTTGTCTGACATAATGCCACCAAAGAAGCCGTTTAGTGAGTCCATAAGAGCTTCGGGCTCAGAGAATGTCGTGGATAATCCTACTACTCCACAAACTAATCTTCATAAGATTGGCCAATCCTCGGCAACATGATTTGGCATAACTATAGATGAACTAAATGAAGCTGTCACGACCATGATGGCAAGGTTGGAGGCTCTGTTTTCTACCCAAGCCAACACGGTGAAAACTAATGTCAACCATATAGTGGGTGCTAACTCTTCCTCTTCAAGTCTGTATCGTAATCGATCTGTTCAAGAGATCGACGATCCAGACATTGCTGATTGTGAAGAAACTAAGTCACCTACTAGGAAACATTCTGAAAGATGTACTTCTCGAAAAGTGAATAGTTCCGCCAAAGTGCCACCTCCCCATGAGGGAGAAACATGGCCCCGAATCCCTAGCCACGACCGTTTGCTTAGGCGAACATCCGGCGAAGGAGACGGCGCCTGCCCCGCGGATCAGCACGGCGAGAAGGAACGTCTTGAAGAAATGGTCCAGCAGATTATGAAGGAAATCATGGAGCGAAATGATAATGAGAAGGAGTGGGAGTTTGCTCTAACTAAGACTCCACTCACTAAAAGGATTAAAATGACCAAGTTCCCAAGGAAGTTTAATCTGCCAACGATTCAAGCTTATAATGGGACAAGCGATCCTAATTTGTTCTTGTATAAGTATGATCAATACATGGATGGTGTGCGAGCTGTGGATGAACTCAAATGCTTATACTTCTCAGCATATTTGGAGGGAGTAGGTTCGCTTTGGTTTACCAAGCTACAAACAAGGTCCGTGGATAACTTTTCCTTCTTAGCTAAGAAATTCAGGGAGCAGTTTAGGCTACATGCTACGAAGGTTAAATACGTAATGTCAATAAATGACATGGAACAAAAACCAGGTGAGTCGGTTAAAGCTTTCCTTACACGATTTAATGCTGCCGCAGCAGAAGTTGGGGATCCAGAACCTCGACTGGTGTTGATTGCATTGAAGTGAGCTATAGATAAGAAACCAGAGTTCGGAAGGTGGATTAAAAAGAAGAAGCATGACACCTTGGAAACGTTCTATGCAAAAGCTGAAGAATACATAAGTGTGGATGATGATCCTTCTTTTCTATGGACGTTGCTGAAGGTAGGTCGATACCAGAGAAGAAAGACGATTTTCAAAGTGGTCAGAAGAACAATGGAGGTCAAAAGCGAGGAAACAATAGAAAGTATAATCGAAATGGAAATAATTTACACTTCTTTAAAGCCACTGAATTGACCCCATTAACTGAGACTTCGGAGAACATTTTTATCGCTACCAAGGATACCGAAGACTATCTAAAACCAGAGTCGCAGAAGGTGGGCGACAACCAGACAAACTCTAAAAGGTTTTGCTGATTCCACAATCAACCAGGCCATAACACGAATGAGTGTAGGCATCTAAAAAGCTTGGTTGAAGAATTAATCAGAAAGAACAGACTGCAGTAATATGTCAAAAAGCCGCAATCTGCCAATCCTCCTCAAACCGCACAAGAGCAAAATGCATCTAGATCGGGAGACAAGTCCCTGGCACAAGTTAATCAAAGGCCTATGATTAACACTATTTTTGGGGGTCCTCATCCAGCAAGGGAAAGTTGGGGAGATATCGAAAGATATGCCAATGCACTCAAGAGTGTTTCAAAGGAGGAAAGGTGCTTGATTCTGAATAATACCATGCCTGTTAAGCAATAGAAAACTTCCTTTGGAGAAGTCATGTTCAGTGGAAAAGATTTGGAAGGAGTAGTCATTCCAATTCAAGACCCTATGGTATTAATGGTTGGGATAGGCGCGGACACAGTGAAAAGGCTGCTAGTCGATTGTAGTGCCTCAGTGAATGTGCTATTCAAAAACACTTTCGATAAAATGAAGCTTTTCATGTTAGATGTGTGAGCCTGCCAGAAGAAAATCCAAAGGTTCACAAGGGAGCCGAAGCAGCCCATTGGGTTATTAATTTGCTTTTAGAACTTGGAGATGGAGAAAGGAAAGCTTCTCTGATGCAATCCTTTGCTCTTTTAGATGAATTGTCTGTGTACAATGTTTTTTGGGAAGACCAGCTCTGGCAGCTTTTAGGATTGCACTAGCCCCTGGTGCTTGACGATGAAGTTTCCAACAGATAAGGGAGTCAGTGTGGTTAAAGCAGACCAGGAGATTGCCAGAGAATGCTACATTAATGAGCCAAGGGAAGCAAGCAAAAAGGACAAAGGAAAGAATATGGAGTTTCACCTCCGCATTCATGAGAATGCCTTATAGCAATTAAGGCAAGACCCTTGTACTGGCGAGCATAGTGGGGCCCAAAAGGAGATGGATCTGCGAAAGACTAGTACAGAGGAGGGGCTAGTAGCGCCAGCTGAGGTCACAATTTCAGTTCCAGTTCATAATAAAAATCCAGGCAGAGTGTTAAAGATAGGCTCTTGCCTGGGCCCGAAACCGCAGAAAAAGTTGATTATATTTCTAAAAGTTAATCTGGATATGTTCGCTTGGAGTCACTCCGACATGTGCGGAATTTCTCCTGTTGTAGCAGTTCATAAGCCGAATATAGATCCAAGCGTCTCCCCAGTAAAACAAAAACGACAGATTCAGGGACCCGAAAGATCCAGGAGTCTCAAAGAGGAGGTGGATACGTTAATAGATAATGATTTCATATGGGAATCCACATATCCAGATCGAGTCTCTAATCAATTCTCGTAAAGAAATCCAATGGCAAGTGGAGAGTGTGTATTGATTATTTGGACCTCAACAAAGCATGCCCCAAGGATAGTTTTCCGATGTCCAGAACCGATCAGCTAGTTGACGCAACGATGGGCCATCAATTGTTGTCATTCATGGATGCTTACTCGGGGTATAATCAAATAATGATGCACAAACCAAACCAAGAGAAAGCAAGCTTCATAACAGATGTGGGGTTATACTGTTACAAAGTTATGTCGTTTGGATTAAAGAACGCATGAGCGACTTATCACGCCTTGTGAATGCAATGTTCAAATCGCAAATCGGCAAAACCATGGGGGTATATGTCAATGATATGCTGGTGAAGTCGAGAAGGGCTGATGACCATTCAGAAAATTTGGCTGAAATGTTTCATATTCTCAGAAAGTACGGGATGAAGTTGAATTCGCTTAAATGCTCGTTTGGAGTCGCGTCAGGAAAATTCCTCGGGTTTATGGTCAATGCTAGGTGCATTGAAGCTAATCTCGCTCAAGTCTCAGGTTTGCGAGAGATGCATGCTCCTAGAATTAAGAAGGAACTTCAAATCTTGAACGGGAGAGTAGTTGCATTGAGTTAGTTCATTTCGATGGCAACAGATCGGTGTATTCCACTTTTTGATGCGTTGAGGAGAGGGAAGAAGGACTTCCAATGGACTCCCGAATGTCAAGTGGCTTTCAAGGAGATAATCAAGCACATGGAATCACCTACGATGTTGTCAATGCTCAAGGATGGAGAAGAGTTATTTCTGTATTTGGCAGTTTCGTCTCATGCCTTAAGTGCGGCATTGGCTCGAGAAGATGCAAAGGTTCAACGGCCGGTGTACTATATTAGTAAAAGGCTTGTCAGGGCAGAGATGAATTGTCCCAAGTTCGAGAAGCTTGCATACTGTTTGCTCGTTGCCACAAAGAAGCTTAGACCTTTTTTCCAAGCCCACTCTATCAAAGTTCTTACAGATCAACCTCTAAAGCAAGTTCTATTTCGTCCAGAAACTTCGAGAAGACCGTTGAAGTGGAATATTGAACTTAGTCAATATGATGTCACTTACCATCCTAGAAGGGCTATCAATGGACATGCTTTAGCGGATTTTATTGCTGAATTTACAGATAGACCAGAGGAGAAGGAAGAACCTGTTGAGGTAATCGTAAGATGGAAGTTGTTCGTTAACAGATCCATGAATGATTATTGCTCAAGGGCGGGAGTGGTACTAGAAACTCCTGAAGGACGCTCCGTGTGCTATGCTTCGAGGTTAGAGTTCCCGCCAACCAACAACGAGGCCGAGTACGAAGCGCTAATTGTAGGGCTAAATATAGCAAAGGAATTGATTTGAAAACTTTATAAATCTTCGGTGACTCGCAGCTAGTGGTATGTCAAGTTCGAAGAGAGTTCCAGGCCAAGGGTGGAAATCTCCTAGCTTATAAAAATGGGGAACTTCATAATGACCTCGGCTACTATACAATATCCCATATCCCTATAGAAGAGAATATGAAAGCAGATTCGCTTCCTAAGTATGCAAGTTCAGGAGATGCAAAGATACTGGGATTAGTACCCGTCGATGTTCTCTCAAATCCTAGTACTGAAGATGTGGATGTTGATTGGATTATGGAGACCGTTGAAGAACCAGACTCATGGATGACCCCGATCAACGAGTATATTCTCAATGGAACACTCCCAAAGAGTCGAAAAAGTGAAGGAAGATACTGTGAAAGGCTCCAATGTATCTTATCTAGGATGGTGGACTATATAGGTGAGGCTTCTCTATGCCTCTACTTCGGTGTGTGACCAAGGAAGAATCTAAAGCAATTTTGGCGGAATTACACGAAGGGGAATGCAGAGGTCACACAGATCGACAGACACTGGCCAAAAATGTTCTGCGATACGGCTATTTCTGACCTGATGTGAACCTGGATTCTGCAACCTATATCAAGAAGTGTGATAGATGCCAGAGATTTGCCAAGATTCCAAGAGCACCATCCACAGAATTGACTCAAATGGTCATCCCATGAACATTTATTGTCTAGGGAATTGATTTGATTGGAGCACTGCTAACAGAAAAGTCCAGCTTTAGATATGCTATTGTAGTTGTCAATTACTTCACCAAGTGGGCTGAAGTAGAGCCACTGTCCACTATTACCTCAAAGAAAGTGATCAACTTTGTGCTAAAGAATGTCATTTGTAGGTTTGATGTGCCACAGAAGATAATCACAGACAATGGAACACAGTTTGAAAGTGATGAATTCAAAAGCTTCTGTGCTAAGTACAAGATTTAAAAGAGTTCCGCAACAGTGGCCCTATCCGCAGCCAGCGGGTAGGTCGAAGCAATGAACAAGATCATAAAGTCAACCATCAAAAGGCATCTTGAGAAATCCAAAGGTGGTTAAGTAGATGAGCTTCCACTTGCACTATGGGCGTATCATACGACTCACAAATCAGCGAATGGGCACACTCCATTCTCTCTAGCATTTGGATTTGAAGCTATGATCCCGTTAGAGCTGGAAGTTCCACTCACCGAAGGATTCACTTCAACCAAGAAGAGAATGAAAAGTTGCAGCCTGAAGACCTTGATAAACTCGAAGAAAGGAGAAATGAAGCAGAGCTCAGAGTTGATGCTCATCAAAGAAGGATTGCCAAGCATTTCAACTCCAAAGTCAAGCAAAGGACCTCTGAAGTTGGAGATCTGGTATTGAAGAATGTGATGACCGAAACTGGAGTTTTTGGGACTAATTGGGAAGGACCCTATATCATAAGCCAAAATCTCCTAGATGGCACCTTCAATTGAAGACGACAATTGGAATTCAAATCCCCAGAGCTTGGAACAACAATCACCTCCATCATTATTTTACTTGATGTTTCATTCATATTTCTTGTAAAAAAGTTGTAAATACTTTGCAAGAATTGTAATTGAACTTTGTACATATGAATGAAAAAGTTGATTTGCTTGATTGAATCGTACACCTGCAAACTCCTGTTTAATTGATTGAAAGTTGCTAAAAAGTCGATTTTGATTACAGGCCATTTAAAGATCTCTCGTTTACCTACAACCTGATAAGACTTAGTGACCTTTATAGCACATCCCGATCAGGACAGCTCAAGTGACGAGTGCCATAATCATCATTCACAACAAACTCGAAGGTGTGGAGCACTGCTTTGCAAATAAAAGATGAAGGGCATCAAAACTCCAAATGGTGATAAGGTGCAGTGAGTAGATTAAAGATAAAAGTTGCAAGTTTCACTAAAAGGGCATATCTTGAAAGGAGAGATCAAGAATCCTAGTCATGTTGCTATGATAACTTGTTAAAACAAGCGTCCGGTAAAGGAACCGGTGCCTGCCCCGTGAAACTACGCAATAATAGAGCATCTCACAGCAACGCTTACAGGAGTCCCAACCATAAGGGGGCATGCTTCCAATCTACACTCTAAAGGACTTGGATTACCAGGTTGGCGAGTCACATGATTGGATTCATAAGGAAAACCGAAGACCTCCCTGGGGGAACCCAATAAGATCATCAGTGTCAGGAAGTACCTGACCCAATTAAGACAAATGTTGGGGTGAAACGAAAGACCTCTCCGGGAGCACCCAGTTGATCATCAGTGCCAGGAAGTACCTGACCCGATTACGACAAACATTGGGCTTTAAATGACCTCTTCGGAGGCGTCCGATTAGTTCGTTATTGTCTGATCATCTCAGACTCGGCGACATGAGGGCTTTAAATGACCCCTTTGGAGGCGTTCGATTAGTTCGCTAGTGTCTGATCATCTTAGACTCGGCAATCGGCGGGCATTAAATGACCTCTTCAGAGGCGTCCGATTATCTCGTTGGTGTCTGATCATCTCAGACTCAGTGATCAGCGGGATATAAATGACCTCTTCGGAGGCGTCCATTAGTTCGGTTAGCGCTCGAGCATCTCGAGTTGTGACAATCGATGGGCTTAAATGACCTCTTTTAAGGCGTCCAATTAATCTGGCTAGCACGTAATTCATTCAGGCCGCAACGACTGTTGGGCTTTAACCAAAGACCTCTCGGGTGCACCAAGTGAAGTCGCTGATGCTAGAGATGAGAGTCTCCAATGCTAGAGATAACTGGCTGGATAGCAGATGAAGAATGGATCATAAATATAAGACCTCTCATGTAGGGGGACGAAGGCTAGAAAACTCCTTCAACTAAAGGCACGAGTTCAATCAACCAAACTGGATTTCACAGTTAATTGGCAAGCTGAGAAGCTCTAAGTGCAGTGGAAAAAAGCAAGAGACTTAGCCAATAAAGCAAGAACTTAAAATATTTTAACCATGACCAAGGAAACCTAGTAAAGTTGATTGCATTTGGCCTAAGAAGTTCCTGACAACATGCAGTATAAGGGAATCACCACCACATTAAGACAAACTAATAATGCTTGCAATACATACCACAAGCTCATCACGACTTCACACCAAACGAAAGACTTGTAATATGTAAAGAGACATGTAATGATCCAAAGCCTTTAGTGGAAATTATTTTAACATAGTTTAAAAAAATTTATGAATATTTATTTGGAATTAATAGGGTTTTGGTCTATGTGCATGTATGAGTGCACATGTGTACAATAGGGGACAAGCAAAACGCAACACCAAAATTCTAGGATATAAATAATATGATTCATGTATGTGAGTATACATGTATTTCCAGTGGCAATTAAATTAAATCACACGGACTGATTTAGTATACAATATAAAGTAGACTTGAGATAATATCTTCACATGTATATGGTAAGGTCAAGTTGCACCAAGATTAAATAATGCATAGCCAGATTTAGAAAGGGGAGGATTATTATATCCATTTGCTATTTTTCCATGACTTGTTTTGAAGGGAAAATGATTTCAAAACATTTTCTCTATCTCTGAAAAAGTAGTGTAGTTTTACACCCGAACATTATAAAGAAAATAAAGCAAAATCATGTGAATAACACTCACACAAATAGCATGATTTGTTAAGGGGCAAAACTAACTTTGTGTAACATGGGAAAACCCTAGGAATTTGATGTTATAAGTAAAGGTGGTCAGGAAAAAATTAAACTGCCTAGTGAAAACCAGTAAAATACATAAAATCTATTTTGAAAGGAAGAAGGAAATCTTGGGAATAAAGCAAGAGCACTATGATTTTTCTTTAGCTTCGAAGAAGGAGATTTGGTGAGTATTCTCACTTAAAACAAATGGCATTAAGTCCTGAGTATAAAGAGGCAGCCAATATTTTCACATGTTCATTTTACTTGAATTTGATCCTTTGATTATTTCATCTGTTTCTATGTGGCTGTAAATATACTAATAATTTTATTCAGAATCATTGTTGAGTTTAACATTATGGATTTAAAGTTATTATTTAAATCTATTCAATTTTATGATCCCTTGAAAACCTCTTTTATGATAACTTTGAAAACTCCATAAATCTGGAAATATATATGATACTGATCTATAACCATCTCTTATAAAAAAAATATGAGCTGCAATATACTTGTGTATAGGTGCTGAGGCTCTATAAATGATTGATTTAGAGAGCAATAGACTTTATATGTGCTGATCTCTAATCAAGAATGCAAACATTATGTCTCAGTTAGGTTTTGAAATTCATTTGAAACCAGTTTATGCATAGTGGAAAAATCTCTTAAAAATGTTCATACAAGCCATAGATTAATATCAGATGCATATTCAGACAAGCATATACATTTGTATAGTAGTTATATTTTAAGACAAGGATTTAACCTTGTTAAAACCCCAAGATAAATGATTTCATGGAATGTAGATATACACTGGATGGTTTATATTCTTATTTGAATGGTTGTTTTGATTGTTTGGGAAGTTTCTATGAAATCCATGACATTATGCAGTGAATCTAACTTGTTAGTTTACCTTATTTAGGTAAGTAGTCTCTGGAAAAATATAAGAAAACACTTAGTAATTTAACTAAGGTATTTTTGGTCAAGATGTTGTGGAATGGCTTGCACTTGAGTTGTAAGTTTGGCACATGGCCTAATTTTGGTCCTGAGATCTTTGTGTAGTAATGTGAATTAGATTTCTACAATGTTCCCCAGTGATTCAGTTATACAGATGAGACCAGGGTATTTAAATCAATTGACATATGCTTGGAAATATATACAAGGAACTTGAGTTTTCCTGGAAAGCTTCCTAAGACAATTGTGAAAATATTATGGCTATAGATTATGATATTATCAGGATCGATTTAGTCTCTTATGCGCATATGTATGGTTGATTTGTATGCATTAAATTGAGCACTGAGGATAAATATTGAATAAATCAGTGGAAGTGAACTTGTACAATATTATTTACTAAACATAAAAAGGAGTATGCCTTTTAATCGAATTTCTTCATAAATTATATCTCTATTTTATTTATTATGTTTTAATTGTGTTGCTCATACCAGAAACATTAGTCTGACCTTGTTTCCTTATGGAAAATGGGGTGTCTTATTCTATGATGAGGCAGTCCCTAGTGCTTTTTCAAGGAATGATGGAGATAAGTAGAAACTGGGTTAGAAGTCTGGCTTGTTTTCATGGATGTTAGCATGCTTAAGTAGAAGCTTTGAATTATTTTATCTGCATGAATCCTTAAGGACAGCTTTATGGATCAGTTTTGTAAGTTTTAAGTTGTGTCTTGAAAATTTATGTTTAGATAATAGGAAAATTAAGTACATTGTGTTATGTTGATGACTGAGCTAAAGCAGTATTATATATGATCATTTTGCAAACTGAAATTGAGAAAACATATGTTTTGAATTATGGGAAGTTACTAATATTATTTGTATTAGTCAATCTAGAGTCATTTCAGAAAAGTAATGTGCATATGTACATGCTTGTATGCTGGTTCAGTGGTGTGTTCTTTTAGAAGAATCAAATACACGAGTGGTACACATGGGCACACATGGCTCAGCTCATATCAGAAGAGGTTAGCCAAGGGTGCAATGTGGACCCATACACCAAGGATCAGAATAATAAACATGCACATGTTACACATACATTATTTCAAAAGTATCATTCATGCATGCATAAGGTTATCAGTTTTGATAACCCCATTTTGAAAAGTATCATTTATATAAGCATAAGAGTATCGGTTTTGCTACATCATTTTAAAGGTATCATTTATGTACGCAGAAGAGTATCATTTTTGATAACATTTTTTTGAAAGGATCATTTTCATATGAACCAGAATATCATTTTAAAGGATACCATTCTTGCAAGTATCATTTCTGCACATAGTTAGGTGTCATTTTTTTTAAGGCATCATTTCTGTAAGCACAATAGTATCATTTCTGCATGTATAAGAGTATCAATTTTATCCCTATGATACAAAAGTATCACTTTTGTAGACATAAGGGAATCAGTTTTAAATCCGTGTTTAACATTGATCTATAATGAGGTCAGTGGATCTCCTGCTTTCTTTGTACTCTGATTTAAAGCAAGGGGATATATATATCTTTTAATATATATATATATATATATCAAAATATTCTCTGTATAAACTAATATTTTTATATTGGTAAAATTTTGGATCTTGGATTTTTGATTATGATAGAATGGCTCTAGCTTATAACTTTAAAAATTAGAGATCCATTTGTATCCAACTGTAAAAAAACAGATACCATAATTATAGTTAAAAGCAAGGTCATTCCATTATGGTATCAGCGCTGTGTTAATTGAAAACACAGATAATATTTATTACTAGGTGATAGAATAATTTAATTAAATTTATATGATTGGTTACTTATGTGTGCTTGATTGCTATATACTTACATGGGGGAATAATACCATATAGGAGTAGGGAATTTAGCTAACTCAAAGATTTCTTTTACTTAAGAAACATGGCAGGAAGTGGAAGAGGAACACCTGGGGTTGACATGTAGGAATTAGTGAATACTTTAAGAGAAGGAATAAGGTACAGACCTGAGAATCCACATGAAGAGCTCTCCAAATTATTAAAGACCTATACTCATTTAGGAGGCAAAAACTTCGAAGGGACTGAAAGTGTAATGTAAATCCAGGTTTGGCTTAGAACCTTGGAAAGGATTTTTGGAGACATGCAATTAGATGATCAAAGGACAATGCAAGTAGCTTCTAGACAGTTGAAGTGAGGAGATTTGAGTTGGTGGGAGGTAGACATAGCTGGAAGAGTTAAGAATGACATTACTTGGAACCAGTTTAAGGAGTAGATTGAAGCTAGATTTGTTCCTGCATTTGCCAAGGCAGCTTTGCTTGAAGAGTTTATAAGACTTAGACAAGGGAATTTAAGTGTCACCAAGTACACCCAAAAATTTGAAGGACTATCAAAGTATGGAGCTATGCTAGTTGCTAATGAAACTTCTAAAAATAGCAGGTATATTAAGGGGTTAATTTCAAGATTAAGTAGAGCTATGATACCCTATGTAGACAAAACTTTTGATCAAGTCATAGATTTGGCTTTAAACTTTGAGCAACATGATAAAGAAAGGGGAAATTTCAGGAATTTTAAGAACAACAATAACAAGAAGGGTAAGGGAAAGTACCATCCATATGAAAAGAAACAGGAAGATGTTGGAAGTAAGAAAACCAGTGATGCCAAAACTAGTGAAAACAAGAAGAAATTGGTGTGTCTCACTGTGGCAAAGAGGGACATATAAAACCAAAGTGTCCAGAGTTGAAAGGTAGGGCATTCAAGTGTTATACTTGTGGGAAGGAAAGCCATTTGAAGAGGAATTTCCCTGAGAATAAGCAACAAGGCAAAGTGGCAACTCTAGAGACAAAAGGCAAATCCATTGTGGAATCTAATGTAGAAAACCTTGGACAAATAGAAGGTATATTACTTATTTTTCAAGTGCCTATACCAGTAGTATTTGATACAGGAGCAACACACACTTTGATCTCCCATGGTATTGTTAAAACCCTGAAACTGAATTGCATTTTCATAGAGAAACTTTTACTTATTTAAAGCCGTCTAGGAAGTTTATGTGTCTTCAATATGATGTGTGTGGATGCAGAATTAATTATAGGAGGAAATGTGTTCATTTCTAATTTATATGTTTTAAATTACCCAGATATAGGTATTATATTGGGTATGGATTGGCTAAAGCAACATAACGCTATAATTAATTTAGAAACATCCACCATTTCATTCCAAAACAGTAAGAAACAAAGAATTACAGTTCTTTGTGAATCTGCTAAGGAAAGAAGGTTATTTCATTTGTGTGGGTTAGGTGATGAAATTTTTGAATTATCAATTGAACACATACCCATAGTAAATGAATACTTGGATGTTTTTGTGGAAGTTAAAGGTATCCCATACATCAGGCCAGTGGAGTTTCAAATTAATTTGATTCCAGGAGCATCTCCAGTGATTAAAAAGCCTACAAGAATGGGGCCAAGTGAACTCATAGAACTAAAGAAACAGTTAGAGGAGTTAGAAGAAAAAAGTTTTATAAGACCAAGTAATTCTTGTTGGGGTGCACCAGTGGTTTTTGTGAAGAAACAAGATGGTTCTT
This sequence comes from Allium sativum, assembly GCA_030737875.1. NCBI lineage: Eukaryota > Viridiplantae > Streptophyta > Magnoliopsida > Asparagales > Amaryllidaceae > Allium > Allium sativum. Next base: position 69,405,623 of record CM060922.1, read on the forward strand.
TAAGGTTGTGTACAAATTACAGGGAATTAAATAAATTAGCAATAAAGAACAAGTATCCTTTGCCAAGAATTGATGATCTTTTTGATCAATTGGCTGGATCAAAAGTATTTTCTAGACTTGATTTAGCCTCTGGCTTTCAACAAATGAAAGTGGAAGAGTCTTGCATCAAATACACTAGATATGGGTTATATGAATTTTTAGTAATGCCCTTTGGACTGACTAATGCACCATCTTATTTTGTTGACTTGATGAATAGGATATTCAGGGACTATTTGGATAAGCTTGTGTTAATTTTCATAGATGACATTTTGATTTATTCAAAAAAAATGGAGGAACACAAAAATCATTTGCATTTAGTTCTGAGCAGGTTAAGGCAAAACAACTTAAAGGTAAATTTTCTAAATATACCTTTTGGCGGAAGGAGGTAAACTTTCTTGGACATGTAATCTCTGCAAAAGGGATTTTGGTGAATCCAAGTAAAGTGATAGCCATACAGACTTGGCAAAGACCCAAAATAGTGAGTGAAGTTAGATCATTTATGGGGATGGCTGGATATTATAGAAGATTTATTAGAGATTTTTCTAAGATCTCAGCCCCACTGACTAACCTAACTAGGAAGAATCGGGCCTATGTTTGGACTGAAAAATGTGAAAAAGCCTTTGAAGAATTAAAAGAAGCATTAGTAAATGCACTTATTTTAAAAGTACCAAAAGGAAACCATGATTTAACAATATATACAGATGCATGTGGATATGGTTTAGGAGCAGTATTGATGCAACAAGGTTAAGTAGTGGAATATGCATAAAGGCAATTAAAACCACATGAAACTATATATGCAACACATTACTTGGAATTAGCTGCAATTGTGTATGCCTTAAAGCTAAGGAGACATTACTTGTTAGGAGCCAAATTTGAGCTCTACACTAACCACAAATCTTTGAAATGTTTATTTTCAAAAAAAGATTTAAATATGAGGCAACATAGATGGGTGGAGTTTTAGCTGCATATGATTTCGATATACTTTAAACACCAGGAAAGGCAAATAAAGTAGCTGATGCTTTAGGTAGGCAACATGCTAAAATGAGTTTAATGATGATAGAGGAATTAAGAATTTAATGATACTCACTGATCTAGAAATAAAAAGGAATAATGATGTGCGCATGGAGGTGCAGGATGCACAAGAAGATATGGGAAGATTAAGTATGGTTACCTTGTAGTCTGATTTAATTCTGAATGTAGGAAACATGCAAAATTATGATTCCATCATTTTAGAAAAGAAAACCCTTTTGGAAGCAGGAGAAGTGAAAAATCTACACATTGATGAGAAGGGATATGTGAGAAATAAAAATAGAATTTGAGTACCTGGAAATTCAAAATTAAAGGAGGAGATATTGAATGAATATCATAGGAGCAAATACTCCATACATCCAGGAAATACCAAGATGTATCATAATCTTAAGAGGGATTATTGGTGGAAAGGAATGAAAAGTGATGTAGCAAAATTTATGGCCAAACTTGCTAGCAGATAAAGGTAGAAACACAAAGACCCTCAGGTTTACTTCAACCCTTAAGTATACCTCAGTGGAAATGGGAGGATATCTCCATGGACTTTATAGATAGTCTACCAAGATCAAGAAGAGGAAATACTAGTATATGGGTAGTGGTTGATAGGCTAACTAACGTAGCACATTTCATTCTAGTGAATCCAGACAGAAATGCACCAAAACTGGCTCAAATATTCATGAAGGAGATAGTAAAATTGCATGGCATACCCAAAACTATTGTGAGTGATAGAGACACTATCTTCACATCTAATTTTTGGAAAAGTTTTCAAGAGGCTATGGGAAGTAAATTTTGCATTAGCACAACTTACCACCCTCAATCAAATGGGAAAACTGAAGTAGTTAATAAAGTGATAGAAGATTTATTGAGAGCCTGTATTTTAGACTTTGGGGTAACTGGGAAGAACACCTCCACTTAGCTGAATTTACATACAACAACAGTTATCAAAGCACTATAGGGACAATGCCATTTGAAGCCTTATATGGCAGGCCATGTTCATATCCAGTACGTTGGGTTGAAACCGGGGAAAGGGCAAATTTAGGCCCTGAATACATAAAGGAAACCACTGAAAAAGTTTCATTAATAAGGAAAAGAATGGCAGCTGCACAAGACAGACAAAAGAAATATGCAAATAAAAAGAGAAGGCAAGTTGAATACCAGGTAGGGGACTTTGTCTTCATCAAAATAGCACCAATGAAGAAGGTGTTAAGGTTTGGGAAGCAAGGAAAACTGATACTTAGGTATGTTAGACCATATAAAATTATGTAAAGAATTGGTTCTTTGGCATATAGATTACAATCACTTGAAGATATGCAAGGGATACACAATGTCTTTCATGTATCACAATTAAGAAGATGGGTTCATGATAAGAAAGATATCCTATAATCACCATCACAGGTCTAGATAAATTCTGATTTGGTTTATGAAAAGGAACAAGTGGGAATTTTGGCTAAAGAAGTAAAAAAAATGAGAAATAAAACCTTGTAGCTTGTGAATGTGTAGTGGAGTATTGATCCAAATGATTGCACATGGGAATTAGAAGACAAGGTTAGGGTGAATTATCCTAAGCTATTTGTTAACTAAAAGTATCTTTATTTTTAAAATTACTTTATAATTGTATGTCTTATGCTTGTTTAACCGATTTAATTAATTGGATGAATATGATTAATCAGAGTTTATAATCCTGAGTGAAGTTGAAAATCTTGTTCAATTATGAAGAAAACTCCGAGGACACAATTCCTAAAGGTGGGGCATTTGTAATGACCCAAGGCTTTTAGTGGAAATTATTTTAACATAGTTTAAAAATGTTTACTGAATTTTTATTTAGAATTGATAGGGTTTTGGTCTGTGCACATGTGTACAACATGGGATATGCACAAGGCAACACCATAATTCCAGAATATAAATAATATGATTCATGTATATGAGTATACATGTATTTCCAGTGGCGATTAAATCAAATCACATGGATTGCTTTAGTGTACAATATAAAATAGACTTGAGATAATATTTTCACATATATATGGTAAGGTCAAGTTGCACCAAGATTAAATAATGCATAGCCAGATTTATAAAGGGGAGGATTATTATATCCATTTGCTATTTTGTTAGGACTTGTTTTGGAGGGAAAATGATTTTAAAACATATTCTTTATCTCTGAAAAAGTAGTGCAGTTTTACAACCGGACATTATAAAGAAAATAAAGCAAAATCAGGCGAATGACACTCACACAATTAACATGATTTGTTAAGGAGCAAAACCGACTTTGTGTAACATGGGAAAACCCTAGGAATTTGATGATTTAAGTAAGGGTGGCCGGGCAAAAATTAAATTGCCTAGTGAAAACCAGTAAAATACATAAAATCTATTTTGAAAGGAAGAAGGAAAGCTTGGGAATAAAGCAAGAGCACTCTGATTTTTCTTTAGCTTAGAAGATGAAATTTAGTGAGTATTCTCACTTAAAACAAATGGCATTAAGTCCTGAGTAAAAAGAGGCAACCAATATTTTCACATGTACATTTTACTTGAATTTGATCCTTTGATTATTTCATCTGTTTATATGTGGCTATAAATAAAGTAACAATTTTATTCAGAACCAATGTTGAGTTTAACATTATGGATTTAAAATTATTATTTAAATCTGTTCAGTTTTATGATCCCTTGAAAACCTCTTTTATGATACCTTTGAAAACTCCATAAATATGGAAATATATATGCCACTGATCTATGGCCATCTCACATGAAAAATATATGAGCTACAATATACTTGTGTATAGGTGTTGAAGCTCTATAAATGGTTGATTTAGAGAGCAATAGACTTTCTATGTGATGATCTCTAATCAAGAATGCAAACATTATGTCTCAGCTAGGTTTTGAAATCATTTGAAACCAGTTTATGCATAGTGGCAAAATCTCTTAAAAATGTTCATACAAGCCATAGATTAATATCAGATGCATATTCAGACAAGAATATACATTTGTATAGTAGTTATATTTTAAGATAAGGATTTTACCTTATTAAAACCCCAAGATAAATGATTTCATGGAATGTAGATATACACTGGATGGTTATATTCTTGTTTGAATGGTTTTTTGATTGTTTGGGTGGTTTCTATAAAATCCATGGCATTATGCAGTGAATCTAACTGTGTTAGTTTACCTTATTTAGGTAAGTAGTCTCTGGAAAAGTAAAGGAAAACACTTAGTAATTTGACTAAGGTATTTTTGGTCAAGTTGTTGTGGAATGGCTTGCACTTGAGTTGTAAGTTTGGCACATGGCTTAATTTTGGTCCTGAGATCTTTGTGTAGTAATGTGAATTAGATTACTACAATGCGCCCCAGTGATTTAGTTATACAGATGAGACCAGGGTATTTAAATCAATTGACATATGCTAGGAAATACATATAAGGACTTGAGTTTTCCCGGAAAGCTTCCTAGGACAATTGTGAAAATATTATGGCTACAGAGTATTATATTATCAGGATAGATTTAGTCTATTATGAACATATGTATGTTGATTTGTATGCATTAAATTGAGCATTGATGATAAATATTGAATAAATCAGTGGAATTGCTCTTGCACAAGATTATTTATCAAACATAAAAAGGAGTATGCATTTTAATAGAATTTTTTCATAAATTATATATCTGTTCATTATGTTTTAATTGTGATGCTCATACTAGACACATTATTCTGACCTTGTTTGCTTATGGCAAAGTTTTGTAAATATTAAGCTGGGTATTGAAAAATTATGTTTAGATAATAGAAAATTAAGTACAATGTGTTATGTTGATGACTGAGCTGAAGCAGTATTATATATGATCATTTTGCAAACTGAAATTAAGAAAACATATGTTTTGAATTATGGAAAGTTACTAATATTATTTGTATTAGTCAATCTAGAGTCATTTTAGAAAAGAAATGTGCACATGTATATGCTTGTATGCTAGTTCATTGGTGTATTCTTTCAGAAGACTCAAATACATGACTAGTGCACATGGGCACACTTGGCTCAGCTCATATCAGAAGAGGTTTGCCAAGGGTGCAATGTGGACGCATACACCAAGGATCAGAATAATAAACATTCACATGTTACACACACATTACTTCAAAAGTATCATTCATTCATGCATAAGATTATCAGGTTTGATAGTCCCATTTTGAAAAGTATCATTATATGATCATAAGAGTATCGGTTTTGCTATCATCATTTTAAAGGTATCATTTATGTATGCAGAAGAGTATCATTTTTGATAACATTGTTTTGAAAGGATCGTTTTTGTATGAACCAGAATATCATTTTAAAGGGTACCATTCTTGAAAATATCATTTCTGCACATAGTTAGTTATCTTTTTTTTGAAGGCATCATTTCTGTAGGCACAATAGTATCATTCTACATGTATAAGAGTACCATTTTTAGCCCTATGATACAAAAGTATCACTTTTGTAGGCACAATGGTATCAGTTTTAAATCTGTGTTTAACATTGATCTATAATGTGGTCAATGGATCTCTTGCTTTCTTTCTACTCTGATTTAAAGCAAGAGGGATACATATATATATCAAAATATTTTCTGTATAAACTGATATTTTTATATTGGTAAAATTTTGGATCCTGGATTTGATTAGGATAGAATGGCTCTGGCTTTCAAAAATTATATTGTTAAAACACGTACCAGAATTCTAGTTAAAATCAAAGTCATTCCAAGACAAAAATGCAGACATAAAAGTACGACAAAGCTAAAATAGAAGGCTAAAGTACAATCAACAAAGTGCAGTTTCATCACATCAACACAAATGCAAAGCACAAGTCTCGAGTACATAACACATAAAGTCATAAACGGGGACCAACACTCGCATATACAACCGATCTAAATGAAACACATAAAAGGAAACTATAAAACAATAAAGTAAGGGAACCATAAGCACTAATTCTTCTTTTTCTGTTCTTAGAACCACTAGATCTCAGAGACGTTTTATTGATCTTGACAGAGGAAGGAGGAGGTGTATCAACTGGTTGACTTCCGTTGTAATGACCCGCATTTTCAGCGATAATAATTAATTTATTTAATTATTTAAAAAGGTGACTAAGAGGATTTAATGGTCGTTGAGTTAAATTATATTGAATATTTAATTAAAATAATAATTAAATAATATATTTAATTCTGAAATAATCAGAATTGGGTGAATTGACGATATAATGTGAACTGGGCAATTCAAAATATATTATTCAGTTTAGAATTGAATTTGAATAACGAATATATTATATAAATGAAGTTTGAACGTATAATTATATTATAATTATAATCGAGCTCGAAATGGCGCGGCAGTTCGCTATTTGGCGATTTGACCTTCAACTGAATATACAGGGTCTGTTTTAAATCGGATTTCTGTGAAACAAGAAACGTTAGGAGCTAGTGAAGTATATTTTTCTAGTGGAAGAGAAAAATCAGGATTTCATCGTATAAATTTTGAGATATGTCCAAATCAAATTTTAAAATAGTCGTTATAGAATCGTTTATCCACCGTAACGGTTTATTCGATATAACTAGAGATTGGTTTTGAATTTAGAAAAGGTTCTTTTGGGAAATAGTGATAATTTAATTTTTAGAATTTTATTGTAATTTTTAATAAATTAAATAAGCAACTTTTTATTTGAAGAATTCTGCACCCTGTAATCAACATTTTTGGGTTTCACAATATGAGTTAACCTACCGACGTTATTACATTTTTTGGGATCGTGGGGCATCGCTGGTTACAACGGTATGTTTATTTCTATCTCTAGCAGTTCGTAAACAAACAAAATTACATGAAATGAAGTACCCTCTATATCTAAGTAATTGTGGACATAAACAAAGCCACATCTCTTCTCTTTCAACCACAAAAACCAATCCCGTCCCCTTATATAATAACTCAAACAAGCAGCCAGTTCCTTTTCCAAAGAAAAACCAAAAACTGTGAATTATAAATCCTCAAAATAAAATCGAATAAAATCCTAAAAATTCTCAAACAAATATATGTGAATCCTCTCATGTTTCTCTCCATTTTCGATATCTACTTGGGTTGTGCGGTTCAGTTTTCCAACGAGCTAGAAGTCGCGACGAGGAGGGCGAATCACGTGAAGTCTATTCGAAGTTGGGGTGTTCTTGGATTCGAATTTGAGGGAAGGCTTTAGGAGGGAATCACGGTGAAGAGTTGTTCAACGTGGTGGGGTTTTCATGGAGCTGACGATGAGGGTGAAGGATGGTTCAAGTCTCGGGTCCTCGGTGTTAGCAGATGAAGCATGTTTGATGGTCTGTAGCACTGATTCTCGCCGGGGGATGGCATCGAAGGATTGTAAGGAGAAGGATCGGCTATGCCGTGAGTAGCAGTATTTACGGGAAGAAGATGAGGAAGGGGAAAGCGTGTAAAGAGGGGATTAAAGGGTTTAATTATTTTTATTTAGAATGTTAATAATAGATGGTGAGTTCGGTGGTCTAAACGGAAATGTGAGTTGGGATAGAATTGAAGAAATGGGCAGTTTGTTGTAGTGGTGGGTTTTGGTTAATAAAGAAGGTGGGCGGACATTGGAAAATGGGGTCTTGGAAGTGAAGCTTTTTGGTTTAATTTAATAACTGATGTGGGATTCAAGAAGGGTAGGCAAGGTTAAAGAAAGGGGTTTGGGTTTCTGGAATGTTAAGAAAACAAAACATGAGGCTTTTAAGATTCGAAAATGTGGATTAGGTCCACAATAGCATATGGGTTTGTCTTTCGGGAAGATGGTACTGTGCTAGCGGTTGGATGAAAGTGGTTGGGCTGACTTATTTTGGTAAAGCCCGAAATCGATTAAAACTAAGTTAATTTATTTTAAATACCCGTATAACTTGTAAACATAATATCTCGATCATACTGTATCAGAATTTCGAACAGTTGGATCCGTTAGGACCATATGGACGGTGGCTCCACAATGGAACTGACTGGGAGCGAATCGAAGCTCGTTACAATTTATAGCAAAATAAATTGTCCGTATGAATCAAGCGATGGTTATCGTTATTAACGATGATCGTCCAATGTGAGTAAAACTCACCAACTCTGAACAACTCTATTTTTATAACGTATATTTAGAAATGATAAATGATGACTGATTGCTATGTGTTAACTGTTTGGTTGAATTGCTTATGTACTGATTGAAACTATAGATAACGATATGTAGATATATTGTTAATCAAATATTGATTCTGTTTAATAGAATATTTCATATTGAAATGAAATCGATGTTATTATATTGTTTAACATCTGTGGATGCAGGGAAACAGGTTGGAGGAATCCAACTGGATTCCTCAACATTTATTTTACTGTTTTCATATATTGTAATATATGATGTGATATAAAATCTTTTGATGATGATGTGTGTCTAAATGATATCGATCTTTGTGGTTTGGTATTGTAAATACCGTAAGAAATACTGGCATGTAAAAAAGGGGATTTTCAAAGTGAATATTGAAAATAAACTATTTATAAAATCAAAGGATTTTATAAAAGAGAAATTATTTATAAAATAAATATAAGATTTTATAAAATAAATAGAAGATTTTATAAAGGAAATAGAAGATTTTATATAGGAAATAGAATAAAGGAAATAGAATAAAGGAAATAGAATAAAAGGAATAGAATAAAGGATTTTCTATTTAGAAAATATATAGAATAAAGGATTATTTATTTGGAAAATAAATAGAGGAGCTAATCGAATCGAGTTAATCGAAAGGAGTTAATCAAACAGAGTAAATCAAATAGAGTTAAGCAAAACTAGAAACTGACTAGAGATTAATAAGTTGAATGGTTTCCTGAGTACCGATCTGATGTTGGTTTCGGCCATCGGGGTTTATATTTAGGAAGTTGTTCTCTTGTTAATTTATAGTTAGAGTCTGATATTTGTGGAAGGATAGTGATACGTAATTAAGCCATGGAAATGTTTTCCAGTGTTAATAACATATATTTTCTAATTATAGAAAATAGTGATAAATGTTAAAGTATGATTGATCGATATAATTTCTATCTGGAAATAATATCGTTGTTTGCGCACGTATTTTTCCTTGATAGTTAAATCACAGACTATCAAAGTTTTTGACCATTTTAGCGTGTTAATATGGAGAGACCGGTTGGATTATTATCCAAAGAACCACTCTGTATTGGCATAAGCGTTGCAAATCATATATGCCAAAGATAATTGAATACGGAGTAAAGTGCAAGGGCTATTGTATAAGTCTTAGATAACAGTGCCTAAGATGGATGTACTGAATAGTGCCTTCGGTTTGTCTAGTCCCAGGACAACTTGTATGGACGAAGGTCTGACAGAGTATATCTAATAAATCGCGTAAGTTGATCTCTTCAAACGTATTCACGTTTGGTGGCGGAGGAATTTGATTCTCTTAGCTATATACCCATGGTATTTTTGGGGAAATCAATTTGTGATTTGGCGGGTATGACGATGTGACATTCAAAGCGAATGAAGATGTGGCATGTAAAAGATAAGCGTAGCTTCTAGCCTCACATCCGGTAAATGACATAAATCGGGCAGGCAGCATAGCTATGTAGGTCGAACCTATTAGGGTGTATAATCACCTGATCTAGAGTTTCATTTAGTTCTAAAAATCTATTGTTGATGCTGTCCCATTCGGGAAATGGTTGTTGATCCCAATCGTTGGTGATATACATTCGATACACTCAAGCGAAATGAGTGGTCGGTCATGTGTGGCTGGGTTGCAAGATGTTCTTGTTGAACCCAGTGTATTCCTCTCTAGATGTACACTAGCGAAAGGTGGTTCCATACCTTGTCATAGTTGGAAATCCAATACCCAATGCGTGCTTGCGGTTTTGATTGTATACTATATATGTAGAACGTGAGATGGAAGCGTTTCTGCTAGATGATTATTATATTGTGGTTGATAGACATTATTATAATATCAAAAGGTTTTTTGATATAAAGATATTTTGGATTCTCATAAGGGAACCCGTTCGGTTATACGGCGTGGTCTTATGAGATATCGTTTGCTTGTTCAAACTGTTTTAAACTGTTTTACTCATACCAGTCCCATGACTGACCCGGAGTTTATCATGGTTTGTTCCCTGAACTCTTGGGTGCCCAATTTTATACGGGCAGTCAAGTAGTCAGGATTTACAGATATACTGGAAGAGCTGGAGCAGGAGGCTTCAGGATCATATAGCTATAGTTATTTCCGCTGTGTTGTAAGTGCTGTACTTTGATAATGAGATGTATATTCAAGTACAAATTTATATTTCAAAGTTATGATATATAATATATGTTATTCGTTCCACTATGAGACCCATGTTACTCTGATGTTGTGCTCTTCTTCTTCTTCTATTCTAAGTTTTCTATCTTATCTTTCCTCACCCTCTAATTTCTTTCATTAACTTTTCGGTTATTTTCGATCCTTGGATGTTCGATATGTGTTGTATATCAGATAACCAAGATCGAAAAATTTTCAGGTCGTTACATCCGTCCTTAGCTTCTACACCATCAACAGGACTCTCAGGAGAAGATAGAATGAACTCATCCTTTCTTTTGAGCAGTGCACATCCCCTTGCGCCTTGATGATGATGAAGACTTAATCTTCTTCTCCTCCTAGAACTCGGTTCCCTTCCCATGGCTTTCATCCGCGCCGTCAATGTCTTTTCCTTCATCCCTAGGAGTGTAGTCAACATCGTCTAAATCAAGGATTGCACTAATTTTTTCATCTTGTGACCCTGGTTGTGAAGCAGGAGTAGAAGTAACAAGTAAAGATGCATCGCTCGGAGGAGGATTGGTAATCAAAGCGGTAGTAGTCGACACTCAAGTCGAGGTGGTCATAATATCTTTGGTTGTTGTTTCGACCACTACAGGAGAAGGTTTTGGTGAGACCAATCCTAATACAAATAAATAGTGAGCATGGAATTCAATATACCAGGGTGAAGTACAAAAATAGTCCAAGTCTAATACGGCTTGTTCAATCTCAGTTTTACCTATGGTTGGAAGATTTTTGTGCTCAACTTCATAGTTATCCGGGTTGCCCTCATCACCCTCACCATCTCCTGTAGCCTCCTCAGTAATATGCTCCTCGCTAGTGTGCTCTTCAGTAGCCTTGTCCTTTCCTTCGTAAGTGGAAGAAGGACCAGTAGGAGGTTCAGTTGGTGTTTGAGAATTGGAAACCTCAACATTAGCAGAATCAGTTGGGGAGTCAGTAATAGTTGCATCTAGGGTTTCCTCCTCGGATGATTCAGCTTCATCACCAAGTAATCCTCGCTCCCTCATAAGATTTTTCTTCCTCTTAGCCATAGCCTTACAGGAGTTCTCATCCAAAAGATACTATAAGAGGTATTCTTCATCACAAGCATCTTCAACTTGCTTAAGCACTGACTCCGAGACTAGAGCCAGAGTCATTGGAAAAACATGTCCCAAATAGCACAAGCTACCTCGGCTCATGGCACTGAAGACGTAAAATTTGAACAAAGTGGCATTGACATCCGTCTCAGCATTAGTGAATGCTTTTCCAGCAGCTGCTTTACCTTCTAAAGCATTATCTCTCTCTTGCTCGAGAATTTATGCTTTAGTTGTCACCATAGAAATAGCCAAATTTTGAGCAGTATTTCTCTCATGAAGACTGACGTTCTCTTATTGGTAAGTGGCAGAAGCCTGCTTTTCCACGGCCAATTGGGTGTTAGTAGTCTATTGAGCAAATTGAGCATCTTTAACTTGCAATATTAGCGCATTTCCCCACAGTTTGGAAGCAGCGAGCTCTTCTTTGAGTCTTCGGTTCTTGGCGTCTAGCTCCTCTAGCTCAGTATTCCTCTGCGTAAGAGATGCAATGTTAGCGTCCCGAGACTCGAGAACCGTAGCCCACTCAACCTTGTCATTCTCCAAGGTAGTGGTTTGATCAAGGTTACTCCTCTTAACCCTTTGAAGCTCTTCGGCTAGCTTGTACCATATAGATAGTGTTGACAGGCAAAATTGTCGCACACCAATACCCAATGGTTATGTGTGAACAATTATCCAAAATAAGTAAAGTAGGTGCAGGAGACACAACTTGTATAGTGGTTCGCCGCTAACGCCTACATCCACTTTATATTTCTCATTCATCATATCTTTGTCGATTACAATATTTGTATATAGAGTTGTGAGTATGATAAACTTTGGCTGAATTATCCTTCTTCTCCTTCCTTGAGATGAGCTGACTTGGTCAACTATGAGCAAAACAAGTCCAAGAAGTCTAAAGACGGTGTAACTATGCTTGCTAGTATCCAACAAGTTATGGAATATGTATGCACCACCTTTTAAGTATTCATGCCATGTCCAATGGCCATCGAGACGGTGTTGGAAGCATTAATGAGTGCTTGGAGCTCTCAAGGTCCAAAAATTCCAAGGGAAAAAGCTCCTTAAATGAAGGCCAAGGGTTGGGGTGTTTATAAGAAGGAGGTTATGTGGTAGTAGGTAGGAAATGAGACCACAACCCCTTAATTTCGGCCCCAAACAAAGGCCACCATACAGAAAATTCGTACCCGTTGGCAAAGGATACGAAATTTTAAACCCCTCTGGGGTACGAAATTGATGGGAAGGAGAAGTCTGAAATTCTCGGTGCTGAAACCTTGTCGTTTTCGGGTGTCGAAGTTCCTCAACGTGAAGTGAAGGAATCAAGGTTTTGCTGGTCCGAAGTGAAGGGATCTGAGCCGCTGGGACTATGGGTCCCCGGACCCCTAGCGGCGCTGCGCCCGGATCCGCTTGACGGCCCGCCTTTGGCTCGGAGCACGGCTCGTCTTCGGCTCGGCTGTTGGTTTACCTAAGAGTTCATCGGGACCAGAAGAGGTAATCTAATAGAAGTTTCGAGTCTTCTTGTTCTTGCGACACGACTTCGACCAGATCGCTTTATTCCTCCTAACGGCATTCTTCATGCTTGAGCGCGCTGCTAATCAAATACTTGACGTGTGACAGCTTCGACCAAAAAGCGTGTCTATAGATAGTTGCTTATCAGCTATGCCCTTAACTGCGTCAAGTTGCTTCTCAAGCTCACTCTTGACCGTGTCCATCTGCTTATTAATGCTGCCTTTCAAGGCATCCATCTCTTTGAGTGTATCTTTCTTGTCAGATGGGCGTATGTCCAAATCAGAGTATACTCCTTTCAGACACTAATTCTGGAATGCTTCAGGAAGAGTGGTATGCGCTGGTTCAAGTTCATGGCAGGGACTATGAATTATCTTATGAATATTGGCAGGAGGAGGAGTTACAGATGGTGTAGCAAGGGGTAGATAGCTAGAAGTGGTCTGAATAGAGGGGACGAGAATTTTATCTGATCTGGGGCGCTTCTGAGGATCATCCCTGCCTTGGTCAACCTTGTCTCTCTCTTTCTTCTTCGGTTCTCCTCCTCTTCCCGTCTACTCCGCTCAGAACAACCATCATATCGGTCGCCGTATCGATCATCATAGGATCCCCATTCCCGGTCTTCGTTTTCTCGTTGATCCAGAGCCTCGAGCCTCCACCTCCTTTATTCTTCAGTTTCTATGTAGCCATGAGTTTGCTAGGGCTGATGAGAATATTACGAGTGCTGGGAATATTGAGATTGCTGGGAAGCAGGATTTCAGTACTTAGATCAAAAAGTACTAGGGCAAAGAATAGGGTACGTGCAAAAGCGACAAAAGCTTAGAGTGTATGTGATGTGTGATCTAACGCGCATCTAATAACGAGCCGCTCATCGATGGAGAAGCTAACGCAGGCCCTATATAATAAAAGGTCCTCCGCGATGAAGGGGTTTGATTCAAAGCCATCTCAGTAACCATTTTTGTAACTTTGGTGGCAATCTCTAAAGTTGCAGTCTGGAAGGTCTTTCGCAGTGCTAAGATCAGTCAAAGTTTTGAAAATATCCATGGAACTCTCCTTACAGGTGTCTGGAATAATAGGGTCCTCACTAACTCTCTCAAAATTTAAATCATCCCCTGGAGTGGAGTCACCCTCCTCAACTTGTTCAGTAGATGTCACGAGATTTTTTCCTTCATGATGTGTAAATTCTTCTTCTTCGATAGAAGGCAGCTGAGACTTAGAGGGTATTTTGCTACCACTGGCGGGGTCCGAGCATTTCTTTAGCAAGGATTCATCGGTTTGACTTTGTGGTGAACTATCCCCTCCGGAAGCGCCAACATCTATTGCTATAGGTGTAGTCTTAGGGTTGGATGGTCCTGCTTTGGAAGGAAACTTCCTTAAAAGATGGAGTAATCAGTATTTGCGAAGAAATTCTTCTTTTATTAAGAATTTTCTGCCTCTATCTATTTCACCCACGACTTTTAGAGTTTCATAAACAGCTTAAAGGGGAACATAATCTTTATTGTCCTTAACAGGAGCCAGGACGACTGCACTCAAGAAAAAAGGTTTCAATAACCAAGATTTAACGGGAATTAAACGAAGGGATATCTACAAATGTGATCACCTCCTTTCGTCCAGTTCCCGGTAAAAGTCTTGGGATAGCGAACGAAGAAAAACTGAATCAAGAATCCTGAGACACTCTCCAACAAATATTGTACGAGCTTCCGTTTGCGTGTTTCCTCGACATGTATGATGGATGAAGTGTCCTTCCTCCTCTTAAATGAACACAAGTAGCGGATTTCCTGAAACATGGGCTCATGCTCCTTTTCTTGCATAAAAAACATGCAAAGTCATAACAAGGTGATGTAGCCATTTGGATGAAGTTGAAAAGAGGCAATGGCCATATGATTCAGGATCTTCTCTGGGACAAGATTAAAGGGAGGAATGGCGCTACTCGCCAGCATATGACGGTCAGTGTCAATGTATCCACTCGGGGGTTGATCAGCAAATACGCACTCACCCGGTAATACCGCATCAGTAACAGGAATACCATATTGATTACACAATTGTTCAAATAAGTCCTAAGTAATAATGGTAGAATGTCTTTCTAAAGGTGGAGAACTAAGAGGGTGAGGCACAGGAAATGGTGGATCAGGCACCAAGCTAGGGGCAGAAGTTGTTATAGCCTCAGGAGCGGTTGTAGACACACCAACTTGAGCAGAAGAAGATGTTCTCTTATCCTGAAGGCGAGATTGCATCTAGTAGTTATTCTACACAAACAACCTTATTTGTAAAACTATAACAGGTACGATTTTCCTAAGTAATGAAGTGTCGCGCAAAATTGTACGATTTATACAAAAGCAAGGCTTGAAGTCCACATTCTAACTTATGTTGATTAGTTGATTTCAAACGCCACTGTTAACTTAAACTAAAGTGTCATGTGTACGTAAGCAAAGGTTGATAGGTTATAAACTGTTAAACGAGATAAGCTTGCATAGATGCGCCATCTAGTATAAGTCCTGAAGTTCATTATGATGTGTTTTATCAACTAATCCGTTATCGAAGCGGACGATCAATGAAGACATATAAGTCCAAAATATACAAGTACTTGTTATTATTATAAGATAGGAAACAGGGCAATGAACATGCAGTTCTCTTTTCAAAATTGTGAAGTGTCCCTGCCTAGGTTATTGGGTTTCAAAAGAAAAGATTCAAGCGTCAAGGATTAGGTTACCCAATGACCTAGAGAAGTAGGAAGTTCAACGACCTAATGAAATCACTCCGTAACCTAGCATGATAGGTCATATACCGGCCTAATCTACTCAGGTCATTGGAAACTTGGACCGTGAAAGGTCATAGGCTGTCAACGGTCTAGAATGGGGGTCGTCCAAACGACCTAAAGGTATAAGACGTCGGCTTGTTCAGGGAAGCCTAGGTCATCTAACGATCTGAGAAGTTAAGTCATTTCAGCAACCTAAGAATTTTTTTTACACAATGGGAGGAAGGCTTAGGTCATTCCATGACCTAAGGATTCCACGAGCTAAGGATACCACGACCTAGTCAAATGAGTCATTTGATATACTTGAAGCATCGGGTCATCAAAAGAGTCAAGTCGTTGTGATGCTCCAGAGGCCAGGGTCTTTCCAACGGTCCAGGGGTCCGAAGTCTTAGATCATAACAACTGTCTAGAAGCTCAAGTCGTTCAAGGTCTTAGGTCACCCGCTACTTCAATGTGTTGGATCGTAGAAAACTTGGGTCGTTTGAACGATGTAAAGATACAAGTCGTCAGCTAGTGCAAAGAAGTTTGGGCCGTGTCAGGCTTAGCTCGTTGGAATTCTTGTGTTGTTCAAGGAGTTAGGTGGCTTAACAGTTTAAAAAGGTTCAGGACCATCCATCGGTCTAGAGGAGTAAAGTCATATAATGGCCCGAAGCCTTAGGTTGTTTGGATGACTTGGTATACATAGCCTGACCTACGATCTAAACTTGAAGCTGATAAGAGGCATTCAAATATACAATGAGTATTCAAGCAACATGAAGTTATAGATAATTGTGACCACAATGCAATGGCTACCATGGTAAATACAACTCCTAAACAAGTTACATCGAAATGTACACTAAGCCTACAAGTTTCAAACTAATTCAAAGGACTTGGAAGTGCAAAGTAATTCACAATAGTTCAAGAATCTCAGCTACAACAAGTAATTTAGTAGCAGATTCATATGCAGTGTTGTTTGGGCTACATACATACCCATTGACAATCAAGTTCCTTTTATTATTGCCAAATTAAAATCCAAATACAAAGTGTGAAAATGCAAACTGAAATAAAGATTTGCAACATGAAATTGTCACCACAAATTCAACTCAGTGCCAATATATAATCCAAGACAGATTACCACATTTTCACAAAAGCTTACAAGCGTCAGTCAACATCATCAAAAATTCGCAAAGACAATTCGAAACCCTAGAACCATAACAGTTGTTTCAACATAAAAAATGGGATGGAGAAAATTACCTATTTTCAGTAACGTTGATTCGAAATGGTCAGAATCTGCTTCATGAAAGCTCCCAGGAACTCAACAAGCTCGATAATGTTAACACAATCTGGCTCAGCAAAACCAATTGTAAACCGATTACATGGCAAATCAGTTTGATTGAATTGGAGAAGACGATCAGACTTGAAGAAGCTTTGAATCTCTGATGAATGGATGAAGTGCAGATTTAACTAAAAGCGAATTGACCAAAATCGCTGGTGGTTTTGTTTAAAAGTGAGCCACCATTAAATAAGCTTCTCGTGTAAGGAAAGATGGAATAAGGAACGATGGTCCAAAAAGATAATATAAAGGCATAGAAAATAAAATGGGCCAATCCCGATTTATTCAAAAGAGCCTAAAACGACCTAATACCAAGACCGTATTAGAACCATTAAGATTGAAGCTCCTATTATTTTTAATAAGTACAAACTTCGTAGGGGAAATGTTAATCCATAAAAATACGGCTTAGAGATAGGTCGTTCCCATTTTCTAAAGTCAGGCTGTCATTGGTTCCAAAGAGTCGAATCATTCTTGCCAATGCAAGGTCAGGTCGTATGCATTAGATTGTGGCCTTAGGTCGTTAAAACCTTAAGTCGCCAAAGGCATGTTCATAAAGTTAGCTCGAGCTTATCAGAAGGGTAGCGGGTCGTCCGATGACATATGAAGTCAGGTCGCGCTTCACTAGGTCGTTAGCACCATATGAAAGTGGATCGTCTTGCTTAGGTTGTTGAAATGTAAGGTCTTCAGGTCGTTTTGTGTATCTAACAAAAGCGGGTCGCTCCTCACCAAGTCGTGCAACGAGCGAAAGCATTATGTCGTTTCTTGGAGTCCGAGATAGAGTTAGACCGTAGGTCGTACCAACCTATATACCAGGTCGTCGAACGACCTAAAGCCCTGTACACACTATTTTCAGACCACACCATCTCATTTCCACTCTTATAAATACCTCCATACTTCCACCATTAAAGGGACTGAATTTTCTCTCCATGAAGTGTTGCCCAAATCATTAATAAACTCCTCCAAACCAATCAAGCCTCCATTGATCCTCTTTCAAGCTTAGATTCAACATCTCAACCACCATGTATTGTCAAAGATCATCTAAATGCTTAAGCTGTTGAAGATCTACTGCAAAAACCATCACAATATAGAGATCTCATCATTTCCTTGGTGAATTCGAGTGAATCAAAAGTAAAAAGAGAGGAAGTACACAAGATTATTGTAAAAAGAGAGAGAATGAGTAAAATAGAAGAATCACGTACCTTGTAAATTTGATGGTGATAATGAGAGTTCTCTTCGAAGTGGACGTAGCCCAATTCTAGGCTAAACCACTATAGATCCCCTTGTTTTTACTTGCTTTTTGTGTTTGTGGCTGCCACTTTTCTAGATCTTTGTCTTTTGTGAAGTGTGAAATCACACCTTGCAGTGTTAGTGCCATTTTTATCATTAACAATTAGTATCTCCTTAGGCTACTTCCCCTGCAGACTAGCATCGATGCTAATGTCTTTCTAGTTGGAGTTGTGATCCCCACTGTCTCCTTCTTCGGTCGTCTTCCTACCCCTTTAGTCCGGGTTTGTCACTAGTGACGTTCTGGAAGATTTTCTGATGTTGTTTCTTGGGTAAGTGTAACACCCCTAAGTCCCACATCGTGGAAGCCTGTGTGAAGTGGGTACTTATATAGTAGAGCCCATCTCTTACTAACGCCGAGGCCTTTTGACGAACAAAACCCCACACCTATACGGTGGCTAAGTTGGGGACAATATCTTACGTGAACGGAGGTGCGGGCTGTTACAGTGGTATCAGAGCCAATACCCAGCCGGAATTGTGGCTCCTATGTAGACCATAAAGCCTGGGTGAGGTGTTTGTGAGCCAACGAGGACGTTGGGCTCTGTAGGAGGGGAGAATGTAACACCCCTAAGTTCCACATCGTGGAAGCCTGTGTGAAGTGGGTACTTATATAGTAGAGCCCATCTCTTACTAACGCGGAGGCCTTTTGAGGAACAAAACCCCACACCTATACGGTGGCTAAGTTGGGGACAATACCTTGCGTGAACGGAGGTGTGGGTTGTTACCGTAAGGCTTAGGTTTACTGCTTGGTTTGATTTGTAGTATTAAGTCATGGTTGATGTTGGTCTTTGGTACCATAAGAGTGGTCGAACATTTATGATGTGTATCATCTTAGTGAATTACTGGGTGTTGAAGTGTGTTCTTTGGTGTTTGTCTTTTGTTTGGTTGTTATGTCCTTCTAGTTGTAATATGTATTTGGCATTGAATTTGTATGCCAGTATGTAACGACCCAGAAAATCTGAACCAATTAAAATTTTTTAAATTGGCCATTTTAGTGGATTTTAAATATTTTAAATAATAACGATGAAAAGTAAGTTTGAATCGACATTTGAAAACGAATATAATTAATTCTAATTATAAACAAGGCCTGAAATGGCGCGGTAGTTTCAAAATTTGAATTCAAACTTCGACTGACTGTGCCGGGTGCAAAACAAAACGGATTTGAGTGAAACCAAAAATATTTAAATCTGTTAGTGAATATCTTTCTAACGAATCTGAAAAATCGAAGTTTCATAGTAGGAAGCAAAAGTTATGGCCAAATGAATTTTCAGAAAGGTCGTTGTAGAAATTATATAGCCCGTGAAAATGGCCATTTTGCATACGACCTCGGAATTCGACGAAACCACTTTTGTTGGATCCAGGATGTGAAGTTATTGCTAGATTTCAAATTTCGTAAATTTTGAAGCTAGTATGTGAGCGTGGCAAAGGAAAACGTGTTTTGGTCAATTACAGTTAAATTGGATCGACCAGAAATGGGCCTTTTTGCAAACGTCTCAGAATTCGACAAAACTAGTTTTGTTGGGACCATATCGTCAAAACATAGCTAGATTTATTTTTTTGGAATTTTTCGAATCAGTTTGCGGCCCTGGCAAATTGAAATGTACGTTCAAATCAAATATTGAATGTTTTATATTTTAATTTGAAAGAAAACTGACTGAAACAGTCGAATGGGCCTTCGAAACATATTCCATTGTGTTCAGAATGGGGGTAAAACGCTAGGGATGACAGTCGATGGGTTTGGATTGGGGTTCGCAGGAGGCAAGGGGTATTTTCGGATTTTTAAAACTTTATAAAAAAAATGATTCATCCACGTCAGAACCCCCCCACCCCGACATTCTCTCTCCCCGACCAAAACGAACGGCGGAATTGCTAAAAAACTTCCCCCTCCGATTCCTCCTCCTACACGCAATAAAAACCCATGCCCCAGTTGAAGTTTTTGTAGATCGTCTCGAGATCTTCAAATCCATATAGGGATTGTAATTTATCGCTCAGTATTGTGGGAGATCGGGCACCCCGAAGTTGCGCCGTTCGAGCTGGAATTCCTCCTCCCTGGCGCGCGCGAGTTGACGGCGGTGGACACCCCTGGCACGGTTTTTGAAGCACTACCTCGTGGCGTTGGCCGATCGACGCGAAGCTTCGCGGATTTCGTGCAAATTACTGACCTAGTTTTGAACATCAAAACGAGGTATACGGCTATTTTATTTTTAACTATATTATAGCAGTTTAAAGCGCTACGGTTATTGATTTCACTATAAAAATCATATCTTTTTCGTTTCTTGACGAAATTCAGTGAAACAAGAGACAGTGGACTCGTGTGGACGTCTTCTACCTTCTAGAAGAGACCGCATATTTTTCTGAGCCTTCTGCTATTTTTGGTGGAGTGGAACCCAATGTGAGATTTCTAATTTATAATCGATATGGAAAACGACGATGCATAAATTATATAGTCGATGTATGACTTGTATAAGCGTTGTACACCTCATGTATAAGCGTTGTATAGGTTGTACGTTCGATGTATAAGTTATATATATGCGTTGTAAAAATTATATATGTATTGAAATAGAAGTGAAATGCTTATATATATATATATATATATATATATGTAACACCCCGTGTATTCTATAACTGTGGAATTAACAAATTAAAGTATAATTAATTTGAAATCAAATAACTAAGGGAAACGGGATACGCCATTGCGTTCGTCTCGGAAAAATACGCGAAATAGAGTCCGAGTTTTCGAAAAACGGAGTCCGTATGAAGAAGATATAGCCTCCGGAAGTTTCTGAATTAAGTTTAAAATTCGAACAGCTCAGAAAACAAGTTTAAAATTAAAAATCGGGCCCAATTGGCCAGGGCGGGAAAATTCCCGCCTAAGGCACCCAGGTCGACTGGGCTGTCGACCTGGTCTAGCCAGGTCGACAGGGCTGTCGACAGGGCTGTCGACCTGGTCCAGACCCAGGTCGAACCCAGTCCACCCTGGCTGGCCTATTCTATGTTGGTCGATTTTCTGTGGTCTGCTTTGTCATTAGGGCTAGGTGGCAGGCTCTAATTGGTCCCTCTTGCGAATGAATGGCTACGATCAATCCAAGCAACATCGATGGTCCTAATCAGTTCATAAACTCTATAAAATGACCCTAGACTCTACCTAGGTTTCTTACACAATTCTCTAGCCTCCATTGCTCTCTTCTTCTAATTAAAAATAAAAATGGCGTCTCTGCTCTGCTGGAATTAAAACTAGAAGATAATCAACATCAGCCTAAGCAACTCAATTCAAACTAGAGATTAAAGTTTCTGCAAAGATTCTACAACAAGTTAAAGTTCTTTCTTTAATCCAATCAAGGCAAGTACAGTTATTCTCCGCTATAAACGTTAATTATAATTTTGATATGCATTTAAAACTGAGTTTGAGGTTGTATATATATTCTCTTCTGTTGGATCTGTTTTCTGTGACTGTTCTGTATTCCTTTCTTCTTTTCTGTTTCTATAGCCAGGCTACCACGAGCCTGTGCCCAATCTCATAAAGAGATTAACGTATGAACGCGAAATTTGGGACAATTAATGAATGATGCGAAATTTGACAAGACTAAATTGAATGTATGACTTTAGGTCTGAGGCATAAAATATATTGGACATGTGACTTGGGATTGGATGCATAAATTTGACTATGAACATGTAATTTATGCATGTTGTATGCATAGTTATGTTGTAATTTAGATCTGTAATTAATTAGAAAAATAAGCATATGTTATAAACTAGTTTTAGACCTATGCATATTCTGTGATAAAAGAAGAAGAGGAACCACTGTAAGATTACATATGATTTGAGACTTTGAACAAAATGCATATAAAAGTCAAGATTTGATTTTTAGAAGATATGATTTAAAGATTTAGATTGTTGGGTATAGTTTGCATAATGATTCATGACTTAAAAAGAAGAAGATATGGAAGCTTAGGTGTAAAAGATTTGCATTAATTAGGATATCTATTATTGTGATTACACCTAAATAGGGATTTTTGGATATATGGCATGCATTGGAATTAATGGTTATATTTGGTATAATTTATATGTGAATCTGCTGTAAAATGCTAGTTTAACAAAAATTGGAACATATGTTATAGGGTAAATTATGTCCATATTCTGCGCTATGTAAATGTATGCAAACATGGAAGTATATGATCATATTGTGAATCATGACATTATTTAGGCATATGAACTTAGGCCTAGTTTATGGTTAGGCAAGGCATGTAAATAGAACCTTTAGAAATATTAAATTTGCTAAATCTGCTAATTTGCCAAGTTGCCTAAACTGCTAGTTTTGTTATATTGCCTAGACTGCTAATTAGATTGAAATCCCTAATCTGTTAAATTTGTCGGTTGAAATGCCTAACCTGTTATATGCCAAAATCTGCTAAGTTGCTAAATCTGTTAAATCCGTTAAGTCATATAAAATCTGTTATCTGCTATGTTGATATAATCATCCTGTTATTGATATAATCTGAATTGGCATATATATTGGGCGTGCGCATAAACGGTAAATTATTAATTAATTGGCCGCAAAGATAAACATGGCTAACTCGAGGTTAGAATGAGTTTGCGGCGTAAATCTGCCCGGAACCGCCCGGCACATCCAGTGGCCGCAAACAATAGGTTCTAATGTGAGAAGTTAGTCATAACATGCGTAAGACACGAGGTTAGGTCTGGCTTGTGGCAGAAGTCTGCCCGGAACCGCCCGGCATATCCAGCGGCCACAAGCTACCGACCTAATGTGAGAGGTCTGTGCATTAATAATTAATTAATGCAAAATCTAAGATAAGAATGACGTCTAAAACGTATTGGGGAAAATAGGGTTAAACCAAAGGGATTAATAGATGTAGTAAAACCCGTCCATGAATCTGTAGGCCCAATACAAAGTTAGACAAATCTGAAAAATCTGTGCATCTGATCCGTTAGTCTGAAAACTTGTTAACTTAATTTGTGAATTAGTAAATCTGAACTCTGTATGTCTGAACTTGTAAACAAGTTAATCTGAAATCTGTTAGTCTGGGGACACAAGGTTAGGAGGGGAATTACTTGTGTCATCTGTTGTTTGGGACCCATATTAGTCAGTAACCCTTTCTGGTATCAAAACTTTGACCCAACAGTAGGTAGGGTCCGGGCACGCTTACTGAACTAATTATAAGTGGTTCATTCTGATAATGGCGAGGGGTGTTGATGGTGCGTTCCAACCGGGTCATGTGCGTGCATGGATCCCGGTCTGCCTCTGAGGATGTAAGACGCCGTGACATCTGTAAATAGGTCTGTGCCAATTGGTTGTCACTTTAGGGAGTGATACACCCTACTGTGGGGCCGACACAGGATATTTATGTATTAGGGAGCCGATCGCTTGGGGTAGGGTTTTAGGGTACGCTTAGTTCTGTCTGTTTCTGTTGGTACCGTCTGTTTTTGTTGGGTGGTAACACCTGTCTGTTTCTGTGTGGTACCGTCTGTTCGGGTGGTAAAGGCCCATTACTAGTGTACACCTAATTCCACATTCTGTCTCCATAGGGATAAATCTGTTTCTTCTTCTGTCTGTTTCTGATCGGGTAGTAAAGGCCCATTATTAGCATTCTGTTTCTGTTAAAGTATTCTGTACCCGTTCCTGCTTCAATTTAGACATTAGGGTGACACCTAATACTGCTATACTAGTATTAGTGCAGAGAAGTGTAAAACAATAGTTTATATCATTCTGTTTTTCTGTTATATCTGCTACACCTGTTATAGTTATCTCACATCCAGTTTTATGTTCATATCATATTATTATTATCTGTTCATATGCTGAAAGTCACTGGACTTGCCAGACTTTTTGTCTGACCCTTGTTGTTTCGCCTCCTTTCTTCCGTTCCCCCCCCAGGTTATCCAAGGAGGGAAATACTTTAGCTTGATCCGGATTTCTCTTTGCTTGAAGTGCTTAAAGTATGGCTTGGCTCTGTATAGCTTCCGTTCCATGGGGATTATGATTTTAAACTATGCATTTTGAAGGCTTTTGTACAAGACTGATATTTTGTACTTGAATTCTGAAATTGAAAGGATGTAACCATATTAATTTTCTGTTTCCGCTGTAATAAAGTTAAAAATTTTCAAGTACTGTTTTATCTATCTTGTAAGTTTCTGTTCTGTTTACTAAAATGCTCCACCAAAGTTAAGGCATTCCCTTTGTGAGTGACCTTAACGGAGGTGGGGTGTTACACTTGGTATCAGAGCTAAAGGTTACCAGATTAGATAAAAGTTTTTGAAAACTATTTTCAAAAAGGTTTTAAAAGGAAGTATTTTCAAAATTAAAGCTTATTTTGAAAAACATGATCCCCAAGGGCCATATGTCTTTCTTTCAGTCCTTTTTGTATTGAACCTTTCCTTTTTCGTTTCAGCGTGTCTGAAGCATCTGAGATACCAGAGGGTGTCCATGTACCCGGTTGGTTTCGTCAATATCTTGAGGCTAGGACCGCCGCTGCAGGTCCAGCAAATGATCCCCCTCCTCCACCCCCTCCTCGTGCAATTGCTTTCTCAAAGATCTGTAGAGATTTTAGGGCCATGGGTGGGAAGGATTTCAAAGGAACTGAATCATTCGTAGAAGCAAGGAATTGGCTCAAAGAAACTGAGGATCTGTTCGTTATCTTCGAGGTGGACGATAGGCAGAAGGTACAGTTGGCAGTATGGCTGCTCAAAGACGAAGCTTCCTACTGGTGGGAAGTCACTAACGCCGAGAGGCCGGTTGAGACATGGATGGATTTCAGAACAAGGTTTGAGACAAAATTCCTCTCACAAGCTGAACGAAGTTTACAATTGGAAAAGTTCTTGTCTCTTAAGCAAGGAAGTATGACGGTCAAGGAATACGTCAACCAGTTCAACCAACTAGCAAGATTCAGATTGGATTTAGTCAACACTCAGCATAAAAAGGCTCTCCGCTTTGTTAAAGGATTGAATGAGCCACTGCACAGCCTAGCCATGACCCATGTACCCATGGGAGCAACTTACGAGAAATTGGTGGATATGGCACTACTGCACGAGGAAGACAAGGGCCCGAAAGAGAAAAAGAAGGAGGAACCACAGAATAAGAAAGCGGGGCCCAAAAAGGAAACACAAAAGAAGGATGAGAAGTCTGAAGATAAGAAGGGGAAAAAGTGCTTTACTTGTGGGAGCTCAACTCATCTGAACAAGGATTGCAGAAAAAGGAAGGGCGCTTGCTTCAACTGTGGGGAGATGGGACACTTCACTAGGGACTGCCCAAAGAGACGAGGACAAGGAGGGCAGGCGAACACTCTTGAGGCTAGTGGCTAGGATAGAAATAGGAAAATTTCTATAGTAGGTTTAATTTATTTATCTGATTATGAAGTCAAGACTTTTTCTGATTCTGGTATTTTGATTTTGTAATCGATACTCTGCACTTTAATACTAGTATTATTTCTGAATTCCGCTGTAGACTCAGACCCATAAGGGTTATGGATCATCTGTTTGGGACTGGGGTTTGAGGGATATCTGTGTTAGGCGTCAAGTATGACGCATACATTCTGAGTTTTCGTGGGGTATCAATTTGATGTTGGTTCCGGTCTTTGGGGCCGATACTTAGGACCCATGTCTAATGGAACCAAATTTTCGTTCTATCTGTACTCGCTTCCATCATTCGACTGTATCCTATCGATCGAATCTTCGAACTTTAGGTAGAAACTAATGGGTGTAAACATGTGTTTGAGACATGTTATGTTTGATGGTTGCAAGTGGATGAAAGTGGTTGCTAGTGGTTGCCCGTGGATGCATATACACACACTAGGCACTAGATCGGCTCGAAAACACTCTCATACTGCATATGGATGAGTGAGCATTTTTCATTTCTTGTGGATGCAAAATGGTTGATTCAGCACATGGATGTTGCAATTGAGTGAATGGTTGTGCACTCATATAGAAATAATATATATCATCAGAATTCTATTGCATACATGTTGGACTCATGGCACTGACATAATTCGCATTAAGGAGGTCAACTGAATCAGTAGACCGCCTGATTTTGCATTAGATAAGGAACATATACACACACACTTTTGCATATGTTCATACAACATTAGAAGTTTTCTAAGGACAATGGATGCTTGTGGATGATGGTTGAGTAGATGGGTGATTGGATGGTAGGACACATTCTTCTTAACTTGAAGATTTCGGGGACGAAATCCTTTTAAGTGGGGGAGAATGTAACACCCCGTGTATTCTATAACTGTGGAATTAACAAATTAAAGTATAATTAATTTGAAATCAAAGAACTAAGGGAAACGGGATACGCCATTGCGTTCGTCTCGGAAAAATACGCGAAATAGAGTCCGAGTTTTCGAAAAACGGAGTCCGTATGAAGAAGATATAGCCTCCGGAAGTTTCTGAATTAAGTTTAAAATTCGAACAGCTCAGAAAACAAGTTTAAAATTAAAAATCGGGCCCAATTGGCCAGGGCGGGAAAATTCCCGCCTAAGGCACCCAGGTCGACTGGGCTGTCGACCTGGTCTAGCCAGGTCGACAGGGCTGTCGACAGGGCTGTCGACCTGGTCCAGACCCAGGTCGAACCCAGTCCACCCTGGCTGGCCTATTCTATGTTGGTCGATTTTCTGTGGTCTGCTTTGTCATTAGGGCTAGGTGGCAGGCTCTAATTGGTCCCTCTTGCGAATGAATGGCTACGATCAATCCAAGCAACATCGATGGTCCTAATCAGTTCATAAACTCTATAAAATGACCCTAGACTCTACCTAGGTTTCTTACACAATTCTCTAGCCTCCATTGCTCTCTTCTTCTAATTAAAAATAAAAATGGCGTCTCTGCTCTGCTGGAATTAAAACTAGAAGATAATCAACATCAGCCTAAGCAACTCAATTCAAACTAGAGATTAAAGTTTCTGCAAAGATTCTACAACAAGTTAAAGTTCTTTCTTTAATCCAATCAAGGCAAGTACAGTTATTCTCCGCTATAAACGTTAATTATAATTTTGATATGCATTTAAAACTGAGTTTGAGGTTGTATATATATTCTCTTCTGTTGGATCTGTTTTCTGTGACTGTTCTGTATTCCTTTCTTCTTTTCTGTTTCTATAGCCAGGCTACCACGAGCCTGTGCCCAATCTCATAAAGAGATTAACGTATGAACGCGAAATTTGGGACAATTAATGAATGATGCGAAATTTGACAAGACTAAATTGAATGTATGACTTTAGGTCTGAGGCATAAAATATATTGGACATGTGACTTGGGATTGGATGCATAAATTTGACTATGAACATGTAATTTATGCATGTTGTATGCATAGTTATGTTGTAATTTAGATCTGTAATTAATTAGAAAAATAAGCATATGTTATAAACTAGTTTTAGACCTATGCATATTCTGTGATAAAAGAAGAAGAGGAACCACTGTAAGATTACATATGATTTGAGACTTTGAACAAAATGCATATAAAAGTCAAGATTTGATTTTTAGAAGATATGATTTAAAGATTTAGATTGTTGGGTATAGTTTGCATAATGATTCATGACTTAAAAAGAAGAAGATATGGAAGCTTAGGTGTAAAAGATTTGCATTAATTAGGATATCTATTATTGTGATTACACCTAAATAGGGATTTTTGGATATATGGCATGCATTGGAATTAATGGTTATATTTGGTATAATTTATATGTGAATCTGCTGTAAAATGCTAGTTTAACAAAAATTGGAACATATGTTATAGGGTAAATTATGTCCATATTCTGCGCTATGTAAATGTATGCAAACATGGAAGTATATGATCATATTGTGAATCATGACATTATTTAGGCATATGAACTTAGGCCTAGTTTATGGTTAGGCAAGGCATGTAAATAGAACCTTTAGAAATATTAAATTTTCTAAATCTGCTAATTTGCCAAGTTGCCTAAACTGCTAGTTTTGTTATATTGCCTAGACTGCTAATTAGATTGAAATCCCTAATCTGTTAAATTTGTCGGTTGAAATGCCTAACCTGTTATATGCCAAAATCTGCTAAGTTGCTAAATCTGTTAAATCCGTTAAGTCATATAAAATCTGTTATCTGCTATGTTGATATAATCATCCTGTTATTGATATAATCTGAATTGGCATATATATTGGGCGTGCGCATAAACGGTAAATTATTAATTAATTGGCCGCAAAGATAAACATGGCTAACTCGAGGTTAGAATGAGTTTGCGGCGTAAATCTGCCCGGAACCGCCCGGCACATCCAGTGGCCGCAAACAATAGGTTCTAATGTGAGAAGTTAGTCATAACATGCGTAAGACACGAGGTTAGGTCTGGCTTGTGGCAGAAGTCTGCCCGGAACCGCCCGGCATATCCAGCGGCCACAAGCTACCGACCTAATGTGAGAGGTCTGTGCATTAATAATTAATTAATGCAAAATCTAAGATAAGAATGACGTCTAAAACATATTGGGGAAAATAGGGTTAAACCAAAGGGATTAATAGATGTAGTAAAACCCGTCCATGAATCTGTAGGCCCAATACAAAGTTAGACAAATCTGAAAAATCTGTGAATCTGATCCGTTAGTCTGAAAACTTGTTAACTTAATTTGTGAATTAGTAAATCTGAACTCTGTATGTCTGAACTTGTAAACAAGTTAATCTGAAATCTGTTAGTCTGGGGACACAAGGTTAGGAGGGGAATTACTTGTGTCATCTGTTGTTTGGGACCCATATTAGTCAGTAACCCTTTCTGGTATCAAAACTTTGACCCAACAGTAGGTAGGGTCCGGGCACGCTTACTGAACTAATTATAAGTGGTTCATTCTGATAATGGCGAGGGGTGTTGATGGTGCGTTCCAACCGGGTCATGTGCGTGCATGGATCCCGGTCTGCCTCTGAGGATGTAAGACGCCGTGACATCTGTAAATAGGTCTGTGCCAATTGGTTGTCACTTTAGGGAGTGATACACCCTACTGTGGGGCCGACACAGGATATTTATTTATTAGGGAGCCGATCGCTTGGGGTTGGGTTTTAGGGTATGCTTAGTTCTGTCTGTTTCTGTTGGTACCGTCTGTTTCTGTTGGGTGGTAACACCTGTCTGTTTCTGTGTGGTACCGTCTGTTCGGGTGGTAAAGGCCCATTACTATTGCACACCTAATTCCACATTCTGTCTCCATAGGGATAAATCTGTTTCTTCTTCTGTCTGTTTCTGATCGGGTAGTAAAGGCCCATTATTAGCATTCTGTTTCTGTTAAAGTATTCTGTACCCGTTCCTGCTTCAATTTAGACATTAGGGTGACACCTAATTCTGCTATACTAGTATTAGTGCAGAGAAGTGTAAAACAATAGTTTATATCATTCTGTTTTTCTGTTATATCTGCTACACCTGTTATAGTTATCTCACATCCAGTTTTATGTTCATATCATATTATTATTATCTGTTCATATGCTGAAAGTCACTGGACTTGCCAGACTTTTTGTCTGACCCTTGTTGTTTCGCCTCCTTTCTTCCGTTCCCCCCCCAGGTTATCCAAGGAGGGAAATACTTTAGCTTGATCCGGATTTCTCTTTGCTTGAAGTGCTTAAAGTATGGCTTGGCTCTGTATAGCTTCCGTTCCATGGGGATTATGATTTTAAACTATGCATTTTGAAGGCTTTTGTACAAGACTGATATTTTGTACTTGAATTCTGAAATTGAAAGGATGTAACCATATTAATTTTCTGTTTCCGCTGTAATAAAGTTAAAAATTTTCAAGTACTGTTTTATCTGTCTTGTAAGTTTCTGTTCTGTTTACTAAAATGCTCCACCAAAGTTAAGGCATTCCCTTTGTGAGTGACCTTAACGGAGGTGGGGTGTTACAATATATATATATATATATATATATATATATATATATATATATATATATATATATATATATACGCCCCTCGTCCACAAACCATGGACGATATTTATTGGTTGTGATTGGTGTGAAAATTTGTTGATAGCGAATGGTTGATTAGAATTGTTTGTGGTTGAAATTGATTGATGGTGGTTGAAAAATACCCGTTTGTGGTTGAGAATTATTTGGTTGAAACCACATAGGATTTGTTTGTGGAAATGAAAAATATATACATGTCGCTTGCGTGCGAACTAGATGCATAATTCCCCATTGTCAAAAGCTGCGAGGCTTTAAGGTAGAGCGAGAAGCCGTACTAGGGACGGCCCCGGTTTTAACTACCCTGCCGTTATGCTACCGAAATTTTGAATAATATTCATGTGTTAGAATTATTTTCATGTGTTGAAACTACATTCGTG
Organism: Allium sativum; assembly: GCA_030737875.1. Taxonomy (NCBI): domain Eukaryota; kingdom Viridiplantae; phylum Streptophyta; class Magnoliopsida; order Asparagales; family Amaryllidaceae; genus Allium; species Allium sativum. The sequence continues at coordinate 69,436,166 of CM060922.1, forward strand.
TGTTGAATAGAAATTCATCTATTGAACGACATTCATGTTTTGAAATAAATTGTTTTGCAATAAAAATCACATTTTTATTACTTTATATATAAAAACTATAGAAAACCTTCATGTGTTGAATTGAAATTCATTCGTTGAATAGAAATTCATGTGTTGAATGCTATTCATGTTTTAAATATAAAAATCACCTTTTTATCGATATATATATAAACTATAGAAAACCTTCATGTGTTGAATTGAAATTCATTCGTTGAATAGAAATTCATGTGTTGAATGGTATTCGTGTTTTAAATACAAAAATCACCTTTTTATCGATATATATAAACTATAGAAAACCTTCATGTGTTGAATTGAAATTCATTCGTTGAATAGAAATTCATGTGTTGAATGGTATTCATGTTTTAAATATAAAAATCACCTTTTTATCGATATATATAAACTATAGAAAACCTTCATGTGTTGAATTGAAATTCATTCGTTGAATAGAAATTCATGTGTTGAATGTTAGTCGTGTTTTGAAATAAATTGTTTTATAATAAAAATCATATTTTTATCATCTATATGAACTATATAAAATAGTCGTGTTTTGAAATAAATTGTTTTATAATAAAAACCATATTTTTATCATCTATATGAACTATATAAAATAGTCGTGTTTTGAAATAAATTGTTTTATAATAAAAATCATATTTTTACCATCTATATGAACTATATAAAATAGTCGTGTTTTGAAATAAATGGTTTAACAATAAAAATCATATTTTTATTATATACATGAATTGTTAAAAATAGTGAAGTGGAAATAGAAGTTAGTTTGATAAAAATATCATTTTTATCAAAGGTATGAAATGAAATTGGTTTTGAAATCGAAGAATCGATTATATTTATATATATATATATAAATATAATTAAAATATATCGAATAAAGGAATTGTAGTTCGTGTTTTGAAACTGTGATTTCAAACGATTAGTGCGGGAGATCTGACCATCGGATTTTCCCGAAACCGAAACCGTTGGGTTCGCTTTGGAAATATCTTTCCAACGACACCAACTTTGAAAAGATCCAACGGTTGGATTGTCTGGAATGTTTAATTCAAATCTGAAGAAAAACAGCGCTAGAATCGATTATATTTATATATATGTAAATATAATTATATTAAATCGAATAACAACGCTGTAGTTCGTATTTTGAAATCGAAACATCAAACGATTGTACCGGGAGATCCGACCGTCGGATTTTCCCGAAACTGGAACCATTGGATTCGTTTTGAAAAGATCTTTCTAATGATGTAAATTTTGTGAAGATCCAACGGTTAGATTGTCAGATATGTGTAAAACAAATCTGAAGAAAAACAGCGCCACGGCCGCGTTATGGCCCGAAGCGTCGTTTTGAATAAATTGGCTATTTTAAAATAAATAAAAATAGCGATAAATCGTTATAAAATATTATAAACGATATGGATGTGAAATTTAGAAACTAACTGAAGGTTGGCTAAGTCGAATTGTTTCTTGGGTGTTGATCTGATGTTGGTTTCGGCCTTCGGGGTTAATATTTGGGAAATCGTTCTCTTACTGATTTACGGTTAGCGACTAATGAATTGAAATGATGCGTATGTGTGTTTGTGTTGCACTTGTTTATTATATACGCGATTTGCTCAGAAAGACCGAGTTTATCCCATTCTGAATAACTGAATCGACGATAAGAAATCGAAGATGAAGACGGTGGTCGAAGACCGGAGTTCTTCACCTCATTTGGATGGTAACTGATATCCTGATTGGGAGGCATCCCGAAATATGGATAATGAGTGGTGATCGTCCAGACGTACGTGAAGATCGATGGGTTTGTGAGGTATATAGTGCCTCCGGTTTCGTTTAGACCCAAGACGGACTTGTAAATGGACTGTGTGTCTGACATTGGAATTTATGCTGTGTGATTGATAGCCATCAGTTGCATGGTGTGAATTGCCTGTGTGGCATGCTAAGATGCAGTGATCAGGGCTTCTATTGAAAAGCAAAGTCTTGTGGTTGATGATCAAAGCACCGCCTGTGTGGCATAGCTTTGTGTATAACATGAATTCGCGAACCTCACACCCCGGTATGAACCAGAAACGGGAGAGGACATCAGGGAGGGCATGCGTTTCCTTCTAGTTAGAAGTGGCGTCAGTGGTTTTACATGCCCTGACGAGTTTGACTTATGTGGTTGTTGCTGTTGCGAGGCGCCTCGGTTATATCGGTCAATCTGGGACTGATGGAGTCATTTGTTGGCTCATTTACGCCCCAAAGGGCGAGGAAACACATTGTTCAGGCATTTTAATCCACTCCGTGTGGACCGGCCCTGACGATCCAAGGGTCACTCGAGCTCTGATCCTGATGGGCGGGCTAGAGCGTCTCGAAGCGGTAAGGACTATCTTTTGCCTTGGTTCTTGACGGAAATCCAATTTCCAAATACGTGACTGTGCGGTTTTGATTGTATACCTATATATGGCGACATAGTGGTATGGGGCATTAATGCTGTCTATGATTGATACTTATGATTTGACATTGTCTTTGAAACATATAAACACTAGTAATAATATCAAATTCTTTTGTTTTATTCGTATCAAGCATATCTTGGCCATTATAAGGTAAAAACTCTATCCTCCGGTTTGCGTTGCATTGTGAGATGGGAATTGAGTCTTATAATGGATTCATTTTTATAAAAAGCATTATGATGTTTAAAAGAATGATTTGTTTTCAAGCACTGGAAATCCAATGGAGTAAACCCGTTCCGCGAAAGCGGCGTAGTCTTGTGATTAGCCAATTGTATGATGTGTTAAGTAGATTTCTCATACCAGTGCCATGACTGACTCGTAGTTTGTTTTACTTTCAAACTCGGGTGCCCCTTTTTCTACACGGGCAGCCTTGTATTCAGGTTTTAGCTGGCTTTCTATGGATAGCTAGAGCTGAAGATGGATTCTATCATTTATCTCTTTTTATGCTGTTCAGCTCCTGTTGTACATATTATGTTTGTTTCCGCTGTAGACATTTATGTATAGTTGAACTGTATTTGTACTAAGTATGATCTTGTATACTGTGTAACTCTGATGATTACGTTTATCCAGTATATTCTATTGTGCATTATCTGGTGTATTTATTAATTTCTGTTATGCTATTATCTGTTTCTGTGTTATATTCCAAAGATTACCCTTGTCACCGTCTGTTCGGGTTTTGGGGTCGTCACACAGTAGAAGCTATTTTATTTTGTTTTGCTGTGAAATCGATTTCACTTCATTATTGCATCCCTGATTCAATCCTTTTCTTTGAGTTTATATCCATCATCTGCTTCAATCTTCTGCCTATTGGATTGTGCTACTGGTCTTCTTTTTTGCGCCTCGGTGATTCTGGCTTAGAGGCTCTTGCTTGCTGAGTATTTGTTCCAATCTGCTACCACTTCAACTATCTTTTTCTTGGTTTCAAGGAGCACTTATGGTCTGTGTTTGATCAGTTATTTCTACTGGCTTGTATCTTTATCCTTTCTGCACAACTATCGTGCTCTATTGTTGCTGTCTTGGTTATAGTAGCCTATTGAGGCAATTGAGCTATTACTAATTCTGGTGTTGCTGCAACACTTTATGATTTAATTCTCTGCTATGTTTCATCAATTCAATAGCTGCCTTATATAAATATTTAGAAACTTGTAATAGCCAAGAGCAAAGAAGATCTCAAGCAAAGTTGTTCTTTTCACATATTGGAATGTTAGCAGCCTATAAGTTTGTTGTGACTACAATGTGCAACACTTTGTATTGTATTGTATTGTATATGCCATGTACTAATTCTATAACTCATCTCACCTTGCATAGTGATAAATAATAGTTTAGGACTTAGTCTAGACAACCATGTTTGTAGCAGATAGTCGTTCTGCCTATTTTTGTTATGCTTTGTGCTCATTACCTGCTATAATGAAAAAGTGGTACGGTCCACTCTAAAAACCGGCTGGCTTTGCCAAAAAAAGAGCAATGATTTAATCCTAGCTCTAATTAATCGATGAGTAAGTCAAAATTTTCTATTTCTAAGATCCGAATGCAGGTGTTTAACCAAGGAGATGTTCAAGAGAAACAGTCCTCTGTCTCACCTAGCCCTTTCCTAGATGAGGACTAAATAAGATAGAAATGTCATAAACGAGTTTAATTTAAAAGACGAAATTTTCTAAAGATAAATAAATTGTATTTCTTAGAGTTGATCTTGTTGTAATTAGTATAAATTCCAAGGAGAGAATCCTTACTATTTGTATGAATTTAAAAGATGTTTACACCGTTATTCGATGAATAATCGGGTTTGAACATGAAAATTGCTATCAAGTAAGATAAGTTTAATTTTTTCGAATCCATTAAACCAAAGTAGGGTTATCATCCAAATGACTTAATAAAAGAGATTTAATGATTATATATATATCCTTGGAAAGTACTTAAAGTTACACAACCTAAAAGATGTTTTTGTGAAGTAATGAACTAAGAAATGAATAACATGCAAAACTACTTGAATAGTATTTTGGGATGATTGATTCGAGGAAACCGAGATCATATTTTGGGTGATTCCTATCTGAAAACCACTTCAGGTCAATTCAACTTTTCGAAGTATTGGAGGTTGAAGAATTGGAGATTTAGTGAAGGGTTGTTGTTATTGACCCTTCGGGAATTTTTCTCATATATGAATCGATAGTTATTATGCATTTAGATCTTAAATATTGGTTCATACAAGCCTCGGATGACCTGTATGCATAAAGGTCTAAAGTTGCATTTCTGGTACGCGTTTGTTAATCTCCACAAATGTACATCTGTTAGTGGTAAAGAAGACAACTTCCCTTAGCTTAACACCATTATTTGAGACATATGAGCTCAGGGGTTGTATATTATTGGAAATCAGTGGCGAGTGTTGGACTTGGCAACGTGACATTGGAAGTGAAGAATATGCTTGAAAAAAAGATAGTCATATACCTCTTAGCCTCAACAGCCTATGTTGGCAAAAACAGGGGACGTAGTGAGGTCCATTTGAGTAGCACCCATGAGGAAACGTTTATCTACCTTCTAGATTACTCATTATATGTCGAGTAAGTGGTGTTGCTAAGAGATGTCTCAAGGAGACAGGTCAGTTACGACCAGGGTGATAACATATCTGGGTAATGCACCACCTGGATTAAAGGTCTGTGTAACTGTTCTGGCCTTACTAGTTAGGCGGATGAGAGTGGCCATTGATACATACCTATAGAGGTGACTATTCTGAAGGTGGTCTCTTATCTTGCCCTTGTATGGAATCCATTTCCCAAAGAGTTGTGTAATCTATTATAGAGCCAATAAAGGGTTTGGAATTTAATTAGAAACAAGTTTGCATATTTTTATAATTTATTTTTAATGGATTTTATCTCGCAAGTCATTAAAAATAATATCAGACAATTTTGACGTAGAATGATTTGGTTACCATGAGGTAAAAACTCGTGCCATGTTTATGTATGGTCGTGGCTCTATGGGATGCCTTTTATTTCCAGATGGCGAATTTAAGTTTCTCTCATCAGTCCCACGACGACTCGGAGTTGTTTTCTCTTAAACTTTAGGTATCCCTCTCTTCTCCAAGCAACCTTGTAGTTTTGATTTTACTTGGATCAATCAGAAAGATCATGGAGCTGAAGAATTTAAAGATAATTACCTTTTCCTTTGTTCTTTCAGTAATTGTAAGGAAAGGTTATACAACTTGTTGTTTGCAACGATGCTATGATTTTTTGTTCGATGATAACAAAAAAATTATTTTAAAAGTGTTTGTATTCGTACTGTTCTACTACATCATAGACATAATTAAATATTTATATATAAATAAAATACTATTGCACAAAGAATTTAAATATTGTAACAGTATTTTATTAAAATATAATATTTTATTTCTACATTTGAGTAGTACAGATTTCATAACTCTTCTATGTGTACATCTCATTATAAAACAATACATTTCATTTCATATTCAATTTCATTAGTATAAACTGTTCCTCACTACAACACTCGGCCTCTCATATACAATCAGTCACTCGGTTTATACACCCACCACTCAGATTGTGCAGTCACTCACTCTTATACAGTTACAGTCTCGTCTTCTGTCTTTTGCAAGCTTCACAGTTAGTCCAGTTTTCTGCTTACCTGTCACAGGAACACACATGGTAATCTAGAACAAAAATATTTTAAATTCAAGCAGATATAATTTTTATTTTAAAAATTGACTTATCTCGAAATTTTTGTGTGTTTCTCATTATATTTCATGACTTGATCTAATTTATATATCCATCCAAATGTGTCTAGACTGCTTGTGATATTCACAGTGATACACTGTAAATACCACAAGGTAGACAGTACTTCTAGTGCTCACACACACACACACACACACACACATATATATATATATATATATATATATTGTGCACTATACATGTATACACATACATATGTATGTATATACACATATTTCTATGCAGGGGCAATATGGTCAGCATTGGACAAATATATCAAACAAGTTGTGTTCAGGTAAAGCATGACACACATGCACAGTGCATGAGCCAAGTATCCATGAACAACACAAGGTGGCATACACAAATTTAGTGTACAGACAACAGGGTAGTGTACATGTCCAAACAAGAAGATAATGATATGAAAAATGAATAGAGCTCACATACACATACACAAACACACACACACACACACACAATGTATGTATATACATAGAAGCAAGCATTTCAAGTCTATACAATCGTGAACGCATCAATATCAAGATTGACTAGAAAGGCACAGCCGCAAAGAGAAGGACACAACAACCAAACCAACAATCCAAAGGCACATGACAAAGTACTCAAGGTTGACATGCAGCACATGTTTAAACACAGGAGCATACATTGCTCAAGTACAAGGAACAATGGAGCTCACAACCAGTTCAATTTCACAAACTCATGTACTAATGCAGGTTTTAACACAAGTCAATACATGGTCGAGACAAAAATACAAACTGTGTGGCAAATGCAAAATGACAAAGAGGAGTAGTAGTATACATGTATATCTAATATATACACTGTAATGATCAATACAGTTCAAATGAACATGCATAAGGTTGTGAACAAGAATAGTGACACAAGTACACAAGTAGCTATGTACAAATGTTGGCCAGGCTACACGCAATAACACAAAGCCAAGTGATAAAGAGAAGCTAGCAGCAAGAATTACATGGCATGATAGAATGAAGCATCATTATACTATCCAAACGAGTGCAAAAGTTAACAAGATGAAAAGGCAACAGTAAAGGAGTAATGCGCAAAAGTGTGTGCAATAACATATGGACATGCACAAGCTAGAGAGCATGAGTCAAGGTCGAGCCTACTACATGCCACAACAAAACAGTGTTTTGGCAAGTTATTCAAGATAGGTGAAGATTGGCAACAGAAATCTTTTGAACAATTATGGCATAATTTTTTCTTTGGGCAAGTTTATTTCTACATTCAAGGCACCAAAATCACAATGCATTGATTTATTGCCAGAAATACAATCTATATTTCTTTGGAGCATGGGATATTCGCAGAAGAATTTCTGAGGCTCAATTCTGGGTAGAAAAACATTCCAGATATTACACAAGCAATCCAAAGCGGAGGAAAACATTTTAAAATGAAGGAAACATACTTTTTCTTTCGATTTATATCATTCCAGGATTCAAGAAGTCATACAAGGCAATAAATCAAGCAAGGAAAATGGAAATTAATAATTTGTTTCCAGGATTCAAAGCAGATTCAACTCAACAATTTTAGGCAACAAATTGATTACAGAAAATCATAGTTTTTTTTTGGCAAGAAAGGATTCTTTTATCTTAGGAATTTGCATAGCATTCTGAACAAGAATTTCCTTTACAAATCAGAGTATGGCAAGATTGATTCATAGTTTAAAAGTATTCCAGAAAATCATTTTTGGCAAGTATCTATTCGAATTGCTTTCCTAAAATCAAACAGCAAGTCATGACAATCAATTACTCAAGGCAGGCTTTTTAATCACGCAAATATTTTTGGATAAAAACAGTATCAATTGTTTCTAGGAATGCAAGAAAAACAAAAAGGGAATTCACAGATAGTTGCAACGCAACAGTCACGCAAGCAATCAGTCAAGTTCTTTAAAGAAATCAGAGTAAATTTAGGATTTTATAAACCTATATATTACCACTACATCATCACATGCAAACCATCAAAAATTTCAAGCAGAAAATCAAAGAAATAAATTCAGAGAACTCACAAGTATTAGCGAAAATGTCAATCAATTGCAGGCCAAATCGATTCGATATAGAGCATCAACTACTCGAGCACCAGCGAACAAATTACCAGAGTTTTGAGGTCATCGATTTGGGGATAGAGAGACAAAACCCTAAAATTTATTTGGCTGACATTTTTTTGAGAGCAAAGCTTTCAAATGGAATAATAGTAAAGGGGCAACCTTGTTTAATTATTATGGGCTTTGGGTTTTGTTTTGGCTTTATTTTATATTGTTTTATATTTTATTTTTCATTTGTAGCGTCCAACAGTTTTCTAGTTTGTCTGTAAAACTAGGTCATCTAGTTATAGGATTTTAACTAGCAGTTTTCTAATATCTGTAATAACTAGGGTTTACTAGCAATGGTTTGTAGCTAGGGGAAAATCCGATCTTGGGGACAAAAATCAGTCTATGGTTTTGAGCGTAGGATTAGAACAGGATCATGGTTTATGAGTTTATAGGGTTTTGTAAGCAAGATATGTTTTAATACCTAGTAAAAATCTTGGAAATGCAGCAGTAGGCAGGGTTTGCCGAAGCTAGGTAAAAACTGTGTTATTTACTTCTGCATTTATATTTCTCTATTATAATCTGTATTGTGATATTTCTTAGTATCTCAAATTAACTGAATAAACCTTATTCACCCCTTCTCGGGTTAATCTGTATCCAACAAGTGGTATCAAAGTTGGTTCAGTTGTGATGGCGGTTCTCGCCTTGTGATCGATAATGTGTATAGCAAAGCATTAACTCTTACCCCCACACGCCCTGGGATTGGTTAGACTATGTCGAGAGGCCGGATGTAAAATCAGTGTCTGAGGTACACTAATGTGCCACTATAGGCAATTATAGCACAAGTGGTATAAGGGCAGGTAATTCATTAACTCTAGAGTAATGGTGTTCCCTAGTTGTCAGCCCTTTAAGAGTCAGTGCAGTCATATTCCAAATATTTTTAATGGTATAGATTTTTAAATTTGGAAATCAGAAATGGAATCATATTTGAATATGGTAATATTAAAAATTGGTATATTACTATGAACGGTTCTAATAACACGGATAGGAATGACATTGCAATCCATATTATTTATTCCTACATTAATATCGATCAATTAAACTTATTTCTCATTGCTCATCTGCACAGGATATCTGGAAAACTCTCAATGCGTTGTATGGAAGAAATGACAATTGCTCAAAACTCCGAAGTGTCAATTCAGGCTTAGATTTGTGTTTAACAGGAGTTACTGATGGAGATTCAGATAGATCAAACAATGGAGAATCAATAGATGAAGAGACAAAAAAAATTTCATATGAAGATTTAGTTCATATGTGCGCTGATTTAACTAAATCTGTTGATAAACTCCAATGGAAGAATAAAACTCTAAAATCAAAAAAAATCTTGAGTTGATCAGCAAAAATCTTAGTTTGGAATTAAAGCTTGAAAACGTTAGGAAATTTGATAATTATGATTGTAAAAGTTATTTGAAATTGAAAACTGATCTTGTTCATCTCAATAAAAACAATCAAAAGCTTGAAGAAGTAATTCTGATTTTAAAAGACAACGAGAATGAGTTAAAAAGTATAAACAATTTTTTGCAAAAGGAATTTAAATTTTTTGAGACATTTGAAAATTCCAAACTTGAAATTTTTGAAAAGGAAAATTTACCAAAAACTGAATATATTTTGGAAGATCTTGAAAACAAGATTGAAAAGTTCAAGAGTTCTAAGAAACAACAATTTGAAAAACAAATTCAGTTTGAATCTGAGATTTTTGAGTCAAGACAAAAATCAAATTTCTTGAAAATGAAAACTTGGTTTTGAAACAAAATGATGCTGAAAAGAGAGAGATCAATATTAAACGTTGTTCAAAATTGATAAAAGAGAATAGTGATCTTAAATCCAAAATTCAATAATTAGAATCAACTTTGGATGAATTTTCTAATAGGGGAAATCGTTGAATATGTTGTTACAAAACAAAGTTTCTGTTGGAAATAAATGTGGTCTTAGCTTTGGAAAAATACTGTTTTTGAAAAATGGAATTCAAACGATTTTAAAATTCCTTCAAACTTCTTTGAAATGAACCGACTTGATAATTTGAACTCTGATAATTTCAAAGAATTTTTTAACCACGAACGAGATGTGAATTTGTCATGTAATAATCCATTTAAACAATCCTGGAACCCAAAAGGAAATAAAAAAACTATAACTAAATTCAAACAGATTTAGGTCCCTAAGGGTACAAAAAGGTAAATTCTGATGGATTGTCATACAAATAGGTTTGGGTACCAAAAGTTGTAGACGAATTTCAGAGTGGTTTTACAAATTTTGTTATACCACTCGGTCCCCTAAACTGTTAGGTATCGAAGATGGCTGAGGAACTGCTTTGCGAAAAAGGGGTTGAATTCAAATTGTTTCTTATCTTTGTATCATTCAACGTTCCATGGCCAAGTTTGTTTTAAGTTAGAGAATCCACAAAACATCCAATGAAAAATCTGGTATGATCTTTAAACTCATCACTGTTAATATTCTCTTTTTTCCTGGCTTTTTCCTTCTTCTACCCCTTCTGTCCATTTTCTTTTGATTATTCTGTTTTGCAATTGACACTGCCATGTTTTTTATTTTGAATTTTTTAACTTTCAATTGCAGAATTTTAGGTTTTCTGGAAATTGGCTTCATTTGAATAAAACTCTCATGTTTTAATCATTTCCAGATCTTGAATTTAAAACTTGTAAATATTTACAATTGTTTTGAAGTTTATTTTTTTTGTGAATTCATAACAGTGCTGAAGCATTCTTGTTATATCTTGAGCACTGTTAATTTGAGTTCTAAATTTTTGAAGATTTGAAAAACAATTGGAATTTCACACATCTCTACGTCTTTGAGTTTCTTCTAATTCATTTTGGAAAGACTTGAAAATTCATGCTTATTACAGCACACTACTATTTTTCCGTTGTGATAATTTCATTGGTGTTTGTATTGGCTTGATTATTTCTAAATTGAATTTTTTGACTTGAATCACTAAGTTACATCTTGAAATTCATCTTTATTCATGATCATTTTGTTTGGACATTTGTTTGTTTGAAATCATCTGAAATTTTTGATATTTTGAATCTTACACACTTCTTAGATTTAAAATTTACATCTATTCAAGTGATTTCAAATAAATTATTTCAAATAAATTATTTCAAATAATCTTGTGTGATTGATTTAGTGTGTCTCAAAATTTATATCTATTCAAGTGATTTCAAATAAATTATTTCTTAATTTTGGATCATGAATTATCTTTCAAGCTTGATGTAAATATTCTGAAAATTTCTCTTGTGCTTGTCAGAAATAATTGTAAAAAATTCTTTGAAAATATGGTCTTGAAAGTCATTTTTATTTCATGATCCTTTGGCTTGAATGTTTGAAATCATTTGAAATTGTTGATTTCTTGAATCTCACACATCCTCAATTTGAAATTTATAATACGGTGTGATTGATTCATTGAATCTTGAAATTTTCATATTCCCTCAAATGATTTCAAATAACTGTATTTTGGATCATGAATCATCTTTTATGACTATCCGAAATATCTGTGAATTTTTTTTGACCGGTCTTCTTTGAAATTGGTTGTTGTGCTGCTCTGATAAAAGGAATTGATTTGGAAATGTTTTAATGATTGCTTGTTTTGGTATCATCTGCTGCTCTGATAAAATGGTCTAAACTGAATCATGACTTGTCCTTTTTGGACTTGTTGAAAATTGCCTGAGAACTTTCTTGTGAAACTTATTCTAAATATGTCTTGTTGCTCTGATTGATGGAACTAAACTATTAGATTTAATTGCTTGGGCTTTATGATTGAATATTGTTGTCTGAGATACCCCTGTTAGTCACTAGTGTCATTAAAATTCTAGTTAATGGAGATAACAAGTGGTATCGAAAATGTATTATAATGTACTCACTCATCTGTTTTGATTCTTTATTCTAATCTCCATATTGTATAGATCTTTTAAATTCCTCTTGTCTTGTATAAATCTTTCCGATTCCCTCTTGTAATTGATTTTTCAATTTTTAAAATCATTTATTGATTATTTATTCAAAAATTGAAATTAATAACCAAAACGAACTATATTTATAAGTCATCAAAATTATTATTAGATTATTGAAATTCTGATGAGTTGTGACTATAGTATATTTCACAACAAGAGGAAATTTTATTTAAATTTTCATGATGATTGAACAGTTGTTATAATATCTTTGAATTGGCACTTGTTTCACGAACATCTCCTTTATCTACCATTATTCTTACATTCATCGTGATTTTATATTAATGTGGAGAGTTTAATATTTTAAAATACAGTGTCGGATTTGTGATGGAAATGTGACTGTGTTATTTTTCAAAAAATAGACAATTGAAAATTTTCAAGAATCCTGATATAGTTGAGAATATTTCATAATATGATTAATTTAGAAATTTACTTCACAATCATTTCTGTACCTACCATATTTCTATCATTCATATTGGTTTTATATACTGAGAAGATTTAAAAAAAAAGAAAATGATAAAAATATAATCCACATAAGTTTTTCTCTAACCTCATTTAAAAATCCAAGATCTAGTCATGCATGGTTATGAGATTACTTATAATTTATGTTGCAACTGACCTCATTTAAAAATTCAGGATCTAGTTATGCATGGTCAGTGTGCTCTTAAATAAAAAGAAAAGAAAATGGAAATAAATATAAATTTATATGAAGATCCTCCTTAGTGTCTGAAAACCAGCTTATCATTCCATTTCTTCATTTGTGAAATGTGTTAATATCTTATGACATATTATGATTTATTAATTAATAGTTATTGGGATTTGCGATTATTTGATTGCGTCACTTAAATTGAATTTATAATCGTAGTCCAAGTCCATCACTGTTTTGTGCTAAATTTTTAAATAAAAGTTCTTCTGAAAATTATTGGAATCCATTTTTTTAAAAAATCCTTCCATTTATATAAATTTCATTGTAAATCCATCATTCTACAATGTGAAATTTGCCACTAGTTCTTAGAATATTATGATTTTTGTTTGACTGTTTGAGATTTACGATGATCGTTCTTCCTCTTAAGCTGATATTATATTTTTAGTCAATTTTTTCATCACTGTTTTAATTTTTGTATTCTTTTGACGATAACAAAAGCTGGAGAATGGGTTAAGATTTTGATCGATGAGTGGATATTATTTGAATATTTTAAAATTGAAGTTTCAATAATTGTTTTCCACTCATGCACATATTTATGGGGAGTGTTGTTACAAGGGGAGCATACATGTAGAGGGAGTTTCAATATCTACTGTTAAACACATGAGTTTCAATATTCACTATCAAACACATTTACTATATTCAAAATCTTATTATTTGTTTGTCATCATAAAAACAATGCTATGATTTTTGTTTGATGATAACAAACAAATATATATTATTTTAAATTTGTTTGTATTTGTACTATTCTACTACATCACAGACAAAATTAAATATTTATATTTAAATAAATACTACTGCACAAGAATTTAAATATTTAAATAGTATTTTATTAAAATATAATATTTTATTTCTACATTTGAATAGTACAGATTTCATAACTATTCTATGAGTACATCTCACTGTAAAACAATACATTTCATTTCATATTCAATTTCATTTGTATACATTGTTCCTCACTACAACACTCGGCCTCTCATATACAATCAGTCACTCAGTTTACAGATTCAACACTCATATTGTACAGTCACTCACTCTTATACAGTTATAGTCTTGCCTTCTATCTTCTGCAAGCTTCATAGTCAGTTCAGTCTTTTGCTTACCTGTCACAGAAACACACAGAATAATCTAGAAGAAAAAAATTAAATTCTAGCAGATATAATTCTTATTTTAAAAATTTATTTGTCTCAGAATTTTGGTGTGTTTCTCATCATCTTTCATGACTTGATATAATTTATATATCCATCAGTCTGTGTGTAGACCGCTTGTGATATTCACAGTGATAAAATGTAAATACCACAAGGTAGACTGTATTTCTAGTGCTCATACACACACATACATATATATATACACACTGTGCAGTATACATGTATACACATACATGTGTATGTATATATACATATTTCTGTGCAGTGCAATATGGTCAGAATTGGACAAATATATCAAACAAGTTGTATTCATGTAAAGCCTGACACATGCACAGTGCATGGGGCAAGTAGCCATGAACAACACAAGGTGGCATACACAAATTCAGTGTATAGACAGTTGGGTAGTGTACATGTCCAATCAAGAAGACAATGATACGCAAAATGAATGAAGCTCTCTCACACACACACATATATATACACACACATACACACACTCTAACGACCCGGAATGTTAAGCCATTTAATTATGAATATTTAAATTTGTTTTAAATATTATATTTGAATTACAAAACGATCTTTATAAGGGATTTATTTATTATAAAAGGAGTCTGAACGTATAATTTATAACTAAATTTCATTTCAAGGTAGACCTTTAAATAAAATAATATTGTATATTGCTACAACATCTTTTAAATACCAACATCTACTTGCACATGGCACGTAGCCTATTTGTTAGTAATTTGTTTGAATGAACCGTTATAGGTGAGCGGATGTGAACATTTATGCAAGCGCAGACCAGAAGGATGTATTGGTTGAAATAATCTCTATCGTTACATACACATTAATTCATGTAACAAACCAATGAAAGGTAGTTGCTTTATATTTTTTTCGACTGTTATGTATAACAACCTAAAAAATCGGAACCAATTTTAATTTTTTATTTTGGCTATTTTATTGAATTTTGAATATTTAAAATAATGTATTTTAAATAATAACGACTACAAATTTATTTTGAATAGAATTAGAACGTATAAATTGATTTAAATCGAAGTTAGAATATAAATATTTATTTTAATTATAAAAGAAATAGGAAATGACGCGGTAGTTTGAAAATTTGATTTCAGATTTCAAATGAATATACAGGATTCAAAATAAACTGGATTTTAGTAAAACCAGAAATATTTGAATCTGTTTGAAAATATCTTTCCAAGGAATGTGAAAAATCCAGATTTCATAACAGGAATAAAAAGTTATGCGCAGTTGAAAATTCAGAATTGTAACAACCCGAAAAATCAGAACCAATTTAAAAAATTTAATTTGGCTATTTTAATGAATTTTGAATATTTAAAATAAATTATTTTAAATAATAACGACCAAAAATTTGTTTGGATCGAAGTTATAGTGAATAAATTTATTTTAATTATAAAACAAGGCCTGAAATAGCGCGGTAGTTTGAAAATTTGAATTCGAAATTTGATTGACTGTACACTATGCAAAATAAAACGGATATTAGTGAAACCAAAAATATTTAAATCTATTTGGGAATATATTTCTAACGAATCTGAAAAATCGATATTTCATAGCGGGAATCAAAAATTGTGACCAAATAAATTTTCATAAAGGTCGCTATAGAATTAATATAGCCCGTGAAAATAGACATTTTGCAAACAGCCTCCGTTTTTTACGAAACCACTTTTATTGGATCTGGAATGTCAAATTCTAGCAAGATTTCAAATTCCATAATTTTTCGAGTTAATATGTGAGCGTGGCAAAAAAAATGTTTTTGGTTAATTTTAGTCAATTTGGATCGACCAGAAAATGGTCATTTTTCAAACGGTCTCCAAATTTGACGAAACTAGTTTTGTTGGGACCATATCGTCCAAACATAACTAGATTTATTTTTTTTGGAATTTTTGGATTCTGTATGTAGCCCAAGCAAATTAAAATGTACATTCACATCCATATTTGAATGTTTTATATTTTAATTTGAAGAATAACTGACTAAAACACTCGAATGGGCCTACGAAACATTTAGCTAGGGATCACAGTCGTTGGGTTTGAATTGGGGTTCGTAAGGAGAAAGGGGTATTCTTGGAAATAAAAATAATTAAATATATTCCTTAGCCAATCAAATTAGCCGTTGACCAAAACATTTTTCCAAAACCCCCTATCAGCTCAAATACGAACGGCGGAAGGAGCAATTTCCTTCTCTCCTTGATTTCTCCTCAAACACGCAATAAAAATCGATGCTCCGGTTGGAGATTTTGTGGAGAAATATTTGATCTTCAAATCCATATAACCCTCGACTTCCCTCGTGGTGTATTTGCCTCGAAGCGAGCCTGCAAAGTCTGCTCGTAATCCGCCACCATCGCCGCATCGAGTTGGGTCCCACCACCATTAGCCGGCGCGTCGTTCGGAGCACTCCCTTGTGGTGAAGCCTGACCGACGAATCGCTATACGGATTGAAAGATTTTTGCAAACCTAGTTTTGAATCAAAAGGGTTGAGGTATGGCTTATATATTTAAAACTGATTTCGACAATTAAAAGCATTGCAAAATACGGTTGACTTATAAAAATCGTATCTTTTTGCTATGTGGTCGAAATCTAGTGAAACAAGGGACACCGGGACCGTGAGGACGTCTTCTACATTCTAAAAGAGGCCGGGGAATTTTTGGAGCTTCCTACAATTTTTGAAGGAGTGGAACCCAATGTGAGATTTCTAAATTCAAAACGTTATGGAATGGTGATGTATAAATTATATAATTGATGTATAAGTTATATAAGCGTTGCACACCTCATGTATAAGCGTTGTATAATTTATATGTGCGATGTATAAGTTATATATACATTGTAAAAATTATATGTGCGTTGAATGGAGTTGAAATGAAATTGAAATGAAATGGAAATATATTTATATACGTACATATATATATATATATATATATATATATATATACACACACACTCCCCTCGTCCGCAGACCATGGACGATATATATTGGTTGTGATTATTTGGATTTTGGTTGACGTGAAATTTGGTTGATAAATGCGAATGGTTGATAATGATTGTTTGTGGTTGAAATAAAATTGGAATTGTTTGTGGAAAAATCCATTGTGATATGAAAATGATCGACATATTTAGATTATAAGGATAAGCCCATTAGGGAACGCTGCGAGGCGTAAGGTAGTGCGAGGAGCCGTACTCGGGACGGTGCCGGTTTTAAACCCCCTGTCGTTATTCTGCCGAAATTTTCTGAAATATTCGTGTGTTTGATTTATATTCATGTATTGAAATATATTCATGTGTTGGAAAAATATTCATATGACGAATAAATTTTTTGAAAGATAAAAATCACATTTTTATCATGTATATGAAGTATATAAAAATATTCATGTTTTAAACAATTTGTTTTAACAATAAAAATCACATTTTTAATATATATAGGAATTGATAAAAATATTCATGTTTTAAATAAATTGTTTTAACAATAAAAATAACATTTTTACCATGTATATGAAGTATATAAAAATATTCATGTTTTAAATAAATTGTTTTAACAATAAAAATCACATTTTTATTATATACAGGAATCGATAAAAATATTCATGTTTTAAATAAATTGTTTTAACAATAAAAATCACATTTATATATATATATGAAGTGTTAAAAATAGACATATGTTGAAATAAATATTTGTTGTGTAAAAAATATTATTTTTATCGAATATATGAAATGAAAATGGTTTGGAAATCGAAGAACGGATTATATTTATATATATAAAAATATAATTAAAATAAAACGAATAACGATGCTGCAATTCGTATTTTGAAATCGTGATTTTAAACGATTATTACGGGAGATCCGACTGTCGAATTTTCCCGAAATCGAAACTGTTGGGTCCGCTTTAAAAATATCTTTTCAACAATACCAAATTTGTAAAGATCCAACGGTTAGATTGTGCGAAATGTTTAATTCAAATCTAAATAAAAACAGCACTAGAGTGAATTATATTTATATATATATATATAAATATAATTAAATTAAAATGAATAACGACGCTGTAGTTTATATTTTGAAATCGTAACTTTAAACGATTGTACCTGGAGATCCGACCGTCGAATTTTCCCATAACTGGAACCGTTGGGTCCGCTTTGAAAAGATCTTTCCAATGATATAAAATTTTGTAAAGATCCAACAGTTAGATTTTCAAATATGTGTAAATCAAATCTGGAGAAAAACAGCGCCATGGCTACGTTATGGCCTGAAGCGTCGTTTAAATAAATGGGCTATTTTTAAATAAATAAAAATGGCTATAAATCATTATAAAATATTATAAACGATATGCAATGAAAATAAACCGAATTTATTCGGTTTATTGGATATTTGATGGTTGAATGTGTTTGACATGAAAATTACGTTAATGAACTGAATTATGGATGTCAAATAATTTAACCATGGAAATGAATTGATTTGAATTCTAAATATACGTGAATTATTTGAAAAGGCTGAGTTAAATCTCGTTTCAAAAAATTGATTGACGATTAGGAATCGACGATGAAGACGGTGGTTGAAGACCGGAGGTCTTCACATCGTTTGGATGATTGCTGATGTCTTGATTGGGAGGCATCCCAAGATAAGGTAATAAGTGGTGGTCGTCCAGACGTACTTGGAGATCGACCGGATGTGCGAGGACCTCTCTCCAGTATTGGACATATGGGACGAGGAATAAGGTAGCTCCGGTTTCGTTCAGACCCAGAACGGACTTGTAAATGGACTGTGTGTCCGACATTGGATTTCATTCTGTGTGATTGATATACGTCAGTTGCATGGCGTGAATTACCTGTATGGCATGCTAAGATGCAGTGATCGAGGCTTTTGTTGAAAAGCAGAGCCTTGTGTTTGATGATCAAAGCATGGCTTTGATGTAGCTATCTTTGCTTATAACATTGATTCGCAGGCCTCACACCCGGGTATGAACCAGAAACGGGAGAGGACATCAAGGAGGACATGCGTTTCCTTTATCTAGGAGTGGTGTTTTGGGTTTTACACGCCCGGGCATTTTACTTATGTGGATGATGGGTATCGAGGCGCCTCGGTTATATCGGTCTTTGCGGAGCCGATGGATGGTTTGGTAGATATACCGACCAGTTTGATGCCTCATAGGGCGGGGAAACGCAGTGTTTAGGCATTTTAATTCACTCCATGTGGACCGGCCCTGATGATCCAAGGCTTGCCTAGGCGCTTGCCTGAGACACGGGCTAAAGCGTCTCGAAGCGGGAAGGACGATCTCTTGCCTTGGTTCATGACGGAAATCCAATTTCCAAATACGACATTGTGCAGTTTTGATTGTAAACCTATATATGGCGACATAATGGTATGGGGCACTTATGCCGTCTATGATTGATACTTATGATTGAAATTGTTTTTGAAACATATAAACACTAGTAATAATACCTGGTGTCCTGCATCGCCACAGTGAAAACAACTAGTCTTCTTTTTCTTTCGGCAATCCTTGCTGAGATGGCCTGGTGTCCCACAGTTAAAACATTTCTTCTTTCCCTTGCCATTATTGTCTTTACCACCCTTCTTGTTTTGCTGTTGAGGTTTCTTCTGATCCCCTTTCTTTTCGGGTGCCTTATTAGCATTAGCGCTTTTCTCCTCGTGCATGAGCGCCATTTCTACTAGCTTCACAAAGGTGGCCCCCATAGGGATGTGGGTCATAGCCAACCCTTGCAATGGTTCATTCAAACCATTAACGAACCTCAGAGCCTTCTTCTCCGGCGTGTTCACTAAGTCCAAGCCAAACTTTGCTAACTGATTAAATTTGTTGACATACTCTTTAACTGATGAGCTTCCTTACTTTAATGTCAAGAACCTTTCCATATATAGATTTTCTTCTGCCCTTGAGAGAAACTTCGCCTCGAACCTATGTCTGAAATCCGCCCAAGAATCAACAGGACGCTCCCCATTGGTGACCTCCCACCAAAACGAGGCCTCTCCCTTCATCAACCAAGCTGCTAAACGAACTTTCCTCCCTTCTTCTACTTCAAAGATTTCTAGCAATTCTTCCACCTCCTTAAGCCAATCTCGAGCTTCCACAAACATTTCTGACCCTAGAAAAGGTTTTCCACCCATAGTCTTAAATTCCTTGCACGTCTTTGCAAAGGTATCTACGCAAGGAGGAGGAGGAGCGGGTGCAACTGGTGGTGGAGGAACATTGGCTGGACCCGCAGCGGCCCTAGCCTCTAACAACCTCCTATACCATCCTGGTATCGTTACACCGTCAGGAAGGTTAAGATCTTCAGCCATGCTGAAACGAAAAAGGAAAGATTCAAAATGGAGAATTCGAAAGATAAAGATATATGGCTATTGGGGATTATGTTTTTCATAAAAACTTTCCTCTTTAAATTACTCATTAGGACATGTTTATGAAAACACTTCTTCCAAAAATACATTAGAAAAATAGTTTTTCTAAAAATTTTATCTGTTCTGGTAACCTCGCTCTGATACCACGTGTAACACCACACGTCCATTAATGTCACTCACAAAGGGAATGCATTAACTTCCATGGAGGTTTTAAGTGAATATAGAACAGAAAAATTACAACAAGACAGATAATAAGTAGTACTTGGAAATCTAAAACTTCATTTTATTGCAGCGGAAATTAAACATGTTTGTTACATCATAAAACCATAAATCAGAGTCAAGTACAATATCCATCTTCATAAAACAAAATACATAATCCCATTTCACAAATAGCCATTAAAGAAGATAAAAAGCTGGACTTTACTTCAACGGCCCAAGCTTTCCAAGAGAGATAAAGCAATCCAATCAAACTCCACTTGAACTGGGCCCAACCCGAGGACCTGGAGGGGGAAAAAAGGATAGAAATGGAGGGGGTCAGACAAAGTCTGGCGAGTATGATAATTCTAACAATACTATTATCAAAATAACTAGACTAAGGCATAAGCTGGAGGACAAGTAAATGTCTATGAACTATTGGGTATGGAAAGCAGATAAAGATAACGTGAAAGATAACGTTAAAGGCATACCTAATTACTAACGAATAATTACTACACTGCACCGCACATTACTACACTGCACCGCACCAGTCACCCTAAAGGTTGATCCCGCTTGCTTCGCACAGAAACTATATAATTAGCCTTGCGTACCCCTAGCTGACTACATAGGTGTCGTCTGCCCCTACCTCCACTAGGTGTACCCCACTACCCACTTGCAATCGGCTCCCTACTCGTAGATACCCATGCTGGCCCCACAGTGGGGTGTATCACTCCCCTAAAGTGGCAACCCGATACAACTTGAGAATGCACGGCTTATACCTACACGATGCAACAACGTCTTACCTACCAGCCCGGGTCCACACACGCATATGAAACCCGTTGGACTTGCGTTGCCACCGCTCCCCGTTTTGGCCTCTTATAGTCAAGCTCAGTATGCGTGTCCCGTCCTCGACTTGGGTCGAGCCCACAAAGATACGTTTGGGATATTGGTTGAAATGGGCCCCCACAAGCTACCCACCTAAGCTTGTCACCCCTAGTATATCCCACTTAACCCTCTTAGTCATGTTCATTTACATGTGTGTTTGGTTAAGTCTTACTACTCGTATTTCACATGCCACTAAGGGAACCCACTAGATTCCTCATGCCACCCAAGGCACTTACTTAACCTCCATGTCCCACCTTACATGTTTATCTGGTTAAGTATTTCTTAATTCATCCAGGCCATAACCTCATAAAGACCTCTCACATTAGACTGCCATTTATGGCAGCTGGATTTGCCGGGCGGGTCCAGGCAGTCTTACACCATAAAAGAGTCTAACCTCGTGTCTTTACAACTGTTATGCTTTAGTTTAGGCCTAGGACCTCTCACATTGGGCTGACATTTGTGACCACTGGATTTGCCGGGCGGGTCCGGGCAGGCTTACGTCACAAACGAGTCCAACCTCGTGTCCCAAGCATTGATTATCACTTATAATCTTTTACCCCAGTTTTAATAATTCCCTATTCAAATTATTATTTAAGTCAACTTTTAATGATGTCCATAATTGACTCAATTATGGCCATCCATTCATGGCATGCAAAATCATATCAATTGCACCCCAACTTCTTAATATTAAATCCTTAATATTACCCCTACCCCACGTTTATACGTTCGCTTATTCAACGCAGAATATACATTAGACTCGAATAGTCTAACTCATAGCACAAAGATAAATTATCACAACATATAAACAAATAAAATAATCCAACCATAATAGGAGTGAAACTTGCATAAACTACACAAGTTAAGGATCTAAAGGTGTCAACTTGTTAAATGTCACAATTTACATGATATGATCATAACCCAAATTTATGTATAAGCTTGCATATGGGGTTTTAGGCAACATAATGATGGTGTGAACTAGCATAGAATTTCACATATGTCATAGCATAATTCTAGATGTCATAATAGATGTCATGGCATATGTTCATAACTTTTACTAATCAACCTAAAATTGCATATGTGACTTGTCATATAGATCAACATAGCCCAAACATTATGATTTGATTAACATGAACTAACTAGCATAGACAATAACATAATGACTTTAAAGCATGTATGATTTATCACAATTTAGCATAGAAACTCTCAACATACATAACATCATCATAGCATAATTTACAACATATAGGATAACATCACCACATAGCATAGGATTTATAACATACATGATAGAAAAGGGTTTACAACAACATATATGATAATCCACATCATTCACTTATAATCCATTCATGACTTAATCTAATTAGTTTAACAATAATCTTGTTAAGATCATCATACTCACAATTTAGAAGAGAAAGATAGCCTAGATTTGCTTTAGAGTTGAGTAGAATTAGGTTTTGATTAGCTTTTCTTCCTTCTTAGTTGGCGGCGGCTCCACTGAGTTCCATGGCGGCGGTATGACGGTAGCTATTCTATTTTTTCATGTGAGTTAGGGTGAGAGACTACCTAGGTATTTATAGAGTTTAGGGTTTATTTAAACCATCAGATCAACTCATAACTAAACTGAACCGTTTAATTTGCCAACTCAGCCCTAAAGACACATCAGCAGCTCAGAATTGTGCTCCTTCAAACCCTAGCCGACTGACCAGGTCAACACCCAGGTCGACACTGTTGTCGACCTTGGGGGGGGGGGGGGAGGTCGACACTAGTGTCGACTCCCCAGTCGAACTGCCTGGGCGGGAACTTTTCCCGCCCAGCCCGCTTCTGCACTTTCTGTTTTGAATTTCAAATTTCCTGCGAGTTGTTTTGAATTTTCTGAAACTTCCGATGGCCATAACTTCTTCATACGAAGTCCAATTCACGCAAACTCGGACTCTATTTCAACCAGAATTCCGAGACGAACACAATGGCGCAACCCGTTTCCCACAATTCTCACGTCTGAGATTAGTTATTCTTTAATTTGTGAATATTAATATTAACAGAATTACGTGGTGTTACAGATATGGCATATTACCAGTTTTTCTCCATGGGATGAATAGGTTGGGATTGGGAAATTAAACAAATGATTACTTCGGTAAGGTGCGCTAAGCCCGACTAGTTTGGATAAACCTTAATTTGGCTTGAATTGATATCCAAAGGAAGATTAAAGAATAAATTTAAAGAATTTATCTTTGATAAAATTAACGGGAACCTTTCCCAAAGTATAAGAATATTTGAATAAAAGAATATTCTGGATTGGAATGAGGTGTTTGTTGTGTTTTTATAGCACTTGTTTATTATATACGCAAGTTATTCGGAAATGCCGGGTTTATAGCCATTCTGAATAACTGATTTGACGATAAGTCGAAGATGAAAACGGCGGTTTAAGACCAGAGGTCTTCACATCGTTTGGATGATTACTGATGTCTTGATTGGGCTGTACACCCAAGACGAGGTAATAAGTGGTGATCGTCCAAACGTACTTGGAAATCGACCAGATATGCGACAGCCTCTCTCTTGTATTGGACGTATGGGACAAGGAATAAGGTTCCCCCGGTTTCGTTCAGACCCAGAACGAACATGTAAATGGATGTGTGTCTGACATTGGATTTTATTCTATGCTGATTGATCTTTATTAAATATATATCGGTTTGGTGGTGGAGAATTTATTCTCTTGCTTAACACCCTTCTCTAAGACGTACGAGCTCAGAGGTTATATGTCGATAGACATCAGTTGCATGGCGTGAACTGCCAGTGTGACATGCTGAGATGCAAAGGATCAAGACTTTTGTTGAAAAGCATAGTCATGTGGTTGATGATCAAAGCACGGCTTTAATATATCATAGCTTTGTGTAGCGTTAATTCACAAGCCTCACACCCCGGTATGAACCAGAAACGGGAGAGGACTGTAGGGAAAACATGTGTTTCCTTCTAGTTAGGAGTGGTGTCATGGTATGGAGCCCAGATATTTTTACTTATGTGGTTGTTGGATTGCGAGGCGCCTCAGATATATCGGTTACTACGGAGCCGATGGATATTGAGTCATCTGGCTCATTTACGCCCCATAGATGGGGAAACGCATTGTTCAGGGATTACTAATGCACTTAAAATGTGGACCGGCCCTGAAGATCCAAGGGACGATGCGTTCTGTCCGTGAGGCTCGCGCTAGAGAGTCTCGAAGCTGTAAGGACGATCCCTTTCCTTGGTTCACAAATGGAAATCCAACTTCCAATACATGACTTTGCGATTTTAATTGTAGAACCAGTACGACGACATGATATATGGTACCCATGCCGTCTATGATTGGTACATTTTTATTTGAAGTTGTTTTATACGCTATGCACTTATAATAGTATCAAATGATTTGTTTTAAACGTACCAAGCATGTTTGTCAATTATAAGGGAAAACCCTATCCTCTGGCTTATGTTGCATTGTGTGATGGGACCTAGGTCTTATAATCGCTTCATTTTTCGAAAAAGCATTGCGTTGTTTGTTTTATGCACGGGTATTCTCGGGAGGAAACCCATTCCGTTTTATAGGGTGTGGTCCCTTGATTTACTTTATTTTTAAAGTAAAGCTTTAATAACTGTTTTAGTTCTCATACCAGTCACATGACTGACCTAGAGTTTATTGTTTTAACCTAAACTCTGGGTGCCCCTATTTTCCACATGGGCATCTAGTAGTTTTGGGTTTGCAGATTTATATTCACAAGATCCTGGTTTACAGCTGGAATGATATTCAGAAAGCTCTGTATCCGTGTATCTCTTTTAGTTGTGTTTTGTATTATTTTTTGTTGCATTGTAATTTGTAAATCTCTGATATTTGTCAAATGTATATTATTTGTTCGTACTCTGTATATTCTTGTACTCTGATGTAAATTGTTGTAATAAGCAATGAAATGTTATTGTATTTGCGTTCTGATTTGTCGTGTTCTCAGACAATCCGTTCTTTCTCCCCTCTTCGGAGACTAGGGAAGTTCGGGTCGTTATAGTTTGGTATCAGAGCTTTGGTTTACAGAGCTCGAGAACAAGACACGTTAGAACCAAACGAAAGAAGTCATCAGAGATTGGATAAGTAATATCCAATGAGGATGACTCGTTAGAGATATGATCAGTAGTATCCTAGAACGAGTGTGAAGAGTAGTGTTTTTGATGTAAAATGAAAACAAAATTTTGTTTTGAAAATTTATATTATATTATATGTATTTGAATATTTATTTTAAATTAGTTTGGACAACCGAGTATGTAAAGATTTTGCATATACGCCTTGCAAACGTATATTCGAAGTTTTAATATACTGGATAGATATAGAATCATGCTCTATTCACTCGGAGATGATTCTGATGATTGATGCATCGTCATCAAAGTTTATGTTCGAGGTTCGAAAGTGAGATTTCTATATGTTTCCAATTGACTGGTGTGAGAACCAAAAGTAGATATGGTCTACTGTTGTGACTTGGCATCAAAAATGGATTTGTATACATATAAAAGTTATGTGTTTGAAACGATAAACAACTAATTGATTGCTGATTGTGATGGATGATTATTAATTCCACTAATAAAACCATTATGTGAATGAATGGTAAATATAACCAAATGTGTTGAAAATTGAACTGACTTGAAAATTGATTGCAATTGCATGCCTATACATGTATTTACATTGAACAAGTCATTGCAAGGAGGCTAGAGCAGAGGAATAAAATTGTATTCCCAAAAAATAGGTACATGTTTACTAATTTATTGGGTTTGGATGATTTTATGGGCCGATTGGCTAGTCGCTTGGCTTTTTCTTTTTCTTTTTTTGGATGATGAGGGCCCTGCATGGCTAGTTGCGGTTTTAAATGTCTCCCCGTACAAAGGAGGTTATGGCAAAAAAATTCGAAAATTTAGGGTATTAGCCAAATTTTTGAAGAATTTGAAAATTCTTAGAAACTGAAAGGTTGAAGAATGAACGCCAGAGTGAAAGTTGAGTTGGTTGGTTATACAAGTTTCAGCTCTGTTCCTTTTCGAGGACAAAAAGATTTTAAGTGAGGGAGATTGTAACAACCCAGAAAATCGGAACCAATTTAACAATTTTATTTTGGCTATTTTAATGAATTTTGAATATTTAAAATGATTTATTCTAAACAATAATGACTAGAAATTTATTTTAAATAGAATTAGAATGTATAAATTGATTTAAACCGAAGTTAGAATATAAATATTTATTTTAATTATAAAAGGAATTGGAAATGGCGCGGTAGTTTGAAAATTCGATTTCAGATTTCAAATGAATATGCTGGATTCAAAATAAACCGGATTTTAGTAAAACCAGAAATACTTGAATCTATTTGAAAATATCTTTCCAATAAATGTGAAAATTCCAGATTTCATAACGGGAATAAAAAGTTATGTCCAGTTGAAAATTCAGAATAGTCGTTATGGAATTTATATAATATATAGCCCTTAAAAATAGCGATTTTACAAACGACCTCCATTTTCGACGAGACCACTTTTTTTGGATCTGGAATGTCAAATTATTGCTATATTCCAATTTTCATAATTTTTGGAATCAATATGTGGGTATGGTGAATTTAAACGTATTTGATCAATTCAGTTTGAATTTAATCAACTGAAAACTGACTGTCTTTCAAACGGTCTCCAAATTCGACGAAATTAGTTTTGTTAGGACAAGATCATCAAAACATAGCAAGATTTATTTTTCTGGAATTTTTGGAGTCGGTATGTGGCCCCGGTAAATTAAAATGTACGTTAAAATCAATTTTGAACGTTATATTAATTTATATTTTAATTTTAATGGAAACTAATCGAAACAGTCGAATGGGTGAACGGGACATATCCCATTGTTTCCGGAATGGGGGTATTTCGCTAGGGGCAACAGTCGTTGGGTTCGATTTGGAGTTCGAATGAAAATTTAACTTTTTGAAATTAAAAATTAAATTAATTATATATTGGTCAAAACCCCCCTTTTTGTTCTCTTTCTCTCTCTCTCTCTTCCTTCATCGTGAGAAAAAAACCCAATGTCCTCAACCCCTCCCCCCTTCCACGCTGCCGCTCCCTCCCCTGGCGCCGCCGCACCACCCTCCTCCACCACCACCTCCTCCTCTTCCTCCTCTCTCTCTTCCTCTTTCCCTCTTTGAATTTCAAATCCCTAAGCCCCAAATCCTAAATCCACCCACCACCGCCACTGCGGGCCCCACCCCGACCGCTGAACCACCCCTGCCGCCTGCACAACCACCTACGCCGCCACCAGCCAACCAGCTCTGACCCTGGGCCCCTCCTCCTCAGAAATCACATTTTTCACAAATTCCCGTTTTTGCATAAAATCCCCTGCCAATATTTCACCAATAACTCTTAAATAGTGCGCTTCTGGCCAAAACTCCACAACAAAAATCATTGAGCATGATTTTTTCTTCGATTTGGTATATGAAAGTCCTATTTTGGATTGCGGAGCTGTCCGAAAATCGCGTCCGAAGTCAACGCACCTGCTGCTATTTTTCGCGATTTCTGGCGAACTGGTGCGTTTTTGGAAAAAAGTCCACGGTAAAAGTTGTCCGAAATGGCGCGTTTAGGTTAGTGACAAAGTTTGGTGAAGATTGGAGGCCGTATGCAACTTCTAAAGCCAAAGAGGCGAATTCAAGTGCGAGAAAGCGACAAGACGGAGCGCGACGACAAAATCCGCCAACTAAAGAATGACGGAGTGGATCCCAAAGGTGAGAACCCCTCACTCTTATTTATTTTTTAGTTAAATATATACTAGGATGCAGACGGTGCTTAGTAGCACCCGACACCTTTGTTTGAAACCATGTTTGTTTGGTTGATTGGATTATTTGGTTGAATTTGGTTAGGGAAATAAAGTTAATTTATTAGAATTTGGTTTGTATATGGCGCGAGCCATTATTAGGCGAGGGATAAGGCTAGACCCTATTCCGGTTCATCGCGCCATTATGCTGCCGAAATTTTATAAAAATATTACAACAATAAAAATATCAATTTTTATTGTATAAATGAACTGTATAAAATATTCATGAGATGAAATAAATATTTATAGTTAAAATATAATTTTTAACGGGTATATGAATAAAATAAATATTCATTTACAAATCGGACGTTTTTTATATACACACATTTGACTGATATTGATTGGGACGATATATTTTACACATCGCCCAACTGCACAAATAATAATCAATGTTTGTTGTTTGAAAACCCCACACGGGTATTGGGATGATATTGGACATACACTAATCCTAATATTTAGTTATATGTCAATCGATGGGTTGACAGACTGTTGTAAGCGTTAATTATCTATATTTAATGCTTATGCAGTTGTGTAATGCCTTCTGGACGATGGTTGACTATGTTTGATTATTGTTGTGTACATGTGTGTATGAAGTCCATATAAATAAAATTATACGGTATTTGACTGTGTCTGTTTCCAATACGGAAAGAACGAATATTTTAAATTAACGAATATTTTAAAATGAAGAATAATGAATATTTTAAAATAACTAATATTTTAGAATATTATTCAGTAATGGATCAAAATATGATTTTGATGTCCGATTTGGGATGGATACGAAATTATTGAAATATATGAAGCCGTGTTGATTGGATTAACGCCATTTGGATGTGAACGATATTTATATTGATTTTATTCATTTTTATAATGAATATCGAAACGGAAATGATTTCAAAATCTGATATTTTGAAAATATTATCATTTATATATTAATGATATAAAATATTCAATTTCGGGGTAAAAATTGAAAATGAAGTTGGAATCGTTTTTAAAACGAATTTAAAACGATTTATAAAATATTTTTTAAATTAAAATCGACGAAATATATATAATATACATATTATATATATTATATGGCCAGAATAGAACGCGCCGCGACCGTTCGCGAATTTCGACCATTGACTTCGAATTGATGTTACAGGAGATCCGACCGTCGGATTCTCCTAAAACTGGAACCGTTAGGTTCGTATCGAAAAGATCTTTCCAAGAACATAAGAGATTTGAAATCTAACGGTTGGATTTGGAATTATATCCAAATCAAATTTGGAAAAAGTCGTTGTAAGTGCAGTTCGATAACCGTTTGTGGAAATCGACTCTAGGGACCTTGATAAAATTATTAAAAATATTAATAATTTGTGAAAAATCATAATAAATGATTTGGAAAGAATTTGGATGAAAAATTTCATGTTTGTAAAGATAAATATTTTTTTATCAAAATGAACTAGTTATGAACTAGAATTATAATCCAATATTTTTAAATAAATAAATTGGATTTGAAATGGTTTTAAAAATAACCAGAATTTCCAATATATGAATTAGAATGGATTTGAATCGAAATTATCATTGGAATATTTCAATATTGGAATTCGTGATCATACGGATATTGTGGAGGAATTTGGAAGATATATATCATTATTCCCAATACGATATTTGTTGATCTCAGAATTTGATATTGAATATAAGCCGATATAATTTCTGTTCATAGCCTTGTATTTAATATTGAATTGGATTTTGGGTTTGTCGTGAACTGTGTTTTAAATGACACTGTTCTTAAACCCAGTTGAGAAAAGATTAAATCTTTTAAATAAGATTTAAAAGAGTTTACCAATTAATTAATATTTAATTGAAATTGAACTGAATTGGATTTTGGGCTTGACGTGAACAGTGTCTTAAATAACATTGTTCCTAAACCCTGGGTGAAAAGAATAGATCTTTTAATTAAGATTATTTGTGTTTCTAGTTAATTAACATTTAATTGGAATAAAATGGAATGTGAATCGGGTTTATTGTGAACTGTGTTTTTAACGACATTTGTTCTTTAACCCGATTTACAGTGAAATGTGATTTGAAATTTATAAATCTTTTTATTAAGATTTATTGGGAATTTTCCAAAGTAAAGTTTTCCAAATTAATATATTAAATTGAAATTAAATGGAAGTCGGTTGGTAATAATCGAAATGAGCTTCTATGGAGTAAGACTGTTAATATATGGAATATAAAAGGCTTTATCGTTATTCCATTTATATTACTAGTCGGATACAAAAATTGATATCGA
Source organism: Allium sativum (assembly GCA_030737875.1). Lineage (NCBI taxonomy): Eukaryota > Viridiplantae > Streptophyta > Magnoliopsida > Asparagales > Amaryllidaceae > Allium > Allium sativum. Next base: position 69,466,892 of record CM060922.1, read on the forward strand.
TATATATATATACATCTATATATATTGATCTGTTTTTCCGTGAAGATTCCATAATTAATGGAATACGATTTGGGTTTATCGTGAACTGTGTTTTAAATGACATTAGTTCTTTAACCCAGTTAAAGACAGGATGAAATGTCTAACATTGTATGTCGAACTGTATGGTTGATCTCTGCTAAATATATATCTGTTTGGTGGCAGAGAATTTATTCTCCTGCTTAACAGCCTTCTCTAGGACGTACGCGCTTAGAGGTTATATATCGGTAGAAATCAATAGTACGGTGTAGATTGTCAATGCGGCATGTTTGTGTTTCCAAAGTTAAATAATCATTAATATTGATTTTTGAGAAGATTGAAACTAAGTGGAGTTTTAATGAATCTTTAATTAGATTGAAATGTGAATTGATAATTTAAATTATCAAATTTGGGAAATGATCGGGAATGTAGTATCACTAGTTTTGCTCCAAGCGATAGTTAAATCTTTAATTAGATTTGAACGTGAAATGGTAATTAATTTTACTGATAACACTGTGGCATTAGATATGGAGTATTACCAGTTTTGTTCCATGGGATGAATAGGTTGGGATTGGGAAATTAAACAAATGATTAGTTCGGTAAGGTGCGCTAATCCCGACTAGTTTGGATAAACCTTAATTTGGCTTGAATTGATATCCAAAGGATGATTAAAGAATAAATTTAAAGAATTTATCTTTGGTAAAATTAATGAGAACCTTTCCCAATGTGCAAGAATACTTGAATAAAAGAATATTCTGGATTGGAATGAGATGTTATGTTTTTATAGCACTTGTTTATTATATACGCGAGTTATTCGGAAAGGTCGGGTTTATACCCATTCTGAATTACTGAATCGACGACAAGTCGACGATGAAGACGCTGGTTGAAGACCGGAGGTCTTCACATTGTTTGGATGATTACTGATGTCTTGATTGGGCTGTACACCCAAGATGAGGTAATAAGTGGTGATCGTCCAAATGTACTTAGAGATCGACTGGATATGCGAGGGCCTTTCTCTTGTATTGGACATATGGGACAAGGAATAAGGTGCCTCCGGTTTCGTTCAGACCCAGAACGAACTTGTAAATGTATGTGTGTCTGACATTGGATTTTATTCTGTGTTGATTGATCTTTATTAAATATATATCTATTTGGTGGCGGAGAATTTACTCTCTTTCTTAACACCCTTCTCTTAGACGTACGAGCTCAGAGGTTATATATCGGTAGACATTAGTCGCATGGCGTGAACTTCCAGTGTGGCATGCTGAGATGCAAAGGATCAAGACTCCTGTTGAAAAGAAGATTATTATGGTTGATGATCAAAGCATGACTTTAATATAGCATAGCTTTGTGTAGCGTTAATTCGCGAGCCTCACACCCTAGTATGAACAAGAAACGAGAGAGGACTGTAGGGAGAACATGCATTTCCTTCTAGCTAGGAGTGGTGTCATGGTATGGAGCCCAGACATTTTTATTTATGTGGTTGTTGGATTGCGAGGCGCCTCGGATATATCGGTTACTGCAAAGCCGATAGATATTGAGTCATCTGGCTCATTTACGCCTCATAGGGCGGGGAAACGCATTGTTCAGGGATTATTATTCCACTTAAAATGTAGACCAGTCCAGAAGATCCAAGGGACGATGCGTTCTGTCCCTGAGGCTTAGGCTATGGAGTCTCGAAGCGGTAAGGACGATCCCTTGCCTTGGTTCACATATGGAAATCCAACTTCCAATACGTGACTTTGCGGTTTTAATTGTAGAACTAGTATGGCGACATGATATATGGTACCCATGCCGTATATGATTGATACATTTATATTTGAAGTTTTTTTATACACTATGCACTTGTAATAATATCAAATGATTAGTTTTAAACGTACCAAGCATGTTTGGCTATTATAAGGGAAAACACTATCCTCCGGCTTGCGTTGCATTGTGTGATGGGACCTGTGTCTTATAATAGCTTCATTTTTCCAAAAAGCATTGCATTGTTTGTTTTATGCACCGGTATTCTTGGGAGGACACCCGTCTGTGTTATACGGCGTGGTCCTTTGATTTACTTTATTTTTAAAGTAAAGATTTAATAATTGTTTTAGTTCTCACACCAGTCACATGACTGACCTGGAGTTTATTGTTTTAACCTAAACTCTGGATGCCCCTATTTTCCACATGGGCAGCTAGTAGTTTTGGGTTTGCAAATTTATATTCACAGGATCCTGGTTTACTGCTGGAATGATATTCGGAAAGCTCTGTATTCGTGTATCTCTTTCAGTTGTGTTTTGTATTATTTTCCGTTGCATTGTAATTTGTAAATCTATGATATTTATCAACTGTATATTATTTGTTCATACTCTGCATATTCTTGTACTCTAATTTAAATTGTTGTAATAAGCAATGAAATGTTATTATATTTGCGTTCTGATTTGTCGTGTTCTCAGACAATCCATTCTTTCTCCCTTCTTCGGAGACCGGGGAAGTTCGGGTCGTTATATTATGCAGTATAGAACAATGATGCCAAAATTGAAGTTGCAGTTAACATAACATTTGGATATGATGGTATTTATTTAATGTAACATTGTATTACATTAATTCTAATATGACAGGGTTATACCATCTTGACATAACCACTTGTAAGATATAAAAATCGAAATGGATCTCATATCACCAGCCTAGGCTAGATTTATGTTAAATAAGTAACTGAGAAAAACCAAAATCTATCTATATATAATTTATAATTTATCACTCCTCTCAATGGCTATTGGAAGAGAAATGTAATCAAATCTTAATTAACATTGTCTAATTATTGAATTCGTGACTACCAAGCAGTTCAACAGCGTGCGTACAAATCCATCAATACCGTGCTATCCAAGATTTTCAGACTCTGTGCCTGCCAAGCTAACATATTGCGTGTGTCCCAAACAAATTTAGTTCTGTGATCAACAATCCGTTTATTCTTTAAATATTGGTCTTCCTACTTTCTCATCTTCAGGCAAAAACAAAACGGTGTCCTTCCCCATTTTAAAACAAATTGAACCTTGCTAAAATCAAAAGAAAATCACAATGAATCCTAAAATCTCGTTACCCGTATAATTGAATTTGACAGTTATTCCTCTTTAATCTCATACTTGTGTTACTGGGTTCGAACGAGGTATCTTCCGTTGTTTAAAATAAGCAGCGAATTTAGGGTTCACTATTTTTTAGGGTTTTTTGGAGTGGTTGAAGTTAGGTTGTTTTACTGTGGAGTGGGTTTACTGGTTCGAAATCACGATGGCGTATATGGAGTTCAAATTGAATATCATGGAGGAGTTTAACATCTCTGGTGGAATTATGGGTGTACTTTCTGTCTGAAAGCGTCGCAGGTTTCATGTGCTGTGTATGGAAGAGGCGGAGGTCTTTTTTAAGGACATGCGAATGGAATGTTAGCGTGATGAGGGTGTAGAGTAGTTGAAGGGTTCGAAGTTTTTGGTGAAATAGGAGGAGAAAGAGACTATCACATGGTGTTTGTCTGTCGGAAGGGGTTCGCTAGTGGCAGTTTGAAGATGGAGAGGAAGGTGGTTACGTTCAGACATGGTGAATGTATAAAAAAAGAACATGGATTGTGAAGTGACGAGATGAAATGAATGATTGGGAACGTGACTCTTGCGGTATGGTGAAAGGATTGTATGCTCTAAATAATGATTTTTGCAGAGCATTCTAGAAGATGGAAGACAGGGTCCAGGAAAATTGGGTAGGTTAATATTGTGATTAAATTAAGCTAATGAGGAAGGTCACGGGTTTAGGGACGGTGAGTTGAATTGAGTGAAAGCCGCAGCTGGTCACTGAGTTGATCTGCAAGATTTTTGGTATGGAAATGAAGACTAGTAGTTGGGAAGAGTCGTTATTTTAGAAGCTAAAGCAATAACCAAGGAGCACTCATGTGCATAACGATGGTGAGGACGTGATTAATGTTTGGTTAGGGAAGGACTATGCATTTCAACTGAATATATTGGGTTATTTCTTTGAGCCTAGAAGAAGCATTACAGTGGGGTTATTTGAATGTGGAAGCAGTATAATAAATGAAGACGAGTTTAACATGTACCAGGGTTTGAAGGTCTATTGTGGAAAAAGAAGAAGAGAAAGTACATATATAATCGCGGTCATGACCATTAACATGAAACAGGAGACGCCAGGGAAGATAAGTGATGGGCAGGAGATATTAAATTTTAATTATGGCGATTAAGATGCTAATCATATAAATAGTTATTAAATTTAAAATAGATAGTATTATAATGATATAATTTGGTCATATGTTAACGGAAGCAAACGTCGTCAGATCCGTCGGAATCTTAACAATGCCATCTACGTTGGGGAACTGACGTGGTTGAGAATAGAACAATTGGAATTTCGTAATAAAATCAAACACTTGTTTGATTTTAAATGAAATGAAAGCAGAATCATGAACGGAAAATAAGGTGAGTAAACTCATTAACTCTGACTCGTTTATATTTTTATATGAATAAGTTTTAAATTATTTATAGTAATTTTATAACTCGTGTGATGGTTGTTTGGATGAGTGGTTGATAAAATTGCTTGATTGGTTAATATAGTTATATCGTTGATCAATAATTAATTCTGTTTACTATGACATTTCACCTTGATGTGAAATTAATATTATTGATGTTATTAACATCTGTGGATGCAGGAAAACAGGTTGGAGGGATCCAACTGAATTCCTCAACATTTATATCATTGTTTTTATTTGATTGTGATATACGATGTGTTATATAATCTGTGATTGGATATGTTGTGTTTGAATTACCCTAGTCCTAGCAACTTGGTATTTTAAATACCATAAAATATTTATGAATATAGAAAAGGAAATTGGGATTTAAAATGGAATTTATTTCCAAAATAGAAATAAAATTTCAAATAGAGTTGAAAATGCAAACTTGTTCAAATGGATAAAACAAGAAGTTCTTTTTAAATGAAAGTATAAAGTGAATTATTTATCATTGGATAAATTGAAATATAAATTCAAATTTTAATTTATATGAAAAAGTGGAAATCAGTTTTGAAACCAATATTTGAAATGAGATTTAAATTAGCAAATTATAAACGAAATTATAAACGAGATTATAAATGTTTGAAATTAATAATGAGATTAACAATTGTAAATAGAAGTTATAAATGGAATTTGGATTTGATATGGAAAAATCAAATGGATTTGAATCTGTAAAAAGAAATACTATTCACAATTAAAGTGAATAATTGTTTAGAGCAGATATTTTGTAGACGAAAACATCTATAAAAGAAAACTGGGTTGGAAATGTGAATTCAAATAGAAATTTGAATGATAAGGGAAATGGAAATCGTTAGGAAACGCTGGATTTTATTCCAAAGTTTGGAATATAAAATAAATTGAAATATACCCAAGGGATTTATAATTATACTTTGATTAGGTGGAATTTTATTATAATGGTTTAGTTTAGGAAGGATATTTGAATTCTATTTAGCATAAAACTATAATTTAAATGAAATATATTAAGAAGTGAATATTTCAATATTTATAGTTATGGAAATATAATTCAATGTTTTCAAATAGTTTAGGATTTATTTTAAATTAGAATTATTAAACAAGTCTGGATTCCTATTAAGGAAAGATACTGATAACTGAAAATGAATAACGATTAAAAGCAAACGTTTTGCAAATGGAAATAATCATAAGGGAAATTGAGTTAACCTGGAATGATAAGATTTATTCCGAAGTTTGGAATATTAGAGTATTCAAATGAGAGTTATTTAGTTATTGAATTTAGGGAAGTAGTTATTTTTACTTTCCATTTTGAATCAAATCTAATTATTTAATTATTTATTTACTTATTAATTGAATTAATAAGTACAAGTTATATTTTTATATACCAAATATTTGGAAACTACGATTATAACGCTATCGTTATAATAAATGTTTTATAAATCTTAACAGTGATTATAATGCTACTGTTATAATAAATGTTTTGTAAATCTAAACGGCGATTTTAATGCTACCATTATAATTAATGTTTGGAAACAACGATTATAACGCTACCGTTATGATTAATATTTTTTGTAAAAGAAGTGGATTCTTAAGTTGAATCTAATAGTCGCGTAAGCAATGTTTTGTTTGAAGTTGTGAGCTTTGACTATTTCAAAGTTGAGAATGTTGTTCAATTAAGGTCTGAGAGCTAATTATACCCCAACTTGATTGACTTCAAGAATGATGAAGGAATGGTTAAGGTTCGATAGTAAAGATTCGTTAGCAATATGGTTAGGTAATAAATGATTAATGGTTTGAGTTATAATGATGATGTTTTATAACATCGCTTTAATTTTAAGGATTTTTGAAATATTTTTCCCAAATTAGATGAGGGATATTTTCTACGCATAGAAAATGAAATGAATTGGTCAACGAGGAATTAAGAAATGGAATATGGAAATATTTTCCGATATTAATAAGGTACATTTTCTGAATATAGAAATAAGGATTCATTAATATTTAGAAACGTTTTCTAATTGGAATAAGAGATATTTTTATCGAATAAAGAAATTAGGATATTGGAAATATTTTTTTCAAGAATCGAGAGAGAAAATAGAGCTTTGAAAGAATCTGTAAGAGGGAAAAAGGGAATTTGGAATCGATAATATTATAATAAGGAATTAATATAAAAAGAGGCTAGTGTTGTTTGATGCTTGATCGGTAGAATTTTTAATTGAAAATAAAACCGTTGATTGTATGGATGTTTCTTTGATAGTTAAATCACCAGCTATCAAAGTTTGATTTATTTTATACCTTCGTTATCAATATGGAGAGACCGGGATAAAATTTAATATCTGGAAACCACTTCGTATTGGCATAAGCATTACAGATCAACTTATGATGAAGATAATTGAAGACGGAGTAAAATGTAAGGGCTGTTTTGTTAATCCTAGGTAGAAATTGCCCAAGATGGATTAATAGAATAGTGCCTTCGGCTTGTCTAGTCCCAGGACAATGTATAGGGATGAATCTGATAATGTGGAATTCGAAGTAAAGGGTGACAAGATGTTCTAAAAGGAAATCATGACCTCAAGCCTCATCAACCGGGAAATGACAGAAATCGAGCAGGCAGCATGGCCATGTGGGCCATTCCCATTAGGGGTATTATCACCTGATCTAGAGAATTTTCATTTGCTTCTTATTCTATTCGATGCTGCGTGCTTTCGGTAACGGTTGATGATCACAACCATTGTTGATAATATGCTCAGTACACTCAAGTTAAATGAGTGGCCAGCCATGTGTGGGTCGGGTTGCAAGATGTTCTTGTTGAACCCAGTGCATTCCATACCTTGTCATGTTGGAAATCCAATCTCCAATAAGCGCCCTGCGGATTTTGATTTAATATTATATATTGAGCGTGAGATGCAAGCGTCCCGCTAGGTTTTTATTTATTTGATTTAGAAACACAATTGTAATATCATTGGATTTGATATCAAAAAAAAAGTTCATCGTAAGGTAAAAACCATCCGTGTTTATGTGTGGATCGGTCTTACAATTATCATTTCTTTCGAAAGGATTTTGAAAGTTAAACAAATGTTTGGAGTTTACTCACACCAGTCCCATGACTGACCCAGAGTTTATTTTGTTTTGTTTTCCCTAAATTCTTGGGTGCCCAAATTTGTACGGGAAGTCAAGTAGTCGGGATTTTTTTTAGATTCACTTGGAAGAGCTAGAAGCAGGAGGCTTCACCAGTAGCAATAGACTAACATATTTTCCGCTGTGTACTATGTTTGTATCTAGAAACAGGTGTTTATAACTATTCTAGAATAGCTGTTGTGCTCTGATGATGGTATGTATATACAGTTACTGATTTGTATTTCAAAAGCTATGTTATTTAGTATATTTTATTCGTTCCGCTGTGAGATTTGTGTTCTTTGTTTTTCTTCTATTCTAACTTTTCTTTCTTTCTATTCCTCATCTTTTAACTTCTTTCTACTAATGATTCGTATTTCTGTGTCATTTGGGTTGGACGTGTGGTGTTATTAGTCGACTCAAAGGGTACGGAAATTTGGGCTATTACACACACATACATACAATGTATGTATATACATAGAAGCAAGTGTTTCAGGTCTATACATTCGTGCACACATCAATATCAAGATTGACTAGAAACGTGCAGCCATAAAGAGAAGGACACAACAATCAAACCAACAATACAAAGGAACATGGCAAAGTACTCAAGATTGACATGCAACACATGTTTAAACATAGGAGCATATATTGCTCAAGTACAAGGAAAAGTGGAGCCCACAACTAGTTCAATTTCACAAACTTGTGTACTAATGCAGGTTTCAACACAAGTCAATACATGGTCGATACAAAAATACAAACTGTGTGGCAAATGCAAAATGAAAAAGAGGAGCAACAATATATATGTATAAAAATATATACACTGTATTGATCAATACAGTTCAAATGAACAAGCATAAGGTTGTGAACAAGAATGGTGACACAAGTACACAAGTAGCTATGTACAAATATATGCCAGACTACACTCAATAACACAAAGCAAAGCCAAGCAGTAAAGAGAAGCATAGCAGCAAGAAAAACATGGCATGATAAAATGAAGCATCATTATACTATCAAAACGAGTGCAGAAGTTAATTAACAAGATGCAAAGGAAACATCAAAAAAGTAATGCACAAAAGTGTGTGAAATAACATATGAACATGCACAAGCTAGAGAGCATGAGTCAAGGTCGAGCCTACTACATGCCACAAGAAAACAGTTTTTTGGCAAGTTATTCAAGACAGGTGAAGATTGGCAACATAAATCTTTTGAACAATTATGGGACAATTTTTTCTTTGGGCAAGTTTATTTCTACATTCAAGTCACCAAAATCACAATGCATTGATTTATTGCAAGAAATACAATATGTATTTTTTTGGAGCATGGAATATTCGTAGAAAAATTCTAAGGCTCAATTCTTTGTAGAAGACCATTCCAGATATTACACAAGCAATTCAAAGCCGAGGAAAGCATTTTAAAATGAAGGCAACAGATTTTTTTCTCTTGATTTATATCATTCTAGGATTCAAGAAGTCATACAAGGCAACAAATCACGCAAGGGAAATGGAAATTAATTATATTTTTCTAGGTTTCAAAGCAGATTCAACTCAACAATCTTGGGCAACAAATTGATTACTAGAAATGTAACGACCCGAAAGATTTTGACGCCCGAATTTTGACAATAATACGTAAATGTTGTATTCCTTGCCAAAACTCAGTATCGAAAGCACAGATAGTTATTAGAAAGAAGTTAGAGGGCGAGAAAAGAAAGAAAGAAATATTAGAATAGAAGAAGAAGAACCAAACACAACACAAAGTCTCACATCGCAGCTGAACAAAATATAATATAGAAATAAATCTTTATAGAGAGATTTAAATAAAAACTTACAATCATCAGAGTAAATCAACACATCTGGACAGTTATATTAATTTGTCCTCATATACAACACACAGCAAAATAAATACTAGATATCATACGTCTGAACACCTACAGCTCGTCTCTGGACTTCGCAGTATCCGATAACCGGAACCTGTATGACCCGGTCCAACCCAAGCATTACAAATGACGATCAGTCTAGTGAACCAGAGTAAGAAAAACACAGTAAGTTTATAGGTATCACACAAGTTGATTTTAAAGTCAAAATTCTTTTGAAAAAAAGGATAATCATAGGACCAAATCCACACATAAATACGGACGGTTTTTACCTTACGATAACCCAAAACGTTTTACATATATAGCTTACAATCAAAACCGCACCTTTCCGACAATGTACCTCTGGAGATGAATACATTGGGGTTCAACAAGAACATCTTGCAACCCAGGCTAAACATGACTGGCCCCCCACTTTCTCTTGAGAGTATTGAATATATCATTACCACGGTTGGGGGTCGGCCAACCGAACCGATAGCATACATACATAAATAAAAAGGGACAACAGAAGGCATTTGATTTCTCAAGATCAGGTAATGATATACCCTTTTGATGGGTGCGACCCACATAGCCATGGGACCTTCCCGATTTTGTACCATTTCCCGATTAATCAGGCTAGAGGTTAAGCTTATCCTTCAGAACAACACATCTCCATTCACTTTGAATGCCACATCGCCAGATCCGTCAGATATCACTAACTAATTTCCATAAAAATACTTTGGTTGTTAAGCTAAAGAAGTTTCCCTTCTATGCCAACAACTTGATATGTTTGGAGAAATCAACGTACGTGATTCCTTTGGAAATACTCTGTCAGACATTCGTCTATACAAGTCATCCAGGAATAGGATGAACTGAAGGTACCCTCCTACTTCATCCTAAGTATCAGTAGCGAGTATTCCTTGCAATCTGTAGATTCCAACCACGACAGAACCACACTTTATCTCTGGTTGAAATCCCAGAGATTATTAGTGGTTCTTCCGTTTAATGAAGATCCATGGTCTTCAATTTCTCCATCTCGAATCAACATCTTCAAGTATTTGCTGGTCCAAAATGGTTTTCGAATATAAATTCAATCTCGGTCTTTCTGTACCAACAATCGTGTGGATCAGATTTGATAGTCAGTGATTTAACTATCAAAGAAATAATCGTGAAAATAAAATGAGCTCACTGATTCAGTACTTGGCATTACTTGGCCTTTTTAATTTAAAAGAATTAAATAATGTAAATTAAACTTCTAAATATCTCAAATATTTTAACATAGTTTTTACTTCTTATTTAACATAAGAATTATTTTCAAAACTATTTCAAATACATTAGATATATTTCCAACCTCAGTTTTAACAAATTTCACGTAAAACTTTATTACTTGAACAATATCCAATTTCTATTCTTCGAATAAAATCATTCCAAAACTTAACCTTTTTATTTCCTTTTTACTTTTGGAAATATCATTATATATAAAAAATATATTTATATATATACTCAAATCTTGCGATTAACATTTCGTTATTATTTCACATATGGAACTAATAAATTATTCTTAACCACTTCCCATTACAAACTAATATCATCTTCAGAAAATCCCCAAGTCATTCAAGTTGGGGTATTTATTTACCTCTCAGACCTTGATCAACAACGTTCTTATCTCAAGATAGATAAGAATTGTACTTAAAACCCATATTCATTTTAATATCAAAAACAAATCTCATTTAACTATTTTATTCAAAATACAGGTTTTATAAAACCTTCTTACGTTTGGAAATCCCCTTCTCGAATATAACTATTATTTCTTAATTCATTGATTAAGAAATGAATTACTAAAATGTCACTTTCCCTTTAACTTTTTTAAACAATTCGTTTAATAACTCGGATTTTTGTTCCAAAACTCTATTACTCACTCCTTTACTAAATTCACTTTTAACACGCTCTTTTTCTAATCCATTCGACCATATCCCGCTTTGAAAATCTTATTTCAATTTCGCAATTATACTTGATTCCATTCTTAAATAATGTTAATTTAAAATTAACGATTTAACACCTCATCTCTTCGTATAAACATCATTTATATAATTCTGGTTTAAGATAAATCCTTCTATTTTCAATTTTCTTTTGTCTTAATTCAAACATTAAGTAAACATTAATTTAAGTTATCGCTTAAAATTCGCTTTATAACTTCGTTATAAAAACTCGGTTTTAATATAAAACTGTTCGTAAACTCTTTTCACAATTCAATAAGATTTCATTTCAACTTCGATTCCTCTTTATAAGTATTTCCATTAAAAGAAATCTAATAAATTATTATTAATTAAAAATAATAATTCACTTTGATCATTAACTACTGTAGCAGTAGTCAATTTCTTTTTATTAACTATAATGAATAATAAATGTATTTTTAAAATCTTATTAAAATTAACACAAATATTTGTTAAATTATTTCATTAGATTAATTTAAAAAGTTAATTAATCAAATAGCTGATTTCAATTGATTTAGTCGGCTTAGTCAACTCCAACCATGGTTAATTTGTTAACCAATTCCAATTATAGTCTTGCCTTTAAATTAATTAATAATATATTTAATTTAAATAATTTCATTTACTTATTTCATAGAAACAATTATTCAACTCTTAGCCATTAGGTTAACTTTATACTCTCTTGCTTATCAATCTGATTAATAATAGATTTTGCTTTATAAAATCATTTAATTACTACTTATAAACTTAAATAATAAATAATAAATATTTATTTCCTTTTTATAAGCTTTTATTCAAAATAATGTATTTAGAAATTTATTTTCAGTTACAAAATAAATTCTGTAACTTCATTTCTGTCGATTCACTTGACAGTAAATCAGTATTTAGAAAATGATTGGTTTATAGGCCATATACTACCAATTACTCAACCAATATTACTCATTGATTTAAAAAAACAAATGTTGAATTTCAGGTCAACGATCCACAATCAAATCAATCATTCAATCAGAACAATTCATATCATGATAATATGAAAATAAATAACATGAAATATATTTGAGGAATCCCTTTGGATTCCTCCAACCTATGCTTCTCTGCATAAAAATATATTATCTCACATAAATTCATTCCATTCAATTTAACTAATTATTTCTATAATAGTAAATAATGACTATTTAACATCTACCAATTAACAAACAATTCAAACAATTAAACATGTTTATTTTATAAACGTGACCAATGAGGTAAGTTACCTCCATTGGATCCAACCGTTAAATAATGATTTGTTATTTTTCTGAAATTAAACAACGATTTAATTTCATTGGTTAAATCAACAAATGAATATATAATTAGCAAATAGTCAACCATTAGCAACCAGAGCACGTAATTACAAAAACCCGACTTATATAAAATATAAGTGGGAAGAACTGAGTGAGTTTAATTCACCTTGATTTGATTCCTTTGTTGAAGTAGTTTGGTTACAGTCTAATTAAACATCTGTTTAATTTAACTGTAAATCCATGTTTTCTCCATTTCCGTCTAGATTAGTTTCATAATATAGCGTCCGAAAGTACAATTCTGGCTTACCATGTTCAGTTCCATTCTGTTAATACACGTATGAGATGTAAAAAAAATAAGCCACCATTTTAATTTAATAATAAATTTCTTAATAATATAATATAATAAAATTAGTCTAATTACTTCCTAAATTCATCAGTAGGCCGTGACCAGTCGTTCCTTCCTCGCATTATAGTTCCTGTTTGAAAACCCTGCACTGTATCCATTTACGATTATTATAAAAGTAGGTATTATATAAAAATGTTTAATACCTAAATTATAAATTGTTAACGTTAATTTCTAGGACTTAACCAAATCGGGTCGATCTCTTTTTAACTCCTCCCAGTCTCTCGTTTGTTCTTTTCCACGCTACTGCTCTTTGCTCAAAACATTAACAAGCCTGACATCTAACCCTTCCATTAGCTGCTAAAGCTTGTTCAAACAATAGGAGCCAATTAGTTTGTCCCATCTGCTCCCTTCCACCAATTTCGTATTACCAAAGGCACACATTTCCTATTTTTTTTCCCTCCGTTATCACAAAGAACCCACGCTACCACAATTCCTCACTCCCTTCATTCGCCAGCAGCTACCAGGTTCACTCACAAATGATCTCACCGTAAAAATTCTTCCATTCATTGTTTCACGTCACCGCTCCAACTATCCCTTGCTTTTCATTAATTTTGCTTCACTAGTTTTTAGGCTTCCTTTTCACGAACTGCTTCTTCGCTCAAAAGCCTCAACTCCAAAAACCTGCTCCAACATTCCTCCACATGCTACGCTACCAGGAAACAACCAGCCTCCGACCACAAACTGCCGAACTGTTCGCCGCCGCGTCCCCTTCCAAGTTGCTAAACTCCACTGCACTCGATCAACAACTCTGCCTCATCAAAAATATGCTGATGTCCTTCCCATTTAAAACAATCTGATACACGCAACACTCCTTGATCAAACCGTCGCGCTAATTCTTGATCGCCGACAACCCATCAACCACCGTCGCAGAACTCGCCTTCACGCCAGCTATCCTCCGCCCAAGCACCGATGAACTCGCCGCCTTCTCGGTCCCAACTTCAGTCCACGAACGTTGCAACTATCGAGCAAGATTCCGCTCTGCTCATTACTCAGATTTTGATCTTGACCGTTCAAGAGGAAGCTCTCCTCGAGCCGATCAATTTCGTAGTTGAAAGGTGTTCGATTTGATTCAGGGATTTTGTGATTTGGAGGAGGAAATATCAGCGAATTCTGGTCGTTGAAATGGTATGTGGCGGCATGAAATATTTCATTGACCAGGGAACGAGAAGTCTAGGTTTATGTGAGAATAAAGGGTATATATATATATGGATATTTATTTAAATATTAATATATATACTTTGATGTGAAGTAATGTTTAAAATAATCACAACGAACTTCTGTTTTTTCGATAAAAATACTAATCCTAGCATAAAAAAATATTCCGGACCCAACGGGACCTGACTCGTCGAATTCCGATATCGTTTGTGAAAAGTCCTTTCTAAATATCGATGAAAAATCAAGCGTTTAAAATTCCTATAATTACAGAAAAAATCCAATAAATTTGGAACCTTGACATTTTACTAGACCTCTTCCTAACGGATCCAATGGAATTTGTTTCGTTAAATTTGGAATTCGTTTGGCTAGTCGTTTATTCCATTAAATTTACCCATGTCTAAATTATATAAATAGTTAAATAAAAACAGAGACATTTTTGGCCACTGAAGTCGCATACAACATCGGTTTGCCACGAAATTTGATTTTCTTACAATACTTTAACGATACGGTTCCAATGAAACTAATTTCATCAAAAACTGAGACCATTTGCAAAAATGGCTATTTTTAACGCTCATATAATATTAATAAAAAATTAATTAAATTTCCAAGTAAATCGAATAAAATAATAAATAATTATTTTTATCATAATTATTCAAACAGAATATATATATAACTTCAAATATAACTTATACAATTTAATATTGTCAATTTCGAATTAATCGGTATCCAATTTATATTAAAACCATATTACATAAATTAATAAACGTTATATTTTAATAACGCTTTCTATAGCGACTATTTTAAAATTTGATTTGGACATAACTAACAATTTATAACAAGAAATCTCGATTTTTCTCTTCTATATGAAAATTATAATCAACAAGATTCCAACATTTCTTATTTCACAGAAATCCGACTTAAAACGGATTTCGTATATCGGGTTTAAGTTCAAAACTCAGTATTACGAACTACCGCGCCATTTCGAACTCATTTTAATTTAAATATAAATTTAACATCCAAACTTCATTTAATTAACGAATTTAAATATTAAAAACCATTAATATTCCAAATATAATATTTAAAACAATAAATAAAACAAAATATTTGACTGCCAAAAATACGGGATATTACATTCTTCCCCCCTTAATAGAATTTCGTCCCCGAAATTACTAAGATAGGGAAAATGTTACAAACCCATGTACTTTAAATATCCATTTTATCTTAAATCGAAAATCCATTTATTATAGTAAAATAAAATTTTCAAAAATATCAAAAAATTTCTAAACACTCTAAATTCCGGAAAATTTCGATAAAGTCTCCCCTGTACGGAGTGACATCTGCAATATCGTAGGAACAAATAACATGTATACATCGACCCACACGGTCGAAAAATAAAAACCCAAAACCAAAATTTTATATTTTCGCGTAGGCGTACCTTATACGAGCGCTATTGAGCATACTTGCTCAATTTATCGCGGTCTACTCAATCAAAATCAATCTCAAGCCATTTGGCACCTGTACTTAGCTCCGTCCAATATATTAGTAACAAACATATGAAATATTTAAATAATATTCATTAATCAACAAGTATACTGCCCCAATTCCAATAATCAAACATGAAACCTTAATTCATTTGCAAACACAGGGTTAAATTATCCAATTCAAATTCTATGTAGTTTCATTTTAATTTATAATTGTGGAATTTATTTATTTTATTTATAATTCATTCAACTTTATTAACTATCTATTAATTTTATTTAACCAATTTAACATGCAAGCAATAATTAATCCATAATCAATACACAATCAACTTAAACAAATTTATTGAATTTATATTCACTATTAATACTTACTTAACCAAGTGATGTATAATTTCATATTCAGTTACTAATTGATCTTCCAGATTAGTTTATTTCCATTAACAATCCAAATTCTAATTTTATTTCAAAAACCAACACTCGAATTTATTCTGTTTTAACTTATCTTTAAGTTAAATCCTGATTTCCAATTTCATATCAAAATTCCCATTTACGTACTATATATGTGAAATCTTCTGGTTATATTAGCCATTCAAATTCAAATTTCCATTTGAATTCCATTCAAATAAGTCAGACAAATCAATATCTAAACAATTTGATAAAAAAAAATATTTACTATATAAATAAAAAAATAATTTGGGTAAAATTATTTCATTTACCCTCTTTACAAAACAATACTGTATCTATTGACAGTTCAATGCTTCTCGGCACTTGAACCGATCAACAAACACAATACAAAACATTTATATATAAAATTTACAAATACGCTCTCATATATATACACTCAACTTGATCTAGGGTATTACTAACCCCATCTCTATCGATTTATACCACAGAGCCAAGGTTATTACTAAACCAATAGCTTTAATACCACTGTAAACACCGGAAAGATTTCGACGCCCGAATTTTGACAATAATACATAAGTTCTGTATTCCTTGCCAAAACTCAAGTATCGGAAGCACAGATAGTTATTAGAAAGAAAGAAAGAAATATTAGAATAGGAGAAGAAGAAGAAGAACCAAACACTACACAGAGTCTCACATCGCAGCGGAACAAAATATAATATAGAAATAAATCTTTATAGAGAGCTCTAACTTACAATCATCAGAGTACATCAACACATCTGGATAGTTATATTAATCTGTCCTCATATACAACATACAGCAGAATAAATACCAGATATCATATGTCTAAATACCTACAGCTCGCCTCTGGACTTTGCAGTATCCGATAACCTAAACCTGTACAACTTGGTCTAATCGAGCATTACAAATGACGGGTCAGTCTAGTGAACCAGAGTGAGAAAAACACACCAAGTTTATTGGTATCACACAAGTTGATTTTAAAGTCAAAATCCTTTTGAAAGAAAAGGATAATCATAAGACCAAATCCACACATAAATATGGACGGTTTTTACCTTACGATAACCCAAAATGTTTTTGAAATCAATATCTTTTCTGATATTATAATAGTGTCTAAATACAAATAAATATCAGTCTAGCAGAACACTTGCATCTCACGCTCTACATATATAGCATAAAATCAAAACCACTGGCTTTTATTGGAGAATGGATTTCCTGGCAAGGTATGGGACCACCTTTTCGACGATGTACCTCTGGAGATGAATACATTGGAGTTCAACAAGAACATCTTGCAACCCAGGCTACACATGACCGGCCCCTCACTTTCTCTTGAGTGTACCGAATATATCATTACCACGGTTGGGGGCCAGCCAACCGAACCGATAGCACATATACATAAATAAAAAGGGGCAACCAAAGGCATTTGATTTCTTCAGAACAGGTAATGATATACCCTTTTGATGGGTGGGACCCACATAGCCATGCGACTTACCCGATTTTGTGCCATTTCCCGATTGATGAGGCTGGAGGTTAAGCTTATCCTTCAGAACAACACATCTCCATTCACTTTGAGTGCCACATCGTCAGATCTGCCAGATATCATAATTGATTTTCGCAAAAAATACTTTGGTTGTTAAGCTAAAGAAGTTTCCTTTCTAAGCCAACAACTTGGTACGTTTGGAGAAATCAACGTATGTGATTCCTTTGGAAATACTTTATCAGAAATTCGTCTATACAAGTCATCCAGGGACAAGATGAACCAAAGGTACCCTCCCACCACATCTTAGGTATCAGTAGCGAGTAGTCCTTGCAATCCGTAGATTCCAACCACTACAGAACCACACTTTATCTCAAGTTGCAATCCCAGATATTATTAGCGGTTCTTTCATTTAATAAAGATCCACGGTCTTTAATTTCTCCATCTCAAATCAACATCTTCACGTCTGTACCAACAATCGTATGGATCAGATTTGATAGTCAGTCATTTAACTATCATATAAATAATTGTGAAAATAAAATGAGCTCACTGATTCAGTATTTGGCATTAGTTGGCCTTTTTAATTTAAAAGAATTAAATAATGTAAATTAAACTTCTAAATATCTCAAATATTTTAACACAATTTTTACTTCTTATTTAACATAAGAATTATTTTCAAAATTATTTCAAATACATTAGATATATTTCCAACCTTAGTTTTAACAAATTTCACGTAAAACTTTATTACTTGAACAATATCCAATTTCTATTCTTCGAATAAACCCATTCCAAAAACTTAACCTTTTTATTTCCTTTTTACTTTTGGAAATATCATTATATGTAAAAAAAAAAATTATATATATACTCAAATCTTGTGATTAACATTTCATTATTATTTCACATATGGAAATAGTAAAGTATTCTTAACCACTTCCCATTACAAACTAATATCATCTTCAGAAAATCCCAAAGTCATTCAAGTTGGGGTATTTATTTACCTCTCAGACCTTGATCAACAACGTTCTTATCTCAAGATAGATATGAATTGTAATTAAAACCCATATTCATTTTAATATCAAAAACAAATCTCATTTATCTATTTTACTCAAAATACGGTTTTATAAACCCTTCGTACGTTTGCAAATCCCCTTCTTGAATATAATTATTATTTCTTAATTCATTGATTAAGAAATGAATTACTAAAATGTCACTTTCCCTTTAACTTTTTTAAACAATTCGTTTAATAACTCGGATTTTTGTTCCAAAACCCTATTACTCACTCCTTTACTAAATTCACTTTTAACACTCTCTTTTTCTAATCCATTCAACTATTTACCACTTTGAAAATCTTATTTCAATTTTGCAATTATACTTGATTCCATTATTAAATAATGTTAATTTAAAATTAATTATTTAACACTTCGTCTCTTCGTATAAACATCATTTATATAATGCTGGTTTAAGATAAACCCTTTTATTTTCAATTTCCTTTTGTCTTAATTCAAACATTGAGTAAACATTAATTTAAGTTATCGCTTAAAATTCCTTTCATAACTTCGTTATAAAAACTCGGTTTTAATAAAAAATCGTTCGTAAATTCTTCTCAGAATTCAATTAGATTTCATTTCAACTTCGATTCCTCTTTATAAGTATTTCCATTAAAAGAAATCTAATAAATTATTATTAATTAAAAATAATAATTCACTTCGATCATTAACTACTTTAGCAGTAGTCAATTTCTTTTTATTAACTATAATGAATAATACATTTCTTTTTAAAATCTTATTAAAATTAACACAAATATTTGTTAACTTATTTCATTAGATTAATTTAAAAAGTTAATTAACCAAATAACTAATTCCAATTGATTTAGTTGGCTAAGTCAACTCCAACCATGGTTAATTTGTTAACCAATTCCAATTAAAGTCTTGCCTTTAAATTAATTAATAATATAATTAAATTAAATAATTTCATTTAATTGTTTCTTAGAAACAATTATTCAACTCTTAGCCATTAGGTTAATTTTATACTCTCTTGCTTATCAATCTGATTAATAACAGATTTTGCTATATAAAATCATTTAATTACTACTTATAAACTTAAATAATAAATAATTATTTCCTTTTTAAAAGCTTTTATTCAAAATAATAGATTTAGAGATTTATCTTCAGTTATAAAATAAATTCTATAACTTCATTTCTGTCGATTCACTTGACAGTAAATCAGTATTTAGAAACTGATTGGTTTATAGGCCATATACTACCAATTACTCAACCAATGTTATCGATTGGTTTAAACAAAACAAATGTTGAATTTCAGGTCAACGGTCCACTATCAAATAAATCATTCAATCTGTGACACCCTACGTCCGTTAATGTCACTCACAAAGGGAATGCATTAAGTTTCATGAAGCGTTACAGGTAAACGGACACCGAATATTAGAAGACATATATAATTAAGATAACAGCGGAAATTCAAAATTTTATTTCAAACACAAATCATACATCGTGATCCAAAATACCATAAGTCACAACAACCATTACAATAATATAACTTCTATCTTTTACCATCAGAGTACATAAATACTTAAAAGAAAACATAATTCCCTAAATAAAAGAGACAAAGCCATAGTAGAGATAAGAACTTAAGTCATACTTCGAAAGCAGCTCTAGCAAGATGATATCTGAGTCCTGATTAAGCCTGAGTGTTTCCTCCCTGAGAACCTGGGAGGGGGGAGGGGAATGAAAGAAAGAAGGAGAAACAAAAGGGTTAGACATAAAGTCTGGCGAGTCTAGTTACTTTTAGCAAGTAAATAAATAAAAGTGGCATGACAGGCATATAAAGTGGATAAGAGATATCACTACATAAGGCAGGTGTGACAAGGTAGACAGGATAAGGTGTATACGCTTCCCTAATGATTATTCTGCACTATTACTAGTATAACCAGAATGAGATGAACCCTTCCACTATAAGGAACTTAGGCATACGTCCAAATGTACCCTAACTACTACCCTGATCGATCGGCCCCCTACTCCGTAGATACTATGTGTCGGCCCATAGTAGGATGTATCACATTCTAAAGTGGCAACCCCTCGCTGATATGCACAACCCCATATCTATAGGTGTCACGGTCGTCTTATCCGCTTATGCCCAGCTCATGCACGCACATGGCCTGGTTGGTTTGCGCCTACCACACCATCCTCCACGTTTGGATCTCTTACAATCAGTCCAGTAAGCGTGCCCCTTCTCTGACCTAGTACAGAGTACATGTTTTGATACCTACTCCGGGTTACTGGATGAAACGGATCCCACACAATATTATACAAGCTCTCCCCTTTGTCTTGTATCCCCCAATAGGTTTTCTTTGGCTATGTATACCACTAGGTGTCTTTAATTACATAACCTTATCACTTCTACAAGTTATGTTCACCGTAAAAGATGTCTTTAATTACATAACTTTATTATTCCATGTATGCCACTAGGTGTCTTTAATTACATATCCTTATCGGATTAAGTTTGTGGGCCTATATGTAAATATTACCCACTCCCTCCAGATTTTCTTAACCCATCCACTATCCGATCAATTTTACTTATCCCTAACTTTAGTTCACAATCATACAATTCCTATGGATTAGATTTGGTTAAGTAGTCCAATTTATTACCATGCCCATCTATGGTTTATAATGGCTAGACCTCCCACATTAGGCCTACAACTTGTGGATGCTGGATATGCCGATCGGGTTCGGCCAGTCTTATTCCACAAGTTGGGAATAACCTCGTGTCATAGCCCATCTCGTATTTGCGCACTTAGACCTCTCAAATTAGGTTCAACATTAGTGGCTACTGGATATGCCAGTCGGGTCCGGGCAGACTTCCACCACTAAGGCAACATAATCTCTTGTCATAAGTGCAATTACAGTTAATTGTAATTACTAGACATTCCATTCTTATCCAATTCTTACCTATGTCTTTAGGTGTTTATGTCCCCACTTCCCCAATTTGAGTTATATGTCCAATCATATAAACATTATTTAAATTATGCCAATTCTATCCCGTTTTCCTCCGTTCCCTAACTAACGCATTCGCATATATTTGGCGGCATCTAGGCTAGAAAGTAGCCTAGTTAATACACAATAAAAAGGGAAAAGTGATGGTAATATGACAAAGGTGATTGTTTTGGCATAAACATAAACTAGCATGGTGATAAGGTGGACATATAAGCATAAATCTGATGAACTTGTGGCAGTTACTTGATTCTAACATGACTATGATGTCATAATAAGCATAACAAGATCTAAATTAACAATTTAGATGTCCAACTGGTTTAGATCGAATATGACAAGCATAAGGTGATAAAGTACATCTGATTAGCAATTTAGATGTCCACATGATTCAGATCCAATGGTTAAAACTAGATCTAACACAAATAAGGTCAAGATCGTCATTATAGAATGTCATAATAGATCCAACAAGATAGGGATTTAGATCAATAGTTAAAAATAAATCTAACACAAATAAAGTCAAGATCCATATCATAGAATGCCACAAAGGTTACAATAAATCCAACTAGATAGAGATTTAGATTCAAGTTGTACACAATTTAGGATGTCATACGTTCGCAATTTACAATGGATCCAATATGATATAAGCATATGAAAATTCCAAACTATTGTCATATCACGTTTACTTTTATACATTTAAATCTAAAAGCAACTAGGAACTCATAGAGTTTGGATAAGAAGATAGAACTAGAAAAGGTTGGATCTTGAATCGCCAATTGATTTGCTTAGGCTGATAGTTGTAGGAGATTAACGGATCTAGTTCAGTTCAGACACCGGCAGAGTTCGGCCACAATGAATTCTCAATGAAGAAAACAAGAGAAATGACCACGTATATATAGCTGCCAAACCCTCTGAAACCGAATGCCACATCATCCCAAGGGGTGTCGACACCCCTATAGGTAGGCCGACCCTGGTATAGACAAGGGGGTCGACTTCGACGACCCAAACCCCCGTGACACGGAAGCAAGGATAATCAGTGGAATATAACACATAAAAAATAACAACAAAATAGAAATATATAATTACACTAGATAATGTACATCAAATTACACTGGAAATACTAATCATCAGAGTTACATAGAATAATAGGATCATACTTAGCACAAAATATGTTTTCAGTTCAATATACAATGTCTGCAGCGGAATCAAACATAATATACATAATGAATTCTGAAACAGTTAAATAGAAATGGTAGAATCCACCTCCAGCTCCATAGCTATCCAGAATGAGTCTGCTAAAACCTGAATACAAGGCTGCCCTTGTAGAAAATAGGGGCACTCGAGTTGCAAGTGAAACAAACTACGAGTCAGTCATGGGACTGGTATGAGAAATCTACATAACTGGTTAAACAATGATAACAAGGCAAATCATAAGACCACGCTGCAAATGCGGAACGGGTTTACTCAAGTGATCACCAGTGCATGAAATAAAGTAAAATTTTAAACAACACAATGCTTTTTATAAAAATGAAGCCAATATAAGACTCAGGTCCCATCACACAATGCAACGCATACCAGAGGATAGAGTTTTACCTTATATTAGCCATGATATGCATGATACGTATAAAACAAAGTCATTTGATATTATTACTAGTGTTTATATGTTTCGAAACAAATTTCAATCATAATATCAATCATAGACGACATGGGTACCATATATCATGTCGCTATATATAGGTTTACAATCAAAACCGCACATGTCGTATTGGAAGTTGGATATCCATCATGAACCAAGGCAAGGGATCGTCCTTACCGACTTCGAGACTCTCTAGCCCAAGCCTCGGGCAAGCGCACAGACAAGCCTTGGATCATCAGGGCCGGTCCACACGAAGTGGATTAAAATGCCTGAACAATATGTTTCCCCGCCCTATGGGGCATAAACTGGTCATATACCGACCAAACCATCCATCGGCACCGTAGTGACCGATATAACCAAGGCGCCTCGCTTTCCATTATCCACATAAGTAAAACGCCAGGGCTTGCAAAACCCAGACACCACTCCTAGCTAGAAAGAAACACATGTCCTCCCTGAGGTCCTCTACCGTTTCTGGTTCATACCGGGGTGTGAGGCTCGTAAATAAACGCTGTACACAAAGCTATGTTATATTAAACTCGTGCTTTGATCATCAACCACAAGGCTCTGCTTTTCAACAAAAGCCTTGACCACTTCATCTCAGCATGTCACATTATCAAGCTACAATGTGACACCCACGAGATTCGAACCCCCGACCTCTCGGAAAGCAACACCATGCACTAACCACTGTGCTAAAAGATCTTTGTATTAGCTTTTCGAGAGGGGTGTTACAGACAACCCCCCTTAAAGAACCCAATGTCTTCGTTGGCTCCTATCACTCACCACCCAGGCGTTTTGCATGTAACCCGCATCAGTACCACGTCGACTGACATATGCAGCATTACACACACAATTCCGGCTGGGTATAGGCTCTGATACCAAATGTGACACCCACGGGATTCGAACCCCCGACCTCCAGGAAAGCAACACCATGCACTAACCACTATGCTAAAAGATCTTTGTATTAGCTTTTCGAGAGGGGTGTTACATACAACGTCAGACACACATCCATTTACAAGTCCGTTCTGGGTCTGAACGAAACCGGAGGCACCTTATTCCTCGTCCCATATGTCCAATACAGGAGAGATGCCCTCGCACATATGAATGATCAACAAGTATTTCCGGACAACGACCACTGTAACCCTTTCAGGGCAGCAACTCCCATCAAAGGCATCAGTAGCCATTCATTCGATGTGAAGATCATCGGTCTAGCATCGTCTTCATATCTTCGACTTCTCATCATCGATCAATTATTTGAAATGAGAATTAACTCGACCTTTACAAATAATTCACGTATACATAGAATTTAAATAAATTCTTTCTATGGTTAAATTATTTGACATCCATAATTCAGTTCATTAATGTAATTTTCATGTCAAACACATTCAACCATCAAATATCCAATAAACCAAGTAAATTCGGTTTATTTCTATTTCAAATCATTTATAATATTTTATAATGATTCATCGCTATTTTTATTTATTTAAAAATAGCCCATTTTATTTAAACAACGCTTAAGGCCAT
The DNA here is from genome assembly GCA_030737875.1 of Allium sativum. Lineage (NCBI taxonomy): Eukaryota > Viridiplantae > Streptophyta > Magnoliopsida > Asparagales > Amaryllidaceae > Allium > Allium sativum. The sequence goes on from CM060922.1 coordinate 69,491,745, forward strand.
AGCGTGGCCATGGCGCTGTTTTTCTTCAGAATTGATTTACACATGTCTGAAAATCTAACCGTTGGATCCTTGCCAATTTTATATCATTGAAAAGATCTTTTCAAATCGGACCCAACGGTTCTGGTTTCGGGGAAAATCTGATGGTCGAATTTCTCGGTATAATCATTTAAAATTACGGTTCAAAAACACGAACTGCAGTGTCGTTATTTGTTTTATTTTAATTTTTATATATATATATATATTTATTTATTTAATTCTGGCGCTGTTTTTATTCAGATATGAATTAAACATTTCACACAATCTAACCTTTGGATCCTTACAAATTTTATATTGTTGGAAAGATCTTTTCAAAGCAGACCTAACGGTTCTGGTTTCAGGAAAATCCGATGGTCAGATTTCTCGATATAATCGTTTAAAATTATGACTCCAAAACGCGAACTGCAGCGTTGTTATTCGTTTTATTTTAATTTATATATATATATATATATATAATTCATTCTGGTGTCGTTTTTATTCATATTGAATTAAACATTTCACACAATCTAACCGTTGGATCTTTACAAATTTTATGATGTTGGGAAGATCTTTCCAAAGTGGACCCAACGGTTCTGGTTTCGCGAAAATCCGATGGTCGGATTTCACGGTATAATCGTTTAAAATTATGATTCTGAAACGCGAACTGCAGCATTGTTATTCGTTTTATTTTAATTTATATATATATATATAATGCATTCTTCGATTTCCAAACCATTTTCACTTCATATAGTGTTAAAAATATTATTTTTAACTAGCAAACATTTATTTCAACACATGAATATTTTTAGCGACTTATTCATACAATAAAAATGTTAATTTTATTGTTCAAACAATTTATTCAACACTTGAATATTTCTATAACTTCACATACATGATAAAAATGTGATTTTTACCATTTCAATATTTTATTCAACATATGAATATTTTTATAACTTCATACATGCTATAAAAATGTTATTTTTATCGTTCTAACATTTTACTCAACTTACGAATATTTTTCAAACTTCAGACATGCGATAAAAATGTGATTTTTATCATTTTAATATTTTATTCAACTTATGAATATTTTTAGAAGTTCACATACATGATAAAAATGATATTTTTATCTTTTTAATCCTTTATTCAACATATGAATATTTTTATAACTTCACTTACATGATAAAAAAGTGATTTTTTTTCGTTTTGACTTTTTGTTCGACTTATGAATATTTCATCAACACAAGAATATATTTCAACACATGAATATTTCAGAAAATTTCGGTAGCATAACGGTAGGGGGTCAAAAATCGGCACCGTCCCGAGTATGGCTCCTCGCACTACCTTAGGCCCCGCGGCGTTCCCTAAGGGGCTGATCATAATGATCTAAACATTTCGATCATTTTCACATCACATTGAATTTTTCCACAACCAATTCCAATTTCATTTCAACCACAATCAACCATTCGCAATATCGACCAAATTTCACATCACAACTCAAACAAGTCGTCCATGGTTTGTGGACGACCGTGTCGGGAGTTTCTAAACTCTGTCTACAACCTAATATATTTTATTTCTATATTTAATTGAATTTAGAAATCTCACCTTGCTTTCGGCTTCGCCTAAAATTGTAGCGAGCTCTAAAAATTCTCCGGTCCCTTCTAGAATGTAGAGGACGTCGTCACGAGTCCAATGTCTCTTGTTTCACTGGATTTCGACAACATAGCAAAAAGATATGATTTTTACAAGTTTAATGAACTTTGCGAAGGTTTTAAAGTGTTTAAAACCATTTAAATTAAAACCACCGTTACCTCTCAGTTGATGTTCAAACCTAGGTTTAAGTTTTGCAATCAATCCGTGAAGTTGCAGCTCGATCGGATTATACAACGTCGAAGAGGAAGGAACAAGCTTTCCGCGCGCGGTGGTGGGGCCCACTTTGGTGGCTCCAGGTGTTCACGGTGGAGCTCGAAAGTCGGCGCCTTCGTGGAGCTGATTATCCCAAAATACACAACGATGGCAGGTAAATCCGGTATGGATTTGAAGATCTCGGAGAGTACTACTAAATCCTCAACTGTGGCACTAGACTTCGTGGAGCGGATTAAGAGATTTTGAAGAAAGAAGGAGGAAGGCTATTTCCGTCGTGCGATCTGGGGTGTTATGGGTTGAGGAAGAAAGTGAACTCGAATACCTATTGGCCAATGAATTTTATAATTATTTTTAATTCTATTAAATCCAAAAATACTCTTTTCTCCATACGAACACCAATTCAAATCCAACGACTGTCGCCCCTAGCTAAATACCCCCATTCCGAACACAATGGAATATGTTTCGTAAGCCCATTCGACTGTTTCGGTCGGTTTTTCTTCAAATTAAAATATAAAACATCCAATATTGGATTTGAACGTACATTTTAATTTGTCGGGGCCACATACTGATTCTAAAAATTCCAGAAAAATAATCTAGCCATGTTGAGACAATACGGCTCCAACAAAATTAATTTCGTCGAATTTGGATATCGTTTGAAAAATGGACTTTTTCTGGTCGATCCAATTCAAACTGAAATTACCAAATGCTTTTTCCTTTTCCACGCTCATATATTAATTCCAAAAATTATGGAATTTGAAACCTAGCAATAATTTGACATTCCGGATCCAACCGAAGTGGTTTCGTAAAAACGGAGGTCATTTGCAAAATTTCTATTTTTAAGGGCCATATTTATTCCATAGCGACCAATCTGAATATTCAACTGGCCATAACTTTTGATTCCCACTATGAAATTTTGATTTTTCAAATTCGTTAGAAAGATATTTTCAAGTAGATTTAAATAATTTTGGTTTCACTAAAATTCGCTTTATTTTGCATCATGTACATTCAGTCAAAGTTCGAATTCAAATTTTCAAACTGTCGTGCTATTTCTAACTTGTTATTTAATTAATGTAAATTATTTCAATTACTCCAAATTCATTAAAATAGCCAAATTAAAAATTTTAAATTGGCTCTGATTTTCCGGGTTGTTACAATCTCCCCTCTTAAAATCTTTTCGTCCCCGAAAAGGATCAAAGCTGAAAGTTGTTTAATTAACCAACTCAACTTTCATTATTTAATTATGGCTTAAGTTCTTCAACTTTTCAGTTTCTAAAATTTTTTCACATTCTTCAAAAATTTGGCTAACACCCTAAATTTCCAAAAAAATTCTCCCTAACCTCCTTTGTACGGAGAGGGGTTTAGAAATTTATTGGGCCGTATTAGGTGCCCAATAAATCCTAAAAAAGCATACACATATCTTTAGTGATATAACTTTGTGTCCACAGGTGAGTGTTGATAGATCATGACTCTAGAGAATAAATTCTCGTCGCCTTATAAATAGTTTTTGTGCCTTAATTACTAGAGAGACGTGATTATTGTCAACTCCAGACCCATGTGGGGTTTTTATCAATCTGGCAATTTACCGTTACATTTTATATAGTCCATATTAGTCTTCGATTCAACCTGAAATATAGCTATCGCCATACAAGCCTCTCGCTTGTATGGTAAATCTCCAACCTCGTCACACAAGCTCCAAGTGCTTATGTGGTATATGATAGAGTATGTTTTCTTCACGCAGTATGCCATATAGCGTAGTTCAAAATTAATTGTTACTATCCTATAGCGACGTTTATAATCTCACACAGAACAACCAACACACCGCATCCAATGGCATTCACAGGAGTTGATATATAAATAAAATTGCGCAGCTAACTCATTAAGGTTTACTTATTTGTCGGGCTCGCAAATAAATCCTTTACTCGACAACAAATCCATTTACCTATTCAATGTATATGCATGTATATGTAGGAACCTCTAACAAAATGTCAATCAAGTTTAATACTTGATCGAGTTGGCTAAATTTACCTTTCATTCACATGTTGGTTTTATTATTCCAATGTTATTAATTATTTAAACTAACAATCACACAATACAACCAGCAATCAATTTATTGATTAACTTTTTCAAATATATAGTTTCTTTAAATATATATACTTAAAAATCATATTTGCTAAGATCGGCTTATATATAGTTAAAACTACTCATCTCAAAAAAGGAAAAAATAGTGAAGTAGGAAACAACCGTAAAGTAGGAAACAAAACAGAAATGCAAAATATTGTAAATGTACCTTGCACCAGAGCTAATCAGAGATGTCCACTCTGCAATTGGGATAAGCTTGCTTAATGCTCCCTTCAGTTTCCCACGTACAGTCTCTAGGATCACCATTGCACTTTGACTAAGTGAACCTTCTTGTTCCTTAGCTCCTTAGTTTCTTTGCCAATAATCTTTATCGGCTCCCTTCTCACTGCCAATTATGGAGTAATTTCCAAGTCTTGTTGCGCGACTTCTTCCATGACCAAGTCTGGATCATGTACATGCTTTTGAAGTTAAGATACGTAAAATACATCATGTACACCAGGCAACCAGTCAGGTGATTGAACCCTATAAGCAAGAGTTCCAATCCTTTCAAGTATAGGAAATGGACCAATAAATCTAGGTGCCTACTTCCCTTTTTTGCCAAATCGGACTACTCCACTCATCGGAGAAACCCTCAGATGCACATAGTCACCAACAGAAAAAACCAAATCTCTTCTTCTTGAATCTGCATAAATCTTATGTCGGCTTTGAGCTGTTTGATATCGTTTCTTAATGAAATCGACTTTTTCCGAAGCTTCGCGAATCATATCGGGTCCCAATACAAGTCTATTACCAGGTTCTACTCAACATGCGAGAGATCTACACAGTCTACCATACAGTGCTTCGAATGGTGACATTTTCAGGCTCGCATGGTAGCTGTTGTTGTATGAGAACTTAGCCAAATGCAAGTGATCTTCCCATGATCCGCCAAAGTCAATAATACAAGCCCGCAATAAATCTTCTAGAATACAATTCACCCTCTCAGTTTGTCCATCCGTTTGAGGATGATACGCGGTGCTCGGGTTCAGTTTCGTCCCCAATTTTCTTGGAATGTTTCCCAGAATTTACTAGCAAAAATTGGGTCTCTATCACTGATTATACCGATGGGAACTCCATGCAGTTTAACAATTTCTTTGAAATAAATTTACGCCAGACTTTGAGCTATTATATTCGATTTGACAGGTATAAAATGGGCGGTCTTCGTGAAACGATCTACGATCACCCATATATTGTCATTTCCTCTCTTGGTTCTGGGCAAGCCATCGATGAAATCCATAGAAATTTGTTCTCACTTCCAATTTGGAATCTCCAATGGTTGAAACAATCCGGCGAGTTTCTGCTGATCGCTTTTGACTTGTTGGCAAGTAGAGCACCTGCTAACATATAAAGAAATGTCTCTTTTCATAGATCTCCACCAGAAGGTACGTTTGATATCATTATACATTTTATTCACTCCTGGATGGATACTAAGTTTGGATTTGTGACATTCATCCAGTACTTCTCTCCGGAGCTCAGAAATGTTTGGAACACAAATTCGACCTTTTAACCTCAAAATCCCATTGTTATCTATCTGAAAACTTGAGGGTTCGTCTTTTTGAATTCTCTCGTTGATCCTCTGAATGAAGTGATCATCCTTCTGAAGAGATGATATCTTATCAATCAATGAAGACATAATAATAAGACTGGCGATGATTATATTCTTTCTGCTAAGCGCATCAGCTACAACATTGGCTTTCCCCGACGTATACAAAATATCAAAATTGTATGCTGTAAGAAATTCTAGCCAATGCTGCTGTCTCAAATTTAAATCTTTCTAGGTGAACAAATATTTCAATGACTGATGATCTGTATATAGTTCGAACTTCTTACCCAAAAGACAGTGCCTCCAGATTTTCAAAGCAAACACGATGGCTAACAACTCAAGATCATGAGTTGCATATCTCTTTTCATGCGGTTTCAATTGACGGCTAGCATAAGAAACTACATGGCCTCTTTGCATTAATACCACACCAAGACCTTCTATAGAAGTATCTGTACAGATGATCAAATCTTGATTGCCATTGATAATTGTTGATACTGGAGCAGTAGTCAATCTTAATTTCAGCTCTTGGAAAGCTGCCCCACATTCTGGAGTCCACTTAAACCTTGAATGTTTCTTAGTAAGCTGCGTCATTGGACCAGATAGCTTTGAAAAATCTTTAATGAATTTCTGGTAATAACTAGCCAATCCCAGAAAACTTCGGACTTCTGTAGGTGTACTTGGCTGCTTCCAATCTTGAATAGTTGTGATTTTGCTTGGATCCACAGAAATTCCTTCCTTTGATACGACGTGACCAAGGAACTTCACTTCATCTTGCCAGAATATACATTTGGAAATTTTGGCTTTTAAAACATTATTTCTGAGAATCTCCAAAACTTGTTCCAAATGTTTAGCGTGCTCGCTCTCTGACTTAGAGAAGATTAGAATATCATTAATGAAGACCAGTACGAATTTATTCAACACTTCTCTGAATACTCTGTTCATTAGATCGACAAAATAAGCTGGAGCATTACATAAGCTGAACGACATTACTAACCACTCGTAGAATAAATCCGGACCTCTGAATGATGTCAGAGGAACACATTCCTCGGCAATACGAAGTTGATGGAAACCTATAGCTAGGTCCATCCGTGAAAATACTTGTGCGCCATTCAATCGATCCAACAAATCATCAATTTGTGGCAATGGATATTTATTTTTCAATGTTTGCTTGTTCAAGTCACGATAATCCACACATAGTCTAAGAGTACCGTCTGACTTTGGAGCGAACACCACTACTGCTCCCCAATCAGAGAAACTAGGCCTGATCAGACCCTTCCATACAAGCTGTCGAGTTTGATTGTCTAATTCTTCTTTTTCCTTCAAGTACTTCTTCGAATAGCGTTCACTACTGGCGTTGCATTCGGAATTAAAGTGATTTTGAAATCAATTTCTCTATGTGGAGGTAAGCTATCCACTTCTTCAAACACATCCGCATAATTCTCGATGATAGGAATATTTTCTGTGACGACATGAATATGTTATGTGACGAAAGGAATATGTTGTATTTGAGCAGGAGAAACATCAAGAGCTGACCAAAAGTCTTTTCTATCTGGATTCGGACCTTCACAAGGTATGGTTATATAGCCTCCTGATTTGATCTTTGCCTTAACAACTCTCTCAGCGCATTCAACCTCAGCTTCGTATTTGGTTAACCAATCCAATCCTAAAATAAGATCAAATTCAGTAAAATTCATGATGATCGAGATGGTAGGGAACCGATAATGGGAAAAAGAGACAGGCACCCCACAAATCCAACGAAGATTGAGGGAACCCCCAACCGGATTATGGACAGTGATGGGCCCTTTGAGCTTTTTCAATTTTAAATCCAGCTTCTTAACCGCATTACTTGCAATAAAGCTTCGCGACGCGCCTGTATCAAACAGCACTTTAACTGGAATATCTTTGACAGTAAGCGTGCCTTCCAAAACATTTGGCCTCGCTTGACTGACAGAGCGTGCTGGAACTTCTGCCACTTCATTCACTTGTGCCACTTTGGTCACTTTCAACAGCCAGTAGTCTCGCTTTATATGACCAACCTGATGGCAAAGATTGCACTCTCTGGTCTCTTGAAACTTCTTATTAGACTTAGATCCATTCTTTCTTTGTTTCTTTAGAGATTTGCAACTTATCGACAAATGTCCTTGCTTATTGCAGTTAGAGCATGTGGCCATCGTTACTGGTTCTTTCTCAGATTTAACCCTTTTCTTATTGGCTTTAGGCCTCTTACTGAACTCAGACTTCGTACTTGCCTCCAGTTGTGTACTTGTCTCTGGGCTATCAGTTTCAAACTTCCTTTTGTTGCTAGAACTGACTTACTCTTCGTCCTCTATAATATCTTGCTTATCAAGATCCTCATAGTGATGAGCCACGTATATCATTTCAGAAAAAGGAAGATTCACATGCGCAGTTACCCAATTTTTGTACTTTCTTTGAAGCCCGTTAGTAAACCTCAGATTCTTCCTCTTTGGATCTTCAATTCGTTCCAGAGAAAAACGAGAAAATCTGCGAAATTTATCCTGATACTCCTGAATGGTCATATCTCCTTGTATCAGATAGTAGAACTCATCGTATAGCTGATCAGTTGCTTCTAGAGGAATAAATCTTTCATTTAAAATTTCTTTAAATCTATCCTAGGTAATATTACCTTCTGGATTATCCTTAATAACAGTTTCCCACCAGATTAAAGCTTCGTCTTTGAGTGCCCAAGATGCCAGTAATCTTTTTTGGTCATCCCTTAGCTCGAAACCTTCAAAAATTCTCTTAGTAGAACGCATCCAAGCTTGAGTTTGAATAATGGATTCATTGCCCAAGAAAGGTATTCCACCCAGATTTCGATACTTCTTTAATAGAGCTTCTATATCCGATCTTGGCTGTGGGAGCACAACTGACTCATTAGATTGTCGAACCATAGAATTACTTCTTCTGCTTTTGCCACTCATTTTTCTATGTCTGCAAATAGCAGACAAAGTGCCAGGCCAACAGAAAAGATATTGTACAGCATAGAGTCATATATTTGAATGTATATGCGTGAATTGGGGTGTATTTTATTCTGCTTTACTCATTCAAGGGTATTACTGATCCTTTCTGTAATGAGTTATTCGTCATAGAATACTCCTGATTCCATTTTTGATGAGCTCGTTAATATGTTATATTCCGGAACTATGATTAACCAAAGCTCTGATACCAACAACAATGACCCAAAACCCCGTGAGATGGAAGCAAGGATTATCAGTGGAATATAACACATAAACAAATAACAACGTAACAGAAATATATAATTACACCAGACAATGTATATCAAATTACACTGGAAATAATAATCATCGGAGTTACACATCATAATAGGATCATACCTAGCACAAAATACGGTTTTAGTTCAATATACAATGTTTGCAGCGGAATCACACATAATATACATAATGAAGTCTGAAACAGTAAAATAGAAATGATAGAATTCATCTCCAGCTCCATAGCTATCTAGAATGAGTCTGCTAAAACCTGAATACAAGGCTGCCCGTGTAGAAAATAGGGGCACCCGAGTTTTCAAGTGAAACAAACTACGAGTTAGTCATGGGACTTGTATGAGAAATCTACTTAACGGTTAAACAATAATAACAAGGCTAATCATAGGACCACGCCGCTAACGCGGAACGGGTTTACTCCAATGATCACCAGTGCATGAAATAAAGTAAAGTATTTAAACAACGCAATGCTTTTTATAAAAATGAAGCCAATATAAGACTCAAGTCCCATCACACAATGCAACGCATACCAGATGATAGAGTTTTACCTTCTATTGGCCAAGATATGCGTGATACGTATAAAACAAAGTCATTTGATATTATTACTAGTGTTTATAAATTTTGAAACAAATTTCAATCATAATATCAATCATAGACGACATGGGTACCATATATCATGTCTCCATATATAGTTTTATAATCAAAACCGCACATGTCGTATTGGAAGTTGGATATCCATCATGAACCAAGGCAAGGGATCGTCCTTACCAACTTCGAGACTCTCTAGCCCAAGCCTCAGGCAAGCGCGCAGACAATCCTTGGATCATCAGTGCCGGTCCACACGAAGTGGATTAAAATGCCTGAACAATACTTTTCCCCGCCCTATGGGGCGTAAATTGGTCATATACCGACCAAACCATCCATCGGCACCGTAGTGACCGATATAACCGAGGCGCCTCGCTTTCCATCACCACATAAGTAAAATGCCAGGGCTTGCAAAACCCTGACAACACTCCTAGCTAGAAAGAAACACATGTCCTCCCTGAGGTCCTTTACCGTTTCTGGTTCATACCGCGGTGTGAGGCTCGCGAGTTAAAGTTATACACAAAGCTATGCTATATTAAAGCCGTGCTTTCATCATCAACCACAAGGCTCTGCTTTTCAACAAAAGCCTTGACCACTTCATCTCAGCATGTCACATTGTCAAACTACAACGTCAGACACACATCCATTTACAAGTCTGTTCTGGGTCTGAACGAAACCATAGGCACCTTATTCCTCGTCCCATATGTCCAATACAGGAGAGAGGCCCTTGCACATCTGAATGATCAACAAGTACGTCCGGACAACCAACACTGTAACCCTTTCAAGGCAGCAACTCCTATCAAAGGCATCAGTAGCCATCCATTCGATGTGAAGATCATCGGTCTTGCATCGTCTTCATATCTTCGACTTCTCGTCGTTGATCAATTATTTGAAATGAGAATTAACATGGCCTTTTCAAATAATTCACGTATGCATAGAATTTAAGTAAATTATTTCTATGGTTAAATTATTTGACATCCATAATTCAGTTCATTAATGTAATTTTCATGTCAAACACATTCAACAATTGAATATCCAATAAACCAAGTAAATTCGGTTTATTTCCATTTCAAATCATTTATAATATTTTATAACGATTCATCGCTATTTTTATTTATTTAAAAATAACCCATTTTATTTAAACGACGCTTCAGGCCATAGCGCGGCCATGGCGCTGTTTTTCTTCATAATTTATTTACACATGCCTGAAAATCTAATCGTTGGATCTTTACCAATTTTATATCGTTGGTAAGATCTTTTCAAAGCGGACCCAACGGTTCTAGTTTCAGGAAAATCCGATGGTCGGATTTCTTGGTATAATCGTTTAAAATTACGATTCCAAAATGTGAACTACAGCGTCGTTATTCGTTTTATTTTAATTTATATATATATATATATAAGTATAATTCATTCTTCGATTTCTGAACCATTTTCACTTCATATACGTGTTAAAAATATTATTTTTAACCAACAAACATTTATTTCAACACATGAATATTTTTAGCGACTTATCCATACAATAAAAATGTTAATTTTATTGTTCAAACAATTTATTCAACACATGAATATTTCTATAACTTCATATACGTGATAAAAATGTGATTTTTATCATTCCAATATTTTATTCAACATATGAATATTTTTATAACTTCATACATGCTATAAAAAAATGATTTTTATCGTTCTAACTTTTTATTCAACTAATGAATATTTTTCTAACTTCATACATGCGATAAAAATGTGAGAAGTTCACATGCATGATAAAAGTGATATTTTTATTGTTCTAATCCTTTATTCAACATATGAATACTTTTATAACTTCACTTACGTGATAAAAATGTGATTTTTTCGTTTTGACTTTTTGTTCGACTTATGAATATTTCATCAACACATGAATATGAATTAAACACATGAATATTTCAGAAAACTTCGGCAGCATAACGGTAGAGGGTTTAAAACTGGCACCGTCCCGAGTATGGCTCCTCGCACTACTTTAGGCCTCGCGGCGTTCCCTAAGGGGTTGATCCTAATGTTCTAAACATTTCGATCATTTTCATATCACATTGAATTTTTCCACAAACAATTCCAATTTCGTTTCAACCATACTCAACCATTCGCAATATCAACCAAATTTCACATCACAACTCAAACAAGTCGTCCATGGTTTGTGGACGACGGTGTCGGGATTTTCTAAACCCCGTCTACAACCTAGTATATTTTATTTCTAAATTTAATTGAATTTAGAAATCTCACCTTACTTTCGGCTTCGCCTAAAATTGTAGCGAACTCCAAAAATTCTTCGGTCCCTTATAGAATGTAGAGGACGCCATCACGAGTCCAATATCTCTTGTTTCACTGGATTTCGACAACATAGCAAAAAGATATGATTTTTACAAGTTTAATCAACTTTGCGATGGCTTTAAAGTGTTTAAAACCATTTAAATTAAAACCACCGTTACCTCTCAGTTGATGTTCAAACCAAGGTTTAAATTTTGCAATCAATCCGTGAAGTTGCAGCTCGATCGGATTATACAGCGTCAAAGAGGGAGGAACAGGCTTTCCGCACGCGGTAGTGTTTCCTCTTCGGTGGCTCCGGGTGTTCACAACGGAGCTCGAAAGTCGACGCCTTGTTGGAGGTGATTCTCCCAAAATACACAACGATGGTAGGTAAATCCGGTATGGATTTGAAGATCTCGGAGAGTAATACTAAATCCCCAACTGTGGCACCAGATTTTGTGGAGCGGATTGAGTGACTTTGAAGAGAGAAGGAGGGAGGACATTTCTGTCGTGCGATCTGGGGTGTTACGGGTTGAGGAAGAAAGTGAACTCGAATTTCTATTGGCCAATGAATTTTATAATTATTTTTAATTCTATTAAATCCAAAAATACCTTTTTCTCCATATGAACACCAATTCTAACCCAACGACTGTTGCCACTAGCTAAATAACCCCATTCCGGACACAATGGAATATGTTTCGTAAGCCCATTCGACTATTTCAATCAGTTTTTCTTCAAATTAAAATATAAAACATCCAATATTGGATTTTAACGTACATTTTAATTTTCTGAGGCCACATACTGATTCTAAAAATTCCTGAAAAATAAATCTAGCTATGTTGAGATGATACGGTCCCAACAAAATTAATTTCGTCGAATTTGGAGATCGTTTGAAAAATGGACTTTTTCTGGTCGATCCAATTCAAACTGAAATTACCAAACGTGATTTCTTTTGACACGCTCACATATTAATTCCAAAAATCATGGAATTTGGAACTAGCAATAATTTGACATTCCAGATCCAACCAAAGTGGTTTTGTCGAAAACGGAGGTCATTTGCAAAATTTCTATTTTGAGGGCCATATTTATTCCATAGCGACCATTTTGAATATTCAACTGGCCATAACTTTTGATTACCGCTATGAAATTTTTATTTTTTAGATTCGTTAGAAAGATATTTTCAAACAGATTTAAATAATTTTGGTTTCACTAAAATCCGCTTTATTTTGCATCCTGTACATTCTGTCAAAGTTCAAATTCAAATTTTCAAACTGTCGCTCTATTTCTAACTCGTTATTTAATTAAAATAAATTATTTCAATTACTCCAAATTCATTAAAATAGCCAAATTAAAAAATTTAAATTGGCTCTGATTTTCCGGGTTGTTACATCGACCCCGGTGTCGACACCCCTCTAAGGGTCCACCCCCTATAGCGGGAAAAGTGCCACAACTTTTCTTTTTCAAATTCGAACGGTTTTGGATAAAATTCAGACACATCCCTGACTCATGTGTGTATATATATAATCTTTCTGCGCGTATACAAACTTAAAACCTCATAACTTCTTCATACGATGTCTGTTTTACGCAAACCAAATGTCTATCTTGACCAGAATTTCGAGACGGACGTAATGGCACAGTCCGTTTTCCTTAATTCTGAATATTAAATTAATTAGTATTTAATTTATCCTCTTTTAGTGTCGTTAAAAATACGGGGTGTTACATTCTTCCTTACTCAAAGGATTTCGTCCCCAAAATCTCTAAGTTGAGAAGAATGCATATCCTACCATCCATCATCCATATACTCATCCATCAATCACTAACATCCATTGTCCTTAAAGACTTCTAATGCTTATATGAATATATGCAAGAGTGTGTGTATATGTCCCTACACTAATGCGAAAATCAGGCGATCTACTGATTCAGTTGACCTCCTTAATGCCATGTATGTTAGTGCCATGAATCCAATATGCATGCAAATAATCCTATTATAACATATGAGTTCTATATTTGTGCACACTCATTCGTCAAAATGCACATATATCCATATGCAGTATGAGAGTGATTGAGTCGATCTAGTGCCTAATGTGTGTATATGCATCCACGGGCAGACACTAGCAAACACTTGCATCCACTTGCATCCATCAAACATAAAATGTCTCAAACACATGTTTACATCTGTAGGATTCCTATCTAAAGGTCAAAAATACTATGGATAAGGTATATTCAAATGATAGAAACAAGCACAGACAAAACTTAGGAAAAGGAGTTATGGACATACCCTCGTAAAGAAAAGGGTATGAAGCACAAATCTTAGTTTTGGTCTCCCAAGTCGCATCCGCTGGGTTATCTCCCCATTAAACCTTTAGCAACTTGATCTCTTTATTGCGTAGCCTCTTAACTTCTAATCCAAGAATACGGGATGGAACTCGCCTGACTATCGCCTCTCATTCCACTTCTACCTCTTCCAATACACTCGGCTCAACAACTTCTGCGGTGTCATGTAGGCACTTCCGTAGATGACAAATGTGGAAAACATCATGAATACCGGATAGATTTTCTGGGAGCTTTACTTTATAGGCCATTTGGCCAATCCTCTTGGTTATGGGAAATGTTCCCACAAACCTAGGTGCCAGCTTCCCTACCGATCCGAAGCGAACTACATTCCTCAGAGGTGATACTTTGATAAAAACTAAGTCTCCCACTTCAAATTCGATGTTAGTCCTTCTCTTGTCTGCATCGGACTTCTGCCTATCTTAAGCTGTCTTCATTCACCGTCGAACAAGGTCAATCTTTTCAGACGTTTCCCTAACCATATCTGGTCCAAGTAATAATCTTTCTGTAGATTCCCACCAACAAGTTGGTGATCTACAGGGTCGTTCACACAATGCTTCAAAGGGTGCCATCCCGATGATGGATTAATAGCTGTTGTTATAGGCAAATTCTATTAAAGGAAGGTGCTCTTCCCAAGTTCCTCCAAAATATAGGATACACATCCTCAAAATATCCTCTAGAATTCTGTTCACCCTCTCCGTCTGCCCATCAGTCTGAGGATGATAAGCGATGCTCAAACACAACTGTGTACCTAACGCTTCTTGCAAGCTCCTCCAAAATTCACTGGTAAAGATGGGGTCAAAATCGCTCACAATGCTGGAAAGTACTCCATGAAGACGAACTATCTCACAAACATAAACTGTTTCCAACCATGATGTCGTCCTCTTGCTCTTAACTGGAATAAAGTGAGAGCTCTTAGTGAGCCTATCTACCACAACCCAGATACTGGTATTTCCTTTCTTCGATCTAGGCAAACCATCTATGAAATCCATAGAGACGTTTTCCCATTTCCACTGGGGAACCTCCAAAGGATGAAGTAAGCCACCAGACTTCTTTTGCTCAGCTTTAACTTGCTGGCAAACTAGACATTGGGAAACAAATTCGTCCACATCTTTCTTCATCCCAACCTGAAAGAAAACCTTTTTCATGTCTCTGTACATCTTATCACTGCTTGGATGAATAGTCATCTTAGAATGGTGGGCTTCTTCTAGGACTACCTTTATCAAGCTTCCAGTTTGAGGAACCCAAAGCCTGCAACCACCCCTTTTCATCTATGGCATATCTACTGGGGTGACTAGAAGTCTCCCCTTTTCTGAGCTTTTCCATGATGTCTAAAATCTGTGGGTCACCTTGTTGCAAAGCTCCTATTTGATCCATAAGAGTTGGTCGTATCTCCAAGGATGCAAACAAATCAGGCAAAATCTCGATTGAGGGTCTAAAATCAAAAGCTGATATGAACTCCAAGCTCTTCCTCTCCACAAACAGAGGACTCAAGGCCATCCTCTGCTTACTTAGTGTGTCTGCCACCACGTTACCCTTGCCAGGGGTATAAGCAATATCAAAATCATAAGGAGCTAGGAACTCCATCCACCGTTGTTGCCTTAAATTGAGATCCTTTTGCGAGAACAGATACTTGAGAGATTTATGATCGGTATATAACTCGAAATTCTCTCTAAGTAAATAATGGTGTCATGTCTTTAACACGAATACTATGGAAGCTAGTTCTAGATCATGGGTGGGGTAGTTCTTCTCATGAACTCTCAACTGTCTACCCCCATAACAAACTACTTTCTCTTCTTGCATCAAAACCGCACCAAGCCATGTACCACACGCATCAGTGTAAACTATAAACACTTTGTTCCCATTAGGCAAAGTGAAGACTGGGGTTGTTGTTAGAGCCCTCTTTAAACATTGGAAGACAACATCACAGTCTATATCCCATGAAAATGCGAAGTTCTTCTTTATCAGCCTGGTGAGTGGGGCTGATATCTTTGCGAAGTCCTTAATGAACTTCCTATAATAACCTGCCAACCTAAGAAAGTTTCTCACCTCGGTTGCATTTTTAGTAATCTTCCAATCTTGCACTGCAACCACCTTTGCGGGATCTACAGCTATCCCTTCTTTGGAGACCACATGCCCTAAGAATCTCACCTTTTTTCTCCAAAAAATGGAATTTGGAGAATTTCGCCTTATGCTAATGCGCAAGGAGAGTTTTCAAAACTTCTGTCAAATGTTGGGCATGCTCTTCTTCTCTCTTGGAGAAGATCAAAATATCGTCAACAAAGACCACGACAAATTTGTTTAGAAACTCCCGAAACACCTTACTCGTCAGATCAACAAAATAAGCCGGTGCATTCGCCAACCCAAAGGCATAACTAGCCATTTAAAGAAACCATCCGGAGTTCTAAAAGTGGTCTTATCTATGATGTCCTCAGCCACCCTCAATTGATGAAACCCCATGGCCAAGTGTAACTGAAAAAATACCGAGGCACCAACAAGCTGATCAAATAAATCATCAATCCTCGGAAGCGGGTGCCTATTCTTTTTAGTGAGTTTATTCAACTCTCTATAGTCAACACACAACGAAGTGAACCATCCGCCTTAGTTGTGAATACAACTGGAGCACCTCATTCATATATGCTTCTTCTGATAAATCCTTTCTCAAGAAGCCCCAAACTTGCTTACTCAGCTCCCTCATTTCCCTCGGAGCCATATGGCACACCGGTAATGCAACTGGCTTTGCATTGTCCACTAGACATATACGAAAGTCGATCTCGCGACTCAGAGGTGAGCCCCGTACCTCAACAAAAACATCGGAATAATATCGGACTACTGGAATAGATCACAGATCATCGATAGATGCATCAAGAGACTCTAGGAAACTAAGCATAACTGATCCTTATGGGGTCATAAGGAATTTCGAGGGTCCTCCCATGACAAGTCAGAAGCCTAACAACCCTCCTCTCGCAATCCAGAATGGAACCATATGTGGTAAGCCAATCCATTCCTAGAATCTACCCATAGCCCGTAAACCCGAGCACATACGCATCGCATTCAAACTCGATGCCTAACACAGATATCCTCAAACCCTGACAAATCATAGATAAATGAGCTGAACCACCAATGGGGTTTGAGACAACTATGGGATCCATTACCATACTAGTAATTAAGTGAAGAGATTCAACTACAGAACTAGATATAAATGAATGTGAAGCGCCAGAATAAAAAAGTGTTCTTATAGGGTAGTTTGAAAGAGAAATTAAACCTTCCATAGAAACTTTTCTACCCCTTTAGGAGAAATGATCGCGAGAGCGTGCAACTGCCCTCCAGAAGTTCCTGCCCTTTGACCTTGTCCCCGCGATCCCTGTTTCTTCGGGCACTCCCTAGCAAAGTGTCCGACCTCTCCACAGTGGTAGCAAGAGTTCTTCCTTCGCTTACAGTCTTTGATCAAGTGACCCTCTTCCCCACAATTATGACATTTTCTCTTATCTTTGCCTTTGTCATTCTTTCAACTTTTCTTCTGTTATTTTTGCTGCTGTTTTTGTTGCCCTTCTTAGGCCACACCTTCTTATATTGCGTTGTTTCCTCAGCCTTTACTTCCTTCCTTTCTCCCTTGTCTTCCTCATGCATTAGGGCCATATCGACAAGCTTTTCAAAAGTGGCTCCCATTGGAATATGGGACATGGCTAACCCATGAAGGGGTTCGTTTAGCCCTTTAGCAAACCGCAATACCTTCTTGTGCGGAGTATCCACCAACTCTAACCTGAACCTCGCTAGCTGGTTGAATTTGTTCACATACACTTTCACCATCAAGTTCCCTTGTTTGAGTGCCAAGAACTTCTCCATCTGCATGCTTTTCTCGGCTTAGGAAAGAAACTATTGAGACAAGATTTTGATCGATGCCAACATATAAAGTTACAGTGAAGATCATTTCACGGAGATAAGGTTATATATATATATGTGTATATATATATATACATTGAGTCGTGTTAGAAATATGCTAAAATCTATCCTCAAAGTATAACACGAATGCACAAAACAATATCATATCTTCGTTGCTGAAATCTGTATATTTGAGGAATTGAAAAGTCATAGAAAAAGCCCAAACGGTCCAGGCTCCGACCGGGAAAGAGTGCAGAGTGATCTAGACTGTTGACTGAGGTTCTCTGGTCCACAACCATAAAACGGTCGACCACCCAAAAAACCACCAGTCGACCTGTTATGTTTCTGGTTGGAAACAAAAACATTTCTCAGATCAACCAGTCGACCGGTTGAAAATAATCAGTCGACCGGTTTATGTGTTTTTGCACATAATGGCTATTTTTCTGGAATTTTCAATTTTAATTAAATTCAACCCGTCGACCGGTGATTTTTGACCTGTCGACTGTTTTCGAACAGCGAGCTTTTTTATGAAATGTTGCTTCTATTTGTGAAGATATTTCTATTCAATAATCAAATGAAATGGACATATATTTTTAAAGAAACTCTTCATGAAGAATTACTACCTTTCCTCTATTATATAAACAACTTCAAACTTGTTTTACAATCAACTGAATCATTCTATATTCTCTCTATTTTCTGATTTACACTTCTATATATTTTGCAAACAAAAGCTCTCCAAATTTCAAATACTTGTTGAATCCTTGAATCAATTTAATATCATTTGATTCAATAAGCATTCTACTTCCTTAAATCTACACATCCAAAGTATATACTCGAGGATCAGATTATAGGAAGATTGTGCTCAAACTGTTGACTATCCATGTTGAATCAAGAACACAAGTAGAAGTCAAAACTATTGTATTAGTTGAAGTCCTATGTGTGATCAGGCAAGTGTTGAAGTCCTGTGTGTGATCAGGCAAGTGTTGAAGTCCTCATTGTTGTAAGAGGCAAATGTTGAAGTCCTCGGCGCCGTTAGAGGCACGAAATCTTGTTCTGCTGATCAGGTCCCCGTTCTGCTGCTCGGGTGTTGTATACATGTTCCTCCGGGTGAAGTGAGGTTGTTGATTAGTGAAAATCCAGATAGAAGTCTAGGACTGGACGTAGGACGGTGCTCCGAACCAGTATAAAAATCCCTGGTGTGGTTTTTCTATTTTTTACTGCATTTACTATCATACAGTTCTATGCTTGTTTATTACTTCATACTTGACTATTGTTCGTCATATTACACGATCCTTATGTGTATTATACTTAGCACATATACGCACAATTTCTTTCAATTGGTATCAGAGCAAGGTTATCTCATAACCGTAACATAGTTATTTGATATATTCTAGTAATATGGCAAAAAACCCAAGTAGTAACACTAACACCACTTACACTGAAGGTCAATCGACACAAAGACCTCCTTTCTTCAATGGTCTTAACTATAGCTATTGGGCAACACGTATGGCTTTTTACATGCAATCAACTAGCTATGATGCTTGGAATGCTACTCAGAAAGAAATAGTAAATCCAACAACTGAGTATTCAAAATGGACACCGGCTGAGAAAATGGCAGCAGCCGTAAATGTAAAAGCAATAAATATGTTGTTTTATGCATTAGACCAAAATGAATATAACCGTGTTAGTATTTGCACCACTGCTTATCAAATTTGGCAAACGCTAAAAACCACTCATGAAGGTACTAACAAGGTTAAACAAGCCAAAATAGCCATGCTGAAAATTCAGTTTCAAAATTTCAAAATGAAGCCGAATGAGACAATCAATGATATGTATTCACGGTTTCAAACAATTCATCATGCACTTATTGGTTTAGGGCAAAAATATTCCAATTTTGATGTTGTTTCGACAGTCCTACATTCTCTGACTAGTGAATGGGAAGGAAAAGTATTAGCAATTGAAGAAGCTAATGACCTTTCTGTCATGAAGCCAGATGAATTGATAGGAAATCTAATGTCCTATGAAGCAAATTTGCATGCTAGAAAAGAACAGAAAGAAGAAAAGAAAATTATATCTTTTCATGCTGAAAAAGATGGAGTCAACTCAGATTCTGAAGATGAAGATTTAGCGTTCATTGCAAAAGGATTCAAGAAATTCTTAAAGCAACGAAAAGCTAGTCGATACAACAAAAAGAAGTTCGGTTCAAATAAACCATCATCATCAAATATAGAATGTTTCAACTGTCATAAAAAGGGGCACATGCACAAAGATTGTCCGGAGCAAAAGAAACAATCAGAAAATGACAAGTTCAAATACAAGAAGGACAAATCAAAGAAACGAGCTTTCTCAGTCACATGGGATGATTCAGACTCGTCTTCATCAGAAAGTGAAAGTGATTCAGAAAATGAACAAGATAATGTTTGTTTCATGGCAACAGAAGATGAGGTACAAATTCCTACATTTGAAGAAGTTTTTGATATTAGTGCCAAATTGATAGTTAAATTTAAAGATATGAAACGACAATGCAAAGAAGCAAAAGCAGATTTAAGTAGAGCAGAATTTGAACGAGATATGCTTAAAGACGAGAAGAAAATATTAGAAGAAGAACTTGAAAAACTTCAAGAATCATCATCTAATATTGATTCTCAATTATC
Source organism: Allium sativum (assembly GCA_030737875.1). Lineage (NCBI taxonomy): Eukaryota > Viridiplantae > Streptophyta > Magnoliopsida > Asparagales > Amaryllidaceae > Allium > Allium sativum. Next base: position 69,512,252 of record CM060922.1, read on the forward strand.
TCTTTTAAGTCAAGAAGTTGAAACTCAAAAAGAGAAAAATGATGCTCTTACTACTGAAAATCATGAGCTTAAGGCAAAAGTCAAATTTGTAGACCTATAAAAAGGTAGTTTACAAACAAAGTTAGATAACATTACTCAACATATTTCTAACTCCAAGAAAGGTCGAGAAAATTTGACAAAAATCATTGAAAGATCACAACCTGCTTCAAATAAACAAGGTTTGGGATATAAGAAACAAGAAATCAATCATAGAAATAGTACTAGATATGCTTTTATGTACAATAAGAATATCACTGCTAGTACTAATGCACATCCAAAACCCAATTATTATAGAAATTCGAATACTTCTATTACTAGTGGTATTTATAATAAATATATAAGTACGAAAAGGAATATCACTAGAAATTACTTAAGTATTTGGGTTCCTGTAAGTTGGAAAAACAGAGAAAAATTTATCGATGATTATTTTGATTCGGTAGTTAATAATGAAAATTTTATCTTTAAAGGTTCCATTAAAACCTCTTGGGTATGGTTACCTTCCATCTAACCCATGGACCCAAACAAAGCAAGTGGGTACCAAAACTATATATGTTATATTTTTTGCAGGTACACCACAACAAAGAGAAGGTTATTCAGTATATCTAAATATCTTTGAAAACTCAGCTTATCAAAAATCACATGATTCAATATCCCCTAAAGGTGCTATAATTGTTTGTATTCTCTACTACTCTCGATTACTATGCTTATTATGGTATTTATTCTTCTTAATCAATGACAGAGGGGCAGAAATATTTACTCTTATGATTATTCATATCATTCATGTTACATATACTATCATTTAAAATTATGTGCTTAACATGGTAATAGTATATATGTGCTAACATTTGTTAATGCAGGAATCAAAAGGTAAGATTATATATATTATGAGCTAACAAATGTTGCAGAAATTCAGGGGGAGCTTTATATTCAGAGGAAGAAAATCCAAGGTGTTGTCATCAATCAAAAAGGTGGAGAATGTTGAGACAAGATTTTGATCGATGCCAACATATAAATTTGCAATGAAGATCATTTCACGGAGATAAGGTTTTTTATATATATAGACATTAAGTCGTGCTAGAAATATGTTAAAATCTATCCTCAAAGTATAACACGAATGCACAAAACAATATCATATCTTCGTTGCTGAAATCTGTATATTGGAGGAATTGAAAAGTCACAGAAAAAACCCAAATGGTCCAGGCTCCGACCGGGAAAGAGTGCAGAGTGATCTAAACTGTGGACGGAAGTCCTCTGGTCCACAACCATAAAACGGTCGATCACCCAAAAAACCAGTCGACCGGTTATGTTTCTTGTTGGAAACAAAAACATTTCTCAGATCAACCAGTCGACCGGTTGAAAATAACCCGTCGAACGGTTTATGTGTTTTTGCACATAACGGCTATTTTTCTGGAATTTTCAATTTTAATTAAATTCAACCAGTCGACCGGTGATTTTTGACCTGTCGACCATTTTCGAACAGCAAGCTTTTTTATGAAAGGTTGCTTTTATTTGTGAAGAAATTTCTATTCAATAATCAAAGGAAATGGACATATCTTTTTATAGAAACTCTTCATGAAGAATTACTACCTTTCCTCTATTATATAAACAACTTCAAACTTGTTTTACAATCAACTGAATCATTCTATATTCTCTCTATTTTCTGATTTACACTTCTATATATTTTGCAAATAAAAGCTCTCCAATTTTTAAATACTTGTTGAATCCTTGAATCAATTTAATATCATTTGATTCAACAAGCATTCTACTTCCTTAAATCTACGCATTCAAAGTATATACTCGAGGATCAGATTATAGGAAGATTGTACTCAAACTGTTGACTATCCGTGTTGAATCAAGAACACAAGTAGAAGTCAAAACTATTGTATTAGTTGAAGTCTTGTGTGTGATCAGGCAAGTGTTGAAGTCCTGTGTGTGATCAGGCAAGTGTTGAAGTCCTCATTGTTGTAAGAGGCAAGTGTTGAAGTCCTCGGCGTGGTTAGAGGCACGAAATCCTGTTCTGCTGCTCAGGTCCCCGTTCTGCTGCTCGGCTGTTGTATACTTGTTCCTTCGGGTGAAGTGAGGATGTTGATTAGTGAAAATCCAGATAGAAGTCTGGGACTGGACGTAGGACGGTGCTCCGAACCAGTATAAAAATCCCTGGTGTGATTTTTCTATTTTTTACTGCATTTACTATTTTACAGTTCTGTGCTTGTTTATTACTTCATACTTGACTATTGTTCGTCATATTACACGATCCTTGTGTGTATTTTACTTAGCACATATACGTACAATTTCTTTCAGAAACTTTATTTCAAATCTTTGTCTAAAATCCTCCCAAGTTCCCACTGGACGTCTAGCTTGGGTAACTTCCTACCAAAATAAGGCTTCGTCTTTCAGTAACCAAGTGGCTAACCGAACCTTCCTTATGTCCTCTACTTAAAAGACTACGAACAAGTCCTCGGTCTCCTTAAGCCAATTTCACGCTTCTAGGAATGTCTCGTTCCCATGGAATGGCTTCCCTCCGATGGCACAAAAGTCTTTGCAGACCTTAGCGAAATAATCTTCTCTTGGAGGGGGAGGAGAGGGAGGAATAACTGGTGCAGCTAGGGGAGGAACGTTTCCTTGGCCCTCGGCAGTTGTCGTGGCCTCCAAATACCTACGGAACCATCCGAGTATTGTAACGCCTTCTGGGATATTAGGAATGTTTTGTTCCCCAGACATGCTGAAAAGATAAAAGGAAGAGATTTAGACAAAGGACTGAAAGATATTACACATGGCTTCTTAGGGAATGTCTTTCAAAACAGACTTTTCTTTTTTTGAAAATGCTTTCTTTTAAACCTTTTTGAAAATAATTTTCAAAAACTTTATCTAATTTGGTAACCTTCAGCTCTGATACCAAGTGTGATGTCCCACGCCTGTTAATGTCACTCACAAAGGGAATGCATTAAGTTTCGTGAAGCGTTACAGGTAAACAGACATAGAATATTACAAGACAGATATAATTAAGATAGCAACGGAAATTCAAATTTTTATTTCAAACACAGATCATACATCGTGGTCCAAGTCTGGCGAGTCTAGTTACTTTTAGCAAGTAAATAAATAAAAGTAGCATGACAGGCATATAAAGTGGATAAGAGAGATCACAACATAAAAGGAAGGTGTTACAAGGTAGATAGGATAAGGTGTATACGCTTCTCTAATGATTACTCTGCACTATTACTAGTATAACCAGAATGAGATGATCCCTTCCACTATAAGATGGTAAACTTAGGCATATGTCCAAATGTACCCTAACTACTACCCTAATTGATCGGCTCCCTACTCCGTAGATACTCTGTGCCGACCCCACAGTAGGATGTATCACGTCCTAAAGTGTCAGCCCCTCGCTGATATGCACAGCCCCATATCTACAGGTGTCACGGTCGTCTTATCCCCTTCTACCCGGCTCATGCACGCACACGGCCCGGTCGGTTTGCGCCGCCCACACCATCCTCCACGTTTGGATCTCTTACAATCAGTCCAGCAAGCGTGCCCCTTCTCCGACCTAGTACGGAGTACATGTTTTGATACGTACTCCAGGTTACTAGATGAAACGGATCCCACACAATATGATACAAGCTCTCCCCTTTGTCTTGTATCCCCCACTAGGTTTTCTTTGGCTATGTATACCACTAGATGTCTTTGATTACATAACCCTATCAGTTCTACAAGTTATGTTTACCCTAAAAGTTGTCTTTAATTACATAACTTTATTATTCCAATCGGTCATATATACCACAAGGTGTCTTTAATTACATAACCTTATCGGGTTAAGTTTGTGGGCCTATACGTAAATATTACCCACCCCCTCCAGATTTGCTTAACCCATCCACTATCTAATCAATTTTACTTAACCCTAATTTTAGTTCACAATCATATAATCCATATGGATTAGATTTGGTTAAGTAGTCCAATTTATTACCATGTCCATTTACAGTTTATAATGGGCGAGACCTCTCACATTACACCTACAACTTGTGGATACTGGATATGTCAGTCAGGTCCGGGAAGTCTTATTCCACAAGTTGGGCCTAACCTCGTGTCATAACCCGTCTCGTATTTACGCACTTAGACCTCTCACATTAGGTTCAACATTAGTGGCTGCTGGATATGCTGGTCGGTTCCGGGCAGTCTTCCACCACTAAGGCAACCTAACATCGTGTCATAAGTGCAATTATAATTAATTGTAATTACTAGACATTCCATTCTTATCCAATTCTTACCTATATCTTTATAGGTGTTTATGTCCCCACTTCCCCAATTTGAATTATATGTCCAATTCATATAAACATTATTTAAATTATGCCAATTCTAACCATTATTCTTCTGTTCCCTAACTAAATCATTCACATATATTTGGCGGCATCTAGGCTAGAAAGTAGCCTAGTCATACACAATAAAAAGGGAAAAGTGATGGGTATATGGCAAAGGTGATTGTTTTGGCATAAACATAAACTAGCATGGTGACAAGGGGGGTATATAAGCATAAATCTGATGAACTTGTGGCAATTAATTGATTCTAACATAACTGTGATATCATAATAAGCATAATAAGATCTAAATTAACAATTTAGATGTCCAGCTGGTTTAGATCTAAATGACAAGCACAAGGTGTAAACTAGATCTTATTATCAATTTAAATGTCCACATGATTCAGATCCAATGGTTAAAACTAGATCTAACACAAATAAGGTCAAGATCCTCATTATAGAATGTCATAATAAATCCAACAAGATAGGGATTTAGATCAATAGTTAAAAATAGATCTAACACAAATAAAGTCAAGATCCATATCATAGAATGCCCAAAGGTTACAATAGATCCAACAAGATAGAGATTTAGATCCAAGTTATTCACAATTTAGGATGTCATATGTTCACAATTTACAATGGATCCAATATGATATAAGCACATGAACAAATCCAAACTATTGTCATATCACGTTTACTTTTATACATTTAAATCTAAAAGAAACTAGGAACTCACAGAGTTTGGATAAGAAGATAAACTAGAAAATATTAGACCTTGAATCGCCAATTGTTTTGCTTAGGTTGATAGTTGTAGGAGATTAATGGATCTTGTTCAGTTCAAACACCGGCAGAGTTTGGCCACCATGAACTCTCAATGAAGAAAAAAGTAGAAATGACCACGTATATATAGCTGCTAGACCCACTGAAACCGATTGCCACATCATCCCTAGGGGTGTCGACACCCCTATAGGTAGGTCGACCCTGGTGTCGACGCCCCTTAAGCGGGGTCGACCCCGGTGTCGACACCCCTCTAGGGTGGTTGACCCCCTAGAGCGGGAAAACTGCCGCCACTTTTTCTTTTTCAAATTCAAACGGTTTTGGATAAAATTCAGACCCAACCCTGACTCATGTGTACGTATACATATATATATATAATCTTTCTACGTGTATACAAACTTAAAACCCGCATAACTTCTTCATACGGTGTCCGTTTTACGCTAACCAAATGTTTATCTTGACTAGAATTTCGAGACAGACGCAATGGTGCGTCCGTTTTCCTTAATTCTGAATATGAAATTAATTATTATTTAATTTATCCTCTTTTAATGTCGTTAAAATACAGGGTGTTACACAATCAGAATAGTTCATATCATGATAATATGAAAATAAATAACATGAAATATATTAGAGGAATCCCGTTGGATTCCTCCAATTTGTTCTCCTCTGCATAAAAATATAATATCTCACATAAATTCATTCCATTCAATTTAAATGGTTATTTCTATAACAGTAAATAACGGCTATTTAACATTAGGGCTGTCAACGGATACTTTCGGATACGGATAGTGCCATATCCGTATCCGCATCCGAAACCATTTTCGGATATCGGATATCCGTATCCGCGGATACGGACGGATATCGGATAATTATCCGCTCCGCCAACAATCGATAAATCAATGAACATAAATGAATTTTTTTATCTTAATATTAAGCTTTTTCAACCTAATTGATTACTAAAGTGCTAAAAGTAAATAAATATGATGATAATATATAATTTTGAGTAACTAACATGCGTTTAGTAGACTTTTAATTTTGCAAATGAATAAATTAGTCTATTTAATTATGTTAAAATACACATAATTTAAGCTATAATCGGATAAAAAAGCGGACGGATAATTTTCGGATGCGGATATGCCTATATCCGCATCCGCATCCGCTTTTCCGGATATCGGATATTTATCCGCTTTTCGGATACGGATGCGGACGGATTTCGGATTTTTCGGGTATCCATTGACAGCCCTATTTAACATCAACTAATTAACAAACAATTAAACACGTTTATTTTATAAACATAACCAACAAGGTAAGTTACTTCCATTAGATCCAACCGTTAAATGACAATTTGGTGTTTTACTGAAATTAAACAACAATTTAATTTCATCGGTTAAATCAACAAATGAATATATAATTAGCAAACAGTAAACCATTAGCAACCAGAGCACTCAATTACAAAAAGCCGACTTATATAAAATATAAGTGGGAAGAACTGAGTGAGTTTAACTTACCTTGATTTGATTCCATTGTTGAAGTAGTTCAGTTACAGCCAAATTAAATAGTTGTTTAATTTAACTATAAATCCATGTTTTCTCCATTTCCTTTTAGATTAGTTTCATAATATAGCGTTCGAAAGTACAATTCTGGCGTACCTTGTTTGGTTCCATTCTATTAATACACGTATGAGATGTGAACAAAAATAAGCCACCATTTTAATTTAATAATAAATTTCTTAATAATATAATAAAATAAAATTAGTCTAATTACTTCCTAAATTCATCAGTAGGCCGTGACCAGTCGTTTCTTCCTCGCATTATAGTTCCTGTTTGAAAACCCAGCACCGTATTCATTTACGATTATTATAAAAGTAGGTATTATATAAAAATGTTTAATACCTAAATTATAAATTGTTGACGTTAATTTCTAGGACTTAACCAAATCGGGCCGACCTCTTTTTAACTCCTCCCAGTCTCTCGTTTATTCTTTTCCATGCTACTGCTCTTTGCGCTAAACATTGACAAGCCTGACATCTGACCCTTCCACTAGCTGCCAAAGCTTGTTCAAACAATAGGAGCTAACTAGTTTGTCCCATCTGCTCCCTTCCACCACTTTCGTATTACTGAAGCCACATGTTTTATATTTTGTTTTTTCCTTCGTTATCACAAAGAACCCATGCTACCACAATTCCTCACTCCCTTCATTCACCAGCAGCTACCAGGTTCACTCACAAATGATCTCACCTCAAAAATTCCTCCATTCATTGGTTCATGTCACCGCTCCAGCTATCCCCTGCTCTTCATTAATTCTGCTTCACTAGTTTTTACGATTCCATTTCACGAACTGCTTCTTCACTCAAAAGCCTCAACTCCAAAAACCAGCTTCGACATTCCTCCACATGCTACGCCACTAAGAGACTACCGGCCTTCGACCACAAACTGCTGAACTGCTCGCCACCGCGTCCCATTCCAAGTTGCTAAACTCCACTGCACTCGATCAACAGCTCCGCCTCATCAAAAACATGCTGATGTCCTTCTCATTTAAAACAATCTGATATAGGTAGCACTCCTTGATCAAACCATCGCGCTAATTCTAGATCGCCGACAGCCCATCAACCACCACCGTAGAACTCGCCTTCGCGCCAGCTATCCTCCGCCCAAGCACCGATGAACTCCGCCTCCTTGGTCCCGATTTCTGTCCACGAACGTTGCAACTATCGAGCAAGATTCCGCTCTACCCAGTATTCAGATTTTGATCTTGACCATTCAAGAGGAAGCTCTCCTCGAGCCGATAAATTTCGTAGTTGAAAGGTGTTCGATTTGATTCATGGATTTTGCGATTTGGAGGAGGAAATATCAGCGAATTCTGGTCGTTGAAATGGTATGTGTCGACATGAAATATTTCATTGTCCAGGGAACGAGAAGTCTAAGGTTATGCAAGAATAAAGGTTACACGTATATGTGGACATTTATTTAAATATTAATATATATATATATATACTTCATTGTGAAGTAATGTGTAAAAGAATCACAACCAACTTCTATTTTTCGATAAAAATACTAATCCTAGCATAAAAAAATATTTCGAATACAATGGGACCAGTTTCGTCGAATTCCGAGGTCGTTTGTGAAAAGTCCTTTCTAATTATCGGTGAAAATCAAGCGTTTAAAATTCCTATAATTATAGAAAAAAATCCAATAAATTTGAAACCTTGACATTTTACTAGACCTTTTCTAATAGATCTAGTGGAATTTGTTTCGTTAAATTTGGAATACGTTTACCTGGTCGTTTATTCCATTAAAGTTACCTCTATCTAAATGATATGAATAATTAAATAAAAACAGAGACGTTTTTGACCACTGAAGTCACATACGATATCGGTTTGCCACGAAATTTAATTTTCTTACAATAATTTAACGATACGATTCCAATGAAACTAATTTCATCGAAAACTGGGACTGTTTGCAAAAAAGGCTATTTTTAATGCTCATATAATACTAATAAAATATTAATTAAATTTTCAAGTTAATCAAATAAAATAATAAATAATTATTTTTATCATAATATTCAAACAAAATATATATACAACTTCAAATATAACTTATACAACTTAATATTGTCAATTTTGAATTAACCGGTATCCAATTTATATTAAAATCATATTATATAAATTAATAAACGTTATATTTTAATAACAATTTCCATAGCGACTATTTTAAAATTTGATTTGGACATAACTAACAATCTATTATATGAAATCTCGATTTTCTCTTCCATATGAAAATTATAATCAACAAGATTCCAACATTTCTTGTTTCACAAAAATCCGACTTAAAATGGATTTTGTATATTGGGTTAAAGTTCAAAACTCAATATTACGAACTACCACGCCATTTCGAGCTTGTTTTAATTTAAATATAAATTTAACATCCAAACTTCGTTTTAATAACAAATTTAAATATTAAAAACCATTAATATTCCAAATATAATATTTAAAACAATAAATTAAATAATATATTTGACTGCCAAAAATATAGGACAATACAAGAAAATCACAGTTTTTTTTTGGCAAGAAAGGATTCTTTTATCCTAGAAATTTTCTATGCATTTTTAACAATATTTACTTTACAAATCAAAGTATAGCAAGATTGATTCGCAATTTAAAAGTGTTCCAGAAAATCATTTTTGGTAGGTATCTATTCGAATTGCATTCCTAAAATCAAACAACAAGTCACGACATTCAATTACTCAAGGAAGGCTTTTGAATCATGAAAATATTTTTGGATAAAAACAATATCAATTGTTTCCAGGAATGCAAGAGAAACAAAAGGGAATTCACGAAAAGTTGCAATGCAACAATCACAGAAGAAATCAGTTAAGTTCTTCAACGCAATCAGAGAAAATTTAGGATTTTTTTTATTCCTATATATTACACCTACATCATCACAAGAAAACCATTGAAAAATTCAAGTAGAAAATCAAAGAAATAAATTCAGAGAACTCACAAGTATTAGCGAGAATTTCAATCAATTGTAGGCCAAATCGATTCGATCTAGAGCATCAACTACTCGAACACCAGAGAACAAATTACCAGAGTTTTGAGGTTGTCGATTTAGGGACAGAGAGACAAAACCCTAAAATTGATTCGACCGACATTTTTTTGAGAGCAAAGCTTTCAAATAAAATAATAGTAAAGGGTCCGGCTTGTTTAATTATTAAGGGATTTGGGTTTTGTTTTGGCTTTATTTTATATTGTATTGTATTGTATTTTTCATTTGTAACCGTCCAACAGTTTTATAGTTTGTCTTTAAAACTAGGGTTTTTTAGTTTGTCTATGAAACTAGGTCATCTAGTTATCGGATTTTTAACTAGTAGTTTTCTAGTGTCTATAATAACTAGGGTTTACTAGCTACGGGTTTATAGCTAGGGGAAAATCCGATCTTTGGGATAAAGATCAGCCTAGGGTTTTAACCGTAGGATTAGAACAGGAGCAGGGTTTACGAGTTTATGGGATTTTGTAAGCAAGATACGTTTTAATAGCTAGTAAAAATCTTAAGAATGCAGCATTAGACAGGGTTTGCTGAAGCTAGGTAAAAACTATGTTATTTACTTCTGCATTAATATTTCTCTGTTATAATCTGTGTTGTGATATTTCTTAATATCTTGAATTAATTCAATAAACCCTATTCACCCCCTTAGGGTTAATCTAGATCCACCATAACTGTCTAAGCTGATTTATATTTCACTATGATAGGTAAGATCAAATTTTTACTGTAATGATTTCAGACGATAAAGAAGTATATATTTTTCTGCTGTGTAAGATTATGATGTTTTTACTTTTTTTACCCTTTTCTTTCTTACCACAAACAATTTGCTTCCCTGGGACTTGGTTTTGCGGTATGTGAATACTATGGATGTATTAGTGTCGATTTTTGAGGATCGAGGTAGCAAGTGGTTTCATTTAGTTAACAGAGAAAAGTTTGGAAAAAGAACAAGACAAGTATGGAAAAAAATTCTATTATCTTCTTCTTCCATTAAGAAACCAAGGAAAAGAAAGAAACCTCCTCCCTAAATTCATAAATCAAAGCCAAAACTCAAGTTAAAACAAGAAATATCTTGTTGATTTTGATTGAATAGGTAATCTCAGGAAACCATTGATTTATTTCAACAATTTCATAGGTTTAGAGAAAATCAATTCACTATATATTTCATTTTTACTTGCATGTCTCAGTATTGAATTCAACGGGAGTCGAAGAGATTTTCTATCCAAAACTTCTTCCTTGCAAAGAAAATTCATTCTAAAACACTGCTAAACTTGTTGTAATAAATCTATGGTGAGTTAAGTCTCACTCTTCTAGGTTAAACCATCTATGCTTGTCTACAAATCTTTGATTTCTATGTAATTTGTATTTACTGTAAACAAAAACATGTGTTTTCCAGTTTACAGCAAATTTTTTTCTCTATTTAATCTTTGGATCTTACATATTCATTGTTTCATACCGATTTTTTTTAAATCATAGATTTTTATGTTTCTCTATTTGCACGTTAAAATTCATGTTCTAATTCAACCTGAAAATAATTCAAAAATTGCTTAGAAAACCAATACGAAGTAGGAGAAAACTCCTTTAGAAATCACATTCGAAAGGTCGGCCCTTGCCCTTGTAAGGATGACCATAAGCCTACATAATTAGACCCTAGGGTTGACCTATGCGTATGAATCAGTCGACCTGGTCTGTCGTTTTGGTGCTAGGTCGAACTCCATTCTCCTATATATTCTACTACCTCATTTATGTGATTTATGTTGTTTTTCTGATGGTTTTGCTACATTGACTTGAGATTTTTTAAGAGGCTTAATTTTATAATAGGAAGGTTGACATCAACAACTATTTGTATCTAGGATTACTAAGTTTTATTGTGAATTTTGATACATTGATTTTGATAAATTTCCATTGCTCTTATTGCTTGCTGCACGTAATTAATAAATCGTTGTTGAAATAAGTTATATACAAAACCTATATTTTAAAATAAAGTTTTACGGGATAAATTTATAAAATATAATTATTTCAAAGCTATTGTGTATATAAATATAACCTTTATTAAAAAGAGATATTCAAGAAATGATTTCCAAATAGATTTCAAAATCGTTTGAAATTTTGTTTTTTCAAGTAATATTTTCTATATAAAATTACACATTTTTGCACTCTCCGAGAGAACTAGTAAGCAATTTAAATGATATAGTAAATTATGTGGTATGAGACACATAGGTTTATTATATCGGTTAATTACAGACTTGTTCAGTTGAAGCAACAACTACGTGGAATTGACTAGCTTGTAGTAAACCGATAAGTGAGAACGTGTGGTATGGGACGCATTGTTGTCACTATTTAGGAGTTGGTGACACATTTTGTGAATGTTGGGTCACTTGCGTTGTGCTAGTACTAGACCTTCGGTCATTTGTGCTAGGCTTTCGGGCCATTTGTGTTAGACCCACAAGTCATTTGTGTTAGGCTTTCAAGCCATTTGTATTAGACCTTCGGGTCATTTATGTTAGGGTCAAATTTGTTTTAATAGTACTTGGCGGGTGTTACCTATTTGTGTGATTCTCGGGCGATATAGCTTAGACTCGCTCCATTTGCGATACGGATCCAAATTTTGTGCTATTTATCTACATTTCATTATTCATTAAATTTTATAATTTGTGGTGTCTAAATATTTTCATCATTTTTCGAATATGGATATATATATATAACATATAAGCAAATTAAGGATTTATTACATGGTGATTATATTTTGTGATTTGAATTCTTAATCAAATTTTATATGTGTGATTTTTTTTATTTTCATCGTGTATTTGAGAATTTCTTTTGTACATGCGTCAGCTTTGAGCTTAGGATAATCCTGATAATGGAAACACATGTGCCTTGTAAATTATCGCCTATATGACCATTATACTTGAAACCTTAGTTAAATTGCCTCATACACATCATGTTAGCGTAAATATATAGTGTTCCTTCTCCATTAGGGGGAATCACGTATCTTAGTGGAGATACTGAATTTTTGGATTTGAAAAATACTTCAGAGATACTTTCTGAAGTAGATGGTGATTGATAGAGTAATCCTTGCTCGTAATTTCCAGTATGAGTACTACGTCGAACATAAAACTTGTGATTAGTAGTAAAACACCGATTTTGCTATTGGGACAAAGTTCTATCTTCAAAGATTTGTCTTTATTTATCATGCATTAACTATCTATATATTTTGTGTACTCGGAACTGACTGAGTTGTTTTAGGATAGACTTTCTCATTAGTACCTGCTTTGTTTGCTTCTTCTATGGACTATTTTATTGTCTTTTTGGATGCTTAGGCATGTTTTGTGTGGCTATCTTGTAATCTATTTGCATAACTATGATGTACATATTCTTTTGTTTGGGGCTTAATGTATATACATGGTTCGTATAACTACTTACTTATGTATCACAGTGTATTATACTTCTTGATGTATACGTGCATGGTTTGTTGTTATATGAACAATACTATGTGATGTTATATCTTATTCTTAATAGATCTATTGACTACCAAATTTTTGTATCAAGCTTGAATTGAGTACGTCGATTCACAAGAGTTTAGGAAAAAAAATAATAAAGCACCAAATCGACGTACTTGATACTCTTTTAATACAGCAGGGCTTATGGATGTTCGTTTCTAACCAACCTTATTCTCTGCACTAGCAGATGATATTACCTAGTAATACTTTTTGTTACTGTGGGTCTTGGGGTAGGGCATCAAAGATTAAGTTCTAAATGGCTTTGATTTCTAATTATAAAAGGAGAGTGCACTCCTAAAAGATTCTTGTGTTTGCCCTAAGTTTTCGCTCAAATAATGGATAGGATAATTGCTTTTTTAATTATAGAGTTAAAGGATGAGAAGGAAATAAGAAAATAAAGCTTTATTTTAGTTTTCTAATTTGGAGTGTTATATATAGGAGAATAAATTCGTCTGAAATGAAAAGATACTTCAATAGTTATTTGAATTTCAAAACTTCAAATTATGGTTTTTGGTCGTTACATGTTGATATGTATGTAAGGAGCATGTCGATATGTTTCTGTTGTTTTTGGAAAATGACTTGTTTTTGAGCTTTTATGTTTTCGCGTCGTTTTATTGGTTTTCATAGGCTATTATGGATTATCGATATAAAATAAAAGGATTTTCATTCATACTAAACATTGATTAAAATTATTACTAGTAACAAAGTAGTACAATTCTTAATGGACTAAGAAACATGGCTAATACAAGAAATAAAGATAGATGGGCTAGAATATAGAGGATGAAGAAGAAGATAATGATAAACCAAGCTTCCTTCTAATCTTCCTAAAGAACATGTTCACTTTACGTGAAACTTTTTTGAATTTTTTGCTCGTGGAATTCATAAGAACCTTTTGATTTTTTACAGTCTACTTTTGATTCATAAGAAGATCTTTGATTGTTGGATGGGCCAGAAGATTGATGCTTTCTAAAGAGGTTTCTTCCTTTTTCTTTCTTTCTTCCTTGATTTCCATTCATTCTTATTCCTCTTCTTCTTCCATCAATTATTCATGAGAGAGCCTTTGTTCTTTTCTGGTAAGTGACTTATTAGGCTCAAACAATATGGGTATTTGCATACGACGAATAATTGTAATAAAAAAGATTTTTAGAAGAAAATTACTCTCCTTCTAAATCAACATCGATAAACCCAAAAATACGAGTGAGATATACTCCACTAAAGAAGTATATTTCTGAATTTAATGATTGATAGGATAGAATTCGTCAAGTATGATTTGCGCCAAGTATTTGTTGTAGTGACCAAAAAGAGCGAACATATCTTTGTATACTTTAAGAGTTGGGTTATTAAGAAGACTGGTTTTTTTTACTTTAAGACAGAAATTGTGATTTTTGAACTCGAGATCTTCATCGCTTTCAAAGATATTGTGGAAGTCTCTTATTGGTGATGTGAAATGTAGAAATACCAGCTTAGATAAATTTACAATCAAGTATCTAGCCTAAAAATTCACTATTCAAAATGAGTTCCGTCTCTTTAATGCTACTCCATACTTGATTTTCATTTCCATAAAAAAAAAACTTTCCATTCAGATTAGCATAGAATATTTTTTCAAGATGAGGATAGTAAACGAATTCTTTTTCAGTTGTGTTAACAAGAGAAATAGCAAAATGTCATTGAAAAAGGATTCAAGTTCATAATAAGGAAAATCATTTAAAATGGCAAACCTATCGGGATGGGTTTTTGCCATAATTCATGTATTTGATGTAGGTATTCAATCTCTTAGTCATAGTAAATACGAGCTTTTATAACCTTTTGTAAGTCTCGTGGTGGTAGAAGTTTTTTAGGACGAAGCTATTTGAGTTGTATAAAGATAAGAGTTTTAATAAAGAGAGTTTGAACCTGAACCATGATGATAAGAATTGTAACACCCCACCTCCACTAGGATCACTCCTTAGAATGTACTAGCTTTGGAGGGGCGTTATTGTGAAGGTAAACATGCACAGAGATATAGCAAGACAGAGTATATAAAAATAAATATAAGTAAAGCAGCGGTAGCAGATAAAAACCCATCATCATCACAGAAAACCCACATAGTCAAGTACATAATATCAAAATGTCATGATCCAAAATACAACTCCAGTCTAGATACGTGATAACAAAATACATAGTAAACATCAGTACTAATCCCCAGAAATAAAAGATAAGCCACAGCTAGCTCAGGTCCATACATGAGCTATCCAACAAGCAAGTCAAAGATCCACTAAGCAGATGCAGTCCCTCCCTGAGAACCTGTGGGGGGGGGGGGGGGGGAAACGGAAGAAAAGAAGCGAAAGAAAACAGGTCAGTCAAAAAGACTGGTAAGCCCTACTACGATCAATCTATAAACTAATAAAGTTAACAGTATGATGGAAACTGAGAGGAACATTCTGGCAACAGATAAGGTGACATCACATAGACGAGATTAATCTTTGCACCACAGTGTACTAGCAAACCCACAAAACAAATCTTGATCCCTTAGCCCAAACTTTGGCCCAATAACATGAAGTGACCTTAGTATAAGGCCCAGCCCAACGGTCTAGTCGATCGGCTCCCTATAAACCTAACACGTCGAGTGTTGGTGTCCATACGGCCCACATGGATGTAGTCAGACTGCGCTGGGTCCACCCTTGGGTGTATCAAGCCCTCGGGTGTCAACCCCAGACACCTAAGCAATAATGCACAGTCTAAGCCTACTGGTACCCGTGCCTCGAGTTTGTCCAACATCGGACTACGTGCACGTCCGTAGCCCGCCGGACCCGCACCGCTGTACCACTCAGCCGTCGCTTTGGTCGCTTACATCAGTCCAGTAATCGTGCCCCGCCCTAACCTAGCTATAGGGTTGTAGTGATACCAAACTGGGATTACTGCTGGAACAGACCACGTTGCTAGGGTTTCTAAGAGGGTTAAGTGTGGTTTTAACCCCTCACTAAACCTGGATTAGATTAGCTAAGTGTAACCACTTACCCCCATCTAATCCTCGCATCCCCATTATTGGTTAAGTATTAGTGGGCCATGACTTAACCCTAATCATGAGGCATTAATTACTTAACGCACCCAACCTCTCACATTAGACATCCGTGGTTACCTGGGAAGATTTACACCACGTCTAGGTCTAACCTCGGGTCTTATGGTGCAACATGACCAACTACCCACATTAGGCCCCACGTTGTGGTTACCTGGGAAGATTTACACCACAACTAGGTCTAACCTCGAGTTGGCCATATCATGTTATCTAATGTCATGTCCACTTCAAAACATATTTACAAGTTAACATATACTTGGGTAGACCTAACTTAATAGGTAAATTCCCAAGGGGTAGACCTAACTTAATAGGTAAATTCCCAATCTTTTAGTTTCATGTATTTTTAAGTTTACCCAAACCCTCCCAACGTCACTATCTCGCTTACATATTCGTCATAACGTATAAGGGTATAAAAGGTAACTTGGCATAACATACATGGTGAACTTCACATGTCATAATAAACGTGCATACATGTTAAACTTGCAAATCATGTCATGGTGAATTCGCATAAACATGCATAGCTTATTAAATATGCATAACATGGTAAGGTGAACATGCATAATCCATTAAACTTGCATAACATGGCAAGATGAACATGCATAATCCATTAAACTTGCATAACATGGTAAGGTGAACATGCATAATCATTAAACTTGCATAACATGGTAAGATGATCTTGCATAAACATGCATAACCCATGAAACATGTAGAACATGACATAATAAGCTCGCATAAGCATGCATAACTTGTGAAACATGTAAAACATGGCATAGAAATCTCGCATATGCATGCATAACTTATGAATCACATAAAACATGACATAGTGAGTTCGCATAAGCATGCATAATCAACTAAACTCACATAAATCTCAACTTTCACCAAGCGTTAACTTTAAAGTTTGTAAAGTGAAGGTAAGAGGGCTTACAAATATAAACAAGCCACAAATCCACCAAATAAGATGAAGAAGCCCTTTTAAAAACCAAAACAAAGCCTCAAACAAGAAAACCCTTTTGCAAAATCCCAAAAACACAAACTTTAGCAAATCAAACTTGCATCTTAATGAAGTATGCAAGTTATTAAGCATTCATACAACATAGAAAAGGTTGTATGATCATCATATCATCATAGGATTAAACTTTGAGGAAGGTGGAGGCTAGGGATTTTAGATGGAGGCCATTTGAGGTTTCAATTTGGCATAGTTTAGTTGCAAGCTTGTTTAATGAGGCTTTAGGGTAGGATTAGGGGTATATTTATAGAGAATTAGAGTGTTTTAGGCCCTAGGATTAACCCTAGATTAGGTTTGGCCCGTCAGATCTTAGAATTCTCCAGAACCAAGCCACTTGACCCAACCCAAATCAGAAATGGTGCACCAGGCTGGACTGCCTGGGCACCCCCTGTCGACAGGGCTGTCGACAGGGCAGTCGACACCCTGGGTGCCCTGTCGACATGCCTGTCGACATGGGCCCCCTGGCGGGAATTTTCCCGCCTAACCCAGATTAGCCCTAATCCCTGTTTTTAATTTGAAATTTAAATCTGTTTTTAGCATAGAAGTTTCTGAAAACTTCAATGGGCCTTAACCGGGTCATACGGACTCCGATTTTCGAAAACTCGGACTCTATTTCGCGTATTTTTCCGAGACGAACGCAATGGCATAGCCCGTTTCCCCTGATTCTGATTTTTGAATTAAATTCTGCCTCGATTTATGTTATAACAGTTTATTGAAAATACGGGTTGTTATATTCTCCCCTCCTTAAAGGATTTCGTCCCCGAAATCTTCAAGTTAGGAAGAACATATCCTACCATCCAACATCCATCTACTCAAAACATCATCCACGAGCAACCATTGTCCTTAAAGGATTCTAAATGATGTATGAACATATGCAAAAGTGTGTGTATATGCACCTATCTAATGCAATGATCAATGCAAAATATGTTAGTGAAATGTATCCATATGTATGCAAATCCCTATAATGTATAATGTCTATATGCGTGCTCAACCATACACCCATATGCAACATCCATGTGATTGCATACAAAGTTCATCCAAGAATAAGCATAAACACTCATGCACATGCAATATGAGGAGTGTGTGAGCCGATCTAGTGCCTAATGTGTATCATGCATCCACGAGTAACCACTTGCAAACACTTGCAACCACTTGCAATCATCAACCATAACATGCTTCAAACACATGTTTCATCCAAAGGGTTTCTATCTAAGGTTCTTATGACAAGCTTAGCACGATAACTAGATAAATATGGATTGCAAAGAGAAAGATATACTAACAAAGGGAAGAGATTGAGAGTGTACCCTCAAAAAGGAATGGATAAAGCCCACGCATCTTCTCCTCGGTTTCCCAAGTTGCGTCCTCTTCGGCTTCACCCCATTGCACCTTCACCAATCTGACCTCACGATTCCTTAGCTTCTTGGTCTCTGTCCCCAAGATACGAATCGGAGCTTTCCTTAAAGTTGCTTCTTTCTCTACCTCCACGTCTTCAAGCATGCTAGGCTCAACCACCTCAGCGGACTCATGCAGGCACTTTCGGAGATGCGAGACATGAAAGACATTATGCACTCCGGACAACTTCTCGGGCAATTGCACTCTGTATGCCATCTTCCCAATTCTCTCAATGATGGGGAAGGGTCCAACAAATCTCGGTGCTAGCTTCCCAACAGCTCCAAATCGGACCACATTCCGCAAAGGAGAAACCTTCACGAAAACCTTGTCCCCAACCTCAAACTCCAATTCGGACCTTCGCCTGTCAGCATAGGATTTCTGCCGGTCTTGGGCCGCTTTCATTCATCTTCTAATCAACTCAACCTTCTCGGATGTATCCCTAATCATGTCGGGTCCAAGTATAAGCTTATCCGTGGATTCCCACCAACATGTAGGTGACTTGCACGGCCTCCCATATAAAGCCTCAAAGGGTGCCATCCCTATGCTCGCCTGATAACTGTTGTTGTATGCAAACTCGACAAGAGGGAGATGGTCTTCCCAAGCACCACCAAAATCTAGAATGCAAAGCCTCAACAAGTCCTCAAGTACCCTATTCACCCTTTCTGTCTGGCCGTCTGTTTGCGGGTGATAGGCCGTACTCAGGTTCAACTTCGTGCCCATAGCCTCCTGCAAGCTGTTCCAGAATTGACTAGTAAAGATGGGGTCTCGGTCACTGACTATGCTGGAAGGGACCCCATGTAGTCGCACTATCTCACGAAGATATACTGATGCTAGTCCAGATGCTGTCCTTTTGCTCTTTACTGGGATAAAGTGAGCACTCTTCGTGAGCCTATCTACAATGACCCATATGCTCGTATTCCCCTTCCTGGACCTTGGAAGCCCATCAATAAAGTCCATAGAAATGCTCTCCCACTTCCATATCGGGACCTCCAGCGGATGTAATAGCCCACCAGGCTTCTTCGACTCAGCTTTTACTCTCTGACAAATAACACATCTCGAGACAAATTCCGCTACATCCTTCTTCATTCCGGGCCAGAAGAAAACGCGCTTCATGTCCTTATACATCTTATCACCCCCTGGATGTATGGTCATCTTGGAGCGATGTGCTTCCTCGAGAACTTTCCTCACCAAGTCTTCTACCATCGGGACACAAAGCCTTCCTTCTCTCCTCAGCCAACCCCTATCGTCTATAGAATATCGAGCAAGGTGACTAGATGTCTCCCCTCGAACCAGCTTATCCAAGATCTCAGTTATCTGAGGGTCTTCCTTTTGCGAAGCCCCAACTTGATCTAGGAGGGTAGGCCTGAGTTCTAAAGATGCCAAGGAACCGGTCACCGACTCCATTGCCAAAGAGAAATCAAAGGTCGCTAAGAACTCTAAATTCTTCATCTCAACAAACAGAGGACTTAGTGTCAACCTTTTCCTACTCAACGCATCCGCTACAACATTCCCCTTGCCAGGGGTATAGGATATCTCAAAATCATAGGAAGCCAAAAATTCCATCCATCTCTGCTGTCTTAAGTTCAGATCTTTCTGCGAAAAGAGATACTTTAAAGACTTATGATCGGTATATAGCTCGAATCTCTCTCCCAGAAGATAATGACGCCATGCTTTGAGCGCATATACAATCGCTGCTAGCTCTAGATCATGAGTGGGATAATTCCTCTCATGTACCTTAAGTTGCCTTCCACCAAAGCATATAACTCGGCCCTCTTGCATCAGAACGGCACCCAATCCCGTGCCACAAGCATCAGTGTACACGGTAAATATCTTACCACCATCGGGTAAGGCTAGAACTGGTGCAGAGGTAAGGGCTCTTTTGAGTCTCTGAAAAGCAAGCTCACAATCCATATCCCAAGCAAAGACTAAGTTCTTCTTCGTCAACTTAGTAAGAGGAGCGGATATCTTTGCGAAGTCTTTAATGAACTTCCGATAGAAACCCGCAAGACCCAGAAAGCTTCTCACCTCGGTTGCATTCCTTGGAGTCTTCCAATCCTGAACTGCAACCACCTTAGCGGGATCTACCGCTAAGCCTTGCTTGGATACGATATGCCCAAGAAATCTGACTTCCCCTCTCCAAAAGTGGCACTTGGAGAACTTGGCTTTTAACTGGTGTGCTCTGAGTGTATCCATCACCTCTACTAGGTGCCTCGCATGCTCTTCCTCATCCTTGGAGAAGACCAGAATATCATCAACAAAGACCACGACAAACTTATTCAAAAACTCCCGAAACACCCTACTCATCAAATCCACAAAATATGCGGGTGCATTCGTCAAACCGAACGGCATAACAAGCCATTCAAAGAATCCGTCTGGAGTTCTGAATGCAGTCTTGTCTATACTGTCTTCAGCCACTCTGAGCTGATGGAAACCCGTAGCTAGGTCAAGCTGAGAGAAAACAGAAGCACCAACAAGTTGATCAAAGAGATCATCGATTCTTGGTAACGGGTGTCGGTTCTTCTTAGTTAGCTTATTCAACTCTCTATAATCCACACAGAGTCGGAGAGAGCCATCTGCCTTAGTTGCAAACACCACAGGCGCTCCCCATTCGGATATACTTCTTCTGATGAAGCCCTTCTCAAGCAATTCTTTAACTTGTTTGCTCAACTCCCGTCTCTCACGCGGAGCCATATGCCGAACGGGCAAAGAAACAGGCTTAGCATTATCTACCAGATAGATGCGAAAGTCGATCTCTCGTTTAGGGGGCAACCCCTTAACTTCTTCAAACACATCTGGATAATCTCGGACCACCCTTACAGACTGAAGGGCCTCCTCTGATGAGTCGAGAGATTCTAGATAGCATAACATGACGGGATTCTTCGGATTGCATGAAATCTCTAAGGTGTTGCCCAGGCGAGTCACAAGCCTTACAACCCTATGCTCACAATCCAGAATGGCTCCATATCTAGACAGCCAATCCATGCCCAAGATCAATCCGTATCCCCTGAAACCTAGAACATACGCACTACACGAGAACTCAACGCTGAGTATAGAGATCCTTAGATCCTCACATACCATGGATAGATGAGCAGAACCCCCAATGGGATTCGAAACACAAACGGGATCATCCACTAAGCTAGTACTGAGGTGCAAGCTATCAACAAGATCAGATGAAATAAAGCTATGTGATGCACCGGAATCAAACAAGGTACGTACCGGAAGGTCAGAGATATAAACAAGGTTCTCAACAGAAACACTACCTCTCTCGGGAACTGAAGCGGCATTGAGAGCATGAACTTGCCCTCCTGAAGATCCAGCCTGTCCTTTCTTCTTTGGGCAGTCTTTGCTGAAGTGCCCAGCCTCTCCACAAGAAAAGCATCCACCATTAAGCTTCCTCTTCTTCTTCCTGCAATCTTTAGCAAAATGCCCAGCTATGCCACAGTAATTGCACTTCCCCTTGCCTTTGTTGTTGCCCTTCTTGTTCTTATTCTGATTTCCTTGACTGCTTTGACCTTGGTTGCCTTTGCCTTGGGAATCAGCCTTCTTTGCCGGAGTATCGCCTGACTTGACTTCCTTCTTTCCCTCTCCCTGAAGCAGAGCCATATTGACCAAACTCTCGAAAGTGGCTCCATGCGGAATATGTGACATTGCCAAGCCCTGTAGCGGCTCATTCAATCCTCTGGCAAATCGAAGAGCCTTCTTCTCCGGGGTGTTTACTAGATCCAAACCAAAGCGGGCCAGCTGATTGAACTTGTTCACATACTCCTTGACCGACATATCCCCTTGCTTTAGTGCAATGAACTTCTCCATTTGTAAATTTGCTTCAGCTGAAGATAGAAACTTGGTCACAAATCTAGCCCTCAAATCGGCCCAAGTCTCAACGGGCCTCGTCCCATTGGTGACCTCCCACCAATAGGCCGCCTCATCCTTCAAGAGCCATACAGTCAATAAGATCTTCCTCTCATCATCTATTCCAAAGATGGCAAACAAGTCCTCCGTGTCCTTCAGCCAATTCCTAGCTTCAACGAAAGATTCTGTGCCTAGAAAATTCTTGCCCCCCATTGCTTTGAAGTCTTTACACACCTTTGTAAACTCAATCTGAGGATGCTGAGGGGGAGGAGGGGGAAGAGGAGCCTCAGCAACGGGAGGAGGAGGAACATTAGCAACGGGAGGGGGAATATTAGCTGCTGGCGGAGGGGGAGCAGGGACCACCGGAGGAGGGATATTAGGGGTAGGATTCTCAACCACAGGAGGAGGAGTGGGAGTAGGGTTGGCGGGACCAGCAGCCGCCCTAGCTTCTAGGAGTCTCCTATACCAGAGTGGTACGTTCACTCCATCTGGGATGTCAAGATTCTCAGCCATACTGAAACAAGAGATAAGATAAGATTAGGTCAAGGGAACGAAGGATAACGCTGATGGCTTTTTGGGGATTAGCCTTAAAATAATCTAGACTTTATTTTGGAAAATACTTAGTAGGTTTTTGAAAATAGTTTTTCGAAAAGGGTTTTTTTTTTTTCAAAAGTTTTTTTTTTCAATCTTGTTAACCTTGTGCTCTGATACCAAATGTAACACCCCACCTCCACTAGGATCACTCCTTAGAATGTACTAGCTTTGGAGGGGCGTTATTGTGAAGGTAAACATGCACAGAGATATAGCAAGACAGAGTATATAAAAATAAATATAAGTAAAGCAGCGGTAGCAGATAAAAACCCATCATCATCACAGAAAACCCACATAGTCAAGTACATAATATCAAAATGTCATGATCCAAAATACAACTCCAGTCTAGATACGTGATAACAAAATACATAGTAAACATCAGTACTAATCCCCAGAAATAAAAGATAAGCCACAGCTAGCTCAGGTCCATACATGAGCTATCCAACAAGCAAGTCAAAGATCCACTAAGCAGATGCAGTCCCTCCCTGAGAACCTGTGGGGGGGGGGGAAACGGAAGAAAAGAAGCGAAAGAAAACAGGTCAGTCAAAAAGACTGGTAAGCCCTACTACGATCAATCTATAAACTAATAAAGTTAACAGTATGATGGAAACTGAGAGGAACATTCTGGCAACAGATAAGGTGACATCACATAGACGAGATTAATCTTTGCACCACAGTGTACTAGCAAACCCACAAAACAAATCTTGATCCCTTAGCCCAAACTTTGGCCCAATAACATGAAGTGACCTTAGTATAAGGCCCAGCCCAACGGTCTAGTCGATCGGCTCCCTATAAACCTAACACGTCGAGTGTTGGTGTCCATACGGCCCACATGGATGTAGTCAGACTGCGCTGGGTCCACCCTTGGGTGTATCAAGCCCTCGGGTGTCAACCCCAGACACCTAAGCAATAATGCACAGTCTAAGCCTACTGGTACCCGTGCCTCGAGTTTGTCCAACATCGGACTACGTGCACGTCCGTAGCCCGCCGGACCCGCACCGCTGTACCACTCAGCCGTCGCTTTGGTCGCTTACATCAGTCCAGTAATCGTGCCCCGCCCTAACCTAGCTATAGGGTTGTAGTGATACCAAACTGGGATTACTGCTGGAACAGACCACGTTGCTAGGGTTTCTAAGAGGGTTAAGTGTGGTTTTAACCCCTCACTAAACCTGGATTAGATTAGCTAAGTGTAACCACTTACCCCCATCTAATCCTCGCATCCCCATTATTGGTTAAGTATTAGTGGGCCATGACTTAACCCTAATCATGAGGCATTAATTACTTAACGCACCCAACCTCTCACATTAGACATCCGTGGTTACCTGGGAAGATTTACACCACGTCTAGGTCTAACCTCGGGTCTTATGGTGCAACATGACCAACTACCCACATTAGGCCCCACGTTGTGGTTACCTGGGAAGATTTACACCACAACTAGGTCTAACCTCGAGTTGGCCATATCATGTTATCTAATGTCATGTCCACTTCAAAACATATTTACAAGTTAACATATACTTGGGTAGACCTAACTTAATAGGTAAATTCCCAAGGGGTAGACCTAACTTAATAGGTAAATTCCCAATCTTTTAGTTTCATGTATTTTTAAGTTTACCCAAACCCTCCCAACGTCACTATCTCGCTTACATATTCGTCATAACGTATAAGGGTATAAAAGGTAACTTGGCATAACATACATGGTGAACTTCACATGTCATAATAAACGTGCATACATGTTAAACTTGCAAATCATGTCATGGTGAATTCGCATAAACATGCATAGCTTATTAAATATGCATAACATGGTAAGGTGAACATGCATAATCCATTAAACTTGCATAACATGGCAAGATGAACATGCATAATCCATTAAACTTGCATAACATGGTAAGGTGAACATGCATAATCATTAAACTTGCATAACATGGTAAGATGATCTTGCATAAACATGCATAACCCATGAAACATGTAGAACATGACATAATAAGCTCGCATAAGCATGCATAACTTGTGAAACATGTAAAACATGGCATAGAAATCTCGCATATGCATGCATAATTTATGAATCACATAAAACATGACATAGTGAGTTCGCATAAGCATGCATAATCAACTAAACTCACATAAATCTCAACTTTCACCAAGCGTTAACTTTAAAGTTTGTAAAGTGAAGGTAAGAGGGCTTACAAATATAAACAAGCCACAAATCCACCAAATAAGATGAAGAAGCCCTTTTAAAAACCAAAACAAAGCCTCAAACAAGAAAACCCTTTTGCAAAATCCCAAAAACACAAACTTTAGCAAATCAAACTTGCATCTTAATGAAGTATGCAAGTTATTAAGCATTCATACAACATAGAAAAGGTTGTATGATCATCATATCATCATAGGATTAAACTTTGAGGAAGGTGGAGGCTAGGGATTTTAGATGGAGGCCATTTGAGGTTTCAATTTGGCATAGTTTAGTTGCAAGCTTGTTTAATGAGGCTTTAGGGTAGGATTAGGGGTATATTTATAGAGAATTAGAGTGTTTTAGGCCCTAGGATTAACCCTAGATTAGGTTTGGCCCGTCAGATCTTAGAATTCTCCAGAACCAAGCCACTTGACCCAACCCAAATCAGAAATGGTGCACCAGGCTGGACTGCCTGGGCACCCCCTGTCGACAGGGCTGTCGACAGGGCAGTCGACACCCTGGGTGCCCTGTCGACATGCCTGTCGACATGGGCCCCCTGGCGGGAATTTTCCCGCCTAACCCAGATTAGCCCTAATCCCTGTTTTTAATTTGAAATTTAAATCTGTTTTTAGCATAGAAGTTTCTGAAAACTTCAATGGGCCTTAACCGGGTCATACGGACTCCGATTTTCGAAAACTCGGACTCTATTTCGCGTATTTTTCCGAGACGAACGCAATGGCATAGCCCGTTTCCCCTGATTCTGATTTTTGAATTAAATTCTGCCTCGATTTATGTTATAACAATTTAAATCTGTTTTAATAAAGAGAGTTTGAACCTGAACCATGATGATAAGAATAGATGAATACATATGATATAAATAAAGATTGAATAGACACATTTTCTAGTAAAAAACATGCCTC
Source organism: Allium sativum (assembly GCA_030737875.1). Classification (NCBI taxonomy): domain Eukaryota; kingdom Viridiplantae; phylum Streptophyta; class Magnoliopsida; order Asparagales; family Amaryllidaceae; genus Allium; species Allium sativum. The sequence goes on from CM060922.1 coordinate 69,538,378, forward strand.
TTAGCGATAAAGGAATTTGTGAAAAGAGGAGAGAAAATTCAAAATTTAAACTCAATTTTGAATTTTAAAATTTCGGCATACACGACGATATCTGATCAGGGGACATGTCGACATGTTAGTGTACTTTTGTACAATTTTATTCTTTTCAAAATTTTATTTGTTTGTGTGACTATATATATATATATATATATATATATATATATATCTGTGTGTGTGTGTGTGTGTGTATGTGTGTGTGTGTGTATGTATGTATGTATGTATACATGTATGTATGTATGTTTTAATTTCCTCAAAAAATAAGAAACTTATATATTTATATTACTTATTTTATATAAACATAAATTTTATAAAAATAAAAAAATTAAATTTTAAAATATTAATTTTAAATTTTTTAAAATGATTTTTAAAATTAAATAAAATTATTTTGAAAAATTAATTTAACTTAAACAAGCAAACAAATCAACCAAGGCAATCAAACAAACAAAGCAACCAATAAACTAACAAATATAAATGAGTACCTATTTTAGATCCACTCTTCATCCTGTTTGAACTATATATTTCCATAGAGTACATATTGGCCATTTCTGTGTCAGAACCATTACCGTTTGATGTGCTGTCTAAATTTAAATCATTTAATGTTGCAGTATATACCCTTTTCCTTTTTCTAGATAGATCGGTTTTTAGTGTAGTCATTTTTTTATTTAGATATGGATATGTTTGTTGCCATGTCCTGGCTTATAATAGCTGTAGCATCTGATTTCATTTTGATTATTACAGTATTACTTCTATTCCCTTGATTTCTGTAGCCGTTTCTGTCAGATTTGTTCATCTTTCTATACTTCAGGATTTTTTTTAAGTTCCATGTCATTAGTGTTATTTCCTCATCAACAATATTTGAGTCTAATCCTTTAATAATTACATTCAGTGCTATCGATTTCTTTTCAACTTCCTTGCTTTTTCCTGCCCTGCATTTGTGCTTCAAAAGACATTAAATTGCTAATTAGTTCTTTAAATTTCAGAGTGCTAATATCATTATTCTCTTCAATTACTAAAATTCTATGTTCTCAATTAGAAGTGAGTGAATTTAACTTTCTTTCTAGCTTTGTCTTCTTCAGAAAAGGATTTGCCTAATGCATTGAGTGAATGGACTATATCTCGAAATATGTTATACACATCAAAAGCTGATTCATTTGGAATCATTTTAAATAACTGAAACAGATTAATTAAGATGGATCTTAGCTTATTTGACTTTACTGGTGCCTTTATGAGTGACTTGCAAAGCTCTTCAAATTTTATATGAAAACTTACAATTAGACACTTTATTAAATGTGGTCCTATCAAATGAACAAAATAATATATTCATGGCATTAGAATTACTTTATGCAGCTGCCTTTTGATCAGCAATCCACTATGCATAATAAGTGTCAGATTCAGTGTACTCAGTTTATGTAACATCCTAAATGTATAATCCTATGGATTATAAACAAGTTTTCATCCTACATGCTTAACGAGTGTAAAAACTGCCATTAAAATATAGTGGTCTGGCGGCAGACTAACCCTCTACAAATGAACTAGTGAAAGTGTCAACATTACTAGTGTTGGTAGCCATTTATACTTTTTCAAAAATCAAATTATGATACTTTTGAAAACCAATGCTCTGATACCAAATGGAAGTGATATGAGTTATGGATCTTTAGGCTAGCTAGAGTGAGGGGGTGAATAGTGTTTACTTAAAATTGAGAATCTTTCGATTGTGATTATGAGTATATATACAGAATGATCACGATATCAATTAAGTAAAGGAAAATGCAATAAAGGTAAAAAATTAGTTTAGGAAAGAGCACACTAGAAATTTTTATACAGGCTTCAGAGTTACTCTACATCCAATTCCACACTGCATATGGTCTTTATTAATATCAGCAACTACACTCCTTGACCTAAAGGCCATAACGAGACACCCTTCAAAATATCGAACTTTGGAAACGCCAATCTGATTTATAGGCCATAGATCCACACCTAACTTAATTTCTAAGCAAACAAGTCACTCTCAATTGCTTTATATGGGCACAATCAAACCCTACTTTATTAAGGATCACCTAATCTCTCCATTATAGATTTTGAGTAGTTTATACAATGAACGTAGACGTAAATTTTTTAGTGTTGATTACAATCACTTCTATAACTCATGTTTGCATTTTGTTCTTGATAAAAATGGAGAGAGTTTGATGTAGAATCATGTCGAAGAAGAAATAACTTGATTCAATTTATAAATAGGTAGTATATAGTTTTAGGATTTATGAGTTTTAGGAGAGGAGTAAAGAAAATGTGTATATATAGCGGTTAAAGAGTATGATTGTTAGAAACAACCTATCGTGAAAATACACTTCCTTTTAAATTTGAATTTTGAAAAATTTCTATTATATGTCGACATGTATAGTACCCTTATGTCGACATGCCTTAGTTTCTCTTAACAAGAACCAGGAATATCATACCAAAAAGGAGAAGAAATCCCTTTTCCGATGGCTTACCAAAAATAGTTGAGTGGTAGAAAAGATAACAACATTGAAATAAGCTAACACACTCACAGAAAATAATATAACATAAAGCAAACACTTCTATCCCGATGAAAATGCAACAAAAGCAAGCCCTTCCCTGCCAATACCACTAAAGGCTAAAGTAGCAACGTCCAAACAAATGGAACTACAGCTCCAAGCGACGGGAAATGTGAAGAAAAGCAGCATCTAGCAAGCACCAAGCCACTGAGAACCTAACACACTCCCAACCATCAAAGCGGAATAGCACTTAGCAATCCAAACCAGCCCAGCTCCAACCAATCAATAGACAAAGCTCCGCGCTTAGGGCAAGACAACAAAGCCACCCACTGAAGGATGTAAAATGCAAAAAGAGAAATGGAGAAGACCCTCTCGAACAAATCCACTCCCAGAACAAAGGAAAAATGCCAAACCCAAACCCGAGGGAAAAAGAAAACCCACACACCACCTCACCCTACACTAGCACAGGGAATAGCCCTTGTGGTAATATCAAAATACAGAGCTAAGGCTATTGATCGAGGTTGTAAGAACCCCGGGAATGGCCTTCCTCGGAAGGTGGAAAAGACATCATCCTTAACTTTGCGAACTATAGAGGAAGGCTTCATAGGGATCTCATCAAAAACAGCCTTATTGCGAGGGCACCAAAGGTGTCAGCGTATGAGACAAGGGAGAAGGAAGAAAAATACAAACCAAAGTTTCTTTTCGGTCGACCCTTCCCATCACATTTGGAGAAATTCGAGGAGTGTATGGGAATTACCGCCAATTCCCATCAGACCCCCAAAGAAGGACCACACAGCACGAGCACAAGCTCCCGCGAAGAACTAATGAACTAACGACTCCTGATAATCCGATCTACAACACCTATAGCGAGACACAATTGGATCCCGATCCTCATTGGGTTCACATTCAAAGGTAAACCATCATGGAGGATTTTCAACATTAAAATGGAAACCTTAGGAGGGATGCGAGAGTCTCGGATGAAAGAGAAAGCAAAAATCCTCTGCACTGGAATTCTAGCAGAATTCCACACAGGCTCTAAAGAGGAAGGCCCTTCATTCCGTCCTAATCCCCGCCGTGTGGTACGGAAAATACCTTCACATATTGCATATATTTCCACGACTCACTTTCATACAACGGGATCACGGAGAAATCCAAAGGTCAAAGAAGACGATATTTAGCATGTAGGAATGACGCCCATATGGAGTCATTGGAATGAAACCTAACCCAAAGCTTACGAGAGCAAGCCTTGAAAATATCCCTTGGATTCCTAATCCCTAGTCCTCCCTCCCGTCTGGGATGGAATACGACATCCCACGACACCCAATGATGCCTCGAAGCATCATCTTTCCTACCCCAAAGTAAAGATTAAACCAAAGAACGAAAAGCTCAGAAGAAGGAAGAAGCTAGAGTCATGGCAAAAAAACATGAGGTCCAATCGAATACAGAACAGACTTGATGGGAACAAGGCTGCCAACTTGAGAAATAAGAGTAGAGTTCCATCTAAGAATCTTAACTCTAGATTTATTGATCATAGGATCGAAGATCTCATTGAGCTTTCGGCCTCGATATAGAACAATGCCAAGGTAAGGCAGAGGCAAAGATGCTACATGAAAACCAGAGAAGAATTCAATCTGTGAAATCCTTGTCAAGCTCATCGTCTTTGTGGGAACGAAGCAACTTTTTGAAGTGTTGACTAATTACCTAGAGCACCTTTCATAAAGATGAAGATAACTCAAGAGATGACAAAAAGAGCGTTAGTTTTCGTTGGTTAAAAAAATGATGTCATTTGGAAAGGATAAAGAGGAAATAACGGGACAAGCACTCGAAATGCCAAATCTCTGAATCCGACCTGCAATAGTTAGGGAATGGACTCCACGAATTAAAGCCCCCGCAGTAATGATGAAAAGGGTAGGTGATAGAGGATCACCTTGGCCCAACCCCCTTTCCGATCGAAGAAAACCATTAGCGAATCCGTTGATAAATACGGAAACCAACAGTTCGAAATGAGACTCCAGACCAAGTTAATGAGAGGCTCAAGGAAACCAAAGGCTGTGAGCATCCAATTGATGAAAAACCAAGACATCCAATCATAATACTTCACCATATATAGTTTTAAAACCATGTTGGAACCCCTAACCTTGCGATCAATTTGAGAAACTAGTTATTGAGCAAGAAGGACATTATCTGTAATAAGGCGACCTCTGACAAAACCAGCTTGGGAAAAATAAATCACTCGATCAAGAATAGGTGCTGGTTTAGACGTCAATACCTTGGAAATGACCTTGTTAGAAAAATTGCATATACTGATCGGCCTATAATCTGAACACGATATAGGGTCTCTAGGGATGAGAACAAGATTGGTGGAAGTCCATTCCTTTGGAATCAGAGAACCTAAGAAGAAAGATTGGACTACCAAACAAAAGTCAAAGTGAATGATCGGCCAGACACTATGACAAATAATACTATTGAATCCATCCAGGCCACTCACACTATCTTTACTAAGAGAAAAAACACAAGACTAATCTCCTCAATAGAAGGAGGAACGGAAAGACCATAAAATTCAGAAGGAAGAACCAATATGGGGATAAAAGACATTAGACCAGGTTAAGAAAAAGCTTTTGAAGGACACTAAAGAAACGATTGGAAGTGCGACACGAACGTCTCTTCGTTCTCCTTGGGAGGAGATGCCAAAGATTGGTCCGGGTGAAGAACTTGATGGATAGACAGAATGTTAATTTTCTTATGAATAGAGGCATGGAAGACTTTGGAGTTCAAATCGCCATCGATAATCCAATTGATTCTCACTTTTGACGAAGAAAGTCATTTTCGATGTGCAACTCTGAAGAAAAGGCGGATTGTGCCTGAACCCACTTCGCCATGGTAGAAGCTGATGGATCTTCATCGTATGAGGATTCTGCTAAGATGAGAATCTCTTTCGCTGAACGAACATGATCAGATATATTTTTGAAAACTAAATGTTTCCAATCCTTAGGACAATATCTAAGAAAATTTAAGCTTGAGTGAGAAAATAGATATAGGGTTGCCTGAAATCATAGCCGGCCATGAGTCTGCTACGGTATGACAGAAAATGTGATGCAAACTCCTCATGGATTGGAAACAAAACAACGACTTTCCGATTAAGGCAAAAGGGGAAAAAAACATGAGCATAGCAGCGTGGTCAGAATTGGTACAGTGGGGTGGGATACAGAGAAAGAGAAGGAGAAGTTAAACCTCCCTTCGGTATCGAAAACCCGGTCCAAACGAGGCAGAATCCGAGTGGGGCCTTCTTGGTGGTTACACCAGCTGAAAGCCAATCCAACGAAAGGCATTTCAGACAAACCTGATTCGATACTGAAGGAACTAAAAATCCTCAACCGTTAGTTAGTTAATATAAGAACCCCCTCTATTCTCTGCATGGCTCTAAACCACATTAAAATCCCCCTTAAAATCGAAACCAACAAGCGTAGTCCATGAAGAGATAAAATATCGTTTCGTAAGCACTTACTCTCAATGTGATCGCAGCTGGTGTAAACCGAAGAAAAAAGGAAGGGGGAAGGGAAACACTAAAGCGAATGCTCAACAAATAGTAGCTGATTCGAATTGAAGAGCGGTCGAATGGATACGTCTTTTGACCACAGAATTCAAATCTTCTTGGGTACATTGGGCAACCCTCCCCCAAAACCCATGGTGTTGGAGATCACTTCAAAGCATACTAAAGGCTCTTGAAGTGCCACTAACCAAATGGAATGTTTTTTGATAATACGCTTAAGACGAGCTAAAGATTCATCATTATCGGTACCACAAATCTTCCAGAACAAAAAAGTTCAACATCCCTATAATAACAGACAGATACTAAGAGAGTAAAAGGATCAGAAAACCAGAAAACCGAAAACAAATAGAGAACCCAATCAAATAAGATAGAGAGTGTGAGGAGTACATCTACCAATCTGCTCGGCCTTGCTATAGAGCATGTGCTAATGGTGTGAGGGGTTTGAGGAGCTACCCTCGAATGCTAACATAGAGAACAAGATGGTGAGATCGAAGACTGACTCAGCTTTTGTCCACAAAATAAAGACTAACGAATCTAAGGAGGAGAGAGAGCTGGACATGCCATATGACAACCTCGTCATCCTAGCCGAGTTAGAGTTCTTAGTTAAGAGAGAAAGACGATCGTTAATAGTCGTAATCTCAACCTTATTAAGGAGAAGGATCAAATGCGAACGAGAAGAGGGAGCAACCTCAAGGGTTGTAGGGACGGAAAGCAAAGTCGAAAAACGAAGAAGGGGAGGATGGATAAATGTAGAAACGCCACGAGTGGGCATTACATATTGTTGTGAGGATCCTTCGACGGATGAGTTGTCATAAATTGATAACCGAGCAGAAAGTAGAGTATCCTAGGGTATATAAGGCTAAGAATCGACAAAGGAGAAAAGAGGCAAGGTAGAAAAACACCCCATCCAAAACCCTACAGTCAAGGCCGATCCAATGAAGCGATGTTCTGATGTTCCCCGTATAACACTCGGATTCAGCGAACACTATATGACAACGATCGAAAGCAAAGACCACGCATCACTATGATAGCTAAAAAAGAAACAGCCCAAAAACCATGGACTAACACAAATCAAGAATTGAACAAGAAAATCACAAATAGATTTGTTGTGTCAATCAACCTCGAAAGGAGGCTCAACCACAAGCAGATAAAAAATCCAAGCACCAGCGCCATATAAGGAAGACATACACAAGAAATTCGAGTTCGAAAACCACAACGACGCAAGGTAAGAGCACCCCATCTGATAAACACAAACAGAAAGGAGAACTGGTCGCACAATGCAACAAAGGTGGAGGGGAATCTATAGAGAACAACCAATGACGAGGGGATTGATATAACAAATTCCTTAAATCCCACAACCGAACAAGTCGGCGCTAACTCACACATAACACTAGCAATGTCCGATGAGATAGTTTTCTCTATCCTATACATCAAAAGAGGTAACTCAAAACACTCTACCCCAGCAATAGACACAACAATATAACCAACACCAACCACAACATAAAATGAAAAGAAAGAAAATGGGCGAATCTACGACATAACAAAGAAACCCTACAGAGCACAAGAAGTAGGAACAATCAAAAGATCTAAGACTAGAGAAGACTTTTACAAAGCTGCCTCGCCATCTCCATTACAGAGAGGATGCATACTTTGCCTACCCACTCCCCACTGTGCCAACAGACGAGAACAACAAGAACCATGCCTCCGCCAGTGCCTGTCTCCCCGTTGCCGATAAGAACTAGACTTAGGAGTGACAACCATTGCAATGCAAGTCTCATCAACCTTATCCATTAACAATAAAATCAAGAGACTCAAAAATATTAGAAATAAGTAGAGGAGGATGTAACACCCCACCTCCGCTAGGGTCACTCACAAAGGGAATGCCCTAATTTTGGAGGGGAATTATCTAGTAAACAGACACAGAGATACACAAGACAGAACATAGGTAAAATAAAGTATATAAAGCATCAGATATAAACTTTAAAACCAAATCTCATTACTGAAAAATAGAGTCAAAACCTCTTACATCAAAATGCCAAGTCATTATTTCATTACATCAAGTTCTAAAGAAGCAAAGTACTTAAAACAACATAAGTAAAATATTATTCCCCAAAAAGTGCATGAGTGCAGCCATAGCATAGCTCAAGACCAAACCGTACATGAGCTGTCAGAAAGCAAGAAAAGTCCAAGCTAAGAGCTAGCTCAAGTCTAACATTGTGTATTCAAGGTTCGCCATAACAACTATACTGGTATACTAATCCCGTGTCAGCTATAAATCAAGGAATAATCCCTTGGCCCAATATCGTGAAGTGACCCAATTCGGGGTCCAACAATATGATCTAATCGATCGGCTCCCTACAAGTCTAGCTCGTCGTGTGTCAGTGTCATATGGCCCTATCACGAATGTAGTCACCTGTGCTAGGTCCACCATAGGGTGTATCAAGCCCTAGGGTGCCAACCACCGACACGAATCAAGAATGCACAGATAATCCTACTGATGCCCAATGCCTGCTTTTTCAACTCCGGACTAAGTGCATGACCCTAGTCCACCTGAACCTATAATGGCGCACCAACTCAGCCGTCATTCTGGTCGCTTACAATCAGCCCAGCAATCGTGCCCCACCCTGCCTAGTCCCAGGATACCATGATACATCTAGTGGGTTACTGCTGAAAAGGACTGCGTAACTAGGGTTTCGTTCAACAGGTTAAGTTGTCATTTAAAATCGAGACTTAACCCCATCTACGTGTCATGTCAAATTGACTAAGTGTGTCGTTCTAGTTCAAGACTTAGTCCTACGAATCATGTGTCAGGTTGGTTAAGTGTGTTCAAGCGGTTCATGACTTAACCCTATCAAATCAACGTGTCAAATTGGTTAAGTATATTCAAGTGGCCCATGACTTAACCCTATCCAGTGGCATTAATTTACTTAATGCACCCCTAACCTCTCACATTAGACTTGGTTATGGTTATTGGATGTGCTGGGCGGGTCCGGGCAGATTTACACCATAACCTAGTCTAACCTCGGGTTTCGAGTGCGATATGACCAACTACTCACATTGGGTCCTATTGTTTGCAGTTACTGGATTCGCCGGGCGGTTCCGAGCAGATTTATACTGCAAACTCAACACAACCTCGAGTTGGCCACGTTCAAGTTATCTAAGTGTCATGTCCCAAATTCATATTTTCAAGTATAATTTCATGTCAAGTTCATGTTCCTATCCAAGCTCAAGTTATAACGATATTCATGTTTTCAAGTTCATACTAAATTCAGGTTTTCCCTAAACTACCCAAATCGCATCCCCAACGCTCGTGAATTCGAATCAAGGCAATAGATGTAACTAGGGAATAACATAACAAGGATGGGTATAAAGTGGCAAAGGTGATTTCAAGACAAGCATGGTGTAACTTGAGATATGACCATAACATCACTGGCATATGAAATAGGGTGATAAACATAGCAATAAATGACATAAGATGATAATCCTAAACTTGTGACTAGCAATGGTTTCAACATCACAACATCACAGGCATGTTAAAACAATGATAGGGTTTAGGTTATGACATGAACAGGCCCTTAAATCAAGTTCTTATCAGTATCCCACAAATCAAGGTTCAATATGAACGGTACTAGGTTCAAGGTGAATAGATCTATGGTGAACAAGAGTAGATCTAAAATAATAGATCAAAAAGGAATAGTCATAGATCAATGATATACAAGAGTAGGTCTCAAGTAGTTATCATGTTTATGTTCAACTTCAATTTACACATGTCCATATTAAGTTTAGAGTTTAGATCTAAGAGTAACTGGGGCTTACAGATCGTGGTTTTTGAGAACTAAGAACAGAAATTGTCGTAGGATCGTTGTTGAAGTTTCAAGCTAGAATTGAGTTGCTTAGGTTGATGTTGATTAGCTTCTAGTTTTGATTCCAGCAGAGTAGCGACGCCATTTTTATTTTTATGTAGAACAGAGGCATAACAGAAGCAGAACAGAATTGTGTGCAGAGAAGGCTAGGTTTGGGGCTGTTTAAATAGGTTTAGGCAGATGAATCTGGACAGAAATCGGACTGGAAACATCAGATTGAACACTGGCCCAAAAATGGGCTCGGGGACCAGGTCGACTGCCCAGTCGACCTGGTCGGGGGGGGTCGACTGCCCAGTCGACTCCCCAGTCGACCTGGGTCTGGGTGGGAAATTTCCCGCCCAGTCTGTTCTGCGTTTGAAATTCGAATTTTGAATTCGAATTCGAGCTGTTTTGAACTCTGAATATTTCTGAAACTTTGGAGGGCCATAACTTGGTCATACGGACTCCGATTTTCGAAAACTCGGACTTGATTTCATGCAGAATTCCGAGACGAACGCAATGGCGCAAACCGTTTCCCTTGGTTCTTATTTTAAAATTTAATTCTTCCTAGATTTATGGTTATACCCTCCTTAAAGGATTTCGTCCCCGAAATCTCTAAGTTAGGAAGAACGTATCCTACCATCCATCTACTCAAAACATCATCCACAAGCAAACATTGTCCTTAAGAGATTTCTAATTTTGTATGAACATATGCAGAAAGTGTGTGTATATGTTCCTTATCTAATGCAAATGATCAGGCCTGATTGATCTTTCTAATGCAAAATATGTTTAGTGTCATGAATCCAACATGTATGCAAATAGTCCTAGTCACGTAAGCACTATATGTGTGTACAAACATTCATCCATATGCAACATTCATATGATAACACATTCAATTTCATCCATAAATAAGTATAAACACTCATGCATATGCAATATGAAAATGTGTCTGAGCCGATCTAGTGCCTAATGTGTGTTATGCAACCACGAGCAATCACTTGCAACCACTTGCAACCATTCGCAAACATCAAGCATAACATGTTTCAAATACATGTTTACATTCATAGGATTCTACCTAAGGTTCTCAAGACAGGATCAAAAGGATATACAAGATAAAACAGAGTATCCAAGGAAAAGAATTTAAAGATGTACCCTTAGAAGGTCCTTCTTGCGGGGCTTTCCCTTGCTTCTTAGGGTAGTTCTTGATGATGTGTCCAGTTTCACCGCATTGAAAACATGCTCCTATCTTCATCTTCTTCCTACAGTCCTGGACTATATGCCTGTCAATACCACAGAAGTTGCATTTTCTTTTCTCACGTGACTTGTCATTCTTGTTGTTGCTATTCTTTCCTCCTTTCTCAGAGTCTACCTTCTTGTCTTGAGACTCATTCTCCTTGACCTTCTTCTTGCCATTCTCGTCTTCTTCATGAAGTAGGGCCATATTCACCAAGCTTTCAAAGGTCGCCCCCATGGGTACATGAGTTATGGCCATAGTGTGGAGTGGCTCGCTCAATCCTCGAGCAAAGCGTAGAGCCTTTTTCTCAGCCATATTGACTAAGTCCAAACCAAACCGAGCAAGCTGATTAAACTTATTCACGTATTTCCTAACTGACATGTCCCCTTGCTTGAGTGCCAGGAACCTCTCCATCTGAAGACTCGCTTCTGCGGATGATAAAAACTTAAGCCCAAACCTCTCTCTAAAGTCCGCCCAAGTCTCAATTGGCCTGGTAGCGTTGGTGACTTCCTACCAAAATCCAACTTCCTCTTTCAACAACCATGCTGCCAACTGAACTTTCCAATGATCCTCCATATCGAAAATAACAAACAAGTCTTCAGTCTCTTTTAGCCAGTTTCATGCCTCAACGAAGGTTTCAGTTCCAACGAAGTTCTTGCCGCCCATTCCTATAAAGTCCTTGCATATTTTAACGAAGGCGGTACCCGGAGGAGGAGGAGGAGGAACCGTGGCCACCGGGGGAAGAGGAGGAGGGATATCTGCCGGGCCCGCGCCATTGGCCCTAGCTTCCAAGTATCTTCGGAACCAGCCAGGTATGGGTACTCCCCCAGGAAGGTTAAGATCAGACATGCTGAAAAGCGAAAAGGAAAAAAATTCAAACGAGGAAACAAAGGAAAGTGCTAATGGCTTTTGGGGAATAGCCTTTTCTTAAAAATAAAACTTTCCTTGAAAAATGCTTCTTTATAAATGGTTTTGAAAATAGTTTCTGAAGGTTTTTAAAACTTTTGCCCAGTCTGGTAACCTTCTGCTCTGATACCAAATGTAACACCCCACCTCCGCTAGGGTCACTCACAAAGGGAATGCCCTAGTTTTGGAGGGGTATTATCTAGTAAACAGGCACAGAGATACACAAGACAGAACATAGATAAAATAAAGTATATAAAGCAACGGATATAAACTTTAAAACCAAATCTCATTACTGAAAAATAGAGTCAAAACCTCTTACATCAAAATGCCAAGTCATTATTTCATTACATCAAGTTCTAAAGAAGCAAAGTACTTAAAACAACATAAGTAAAATATTATTCCCCAAAAAGTGCATGAGTGCAGCCATAGCATAGCTCAAGACCAAACCGTACATGAGCTGTCAGAAAGCAAGCAAAGTCCAAGTTAAGAGCTAGAGGTTCCTCCCTGAGAACCTGGGGGGGAAACGAAAGACAAAGAGGCGAAAGAAAACAGGTCAGTCAAAAAGACTGGTAAGCCCTAGTGACTATCAACATAGAAACTAGTAAAGCTAACAAGACATGAATAAACTGGAATTAAACATAGGAATGATGATAAGTTTGACGTGATAACTAAGCTAGCAAGATAACTCAAGTCTAACATTGCGTATTCAAGGTTCGCCATACCAACTATATTGGTATACTAATCCCGTGTCAACTATAAATCAAGGAATAATCCCTTGGCCCAATATCGTGAAGTGACCCAATTCGGGGTCCAACGATATGATCTAACCGATCGGCTCCCTACAAGTTTAGCTCGTCGTGTGTCTGTGTCATACGGCCCTATCACGAATGTAGTCACCTGTGCTAGGTCCACCATAGGGTGTATCAAGCCCTAGGGTGCCAACCACCGACACGAATCAAGAATGCATAGATAATCCTACCGATGCCCAATGCCTGCCTTTTCAACTCCGGACTAAGTGCACGACCCTAGTCCGCCTGAACCTACAATGGCGCACCATCTCAGCCGTCGTTCTAGTCGCTTACAATCAGCCCAGCAATCGTGCCCCACCCTGCCTAGTCCTAGGGTACCGTGGTACATCTAGTGGGTTACTGCTAAAAAGGACCGCGTAACTAGGGTTTCGTTCAGCAGGTTAGGTTGTCATTTAAAATCGAGACTTAACCCCATCTACGTGTCATGTCAAATTGACTAAGTGTGTCGTTCTAGTTCAAGACTTAGTCCTACGAATCATGTGTCAGGTTGGTTAAGTGTGTTCAAGCGGTTCATGACTTAACCCTATCAAATCAACGTGCCAAATTGGTTAAGTGTATTCAAGTGGTCCATGACTTAACCCTATCCAGTGGCATTAATTTACTTAATGCACCCCTAACCTCTCACATTAGACTTGGTTATGGTTACTGGATGTGCCGGGCGGGTCCAGACAGATTTACACCATAACCTAGTCTAACCTCGGGTTTCGAGTGTGATATGACCAACTACTCACATTGGGTCCTATTGTTTGCAGTTACTGGATTCGCCGGGCGGTTCCGGGCAGATTTATACTGCAAACTCAGCCCAACCTCGAGTTGGCCACGTTCAAGTTATCTAAGTGTCATGTACCAAATTCATATTTTTAAGTATAATTTCATGTCAAGTTCATGTTCCTATCCAAGCTCAAGTTATAACGATATTCATGTTTTCAAGTTCATACTAAATTCAGGTTTTCCCTAAACTACCCAAATCGCATCCCCAACGCTCGTGAATTCGAATCAAGGCAATAGATGGAACTAGGGAATAACATAACAAGGATGGGTATAAAGTGGCAAAGGTGATTTCAAGACAAGCATGGTGTAACTTGAGATATGACCATAACATCACTGGCATATGAAATAGGGTGATAAACATAGCAATAAATGACATAAGATGATAATCCTAAACTTGTGACTAGAAATGGTTTCAACATCACAACATCACAGGCATGTTAAAATAATGATAGGGTTTAGGTTATGACATGAACAGGCCCTTAAATCAAGTTCTTATCAGTATCCCACAAATCAAGGTTCAATGTGAACAGTACTAGGTTCAAGGTGAATAGATCTATGGTGAACAAGAGTAGATCTAAAATAATAGATCAAAAAGGAATAGTCATAGATCAAAGATATACAAGAGTAGATCTCAAGTAGTTATCATGTTTACGTTCAACTTCAATTTACACATGTCCATATTAAGTTTAGAGTAAAGATCTAAGAGTAACTGGGGCTTACAGATCGTGGTTTTTGAGAACTAAGAACAGAAATTGTCGTAGGATCGTTGTTGAAGTTTCAAGCTTGAATTGAGTTGCTTAGGTTGATGTTGATTAGCTTCTAGTTTTGATTCCAGCAGAGTAGCGACGCCATTTTTATTTTTATATAGAACAGAGGCAGAGCAGAAGCAGAACAGAATTGTGTGTAGAGAAGGCTAGGTTTGGGGCTGTTTAAATAGGTTTAGGAAGATGAATCTTGACAGAAATCGGACTGGAAACATCAGAACGAACACTGGCCCAAAAATGGGCTCGGGGACCAGGTCGACTGCCCAGTCGACCTGGTTGGGGGAGGTGGGGGGTCGACTGCCCAGTCGACTCCCCAGTCGACCTGGGTCTAGGCGGGAAATTTCCCGCCCAGTCTGTTCTGCGTTTGAAATTCGAATTTTGAATTCGAATTCGAGCTGTTTTGAACTCTGAATATTTCTGAAATTTGGAGGGCCATAACTTGGTCATACGGACTCCGATTTTCGAAAACTCGAACTCGATTTCATGCAGAATTCCGAGACGAACGCAATGGCGCAACCCGTTTCCCTTGGTTCTTATTTTAAAATTTAATTCTGCCTAGATTTATGGTTATAACACGTTATCAAAATACGGGTTGTTACAGAGGAGCTCTTGCAAGAGCACCAACCAAAGATACAACATGGTCTTCCTGTACATCAGGAACCGAAGGCAAAGATGGTGATGTTTCTTTTTCACTACCCTTCGTGCATTGCAGAAACCAAAGGCGACAATGGCGAATAGGAACGCGACTACACTTCCCCACTTTCGGCCACTCCTTTGTAGGCATGGAAACAAGAGGTAATCTTTTTTGGAGGTAACGGATAAGGGGGATCAAATCCCCTGACCTATCACCCCCAATGAAGACACAGCCACTCCATTATTCCATGAAGAACCATGACAAACCACATACCTAACAGATTAACTACCATCAAAGAGGGAAAATCACGGTCAACTAGATGAGACATCGTTCTCCTTGCAATCTTTCTAGGTATAAACTGAATAGGAGTGATGAAATCCCCTATTTCAGAGCCGAATGCAGGAGAACGAACAGAACCTATGACATGTTGTGACACTGGCCGATACTCCCTCTTCAAAACTGGCAGAAAAGGCATGATCAGTAACAGCGAGTAACTAAGAACCATCTCCAAGAAAGCTCCAACAACCATAATAAAAAGATGTCGTGTTAAACCCACAAAAGAAGAAAACGTTACTGATTGAACAAGTACCGTGGATTCGCCGATAATAACTACTACCACCGGTCTATCAATCACTGCTTGAACCACTTCGATAATTAACCCAGCATCGGGGCAAGTTCTAATAAAACACCCCAAAACACAATAATTGAAGTTTCCATTAAACGATTCCATGAAATCCTAAAAATGACAGGGGAATTCAGAAAATAATGTAAAACAAACAGCGCAGAACCATAGGAGAAAGCCTAATTCAGAAAAGAACTGGAGAAGATCTGAATGAAATGAGAAGAAATTTGAGAAATCGCCAACAATGTTCGAATCAGGACGCTATTGTTGAGAGAAAATAGCCATCGAAAGTTTTTCTCCAACATGGCTTAGTTAGAAATAAAACTAGTTTGTTTTTGAAATTGTTTTGAAAATAGAAACTTACATATAATGTTTTGAAACTTAGTACACAATAAATGTATATTTAATCATAGTAATACTTTAAAATTTGTTTAAAATAATTTAGGCAAAAATTTAGTGAAACTACATATAATTAAATATCTGAAAATAAAGATATAAATATTTTTACTAGCAAGGCCGACCGATTTTTATAGTGGGCTGTCCACTTTTATAATAACAAATAATAAGTACTAAAGATATATGAGATAGACTGAGTGTCTATCTACTTCAAAACACTTGTCCTGCACATACACAAGAGATCTACATTCACATGAAATAAAGATTCATACACAAGAGATCTACAGTCACAGAGAGACTCACCATTGATATTACAGAATAAGTGCCTTTCTTTACCATCTATATCTAAAACAAAGGAATAATAATGACCTCGTTCAGGGGAGAATATCATCATCGAAGGAACATTATACCAAGCTCTCTCTAGCTGGGACCACAATACAACATCAATCGCAGAAATGGTAGCGTCTTCTTTTGGAATGTTCTCAGGGTCAATAGGAGACTCAAGAGGTGCAGGCAAAGAAGAAAGATCAGCAGACAACGTAGACACATCGGTATCAGGGGTAGAATCGGGTATGATAGAAGGCAAAGGAGGTTTAACACACCATTCTCTAGGCTTGGCCATACGAAGAAGGGGAAGAGGCATATCAGTAACAGCCGCAACAAGAGGCTCAGATTAGGGACATCCAACAACATAGCATCCAAAGGAACTGCAACGAGAGCATATAACATGCTTCAATAGAAAGGAGACTTGAACATGACCAGTAACTTGATCCGATAAATGGACAGGAATAATCGTTGGAAACTCCTTCTTAGGAGTAATCTCAATAAGCACTCAAGCATAAGCAAAACATTCTTTACGCTTAGTCACTTCATTAAAACAAACTATCCTACCCATACAGCTAAAGATCTAATTGGGACCTTCAAAAGTTTGGTGAAGCGAAGGAATACTAGTAAGCCTAGTCCAATACTTGAATAAATTTTACTTATTCTCGCGCTCTGTCAATTGTTGGAGTCCATTTGTGATCACAAAAATTTTGTTATAGATGATCAGTGGATCCATAACATGAGCTCTATCATCTTTAGAGGCAAAATCTAATAGAACAAATTATTGTTGAAGATAATCTTTACTTTTACTTTGCCTTTAAAGTTCCAAGCACGCAAAATGTGTCAGTGACAACGTGGTTAGGAGACTTCTATCTAGAAAAAAACCAATAAGGTTGTTTTTCCAATGATTGAATTCAGTATTAAAAATATCACTAAAGGCTTACCATCCGCACCAATCTCATAATTTTTAGTAACATATCTACCGACATTTATGGGCTTGGAGGAGAAAAGGGAAACCCAGGTAGGGGGAAGAGGGAAAGTTTCATCTAGAATCTCTACTAGTTGTTTACATGAAACTCCCAACACAGGTAAGTTCACTTTGTTTTTTAGCTTAACGGTTGTGTAGCATGATACTACACAGTCGGTTAGTTAATATATTATAATAACAAAGTTTAAGCCATTTGACATGCCCAACTGGTGGCCATCATAGCATCAAAATGAGCCAATCAAGAAGTTAATCATTTCACAGAAATACATACATACATAATACAACGCCATAAGCATACTGCAAACCGATAGAGAAGCAAGTTAGACGAGTTCATGGATGGTGCTACCAAACAGGACTATGAGGACGAGCTAAAACCAATCTAAAGGGAGTTGCATGATAAGATCTTGTCCAAAGTTGAAAAATATGAACAATACGACGACAAGTTCTTTGTACATAATTTCATGGTTTATTAAACACCATAGCATTTCTTTCCTTCCATATACACCAACAATAAATAGCAAGAAAAGCATCCAACTTATTACTAACAGAGCCATACTGCCAATGATCGAACACTGAAGTAATAGTAGGAATGTAGCCTAGGAGATGAACACTTGACGCAGCCCAAATCGGATAAATATAATCATAATCAAAGAAGAGATGGTGAACGGATTCTTCATGCATATTGCATAACGTACAATAAGGGTTAGAGGCCAGATTGCGACGAAACAATCTCGCTCTGGTGTTAATCCTATCATGTAAGTGACACCATTGAAAGAAAAGTATTCTAGGATATAAGTGACACTTCCAAAGTCTGGCAAAAGAGAAAGCACGACCAACATGGTTTAGGAAATGATGATACGATGCAACTGAAAAGCCTTTCGAAGGAGACAATGCCCAAATGTAACAATCAGGGGAGGTGGTAAGGTGGGTTCGATGCAGCAAGTTAGAAGCAGCTAAGAGATCCAAAAAGACAGGGACATCAAAAAGAGAAGAAGGAAAAAGACCAAAAGGACCAAGACCAAAAGTATTCACAACAGAAAAGTTCGAACGAGGAAGTAAAGAGATGGAAACAAGCGAGATAATGGAAGTTGATCATACCAAATGGTGTAACAAAAGAGGCAGTTAACACCATTTCCTAAATTAACGTGGAAAAGGTTCTTAATACGAGGAATGGTAGAGAGAACATCAGATCAGAAAGGAGAGGTTCGAGCAATAGGGGAGACATGAAGAGATGAAGATTAGAGGAATGATGCAGGGATAGAATCCAGTCTTTCCATATAAAATTACTAGGGGAAAGAAGATGCCATAACCATTTTGCAAGTAAAGCTGAGTTAAAAGAGGATAAATTAGAAACTCCAAGCCCTCGTTGATTACGATGTTGACAAATAGTATGCCAATTTACCAAACTTCTTATTTTATTTCCATTCCGTAGAAAAGAGCTTCTAACGGAATCAGTTTTCTTAATAACCCAACAAGGAAGTTTGTGAAATGTCATCCAATAAGTAGGAATAACTGGGATGATAGATTTGACAAGCACCAAACAACCAGCTGATGAGAATGAATTAGCTTTCCAACTGGCAAGTCTTGATTCAATCATATTGATAAGGGGAAGCTAGTCAGATTTGATGAGCTTAGTTGGTCTAAGAGGGATACCAAGATATTTGATGGGGAATTATTCAACAGGGCAACTGAGAATAAAGGAGATAAGAGTGCTCAAATGAGTTGAATTGCCCAACATAATTATAGTACTTTTACAGAAATTGAAGGAAAGACCAGAGAAATATTCGAAAACGCACAAAAGAACCTTAAGACAATGAATGTGTTTAGGATCAGGAGAAGAAAAAATGATGGTATCATCAGCAAACTGCAAATTTGATACATCCAATTCTGTATTAGGTAGAAGAATTCCCTCCAAAAATTCATTGGCAATAGCCTTTTTAACCATTTGATTAAACACATCTACAATTAACACAAAAATCAGGGGAGATAGCGGATCACCTTGATTAAGACCACGTGCCGATTTGAAAAGCTCGCCAGACTTACCATTGATAGAAACAGAAGAGAAACTGGTGTTGAGTATACATTCAATCTGTCTGCATCACTTATCAAGGAAGCCTTTGTGATTCATTAAATCAAGAATGAAGGTCCAGTTTACATAATCGAAAGCTTTAGAAAAGTCAAGCTTAAGGAGAACACCGGTTTGGAAGAGTAGTGACAAAAAGAGATATTTTCTTGTGTGGCCACAACACAATCCAGAATATTACGACCAAGAATGAATGTTGATTGTTCATGCCTAACCAGTAGTGAAATGATAGATTGGAGACAATTAGCAATAACCTTAGTAATGATTTTAAAGGTGGTATTAAGAAGACTGATGGGTCTAAACGAGGATAAATTATTGGCACTAGAACATTTTGGTAGAAGAATGGTGTTGGCATAGTTTAATCTTGCAATAAACAAAGGATCCTGCTGAAATTCCAAACACATTTCTACAATATCATATTTAACCAAGGCCCAAAAATGTTTAAAGAAAATAGGCCCAAAACCATCAGGTCTAGGGGCTTTATCGTCAGGCATGTCATTAAGTGCAGCCCAAATTTCATATTCAGTAAAAGGATAATCAATATGAATGTGAGAAGGGTTTAGATAAAGAAGGTTCCAATCAATGTCAGGTAAGGGGGAGAGGAATATCCAATGATGGAGCAGAAGCGGTCAAAGAAGAGATGAAGAATATCGTCGTGACTAGTAAAGATTTGATCATTGTGAAAATTTTCGAGGATGAAAGACGATCTACGACAGCCATTAGCTATACGATGAAAATATGAAGTCCCCTTAACAATCCATTTCTCTTTCGACCTTTGTTTCCATCCAATCTCTTCTTGTTTAATTAATCTATCCAAATCATTTTCAAGCTCAATGAGATTATTATTTTCCATGTCATTTAAAGGATGAGTTTCTTCAAGAATATTAAGACCAAGGATCTCATTAAGATCAAGGTAAATTCACTTTGTGCACAGTATGATGTTTGCTAGACAAACTCTCCTTAGTCACAACAGGCTATACATGATTCAACATCCTTTCCATTTATTTATTCACATTAATACACAAACCAGTAGAGTTACCTACATTACTGTCAATATTTGGAACATGAGGGCTATAGGCATTACCGACCTATTGCATAGGAACTTGGTCGGACTACGAAGCTTCACCTTCCTCAAAGAAGGAAGACAAACCCTTGGTAGATGCTTTGGCTGCACCCCCATTCGAACCTTTATAACATCGATCTGATCTTGAATGTTGTCAGGTATTTCAAAGTTATATGAAGGGATGTTCTTCGATTTAGACGACGTCGCCATGCTAGAGGAGGCTGGCAGGGGCAGGAAGTTATGTTCATCGGACGGCAAGGGGATGCGCACCTTTCCAGATCTGGTTTTAGATGGGAGAAATCCCAATTTCATTTGAGGTGACTCGAAAAACAAACCTATAGGGGAGAGACGTGTTGATCATGGAAAAAGGAAGGGATAGAATAAATCTGGTGTGATCTAGATGAAGAAAGAGGAAGCGGCAGCATGAAAATTAGGTTATGGTTCATTTGCCATTACAAATGTATTAATTTTATAATATCATATTTATAAATATTAAAACTATAAAAGTATGAAATCATAAATGTAAAGTTAAAATCAAAATTTTAAAGTATAAACAAAATCTTAAATAAAATCATTTCTAAAATATAATATCAATAAATTTAAGTATAAAATCAAAATATATTTATTTATAAAAGCCAAAGTGTTAAATAATAAAAATATTTGTGAAAGTATGAAAACAAAACTACTATTAAAAGTATAAGTATTGAAGTCAAAATATAATAATCAAAGTATAAAAATAAAGTAAAGTATAAATATTGAAATCTAAATAGGAAAATAGTGTCAAGGACAAAGTTACATGTTTTTTCAACCGTAAGGATGGCCTGCTAAAATTTTATCTGAAGGACACCTATTTTAGGTATTAGTTTTACAGTGTGCATGGTATCAGAATTTGACTACCTATTTTTAAATATCGGTTTTACAGTGCATATAGTATCAAAATTTAACTATCAGTTTTACGATGCGTATGGTATCAGTTTTGCAGTGTATTGCCCTTAAAAATAAATTTTTAGTGGGTTGTCCATGGACTTGAAAAAATTATGAAATTTTTCCTTCACAATAAAATCCCCAAATCTAAATAAGTGTAGAATTTCAAAATAATGTTACCATAAATTTTCTTTTTAAAAAATATTTTGAAAGGACTATTTTGAAAACAAAGGATATTTGAAAATATTTTGTAAAAAGATTTTAAAATTCTTTTTGAAATCATTTTTAATTTAAATTTTGAAAACTTGAATATTTCTGAAAAATCATTTTGAAAAAATGGATAGAGATCAGATAAGTACAACTTGAGTTTTAACATAATTCCTAGGACTCTATAGCGTCCTTAATTTTTAACTCTTAACATCTTCAAACTCACGAGTCTTCATATTCCTAAATTAACATTCTGAATCTTCAATCTTGATACTGTATAGTCTTGAATATCAAATACCCGCATAACATCCTGCACTAATATATATATATATATAGAGAGAGAGAGAGGGAGAGAGAAATGATTAGTACATGTTAAATACAAAATATTCACTACCTAAGGTTGTTATCATCAAAACTACCATCCATGGCACTAACACATACAGTTATATAGAATAGTGATATTTCTTATACAAGAGATAAATAAACTCAACTGATAAATTATCTTTAATAATAAATAGTCTACACAACACTGTCATGGCTCCATAGTATCACATAGCGGAATAAACAATAATACAAGCATAAATATAAAAAGACATCATTTCCTAATCCACTTGCGCAGCTCTAAACAATGCTTACACACATGTTAGCCTGCTCATCATCATTGTCAATGAGTACCTAAGGTAAGAAGAGGAAACATAAAATTTTGGGTTAGATAACCATCTGGTGTGAGCGATAAAAAATAATCTCAAATTAGTATAAAAGTCATAACAGTATAAGGTAGAGAAGGCATTGAGAATCATACCAGACCTGTCCCTATGTCCACGGAGTCAACACATATAAAATACATACTACTCTATGATAATCATCCTAGGCGTATTCCACGTCAAAATACTATGGGTGCATGAATAACCAAAGAAGAGATATCCATATCGTATGACATGCCTAAGTTAATAATGATTAAGCAAATATAGCATTCATCCTTACATTCACTCAGTGAGTACATCAAGTATATAATATCCAGTACTGCGACCATTTAATGCATCAAGACACTGACAGATTCTACATCGATGAACTCCGCTAGACTTTCGCTACGTCATATCGTGAATTGTGAATGATAACCTTACCCAATTCAAAACGTCAACATATTCTAAGGCCCAAGAAAATCAGTTCTACATCGATGAACTCTAGTATATCCGTCTGTCACTCCCTCAAATTCGTATCAAAGTCACAAATACCAATAGCCCCTTTGCATACGTTATCCATGGCAAAATTCATCTTAAGACTCTCTGTGAGACTCCCATCTGACGTCACGCTTTGGGGACTGTCCCCGATGGTCATAGTTTGCTGCAGAATCTCATTATATGTCTCTCATCCTCCTCTGACCGTTACCTCAATACGACCCCATGTTTTCCTCTACGCTTCTCGAAGAAAAGTCATGCATCGTAGAATCCTTAAGTTTGCCTTACACCAAAGATATTGATCAAAGAGCCATCGCAACGAAATCATTATCAAACGAGCCATTATATCCTACTTTTCGAATCTACATCATCGTCAACGTAAAATTGGTCAAAAGGGAAAACATCAATAACTGTCAATATTGACTACTCCATAGTAATCAATAATGACTGCTCTAATCATGTATTTAACCAAAATTAGTTAAATACACATCAAGTGAAATTTTTTGGCATTCATTGTGAAATCCAGCTTGTTGCCAAGTCCATCCTCTATCTTCAGATTTTCCGCCAAACTCTAATGATGCTCCATCTTCATGTCAATCGCAATACTTTTGTACTCCCCCGTCTTTAAACCAGCATGCACATTTTGATGCTCCTTCATGAATTTATCTAAGTGTTTGAGTCCATCATCCTTGTGTGTTTTAATCAACATGCATATCTTGTGTATTTTATTGACAAGCATCAAACTCTAACGAATAAGATTTTTCTTACTTCTATATCGCCTACGAATGGTACTTTCAATCAAATTGTGCAAACGTACATACAATAATTTTATAAATATCTAAAACATCACATAATCATTCATAGTAACACCCGTAAAACAATTAGAACCTATCTAAGGTGATTTTTATGAGTTTAGTGTCATATTAGTCCAATTCGAACGATAGTGTCAAAAGGGCGCATAAATGAGTAAAGTGTAATATTTAGGTTAAAACTAATTAAATCACTTTTTAATTTTTTTATTTATTAATAACTAATTTCAAGTATCCTAGAAATAATGTCTTAAGATTAGAAATCAATTAAAAACGGTGATTTTATACCGTATAAACAATTGTAGTTTAGTGAAAGACAATATCACCCAGCTAAGGCTAACCAATGCCAAAGTACAGAGCTCTCCCATACGAGTCCAATGGAAGAAACCGCATCCAAAATGGATCTCGTATGCAAAAGTTTTCTTGAAATTTGAACGAATAACAAAATGAACATAAACCCTACCAGCTAACCATTGAATTCCATGTCGTCGTCATCACCATGTGCACCATCTTCTTACATGTTACACTACACCAAAACAGGGGATTCCTAACAAGTATAGGTGTAACAAATAATTTCTGTAACACTTTTAAATATTACCAACGGCCTGAGGAATTGTCCAACCACATTTGTAACACTTATAAGTGTTACAATCAGAGTAATTGCTAAACTTATAAATGTTGGAACCAGAAGATACGGTAGCACTTATAAATGTTGCAAACATATTCATTGCTAACGCTTATAAATGTTGGAACCATAAGATATGGTAACACTTTTAAGAGTTACAAACATATTCATTGCTAACACTTATAAATGTTGGAACCATAAGATATGGTAACACTTACAAGAGTTACAAACATATTCATTGCTAACACTTATAAATGTTGGAACCAGCGGATATGGTAACATTTATAAATGTCAGTATCATAATCCTACTAACAAAAATAAATGTTAGCATACATAAATTGCTAGCACTTATGAGTATATATAACATGTCTTTATGATTTCAATCACATAGTTCAACATATCAATTCAATATAAGATTTGGTTCACTTCCATATTTCAAATTCAACAATGTCACATTTGCATAATGTTCAAATATTTGTAACATGCTTCCAATTTCAAAATACCATAATATCAAATTCAAATTACAAAAAGCAATACAGTTTTACTAAAGATACATAGAATTTTGGATACTGCGAAGGCGAAACGTGGACCATATCACAAAGCCTCCATCCGAAAATTCACAAAGCTTGTAATATCTGTTTTCAAATCAAAAACTTTGGAGATAGGATCATTGTCAAGATCACACATATTTTCTTTCCCCTTGCCATTACATTCCAAAATCTGTTTTTTTTTTCTCCTCCACAGGTGCCTACAAAATATAAATGCACTAATTTTTACAGAAATAACAAATTGCAAAACTAATAAATAACATGTGTATTTGCAAAACTGATAAATAACGAGTTATTATTCCAAAACTGACAAATAACAAGTGAATTGCAAAACTGATAAATTCAATATAAGATTTGAGCATCGACTCAGTTTTAGCATGCCTCATTTGCACAAAATGAGTCGAGGCTCATTTTTGGCGCAAACTGAGCCGCTCAATTTTACTGAGCCGAAGCCCATTATTTTGATCACTGTCAAGCTCAGTTTCAATCAAAACTACTAATCTCAGCTAAGCTTGGTTTCAAAATATAGCTAAATAAAGATTGTTGGTTGTGATTAAATAAACTTTATATTTCATTGTAAACTGACATTTTATGTATTCCATTATATAACTCCAAAAAATCAAAATAATGGGTGACATAAATGAATCTATTACCTGATTCCATCTTCAGTGTAGCCATAACCAAACTTAGAAACCCAACAACAATTAACTAATGTTCAGCACAAACTAGGTAATAACCAGACATATCATAGAAGTTGAAAAAATCATACACATATTAATAATACTGAACTTCAAGTGCAAGAGTAGAATAAAACATATCCGCAGTGATAAATTAGTGAATAATACATATCCTAGCAACATGTAGAGATTAACTAACAATTCAAAGCCTAAAGAGAAGCCAATATAGAAACAAAGTATGAAACATAAAATATTGACAATGCAGTATATATAACATATACCCTAGAACTTCTTCCTTGTTTATGATTTCCATCAAATTGTCAGTGCCATCATGCTTTATTCCATTAGAAATCCCTCCAGGAAATGAATGGTTAAGCTGTAATATCCCACAATCAATTGTAACCAGCAATAACATAAGAAGAAAGTGGTGAAAAAACTAAGAAGGGATTTCAAAGATTGAAATAAAAAAGAGCACAAGTAAAACAGTAAAAAAGTCTATAACAAGTAGAAACAACACAGTAACCTGTAATAACCCTAGAGATTACAATAGCAATAAAAAGAAATTCTAGAACAATTTGAATCAATTATGCACTCTAATCCATTAAAATCATCCAAAAGCAAAGATTAAATGGTTAGCTCAATGAGGCAGGTGTTCAATGTTTTTTCCATGCCAAGATGTCAACAAAATAAAGCAGGAAAAAATTCAAATTTTAATGAGTGAACATCAACAAATCACATTAGACACAAGTAAAATAGTAGGAGATGCAGGGAAATACACTTCACTTCTTTGTTCAATTTAATAATAAATGATGTAGTGACTTTTTTTGGATTTGGCCCCCTTTTATAAACTTATAACACATTTAGCCTTGTTTGAAAACTTATTATGATCGTAGCCTGGTTTATGTCACATCAGCTGAAAACAGTTATTTAACACAGCGTTATTTGAAATAACGCGTGAAGCGTTATTCAAGATAACGCAAACATGTTTTTAAGTTTATCCCCCGTGATTCTCTGTAGAACACATGTGCGTTATCTTAAATAACGCTAGCGAGCGTTATCTTAAATAACGCAAATAATTAGTGGTAATTATTTTTGGAAGAACACAGTTTAAAGCGTTATTTAGAATACCGCTTTAAAGCGTTATCCTAAATAACGCAAAAATAAAATAATGGTGTGTTAATTCTTCCATTGTCCTCTTGCGGTATTTCAAATAACGCTTCACGCGTTATTTGAAAAGACGCACAGACGTGATATACAGTCAGCCGTGAGTCTCTTCCTCCTCACTTTTTTACTTTCTACATATTGAAAAAAAGAAACCCAATACCTTAAATCAAATTCCGAAATTAAACAAATCATTAATTTTAGCTCTGATCTAGCAGCAATTTCAGATTTACGTCAACTGGACGCTATTCTCCGACGTTTGATTCATCACTAGGTTTGAATTTCAAAACCCTAAATCTTAGTTTTTCTGGATTTATAACTTTTGGTAATATATTCTTTTATGTTATTGTAAATTAGAATGGCTCCTAAGTTTATTGCGATTCTATGCTACTTTGATGGTGAGTTGGTTATTGATGATAGAAAGTGTGGGAAATACGAAGGTGGATCTTTCAAACCTGTAAAAGTTCTGATAGGGTGTAATTTGCAACACATCTCCATGTAATCTCCGACCTCTTGAGTCCTCAAAGGAGCGCCATCAATCGGCAAGCCTAGCAGGACCGCCACATCACCCAAAGTTATGGTCATCTCTCCACCTCTAAAATGGAATGTCGATGTCTCCGGTCTCCATCTATCGACTAAGGCAGTGATGAGATAACGATCGAGTTGAACGTATTTCAACCCGTGTACTAGTCGAAATCCAGCGCGATCAAGCAAGGCCAAAACTTTTGGATGTGCGGAGGTCATCGTGCCGACGGAAACTGTGTGATCTATAATCTTAACGGGATTTTTTCCCTGTAAATAAATTTTAACATACAACGTAAGACATGCATACAAAAAAAACTTTTGGCCAACATACAAACACCATATATACATACCGCCATCAAGGCGTTATTGCTCGATCTATGCTTGTGTTGCAAATATAGGATACTTTCATCTACAGGTCCCGGTTCCATCTCAACAATCTCTACACAAATGTAGCGAAAAAACCAAAATCAATGTTGAAACCTATATAATTTCAACTACATTGAACCCATTAAAGCAATTACAAGCTATTTCACAAGTTTTCTCAATCATGGACAAACCCTAAATTTTATAAGAAATCAACAAATAATGGAATTTTTTACCTTCCGGAGCTTCTTGTGTTGATGAGCTTGCCATGGCGATGAATTTCGATCAACATACCCTAAAATTTGATGTTAGGTTGAGCAAATAGGGTTAGGAGCTTAGGGTTTTCGGTTTTGAAAAAATAGGTTTTAAGAAAAAGTGAGGAGGAAGAGACTCACGGCTGACTGTATATCACGTCTGTGCATCTTTTCAAATAACGCTTGAAGCGTTATTTGAAATACCGCAAGAGGACAATGGAAGAATTAACACACCGTTATTTTATTTTTGCGTTATTTAGGATAACGCTTTAAAGCGGTATTCTAAATAACGTTTTAAACTGTGTTCTTCCAAAAATAATTACCACTAATCATTTGCGTTATTCAAGATAACGCTCGCTAGCGTTATTTAAGATAACGCACATGTGTTCTACACAGAATCACGGGGGATAAACTTAAAAACATGTTTGCGTTATCTTGAATAACGCTTCACGCGTTATTTCAAATAACGCTGTGTTAAATAACTGTTTTCAGCTGATGTGACATAAACCAGGCTACGGTCGTAATAAGTTTTCAAACAAGGCTAAATGTGTTATAAGTTTATAAAAGGGGGCCAAATCCAAAACAAATCCAATAATAAATGCATTTATTTAGAGAGACCAAGTACAGAAAATTCCCCACTAGCTCGTGACAGAGTTAGATGGTTAGATAGAAAAAAAGCAAGCTGTACACACCTTAAAGCCAATCTAAATTAAGCATACAGCGAGATAAACTTATTTTCATAGTTCATCACGCAGAACTTCATGCCACAACAAATCATAGTGGATGGGATGCTGGTGCAACATGTAGCAGGGCACTTTAAGGGGAAAATAAAGTAAGTTATAAAACCAAAATTTTTGTGCTTTTTGAACATAGAAAGAAGTGGAGAATTCAAAAGGGAACAATGCGTATTCAATGACTTGCAAATTATATATTGATTAAAGAGTTATGGGAAGATAGGTAAATTTTCAACCAAACTTTAACCAGGTAAATTTTCATAATGTAATATATATTTACTTGGCTCTTTAATAATTGAATAATGATGAATAAACTTTAGACTAGTCATACTAAATGTAAGTCAACAATCAATGAATACTTGCGAATATATACTTGCAAAGGCCAATTACATGAACGACCTTATGCGTATAACATATTAAGAGAAGTGTTGGGAGCATAAGTTCGATCTTCCATTTTATTAGAAATTAATATTATAATTTCTATGAGGTGCATATAGACAGTAAATATAATTTTTTTTTATGTTACTTCTATTCTGTACCATAATATAGACAACAAACATAATATATAAAACATGTAATGCGAAGTTAAAACAAATGGATTCATCGTAAACTCAAATATGGTATGAGCATATTTCTAGATGGATAATACGTTTTGAAATCCAAATTAGTTTGTTCCATATCTAATTAAACTTATTATGTGATGACAGAATGAAATAACTCAAAATATCACATGATTAAATTCAAATAAATGTGCAAGAAATTACAGGAGGAAAAGAAACTAAATTGTCATGGGAAATCACAACGGTCAAATTTCAGTAATCAACTCATTTCGGTAATTAATCTTTGTAAAAGAAACTCATTCTAGTTATTACTTTTATACAAATCTATATGCTCATTAAGAAAATCAATTATAGTAATGAAAATGACTATCATTAAAGGAACCTATAATTAAACATAATCACATGAGAAACTTATACGTTTATTCAGTCTTTTAGAGTAAACACAAATAGTTACTAGCTATTAATCCATATTTGGGTGCCAGATATCTGTTTCTAGGATTTGATCACGTTATCGACTTGCCGGCAAACTTAGTTGTCTGTTTACATTGTAAATTGCTTGTTAAAGGTCCATGAATAAAACATCTTCTAAAGGTAACTGGTTAAATGTATTTTGAACAAGGACACAAACTAGCATGACAATAAAAGTTTCAATCATGGAAATTACAAGATCAAGAAACAAAATTGAATTGAAAATGGGTTTCCAGGCAGCAAATTTGTCCATCTGCGTGAACTAGAACATAAAAAAGATTATCTGGGCTCACACTTAACTAACCTAAAACTGTGACATTATTAAAACTGTATTTTAATCTGGTCCAAAGATTTTTTAAATGACAACAGTAACACAACTTATATATACAAAGCATTTTATACAAGACATTAAGTATACAAAGTAACACAACTAGAAATCCCAGACACAAGCGAAGTGATTTGTGTTGTATGCCAACAAATTGAAGACGAACCAAAATAAGCTTCTGCATGTTACATTGAAATTTATTTCTATCAGCGTTTTGGCTGTCTGAGATGAGAGCATGCGAACCATCCGACTCTCACTGAAATTTATTTCTTTCAGTGTTCTAACTAAATGTAGTTCAAATCGAGTAGGCTCAGTCCACTACAACAGAACATGTAATAAATTGTAACATGCTATAAGTTGCTCTATAATTGATTTTCAGAACAATAGGTGAGAAAGAAATCATCTAGAAAAAGCCGCAGAAATTAAATTTTTAGAAGCAAGGTTGAACGTAATCGACGAACGTTTAGGAATAATTGCTTGTGTATGAGAAAGAGGGATTTTTTTTTGGTTCAGCTAGTGAAGCGAAATCACTTTTTATCTATCTACTACTTAATCTAAACGCAAAAGCAGGAATCGGATATTACTTATGTGGAAATGTTGTTTTAACAAAAAATATGCTTACTAATTAGGCATTCACACCAATTTTATTCTTTATCTTCCATAATATAAATATGTAATCATTCATGTTGGATTTTCCAATAAAGGACAATTTTTACATGCGCATTCCTTCCTAAACTATAAGCGTCCAAATGTACAATTATTACAAATATATCGAACGAAATCAAATTATGTAGTAAACAACACTATTTCTATTTAATAGTAAATAACAATAAAAGGAAATTTTAAATGTTTGAATATGCACTGATATTACCTACGTGGTATATGCTTTGCTCAAGGTAAGATAAATCAACAACTAAGCATGTGAATCAATAAATTATCTGCTGTACAAATAGTGTTTATTTTGAAATTCTTGTTCGATTGCTCCAATCCTACATTTAGACAAAAAAAAAACTACTTTGCCTTTAACTTAGCCACTTCATATACCAGGCATTAAGTATATACTCAATTGTATCATTAAACTTAATCCTTGAAAATTGAAACACCTAAATGGTTTTCTTTGAAAAATGGAATTTGATGAGGCTAAGTACACAAACTAGTGACCAATGATAGTCAAATTTATTTCAGTACACAAATAATTACCTGCATCATAACACGTTCTACCCTTTAGCCAAATGTCTAATGACAGATGGCTTTATCTACGCCTTGCACAATAGTGGCAACATATCTCCAGGATGATGTAGTATAAAAATGAAACAGAAAATTAAACAGCGTTGCTGTTAAACTTTAAAGTATTTTTGTTGTACAATAATCAATGGCCGGCATAAAAGTCCACAATTGCTTATTTATTCCGTCGCCTTCTCCTTGTATATATTATTTTTAAGTTGAAACTTTGATATACTGTGAATGTAGGATCAATGCAAAGTAAACAAATATACAAACACATGTTCCTTTTCTAATCCACTTTTCATTTGTTTCATTCTTCGAGTATTCCAAATAAATATACCAATTCTTCTGAAACCAGTGTTACACCTCACAAAAAACATAGAACCAACATTAAAAATGAAAAAAAATTACAGTAACTCAGATAGTAAATGTAAATCAGAGAAAACTAAGTCAATGAATTGTAAATCTGTTCATCATATAATAACACTGTAAAAAATTAGGCTTCCAAAAAAAGTAGTTACCTCATCTCAAATCGGTCAATTTGCCTAATCATTTCAGTGCCTGTTCTTCTCCAATAGTCAACAAATATATTCTTTGCATGGTCAAGTATACGGAATTAAATGGTAACATTGATCGATTACCTGCGTTAGAATATTATAAGCAAAAGCAATTGAAAAAAAAAACAAATTTCATACAATCGTGATTTTTTAACACCAAAGAATCTATAATCACTGCAGATAGTGAGAAGCGATCAAAAATTGGAAGAATAAATTTTCGCATAAGACAACAAGTAATAATAAATTTACCTAAAAACATAACAAATAACATCGGTTAGGTAGGTGTGCGCATCGATAACCACCGTGTTGTTCTTTTACTAAGCCATGCAGTAGAAAGCATAAATTACGATGTGCAAATTAGAAGGCCAATTTAAAGGTAGATTGACAAATATATAACGGATAAATAAATTTACCTAACGTTATGCCAGTACCCGACATAGGGTTTGTGATTCGGACAGAATTATAGGGAAAATTGGTTGTGCAAAAGAATATGAAGGTAAAACGAATAAGAGATTAGAGAATAGTTGTAGGAAGTTAGAAGAAAGAGGATAAAAATGCACAGAACATAGTATTGTAGAAGAAAGCGGTTGGATTGAAAGAAAGAGAAGGAAACATGAAGAAGAATATAGAATAACTAATTATTAGTAGTGAAATTTTATTATTTAAGTAATATGTTATGCACAAAAGTTGCAAATACACCCATAAATTACATATAGGAATATAGTGGAAAAGTTAATTTTTCTAGATTTTGGTGTATCATTTGGGAGTTAACATAATCAAAATAATTACAACATGTACAAACTTGATCTATACACACATATTTGTTTATTTATACAATAATTGGCATGTTATTCATAGAGTATTATTTACGTTATAGATTCAAAAATACTTACACGCCAAATTTGTTAAGAAATATAGCATAAATAACAAAATTTGTAAATAACAGCTAAACCATACTTGACCATATTCCTATATATATCCTACCATTTTCTCTAATAATATTTACTTTGTTACATTTTACAAAGACATCATTATTTGGCATGATCTAAACTCATTCTGTCACACCACGTTTAATACTTTACCACTGCCTGCTAATATTGAAATTAGACTTGTACTAAAAAGATGCCATCTTGGCTATTTCAAATTAAATCCCAGCCAGTATAATTTTTTTATGCATGAGTCCAAACATAACAAATTTGATAAGATCAAATTTGGCATTAAAAATATTCAATAAAGCAATCAGTCATGACTATTTTTTGTTATATCATTTGTTATTTAACATATTAGTGTCACCATAATTTTAGATAATCATACAAAGGACAATTCATCAATGTCAAAAATCCTTTAGAAAATATTTATTAAGACCCAGTATGGATGCAAAAAAGGAAGATTCCAATTTTAGTGCACTAACTTATCCAAATTAGTTTTATATAAGGTAAATTTAAATGGACATAAATCATGAATTTGTTTGGAGTTGATTGCGTACCAAATTAATTCGGCAACCTGCCCAACAATTAACGTAAAACTGGCAACATTTAAGATCATAAACATGTAAGGTTGCTGTAAAAAGATTTAATAAAATCCACCCATACACGCCAATTGAATTGTTCGTAATAAAGAAAGATATGCATTGGTGTTCAAATGACTTGATAAAGAATATCTCAGTCACTTTTATACAGCGATGCTTCTATAATACATTTGATGGTTCCCAGTAAATTAGATAGATGTTCAATTGATTTAGACAATGTTAAGTCTCTTAAGTTAAGTTATCTAATATTTAAAAATCTAAATAAACATGTTATTAACATAAATAAAAGCGTGCAACATATTTAAAAATGGTCAATAATGTCGACTTCTATCAATATGAACGTCATTTACATGATCTACAGGTAATAGTTATAGCTTGTGCCATTTAGAATGCACTAAGATGCAATTCACATACGACGAAGCATTTCTTTCTTATTGTAAATCAACATCAAGACTTATCCAAGTATTTAAATATTACTATTCATAAAATTTCAATTGTTTCTTTTAGAATAATGAATAATCCAATTAAACACTTTGAAACATGTTAAATGGATTAAACTCACCAGTGTTTGAAAACTAATGTAAAATAGCAACATGTTTTTCTTTTTATTTTATTCAAAAAATATCCTGGTAATCAAATATGAAAATACACACATATGTCACTTGATCCAATGGGAACGTAGTAATAGAAACTATGATTATTTGCCATACTTAATGTTAATTCTAAATCAGATTACAACCGTGAACTTTCTCAACCAAAACAAATCATTTCGGTAATCCATAATACACAAATAATTGGTAGAAAAATAACTGAAAACCCTAGATAAATAACAAAAAAAAAAAAACGAAAACCCTAGAAAAATAACCAAAAACTATGAAAGAGGAGATCACCTTCGCACACTGGCGGGTAGATGTTTTAGAGACAAACGGGAAAAGATCATGAAGTTGCCACGAGCTCGATTCGAAATCGAAATCACCAGCATTGGTGAACGGTGAAACACCACATCATTGGTGAAGAAAATAGTTATCGAAATCGAATAATCGCCACTGAATTGCAATGCGAGCAGCGCCACAGAAAACCCCAGATAATTGTGAATTCATGCAATCGTATCTGTTTTTTCAGAATAGTTAAGCGTCACAAGGGAAACATATAAAAATATGTGAAATAGTCCTCCAATTAAAACTCTTGTAACACTTATGTGTGTTATGACCCAGAATCATTGGGTTAAAAATACTATTGAGTGGAATATTTATTTTACCAACATATTTTTGGGTATGCCAACATTTTAAACTATTGGTACCTTGTACCATTTATAAGTGTTAGCAATTAAAAAATATAAGTGTTGTAAAATCACTGATTTGGTGTAGTGTTACGTTTCATTCCCTTACCCCACTTCTGCCCTAACTTTCATACCACCTTATGAACATCTGATCGCCGATCTGACACCACCATTACAAAGAGCACTAAAAATTATGCCTCCACGCCTAAAGCCAACCTCTGGTCATCTTTATTGCTCTCGGCAACCCTAAAACCAAAATCTTGTCATTACCAGATTCTGGTAATCTATGATCACCAATTGATGAATCCACCATACAAGCTATAGGTTACGTCAAGCTCTATAATTTTGCTTTTAGAGTCACGGAGTTTTAATGCAGAGATTGAGAGATATCAAAAGATGAAGTTTGGTGATTTTCAACCATTCGGTAAGTGGTTATTCATAATTAGGATTAGGGTTTCACCTGGATAAAATAATGATTTTCTTGAAATGTGTGCCAACATTTATATTGGATGGTTCAAAGTTGGTCGAATTGACACAAACTCCAAACGAGACATGTTGATATGCGATCCTAATGTAAAAAGGCCACTTGAGCATGTCTCAAGGTCTAGTTCCATCATTTATGGCACCAAACCTATGCCGAACGTTGAATTTTTTTTCAATCGAAGTCAATGCATGTTTTAATCCCGTGCAATCAAATGGTACATCCGCTCACCACAAAACATTAAGACATGCGTCATCTCATCTATACGGTTCCAATGATACAAGTTTCATCGCAATCCAAGATTGTGTCCTGGAATGATAATTTTCATGCATTTCATGGCCGTTTTGACCCTCAAAATTTCAATATTGAAATATAGTGATTCTTATTTTTTTTCTTTACGTGATGAATTATCTGAACTCAGCAAAAGTGTTATAGAGTCCTGATTCGATCGCATATGAAAGTAGCATTTTGAAACCATCAATTAGTTAATGATTAATATGTAAATACAATATTTAAATATCCAACTATTAAAAGTACGGATCATTACATTCTCCCTTTCTTGAAGGATTTTGTCCTCTAAATCCTTGAAGATGGAACAACACAACCTATCCCTCTTGGATAAGCAAGGAAACAAGATAAATCATTACTTATCGCTCTCTAGAACAACCATCGAAAGTGATCGTGATAAAGAAAATAACTTAGAATTTGGCATGGAGCCCTAATTCTCATCCCTAAGAACAATAATTCCTAGTTTTGGAATTGCAGTGACTATGCCAAACATCCATTTCGTACATTTATTTTCAAACGAATGGATAATGAAAAACAAAAGTAATAAACCCTTATTTGGAAGACAAGTCATCTAAGAAACTTCTCTTCCAACGTTGGCTCAGTCCACGAATTTTTTTGATAACATCTTCTTTGTGCGACTCAATTTGAAAAAAGTATAACTCGCCACAACTGGTCCAACCAACTCAAAGAAAACAAAATCCTAAAAATGGTCTTACAATTATACCTGAGTTTGTACTGAGTTTGTATATTAATTAATGCTCCCAAAAATGGTCTTTCAAAAATGGTCCAACCAACTCGAAGATAAGCATATTAATTAATGCTCGCTTTATTATACCTGAGTTTGTACTCAACAATGAGGATTAAGTATGGTAGTAGTGACAATACGAATAATAAGCATGCCAAGATATGCATGGGATTTCTCAAATAAATTTGGTTATACTGAAATATAGCTATCTCACATACCTAATAGTCGTATGAGCATAAGCAGTCATGTCAAATATCAAAAATGGAGCATGCATAAGCAAAATAAGAACAACTATCAAAAGAACATCCATGCATACCTTAGCATACAAGATACTAATCTAGTTAATATGAGACATCAAATATGATATCCAATCCATATACGACTTAACAGGTTTGGTTGTTATCTTAATGGGAATACGGAATTCAGTTCCAACATCTAACGTTGACAAATCGAGCATGACTTAAGTGCTATCGTGCTATCATCAAATCCTTGGCGCTTATCATAGAAGACCATTGATAATTGTTCCATCATCCAGTTAGGAGTCCTAAGTAGTTATAAGGCACTACTTGACGCTTTCAATTCAGTGTTGACTAGCTGATCATTCACCCCTCTTGATGTGAATGTCCATTCACCCTCTCCAACAATGTTGGAAACAAACAACACTATTCCATATGGAACCAACTACCTTGGTCGTGTCTGTAATACATCATTCCAAGTTTTAGTTATAACAAGTAATGAACACATGCAATGTCCGTCGATGGAGTATCACCTCTAAATGGGTATATCTCCAACTCAAACATAACAACTGCACCAAAGGCTAGGTTTTCTGACCGTCGCTACTAAAGAAGATCTAGATCGCTTTTAGAGAAGAGATACTCCAATGATGTGACATCAATGGACACCCTGCTCCTTTCTCAATAGATTGTTCCTCAAAATCTCCAAAGCGGACTCTTTTGCCGTTGACTCCGAACCATGAGTTGGATACTCCTTCTCGTGCGATTTTGCCCATCTACTAAAGATACGATAATCTATCTTTCAGCACTTATATCGTACCTGCTTAAGCAACACAAAAAGTGGATGTTGTAGACTCCTCATTTTGATAGGAATGAGTGATGGCAATATACTTTCCAACTTCTCAATCAAGATTCTAATTACAGCTCCCTTGGGTCTCAAACTCCAAACTTCCATAATCTTTGTAAGATTGGTAACCACAGCTTACTAAAGGCAATGTGAGCCAAGCATCTCATGTCCTTCATTTGTAAGTGGTACTCCAAAACCATACCATCACTTGGTGTTTTCCCAACACCTAAAACACAAACATCGACTGTAACGACCCTCCTTCTCGGTCGATCCAAATCGATTGTTAAACCGACTTAAATCGAACCAAAAAGGCGGATACGCTAACTTCGGGCGCACAACACAATAGAACAAACAATAGCAGACTTTTATAAACATCATAATAATGTTACATCTTGGTATCAGAGCTTTGGTTTACAAAGCTAGAGAACAAGACACATTAGAACCAAACGAAAGAATTCATCAGAGATAGGATTAGTGATATCCTATAAGAATGACTCATTAGAGATAGGATCACTAGCATCCTAGAATGAGTTTGAAGAGTATTGTTTATGTAAAAAAAAAGGAATTTAGTTTTGAAAATCATATCTTATTATATGTATTTGAGTATTTTATTTTAAATTGATTTTGGACTATCGGGTATATGAATATTTTGAATATACGCGTAATTAACGTGTATCCAAAGCCTCAAATATAGTGGATAGATATAATCACACTCTAGTTGCCCGGAGATGATTCTGATGATTATAGCTACATCATTAGTGTATATGTTCGAGTTTCGAAAGTAGATATCTATATGACTCTAATTGACTGGTGTGAGAACCAAAATTTAGTTAGATTTTATTGTTTGTGATTTGACTCTCAAAATATATTTTTGAGTATATAAAAACTTATATGATTGAAAAGCTAATCAACTAATTGATTGCTGGTTGTGACGTGTGATTGTTAGTTTAACCAATAAAAATGTTGTGAATGGTAAAACCAATATGAGAATGAAAGGTAAAATTTAGCCAAATTGAATTTAATATTGAACTAAATTGAAAATTGATTGGAATTGCATACATATACATGTATATATATAAACAGGTCATTGCATGGAAGCTAAGAAGAGGAATAAAATTGTATGCCCGACAAATAGGTACATGTTTACTATATTCATTGGGTTTGATGATTTTATGAGCCGACTGGCAAGCCGCTTGGCTTTTTCTTTTTCTTTTGGATTGATGAGGGCCCTATGAGGCCAGTTGTGGTTTTACCGATCAGCCCGTACAAAGGAGGTTATGGCGATTTTTTTCGAAAATTTAGGGTGTTAGACATATTTTTGAGAAATTTGAAAATTCTTAAAAACCGAAAAGTTGAAGAATGAAAGCCAGAATGAAAGTTGAGTTGGTTCGTTGAACAATTTTCAACTCCGTTCCTTTTCGAGGACAAAAAGATTTTAAGTGGGGGAGATTGTAACAACCCGGAATTTCTGAACCAATTTAAAAATTTTTATTTTAGCTATTTAATGGGTTTTGGATATTTAAAATGATTTATTTTAAATAATAACGATTAAAAATTTATTTAAATCGAAGTTAGACGTAAAATGAACTCGAAATGGTGCGGTAGTTTGAAAATTCAATTTTAATTTTTAATTAAATGTATAAGATTCAAAATAAATCAGATTTCAGTAAACCAAAAACATTTGAATCTGTTTAATAATATCTTTCTAACGAATGTGAAAATCCAGATTTTATAATATAAATTGAAAGTTATGTCCAGTTTAAAATTTAAAATAGTCGCTATGGAATATATATATATATATATATATATTTTTTAATTATATATAGCCCTTAAAAATAGCTATTTTACAAACGACCTCCATTTTCGATGATTCCACTTTTGTTGGATCCGAAACATCAAATTATAGTCAGGTTTAAAATTTCATAATTTTTGAAATTAATATTTGAGCGTGATAAATTTAAACTCCTTTGTCAAATTAGTTTAAATACAATCGACCGAAAAAAGCCCATTTTTCAAACGACCTCCAAAATTCGACGAAATTAGTTTTGTTAGGACTGTATCGTCAAAACGTAGCTAGATTTATTGTTCTGTAATTTCCAGAGTCGGTATGTGGCCCCGGTAAGTTAAAACGTACGTTTAAATTCAATAAATATTGATTTATATATTAATTTAAAGAAAAACTGATTGAAACAGTTGAATTGGCTTACGAAACATATCTCATTGCATGGGGTATTTAGCTAGGGCAACAGTCATTGGAGTTTGTTTGGAGTTCGCAGTGTTAAACAATAAATATTGGAATTGAATATTATTATTTAAAATTATAAATATAAGGTCAAAGTTGGTCAAAAACCCTAATTTCAATCCCAAAACAAGCAGCTGCCGGTCCTTTGCGATTAATGGCAAAAAATATTCAGATTTTAATCGCTAATCTCTTGCAATCCACGAGTTGATTCCTAAATCTTCCAAAACAAAAATGATAGACCTCCCTGAGATCTTTAATTCCATTTCGCGATGATGGAATTTCATAAAGGAATTTGTGAGGTCTCAGCGTCCAAACGCGTAGCGGTCGAGGGAAGTTTCATTGGTCCTGGAGCTGTCGAGTCTGGCGCAACTCGAGGAAGAGGCGGCGCAGGCGGTCGACGGTGGTATGCCAGGTCGGGGTCCGACGTTGGCTAGGAGGAAGCGGCGGTGGATTTTTTTTCCTTGGGGGTGGGTCATAGGTTTAATATGTATAATTAGGATTTCTTTTAATTACTAGTTAATTATTTAATTAATGAAATCAATGTATGTAATTCCATATCTTTTCACACGAGGTCGGAATTCGATGATTTCAGTCGCGTTGGAATCGTGGTGAAAAACTCTACAACATGGAACTGACTAGACCAGATTTGGAGCTAGTTTATTTTTAGGCTAAATTAAACGCTTGTTTAATTTAGTTCAAAAATAAAAATCATCAATTAAAGACTGGCGGAGTGGAAACACAAGTGAGAACTCCTTCTCACTAAAGTATATTTTATCATGTTATTGTATTCATGTATAAAAATATACAAAATTTCCAGTGTAGATTTTTATCAGTTTAATCATTAGAAATGATTGTATTGTGTTTTGTTTGTAATGTTGGAATGCTTAACATATTAAAAATAATGTTAATATTATTGTGGTAATCGAAATTAAAATTATAAATATCCATTTATAATTTAAAATAGTAAAATTGGAATAAATATTCATTACAAGTCGGACGGCTTGTTTATGTACACATATTTATCTGATATTGATTGGGACGATAAATTTTACACATCGCCCAACTACACAAATAATAATCAGTGTTTGTTGTTTGAAAACCCCACATGGGTATTGGGATGATATTTGACAGACATCAATCTCAATATTTAGTTTTATGTCAATCGATGGGTTGACAGACTGTAATGAACGTTATTTATTTATTTTAATGCCTATACAGTTATAGAATGCACTCTGGATGATGTTTGAATGTGTAATGATTATTTATCATTATTGTTGAATACATGCGATGTATGAAATTCATATAACTGTAATTATATGATAATTGATTGAGTCGCATTCCGATTCAGAAATAAAGAATATTTTAAAATAAAGAATATTTTAAAATAATATTCGGTGAATAATCAAAATGTGATTTGATGTCCGATTTTGGATGGACACGAAAATATTGGAATATATAAAGCCGGTTTAAGTATAGAAAAACTATTTTAACCCGAACGGGTTTATCGCTCGATTTTATTCATTTTATAATGAATATCGAAAAGGTGATTTCAAAATCTAATATTTTGACAATATTACCATTTTAATATTATAATGATATAGAATATTCAATTTTGATTTAAAATTGAAAAATGAAGTTGAAATTGTTTTAAAACGAATTTATAAACGATTTATAAATTACGTTTTAAATAGAAATCGACGATATATATATTATATATATTTAATGGCCTGAATAGAACGCAGCGCACAACGACCGTTCGTGAATTTCGACCATTAACTACAAATTGAAGTAAGGGGAGATCCGACCATCGGATTCTCCTAAAACCGGAACCGTTGAGTTTGTATTGAAAAGAGTTTTCCAGTGATAATAAGAGACTTGAAATCTACTGGTTATATTTTAAGATATTTCCAAATCAGTTTTGGAAAAGGTCGCTGTAAATGCAGTTCGATGACCGTTTATAGAAATCGACTATACGGGCCTTAATAAATTATTAAAAATATGGAAAATTGTGTGAAATTATAATAAATGATTTGGAAAGAGTTTGAGTGAAAATTTCCAAGTTTGAAAAGATAAAAGATATTTTTATCTAAATGAACTAGTTATTAACTAGAATAATAATCCAAATGATTTTTAAATAAATAAATTGGATTTGTAAATATGTTTTAAAGTAACCAGAATTTTTCCAACGCATGAATTGGAATGGTTTTGAATGGAAATAATCTTCGGAATATTTTTGTATTGGATTTCGTGATTATATGGATATTGTGGAGGAATTTGGAAGATATATATATATCGTTATTCTCAATACGATATTTGTTGGTTTCAGAATTTGATATTGAATATAAGCCGATATAATTTCTATTTAGAGCCGTGTATTTGATATCAAATTGGATTTTGGGTTTGTCGTCAAT
The DNA here is from genome assembly GCA_030737875.1 of Allium sativum. Classification (NCBI taxonomy): domain Eukaryota; kingdom Viridiplantae; phylum Streptophyta; class Magnoliopsida; order Asparagales; family Amaryllidaceae; genus Allium; species Allium sativum. The sequence goes on from CM060922.1 coordinate 69,580,109, forward strand.
GATGTCTTTAATAACACTGTTCTTAAACCCAGTTGAGGAAAGAATAAATCTTTTAAATAAGAATTAGAGGAGTTTACCAAATAATTAATATTTAATTGGAATTGAATTGAAATTGGATTTTTGGGTTTATCGTGAACAGTAATTTAAATAACACTTGTTCTTTAACCCAAATAACAGTGAAGAGATGATTTGGAATTTATAAATGGAAATTTTCCAAAGTAAAGTTTTCCAATTTAATATGTTAAATTGGAATTGAATGAAATTCGATTTGGTAATAATCGAGATGAGCTTCTATGAAGGAAGACCGTAACTATATATGGAATTTTAAAGGCTTTGCCGTTATTCCATTTATAGTATTGATTGGATACGGAAATTTATATCGATTATATATTGATCTATTTTTTGTGAAGATTCCATAGTTGATGGAAGATGATTTGGGTTTATTGTGAACTGTGTTTTAAATGACATTAATTCTTTAACCCAGTTAAAGATAAGATTAATTTCTTAAATTTGAATAATCATTAAGTAATGATTTTTGAGATTAAAATTGAATTAGAATTTTAATGAATCTTTAATTAGATTGGAATGAGAATGAGATAATTAAATTTATCGAATTCATGAAACAATCGAGAATGGAGTACCACCAGTTTTACTTCAGGCGATAGTTAAATATTTAATTAGATTTGAACGTGAAATGGTAATTAAATTTACCGATGACACCGTGGGTGTTAGATATGGAGTACTACCAGTTTTGCTCCATGGGATGAATAGGTTGGGATTGGAAAAATAAAATAAACGATTACTTCGATAAGGCTCGATAATCCCAACTAGTTTGATAAACCTTAATTTGGTTTAAATTGTGAAAAGAATATTTGAATAAAATAATATTCTAAATTGGAATGAAGCGTATGATGTGTTTTTATAGCACTTGATTATAAGATACACGAGTTATTCAGAAAGACCGGGTTTAACCCATTCTGAATAATTGATACGATGATTAAAAGTCGACAATGAAGATGGTGGTTGAAGACCGGAGGTCTTCACATCGTTTGGATGATTACTGATGTCTTGATTGGGATGTACACCCAAGACAAGGTAATAAGTGGTGATCGTCCAGACGTACTTGGAGATCGACCAGATATGCAAGGGCCCCTCTCCTGTATTGGATATATGGGATGAGGAATAAGGTACCTCCGGTTTCATTCAGACCCAGAACGGACTTGCAAATGGATAGTGTGTCTGACATTGTATTCCTTAATACTGTATTCGTTGATCTCTACTAAATATATATCTGTTTGGTGGCGGAGAATTTATTCTCTTGCTTAACACCCTTCTCTGAGACGTACGAGCTTAGAGGTTATATATTGGTGAAAATCAGTGGTACTGTATGGATTGACAGTGTAGCATGCTGAGTTGCATGGATCAAAGCTTTTGTTGAAAAGCAAGGCTTTGTTGTTGATGATCAAAGCACGGCTTTAATTAGCATAGCTTTGTATAGCATTAATTCGCGAGCTTCACACCCCGGTATGAACCAAAAAGGGGACCGTGACTGTATGGAAATGGACATATGTTAGTTCCAGCTACGAGCAACGTCATGTTATGGAGCCCAGACTGTTTACTTATGTGGATGTTGCATATTATTTGATGGAAAGCGAGGTACCTCGGAATTCGGGCCGATTGAAAGGCTCAGATATGATATGAGTCCTTAGTGACTCTAGAGTGGTCGAGACCCATTTTGGAGGTTCGATAGAACCGGCTAACATATAGTTTATGGTATTGCCAATCATCGATGGATGATCGGCCATGAAGATCCAAGGGGTTCACTGCGCGGGATCCTGAGGCATTTGCTAGAATATCTCGAAATCGGTGAGGACGATCCCTTGCCTCGGTTCATAGATGGAAACCCAATTTCCAATACATGATTTCACGATTTTAGTTATATATATATATATATATATATATATATATATATATGGCGATGTAATATAATGGTACCTACACCGCCTATGATTGATACATTTATATTTGAAGTTGATTTCTTTACTTATAGTAATAATAAAAGATGAAATTTCGCGTATTAAGCATATTTGGCTATAATAAGGGAAAACTCTATCCTCAACTGCGTTCATTGTGTGATGGGACCTGAGTCTTATAATAGTTTCATTTTTCTCTTTAGCATTGCGCTGTTGTTTTTATGCACTAGTATTCACGGGGGATAAACCCGTTCCGTGTTATGCGTGGTCCCGTGATTTACCCAACTTTAAAAATAAAAGCTAATAACTATTTTTGTTCTCACACCAGTCCCATGACTGACTCGGAGCTAATTGTTTTAACCTAAACTCTGGGTGCCCATATTTTCCACATAGGCAGCTATTAGTTTTGGTTTTCATAGATATTTCTTTTCACAGGATCCTGGATTACACCTGGAGCTATATTCGGAAAGCTTTGTATCCATATATCTCTTTCATTTGTGTCAGTTGTTATTTTCTGCTGCACATTATATGTATGTATATATTTTCCGCTGTTTTGTAATTTAAATCTCTGATATTTTTCTGCTATATATTATTTAAACTCTGTTATATTCTTGTACTCTGATGTAAATTGTTGTAATAGCAATGGAATATTCTACTGTTTTTGTTCTGAAGAGTCATGTTCTCAAATTAATCCAGGCTTTCCTGTAAGGGGAATTTTGGGTCGTTTCATCGACCATGCCTTGTGTTATCTTTTTGCCTATGAAAAGACAAAAATAAAATAGGGTAAAACATGCATAACTCATGATATCTCGGAACACGGTCCGAAAATTCCATAAGATATGTTAACTCTTCAGTTAGCCCGCGCGCCATAACCAACTATATATGCTGATTAGACTGTGTTTTTAGCCGTATCTAAAGCAGTTGGGCACGATAAAAAGTCGTATCAAAAAGTGGCATGTTAAATTATTAAATACGGCTACAAACCGTATCTCACTATATTAACATACGGCTATTATTTGTGTCTAAAGTCTAATCAGACACGGTCATTGACTATGTCTAATTATATGTATATGCGCACATATATACATGTATATATATATATATATTGTATATGTGTATATATATAAAAACAGAAACTGTAGCACATATCTTTCATAACACAGAGCATACATACCATAAAGTATACACAAGAACAACACAATATATATATATATATATATGTATATTCAAAGCATTACAAGGTTTGTTATAGCACAATGTATATACAAACATATATGATTAAAGGAAACTATCAAAGATTTTCATCACATTATGAAGTAACAAAAGTGAGGTAAAAAGATAACAGCCTGATAAAACCCCAGTCGAGGCTGGGAAGATTGAGCACGATAGCCAGCCTGGAGTTTAAGTTTCATTTGGCAGCAAAACTGAATCGTGATATATAGCCTACGGCTTGAGTTCCAGTAACACAAAAGCGCCATAATCTCCAATACAAGAAACAAGTTAGAAATACTTCACAGCTGGATAGTAGATTGACATTGTAACTCGCTGTGACTGAGATGCAAACATGAATACAGAGCTAAGTGTATGTTAACACAGATATAAAATGAAACTAATTGAGTTTTGTTTTCCAAAGATTTATCCTGTTGTAGAATCAGTCCAAAATATGAAATATAATGCCTCTTCTTTACAAGATCTGTATTCAGCAGAGTATGTTCAGAATGCGCCATTGAATGTTAATTCTGGTAGAAAAAGTGATAACAACAATGGTTCTAACAAAAAATCAATGTCGCAAGGTATATCTGAGTTTGAAATGTGGGATGATGAGTAATTGGATGTTATAGAACCATATGAATCAGAGTTGGATGTATAGTTGAGGGAATCACATTACAAATATAATGGATTAGATGATAATTTCAATATTTTGGACTTGTGTAATTTCATTGGACACCAATAACAGTGAAGGGCATATCGTGTTGATCAGTGTGTTTGTGTAATTTAACGGTAGTTGATCAGTGTGTTTGTGTACAAATACTTCACTGCAAACCAATAACAACCTAGTTGAATCGACTAGTCAACTAATTTCTACCCATGGGGTCTAATTTCATACAAAAAGCAAGTTGAGACTTCATGTCGATGATTTGATCTCGATTAGTAGACTAGTCAATGACTAGTCGCGGCTAGTCGAGCGTCGTCCATGTGTTTGTGTAGTCCATCAATATATGTCTCAAAAATGAATGAATGAATACACATTGTAAACTGGTTTTTCTATGACCATAGACATTTAAATGAAATTAACTGTACATAGGAATGGAAAATTGATAGTCATTAAAAATGCAAACCCAAAAGAAGAATAACCTAAAATGTAGTCCATCTGTAATACTGGTAGTCCGTACCCTAGCATACAGAACATCCTCCTATACACACAAAAAGGAACAAATAAACGAAAAGAATATTCAAGATGTGCACACAAGTACATGTCCATTCAATTCTTATGTAAGATACTACATAGAGATAAGTGTAAAATCATATATACCTGCTCCAACGTCTAAAGATATTGAATCATCATCGTCGGGTGACACACATACTGGACTTTCGGATTAAGAATTTATTGGGCGATCCACCAGGTGGATGCATATTAGCTCAAGTGCAGGGTCAGTAATCCATGCTTATTAGCTTTATCCAAATGTCGAATGCCCCTTCACTTAACCTTTGGAAAAAGCTTCTTCCACTTGCAACTTTCAGTTTCTTTGAAGTAGACTGTGTAGTGCAAGATAACTTACACTAAAGTCTCTGCTACAAAGTAAGGGAAAGTAGCAGCTTTTTACTAAGGTTAAGTGCAGCAGCATCCGACATTTGGATAAAGCTAATAAGCATGGATACCCGACCCTACACGTGAGCTAAAATGCATCCACCTGGTGGATTGCCTATTAAAATATTAACCAGAAAGTATAATAATCATCCATCTACCACTACAACAAAAAAGGGATTTTATAGCGTTTGAAAAACGCTATGATATCCTAATATAGCGTTTCAGAGAACGCCATGTAATGACATGCTATCTTAGGTCGCCGACATGAAATAGCACTGTAAAAACGCTATTAAAACTGATATCTTATAGCGTTTTGCTTTGCTATCAAACGTAAACGCTATATGAAATCATACCCAATAGCAACCTGTTATAGCGTTTATTTCTAAATTTTATAGCGTTCATCCAACTTCTACTATAGCGTTTTCCTTTACTTCTAGAGCGTTTTATAGTATAGTTTTATAGCGTTTAGTGTACATTTGAATAGCGTTTAGGGGTACATTTGAATAGCGTTTGCACTTGGAGGATCATTTATAGCGTTTTCAAAACCCTATAATATTGAATGCCAATCCATAGCATTTACCATTTGTATATCACCATTACAGCTCTTTCGTTAATTTTAAATACATACATATCATTCAAACAACACTCATATGTATCATAATCTATTTCTCAAATATATAAAAACATAACATATTTCACAAACAAACATGTAAACTACAAAATAATATTTCATACATATCATTGAAACAACATTCATATATTCAAATTTAATATTTCATACATATCATCAAAACAACATTCATATATTCAAATTTAATATTTCATACATATAATTCAAATTACTTCTCACATATCCAAACTTAACAATTCATACATACTTGTCCATAATACGTCAATATACTTGCGTTAACAAGTTACTTACAACATAGTAAAATACTTAATCTTAGTTTGCTTCAGATATTTTGTCCAAAACATGAGCAATTGGTCCTGTCACAACAAAAATAAGCAATATTCGGATCAAAATATTATATATATATATATATATATATATATGTGTGTGTGTGTGTGTGTGTGTGTGCATACACAGAGGCACAACATAATTGGAAAATGATTCAAGAGGAAAATAAAGTGAAAATGCACATTACTATGCAAATCAACATATATATATCAGTAAATGATTTTTCTGATCTGCCAAATTATACATTTAGTCCATATTCCATTAAAGGAAGGCTCCTTTATGCTTACGTTTCCATATACAAATGCCAAATTATACATTCATATTGTGTATATTACCAGTCTTGCATGTATCTGAAGTTGACCTTTCATTTCCACTGTTCCTTTATTTTGAGAATTGTACCTGCAGTACAAATTATGTTGTATGATAGTGTAATTGTTTTTTCAAGTAATTGGCGCCATTTTTTGCTTTTGATCTCTTTTTTTACATGTACATTAGCATCCAAGTAACCATTGTACCTGTTGCATTACTTTCAGTTACCACCATTAAATTTTCATTTTAAGTGATAACCATTCATTTATAAAATAGTAAAAACTAAATGAGGTAAGTCCTAGCAAATAGAATGCTCTTTTTCCTTGTATTAATCCGATTCACACAAAATGGTCAAGCCATTTGCCTTTACTGTCTATATATAAACAGGATGGAGTATCTTTTTCTGAGTTATTTATTTTGTTCTTTCAATTGTGTTGGCATTACACAAAATGGCAAATAGCAAAGCAGTGATTTTCTTCGGAATTCTGGTTATATCATTGGTTTTGACAAGGGCACAAGAGCATAATGAGGTAAATTTAAATATGTAACATCCTATATTGTTATTTGAATCCATTTGTAAAATTACCTGACCATAAAATGATAATTATTAATTTAAAAAGAAATTACCTGACCATAAAATGATAATTACCTGACCATAAAATGAATCCATTTGTTGCATCCTTGGCTATGTAAAATCCAAATCTTGAAAATAAGCTTCATCGCTGTATTTATAAATTAGGATGTAAGTTCATTTGTTACTCCTAATTATTTCAGTTCATGCATGAATTACATCATTCAGAGAGGAACATAAGGTTGTTGTAATCCACCCATGCTTAGTCTCAACATCATTAAGGACTGTCAAGAATCAAACAAATAAACCGGAATAACTGAATCATAAACAAATCCAGTAGTTCCATATAGTATGGTAACATGCAATGAAGAAATTTGTCATTGTAATTTTCTTTACTTTACAACGGAAAACTTCTCGGTCTCCTAGAGAAATAGTTACATCAGATCCCTACCTAGCATTGGCTTTACTTTACATCTGCCTAAAGGCATTCATCTACATTTTCCCCACAATAATTTCTCGCATTAAGGCATTACATTTCACATACCCGTTGCACGTTAATGTTGAAATATTTGGTGAATGGAACCACAACTTATTGGACCGTATTCGACATGTAATTGATCTTAAAAACAGCTGTATAAGCCTCAAAGCCAGAAATTTTCGAAAGAGAGCCACAAATGCTCGGGTCTGGGCTTCATCTCTTGCTTCAGTTTCTCTGGGTGAATCATCATCAAGGAGTAATGAATTATAATTAGGAGGATGAATTCTATTTTGTTGTACTGCAGAAGACTTGTCATTATTTTTAAATATGTAAATTTTTGAGACATTCATATTGTGTATATTACCAGTCTTGCATGTATCTGAAGTTGACCTTTCATTTCCACTGTTCCTTTATTTTGAGAATTGTACCTGTAGTACAAATTATGTTGTATGATAGTGTAATTGTTTTTTCAAGTAATTGGCGCCATTTTTTGCTTTTGATCTCTTTTTTTACATGTACATTAGCATCCAAGTAACCATTGTGCCTGTTGCATTACTTTCAGTTACCACCATTAAATTTTCATTTTAAGTGATAACCATTCATTTATAAAATAGTAAAAACTAAATGAGGTAAGTCCTAGCAAATAGAATGGTCTCTTTCCTTGTACTAATCTGATTCACACAAAATGGTCAAGCCATTTGCCTTTACTGTCTATATATAAACAGGATGGAGTGTCTTTTTCTGAGTTATTTATTTTGTTCTTTCAATTGTGTTGGCATTACACAAAATGGCAAATAGCAAAGCAGTGATTTTCTTCGGAATTCTGGTTATATCATTGGTTTTGACAAGGGCACAAGAGCATAATGAGGTAAATTTAAATATGTAACATCCTATATTGTCATTTATATCCAAATAAATCATGAGTTATAGAATTCACATAACAAAACTCATCAGCCAAATCCAAATTACATCCTATATTGTTATTTAAAAACTGCTCGGCGCCTGAATTTGGAAAACGTTTATTGATTTTGCTGATTAATTACATCCTTATTTCTTTTTAAATGATGGGCTCAACGGTGTAATGTAAATGCTGCAGCTTTCTAATAAATAATACAATGTCACTGCGTGGCTAAACAGGACTTGAATGAGGCTGTTATGCAGAACATATAGTGGCATGACTGTAAAACTGGTTGATCAAGGGGCTCCCACTACATGAATAGCTGCTGCTGGAAACAGCCAAAACATCCAGACTGAGTGTGAGTAACTTCTCTGGATTAAATTTTTTTTTTTTATCTTAAAAAAATTGTTTTTTGTTGTTTTGTATAATCCGAGCGTGTATCATAATAAACAAATTGCATGCTCTGGCTTATCAGCACCATACGCGTATCTCAGATTGATGGATGTAGTATAATTCATTTCCCAAAACATGAAGGAAAAAAATGATTATTGAATATTAATGTTCATAAATCATAAGAGCTTTGGAGAATAGATATTTATATAACTGAATACTTAAATAAATATAAATAGCCTGGAAGGATAACTTACAATCCCATTGAAAAGCTTTAGAGAACAGAGTATTTGCTGGGGTTTTTTCCCCTTGTACTGTATTCAGGTTTCAGGATATTTAGTTAGTCGGCTCTTGTTTAGTTATATATGGATTATAATTGTTATTAGTCAGCTACTCTTTGCAGTGTCACTCATACACATTATTTATGTCTGGAAGTGACATCGGTTATTATGTTAAGACCTCTGTGTTTTTTTTCCATAGTTAAATTATCAGCATCGGTTATTATGTTAAGACCTCTGGTTTTTTTTTCCATAGTTAAATTATCAGCATCGGTTATTATGTTAAGACCTCTGTGTTTTTTTTTTCAGAACAGATGTCTGGAAGTGACAAACTCTCTAAAAACTGCTCGGCGCCTGAATCCGACTCGAGTTTTATTCGTGATTGTAAGATTTATCAAGTCACTATGATATTTTAACAACAGAGGTGCAACCCAGGCATGTGGGACTACTTTCTTCTCGGCCAGACAGCAGTGCAGTAGCCCCTTTCAGTCCTGCACCGCCTAGCGAGCTGTGCTGCAATGCGGTTCGTAACTGGCGCATTGGAGATTCCTGCTAAGTGCAGCGTCAATTACGAGCAATATTTGCAGTCTACTTTTTTATTCACCACTCTTTTCACTATTGTGCATAGGATTGAATTAAAACGTCGGCTTGAAATTCTATTTTTGCAATTAAATTACGAACTTTTTAGGGTCTGTAAAAAAATAAAACACATAAATGTGGACATACAATTCCTGAAAATCATAATTTATATATATTTAAATTTTTATTAAGGAACCTTTACTTTATATCTCATTTGCATAATATATGATGCTTTCTGTATAAATTTTTACTTGAATTTTGCTTTGCAGTATTATAATTGATTTCCACACAACATTTGAAATTGAATATTTTTGTTTGAAATTTTGTCTTGATTACTAGGATGGTACATATGAATTCAGCAACCACCTCCCTCTCCTCCCCCTCAAACCACCTTCCCACAATATCAGTTTTAGCAAATGAAAACTGGAAATCAGATGCAATTCAAAGCTGAGTCTCAAAGTCAACCCAAAACTCAAACACAAAGACCAACCACATTAAGACTACTATGATTAGATATATTCAACTAAAAGGCAAAAGTGCAGTGAACAAAAAAAATGCAAGAGTTATAAACTTACATTTAGGACGAAAATAGCTTTTTTCCCCCTTCTGATCAGCTAACAAACTTTAATAATGATTACCTATATAAATGTGGTGAAACGTCAAATGTGTATACATTTTAAAAAAAATTATATCTATAAAATTAATGCTTAATTACTAGAACTAGATTCTGTTACAACTTTTGAGGCTGGCCACACTACTGTAGAGCCTACGGCATCTTCAATGCAGACAAGATCAGAAGTTGGTATCCAGAGAACTGCATCTGGAACCGTAGCGTTCACTACCCAAACTCTAATAGCATCTCTTCCAAGTTGAACAAAATGAACCATTTCATTTGGATCAGTTGAAGCCACAACTCCTTCTGCAACCAGTGCTTCTGTTCCACCAACATCAATTAGCTTGCATTTACTCTTAACGATTGGAAGGGTTCGATTTCCACCCTATCAAACACAAGCATAAACACAAGTGCTTTAATATATATTTCAATTAGTAAATTCGATAACAAATTACTACTATTTCGCTTTAATGTATTACTATATGAGATGTTACGTTGATAGCGCTAGAAACAAATGATGCGTCTTTGACCGTCTCAACAACCACTTTTGATTCTGGCCAAGCTACTTTACTACCAAAAGCTTCTCCAACATGTATCATATTATTTGTTGGTCTCCATAAAAATGCATCAGGCTTTTTTGGATTGTCAATAGAAACTAACATAGCTGATGGTCCAATAGGAATGCCATTCACAAGCTGATTTGGATCGCTAGAGTACAAGCGTCCTTCAGCAACTAGTTCTTCACCTCCAAGCCAATCATATAACTTGCATAATTTTTCCGTGCGGCTAGTTTTACTCTATTAAAACAAAGTGCATCATAACTTTGTCATGTATAAAATTAATTTGTACTTAGAAAATTTTGAAAATTAATTTACCATATTATCAGATTGATCCAAAGCTCACATAATAACTTTATCGGAAGGCCATGTTACTAACATGCCCGTACCCTCTCCAAGACGTATCGTATTAAACACAGCTCTCCATAGAAAAGCATCCACTTTCCGTGGAAACTCAATCAAAACTGCTTTCGCATTTGGTCCTAGAGGAATTCTGTGTATGAGCTCGTTTGGATCACTTGACACTACTCTTCCTTCAGCTACTATTTCATCAGTTCCATTCCAATCCATCAAATCACTTTTATCATCACTGTTTCCATAATTGCTCTGCATTTAACAAAAAGTGCATTAAGCTGATTACTACATTTACAATGATAGTATATTTGATGTTCACCTGAGATATGGATTCTCCTCTTTGAGATCCATTAACCTAAAAATTGCAAATTTGAATAACGTGGATTGAAAAATCATATGAAAAACAAAATAAATTTTTTTATCCAATATTACTACGCAATTAGTACAACAAATATTGAAGTTATATACCAAATTTTTCTTCAACATGCGAATCTCTTCTTCCAACTTTGAAATTCTCTCATCTTTAGCTTGTAGCAGCAAAGACTTAGTATAGTTTGCACCTCTCCCCATTGCCCATAGTCGTCTAGGTCTATCTTGTCCTAACACTTGAGAGACAACATCTTCTCTCATAGAACTTTTTGTTGAGTTTGATTGTGTTTCAGATTCAATTTTTTTCATCTTTTCCTACAAAAGTTAACATTTTGTTACATATTTATAAGTACTAGACAAAAAGCGAATAAATGTTCAAAAATCAGTATTATAGGATTTTTATCAGTACTGTAGTGCTCTTACAATAGTATTCTGGACATATGTATTCACCGCTTCGCCATTTTTCCGAATGCGGGATTTAATCCAAATTTGAGCTCTAGGAATGGGGTTAGTATTGCCACTCTCATTTCTCTATTAGTAAGAATGAAAAATAAAATGAATGGTTGTAACTGAAAAAAGTGACATGTAAAAATAATTAAATCGACTGTTCTTTCTTACTATGTCCTCCGCTAGTCGAGCCATTCCTTTGCGACTAACTGTATGTGGCACTTGAACACTTCTGATAGCTTTAAATTTATCGCTTTGTGCCTAAGATGAAAGGATATAATAATTTGATTAATTATAATTATTACATATAACTGAATTTTATATTTATTTACCTTAAACTTTGAGTCTGTTTTTTTCTTTATAAAATCCCTCCAGTCGTTCATATTTTCGACATTGCTAGGTTTGAGCTTAATCCTTTCCTCTATGTTCTTTGATTTCACTATTTGCCTAACTAGTCTGCTTTTTGAAGCCCTCCAGATGCATCCCATTTGTTGTAAAATAGGCACTTTCTGCCATTCCTCATCTAGTTTAAATCTTGCCTGCAAAATGTAAATTTCAATAATCAACCCTTATTTGCAAATCGCTCCATATTAATCTAAGCTGAAATAATGTAGGTATTAGTTTAATTTATTTGCAAATTTCATTTCATATCACATATGTTCCTATACTTTCAGTTTGGAGTTGGATGTGACCACAACAAAATTCAACCCTTATTTCTCATGTTTTTGTTATGTAATTTTGAAGTTTTTTAGGCACCAACATGCCAGGACTTTGCATTAGAATGTACTGCTCTATTATGATATTAGCATTATGACAATAGGTAAATATTTGGTTTTAATAATAGCAATGTAGTACTACTGCGTGTTTACTTGATAAACAAGCCAAAATCAACAGCTATATTAAGGACAATAATGGTTATATGGAAATGAATATAGCCTCATTACTTTTTATGCCATATTTGGCCGATAAACTATAAAGATCTGTTGCTTTTTTGTTAAGCTTACACCATTTCTTCTTTTGAACAAGCATATATCTAGCTTTTATTTATTTGCATACGAACGTGAGGTTGAGTGTTTTTTTGAAGACTCTATTGATACCAAAACTGAGAAGGCAGATACCATTGTTGTGTTCTGTTTCTTAAACATAATATGCAAAAACATATTTAATTATATTTGGACTGTCAAGATACTGGTATGGGTAAAGCATAAGCAGACTTAGCAGAGTGAATTATAGGCGTACCGTACCACTTTGATTTTTGTACTAATCAAAGCACATAAGTCGGACTAAATTAATTTTAGCCTATTAGATCAAAATTTATTACCATTTATCAATTTTCTAACAGAAAAGGGACCATGCATATTCCTTGATTTTTGCTGTATAACAATATCCTTTATCTGTAGATGAATTTATACCTTTGAATGTTTTACAAATATAAACAAATGACAGCTAAAAATTTGCATTGCCAAATCATAAGTGCCCAAGAGACAAGCAGCTAATACTTTTGAGTTTTGATAAATTGGTAAACTTACAAACTGTCGGCACTCTCTGGTCTCTTTCCGCGTAGGCAAAATCCACCAATCAAACATAAAACTGATTATGTGTTGAAACACCAATCAAACATAAAACTGATTATGAGCAGTGAAATAGTGGGAAGATCTGATATGTGGCCCCTAAACTCCTAATTCTTATTGTATTATATATTATGTATAGGTACGGTATGTGCTTTTTATATTGAATAATGCAATTATCATGAGTTTTGTACCTTATGACCTCTAGGGCGCTTGTAAGAGTAAATGAAAATTTTATATTATATTATTATAATAATTACCATGTGTCGTTATGCTTTGTGATTTTGTGTACAAAAGGAATTAGATATAACTAGCTCTGTCTAATGTTTTGAGTGTATATTTGTTTCGTTTCTTCTTTTATTTTTTTCAATCCACTAGCAGTTTAGATCTGCAAAATAGTTAAACTTCAAAAGTACATTGATTCAACTTATATTTAATAAAAATTTATGTACGTGCATGTGATTGATTTAAATCAATAAATTGAGTATATATTCTTAGTTTTAAGTTGTTTTACATGTACAATGCAGTGTAATTGGATTTATACATTTTCAATTACTTCTATTTTTCTCTTAAACTATGCTTTAATTTTCCTTCAAATCCAAAATAAATTTTAACGAATAAATTTACATCTCACCTTTGGTCAAATCCAAAACATGGCAAGGTCGATGAGCAATAAATTTTTTGAATTACTTCCTCAAGTAAATTAAATTTAACCAAAAGTGAATCTCATGTTGTAAACCAAAGCTCAAAGGAAATGGAGAATTTGACCGAGTGGATTGAGTGGTTCGCAGCAGATCAAACAAGGTGATATTTCCTTCCTTATTTTTGATAAATATACCATAAACTAGTTTGTTAATTTTATTTGATTATGGGTGAATTATGAAAAGCTAGAAATAATACCTTCTACCTTTAGCTTTGAGTCATTTCAATTCTGTTTGTGTCAAGGAAAAGGAAATATTTCCTTCCATGTTTTTAATGTTAATTTTACCTTTAGCTTTGGTTTTGGACAAGCAACAAATTGGTTTTAGAAACTCATTTTCCTTAGGTTCTCGTAAAACATGGAAATTACAGAGTTTAACAAAACTACAGAGGAAGCCTGCAGTGAGCAAGGCAATAAAAGGTATGATTAAACGTATTCATATCGCGGACTGGATTTATAATAGTAGTAACATATTCATGTCGCGGACAATACTGTGTTTACCGTTTGTTTCTATTTAGGCTATCTTCAAAAGAAGAAATCACATAACATGTGAATAAAGATATGGGTCTCACTTTGGTAATATTTCTTATGGTGGTAAAGCACTTAAGTCCGCATGGTTCAGTTTTGGTCTTTTTGCAATGGTACTATTTTTATTGTTGAAATTTAATGTAATTTACTTTTAAGGTTAAGACAGCCCATATTGTTGAAACATGACAGAATATTAAATCTTAATTTTGAATGAGGATAATATCAATCTTAAAGCATGAAACTCAGTTCATACTAATTATATGAAAATGATAACTGAATGGAACTCCACAACACGAACTTTAAATCATCCCCAATTGACTGCCAATCATCAATCGTGAATGGAACATGCTCCCGTACGAGCGGTCCTAAGTAAGAAGACAATTTTACATAACCTTCTCCTATTGGTATAGCATTTTCGTTGAATTCAACGGTAATCCGAGATACACTATCTGATGGAAGTCTTTTCATTCTTGTCAGACCTCGCTTTTTTTTTCTTTTCAACCAGATTTTCATGTACTTGAAAACCAGTCTCGTTTTCCACCAAATTATTTTCAACTTCAACCTCATTGGTTTCAATATTTAATCCAGATTGCACCGCATTTTCTATACATGCTTCGGTTCCCTGATTGGTTGTTTCTAAATTTGCTTCATGATGCTCATTGGTTTGTAAATTTGCTTCATGTTGCACATTAATTTCTACATTCACCTCAGGTTGCTCGTTGGGTTCAATATTTGCTTCGAGTTCTTCAAGGGGGTCCTCGGTTTGTTTTTGTTTGCGGGTAATCTTCCTCTTTTTCGCCATTTCCTACATTAACAAAATAAATATATAGAATTACACGATAAACAGAATCAATTTGGCTATGGGAGAATTACTAAATACATAAAAAAATCACAGTTGCCCTTTTTATGCATGTTATCAAACAATGTAGTAAACATTGAAAATTGAAGCTGCAGGGTAAATGCAGTAATTGCAGATATCAACAGAAACAGTAACCAATCGTATATCAAGGAGCATAAATAAACATTAAATGAAAACAATCTGTATTATGGAGCAAAATAAACATTTAAATATATGTTCCAAGTTATCAATTTGGCATTACAATGATAAGAAACCTACTATTCTGCAATATATATGATGAATGTATAAAATAATGTGTAATCAGGTTTGGTGCCAAGTGCAGTATCAGGTCACTAGGAAGATGCACTAACATGAAACTGTGAAGGGGGAAATTTATCAACCATCAAATATTTTCATGCCATGATGAAAGCAAAGCAAAACAAACAGCATAGTCATAGTTTGAAAAATAAACATATTTCAAATCCTCATAAACTGAAAGAAGAAGGTACAAAATAATTTTTTGACTTCAAAATGTCAAATTTTAATTGATCTACCATCTGAGAATGCAAAGAAAAAACTTATATCTAAGTGAAATAAAATATCCAAGAAGCTCGACATTTCAAATAAATGGTACAAGTACTCAGCAACATATCCATTGAGTACATGCATCTCAAAATTATTCGAGTATGCCTTCACAATCTTCTCTAACAAAAGAAACATCATCAACATATCCATCGACATCCATACTGATTTATTGGCAATCTTCCTCAACATGGTTTACTTCCTCAACAGTGTCTTGGATCTCTAGCTCATCAAAAATTCTTGAAGGTGCTTTCATTACCGTATACCAATTAGAAGAATCATTCTCTCTTAAATAAAAAACTTGTTTCGCTTGGGATGCAAGTATATATGGATCTTTTAAAAATGAAGCTTGACTTTGATGTAAATTGACAAGAGTAAACCCATCCTCATTCTTTACACCATTTCTTATGTTTGCCCAATGACACTTAAATATTGGAACATAAAAAACATTATAGTCTAACAAAATTATATCGGTAAGTATCCCATAATAAGTGACAACATCAGCCACTTGAGAAACATCTTTTGCACTTGCTCTGCACATGGTTGTTGCATCATAAGTCACTCCACTATTTTGAGTTTCCCTCTTAACGTCTTTTGTGTGAAAACGCAGCCCATTGATGATGTATCCTGTATAGGACAACGCATCGTTCTTCGGACCATAAGCAATCCATTTTAGCATGTCATCGTGCTCTTTGGAGCTAATAGGTATCTATAAACAATTGATTTCATTTGATAAAGCTAGTCGTAATATGATTTAAAATAAATTAGTAACATTTCAAAATTTAATTCACCTTTTTTTTAATCCAACTCGAAAATGTAGCTATATGATTTTTCCAAAGTAATGTGCCATTTCTTTCCATGCGCTTGTCTAAATTTTGTAACTCCTCCACATGCAAACTACGGTGTAAGAACAAAAATTTACGTTACACTCGACATTGCAAACAATCAAAACATAGAAAAATATGAGGTATGCACGTACTCTAAATATGGTTCTATTATGGTCATATTCATTAGCACAGCCAAATGAGCGGACTCTTTTTCATTAAAAGACAATGTGATTGTCTTAGATGCTGATATTGGACGTCCTTCAAGTATTACATTACTTTGATAATCTTCATTTCGAGCTTCTTTCTCATGCGATTTTCTCAAAAATTCACCAAAAAATCTCATGCATTCTTCTGCAAGATAAGATTCTGCAATATACCCCTCAGGACGAGCATAATTTCTTACGTAATCTTTTAGTGTTTTCATGTACCTTTCAAAGGGGTACATCCAACGAAAATGGACTGGCCCACACAGTCGTGCTTCCCTTGTAAGATGAATTATCAGATGTATCATTATATCAAAAAAAGACGGCGGAAAATATCTTTCAAGCTCGCAAAAAATCGCAATAATCTCATCCTCCAGATGCTGTAGTTTCTCTCTATCTAAAATGCGCTGACATAACTTATTAAAGGATGAACATAAGTCAGATATTGTTTTCCTTGGCTTCTTTGGAAGCAATCCTCTTAGTAAGATGGGTAACAATTGTTGCATTAAAACGTGATAATCATGAGACTTCAAACCACTGATTTTGCAATCGTCCAATGATACACATCTTTTAAAATTTGAGCAATAACCATCGGGTCCTGTAAAGTCATATAACCGTTTACAAAATATTGTTTTTTCAATTTTTGACAATGTATATGGAGCTGGTGGAAGATATGTCTTGTTCCCACGAGGTTGTGTATGAAGACCATGTCGAATTCCCCAGTCCTCCAAATCCTTTCTAGAATTAATTCCATCCTTTGATTTTTTGTCGTGCAACATTGTGCTTATTAGACTTTCACCGACATTTTTCTCCACATGCATTACATCTAAATTATGTCGTAATGGAAGCTCCTATAAAATCAATAACGGAACATTTTAATTATATAATTTCATAACATTATTTAGTGAAATAAAACAAAACTTGCGCACTAACCTCCCAATATGGCAATTGAAAAAAAAATGGATTTCTTTTTCCATCTTGATAGCTCCATTCTCACAGGATCTGTATCTTCATCATCTTCATTTTTCTGGCTATATTCAATTCTTCTTTTATCCCCTATCTTACTTTGGTCATTCTTGTTTTTCTTTTTTCTATTATTCTTTTTTTGGCTCTTCTTTGCATTTCCAAAATTATTTGGAAAATATTTTAGAATAATAGATATTTTTCTTCCAGTTAGAATCCTAGGCTTGAACCCTTCCTCTACGGTGTTATCAAACAAGGCCTTATTTTTTCTTAAGGGATTTGAAGGGGATAAAAATCTTCTATGACCCATATAGACAGTCTTTCTACTGTGATTTAGCCATCGATGATGAGTGTTGACACCGCATAATGGACATGCTTTTTTACCTTTTACACAGCAGCCAGCAAGATTACCATAGGCTGGAAAATCATTTATTGTCCAAAGCAAAATTGCTTTCATATTAAAAATAGATTGGCTGTAAGCATCAACTCCAAAATTCCATAAATGATGTAAATCTTCTATCAGTGGTGCTAAATATACATCAATGTCATTTCCTGGCTGCTTTGGACCAGGGATCAATAAAGTTAACATAATATTATCTTTCTTCATGCACAACATAGGCGAAAGATTATATGTGACGAGCATTACAGGCCAACAACTATATTTGGAATTTAGCATAAAAAAGGATTGAAACCGTCTGTTGTAAGGCCAAGCCTGAGATTGCGAGGATCTGCTGAAAATGGTTTATATTTCTCATCCACTACGTTCCAAGTAATAGAATCTACAGGATGACGCATTTTTCCATCGGTGCTTCTACTATTGAAATGCCACCTTAAATCTTCCGCCATTGTTTTGGATCTAAACATTCTTCTAAACCTTGGAATTATTGGAAAATAACGCAATACTTTAGTAGGAATCCCATGCATAATCTCCTTTGTCCGTTGATTTACCTTCCACCTTGAAAATCTACATTTTGGACAATTATTCAAATCTTTATATTCGTTTCTAAAAAGGCAACAATCATTTTGACATGCATGAATCTTCTCAAAGCCCATGTCAAATAATTTAAGGAATTTTTTTAATTCATATAACGACTTGGGAAGTACATTATTTTTTGGCAACAACAACTGTTGCACATTTAAAAGCTTATCGAAACCAGTATCAGACAATCCAATCTCACATTTAAGATTATACAATGCGAAGATAGCGGATAACTTTGTTTGATCTAAGCAACCAGGATACAATGGAGTTTCTGCATCTTCTAAATTTTTATGTAAATCATCCTCTCGTCTTTGTGCATTATCTTCACATTTATCATCGTCAAAAAAGGAATTATTAACAAAGTCTTCATCTTCATAGATGATGGCCTTAAGTAAATCATACGCATCACCCAACTTCGCTTCCTTCTTTTTATTTATCCGCTCGCCGTGATTATACCACTCACTACTCATATACTTAGGATCCATTCCTCTTATAATCAAATGCTCAACAATAACTTCTCCAGAAAGACGAGTGAGATTTTTACAATCTAAACACGGACACAATTTTTTTCTACATTTCCCATATTTCTCTTTGCATCATTCACAAAATTCCAAGCTGCTTGCTCATACTCTTTAGTGGTTCTACGAGCAAAAGGAGAAAAAGAACGGCAACCTTATATATTAAAATATGTTTTAAATTCAATATTAAAGTTGACCACTGTAATAATTACCTGTTCAAACGTACCCAGTCTTTATCCATCATTCACAAAATACCAGAATCTCTCAAAACGAAGCAAGCAAAATTTCTCAAATATCGACCATTCAAACTACAGTAATCATGTAGAGTTAATCAACATCATAATCATGTACGGTTATTGAAGAATACTAGCATGGTTAATTATTATTTTTTCAAATTTTTTTGTCACTTTTAATTATACAACAATAATGTTAAGTGAATATAACATTTTCTTGTATAACTTAAAAAGATATATTAGTGTATTATTTTTTATAGATTGTTCTTGAAACTATTTTTTTAAATTTATCATCCTTAAACTTAATTATTTAGAAACTAGAAGCTTTCAAACTTAATTCTTAACACGTATAACTTAAAAGAATAAATTCATTTATTTATTTTTCTGTAAATTGTTGTAGGATTAATTTTTCAAACTATCATACTTAAAATTCATTATTTGCAAACTAGGAGCGCTTGAACTTAATTTTCCAGGCACAGTAAAAGAAAATATATTCTGAATTATTATCGTATTTTATTTTATTTTTATGTTGCATAAGGACCCCACTAAAAAGTTTTTTTGAATCCGCCACTGAGCTTCACTAGATTCTAATCGTTAGACAAATTTGTTGGCACTTGCATAAATTATTTCATAGCCAAATTACAGTTAAATTCCAACTCCTAAGATCAGTTATCAAATATACAGAAATTCCTTTTGTCCATTGCTGCTCTAATTTTTCTAGCCAGATACTGTTGAAAAACACGATTAAAATGATAGTCTAATATATATTTTATTCTGATGCATTATACTCTTTCTTTGATCTGTGAAGCACACACTGACAAATATAATATAATAAAATGAAAGTAGAATAAACGAAGGAATGAAAATATAATACCCAAAAGATCAACAATGTTATCAAGTATTTTATTTTCATATGATCGGAATATTCTTACTGATATTATATAATTTTTAAAATGAAGAAAGTTATGTTTATACCTAACCAAAAGGTTCTTGATTTCCTTAACACACATGAATTGCTGATGAGATGAGAATATAAATGCAAGCCTGTGCCAGGGCCGGCCTAGGGGGGAGCCCACTAAGCCCATGGGCTGGGGCAACCCCAGGCCTAGGGCAACCAAAAAAATTTGCATCCCAAGAAAAAAAATGCCCAGCCCAGCAATTGTTTGCTAATTGTTTGGGTAAATTGATCTGCTAAATGTTCGACTGAATTGTCCCTTATCCAAGATTCGGTTTAATCCTTTTCGATCCAGTAACCTGGTGGAGCAAATCAGAATATTCATGTCCAATTCCATTGGAAACCTAGTATTTATATTTATTGCAAAGTATTCGGTCGCACATGTAAAAAAATGAGTTGCTTGGTGAAAATAAATGATAAGTAAAAAAAGCAAACGCTAATGATATTCTTGTAAATGTTGAAGGGAAGTATGTTGTTTGGAAAGCAAATTTTGGGAAATATAATGCTGGCATTGAAAAGAAGAAATTTTGAAAAAAGGTAGTTAATAAGAAAAATAATTTTAGCACTAATGTTAACGCATCAATAGCTCAAGGGAAATTTATAACCATATTGAATGATAAGGTGAATCGTGTTTGTAATTCTGCTTTAGCAATTGGTCAATTATCTTCTGATTGCAGTAATAAATCAGTGTTGTCGAGCAATAAAAATTTTAGCTTTTGATTTTTTTGAAGAATGCAAATTTCTTGTAGGAAGCGAGATGAATGCAGAATGTATCAATCAAAAACAAAATGCACGGAAAAATGCAGTGAATGCAGTTGCACATTTGTGTGGAATAGATGATATTATAGTGCATGGAATAATTTGAGTTATTGCTACTGAGAATGTAAGTAACGTCAACATTGTTATGTATTCAAACTGGACCGATGAAGCAATCAGTGACAAAACTGGAATGAATATTGTAAACAAATCAAACATCTAATCTAATAGAATGAAACTAATATTAGATGTTGTCATGAGGTCGCCATAACCATGAATTTTCCAAGATAAAAACTTAAGTCAAATTCAATCAAGCAGTCATTTGGAAGTACATTTTTTCCATTTGAACCATCTTCCTTATCTAGCAAGTCGAACTTAGGACAAAACCTTCTCATTGTTGCCTACTTCATGTAGTGTATTTTAAATGAAAGTCTTTTATGTTATCTAATGCTAAATATTAAAAATATATCATAATTTTATATGGCGGTGGGCAACAAAATTCGAATGTGGCTTGGGCAACGAATTCTTTGGGCCGGCACTGCTCACATTTGCATTGTCTTCCATATAGGATTGTGAAGAGCTTGAACATGTACTGGAAAAAGCTAGGTCCACTTGGAAATGGTTGCAGGTGTGCGTACTCTCTTTTCATATGTGATATTAAAGCTGTTCTAGGCGACATTAGTACCATTGGGTCTTACATATACACACACACATGCACACACTCAAATATATATATATATATATATATATATATATATATATATATGTGTGTGTGTGTGTGTGTGTGTGTGTGTGTGTATGTGTGTGTGTATGTGTGTGTCTGTGTGTGCACCCGCGTACGCAAATATGTATATATGTGTGGACATGTGTGTGTATTAATATTGTTATTCTTACTACATATCACCGTGCATGTTGCTTCTGTTTGATACTACTTTTCTACATAAATTTTAAATTGATGCTTCAATATTTTGTTAACTTCTAATGTCTTCCCACGATATTTAACAAATAAGTAAGCCAGTTCTAAGGAAAATTCTTTGATAGCAATGATGTCACATACAATGGATAATAATGATTGCAGACAGCTTAGATGACCAATCATTCTTATCTCACTAAAAAGTAATATTATTGCAGTAAAATACGAGTACTTACAAAGTTTTCGAAGGCAATGTTTCATAATAATCTTCTCTTTATTAGTCGATCAATATGTAAACAAAATTATAAGGGTTATATTTCAGATTTAAATATCTATTGCCAAAAAAAGTTACGTTGCAGTAAGCATTGACATGGTGTCGCCTTCCAATTTACTACCAATAAAACTAAAGCTTATACAGGATTGGTACCCGCTTAACATGGTCATTGATGCAGTTTTTGTTCTTTTATGTAGTTGTTCTCATCAACGATTTTTCTTTATGTGATCACATTTAAGAAGACCCATTTTGACAATGCTTTTTATTTCTCCTGATCAGTCTTTTTTATACAAACTACATACAAAATTTATGCTCTTCAACATTTAATCATATCGTCAATTGTAATTGGTTATATTTTTTTCAATGGAATCATCAGTATTGCATAATTTAACATAGTTTTATTTGTTTGCCTTCAATAACAATTTTACACTGATTTGATCTCTCAGTTTATACTAACAATCTTAAATTTATAACAATTACTTTCAACCTGTTTTTCGTCAACAAAATGTGTCATGACATGAACTACAACTAATTGTGCAAATCGTTATTGCTTATAATTCCTATTCTCACTTTTAATTGAAAATTTTGAGTACTGAAACATTAAGTCGTTATAACTTGGAAACCTTTTTTCAGACCTTGATTTGTTATTATTTTTCTACGCTTAAATTCTACACTTGCAGATGATCCATCTGCTTATATTTTAATTAGGACTGCACTTTGATTTTAGGGAAAGAAGATAAAGTGTTTGATATAAATAAAATACCATTTCGGTAGAGGTTTTGGTCAACGAGAAGGTGAAAATAACCACAAAAAAAAAACTCACTATTTTTGTTCACTTAAAAAAACACTTTTTTTACCATTTATTTGTTCTTTGCTGTCATTATATTCACAGGATGATTGATTAAATAGAAGGTGAACTTGCTGAAGGATCAGCGAAGAAAAGAGAAGTGTTATGTCTTCCACAACAAATGGATATTAAAGTACGACTCCTAATTCATCTTTAACTGCTGCAATAGCCTACTTATCCAACTTATGTTCTGGCAGGTTTGATATATTCACATTTTATTCAATAGTATATATCATATGATTTCATATGAAGATCTAAAACCGTTGGCAAAAATATCAAAAGTATACGAAAAAGATGGGACTGGCCAAGCTGTTAATGATATGCTCTACAAAGTTGTCAAGTTACTGGCATGTATCAGTGATGAGATTCTCTATGGACACTTCTGCAATTACTTTATAATATCATATAACATAGATATTTCTTTCGTTCTTCATGGTTGTGAATTAGTTTTGCCAAGGAAAATACATTGTCAAGAAGTATTACGAACTTTCACCTTACACATATTTTCAAATTATTAAGCAGCATTTCTCTTGATTTTACAACGAATCTTATTGTATAGCCATTGAACTTCACTAGGATAAAGGTAATTTTAATATTGTGTTTGATATACTTATAGAAAAATTAATGTAAATGAAGTGGATTTAAATTCTAAGGACATGATTGTGTACTTGCACACGTCCGTGAGTGTCTAAATTCAATACAATCAGTTTTTCATCTTCAAATATCAGATTTTCATCAGAACTTTGCTATCACTGCTATATTATTATCGTCAACTATTTACCATGACAACGAAATAAGCAAAATTGATTCATACTCTTGTTTCATCTTATGCAAATCTCACTGTGAGCATTGCACAAGCAGAAGAGAGAACAAATTGGTACAACGTAGCTCAAATAAAAGTAAAATTTAAATAGTATGATTAACAACGATGTAACAAGCAGTGAGCCAACAAATACCTCATGGTTAATACCTCACGGTTAATACTATGATGATATATTTATATAAACAACCAAATTATATGAAAAACATAGATTAATACCTCACGGTTGTCCAAATATGAGAGGCGTACGGCTCGATAGAAGGATTAGGGCACCACGGCTTCTTCGAAGGCAATTAGGGTTACACCACTGAGAACTGTGGAGTGAGTGTTTTCGATTTTGGGAGGTGATGATGGCGGAGACTAATCGTTCCTCATGGCTACGTTAAATCGATTTTGGGAGGTGATTTTGGGAGGAGATGAAAATTTAGTTCCCACGTTAATCTATTTTTGCCGCTGAAATATTTTAGTTCCCGCGTTTTGTCAGATAGCGTTGACCACCCAGCCTTTTTTCTTAAGTAACGTTGAAATGGAATAGCGTTCTAACCCAGGTACGAAGGTGGTGCTATAAAATCCCTTTTTTGTTGTAGAGTACCAAAATTTTCAACAAACCTATTAAAATATTTTTAGTACACTTGTTAAAGCATCAAAATAGAGTAAACTTGTTATAAGACAACCCAATTTAAATTTCAAGCATAAGGCAAACAAACAGTCAAATGACGATGACACCATGGCAAACTAACTCATTGTTATTTCTTTGTTTCATGGCAATTTAAAATTATACCATACATCCAATGGCAATTCTAACAAAAATTATACTGCAATCTAACAAACATTCAGATCTTTTTTACATTATCACAAAACATGATTCAAATTTGATTTCTCTGATTTCAGGGTCTAACCATTGATCCATCCCTAACGCACTTACACTAACACACTTACACAAACCAATTCAATCGAAACAGCTAACATGTAACAGGCCGCATTTTACGTATCGGAAGATCGTAAAATATTTTTATTTCGTTCCCTGAGGGTTTGATCATTCTCATCTGTTAATATGTTGCTTATGGGGATATGAGACATGTCCATAATTTTTACTGATTTTGTTTGTGACTATTTTGCCCATATCAGTCTTGTACAGGGCATAACTTTTGACTTTGGTTAAATCAAAGGGTGAGACCTGTGCTATTGGAAATGAATTGATGATTATCTTTCCGTAGATTAGTTACATTAAAGATTTGGCTCAGCAGTTTGGGATGAATCATTGTTTTAAGGTTTTTCAGTTGGCTGTCTAGGTTTGGTAAGCCAAGATGGGCTGAATTGGGAAGGCCCATTAAGGGGTTGGTGGAAACTATAAATAGGGGGTAAGGGATATGGGAAAGGGTTTGAATTTTCCATTCTCTCACTGGAGGTCTTGAGCTCCTCCTTCCTCTAACACTTTTCTACCATTAGAAATCAAAATCCAAGGAGGGAAATCATAGATCTACACCATTGGGGGCTAGATCTACATCAATTGAGGCAAGAGTTCATCGCATCAAGAGGTTTGGTGCGAGGTGCTTGCTATCCGAATTCAAATTTCTATAGTTTTAGCATGTTTTGAAGAATCGGTGAGTGATATGCATCTCTCACATGGATTCAATGAAGTGTATGAGTATTTGTTCATGTTTTTCATCAAATTTAAGTGTTTTCTCATAGATTTACACCATTATATGTCCATTTTCATATGAATCACCCGATGATCTTACTTAGCAAGTTTGTACCATAACTCCATGTTGTTTCATACATTTATGCAAGTTAGATCTCTCATTTTGATCATATGTTCATTTTAATGGTTTTGGTGAAATTTACATCATTTTAGTGATAATCATCATATTCATGCTGTTAGCGATGTTATGACATGTTTGTGATTACATTCGGTGAATTGGTTGAGTTGGTTTCGTCGGATTTATCGTTTAGCGAAGTTTTGGTCAAAATCGTAGTTGAACTGCAATATGTAGGTTTTGGGTCGGCATAGAGTTGGGTCGGCCTAAAGTTGGATCAGCATAGAGTTGGGTCGGCCTAAAGTTGGTTCGGGACAAACTTAGGTCAGCACTAAGTGGGTCAGTACTAAGTTGGGTCGACATAAAGTTGGGTCGGCCTAAAGTTGGGTCGGCATAAAGTTGGGTCGACCTAAAGTTGGGTCGGCATAAAGTGGGTCAGCATAAAGTAGGTCGGCATAAATTAGGCCGACATAAAGTTGGGTCGGCCATTTCTGGTCGGACAGTTCTAGTGATGATGTGACTTCAAAGTGAATTCAATTGGGAAATTTCAAAGTGTTGAAAAGTGTTCGTTAATCAGCATAGAACAACGAATGGTATGGCAACTCAAGGGTGTATTGAGTTCGTGTGGAGTGATGGCTCTAAGGTGTTCTGAGCTGATTAATAGTCGTAGTCGATAATGACTAGAGATGAAAAGGTCGAGGAACTGTAGTTGTCGTAGGTTCTAGCAGATCCAAAGCAAGGGGTACAATTCAAAAGCAATTGTAGGTAGAGTGCCCTGGGCATCGTGTATGGCCTAGACACGTGTTGAGTATAGCGTGTGGAGTTTTACTAGAACCTGGGAGTCATGTATGGTCCTTGACAATTGATTGCAAGTTGTTAGCCAATCATACGATAACTAGGGTCCCAAAGCAAGGTTGGCGGTGATAGCCAGAGTCAGTCATGGACGTTTGAATGCATGTTGTGATCATGATTGAGTTGCCATTGCTACGTATGAATGGTTGTTCTGGTTACCATGGCTGAATTGTTATTCCTTTGGATGTATGGATCATAAAGGTTATCACTGTCATGTTGAGGGGAAGGCAGGTGTAAGTTCTTCTCTGGAGCTGGGTAGATTAGTTCGTTTATTTATCCATTCTCATGTGCTTTATTGATGAAGTTTGTTAGTTTATTTATCGCTCTCTAAAACTGTTTTCTGACTCAAGGTTTTATGTTTCCTCTTATTACCTTCGGCTGTTCATCCGGTTGTAGATGGGAAGACTGAGTAGCAGGTGACAGGTGATGCTTTAGTAAGGACGATGATGTTGATCGATGGTGAGGAGGTGGCTCACGTACCAGTTTTACTACTCTAATAATTGGATTTATGCTGTTTGCTATTTCTCTGAGTGTTGTAGTGAGGCAAATTGTACAAACACTACTGTTGTTATCCTCGTGTATGGGAAATACTTTCTAGTTGTCATGAAAGTTTAGTGTTTTTTGCCTTACTATCACTACTTGTTGTATATGTTCTATTATATTTTATCCTTGCGCCGTGAGTTTACGAAAGGTTCCGCTTATGTATGATACCTTGATGATCGCCCATAGCTACATTACACACCTTTCGGCGCATTATTCCTCTTATATAGTGCGGGGGTTGTGGGCTGTGTTAAATGCATTAAACTCACCAGTGTTTGAAAACTATTTCTTTTAGAATAATGAATAATCAAATTAAACACTATGAAGCATGTTAAATGGATTAAACTCACCAGTGATTGAAAACTATTGTAAAATAGCGACATGTTCTGCTTTTTATGTTATTAAAAAAATTTCCTGGCAATCAAATATGAAAATATACACATATATCACCTGATCTAATGGGAACGTAGTAATAGAAACTATGATTATTTTATATTATATACCAGCCATACTAATGTTGATTCTAAATCAGATTACAACCATTAACTTTCTCAACCAAAACAAATCATTTCATTAATCCATGATACACAAATGTTTGGTAGAAAAATAACCGAAAACCCTAGATAAATAACAGAAAAATAACCGTAAAACCTAGAAAAATAACAGAAAAATAACCGAAAACTATGAAAGAGGAGATCACCTTTGCACGATGACGGGTAGATGTTTTGGAGACAAATGCGAAAAGATCGTGAAGTTGCCACGAGCTCGATTCGAAATCGAAATCAACGACATAGGTGAATGGAGAAACACTACATCATTGGCGGAGAAACTAGTTATCAAAATCGAATAATCGCCACTGAATTGCCATGCAAGCAGTGCCTCAGAAAACCCTAGATAATTGTGAATTCATGCGGTCGTATCTGTTTTTCCAGAATAGTTAAGCGTCACAAGGGAAACATATAAAAATATGCGAAATAGTCCTCCAATTAAAACTCTTGTAACACTTATGTGTGTTATGACCCGTAATCATTGGGTTAAAAAGACTATTGAGTGGAATATTTATTTTTACCAACATATTTTTGGGTATGCCAACATTTTTAACTATTGGTACCTTGCACCATTTATAAGTGTTAGCAATTGAAAAATATAAGTGTTGTAAAGTCACTGATTTGGTGTAGTGTTACGTTTCATTCCCTTACCCCACTTCTGCAGCTAGAAACCCTAACTTTCATACCATCTTATGAACTTCTGATCATCGTTCTGACACAACATTGCAAAGAGCACTAAAAATTATGCCT
The DNA here is from genome assembly GCA_030737875.1 of Allium sativum. Taxonomy (NCBI): domain Eukaryota; kingdom Viridiplantae; phylum Streptophyta; class Magnoliopsida; order Asparagales; family Amaryllidaceae; genus Allium; species Allium sativum. Next base: position 69,608,643 of record CM060922.1, read on the forward strand.
CCACGCCTAAAGCCACGACCTCTGGTCATCTTTATTGTTCTTGGCAATCTTAAAACCAAAATCTTGTCATTACTAGAATCTGGTAATCTATGATCACCAATTGGCGAATCCACCATACGTACTATAGGTTATGTCAAGCTCTATAATTTTCCTTTTGGAGTCACGGAGTTTTAATGCATAGATTGAGAGATATCAAAAGATGAAGTTTGGTGATTTTCAGCCATCCGTTAAGTGGTTGTTTATAATTAGGATTAGGGTTTCAGCTGGATAAAACAATGATTTTCTTGAAATGTGTGCCAACATTTATATTGGATGGTTCAAAGTTGGTCGAATTGACACGGACTCCAAACGAGACATGTTGGTATGTGATTCTAATGTAAAAAGGCCACTTGAGCATGTCTCGAGGTCCAATTCCATCATTTATGGCACTAAACCTGTGCCAAACGTTGAATTTCTCAATCGAAATCAATGCATGTTATAATGCAATGCAATCAAATGGTACATCCGCTCGCCACAAAACATGACGACATACATCATCTCATCTTTATGGTTCCAATGATATAAGTTTCGTCGCAATCCAAGATTGTGTCCTGGAATGATAATTTTCATGCATTTCATGACTGTTTTGACCCTCAAAGTGTCAATATTGAAATATAGCGATTCTTATTTATTTATTTTCTTTATGTAAGGAATTAGCTGAACTCAGCAAATGTGTTCTAGAGTCCTGATTCGATCGTATGTGAAAGTAGCATTTTGAAACCATCAACTAGTTAATGATTAATATGTAAATACAATATCTAAATATCCAGCTGTTAAAAATATGGGTCATTACATTCTCCCTTTCATGAAGAATTTTGTCCTCTAAATCCTGGAAGATGGAACAACACAACCAATCCGTCTTGGATAAGTAAGGAAACAAGATAAATCATTACTTATCGCTCTCTAGAACAACCATCGAAAGTGATCGTGATAAAGAAAATAACTTAGAATTTGGCATGGAGCCATAACTCTCATCCCTAAGATCAATAATTCTTGGTCTCGGAATTGTAGTGACTAAGCCAAACATCTATTTCGTACACTTAATTTCAAACGAATGGGTAATGAAAAATAAGAGTAATAAACTCTTATTTGGAAGACAAGTCAACTAAGCAACTTCTCTTCCAACGTTGGCTCGGTCCACGAAATTTTTCGATAACGTCTTCTTTGTGCGACTCAATCTGAAAAAAGTATAACTAACCACAACTAGTCCAACCAACTCAAAGAAAACAAAATCCCAAAAATGGTCTTTCAATTATACCTGAGTTTGTATGTTTAGTTAATGCTCCCAAAAATGGTCTTTCAAAAATGGTCCAACTAACTCGAAGATAAGCATATTAATTAATGCTCTCTTTATTATACCTGAATTTGTACTCAACAATGAGGACTAAGTACGGTAGTGGTGACAATAAGGATAATAAGCATGCCAAGATATGCATGGGATTTATCTCAAATAAATTTGGTTATACTGAAATATAGCTATCTCAGATACTTAATAGCCATATGAGCATAAGCAGCCGTGTCAAATATCAAAAATCGAGCATGCATAAGCAAAATAAGAACAACTGTCAAAAGAACATCCATGCATACCTTAGCATACAATATACTAATCTAGTTAATATGAGACATCAAATATGATATCCAATCCGTATACGACTTAATAGGTTTGGTTGTTATCTTAATGGGAATACGGAATACAATTCCAACATCTAACATTGACAAATCGAGCATGACTTAAGTGCTATCATCAAATCCTTGGCGCTTATCATAGAAAACCATTGATAATTGTTCCGTCATCCAGTTAAGAGTCTCAAGTAGTTATAAGGCACTACTTGACGCTTTCCATTCAGGGTTGACTAGTTGATCGTTCACACATCTTGATGTGAATGTCCATTCACCCTCTCCAACATTGTTGGAAGCAAACAACACTATTCCATATATATGGAACCAACTACATTGGTCGAGTCTGTATCACATTATTCCAAGTTTTAGTTATAACAAGTAATGAACACATGCAACGTCCATTGATGGAGTATCACCCCTAAATGGGTGTATCTCCAACTCAAACATAACAACTGCACCAAAGGCTAGGTTTTCTGACCGTCGCTACTAAAGAAGATCTAGATCGCTCTTAGAGAAGAGATACTCCAATGATGTGACATCAGTGGACACCCTGCTCCTTTCTCAATAGATTATTCCTCCAAATCTCCAAAGCGAACTCTATTGTCATTGACTCCGAATTGTGATTTAGATACTCCTTGTGCGATTTTGCTCATCTACTAAAGATATGATAACCTATCTTTCAGCACTTATATCGCACCTGCTTAAGCAACACAAAAAGTGGATGTTGTAGACTCCTCATTCTGATAGGAATGAGTGATGGCAATATACTTTCCAACTTCTCAACCAAGATTCTAATTTACATCCCCCTTAGGTCAACTCAAACTCCAAACTTCCATAATCTTCATAAGATTGATAACCACATCTTACTAAAGGCAATGTGAGCCAAGCATCTCACGTCCTTCATTTGTAAGTGGTACCCCAAAACCATACCATCACTTGGTGTTTTCTCAACACCTAAAACGCAAACATCGACCATGCCTTGTGTTATCTTTTTGCCTATGAAAAGACAAAATAAAATAGGGTAACACATGCATAACTCATGATATCTCGGAACATGGTCCATAAAATCCATAAAATATGTTAACTCTTCAGTTAGCCCGTGCGTCATAACCAACTAATCAAAATTAAAGTAGAGTAGAACATTGTAATCAAAACACACCATTCAATTGTTCTTTGTTGATTAAATTTCCTTGGAAAGTCCAGATAAGAGAATACCTTCTCGCCCAGTGCTAATTAGATTAGCCATTTAGGAATTGGAATGGATTCTTGCTTGTTTCCCGCTTTTTTGATGTCAAATGTCTTAAAGGCATAGCTATTGGTCCAATATCTGCAACTAATTGATATGGAACTCAACTCGAATATGTTGGAAATCCGACATGTGATAAGAGACAGACTTCCAAATCAAAATATAAAGTATGTTTATGTGAGTTCATTCTCTTATCAAGAATGGAAGAAATCCACCATAGTACAAACTAAAAACATTGTATATGCATTATTGAAAGACATCCCCGCGGTGCACTTAACGAGGTATATATGACCTATGGAGATATTGAGGACATAAAAGGATGTTACGACGAAGTGTTTTGTTCTATACTTGATTGAATTACTTATAATTAGGTTTAAGTAGGTGGAGAATGGTTCAATTGGAACTTGGAATGCGCTAGTTGACCAATTTATGAGGTAGTTCAAGGTCCACATATCTGAACCTAAGAATATGATGACATTAAATATAACCAAGCAAAGTGCTGGAGAAAAATTGAGGAATTCTCTAACAAAGTTCAATGCGGTGGTTACTTTAGTCGATAGGCCGGAACCATTATTTTTTTAATGATTGTTGTTTTTGGAGGTTTGGATGATAAATAATTCAAGGCATCTTTGTAATGACATCCTTTTAGGGATCTTAGGGAATTTTATCATGACATAAAGAGGCACTTGTGTTGGGAAGTACATGAGCTAATATAAAGGATGAAAATATTGTCATTAAGGGTGAAAGATAATCATCAGATGGCTTAAGAAAAGATAAAGGAAGAAGAAAGGCAGATGATGGTCGCGATGACTTAATGAGAAATTGGACAAAATCAAAATTCTCTTTGTATACAGACTTAATTGATTCACTTGAAAGTAGGGCTATAAATTTTATACGAATGTCCGACGTTCGTTCGTGTCCGTGACCGAAATACGTCCGTCCAAGTCCGTCCGATTCTCATTTAGGACACGAGTTAGGATAACAAAATTCGTTTGAGAAAAATCATGTCTAGTCCGTATTCATTCGAATTTGTCCAAATTTCATGTAGTTTGGCGTATAGTTGAGAGAAATCCAATAAAATGTATAAATGTGATATAAATAGTCATGTCTGACCGAGCCCATTCGTGTCCATGTCCGAAAATCATATGTCCGTATCCGATCGATTTTATTTAGGATACAAATTAGGACAACAAAATTTGTCCAAGGAAAAATTTCGTGCGGTTCGTGTTCGGTCCGATTTTTTAGGATAGAAACTGAACACCCCTCCTTCTGGTCTGGTCCGACCAATTTACACCCTTACTTGAAAGGATCTACATGGACATTAGCGAACAACTTTTCTATCAGAGGTTGGCTTGGAGGGAGCCAATAGAAAGAGAGCGGAGATTAAGAAAGTAATTCCTATTCCACGAACTAGATGTGAATGCTACGAAGGAATGCAGATTCTTGAAGGACTTGGTGGAAGAGTATGTGAGGAATGGACAACTCTCAGAGTATGTTAGAAACAAAGTAGCGGTGGTAGAACATAACAACCTTCATCCACAACAAATTGGAACAACTCCAACTCAAGGGGAAATATCGTCATCTCCTGATGGAGATGACATGAAACTAAAATTAATAATAACCACCCAAATAAAACGGCTAAGTGACTTACATATGTACGGAAATGCGAATCAGCCATTTCAACATGCTTTGAGATGATGACAAACCATCACGTCTAGAGAGGCATCTTTAGAATTGTTTGGTTTTTTGGATTGTTTTGAAATTCTTATTTAACAATGGATATGTAAGTAATTATATCCACATTATTATGATGAAATAAATAAGTTGTGTTTTCTCAACTAAAGGGGCAGGGAAATAATCGAATAGTGCGAGTTCCTTCGTTAGAGGGAGATAGTATGAGTTTGTACGACATGTATTAAGTCCTCAATGAAAAAGTTAAGGCTGGAGAAAGGAAGTCAATACACGATTAGTCACGTTTGTCTTTGATCGGAGTGCAAGAAGTGAGTCATTTCATCGAAAAGTGACATGATAAACTTACTTAAATGCTACACTCCCTCATCGAACAACATGCATGTAGGCTCCAATTAAGGATCTGAGAGGTTACATCAGTTCAAAAGAGCTATAACATATGTTCTAAGGCATGGAACCAAAGTGCAAGAGCATTGTTGCTTTGACGAAGAGCAATATGATGGGTTTGCTTGTCATTGGATCTTATTGAATGGAGAGTGACGGGATTAGTCACCTAAGGTCTGAAGTGGCCAGATCGGCTCAAGAGAGCCATGACATTGTTATATGTTCCAAGACTTGGGGCCGTAGTGCACGGAGTATGATGCTTTGTAGGAGAGTGACAAGGTTAGATTACTTTTCGTTAATCTTTTGTCAGTGAGCGATTGGATTGAGGTTTAGCAAGAATCCAAAGGGATCAATGATCGATTTGGAGAGACTATGAACCATGATTTAGTATCGACTTCCGATGAACATGGATTTGGATAATGATATGGAGAGACCTTGAATTTTGAAAATGGTCCGAAGAGACCACAAATTTAAACAACCTCAAAAGGTCGTAAACATGGATAACGACCCACATATGCCAATTTTTGGATGAGACTAGCTATAAACAAGCTATGGATTTGAGGTACAATCCGGAGAGATAGCAAAACTTAGTTATCAGCTTGCAATACTAATAAGATTCACTAGGGTATTGGCATGGAAACTTACTCTTAGATGGATACGGGATTGGATTGATTCAAAGTACACATTCCTATTGCAAGGCATGCTCTGAGAGACAAATGTTAACCCATCTTTTTGCAAACACATTAAATGTGGGATTTGGATAGATGGAATTTTCGATTGTCAAGACATGAAGCATAGAGAGATGATTGGTTATCCCGGATCTTGAGTACAAATAAGGATTTAAAGTTATCGATTAAGTGGGTTCATTCAAGTGACGCTAAGAAACCGACTAAGTGTGGATTTGAATCTCACATAAGCATCAGATCAGTTGGTATTTATCCCTCAGCATAGAAGAATATTTCAATTTCAATAAAGACCACTCAAATTCTCAAAAGTTAACCTTGGGGACTTAAGGAAAATGGATCGATGATCCGATCTATGATAAACCAGGAGCGCGTCCCTAGAGTCACTCATCAAATAGACTAGTATCGATCCCTGTGCTATAGACATCAATACTAATCAACCATAAAGGGTACGATCGAACCCAAACTTCGTGGAGGACTCAGAATTGGTCTCACTGTATTTTCTACAAATTTTTAGTCCTATCGATGAATTCTTTGGCTACAAATACAATACCCTCTGCACGAGGAAGTGAGTGTTTTTATGACTTTTTCGAGGAGAATCTGTCATTGTTATTCTTGAATTCAAACACCTTGTAATTGTAATTTCTCTACAATACAAATAAAAATGATTTCTTTGAAGTGGACGTTGACCAACCGACCAGCTATAAATCTTGTGTTTTTATCTTTACTATTTTAATTTTTATTCTTAAATTATTCCTCTACCTTATATTATGTGATTAGACTTGGATCATTGGTGCTTTCACAACAACTTGGATGTTTGTGGTTGTTTTTATTCCTATGACGATGCGCTTAGCATAAACAATCATGCACAACTCATACTAGTGTCTAGTCTATTTCATTAGAGGCGCAATTCATGGTTGCACCTATACAAAGATAGTAACAACTTCTACTACACGTCTTTGTCCACGTTCTTTATTGGGACGCCATATATTTTTAGCCAATTGGCCATCTCGACGAATGTTTCAAATTTCTAGCCGCCGGGTCAAATTACTCCACTCGAAACATTTCTATACCTCACTTGACTTCATCTTCCTCTCTGTCTCTGTAGTACAATCACCAAATCTCAATCGATATTTGAAATAATTCCGATAGAAGTTTTCCAATGGCGACAAAAACTTTCGATCCGTCCACCTGCACCTACGTTTCCCCATGGACCAAGCTCGATTTCCCTGAAAACCCCGACCTCTCCATGATTTCAAATTAGATTTGTTTGATAATAAGTTTGCAAGCGGACTTTAAATGCGATGTAGTTTCGGAAATGGATTGACTTTGACACTAGCAATCTAAGGTAGTATTTGGTTTATTTTGTGTTTTTTAGTTTTTAGTTTTCAGCGTTAATTATGAAGGTTGTGAAAATTTGAACTATAGCGGAGATGACAAATTTAAAGTGAAGGCAGCGACGGAGGGATGGATGAATTTGTTATAGACCTTCTGTTGTTTCTTAAAACATAAAAATAATAAAAGGTTGTATTTGGTTTTATGTGTTAAGTTCATTTTGTAAAACGATCGTTTTTCACGATACGTGTGCGTTGTTCGTACTTTTTGTAAAATTAAAGAATATAAACCGAAAGCACTCTAGTATTTTTAAAGATCACGCTTAGCGACTGTTTCTGGCCCGGGTGTGTATGCCCATGGATTTGAACGTACATCTCACAGTAAAAAATCCGAGTTTTAATTGACTTGGGAAGGTGGGGAGTAGTTGCTTTCCCGTATTTGTCAAAACATGAGAAGCGTGCAATTCAGATTCACTCTCCCTTGCAGCAAAATCGTACATTCGGTAATTCGGCGCACAGAAGATCAAAATTACTCTCGCAATCAATCGCTCAACGGAAAAAAATCACGCTCCAAGAAAAACTAAGCAGGAAGAAAGCAATGGAAGGCAACGAAATGTCGATCGCATACGAGAATACCACTTATAACCGCCACTCGGGACTCGCTGGCGGCCGCATGGGCTGCACCCTGGTTACCGGATTTCTCGGAAGCGGAAAGACCACTCTTTTGAAACACCTCATTAACTCCCGCAACGATCTCCGCATCGCCGTTTTAGTTAACGAGTTCGCCGATTCCGACGTCGACTCTTTGATTCTCGATTCCAAAAGATTGAACTCCGCTTTCAATCTCAATACCGTTTCACTGACCCATGGTAACTGGCTAATTTATGTTCATTTTAGCTCATGTTGAACTTGGAGTTCCCATATAAGTTGATTAGGTAAATTAGGGAGTGGGAGTAAAATCCTAGGAAGATGATCCAGCAGAATATTTTTGTTTTGGAAATAATATGATGTTGGTGATTGTAGGATGCGGTTGCTGTGATGTGAAAGGGCCATTTAGGGAAGCATTGCAACGGATTGTAGATAGCAAGCATAATTTTGATTGTTTGCTGATTGAGACTTCTGGATTGGCAAGGCCGGATAAGTTTGTGGCTGATTTGGAACAAGTTGGCATACATTTAGATATGACTGTTGCCGTGGTTGATGCTGAATCGCTTGACAAGATTTTAAGCATTGACGTAGTTAAGCAGCAGCTGCAACATGTGGATCTTGTCTTATTGAACAAGTACTTAATGTGTATTCCTTTTTATCCTTTTTTTAATTTTATATATTTAGCTATTCACAGCAAGTGCAAACTTGGGCATAGACTATTTTGCCATGTTCTGTTTTTCAATACCTAGTTGCACAAAATGTTATTTAATTCCACGGTTTTAACCACTAGCAGTGATTAGTTTAGAAGTAAGAGCAGTTCTCAATGGCGATTCTTTACACATCAGGGAGGTTTGTGCATGGGGATTTCCCCTTCTGATGCTAACGGTGAAGCAAGTGTGAAAGGAAAAAAATCACTGATTGGAATACGTTGTTTGGACCTTGATTAGATACTCAGTTACTCACAATCAACTTGTTATGATAGTTTGTGATTGTGTTTCAATAAAGTGAGTAGAATCCAATGATGTTCATGTGTGATGCAATCTCTTAACAGAAAATGTCAGATCCACACCCCAAAGCCAAACAGACTACATCAGGTTTAGTAGAGACACAATTTGTGGATTTTAGTTCCAAAGTATAAGTGTATTAGGTATTCGTGCAAATTGAATTTCTATGTCAAGGTAACTTGTTATTTTAGTTTCTGCTATGGTTACAAGAGGAAGAAGAAGAATATGAACATAACGACGCGACATTTTGTTATGCCTTATTTTCCCCTCGGCTCTTTCCTATCGTTCACTGTATTTTAAATTTCTAAAGTAGCCCCTTATTATTTTTTTACATAAATCTGTGTATTTAGGACGTTGTGTCATATTCTACATGGACACAACAAAGCGCTAAAGGTTGAATTCTTGTATCAAAAAATAAAATAAAAATAAAACACCCCCCCCCCCCCCACCCCACAAAAAAAAAATGAGATGCCGGTAAGTGGCATTGTATGCGAATGTCAGGTTTTTTGTAAGACCAGTATTTTTTAACAATAAATATCTGGAATATACGAATATTTGTTTTTGTATGATACAATGAGAAAATTATGGGTGTTATTATTTTGTTAAAAAAAATGAGGATTCAAACATTTAGACCCAACTAAATTCCAAACTCATTTCCTTATCTCTACCATTTCGTGTCATAATTATTTGAATAATAAAAGGGAGAAGACAAAAGTCTTTACTGATAACTTTAAAAAATCAGAAAACTACCGATGCAAGAGCTAAATCCTTATCATAATCCATGGTTTTCTTTCCAAACTTAGTGGTTAAAACAAATAAAAATATAGTGGTAGGAAAAAGAAAGCTTGGAGCAATTGAGCTTTGTTTTTAGTTTCTCGCATACATGGATTCATTTACTATCATAACTTAAGTTGACATTAGCATCTTCTTCACATGCTAATTCCTTGTATTGGTACCTATGCTTGTCGTGTCTAATTTGTAAGTTATCATCCAGACGCTGATGGGAACAAATTAGCGGTCCTGTGTGTTTTATTCTTATTTATTTACTTTATTCTTTATATTTTGTTGAATATGTATAATATTTGATGTGGTTATTAGTTAGTTTAACATTTTTAGTAACTTGTGAAACAAGCTTGCACTTTTAAACCCAAAATATGCTATACCCTATCGTTTTATCTAAGTCTTCATATATGCATGGATCAACATGAATTAAGGTTGCTTCAGTCTTACTAATCACACACACTCGCACATAAGTACGTATATCATGGGACATACATACTTATATTTTTGAATATCACTGGATATGCTTAGATGATAAAGTATTTCTCTAATTCTGATAAATTGTCATTACACACACACACACACACACACACACACACATATATATATATGAGGAGGGTTCCGCTACACCTCTTATGTTTTACGTGAACTCTCCCCTTTAATCTCCACCACCCATTTCCCCATTCATTCCCTCTCTTCCCATTTCAATATTATTTCTTAGTGGGAAGAGAGAGAATGAGTGGAGAAATGGGCGGTGGAGATTAAGGGTGAGAGTTCACGTGCAATATAAAAGGTGTAGCGGAACCCTCCTCTCTGTATATATATATACTTGTATGTACATAGATATAATATAAACACACACACACACACACACACTCTATACCAGTCTAAATATGTGCAAGTTTCAAATCCAATTGCGCAATGTAAGAACTTGTGACCTCAAACCTAATTTTGAGTGCCTCACTACCTAAAAGTGGTCTTGGAATTGTTTATAGTGCTTGGTATGTGTATTTAGTTAACAATGTGAATTTGACTAAGAAGGTGCTTGTTTTTGCATAACTACATTGGTAGCTCTCTCTCTCTCTCTACACACACACACACACACACACACACACACACACACACACACACACTTTAAATTATCTAAAATTCATGGTTTATTAGTTTTTTATATAAGTGCATGTTTGTTTGTTTCACCATCATTACGTCAATGTACTTTAAAAGATATATTTTACTAGTTTGCCCTCATGTACAATATCAAACTAACAATATTAAATAATAGAACGAACAAATAACACATTTGATTTTATTTTTCTATTATTTGGTTTAAACATTCAGCTTTTAATATGTTTTTCTAAAATATTTTGAACCTTTTTTTTAAGAAACAATAGCAACTTTTTTAAAGAGTTTTGTTTATGTAATATTAACTTTTAATGGAGACACAATCAAACTTGTGCTTTCAAAAATGGGATCTTGTTCTCTTATGATAAACGCCAGTTTGATGCTATAACCTAAGTGTTGATGAAATATTTTTTTAAGGTAAATCAAAACCATGTAAATTTCTGTCATAACACGAATTGAATGACCCAAAGCAAACACATGAATTGGTAGTTGTATCTTTTGGAAGTTCTTAGGCCTTTTTGATGTCGATGCACATGATTATTGAGATCTATGCCAATTTGGACAGTTTTGGTCCCACTAGTCTCACAATTGAAAAAATTCCGAGAGCAGTGATTCAGATTTTTATACCTTAGCAGCAAGACTGCTAAAGGTTTGATGTTTCTTAGTTAGAACCGCAATTTGGTGTCTCTTACTTGAGAACGATGGAAGCACATTTCAGTGTGAATGGGATCTTGTTCTCTTATGATAAACGCAAGTTCGATGCTATAACCTAAATGTTGATGACATGTTTTTAAGGTAAATCAAAACCATGTAAATTTCTATCGAATAAAAGTGAGAAAGATAATGTGATCTTTTCTTACAGGGGAATTACGTCTTTGAAAATTCATCAGTTATTTGAATTTTGAAGTAGTGTGTAAACTCGCGTTGTACACAATGTAGTTAAATAATAATTTTAGACATACTTGTGAAATATACAGTTGTTATGCAATACGCGATGAATGCGTTGGGATAAAATATACTTTTAACTATATGATTCCTATGTGTGATTATGCATTTTCGTATTTGAATAAAATTTGAAATTTGTCACTTTTGTTAATATGATTGAGATATGTACTTATTTGTTTTTTTTAAACTGATATTTGTTATACAAAGAAATGAGTATTATTTACTATATTCATTTACTTATTAATGAATGGAAGCAAATTTGTGGGTTCAAAATACACGTTTGTATCTCACACTTCAACCTTTTAATCCATTGGATTTTCCACTTCCAGAGGTGTTATTAAATTTTCAAGTGGTCCCTATGCCTAGTGATTTGACCTTTGACATTTGTGTGAAATCCACTTCCTTAATTACTTTTTAAATTAATTTGAAATTTTATGTTGATGATTGTTATTCAAATAGTTTTTGAATTTGATATTTGATGTTATTTGAGTGACTAATTGATGTTTAAGATTAAATTCAAATTCGTTTATAGAGCAATGAATGTATTTAATATTGAAATTGAAATTACGATGATTTTGAATAATTTTATGCATTTAAAAGTCTTACAATAAATCGTCAAAGATTTCAAACTCAAGTGGTTAGAGATATGCCGTTTTAGACAAGGTTTTAGAGGTCATCGGTTTGAGACTCCAGGACATCATAATGAGTGCTCTGTGTGAATAAAGAATCAGTTTTGTTATTTCATCGAAAAATAATAATCTTATGACAGATCTCAAAATATTTATCAAACTGAATAGGTGATTTTAACAAAATATCAAATTAAAAGAAATCACAAGTGAAAATAGGAATTGGAATGTGAGAATCGTAAAGTTATTTTACTTAAAACTTTCTAAGTGTGTCTTTGAATATGTAATTGCCTACCTGCCACCAAAAGTTAACCCAAAAAAAAAAACCTCGCTTTATTCATAAAGCGCAAAATAGCACATGGCTCAAAAATCCCGTTTGATGTGTGTTTTGTTATTTCTACATGTATATAGCAAGAAGCAAAACAATGCTTAGCTCAAATATTTGTATTTTTGTATATGTTATAAATTATAAGTTTTGTTATTTTAGATATAAATTACGTGACCTAGCTTATTTGCAAAGGTTATTGGAGGCTTTATGGAGTGTTATACATCACTAAAAAGCAAAGTTTTAAAACGCAAAAGGCATAAATGAGGCGTTTTCAAGTCTATGAGGCGAGGCGTAGGCCTCGAAACGTTGAGGCGTAAGCTTTTCAGGTACAAATAAAACGTAAACCAAATAAAGAAATTCTGACACTTTAAATTAAGATCCGACTTTTACCAAGTATATACTTTTATATAGATTAAAAATAAATAATCGAAACTCATATGATTCAAATTTTGATTTCTTAAAACTATTTGAAGATCACATCAAACTCTAATTTTGATACGGTCTATCAATTCAGATTGATTTCCAAAATTTATTTCGAGATTTAACAAAGTTTATTGAAAAACATTTTTACATAACAATGAAAAAATTCATTACATTGCTCATGATCACTATTTCATAAACAATCTTACTTGATCCTGTCGATATTGAAATTGATAAGTAAAAAATGCTAATTTTTATTTTCTTAAATTTTTTCTTTTTTTATTTCCATTAAATAATTAAAGTTTAATGACTTTTATCTCAATTTCTGCAACTAAAGATAAAAAGGTTTTTAAGTCATATGCCTCAGCTGTTTGAGGCGTGCGATGCGTACGCTTTATGCGCTTTGTATGCCTCAAGTTGTTGAGACGTAAGCTTTAGAGGTGAAAGGCCTTTTGGAATAAGCTTCAAGGCGTTTTATCTCTTATTTCCTCGATGCGTGCCTTGAGGTGAGTATCGAGGCGGGTTTTTTAAAACAATGCTAAAAAGACATTGGACATATTTTATGTACATAAGGAGCGTATGCTTGAAATAAAATTGCATTGAATATGCTTTAGTAACCTCAATCAGGCATACGTGTATATACTCTTATATAGTGTTTGGTTTGAAAATTAGATTTTTGTTTTGCGTTTTCAACTATTATTCTAAAATGCACTGATAATGAGAAATAAGTAGAAAACGGTCAATTTGAAAAATGGTTTAACATATAAGATATAAAATTGAAAATGATTTCTGCTTCATTTCCATCTTTCAAGGAATATTAAAAAACTATCTTCTCTCTTTCCCTTCTCTCCTTTGTTGGAATGACTAGTATTTTTTAATGCTTCCTTCTCTCACATGCCATTCAAAATAAATAATGATAATGCAAAAGACAAAAATCATTTTCAAACCAAACACCATCTTAGATTTTATGGAATCATTCTTAAAGTGCATGCACATTTAGTGTAGAATGATTAAGGTATACGTATGTACTATGTACGTTTGTATATGAGTTACGTATTTGTTTTGTCATAAATGCATAAGATGCACATAAAAAAGAAAAGGGAGCGATAGCTTAAAACTGTATTGTCAAATCAATTCTGGATTTATCCAGAAAATTGACAAAGTCATTCAAACTCAATTCAGGAATTTTGTCAAAAACTGGCGGATATTAAAAAACGAATGTGGTAATTGGCACCAGGAAACCATTATTAACAAGAAGTCAGTAAGCTTTTCAGATATAACTTGGTACGATTAAGTTCTTGAATCCTAAATGTAAAAGTTCAGGTCAGCAAACTTCTAGCATAGATCCTGGAATAAACAAAAATCAATAAAGAGGAGATTTTGGATCGAAGGTCAATAATCAAAGAAAAAATGTGTTGATTATCCAAGGAAATAAGTAGACATTTGTATACATAAATCATACAGAAGTTGGTAAATATCTCAACCTTTTATATTTTTCCTTCACAAATAGAGTAACACAAAATGAGCTTCTACCACTGCTGCAATGTTCCACCTTGTTGCACTTCTCTGATCCCATCAATCGTGCACATCAGCGAATGGTTTAACTTAAATGTTGATCGGTTCGAAAAGGTAAGAGAATTTTATATTCACATCGGAAGAAGAATAAGAAAAAAAATCTAAGTGATCGTTTTGTATATACTTGAAAAGTCTATTCGAATATTTCTTTAAATGTATGATGTATTCAGTGAAAATAATTACTATTGACTACATGGGTTAGAACATAAAAACAGTTGAAGAGAATAAAGAAAATCTCTGGAGTTATTTTTTGTTTTACATTATTACTAAATATTTGTATGATGCCAGTAAAATAAATTATCTTTACTTACAAATTCAAGAATTTGATTGCATGGTTTTCTCCCGTCGTCATTTTGTCGATCTATATAGTTATGTAAATAACATTTTGAATTTATTGTTTAAGAAAAGAAGAAAGATTGGAAGAAAGAAAAGAGGGGCGAATGTATGCTGCATCTAAATATCACAAAAGATTTCGTTACTTCCAATTAAAATAATCGGTGAATGCTTACACTTGCGGACATCGTGCGCCTTGGTATGCTAGCAAGATAATATGGTTGAATTGAACATCAAATTGTTACTTAAGTTTAAAATTAAGTTATAAACCACTAGTACTAAATTTTAACCTATTAATATAATTATTTAAATTCATAATCCAATTGATAAACATTTGTTTTGTTAACGTACAAGTCATAACTCCATTTCTCTTTTAACTGCATACTTTAAAGTGGTCTCATTACCTTAATTTTCATGTATTCATATTGCATTGTCGTGTATGTTATGCCTAGTAAACTTGGTCATGCCATGTCCGACCGTGCACCAAGCTCAAAATAAGGCTTAGGTGCGACCTTACAGAGCATACATGAAGTCTTCAAATAGCTTATTGCTTTTTGTTCTTCTTCTTTTTAATATTGTTTTATGTGTAAAATAGAAGAAATAACGGGAGCAACTGTTATGCTTTCAGATAGAATTATTGATCTTCTGAAACAATAAATAGAGGAAGGAAAAAACACACGAGCAGTTGCTTAAAATGCCTTCAAATTCAAATGTGACACTCGTTTTCCAAACCTCTAGCTTAGTTAAATTTGTCTTCATTTAATGTAAGCGTCTTTTGCTGGAAACATGCGACAGCGTATCACCTAATAAAAACGAGGAATGCAGATTTCATAGTATAAGGTGCAAGTAGCACTGTATGCCATTATTTCAGATAGATATCATGAATACAAAAATAGCATTTCTTATGCTATTTTAATTAGTCATCCTTTACATTTGCGTTCTGATCAGTGGATTCACATCACAAGTTCTCATTTTTATAATTAAAAGAAAGAGGGAAAAGAAAATAATAGCATTAGAAGAAGCTAGTTTGAAAATGCAATTTGAATGACCAAAGGGAGAATAAAGTACAGAGTCGGCGGCATATTAAAAAAAATAAGTCTGCTTGTCCTAGGAGAGAGAGAAAGAATTAGCAAACAAGATAGACAGTCACTGATAATTCTGAAATACTGTTATTTATTTATTTGCATGGTAGTGTTCTTGCTACACAATTGGGTTCGAAATTTTTACTATAAATGAACATTGTAATGAATTGTTGGAAAATATATAATTGCTGATATTTCATAAAATCCATGCTAATATATGTTTTTCATATACTTGGTGCTACAGTGCAGCTTCTATTCCATTTTAAATCTTGTTTTTATACTCTGAACTAACCCCCTTTTTTTTTTAATAAGTTGGGTACCAGATGGTAGTACATAGCGCAAGTTTTAGGTAGTATGCAACATACATGTCAATATATGTTCGAATTACTCTATGCAAGTTTCGAACCTATGACTTCTTGCACCAAAGTCGAAGTGCTTAACCACTGGGAAAAATGATGCTGGTCAAAAGCCCTATTTCTTATAAAGTGATCCTGTGTATTAGTTGTGAGCCATGATCTTGACGTGACATCCGAGCCAGTTTAATGATTTTATTGACATGTTATCTGACCACCATACATTACGAAGTTCACAGTTGCACCACATTATTATCCATTTCAGCTGGGAGTTGAGAAATCATATGATCATGTGGTTATCCATAAAGCTATTGATTGCTTAATTAAAATTAACTTCTTTTCTTTAATCCTTACAGTTTTAATGTTGGCCCTTCTTCAGAAATACTTGCATACCCAATTTCATGTTATTTACTGTCCGAATATTCTTAGAAATGAATGTGTTGTCGTTTGGACATGTGTGTACCTTTTTGTACAGATGTGATTTGGCTACCTTGGGTCAAGTATCCGATGCTGAAGATATTCTAGAGAAACTAACAGGGGGTGCCAAAGTTGTTCGTTCTCAGTTTTGTAAGGTCCCTCTAGATCTTGTGATTGATTGCAGTCGGATGGAAGCTATGAATGCAATAGATGAAGAATACACTGCCCCTGGGGTCCTTTCTCATGAATCATTGCCTAAGACGACATTTAACCGAAATAGGTTTGGCAAAACTTCAATTGCGGTTTCTTCAATTTCCAGTGATAGCTTAACACCTGATACTTCACAGTCTGGTACGCATTTGACTAAAACTTACATTTGAAAATAAATAAATAAATAAATAAAGCTTGAGTTACTATGAAATAGTTCTGATTATTTTAAGAGTTTAAAATGTGACGATCCACTTACAAAACTAAGCATTTCCCTTAAATTAGTAATCCATATAAGTTCCCAAGAGGCAATGCCTTATAATCTCACCATCCTACCTACATGAACCCATTATTCCTTTTTGGCTTGAAGCCAAGTCCATCTCATATGAGTCATGATTGTAACTTGGTAATGAAAAGAATATCTAGAAAATTGTTGTATTACATCTCGGGTCTCTCTTATTTGTTTCAGGGTTGTCTCATGGTGGTTCATTTTCATCAGTTACCTTTGAAAGTGAACATCCTATTTCCTTGTCTTTGTTTCAGAAAATAGTCCTAAATCAGATTAGAAGCACGAAAGGGCTTCTACGAGCTAAAGGCTTCATGTGGTTTGCTGAAGATAGGTATATTGTATATTGATTGTTTCTTCATCACACTTTATGCTTGTCATTTTACCTCTGTTAAATTGTCAATGGTGTGGATGTATTTGAATTTTTGAATATGAATTACCAGCATGCTCGGTGTCCTTTTCTACTAACATTCATAATTTCTAGTGGTCCTGTCCTGTTATTACAACCTATCAATTTTGACCAGTCATATGTCTGGTTTGCTTATGTATAATGGACGGTGGTCCATATTATAAAAATCACTTAATTGGAATTTGATTAGTGTACCAATTGCATCCAAACGCGAGGTAGGTAAAACTTTAATTTGTACTTAGATAATGCCCATAGATTACGTATATATGTGGCCACTTGAAATTATATGTGATTTTTACCTTTAAATAGAGAGGATATCCCCATCAAGCACAACAACTATGCTCATTTTTTTTTAAATACTAGTAGGCTATATTTTTGTCGATTTTCCTTTTTGTTTGCACTTTCCTGTTTTTCTTCACTCATCAAAGATTTCTTTTAGTTCAGGTGTCAACCTGATAAGGCTATATTTTCCAAATTCAGTGTATTCAACAATATTTTGAATAAAGGCTGGTTTTTTACACAATTTCAAATAATCTGCTGAATCCATGTATTGAAATTTCGAAGTTGGGCCTTCCTTTAAGTTATGCAACGATTTGATGATATGCTTTTTTTTTTCTTTTTAGGAGGATATTTTGATGTTATTTTCGTGCAATTTTCTTTTTCGTATACATACTGGCGAATCTAAGTACATGCTGCCATTCAAATATGAAGCAGTACTATACTTAAAAGAACACTACCTTTTGTAAATTTGTTAAACCTGAGATTTGTATCAGTGTAGTCAATAGCAAATAACGCAAAATAGTGCAAGACATGCGCTATAGCGCGCTCTATCGAGTTATTTAAAAAAAAAAAAACCAAGTATATTTGGCTAACTGATTTTTTTTTTTTTTTTTTTTTTTTTGGCATATTTTGCGTCATATCCAAACCGTTTAAGACTCTTAAATACAAACTCTACCATATTTTATGCATGTATTAAATAATTTTTGATGTAAAATGTAATTATATTACAAAAAATTTGATCAGTTCATATTGTGCATTCAAAATAACTGATGGATATAATATATTTGTATCTTAAAAATTTGAAATTTATTCCTATTTATTAGTTATGGTGATATGAAACTCTAAGAAAAAATGCATGAAGACTGAAGATTCACTTTTGCATAAAATGTAAAAAAAAAAAAAACAATCTAATGATAAGTACTAAGAAAAAAAATATAAATAAGAAAAGTTGTAAATTGAAAATAAGATCAAATGAAAATATATATGAAGTCTACGATAACAAAAGTCAAACGTGTTTCAAGTGTATAATAACAAAATATAGAAATTATATTATGCTTCTAAAATTTTAAAACCTAATCACTAGTTTCATCTAAATCGAAACCATTAATCGCTATCATTAATCGCTATTTAAACAATCATCAGTTTTTTCTTCTTTCTAGTCGTACTCTACGGCGTTTTCCTCTGAATCTGTATAAGTACAATAAAGTGTTATTTTGAATTTTATTCGCTGTCCAACTATTTAAAAAAAAAGATAAAAACAAAATGGCGCGCTATTTAGAGCTATGCGCTATTTTGCGTTATGATAAAATAACATGCTATTTTTATGCTATAGGAAACCCCTACGCTATTCTAAGTACAATAGCTCAAGCATTGCGCTATGCGCTATTTGTCGCTATAGCGCGCGCTTTGATAACATTGATTTGTGTAGCAAAAGGAAAAGAAGGAAAAAGAAACAGAAGAAAAAAAGAACCTTATGTTAGAAGTTAGGAAGGAAACCCAAAGTATCTGATATCTGTATTGCAGAGGAAATCGCTTTATATTTCAATGGAGTGGAATTAAAAGAGTAGAAGCAATTAGTGGGCGTCCATGGGATAGCTCACCAAAATCATGTCTTGTATTCATTGGAACACATAAATCTGAACTTGATGGTATTATTTCGGAGCTATCTAAAGCAGTAGATCTTCATCCGAATATGTTAGCCAGCAGTGTCATTTGCGGAGAGTACGCCAAAAATCTAAGTACTAAAATAGCAGCAGATGGTAGATTTAAGGTAACGATGCTTTTTTCTTGTCAAAATTAAAGTGCTCTGATTTCAAACTGAAAACTACCGATGTTTGATTCTTCTAAGACACGATATGATTGCACAGACAACATGTAGTAATAAGGTTGATATTTCTCCAATAAAAAGGGTGGAATGCACCCAGTCCCTTGCTATGTATAGTTATAGAGGGATCATCTTGGAGTTGAATGATTTTACTCCAAGAGGCATTCGATGGGGCTATTACCCAAAACCAGAAACACATTGATTCACTGTAAATTGTCGCTGAGCTCATACTTAAGCTTTCCTTCTTGAAGATATACTGAATGTAATGTTAATCACTTCTTTGAGACCATTGTTGCAAAGACCATAGCTTAATCCATCATCCAAGTATAATAAATGAAAATTGTGCTTTATGGTATTAATTTGAAGCTTTTAACTTCCTATGAGCTTTTATGCTAAGATATATGCATGTTTAGGCTGTATCAAACTAGTAAGAAGAGTAGCTAAACCTTTTCATTGATTTGCCAAAATTAAATAATAATAAGATTTGACAGGCACCACCATAATAAGCAAGGTTTTCTTTTTTACTCCAAAGAAAGGGATAATTTAAGCTATATTTCAGTGAAATAATCATTACAGATTACACAATAAATTTTCAGTGAACTTTTTGTAGGTACCTTCTCTTCAAAAAGAACCGATTGTGATATTTGGTTTGAGGGGTTCATCGTTGCGTGGAATAAAGGAGGTACAATTTCTTATTACTAAGTGGTTGTAATCAGCAGTCTCCTTATATTTTTCAGAATTTATATTTTAGATATAGAGGTCAATAACGTACTAGAGCATCTCCAACAATTCTAGTCCTGCTAGATTTTAAGTGGATTTTTATTCAATAGTCTTATGTGGGCTGCAAATAAAATAGAAAATTCTCATGCACGTGCAAGAATTCTCCACTGAAAAAGGGGTTGCAGTGGATTTTTAAAATCCGCTGCATTTTGAGATGATTTTTCAAAAGCCTAAGGGTGTGTTCGGTTTACCCCTTCTAGTTTAGGCTTTTTGCCCATACAAAAGTGCAAAGGTCGCATGTATATACAAAAGTGCAAAGTTAACATACACAACGGAAAACAAGTTTTACTTATTTTTCTTGTTTTGGGAAATAATGGAAGGACGATAGACAATCCATCCTTCCATCATCCCTCCAATCTCTCTGTCATTACCTCCATGTTCCTTACATCCCCTCCATCGTCCATGTTCCCGTCTCATTTTTCGTAATTAATGTTGAAAACTCAGAGCACAAAACATAGAATAAACCAAGCACCACCTAAATTTATGGTTTACCAACAGATGTACGTCATTTTGAGCATGTATGCCTAGATTGTATTACAATAGACCATACCTTTTCTTTTATAATATAACCTACCATCATTATTGCTTTGTGTCTTTCTGGATTTTGATAAGCAAGTGTTTAAACAGTATTAGAATGCATGCCTCTTCTGAAATTCACCTTTTTATTCTTTAAACCGACATATCATTTATGTGTTCAAAAATTAGGTTTCATTGGTATTAAAAAAAGCTACTCCAATTGCGGTGGGTTCAGTTATTCTGCTGCACCTGCATATTTCTCAAGCTAGTGTACTTTTTCGTTTTAGTTACCACTTGAATCTCTCTTAAACTTCCCAACTTGTATGAAATTGTTGGGAATGCTCTTATGGGTTGATAGCTTCTTGAATGATTTGGAATTGTATCCAAATACTTGTGTTAGACCTGCACGAGCTCATCATTCTACGTAGCATGTAAATCAATACGTCTTAAATTATGTCAACCAAAATATTATTTCAAGGTAAGAGAAAACGGTGATATCAGCACCAATAAAAATGATTATATGTGAGAAGCATGCTATCTACCATATTAGTATTATAAGCATTTAAGTCGATTTCCATTTGAAACACACAATGTCCACTTGCAACCGATTATGTGCATTGCAACTAAAATTATATAGTAGTCTTATACAGCCACACACACACACACACACACACACACACACACACACACACACACACACACACACACATATATATATATATGTGTGTGTGTGTGTGTGTGGGGGGGGGGGGGGGGAGGATGTTCAATAGTTCTCTTGTTTAGCTCTCTAATTTCAACAAGTTTGTAGAGAAAGAAATGTAAAATATTCAACTCAACGGCATCTAAACGGATGATTGAAATTAAGGGGTTACATATATGTGTGTGGGGATACCAAATTCCTCCTCCTGTTATTCTCTAGATCATTTGAGAAACGATGCTGAGAAAGCAAAGATGATAATATTGCAAATTAGCTTCAATATTTAATTAAGAAT
Source organism: Allium sativum (assembly GCA_030737875.1). Taxonomy (NCBI): domain Eukaryota; kingdom Viridiplantae; phylum Streptophyta; class Magnoliopsida; order Asparagales; family Amaryllidaceae; genus Allium; species Allium sativum. Next base: position 69,630,565 of record CM060922.1, read on the forward strand.
AAAAAATTTAGGGAGAATGTGTTCATTACAGAGGGATTTTGGCTTCCACCATTAACTTGTATACTAAAGCTTTTTAATATTTGTACATATCATAAGCAAATTAAACACACTTATTTATAGTGTATGATGGAAATCTCTAATAGGCTTCAATAAACTTCATTTGTCGGTAATCAATCTTCATAAGATTCTGGTTTGTCAAATATAATTTTGTCGGTCATACAAATTTCCAGCTGTTCGGTAGGGATTATTATTATTATTTGCTGGGCTGTCTTATGATAAGTGCGACTGCAATATTGACCTTATTAGGATAAATGCGACTGCTTTCTCTTTATTTATAAGATAAAGACTACATGACTTTCAACTTTAACACGTATCATGGTAGCTACATTAGGTCAACTTTTGCATTTTCGATTTATTTGTTTTATGTTACGTCACTTTTATAATAAGTATAGTTCTATGTTTCATCTACCTATTTTGTTGAGAATCTTCTAAACACTATTTATTAGGATAAGGTGGGCAGAAGCAATGCTTGCATATCTTCACTATCTAGGTATTAAAATGCATAGTACTTCAAGTGCGGCAAGCATTAATACATGGTTTTCATGGATGGATATATTGGAACAAATTCTTCATAAATCGTTTTAATTTTCTCAAGTAGGATGATATGATATAATCTGAATTTTGAAAACCAAACTACAAAATCAATTTGGATAATTCAAAATTTTGTGTTCTCTTAATTTTATAAACCAGCTATGCTTTTTTGTCATTGAGAAAAAGCAATTTCCCAAGTTTGATATAATCAAAATTATTGAATTTCATTTTATTCCTATAAGGTTTTCTCGAATTGGTCAATACAATTCTTTTGACTTGTATAAGTAACATTCCCATTGCTTTGGGTGATTATTTTAATAATAGAGGCTTTCAAGAAAGCTCAGTCACCTCTTGTTCTTATGGTAGAGTTGAATAATATTGATTCTGTGTATGCTAATATATCGTGGTAATGTTGGAAATCTTTCAGATAAAAATACAATTTAGTAAAAAAAAATCAAGTAGAAGATCATAACCTCCTCTGCTAACAAATGATTATATAATTTTGAGAATATTATGGTATATATATTATTTTGTTGATGCGAATTTTACCGCTAAATTATAGGCATTTTTCTAAGCTTAGCATCTTTAGGTATAGTCATTAAAACTTCTTCTTTTATTGTTTGTTCCACCCTTTTGGAAAATAGACTTATAAGTCTGTTGTTGTTGATTTGCTGCGGTATTGTCGTTTTTTTTGTCACTTCTTTTCCTAGTCATTTTTTCCGAATAAAATTCTTAGATTAGAAATTTTGGTATAGAATTACTAAAACCTTTTATAAATCCCTTATCAAAATGAAATATTGATAGAATTGCTTGCCGTCTAGCGAATTTTTGTTTTGAAATAATGTTTTCAACGTACTTTTATAAAATTTCTTTGATAAATTTACAATCTAGTCTTGATAAAAAAGTTGATGTAATAAATTGCTTTCAAATTTTTGAATGCATAATACAATTGATAATATTTCATTTTCAACAAGAGCGTAATAACTCTAGATTCTTGCTAAATACTAAACGTAAATTTACTATTGATTCTTTATCATTGATCCTTTGATACGAATTCCCCTGAAACTGATGGCTAATGCATCTTTTTTTTACCAAGGTATGAGTCAGGCCATCCTAGTTTGGTTTTGCCTGGAGGCAGGATTAAACTAGGCAAAAACTTGTCTCCCTTCAAATTAGAAAGAAAATAAAATAAAATCTATGTGGTAGGAACAAGATCAAAAGCAGCGATTGAATAAAAATATCAAAATATAACTGCCATCCACCAAATCGAGCAACGTCATTAAGTAATTATCATTTTATTGCTATAAATTGCAAGTCTACTTGTGTTGAGGTTGAGTCGAGTAGTGTCTCGTTTAACTTTTTTCCTTTTCTTTTGATCGACGGTGAGAAGATGAGGACGAGAAGTTTGGTTTTCAAAAAAAGAAGACACTAGTTGTTTAGGATGGAGATATGTGATTTTAGGGTCAAATAATGGGTAGAATGATAATTAGACGTGTGAAAATAATTAAAATATAATATAATTGGGCTAGCTATGTTAAATTAAATATAGTGCTCAGTTCTAATTAATAAGGCTACTTTGTCTTGGTAATAATTATTATGTTTCATTCTAATATATGTTAAATGGTAAATTATAACATCCTAGTTTAATTTTAATGTTTTATATTCAAATTTAGGTATGTTATAGCAAATTTAAGTAACGGATAAATGCGATTGAAACGGAAGCTAAAATCAAATCATTCAAAATTGATCGAAACTATGGAAATTTGAAATGAGCGAAACCTAGACCGAGACCGAGTTTTCGAACCTTGCTTTTTTACTATTTCAAATGTATTTGGATGATGAATCATTAGACATGAGATCTCTTTCACTCTTGCTTTTATCTTTTTTTACTGCATTTGTATGTTTATCTGACCATGATGGTAAACTTTTCCTTTAAGCTTTCAAACAACGGTTTACAATCATAAGCTAATTCTTTGTATAAATTAGCTACATAATTTAAACTGCCTTAATTTTTTTACAGTTTCCATTTATCTTTAATTTCATCTAGGAATTTTTTTAGTAAATGCAATTGCTCCATCAATTGGAAAATTTGTTACTTCTTTTATTATATTACCAATAAATCTTATTTCAGATTGAAAAGTTTTATGTTTTAGCTGACAAGTAATCCTGCTTTGCTAAACAACGTTTATAAAAATATTTATATGTTTGAACTGCTGATCAGTTGATTTCAAAAATATTAAAACATCATTAATATAAACTGTGGTAAAAGTTGTATCAACTTTAAAGATTTCATTCATATTTTTCTGAAATTCTAAAGGGGGGGTTTATTCCCAAACGACATGATATTCTTCTCATATTGTCCAAATGGAACGTAAATGCCATTTTATATCTATCTTTTGCGGTGATTTGAATTTTCCAAAATACAGAATTCATATCAAAATTTGATAATATTTCGCCCAAATAAAGCGTTCTCAATAGATCTCTTTTATTTGAGATTGGATATCTAATATACATCTTAAAGCCTTATTTAAAAGCATATATTTGATTGCTATTCTTGAAACACTCCTTTCTAATTATGCAGTATTTTCAACATAAAATGTTGAGTAGCTCATGGACTCTTAGAGGGTCTAATAATACCATCAAATAATAACTCGTCCATTTCCATTTTTTACATATTTCCAAATGCTTTGGACTCATGACAATTGGTTTAGCGTTAGTTGAAATTCGGTTTTCTTTGAAGTCTGGTTCATAGGGTAGTTATACGGTATGTTTTTTTTCTTTACCAATAGGCGTTTGGAGCTTTAGAACCAACAATCGTTTCTATTCGAATTTTTAAATTGGGGTGAAGATAATTTTTTATTTTATTTTTTTAATTTTATTTCTAGTGATAAGGAATGAAAAAAATAAAAATCTTTCTTATTTTCTATTGTATAGCGTCAATTGCACTTTGGTTGTGTGATTAACTGAAATGTTACTTCTTGATTATTAATCACATTGTTGACTCCTTTTTTAAAAATTTTGTTTTATATAACATATGAAGAAAATGATTATCCAATATCACATCATGTGATAGATTTTACCATTATAAATGGCTTTTCTAGGAAAATGCCTTTATTAAAACGACTTTATTTTGTAATTGTAATTTATTACAAATAATTTTCTGTTGTTTGCAACATTTAGAATTTCGGTTCTTTTAGAAAAATACGTTTATGGTACTGTTCATCTGTTAATGTAGTTTATGTCTGCATTAGAATTAATAGTTGCAATAGTCATAACATAACTCTGTATGCATCACAATGAAAACGTTTGTGTGCCATTTATGTATAGTAACACGATCTAACATGTTTATAAACGTTAGAAAATTAACTCTTTTATAAAGTATTATCACCTATCATGAACTGCCACGTCATCAATTCATCTTCTTTCCTACTTTCAAATTTCCAGCGTTCCCTCTCTTACAGCCAGCCCAAAATTCGAACCCTAGTCTACCCCTTTCTCCATCAATTTACAGTGAAACCCCAACTGGTGAATTCCTCGCCTCGAGCCACATCACCTCATTACCACCATATCACTTCCGAACTATGTCCCTAAATACTGACTTGGAGCCATGCTTCTCATTGCCATTGACGCATTTTTGTTCTCAAGCTCGAACACCTCCAAAACTCGACTCTAGGGGCTGCTCCTATCTACTTGTGTGAATCCATAGCCTGTTCCGTAAATCGACAACCACAAGATCAAGAAGATAAAATCTTCGAACTACTGCGAAATGTCGATCTCCCTGAAACATGTTCGCATTTTGTAAATAGGGCGCAGAATTGAAGAATAACCTCATAGGAGTTTGAAGTTACATGCTTTACAATTTTGTGGTTTTTATTGCAATTGATTTTGAATTTTTAAATGGAAGAAGATGAAAATAAGAAGTGCGGCTTTTTGCTTCGTTACCGGGAGATTAAAAAGGGAGTGCGATTAGGTTAGAGAGAAAATTAGGATATTTCTTAGATATTATATTATTCTATTCAATTACATTCATGCCGAGCATTTTTAGCTCGCACATCTACACAACAAACTCGATTGTTATGAAACTTGACATTGATATATTTCAGTATTCTGAACTCGATGAAACTAGTTTCGTCGAAATCTGAGGTTGTTTGAAAAATGACTATTTTAATCTCAAGTCGTTAATCGATACACGTTCATATCATGCACAATTACACAACAACTCCAATTGACATGAAACTTGAAAACTTACAATAATTTACAGTTTCGGATCCGATGAAACTAGTTTCGTCGAATTGCGAGATCGTTTGCAAAATTGCTATTTTAACAGATTAATTAATATAAAATATCCTCAAATTTTCATTTTATTCACTTTTAATTCAATTTCAAAATTCATTAACTTCATTCAAGTCCAAATAGAGTTTAAAATAATATTTAAAAATCAATTTCACTTTTTTTAACTTCCAATTTTGATTATTTACAAAATTCAATTTCAATTTAATTCAAATACTTCAATATTTAAAATTTCCAACTTCAAATATTTATCAGTACAAACTCAACCATAGTTTCATTTATAATCAATACAGGTTATTATTGTTAAAATTAGTTGAAATTCATTACTTAATTAATTTAATTAGATTCACAATAATTTATATAATTAAATCACTAAATTTTATTTCTAACCATAACAATAATCAAAAATCATATTAAATTCAATAATCTAAGTGGTAGAAAAATACGGGTTGTTACAAAATTTAACCAACGTCGTCGTCTTTAGGATTTGCAAAATGTTATTTCATTTTTTTGTCTGGAGGTAGCAGAGAAAGAAACAGCGTAGTGTTTATATGGTTAGGGTTAAGTTACATTGGATAATGGATATTAAATGAAAGTATGGCCTGAAATTAATGGGCTTGGACTGATTTTGTACTATTTGTAAATGGGTTGAAATTGCGTATGTTCACTCATTTTTAATGGGTTTGGAAGGAAAGTATGTTCACGTATGTTTAGATGCACTGAAGTTTAATGGTAAAAATGATAATTATTTGTATAATCGTCTCTTTACTGGCTATATTGCAAATTTTGTTTACAACGTTTAACATGACTTCTCCATTTAAAATACATAAATTAATACCGAAACTAACCAAAATCAAGAAAATTCCAAATGTTCGGAACCGAGACCGAGTTCTCGAACCTTGAATTATACAATTTAGGGAACAAAAAACCTTGAATTATCCAAATTGGTTTTTAGTTCAGTTTTGTAAACTATGAATTATATCTTATCATCTTGCCATAGAAATTTTGAATGATTTATGAAGAATTTATTCGAATAAATCCATCCATGAAAAGCCATAGATTAATGTTTGTTGCACTGTATCAAGTGGCTTGAATTTTAAAATGGAACGTTATGATTGTTCCAATAATCCTACAAATTAGGTTTAATATCCGAAAACTTTCCTTATTTAGGAAGGCAAATATTTATCAAATGGTAGGATAAATATAAATTCGTTAAAGATTTAATTATTATAGCCAAAAGTTTAATCAATTATGAGCCTTCTCAAATCTAAACAACACCACCATTTAAAAAGGATGCTATGAAAGTTATGAAAGATATATTAGTTGGTTCGTATAAGAATGATTTGATGTGCACTAATACAGATAAAGGTGAAGAAATGTAAACTATGAGTTAACATAGCCTTTGCAAGCCTTACCATAATAAGGATAAAGTAGCAGCTCTTGTCCTAATACGGTTGATATGGTAGTTACATATAACAAGACAACTCAGCCTCCACCCTCCCCCCCCCCCCCCCCAAAGGCACAAAATAAAATAAAAATAAAAGCGCTACATCCCCAAACCAAAGAAACAAATAACCTTTATTAGACAATTGGAAATTTTTACAACTGAAAAAAATTATATCTAGTGTATCAAGATTGATTACTGACAGATGGAGTTCATTGAAGCTTAGCTAGAGATTTCCATCCTGTACTATAAATAAGTGTACTTAATTGAGTATGTATGTACAAGTTTTAGAAAGCTTTAGCATGTAAAATTTGAAGCTCTGTAATGGCGGAAGTCAAAATCCTTTTATAAATTAATATATTCTCTCTGAACATTTTGACTGTTTAACACAATACCAAGCTAGTTTGCAATATTGTCCTCGTTGCTTTCTCCATTTCGTCTTTCCAACGATCTTGAGAAGAAGAGAGTGTGGAGAATGTTCAGAAGTTCTCTTGTTTTTTTCCCCTAATTTCAGCAAGTTCGTAAGGCAGGGAAGGGAACTATAAATATTCAATTCAAGGACATCCAAACAGGTGATTGGAATAAGGGGCCTACATAAGAAAAAAAAAAGCTGGTTATCGAACATTTTCACATGCACACATTTAAGTTCGACGTAGTACATGAAATGCTTTTATGCTCCTAAGGAGAAACATAACCCTTGAGGCATTAGTGCATAAAATTTCAAGGTAACATTGTACACATGCATTTCAAAGAATAATATAAAACAGTGAACGTGGAACTTGAAAGCAAAAATAAGTCAATATAATTAAACACTCGAGTGATTTAAGCGAAGTATAGTCAATTATGTATAAAACTAGAATGTTCAAACACAATACTGATTTACTTTAAATTTGGTTTATATATAAAACTAGAATGTTCTTTTTTTTTTCATCATAAACTTGTTTTAGAAATTTAATTCTGTAATCGATTGCTTATGTCATTTTTGAAATTGAATTCAAAAATTAAAAGGAATTGTATTCTTGATCTTGTTCTTCTTTAACTTGTCATGAAATGATTAGGATTTGTAACTTTTGTTAAATTTAGTGTTATTCTAGCTGGGGGCTAATTTTTTTTGCCTGAGGTATACATGTGCCTCTGTGTGTGTGTGTGTGTGTGTGTGTGTGTGTGTGTGTGTTTGTGTGTGAGAGTGAGGGAGGGAGGGGGAGGGAGAGGGGGAGAGGAGCACTCAGTGACACCCCTATTTCACGGCTCCTCTATAGCCCCTGCTTTCCACGACATAATTCGATTTGAATAACAGCATTTTCTCTTTTCCACATCATGCTATTATTTGAACTGAATTGTGTGGTGGAATTCAATGGGCGCTGCAAAATAGAGGCGTCATTGAATGCTCATATATGTACACACACGTATACATGTACAGATATACACATACATATGCATATTTGCGTGTAGTTTATCCTTTGCAAAATCATGCATCAACTCGAAGTTCATACAATTATCATTTGCTTTGAACATTTGTGAACTGTTAGAAAATTTTCTTAGTTCTCTTCATAGATGTTTTCCCCCTGACATCTAGATCCTTGAATGTTTTGCATTTCTTTATTTTATTTTGAAGTCAAATTGCATTCTTGTGTCTGTGTAGTCTGAGTTGAATGGAGCCCTAATGCGTTCAGTCAACGGAAGAGGCGACTTTTTTGTATCGGCTATCACCTTTGGTGAAGGTAAAATTGTTTTATTTATTATTTTGTGATGAGACAAAAATGAACCATGGATTATGCTCAACATGTTTTCACTGATCGATTTTGTTCCATACAAATAATTAAAATATCGAAAATGGTATGAATGGTACTTATGTGGAATAAGTCGAACAATAGTGTCTTATCTATTTAACCCTAAAATAAGCTGCTGTATTCTTGAATCATGACAGTGTCACAACACAATGATAATGGGGTTCTAAGTGTAGGATCCTGTTAATAAATTAATTTAGAAATAAATGTCGTGTAGATGTTTGCTACAAGTCTACATCAATTATGAACATCAGTAAATGGTCTGTAAATCTTATACCATGTCTTTGTTTCTATAAATTTGGAAGTAACATAACTGCTGGAGGAATGTTGGGTAATATGCCATTAATAATGTGTTTCCGATACAAAGCATGAATCAGTGTATGGCGTTCCGTATCTCTTGGCAAATGTTGAAAATAGAGATGTTATTGGTGATGTATCTTTATTCTTCTGTTTACGCTTATAATTAGAAGTGTTTGTGAGTGTACAAACACCCCATCCAAAAGCTTCTAAGTAATACAGTAGTTTTTACCTTCATATAACTTCTTGCATACTCCTTGTACTCTGATTCAGAACCGAGTGGTGTAACTTCTACATGATTTTCCATATCTTAAATCAAATATCTAGCCTTTTGGGTCATGAACCTATGTTTCTTACCTCTTCAACTTTCAAACGGGATGATTTGGTCCCATTCTAATGTATAAAACACAAGTTATGATTACTTCACCATGAGATTCAATTAGATCTGTCATTGTGGCCAGAGAATTGGCTCCATCTTGTGCTTTGTTTTGAACACAAATGGAATTATTAATAGGTACCAAAGGTGAACAGGGAAGGAACTGAATACATTTTTCTAATCAAAACGAAAATCCACATCTCAACGAGCAATTCAAAAATCATAGCGATAATAAAACACTTTTGAATTCAACCATTATATATCTTCTTATTATTGCTTGTTTGTTAGTTGTTACATGCAATGCATTTCCAGTTCTGATGGGTTGAGTTTAGCTGGGTCAACATGATATTGCACTCCATGCCTAAAATGCCGTTGAAGGATATATTAAAGTTAAACAAAGATGGCATCACGAGCATAAATGGTAGGAAACCCATACTATTTAGTTATTACTATCATATTTGGTATGGGTCTTATTAGCATAATTATGAAGCATATCGGCATATTTCTGGAATTGCATGTTAATCTCATATGTAAATAGCAAATTGAATGTATGTCTGTACGCGCGCGCCCGTGTGTGTGGATTAGGTTGGATTAGGTCAAATGACCCCCTCATGTAGCACCATATAGTAGCCCCAGTTTAAATATTTATTGCTTGCCCTCTAGCCATATGACACTGATATCCAAGTGAGAACTTGAGGCTGATGTCAAGGGGCTGGTGTATGGCCCTTTTTCCTTCATCTTTCCCTTTTCTGCCGTATACGCCAGATGCGATCGTATCGAGCGTCTGCATTTGTGGAAAGCCATGTTATTTCTCCCAGCAATCGGCACTGGGGCCTCTGCCTTAGGGGGCGATTTCAATGTTGTGTCTTGCCAAGCAGAAAAAAGGGGGGCCTCTATCAACCGTGTTGCGGTCGAAAATTTCAACTCTTTCATTATCCAATCGGGCTTATCGGAGGTCTCCTTCATTGGCTCGACTTTTACTTTGGGTAATAACCAAGAAGATCTCTCTCGTCTAGATCGGGGTTTCGGATCGGAAGGACAGTTCGGCTTTCCTTTCGCTTTCTCTGTGGAACATCTTCACCGGACTAACCCTGATCACGCCTCTATGATCCTCAAAGGTTCTCCTTTCTCCCTCTCTGAGTAGGGGTGAGCATTTGGTTGGTTTGGTTTATCCGATGATGAAAATTGTCAAATCAAATTAAAACCAATAAATACGTAAACCAAACCAAACCAACCAAATTAAGTTTGGTTGGTTCGATTGGTTATCTGATTTAACCGAACTAAAAATATTTTATACCTTATGTTTGAATATTAACCATAATTTGATATAAATCACAAATATATTATTAGAGTATTATTATTTATGATTCTTATGCTTTCTAAAAGTAATTTTGATACATACGTGATGATTAAAATTTACTTGGATAACTAATCTAATCTAAAATATTTGGTATAATATCGATAATTTTGAAAATATAATAAAATTTCGGTTAATTTGGTTAAACCGATAACCGAACTAAACTTTTTTTCGAACCGATTACAAACCGATCGAATTTCAAAACCAAACCAAACAGACCAAATTAAATTGGTTTGGTTGGTTTAATTGATTTAACCAAATAATGCTCACCCCTATCTCTGAGCCCTCGTCGTTTTGTCATCAATCCATGTGGATGCCCCACCACTCTTTCATTCTGTGGTGAAGGAATCTTGGATTCTTCCGGCATCGGGCTGGCCTTCCATGTCAAGCTTAAGCGTCTCAAAGGATGTCTTAAGACCTGGAACTTGCAAGTCTTTAAGAATATCTTTGACCGTGTTCAAGTGACAGAAGTGGCTCTTATTTTGGTTGAAGCCTCTTATGATGTCGATCCCTCTCCTTTTCTAAAAGCGCAATGGGTCAAAGCCCAACTCGCCTTCAATTCGGAACTGAGCATTGAGAATGCTTTTCTGCGTCAAAAAGCGAGGATCAAGTGGATCGTCGATGGCGACACGAAGTCTAAATTATTTCTTTCATCCATTAGAGAGAAGAACAATATCCTACTTATTCGCCAGATCACTCCGCCCGACAATAGCGAAGTGGCTTCTCCTTACGAGGTTGAGGAGATGATCGTTTCTCATTTTCAGTCTTTTCTGGGTAGCACTTCTATTATTTCCTCTAACCCTGCCCTCCTGGCCTTTGTTCCTCCTTTGTTCCGTCTGCAGAGGTTTCTCCACTCTGCAGGCCTCCAGAGATGGAAGAGATCCGATCATATGTTTTCTCGCTCAGTCAAGATAGTGGGGGTGGACCCGATGAATTTAACGGGGACTTTTATCGTAGTGGTTGGGAGATCGTTAGTTAGGACTTCTCCCTTGCAATTCGTTCTTTCTTTTCTAGCGCCTGCCTCGCGAAGAGTTGGATGTCAACCAATCTTGCGCTTATTCTTAAGTGTGAGAATCTCCGATCTTGCTTTGATTTTCGTTCGATTAATCTTTGTAATTTATCGAACAAGGTCATTTCCAAAATTTTGGCAACTAGGCTAGCTCTCATTCTTGATCGTGTTATTTCCTCCTCTCATGCGGGTTTTGTCAAAGGCCGTCTGATCACGGACAATGTCTTTTTTACCTAAAAGCTTATCTTTCATATTGATCGGAGGACTAGAGGTTCGAATGTGGTGATTAAGTTTGACACGGCTAAAGTTTATGACCGCATGTCGTGATTCTTCATCATTTGGTGCTTTGGTCTTTTGGGTTTCTTGAGGCTCTTATTGATATGGTTTGGCTTATGATTTCGGGGTGTTGATTCTCCATCCTTATCAATGGTTCAGCAAAAGGATTTTTTCATTCGGGAAGGGGTCTTCGTCAAGGAGACCCTCTCTCCCCTATCTTTTTCGTCATTGCTGCTGAAGCTCTAGTTAGAGGGCTTCATTCTCTTACCGTAACGGGGTAAATTCAACGTTTTGGTTTGCCTAGTGGTTGCCCCGTCATTTCTTCTTTGTCTTCTGCTGACGACATCATTATATTCTTTAATGGGAACCGCCGATCTATTCATCGGCTCTTAGATTTCCTGCATTTATACGAATGTTGCTCGAGTCAGTTGGTCAATGTTTCGAAGAGTTGTTTCATCTACGCCAAATCGACGGTTCCTTCCAGGATAGCATGGATTGAGTCTTTATTAGGATTTCGAGTTGGATCCCTTCCTCTTTCTTATCTTGGTGTCGTCCTTTATCGGGTCGCAAGTTTAATGTGATTTTCGATCTCCTTAGCGACAAAGCGAGGGGTAAGACTTGAGGTGGAATTCCTCTCTCATCTCCCAGGCAGATTGCTTGATTCTTATCAAAGTTGTTCTCGATTCCCTTGGATCTCATGTCTTCACAGCTATGACACATGCTTCTCCTTTTTTCGATCTTATCATTCTTTAGCATCCTCCTTCTGTGGAAAGATGGAGGTAGCACCTAGGCATCATTGGATTTCTTGGGACATGATCTGCCGACTGCCATCCTAAGCAAGAGGGTGGTTTCGGCCTTCGAAATCCAAGGGATGTGTGCAAGGTCTATGCTTGTAAGCTTTGGGTTAGGTTCAGAGCTAACGACTCTTTTTGGACCACCTTTCTTTATGCTAAGTACTGCTGTTTGGCTTCGGCGGACTTCTCCGGCTTCTCTTCTTATGCGAGTGAGACGTTGAAGCATATGTAGTCGGTCAAGGCATTTTTTGATGTGCATGGCAGAGGTTTGGACTGAAATGGGAACCCCTTCTCCCTAAGGACGGCTTGGAACTCTGCGAGAGTTTCAAACCCAGGAGCCTTTTTTCTCTTTTATTTAGGACTCTTGCATTCCTCTGAAAGTCTCCATCGTTATGTGGGAAATCTACCATAATGGACTCCCATTGGATGCTAACCTTGTGTGGGTTGATATCCCTCTGGCGTCTCGTTGTCCGTGTTACCGTTCTGGCCTTGTGGAATCAATCGATCATTTATTCTGGGAAGGGGATTGTGCTAGATTCGTTTGGACTCACTTTGGAGGTCGGGTTGGCCTCCAAGGTAATCTCTTTAATTTTTCCCCTCCGCTTCAATCCTTGTGTACGGGGTTCGGGAAAGGATCTTAAATCGATCATCTTCAAGCTAATCCCAAACCTCATATGCTGACCATTTTGGTGTGCCAGAAACAAGGCTGTTTTTGATGACATTTCGTTGGCTGTGTCATCCATCATTCAGAACATCTCCGACGATGTCAATTTCGCTTTTCGAGGAAGGCCCTTTTTAGGCCATATAAGCTCCCAGTCGATTTCCTTGGTCAGTGGTTTCTCAGTCACTCGTGGTTCTCATCCTCATGCGGGAGTGTGGTGAACATTTTTTTCCATGTTGTTTTGTTAGAGTTAGCAGGGCTTGCTATAGGCTTCTGGAAAGGTCAATTGGAGATGGTTGCTACTTGGATTTTTAGGTGATTCGAGCTTTCCAGGATCAGCTGGCAGATCAGAAAGGCTTCCCAGTTGCTTTTGCCAGCGGTCTTCCGTCCATTCTCCGTTTTTGTTGATGTTCTTGGTGCCCTGTTTTGGAGTTGTCAGTTGGGTTGAGTTGGTAGTTTGTCTGTTTTTCTTGTTGGTGTTTTGTCTGAGAAGAGATTGTTCTTACTCGTTGTATTTACTTTTTCGATGATGTACAACTGGTTTTTTTTAATGTTTTTCTTTCTAGCTGTCCAGTCACCAGAGCGATGTGCTTTGTTGATTGATTTTTCTGAGTCATGGAAGAAATACCGTTTTTCTCTATTCTTTGTATATATTAGTTCTTTTGTAAAACGAAAGTATGTATATACACATATATAGGAGCGCTCTAGAATACCTCATTTGTGGCCATAAATTTGTATTTAAATAGTATGTGCGTGAGAAAAATTAGTAGAAGGAGAGAGAAAGATAAACATGTGGTGGAAATCAAAGTGCATTTAGGGGCGTTGCACGGTTTGGGTGCAATGGAACGCGCTCTCTTTCTCTTTCTACACACGCGCGCACTCGATGACATCTTTGTTTTGTAGCATCGCTATCGTATCGTAAGCTATACCATTTCAAATTGAACATAGATGTTAAATCCACATTTAGAGGATCATATAGATATGAAATGATGTAGCTCACGATGCGGGGTGCTAAGGATTGCAAAACAGTTTTGTCATAGAGTGCTCTTTATACGCATATATAAATATATATATATAAGGCATGCGAAACCGATAGCATTTGCCACAATTGCTAATTTAGCTGAACTTATAAGATGTTCAGATGGTGATTTGGTTTTAGAGTTATTTTGTGGTCAACCAAGATGGATCTGTTGTCCCTTTCTTTGGAATATGAAGCCAAGCATAAGTTTGAACAATATTGTGCCACTCAAGCAATTTGGTTGTCGAATCCTTGAAGCTTTATAGCTTAAACAACGTGCTACAAGTATTTTAGGATAATAAATCGTCAATTGCTTTGACAGAGAATCCAATTAATCATGGCAATGCATATTCATGTTCATGTGTGGTTTAATTTTATCAGACATGCGTTGAGTAAAAAGATATTTTAAGTGGAGCGTATTCAAACAACAAACTTGGTTTGCAAATGTATTTTTTAGCTACTCAAAGCAAGTAGCTTCTTGACTCTTAAGTGTTAGGGGCCAAAATAGAGGATGAGGATAACAACTAACAAGTTTGGGAGTTGAGCTTAACTGAGGATTTTGAAAACCAAACAGAACTTTAGTGCAATTTTTCTAGTGACATAATGAGTAAATCGAATTATTCGAATGATTTTGCCCCATGTTCAATATCTGTGAACTAGATTACTTAGTTGGTGTTGGGAAACAATGGCTGAGTCGCGGACTAGGTCGTTTTCTTGAAGACGATTCGATGATCAAGTCAGAGGTGCAAACCAGTTCGTACTTTCGTCGCTACCTCTAGGATAAAACAGCCTCTAAAAACAATAAATGATTTGCTTGCACAACAAATCAGTGCAGATTTGCACTTTCGAAATTAAAATACTGCTCGAGAATTTATGAAAGAAAACTGTAATGGCGGAGTCAAGAAGATAATGTATAATTCGGTATCCATTCTCGTGTGTAGATAAAGACTATATATAGGACGAGAATTATGGTTGCTTGATTAGTGAGAATAAAAATCGGATCCGCTTTAATTAAGGGATAAGATTTTTACCTTTGCAGAAAAAAATTACCGTTGCAAAAATATATTTTTTCTCATAAAGAAAACGGTTCGAAAAAAGCAATGTTTTCTGGTTCAAAAATATAAGTGTCTATACCACAGAGCCCGAGCCCGAATCGGACCGGGTCGAGTCGAGTCGGTCGGTCGAGCGCGTGTGGTGCTCATGATGCATGGTCTCCCTCCTCACAACAAAGCATGTATTGGGAGCCCAAGGCCCCAACATGATTTCTTAGAAACAAGTATAAATACTTGCCTCTTCCATATAATCCAATGATGTAGGACTATTCACCCATAGGAGTCATTCATACACGTATTCCAATATTTTTAATAATTCACTTAATGCTTGTAAAACATTTCCAACAATCCCCCACTTGAATTTTTAAAAATATTTTCGAGCAGTTTCTCAAAAAAAAAAAAAAAAAAAAAAAAAAAAGATTGTGGATAAACAAAGGTGTCGTCCGACTTGAACCTTTGCATAGCGAATAAGATTCAGTTTTTACTAGGGTGATACGTAGTCTTGAACTCTATTCCTGACATCAAACCATGCACAACCTTTTCTATAGTGCAATCAAATAAGCTTGTGCATTTATGGTCATGTACGTCTATCCTAGTTTAGTGAACGCTCTAGAAGTTTTGCCCAAAGTTCCATAGGAAACGACCACATTTCCACATTCACAAAAGTGAGTCTATCAAGAGCACTCCTGAAGGTAGGAACTCCATTTCAAATAGAGTATAGATCTCATTAAGAGTTTCTATTAACTCATCCTCTAATCACTTCAGGAATACATGCTTCTTGGTTTATTAAATAGCATGATCAACTCCTATCACTACACAACTTGTTTTTACCCATTGAACCTAGTTCTTGGGATCTCCAATCATTTAGGTCGGGTTACCATTGTGCGTGACTCAACAATCTAAGGGCAATAGTCTCATTCTTTTAAAAGAATTATGGACTTTCTCTCTTGACAGTCCTTTCGTCAAAGGATCTGCCAAATTTTCATCACTACGTACGTAATCCACTCTAATGGTACCTGTGGAAAGTAGTTCTCTAACCGTGCTGTGCTTACGACGTATTTGTCGTCTCTTACCGTTATAATAACGGTCTGAACTTTTGCAATAGCCGCGGTACTATCGTAATGTTTCAACACAGCCGGTATCGGTTTTTCTTATAAGGGGATCTCAGCTAGCAGGTTTCTCAAATAATCTGCCTCTTCACTAGCTGTAGCTAGTGCTATCATCTCAGACTCCATAGTAGACTGAGCCAAAATAGTCTGTTTTTATTTATTTTCAAGAAACAACTCCTCCAGCGATGCTAAATATATAGTCACTGGTCGCTTTAGAGTCATCAGATAAGGTATTCCAGTCTGCATCGTAATATCCTTCAGGTACAGCTGGAAACATTTCATAATGTAATTCAAGGTTCATGGTTCGTTTAAGGTATCTCATCACCCTTTCAATAGCATGTCAGTGCTCTATACTAGGTCTACTGGTAAACCTGCACAATAATCCCACGACATAGGCAATGTCGGGTCTAGTACAATCAGTGGCATACCGAAGGCTGCCAATGATGCTCGCATAATCAGACTGTCTTACACCTTCATCAGTGTTCTTAAATAACTTTACACTGATCATATGGTGTACTTGCAGGTTTACAGTCAAAGTAATTATATTTCTTTAGTATCTTCTCAATGTAATGAGATTGGTCCAAAGAAATTCCCTTTTATGACCTAGTAATTTTAATACCAAGGATTACACTCGCCTCAACTAGATCTTTCATATCAAAATTGGCACTTAATAAGGATTTGACTGAGTTTATGGCATGAATGTTTGACCCAAAAATGAGTAGGTCATCTACATAGAGACATATAATAGTGCAAATGTCATTCTCAGATTTGTAATAAATGCATTTGTCACTTTCATTAACTTTAAAACCATGTGAAATGATTAAGTTATCAATTGTTTCATGTCATTGTTTAGGTGCTTGTTTTAAACCATATAATAATTTATCTAATTTGCATACTTTATGTTCTTGACCATGTACCACAAATCCTTCAGGCTGGTCCATACAAATTTCTTCGTCTAATTCACCGTTCAAAAATGCGGTTTTCACATCCATTTGGTGTATTAACAAATTATGAATAGAGGCAAGTGAGAGTAATACCCGAATGGATGTGATTCTAGTAACAGGTGAAAAAATGTCGAAGAAATCTATGTTTTCTTTTTGTTTAAAATCTTTGGCTACTAGTCGTGCTTTATATTTATCAATAGTACCATCAGGTTTTAATTTCTTTTTACGTACCCATTTACAGCCTATAGATTTACAACCAGGGGGTAAATCTATCAAATGCCAAGTCTTATTGGATTCCAAAGAATCCATCTCATCATTTATAGCCTCTTGCCAAAAATCGGCATCTAAAGAAGATAAGGCCTCTTGGAGGTTCATGGGATCCTCCACAATAGTAAAAGCGCAGAAATCTGAACCAAAATCTTTTATGGTTCTTGCTCTTTTACTTCTTCTAGGCTCAGCTTCAGAATTTTCATTAAGTTTTGTTCTAATAGGCATATTTGAAGTGCCCCCACTATTCCTTAATTTAAAAGGAAATTTGGTTTCATAAAAATCGGCATCATTTGATTCAATTATGTTATGTGCATTTAGGTCGTAAAATTTGTATGCTTTGCTATTAATGGCATATCCTATAAATGCACATTCATATGCTCTACTTGCCAATTTTATTCTCTTAGGGTCTGGAATGCGAACATATGCTAAACAACACCAAGTTCTAAAGTATGAGACATTGAGTTTATGATTCTTTAAAATTTCATAAGGTGAAATTTTATTCTTAGATTTGGGGATTCTATTCAGAACATAGCATACAGTCAATAAAATATCCCTCCACCAATGTTTTGCTGCACCAGAATTTAATAGGATGACAACTACTAATTCGGTAAAGGTCCTATTTTTCCTTTCTGTTTTACCGTTCATTTCAGGAGAATATGGTGCAGTTCTCTCATGTATTATACCATGTAGTTTATAGAAATCCAGAATTGAATTAGTTTCATATTCTGTTCCTCTATCACTACGAAGTCTCTTAATTTTCCTATTTGCTTAATTCTCAATCTCAGTTTTGAATGTTTTAAACATGTCAAAAGCATCACTTTTATTTTTCATAAGGTATACATATGTGAAATCAGAACAGTCATCAATAAAAGTGATAAAATAACGATGTCCTTGTCTAGTCAAAGTACCATCAAGTTCACATATGTCAGAATGAATCCAGTCTAAGGGTTCAGAAACTCAATCAACAGATGTATGAGGTTTCTTTGTGATTTTAGCTTGTGTACAAAATTCACATTTATCAGGGTCAGATTCTGTCATTTTAGGAATCATGTCTAGGGTGCTCATGTTGTGAATTATTCGTTTATTAACATGACATAATCTAGAGTGTCAAATATTAAAATCACACAACATATAAGCAGAAGTAGTCACTTTATTAGTTTCAACATTCAGTTTAAACATACCCTCACAAGCATAACCCTTTCCCACAAAGGTTTCCTTATAAGTTAGGGTATACAAATCAGCCCCAATAACTTGAGTAAACCAAGCCTTATTAAGGAGAAAACTAGAAACCAGATTTTTCCTAATCTCTGGAGTATGCATAACATCTTTCAGAATTACGGTCTTTCCAGAGGTAAACTTAATTTCCACATTGCCAATCCTGCAACTTTATTGGTGTGAGAATCTCCCAACAACACTTTCTGATTTTCAGCAGCCATGTATGTAGAGAACAAGCCACGATTATAGCAGACATGGCGAGAAGCACCAGTGTCTACCCACCAACCCTCTGATCCACCAACAAGGTGAATCTCAGTAATCATAGCCGTAAGAGGCTCTTCAGTCAGGTTAGCCTGCGGTGCAGAGCTTGGCCTGTTCCGACACTTTCGTGCCATATGACCTGGTTTTCCACAGTTTAAGCATAGAAACAACTGTCCAGAATCATTCTTTTGGGCTGGTTTCTGCTGCTCTTTTGGGTTTCCTTGCGGATTCTCATTCTGTTTGTTGCGCCTGTTCTGATTCTTAAAAGATATCTGATTCGGTTTCAGAACAGCGGGTGTGGTTTTTTTAGTGTTGTTGTTATTGACAATCAACACCTCCTTTTTGGTTCTGTTTGCGTGTCTCCTCCTCAATACGGAGGCGCGTGATCAAGCTTTCTAAGGAAAATTACTTAGTCTTATGTCGTAAAACATTCTTAAAATCTTTCCAGCCAGGGGGTAATTTGTCAATGATAACAACAATTTGAAATTGTTCGTTCAATGTCATACCTTCGGAGATGATCTCATGAACTATTTTCTGCAGCTTATGAGACTGCATCTCAACTGATCTGTCATCTGGTACTTTAGGTAGCGGCTTACAGCATATTTCTTTGCCCCTTCCTCCTCTGTATCATACTTCTTCTTCAGTGCTTCCTAGATCTCTTTTGCTGTCTTTTCATCTGAGTTGTAGTAATCATGCAAGTCATCGCTTAGTCCATTCAAAATAATTTTTTTGCATAAGTAATCCTGTTCAGTCCAGGTCTGCAGTTGCTTTGACTGTTCAGTCCATGATGCCATCTTCGCTGCATCAGCCTCGTCAGGTTTATCTGGTAGTTGTGGTTTGTCAGTAGTCAACGCAACCACAACCTTTCTGATCTTGAGGAAGAACTCCATCTTCTGACGTCATCGCTTGAAATGCAAGCCTTCGAATCTGAATGGAGCAGCAGTCACGAGAGGGTTCTGGAAAGCAGAGGGTGGAGCAGCATCGTCTAAGGTTAAGTTCGAAACCATTGTTTCAGATCGTCTTCAAATTGTTGGGAAACAATGGCTGAGTCGCGGACTAGGTCGCTTTCTTGAAGACGATTCGGCGATCAGGTCAGAGGTGCAAACCAGTTCGTACTTTCGCCGCCGCCTCTAGGATAAAACAGGCTCTAAAAACAATAACTGATTTGCTTGCACAACAAATCAGTGCAGATTTGCACTTTCGAAATTAAAATGCTACTCGAGAATTTCTGAAAGAAAACTGTAATGGTGGAGGCAAGAAGATAATGTATAATTCGGTATCTATTCTCGTCTGTAGATAAAGATTATATATAGGACGAGAATTAGGGTTAGGGTTGCTTGATTAATGAGAATAAAAATCGGATCCGCTTTAATTAAGGGATAAGATTTTTACCGTTGCAGAAATATATTTTTTCTCATAAAGAAAATGGTTCGAAAAAAGCAACGATCGCGCGCGTGTGGTGGTCATGATGCATGGTCTCCCTGCTCACAACAAAGCATGTATTGGAAGCCCAAGGCCCCAACATGATTTCTTAGAAACAAGTATAAATAGTTGCCTCTTCCATATAATCCCATGATGTGCGACTATTCACCCATAGGAGCCATTCATACACTTATTCCAATATTTTTAATAATTCACTTAATGTGTGAAACATTTCCAACAGTTGGACTTCTCGGTTTATGAGTTGACGATCAAATACCTGTACGACACAGTTTGTTCTATATACGAAAATATACTTTGAGATTTGTTCTTGTCCGCATTGTCAGATTCATTCATTATGGTAAAATGGTGAGTGTTCAATGTTGACCAAGCATCATCAATTGTCTTCCCGAAACATCTTTGAACCGGGCTTTGTGCACTAGATAAGCGATGATACAGATGAATCAATATAGATATGAATCCGTGTTGTTTCAGAGCATCTATAACACATGATAGTTTGATCCTCGGTTAGCTGGCATAACCCCAATTGAAACAAGGGATAATTTTTTGAAACATAGTTCCCTAAGTGTCAAAATGCACAATGCCCCTCCTCTCCCAATAACTATTTTCAATAATTTTTTTCTCCATATTTTGGATCTGTACCGCAACATAAAATCTAAGCAACTTTCAAACTTTTTTATTTTCTTCTAATGTTTGCAGTTTAAACTACAAATTACACAAAAAAGAGGGAGAGTGGGGAGGAGGGAGAGAAAGAGTGAGGTTGCTAAAAGAAATATGTGCTTCATTTTCTTTTAAAATAAACTAGCAGCCTTTTATTTCCTAGCTCCGCATTTCATTAACAGTTCTATTCTCCAGTTCAAT
The DNA here is from genome assembly GCA_030737875.1 of Allium sativum. Classification (NCBI taxonomy): domain Eukaryota; kingdom Viridiplantae; phylum Streptophyta; class Magnoliopsida; order Asparagales; family Amaryllidaceae; genus Allium; species Allium sativum. Next base: position 69,651,617 of record CM060922.1, read on the forward strand.
TCATATAAACATTAAACGTTGAAAAATGCCGATACATGATTTGCTGTATTATTCTAGCATATCAAGTCGGTGTGATATCTTATAATGTAATATGATGCAAATATTTGAACTTTCAATTGAAATATTGTAGTAAATTGTTTTAGAATTTTTAGTAAAATTCATTTTGTATACATTATTTCTATAGGGAAAGTCTGTTTGAACACAATTTTCTATGATCTGGCACACTATTTTTGTAGTACAGCTCATACATCTAGCTAGGAGTGAGCATTTGGTTGGTTTGGTTTATCCGATGATGAAATTTGTTAAACTGAACTAAAATCAATAAAAATGTAAACCAAATCAAACCAACCAAATTAAGTATGGTTGGTTTGGCTGGTTATCCGATTAAACCGAACTAAAAATGTTTTACAATTTATGTTTGGAATATTCACTATAATTTGAAATCAATTATAAATATATGATTAGAGTATTATTATTTATGATTTTTATGCTTTTTAATATTAATTTTGACACATGGGTGATGATTAAAATTTACTAAAGTAACTAAACTATCCCAAAATATTTATTATAATATTGATAATTTTGAAAATATAGTAAAAGCTCGGTTAATTCGGTTAAACCGATAATCGAACTTAATATTTTTCCGGGTTGATTACAAACCGATTTAATTTCAAAACCGAACCAAACCGACCAAAATAAATTGAATTGGTTGGTTTATTTGGTTTAACCGAATAATGCTCACCCCTACATCTAACACGACCCAACACAATATTATATGAGGTTAGGTACAAATAGGACGGACTTTAAAAATCTATACGGATTGGGTTAAGTATTTAGTTAATCCAACTACCAAAACCCAATAGGTGTTGAGTGACGAAAAATATATATATAGACCCGACTTGATATGGACAATAAAGCTGTTTGAATTGGATCAAATACATAACCTGTGTAGAGTATTTTTTATATATAATTTAGGTCGTTTTCCGTTTTATGTTGACAAACAACTGAACACATTCAAACATTGTTTGAACAAGTCTGTAACTAATCTGAACACATCCAAAGTTGAATTCGGTGGAAAACTGTGTGAACTAATTGTAAGCTCTTCTTTCAGAACAAGCTGTTACCAAACTTGTTAATAGATGAAATATTGTTCATGAACATGCGGAATAAATAGAATGTTATAAGGTTTATCTTTTCTTCCAATGGTTTGAACATTGTCCAAACATGCTCAAACTACTTATTTTCTTGTCTGCAATGTACCAAAGAGATAAATGTTATTATTATTTTTTCTAAAACAGTATGTCATCGATGAAATGAAAATATACAAAATTTTAAAGAGATAACTGTTTCATCTTGTCCGAACTTGTGCCACATCATCCAAACTTGAACAGATATGGTACAAACACATGAGGTCACGGTTTGAGCACTTCTGAGCAGGCATTATTAGTCCTTGCCATGTTAAATTCTTCTGTCCTAGTTCTCTCATCATTTCATTCTTTAGCAGAGCACGATATTTGTTATAGTATCATTCAATAACATAAAATATGTAAAACTAACATAGTAATTTTCTTTCGCTCGCCAGATTACGACTTGCAGCTGTTACCTGATGAAAGTTCTGATGTTGATGAAGTTTGGGATCAAATTCGAATGGCTGCAAGTGCAGTAATCTCGAAAATATGCAAAAACTTCTGCCTATGCAGGTAAAACCTCAATTATCATAGTTTAGTACTCGATATGTTCTGTGTATCGGTCCATACTGATAACGTTATTATTGTCTGTTTGTATCAGGTCGGATCTGACTGCTCATGTACATTGAACCAATTCAAGAGGCATTTCGAAGGCAGCTCGGCTATGTTTCAATGTTAACTGATATTTTAAAAGAAAAGCTAATTGCAGCAGTTATTTGCGGAGAGAGGGCTGCTCTATTATATGCATGAAAGAAGTATCCAGCTTGTGAACACCATTTCCATGTCAATAGCCAAACAAAACTCAATATTCGACGATATATATAAATATGAAATCAACTCTATACTTGTTCTAATTAATAAGGGTAATGTTTTACCGAGTAACATTTTATTACTGGGCTGTGTTATTCATTGTAATGTATTGGCATCTAATATGGTTTTGCTGTTATTGTTCATTTTGGAGTGAACAACAATGGATTTCACAGCATATGCCTACCTAATACGATTAATCTTTCTTGTTAATTATTTATGTATTTGACTTATAAAGAAATTGTAGGTGTAACTTTCTCAGTAGCATCATTAACAAAAAACATGAATCTGATTAATACGATTAGAGTTCATGGAAAACACATGAATTCGCACTTCATTAACTCAACACAAAGACGTATCAATCATGAATCCAAATAATGTATATAAAAATTACCAGCACACACAATTTGTAATCTAAAAAAATCATTTTATTAGTTTTTTCCTGCTGTATCCTTCTCCATTGCTACGTTTGCTTGTACTTGTAACACAGTAAATCAGTCCGAAAAAATCAATATAGTAATAAAGAAAAAAAATCCAAAGCAAAAAGTGTATAACAATCAGTCTGCAGTGACCCCGGTGGCTTCTTTAGGAATCAAAAACAAGAAACCAACTGGAAGTAGAGTGCAAACCAACTGTATGATTAATCCAGAAACAAGATTATGATAAGATCCAGATGATATGTCAAGGACCGCAGCTAAAGCAGCACCGAAAAATGAACCAACTGTATTGCCTAAGTTATTTATGGACATGAACAAAGCGAAGAGGGTTCCTTCGATCCCAGGAGGACAAAGTTGGCCTGAAAGAATGAGAAATGGCATCATCTTGAACTGGTTGATAGCATCGCCTATGGCTGAGCCTCCGAGAACCATGTACTTGTCTGGAATGCGGAAATGGATGTTCGATCGGGATACTAGAGCTATGTCTACTATGTTGATGGCTGCAAGACCGATATGCGCATACCTGAAAGATGGCAAAATTACAATTATTATTAGTAATAATAATCCTTTATTGCGCATGTACATTTTTAGAGTTAAATGGAACAACCCTGCTCTTTGGTTCATTCTTCAAATTTATTTGCAAAAAAAAAAAAATCCCAACATTCCATAACTTTATTCTTTTCTTTCTACAATCGGGGAATTAGATACTACTCTTAATTTTTATCGCTCGTACGAATCGACTTATATAAGTTGTTTTTTTTAACTCTTTGAAAGTCAAAATAAACTAGTTTTTTGTTTGAAAAGGTCAAAAAGCAACTTATTTTAGTTGATCCAAGCAAGCCTTTAGTTTTAGGTTTAGAAATTGTTGATGTTGGCCTCAAAATGAAATATAATTGTGTTGCATGAGATATTAAATGAAATTATTTACTGGTTCTTTTGAAGATCACTTGACTTATTACAGACAATAGGAACGGTTCCAAACTATTAAATAGTAATGAAGTAGAAGAATTTCTAGCTCTAGCACTGCTTTCCCTAATTCTCTTTAGATAGTTGTTGATATTTCAATACAATTTATGATCTTTGCAATTGTTTGCGATATGTTATTAATTCTCTTTTATCATTTTACATTCAAAATATAATACTTATTTCTACTGTTATTTTTAGGGGTGAGCATAAATCACACCACAATGTGAAAATCGCCCAAACCGAACCACAAAAACGGTGCGGAAAACCGGACCGAATTATCTCTCTAAAGCATATACCCCAAACCAAACCGACTCGCAATGATACGGTTCAGTTGTGGTTTGAACTGTTGACCAAACCGTATTAAACTGGACCAAACCGTATTAAACTGGACCGAGCCGCATACCTACATTGGTAATGTTATGATAAAAATATAACTAATTCCAATCTACTTTTTTTATTTTAACTATATTATACTCTACTTTCAGCGTATAGCGTTGTTATATTAATAATAATCGTTATCACAAAGGAAAAAAAATCATAGTTTCAGTATAATAGTTTTCACATCATTTTTTGGATAATACTAGTTATCTTGCGTAATATTTATGCATTGATTAAAGCTGATGTTTGGTTAATGTATTAAAACAATTTCACTTTTCATTAAGTGTAAAATTAAAGCATTCATGTAGTTAAAAACTAATCTTTCAATTCAGGATAACACTGTGTGTTTTAAAATGACACAACATCACACGATCACAAATTGATTGTTGATGAAATTAATTCTCTTATTTCATATTTAATACGGGTTCAAACCAGACCGAACCAAAACCAAGCTATATTACACCAAAACCAACCCAAAACCGAACCGTTCAAACGGTCAGTATAATAGTTTGTATTTTTGATCAACCGTTTGATGGGGTGCGGAAGCGGTTTGGACTCCAAACTGCACCAGACCGAACAACGTCCACCCCTAGTTATTTTCAAAGTTCTCAGTTTTCACATGTAATTTACATTTAAGTCTATATATTTAAATTAATTAAATAATATAAGCATAAACTATTAGAATAAATTTAATTAATAGTTATATACTAGTTTGTTTAATAAACTATATAAAGATAAAAATACCAACATATGTACCACACTCATTATGATAAAATGGTATAAACTAAACTCATTCAAATATATGAATATATAGATCACATTACAAACAGTATGAACTTTAATGAATGGTTATATGTCGGCTAAATAAAAGAAAGGTTTATAAATTACAAAGCATCTCGGTAATTCTAGAAATTTCAAATCACTCTATAATTCTCTTCATTTCTTTAAATCCATGTATACAGTTATCCTAAATGTTGCGTTAATTCTTGACTTTATATTCAAATACCTAAAATTTATTATTTACATAGTTATTTCATAAAGTATCCATCTATTGTCTCTTATTATTTTACTTATAAATCCATATATTTATATTAATCAAACAATTCATTATTTTGTCTAAAAATTATAAAAAAAATGACAATGCACGGAAATAAATACACGTGAGATCATGATTTTTTTTAATTATTTGAGAAAAGAAAATTTTACTTCAATATTTAACTTTGAAATTTATTACATAAAATAATTACTTACAATTATTTCACATATATGTAATGTCAATCAAATATTATGTTTAATGTATAATAATATCTTATGTTTCAAAAATAATAATTAAAACTTATTTTTAAATTGAAAACTAATATGTTAAAACATAAAATATTGGAAATAACAATAATATATCTTTATAAAATTTATTACATTTACTTAAAATAAAATGCATATATTAATGAAATAGTATGTTGTATTATTTTCTTAAGTCTGAAATATTATTGTAAACCTAATTTGAAATTTGATACTAAATATATCATTTCGCACGGTTAGAATATTTCAAAATTAGACTAAAAAAATAAAATATATGTTGTTTATAATTAATAATTATACATAAATTAGCTATTTATGATATTTAATGTATATTTATTATATTTCAAAAATAATACTAAATTATTCTGTAACAAAAACATAATATTTTAAAAGTAATAATGGACTTTCATATAAATTCTTTTACATTTATTCAACAAATATAAATCAATGAAATATTATACTTTTTGTTTTGAGTTTCAAATTATTTTATAATCCTAATATATTATTTTTGATATTTATAATCCAAGAAAAATATAATTACAAATATTATATTTGATTAATAAATTAAATTAATCGATATATATTTTTATCTAACTATTAGTCAATTGAAACTATAGTAAAGTAAAAGAAAATATATTTTTCTTGTTGATTCTCTATTATCAAGTTCTTTATTCTCTCGACTCCATTGTTTTGTCATTAAGCCTCTCGCAATTTCTGTAAGTTGAAAAAAATAAAAAATTAGCATTGTCCTTGTTCATCTCATTTTTGATATTCGCCAATTATGATTTGATACTTTCATCTGAATCTATCTTTTGTAAATATTTCATATAATTTGAAACTTACTGAAATTTAATACACCATACTTTTTGACTAATTTAAAATAAAATATTTCATTTGTAATATATAGAATCAAAAAAGAACATTACCGTTTACTATTTATAACTATTTAACATATAAATTATTTAAATATGATAGTTAAAATGCAATTAATTTAATTTGAAATTTTAAATTTTAAATTATTTTACAACAGCAAGAACATTATTCTAACACATAAAAAATATAATAATATAAATGTTACCTTAATTTGTTTATATACGCATTTAATACACATATAAGCTAATTAAATACTATACTTAACGTATACTTTCAAATATGAATTCAAACCCCGAGCTATTAAATGCATGCTCTGCTTGAATAAAATACTAGTCTCACTATTACTATATAATAATCATTTGGCAATTTATTCTAATGTAACTTAATTTATTGATAGAAGAATTTATTAGATATATTCTATTATATACCAGTCAATTATGGTAATTTATTCTTATGTAACTTAATTTAATGATAGAATTTATTAAATATATTCTATCATATAATAATAGTCAATTAGAAGAAAATATAGACTACTTATAATTTAGAGAATTGATAGGTCTCTTATTATTTCGCTTCCCTAATTTACATGAAAACCAATATAATTTATGGTTTCTATGATTATTAATAAAGGAGTATTTAGTTTTAAGGACACATTCCCCAAAAAAATTAGATCAAAGGACAACTAAGTTTGATAACTAAATGAAGGACGAAGACCAAACTGAATTATATCAACATGGAGTTCACTTTAATTTATCATTATTACTAAATTAATTAAAAATAAAAAATTGCCTTAAAACTGAAAGGAAACAAAAATGATTTTAGTCCATTGATGCTATTATAAACATATGGAAATAATCAGCTCGGAAAGCTAAATTAATATAGCTTTATTACTTAAAAATATAGCTTTATATTGTATCACCCAAATACAAAATTAAGTCATTTTAAAGCTAATATCATTGGCACCATAAAAAAGCTATATCGTAAATAACGAAGCTATATGCATATAACTTTTCATCCTGAATTTTTTATATTATTTTTCCTCATATTTACAATACCAAAAACATTTCATAATTAATTTTTATTCATTTTTAATGTTATAGTCACAGAAAAGCATTTTTGTATTAATTTTTATTATTTATGAAATATCAACGTGTGTCCTTAGTTTAAAATGTTTGGACATTTTCCAATTAAATCATAAAAGTTGTCCTTGATTTACATTGCGAAAGTCGTTTGTCCTTAGATCTAATTTTATTTTAAAATGTGTCCTTGAAACAAATATCTACTTTAATAAATTTTTCTTAGACTCTGCCCTACATTTTAGTTTTAGTTACAAGTACTACCATTGTTTGTTTATTTTCAATTATTTTATGTTCAAGTTTGTATTATTATTTACTTTTTGAAATGATGTTTAGTAACACAAAACTTATGCATAATATTAATACTCTCTTTTGTTCTCCTTGTTTTTTATATTGGATGTAATTTGTAATTTATTTAAAAAGTTCTCTTTCTTTCGATTTAACTAAGTTACATTCAAGTTTACGTTGTTATTTTTCTTTCAAATTTTGTTATGAATTAATGTATGCCCAATAATTGAAGTGCGTGTCTTACACACACGCGCACACCCAATATATATATATATATATATATATATATATATATATATATATATATATATATATATATATATAGACACACACACATACGCACACTCTTAATATTAGCATATTGCATTGCATGTCAATTATTTAATCACGAGCGTTACGACATGCATTTCGCGCATGATCATGATACAAGCTTTGTGCGTGAATTTAGTTTTTAGAAACTATACATGTTTATCACATTTAAGAGAAATGATTTGCGTGAATATTTAGCTAAATTTTTGCGCTACAATCATGTGAATAGTTTGATTTTGTATTGTTAAGCTTTAATACCAATTTTTTATTAGTTTTAATTTTTATTTATGTTGTTAATTAATAAAGAACGATGATGTAAAAAATGTATATTTGTTAGATCCTATTTTCAAATGATATTAAAATTTGTCAATATGAGTAGAAATGCAGTTCGAATTTGTAAAAATGTTTTATTTTCAAAGCCTATTTTCGAGTGATATATAAAGCTAACGAGATGTACGGGTATTTTTGAAAGTTCCCTTCGGACCAAAAGCTAAGGGATAAATTTTCAAAAAAGACTAGTTTTTAAAACTAATAACACAAATAGGTTGATTCAAAAACTATTTGCAAATATAGACTGATTTTGGTCAGCTCAACAATAAGTTGGCGTTTTGGTTAAAAAAAAAAAAATACGGGGCGTACTTTAGAAGTGCGCCCCCATATATTTATACGGGCACACTTGCCATGTGCGCCCATTACAAATTCCATTTAACTGAAACCACGGGTACAACTGAGCCCCTAACTACGGTTTCTTCTTTCTTTGCTGCATCAGTAACTTCGATTGTGAGCCTTAGCCATTTCGATTGTGATGTTGTTTCAAAACCAACAAGGCATCTTGATCAAATATTTTGAAAAGGTTGCAAATTGCATACATATCTGTCAACGACTATGACTAATATGGTATAGTTCAATGGTCATGTTATCGGTTTCATTGGTGCCTGGTTTGCATCGTCTTATGTATTGAAATACACATATAGACCGTTCTAGGGATGGGGGAAATTGCTTTGATTTTCAGCTTTTTTACTCATATATTACTTTTCTGAAATGCTAAACTCAAATCTCCTTAAGCAGTTAGCAGAATTTGTCGGTTTAGAATACACTTCAGCAACGCACATGAAACCAACATCCCTCATTACTTTTCAATGCATTTGCCGGTTTAGAAAACAGTTGATTAAATTTCCTCTTTCAAAAACATCGTTTAATATTCAGGATGGTTATATTCATTTTGGGGAACAACCTGGTACATGAGTTGTGCTTATTTTTTTATTTAGAATGCAAAAATGAATAGAATTCTCTTTTATGGACATTTGTGCAAGTATGGAGACGATGATTTATGTTAAGTAACTGTTTCCTCAAAAAATAACGTGTATTGCTCATATCAAGTACTCAAAATGCCTTTCCTGTTGTACAGTGAAATTTCTAATTGAATTGTACCCGTGGTTTCATTTAGTGGAATTTGTAACCGACGCACTTGCCAAGTGTGCCCGTATAAATATATGGGGGGCGTACTTCTGAAGCGTGCCCCGTAATTTTTTTTTTACAAAACGCCAGCTCATCGCTGAGCTGGCCAAAATCAGCCTATATTTGTAAATAGTTTTTGAATCAGCCTATTTGTGCTACTAGTTTTAAAAACTAGTCTCTTTTGAAAATTTGACCAAAGTTAAGATAACTATTAATAAAGATGTATATTTTACTATTTCTTCTAGTGCCGTGTGCAACACAAGGATTCCAATTTCCACACTAGTCATATTAACATACAATGGAAGTAAATCCATAGTCATTAAACCCAAAGATTGTCTTACTTTTGATTCTTTCAGTTTACTGCGAATGAATATGTGTAATATAACATATGCACATCCCATCAATACGAATGTGTTGTTTCTTAGGTCTCAAACCATGTTCAGGTTAGCGCTTATTTAAGTTGCAAATTGTTTTTTTTTTTTTCCCTTTAGAATTTTATATCAAAAGATAGTCCTCAATGGAAAAATCTGTGTAAGAACTAGCAACATAGCACGAAGCCATCGATTTATTTTATTACAAAACGTTTTTGCTTTACGAAACCCAAAAAAGACGAGCCAAATTGGCAAAATTCACTCATAAGTGAAAATAGAAAAAACCTAATAATGCACACTGGTTGTCAAATTCGGAAGGCAAAAGGATTTGCTTTCAAATAAAGCAAACCAAATCTGGCATAATCAAGTCAATTACTCTTCCGTATCCTTTTTGACTTTTCAGGGGAATTTTATTTTCTTCTAAGCATTCATCTAAAGGAGACCTTAATTATGTCAGTCTCTGGTTTATTACCATAATAAATATTATAATTTAGAACCTATTTGTGCAGATAAAGAGTCGATACTGACAAGCACAAATATTTTGCAAATAAAATGAGACAAAAATGTATCACGGCCAAACTCGATTATTTAAATTATGATTTCTAACAAAATTAGATACAACAACGAATTTTTTTACCAAGCATATTCAGTCCTTGATATGATTTTTCTTAATGTTTACTCTCTTTACGTATGCGGAATTGAGTACAGAGCTAATCTATTTTATGATAATTATGAAAATTTCAATTGATTGTAAAAGCGATTATCTCTGAGTAATATTTTAAAAGCGGTTATATCTAGGTGTTTTATGTATACCGGCTGAAAGCACAAATTGCGCCTTTGAAAAACAAATTTTAACAAAAAAGTGACTTACATGAGAATCCGTCGTAGTTTCATTCGTTTGAAACAGGTATTGTATATGTATGTTCCAAGCATCAGGCCTAACCACCCTATCACACGTGCAGTACCTAAAAATGATGCTTCTAAGTGCAGCACTTCAGTCTGATAATAAAACATGACCGTCGAGAGATTTGGAACTGCGATATGTGATAAGAAAAACCACGCCATGGGCCTACAAATTCCAAAATTGCATGAATCTTGCATAATATCTTAGATTGAACAAAAAAGAAACAGGGATATTTACCTTAAGATCATTGGCTGCCTAAATGCATGACACAAACTGAAAAAAGCCAATTTAAGAGACTCATGCCATGATGTAGGTACAGAAGACTGTTGTGCCATTGTACCGTATTTGGTGGATTTTTTAACCTTCTTACCCTTTTTATGCTTTGTTTTTCGCCTTCTTGTAGTTTGATGTTTAAACTTATCAGAAGAATAATCAACAGAGCTACCATCTGATTCATCATTTGTATCAGCAAATCCATTTTCCAACACGTTTGTTTTCTCAGAAGGGATCTCTTTAACATAAATGCATGAAAGTAGCTGAGCAGATGGGAGTAAAGAAAAGAGCAAGAATATTGTTTCTGTTCTAAGAGATGAAAGTGTGTATCCTCCTAATAAGCTGCCACAGATTCCTCCCAAAGCCATTGCAGACCAGGATAATGACTGGAGATCACCAGAAAATTCTGCTCTGATCAAACATTAGAGTGTGATAAGTTTACAATTTGAATATCATAGCATAATAAAAACTTGGTATTTGAATATTATCACAATCCTTCAACCATGAGATTTATTTTAAACATATTTTGACAATATGATTTTCAATCACAGACTTGTACAAATATATAGGGCAAGCAGATCAGAGTGAAGCTGAATATCATTTTCCATCTGCTAAACTTAAGGACATTGTTTACTTCTTTTTTATAAGGGAAAAAGATGCATGTAAACCATCAAGACATCTTGCAACTGTCAATGAGATGAACAGCAATGGTGAAATGTAGTATGCCTTACCAGCAAGAGACCCCAGAAGTGCTGTCTACTATATTAGTGCTTAGCGTTCTTTATAAATTACACCCTAAAAGTTAAGCTTCAAAGCATGTAGTTTGAGACAGTCTTTTAATCAGAGTTTTAGTGTAACTAAAGTTGATTAATGATTTAAACATACTTCTCAGCACGAACAGCCTCTGCTATCATTGCATCGATGACAACATCAGCCATGGCAGCTCCCAAATTTTGTGAAGTCAAGATGACCATAAGGAAATTTCGTGAACTCCTTAAAGATGTTAATCCAAGTACCAGCCATGGAAACAGAGAGAGTATTGATGCAATAACCAGATATGGCTTACGCTTCTTCCGTCTTATAGGAATACAGTCTGAGAGGATTCTGGAAAGAAAAAAAAAAAAAACAAGACATGGTTTCACAAAAAAAGATTAGTAAAATCCACCAAGCAAGCTTGAATTATTTCCATTTTTAATCTATACTTGACCATATTGCACAAACACTATGAAAAATCTTCAGTTTTACACAGGGTGCAGCCAGGACACAGATTATCCAACGGGTATGAAGTGACTTCTGGAAGAAAATACAGTCCATTTTCTAAAAAGAAGTATATTTACTGCTCTACCTTATCGCAAGCATATGTATGGAATTAATACCGTGTAACAGATATGGTATCCTTAAAAAAAAGGCGGACAGAAGCAGATAATAATGTTTTATGTTCATGTAGTCCCTGGTTGGAGCATGTCTATTCAAAGTTCATTGCAAAACATTTCATATGCCGACAAAACTAGAGTGCTTGCAACAAGAAAAAATATGCGCACGGACATTTCCTTACCCATATAATGGTTTTATACTCCAGGGAAAATAAGCCACAGAGACTACAAACTGGGAAACCGAAGGGGACAGCTTGAGAACATCTTTCATCTGATAGGAAACGGCTGTCCATACGAAAGATCTAAACCCCTGTAATCACATTCCAATAATAAGTACTTTTAGGAGATTGTTTATTTGAATTGTTTAGATGAATATTGCAGCTCAGAAATGAAATACCAAGGTTTGAAAAAATTTAATTGGTCACAAATCAATTAGGCAACAGTATGACAATTTTTAACTATCAATACTTTCGGGTCTATAATTTGAAGTGGTACGTATTCATCATACAATTTATGCGTTGCGGAAGTTTTGGAAGTAATAGATAAAGAAGAGTTTGGCTGATAATATTGTTCGGGACAAATTACCATCAGCAGCTATTAAAATATATATAGCGCCAGTTGTTTGTGGGCAGGAACTGAATAGGTAAAAGTTTAATAAAGACGGATTAATAATTAATAAACACCTAGCGTTTGAACCGGCTGGTGTTTAAGTAAATCTCATTGATAATATTATTCAACTGAAGTACAATAACATAACAAAATAAGCATGTTTCAGTCTCATATAGGATAATGTCATAATACTTAATATGGCATGTAATCACAAATCAGAGAAGGTCCAACAATGCCTTCAGCCATGAAATAAGCACATAACACATGCTGCAGAACCACTTTCGACATTGATAAAATGACAGTTTATATCATTTATCTACGTTCTTAAGCTTTCTTTTCCCGTCTCCAAACCATTGTTGGATAACTAAAACAAAAACCAAAGTTTTTAGGTTGTTTGTCCTTCAGCATTTTTCATTAATAAGAAAACGTATTTAATGGAGGCTGTTAATTTTGATTTGTGAGCTTACGTGGAAGAGAAAGACTCTGTTTATTTCCTCACTTTTATTTCTTTTGGAAAAGGAAATTCACAGAAAATACGTCTTTTCATTAATTGACCTCTTGTATTTTCTATTAATGTGAAAATATTTTTATCTATGTAAACTGTATTTATTGGAGTTAATTAACTTGAGTGAGAGAGAGATTTTATATGCTTTACATTGACATGATTTTTCCCTCTACATGAACATTAGTATAATTTGGTATATTATATTGTATAAATGTATCCTTATGAGTTGATTGTTATCCTTATAGATATTGTATTTGATAATTGTTTAATGTTCGAAAACACAACATATTATACCATGTTGAATGTGATTGAAGATATAAAATTAAATATACTGATCTTTGCAAATATGATTGTATGTGGAGGAAATAGTTTTCTTAGATTGTTTCAGACTAACATAGTTCTCCATAAGAAACTAGAAAGAATAATTCTTAGACTATGAAAATATGTCATCTTTCCTTGATTCCTGCGTACATACAAGAATACATGTTATAAATAGCCAAGTGATGCATGGGGTAAAATTAGAGAAAGCGTAATGTTTCTCTTGAACTGTTAGATATAATATTATTTATGATGTAAAGAGTTACCATTGACCCTTTTTGATGAGCACTGGTATGTTTGTAAATGTAAAATGGAAAGAGAATACACATCTATTTCAAACCGAAAACAATCAAGAAATTGATGAATAGGATCAAAGGGAACTTGATTATTGTCAAAGAATTGGTCTATGAATTCTCAAGAAGAATCAAGATCGAGTGCAGTGTGAAAAAAAATGAAGAATGCTCATTTGTGGTCTAACAGTGCAATATGATTACAGTTCCTTTTTTCATTTTTGTATTTATAAGTTTAATTGCTCATATATGACCTGCAATCATTTCTGGTGGTGCTTTTAAAAAGCCACTTGATGGGTACATATGATATGATCTTTAAGCATCTTTGCTTTTATTTAATCAATAACCAATTTTTGGTGATGCATTTAAGAAGCGCTTGATTGATTCTATTGTTTTATATGAGTTTGAACTTCATTCCTTTAAAAAAATATAACCAATTTTGTTAGTAATTTTGAGATGCACTTGATGAATTTTCCTATCTGATATGATTTTGAGCTTCTTTCATTTTATACAATCCATAACCAGCTTTTAGCGGTGCCTATGGAATATACTTGATGGATTCTGCTAATTTATATGAATTGAATTTTTCATGCCCTTTTTATGTAATATGTATGATTCATTTTAGTGCTTTTGACTGCTTGATATGATTTTGATGGTCTTTACTTTAATATTAATTCATAAGCAGTTTTGATTATGCTTTTGAGACACACTTGATGTATATTATTATTTATTACAAGTTTGAGTTTATTTACTTTTATATGTTTCATAACCAGCTTTGGTGGTGTTTTTGAGATGTAATTGATAAAATATACTGTTTGTTATGAGTCTGCTTTGCTATTATATATTACATAACCAGTTTTGGTAGATCTCTTGAGTCGCACTTATGGATTCACTGTTTGTCCTTGTATAATTCATAATCAATTTTGGTGGCATTCTTGAAACGTACTAGATGAATTCTGTTATTTTGTATACTTTATAATCAATTTTGGTGGTTGAGACGTATTCGATGAGTATACTGATCTATCTTAACTTGAGCAATTTTGCTCTTTTTATATATTCCATAATCAGTTTCGATGGCGCTTTGGAGACACCCTTGATGTATTATGTTATCTTGTATATTCCATAACCAATTTTAGTTATGCTCTTAAGATGCACTTGATGAGTATACCGATATGTTTTAATTTGAGTCATTTTACTCTTTTTATATAATTTATATTTTAGAACCAGTTTTGGTAGTGTTTTTGAGACACACTTGATGGATTATATTATTTGCTTGCGTATACATCATAACCAGTTTAGCTAGTGCTTTTAAGACACACTTAATGGGTATACAAACTTATCTTAATTTAATTCACTTGCTTTGTTCGAATTCATAACCATAATTGGAGGTGCTTTTGAGATGTATTTGATGGATTCATTGATTTATTTGAGGCATTGCTCCATTACTTATATATAATTCATAACCAATATTGGTGGTGCATTTGAGACACACTTAATGAATTATGTTTATTTACTTTGTGATGTTGAGCTTTTTGCTCTTAAAGAGTCCATAGACATTAAAAGTGATGCTAGAGTGGAGCACTTGATGGACTTACCAACTTGGATGTAGACATGAGTCGCCTTCCGTAAGAGGCTTGAGCTCTCTAGAGCACTTATGAGTTCCTAAGGTAGACGCATGATCATTAAAAGTGTATATTAATCGCGGAGTTTATAAAAACTGAAAGTGTAGTACGAGTGGTAAAATCTCAAACCAAATCTTTGTAGTTCAAGAAAAAATCACTACTTAGATTAAGTTTTAAACTCACTACTTCAGGTATCAATTCAATCGAAAAACATTGGTACTTACATATGAACATTTCTTTTTGCCCAAGTTATTTTCCTTCACCTTTTTTTATTTTTGTTTTAATTAATAGGGGACTGTTGGATAATTAAAACAAAAACCAAGATCTTTTAGTTGATTGTCCTTCAGCGTTCCTCACTAGTAAGAGATCATTATATTTAATGAAGGCTATTAATTTTGATAAGTTTGATTTATGAACTTATGTGAGAGAGAATCGTTGTATGTAATTTCATTTCTTTCAAAAGAAATTCATAAAAAATGACTTTTCATTAATTGACCGTTTGTATACTCTATTAATGTGAAAATATTTTTTCATTTATGTAAGGTGCATTTATTGGGGATTAATTAACTTAAGAGAGAGTACAATTCACGTCCATTCATCTCTTCCAACATAAGCCAATAATTCTACGAAGAATTATCTTTTTATTCTCCTCTTCCTCTCTTCAATTGAATCAATTTTGATGAAATTCAATTTCTCTCAAAATACTAAAAATCAACTGCAGTGTGTTCTACAGATCTTCAATCCTTCAACCTTGAGTGTACAAGTATGAATGATGGTTGTGTTAACCTTGGAGAGCAGACGTTAATTATCGATTGCAGCATAGTCATGTCGAATTTTGCTTTCAAGGCAGTGGCCCCATCCACGACACAACTTCTTCACTCACCCTTTCATGTTCTTATCCAACTACTTTTCCAACAAACATGTGTGACCTTATCCCAACCATACATTCTGTGCGCTATAACAAATAAATAATTAACCCAAACAATTCATATCAATTAGAGAATAAAGACAGGTATGCTTACAACAGTTTCTTCAATTTCAGTGATGAATAATGACATATAGCATTAGTAATAGAACTTAGAAAGTTATATGATTATATATCTTTACTATGTTGAGACTCTAAATACATATCAATGCAAACAGGAAGTACAATTATATTTGGAAGTTTTTGCGGTTTAATAATATTTTAAAAAAAAAGTAATATTTTTCTTCTTCTTTCTAATCAACTGTAATTCCAGCAAGATTGATCTTGAATATGCATCATGGGTATTACGATGAAATCCATTGCTTATGCAAGATGTGTTTAAATTTGTGTTTTCACATGCAATGCAACACTGTGTTATCTGCGTTAGAATGGAACTTAATTTTAAAATTTAGGCGTAAATCCAAGAATATTATACGCATATTCAATCCATTGCTGTTTATTTGAAATATATCCTCGCTGACTATTCATGCGTGCACTAGCTTTTTTACTTTGTAAGTAATACAGATGGATGATTCTTTGGTTCAGCCACCTTTCTCCATGCTAACCTCGATTTTTCACATGGATTAACTCAGTAAGCTTCATTGCTATCTTTCTCATCAAATTACAATAACCCACATGGCTTATTTGATAAAAACGCACACACTGCAAACACCAACGGAGAATTAAATTTGATTAAGGAAAATCGATTATAAGGATGACAGGAGACCGATCAGAAAATCGACGAATGGATAACTGGTTATTTAAGGCATTCGTATAGATCATTCAATCATAACAGAAAGCAACATTAAATCATACCTGGGTGAAGTAAATCAAAATGACGATCCATAGAAATGACGCTCCAAAGGCAGAGCTCATTCGCTTAGCCCAACCGATCGCCATACCTTTTCCCTTTTTCTGGAAAAAATAAAATAAGTATTTTTTACGTCGATGAATATTTTTAGTTTTGAAATGGATGGATCTATCTCAGAGATTTTAGCATGACGCTGAAATAATAATAAAGGAAACCTAAAAAACGCGTGTCGGGTGGTTCATTGCTTTCTACGGGGTCAACTTTGCCCCCCTACCTTTTCTCTTCTGTAGCAAGGAAATCATGCCTCAAATCCGTCTTTTAAGACTTCCCTTCTGTACATATCCTAGTACACTCATAGAACTAGAGATGTAAATTTTATACGAATATCCGACGTTCGTTCGTGTCCGTGACCGAAATACGTTCGTTCGAGTCCGTCCAATTCTCATTTAGGACACGAGTTAAGACAACAAAATTTGTACGAAAAAAAACCCCATCCGATTCGTGTTCGTTCGAATTTGTCCGAATTCGTTCGAATTCCTTGTAATTCGGTATATAGTTGAGAGAAAATCTAATAAAATGTGATATAAATAGTCATGTCTACTGAGTCTGTTCGTGTTTGCATGCTAAAAACATATGTTCGTGTCCGACCGATTTTATTTAGGACACAAGTTAAGACAACGAAATTTGTTAGAGAAATTTTTTCGTTCAGTCCGTGTTCGGTCCGATTTTTTTAGGACAGAAACTGAACACAGCTCCGTCCGGTCCGACCAATTTACACCCCTACGTATAGCAGTGGAAAACCAACCGTAACGTGGTTATTTTTTTTATTTTTATTAATCTTAGTTAAACATCAAAAGATAATATGATTGAGAATATTTGAAATGAAATAAAAAAAGATCTAAGGGAACAAAATTGAAGAGAATTAAATTGAAGAGATTTAAGCATATATGTTATAGACATGTTTCAACTTTTTGCCTTCGGAAAAATTGATTTTGACCAAGTGACAGTAAGCAAACCTCTCTAACGGTCGATTTGATAAACAATATATATAGCATGCGCTTTATGTGTGAGTTATGCTTTTAGAAACCGTGTATATTTAACATACTCAAATAAAAATGGTTTGCACAAATTGTATTATATTTTTACACTAAAATCATTTGTAATTATTTTGAATTTTCCTTCATATGTTGCAATATTTATTTACTAGTGTGCAATCTGTACGTTGCACATGACACTATTATTAAAAATGATATAAGGTTAAAATGAGAACTTTATAATGTAATATATGATAAACTATGATGTGAAATATATTAACAATTTATTAAGATTGTTATTTTTGTTGTAATATATGTTCTATAGCTTGCACAAACAATATGCATGTATGTGTATTATAGATCTTATTTATTTATTTATTTCAGTTAATATGTATATAGTATACATGTTGAGATTGATGTACATTAGTAATTTATTTGATTAATTAACATATATTATTTAATATAATTTATTTAAAAAAGTTAAATAATAAATTATGAACTTAGTTTAACTATATAGTATATAAGAAAAATTGAAAAGAAATTTGTACGAAAAAAGTATAAATTTGTTGCAGAGTTATCAACATTAAAAGGTAACTTTATGATTGTAGCGTCCCGCATTTTTTTGTATTTGAATATTTAAATCAGTTTAAATATTGAATTCGTAATATAAGTGGATTTATATATTAATTAAAACGAAGTTGAACATATAAAAATATATATAAAATATAATCGAGCCCGTAATATCACGACAGTTCATAATTTAACGTTCTGAACTTCAACTGAGTATACTGGATCCGTTATTAGTCGGATTTTTTTGAAACAAGAAACGTAGGAATATGTTGAACTGTATTTTTCTAATAGAAGTGAAAAAACCAAGATTTCGTGTTACAGATTGTGAGTTCTGTCCAAATCAAATTTCCAAATAGTCGCTATAGAATCATTTATCGACCGTAACAGTTTATTTGATATAACTAGATGCCGGATGCAAATCTGGACAAGATTCTTTTAAGACGCAGTTATAATTTAATTTTTAGAATTTTACTGTAATTTTTAATTAATTAAATACGCAACTTTTTATTTGGAGTATTGTGTACCCTATATCAATATTTTGGGGTTTCAAAATTTGAGTTAATCTATCAACATTATTATATTTTTTGGGATCGTGGTACCTCGCTGAACATGACCGTACACTTATTTCTGTCCATAGCAGTTCGGACATGAACGAGAACCTTATGTACCGCAATACACTAAAATTAGAACCAAGCTAATACTCCTAGCAAATACCAGTACAGTAATTGATCAAAAGAATGGGGACAAATGAATTGATCTACCTTTGTCACTAACGAACAACATTGAAGCTGTTTCACAAAGGAAACCAAATGATTATAATGCATCAGCTATCAATAGCCTTACCCTCGTAACTTAAAACTTATATAATATAATAAAGTAAAATCAACCTGTCTTCTAAAAGCTGCTACCCTAGGGTATGTGAGCATATATAACTAACATTTTTTAGTTCAGCGACCAATGTACTTCTTCTTTGATATTGGATGGCCTACTTAAGTCTTAAGCATACTGAAAAGAAAATCAAATCAAATCAAATCCAATATAGTATAAACCTATATGGTAGCATAAACCTGCACACTCCTTTCGCCTTAACAAGTAAGCAAGTTATATGTATACGTGTACACTGATACCTAGGATCCTACCCACGTGATGGCCATTCTTCCATCACGACAAGGCATTTAGGATGTACAATACAAATATCTTTAACCTAGTTAAACTACTCCATTTCCAAATGACACGACAGAATTAAAATACAAAGAAGAATAAATTGTAAAGCTGCTGCTTCCATTAGATTGTCTCATGAAATATAAATACATATATATTGAAATGCCTTGCGTTTCCTTTGGTATGAAGTAAAGCATCCACCAGGTGATTTGAAAATTACTGTCAACATCTTGGGAAAATTATCTCAGCGAATAAAAGAGATTAAACAACAATGTATTTCAACTCCTACCCAACATGTTACCCTAGCCTATATCACACTGTAAGCTCCATATCGAAGACACAGTGATGATTTTTCCAATCAATACGAAGACAGTTATGTGACAACACATGGAAAATTAAACCAAATACCATCACCTACCTATAATACTACATCACCTATCTCCTTAACACCTAAGGAAAACCCCCTATAAAGACACACAATGTTCGTTCATTTCCGGATCACAAAACCAAAACTAAAAGGAAAATTCAAAACAAATTCCAGACCTTTGAAAATCTGGAAACCCTGAAGTATCAAACTCTACTTTTTCTGAAACCCTGAAGTAGTGATTGTGGACATACATGCTGCAGTATGCGAGATCGGAAATGGCAAGCATGAGGAGCTGTGCACGTGCCTTGAAAATACATAAGAGTAAGTTAAACGTGAAAGGATGTGGGGGTTACATGGCGTATGAGAGTTGCATGGTGAAACAAGGGAGTATGGTGTGTCTTTTCGTACGCATTCGTGAAGAGTGGAATGTTGGGTGTTCTAATGTGGAGTGCTTAATATTGGAGCAGCACTTCGGATTGTAGGAGAAGTCACTGTACAAGTGAGGAAGGGTATCATATTGCAAGGTGTACAAGCAGTACACGAGGAAGGGTATCATATTGCAAGGCCTAGTTTTACGGTAAGCCCAAAAAGGAAAGAAAGGTGAAGTCTGCTTGTTTCACCTGTAGGAAATAATCGGGATGGAAGAAAAATGAGCGGTGAGATCAAGTCGGTTTTTGTTTAAACTAAACGAATTCTGTGAAAACGAGACTAGTTAGAATCATATGGACGTACGCTTCGAATAGAGTTGGTTTGGAGTGCTCTGGAGATCATTGGAAAGTATGGCAAGTTAAAATGTCTGGTTCAATCAACTGACGCAAACCATTATTTAACAATTAACGTGCGAAGGTGAGTAAATTCACTAACTCTGATCTATTTTAAAATATTATAATTAGATTTTAAATAGTGACAAATAATGGTTGAATGATGTGTGATGGTCGTTTAGGTAGATTATAATTAAATTGGTTGAAATATATACGTATCGTTGCATATGTACACATCATGGGTTGGGTACTGATTCCATCAATTAAAATATTCCCTAGTATGGAATTAATGTTAATTGTGTTGGCTAACATCGGTGGATGCAGGAAACCGGTTGGAGGAATCCAACCGGATTCCTCAATATTTATATGTACTGTTTGTTTTATATGCACCGTTTGATCCCAAATGACATTGAAACCCTGTATGAATATTGATATTGAATGGGAATTCAACGTTATTTTGATAAACAATATCGATTAAGAAAGTGGCAACAGTCGACCATAAACCCATTTTT
This sequence comes from Allium sativum, assembly GCA_030737875.1. NCBI lineage: Eukaryota > Viridiplantae > Streptophyta > Magnoliopsida > Asparagales > Amaryllidaceae > Allium > Allium sativum. Next base: position 69,673,140 of record CM060922.1, read on the forward strand.
TGTTAAGAAGTTAATTGGCCGTCAGGCAAAATCAATGAAGTTAAAATTATAAAAATTATATTTTTATAATTTAAATGATGTTTAAAATTATAATAGAAGTTCTATTATGAACATTTTTTAGTTCGTTTTATAAAGAAAATATAAATGATTGTTTGACTTTTAAATAAAGTTTATAAAGCTATAATTATCCTACGAGTTAATATTTTGGATAATTATTTTTAAACAAACAATTTAGAAATAATTAGATTAGTTGGATTAATTACATTAATTTAATGGTAAGAAGTAATTAAAATCAGTTAACGAATTAACTGATGGTTTGAAGTTGATTTGAAAATTGTTTATTTGATAAATTGATTTTCAACTAATCTAATGCTAATGACTTAGCGAGAAATTGATCAAAATTAATAAGATTTCTTATTAATTACTTTTCAATTAATGAAGTCTAAATGATTATGGAACTGAGTATAAATAGTTATTATTTATTTAAGCAACCAATCTGTATGAAATAAACTGTTTATTTCAGTAATGATGAAGTTAATTACTATTTAATTATTTTAATTAAAGCAATTATTTCTTAAATGGAATTCATTTAAGATGATATTAAGTTGGTAATGAGATGTTTTACTTGAGTTAAATAATTCGAACGAAAGAGAATTAACAGAAAACAAAGAGTGTTAAAGAGTTTTGGGAAAGGAGTTTTAAATGGAATTGTATAAGTAAGATGAAGCAAAGAATTAATATTTAATATAAATAGTTATGAACAACTAAGTTCAAAGTAAGGATATGGTGTTATAAAACCATATTTCAAATTAAACCAGAAAATATGGTCTGATAAATATTATAAGCGATAAGGGATTAGAGTTACGGACGTATATCTATTCTAAGATAAGAATGTTGTCGATCAAGGTCTGAGAGGTAAATAAAATACCCCAACTTGAACGATTTCATTATTATCGAGGGATGGTATTAGTTTGTAACGGACAGAGACACCGAGACTAGTTATAAAGAGGAATATGGTAGCGTATGACATTTGTTATAAAAAGGGAAATATTACAGCGTATTGCATTAGTTATAAAAGGGAAATATTACAGCGTATCGCATTAGTTATAAAAGGGGGAATATTACAGCGTATTGCATTAGTTATAAAAAGGGAAATATTATAGCATATGATAAGTTTTGAACTGTAACGATAAATTAACGTTGTTGACCAAGCTTAAGCGTGATTTTTATATCTAACACTATTAGGAATTGGAACTATAATCCGACGATGTCGAATATATTAAAGTAAATTATTTTTAGAAGTTATAATCTGATAGGATAGTTAATTTTTAGTTAAACCAATAGATTAGAATAAGGATATGTAATCAATATTTAGTTATAAACTTGATATTGATTTAACAAGGAGTTGACTTAGAAATAGAGTTATAAAGTGGAATAGGAATATAAATTATGAAATAGATTTCGGTAAGCAAGATAAGGGTATTTATTACTTGAATAAAGAGTTATTTGATAAAGGTGTTCAGATTTCTGTAACAGGAATGATATTCACATTTTAAAGAGAATAATGTTTTAAAGGTGAACGTTTGGCAGATTAAAATATTTATATTGAAATTGGAAATATTTTCCAATGTAGATAGAGTATATTATCCAAGTGCATAAAATTAAAAAAAAATAAAAAGAATGGAAATGTTTCGAACGTTAAATAATGTATATTTTATGGAACGTGGGAGAATGAGAATTTATAAACTGGGAAGGCTAAAACGGGATTTGGGAAATATCTGGTAAGATACAGGAATGCGAATAATAAAAACAAATGTTAAATAAAAAGTGCCCGTGGTTGTATGATGTTTAGTTGTACATCTGAATGGGTGTTGTTTTGACTTCGATAGTTAAATAACCGACTATAGAAGCGTTTTGACCATCGGTGTCAATACGGAGAGACCGGTTGGATTTATTATCCGAAAACCACTCCGTATAGGCATAAGCGCTGCAAATTAGATTATGCTGAAGATAATTGAAGACGGAGTGAAATGCAAGAGTCGTTCTGTTCTAGAATGGTGCTTTATGTTTGTCCAATCCCAGGACAACTTGTATGGATGGATGTCTGACAGAGTATTCCTAACAGATCACATAAGACGATCTTTTCAAGGTATTACATGTGGTGGCGGAGAAATTCATTTCTCTTAACTTTTATACCCGTAATATTTTTGAAGGTCAACTAGTGATTTGACGGGTTTGACGATGCGACATTCAAAGTGTATGGTGGCCAGATGTTCTAAAGAATAACATAGCCTCTAGCCTCACAACCGGGAAATGACAGAAATCGGGCAGGCAGCATGACTATATGGGTCACTCCCATTAGGGTGTATTGTCACCATCTAGAGAAAATTCGTATTTGTTCTTCTTTCATTTCTGTATCTTCGGATAACGGTTATATGGGCCCAACCGTAGGTGGCAATATATTCGATATACTCAAGAGAAATGAGTGATCGGTCATGTGCGGGCCGGGTTGCAAGACGTTCTAGTTGAACCCCAGTGTATCCCCTCTAGAGTACATTGATCGGGAGGTGGTCCCATACCTTGTCATAGTTGGAATCGAATCTCCAATAAGCGCCATGCGGTTTTTGATTTTATACTATGTATGTAGAGCGTGAGATGCAAGCTTCTGCTATTTGGTTATTTATTTGATTAGACATTATTATAATATCATTGGATTTTGATATCAAAATATTTTGGGTTATTGTAAGGTAAAAACCGTCCATGTTTATGTGTGGGCTGGTCTTACTATTATCATTTTCTTTTAAAAGGATTTTCAAAGTTAAACGATATGGTTGGAATTTACTCACACCAGTCCCATGACTGACCCAGAGTTTATTTTGTTTGTTTTCCCTAAACTCTTGGGTGCCCAAATTTGTACGGGCAGTTAAGTGTTCAGGCTTAGCAGATTCACTTGGAGGAGCTTAAAGCAGGAAGCTTCACCGCTAGTTATTAGAGATTATTTCCGCTGTGATGTATATGAGTTATATTCGGATATGGTATGTATATACAAATTTAGATTTGTATTTCAAAGTGGTATATAATATATTTTATTCGTTCTGCTGTGAGATTCATGTTTACTCTGATTATGTTCAACTGTGTTCTTCTTTTTCTTCTATTCTATTAGTTCAGTCTTTTCTATCTCATCCTCTAATTTCTTTCTATTAATGATCTGAACTTTCGTGCACTTTGAGTTGAATGTGCGGGATATTAGTCAGCTCAAATCGGTACGGATTTTCGGGCTATTACAATGATATAATATATGGTAAATTCTTGACATAAACGATTCATAACTAATTTACAAATTAATTTTGATATTAATGTTGATATACATAATGTTATGTGATTTATACATCTTCATAGTTGAATGGAAAAATACCATTTTGTTAGTATGAATATATATATATATATGTATGTATATATATATAGTAAATTAGCGTATTTTTTTAAAAGCTATTAGTAAAATGGACTAAATATTCACAAAAATTATTTAAATAATTAGAATTTGAGATTTCATGAGTAGTTTAAACATATGGATTAATATAAAATATCATTAAAGAATTAAGGAGGTTCAATAAATGATTGTGGAAATGTTAAAATGAAAATATTTGAAGTCGAAGTTGATTTCTTCAATTTATGATGAATTTATTAAGATAAATATATAATATATTAAATGTTGTGCGAAAAAGGTTGCGCGAATGCGGAAGCACAATAAACAAGATCTAGATTTGCCAATTGAACATCAATATAATCTGATAGCAATTATTCTATTACATCAAACAAATAGTAAATAAGTATAAAAGAGAAACAAAGATACACACAATATTATACTCGTTCCACTATCATCGAGATATGGTACGTCCAGTCCAACAGAGAGAGATTTTATTCCACATGAGAGAACTACAAGATATTACAAAATAAGAGTTTACATATCCAAACCCCAAATAGGCTTAACAAGAAGAGATATTATTGGGGATCACTGGCTCCACGCCAGGATGGGTTTACACTAAAGTCTACCCCTCAATATATAGCCAGTGCAAATTTATGTGAGTCGTCAATTAAATTACCAACATATGGTAATAATATAATGAAGACAAATTACCATAGCAACAAATGTGCAAACATAGGAAGTAAATCAATCTGTTTCTTTAGCATAGATGGAAAAAATTAATGCCTGCATTTATTTCGTTCCATCTCATGCAAATGCAATTAATACTTCATGCATTTCCATATTAAACAAATATTTATTTCCCATCTATTTGTGATTTTGTATCACCTAAATTTAACACTCCACCTTGATGCAAAATCACATATCTGCAACACTCCATCTCAAATCAAATTCTCTTCGCAACATAAAACTCTTCAAAAAGAACTCCACCTTAAACCAAAATCTCAAAGTGAGATAAAAACCAAAAATGAATATTTACCTAATGGGCCCCAGCAAAGCTACCCCCCATCACACCTTGTTAACGAGCTCAGACTACGTCTCCACCTGCCAACAAAATGTTGCAAATATCCAAAATCAAAAGAAGGAAGATTCCAAAATAATCTCAACACCACCATGGCCAAAAAATAATTCTTTCAATCATCAATTCTAATACAGAGTCAAAATACAAATCTCCGTCGGCAAAATAAATCTCTCTTCTTCCACATGCCTGCATGTGGCAACACTTCTTTAGGACGACATCACAAAATCGACGATATACCGCAATGGCACTAAATCCGCCAAAAATCAGCTCTATGAACTGAACACTCCAAGACGACATCACAAGTCAACAAGTTTGAGTGGCACCAAATCCGTCATCAAAATCAGCTATATTAGATACAATTTCTAAACCCAGTGGTCCCTTCAACACATTAAACTCTTTATCTCTCATACAATGCGAGCATTTCTTAACTGAACTTGAAATTATACAGTTCTCAAACACTTGAAAAGGTCGCTAACACCTCCAACGGTCCATCTTTGGTCGCTACCACCTTTAAGCAATTTCTCCTAGTTGTTATCTACGAAGTCGGTTTTCTATGGTTGGTCAGGCCACGTTATAACATATAACTTCACCTTAATGAGAATCCAAAGCTCAAGCTACATCAAAGTTCCAAGCCTGAAACGCTTTTCTCTCTCAACATAATCTTCTCCGCCAAAGTCTCCTTTTCTCCCAAAATAACAATAGAATAATCACCACTAAATCTACCAACCTTTGAAGAAATAATTGATGCACAATTTAAAACGAATCGCCTCGCTCTGATACCAATATGTTGTGCAAAAAAGGTTGCGCGAATGCGTAAGCACAATAAACAAGATCTAGATTTGTCAATTAAACATCAATCTAATCTGATAGAAATTATTTTATTACTTAAAACAAATAGTAAATAACTATAACAGAGAAACAAAGAGATACACAATATTTATACTGGTTCCACTATCATCGAGATAGTGTACGTCCAGTCCAAAAGAAAGATATTTTATTCCACATGAGAGAATTACAAGAGATGAAAAAAATAAGAGTTTACATATCCAAACCTCAAATAGGCATAACAAGAAGAGACACCATTGGGGATCACTGGCTCCATGTCAGGATGGGTTTACACGTAAGTCTATCCCTCAATATATAGCCAGTGCAAATCTAGGTGAGTCATCAATTAAATTACCAACATATGTTAATAATATAATAGAGGCAAATTACCATAGCAATAAATGTGCAAACATATAAGTAAATCAATCCGTTTCTTTAACATAGATGGAAGAAATTAATGCCTGCATTTATTTCTTTCCATCTCATGCACATGCAATTAATACTTCATGCATTTCCATATTAAACAAATATTTACTTCCCATCTATTTGTAATCTAAATTTAACATTAAATTTGTTATTATCGCTTATATATGTTATTTAAATTGTGTGACTTATTTGATTTTGTAGTTAAAAGAAAAAATATTTTTGTTGTCTTTGTTGATATGAACATTACTTACATTTTAAAACATCATATTTAGCGTTGATTAGATGAATTAACAACAATTATTGGTTAAACTTATTTAATGAATTCAAATTCACATAATTACTTTAAACATATTGACTTAAATGTACCGTGTTTAGTGATACTGTAGAGTGTTTTGTAGATAACTAAATTTTGAAATGTGGGCACTTGGCATTAACATTGCAATGCAATACAGAGTAAACATATTGATGTAAATGAGTTAAACTTCGAACATGTGATTGTTATTTATATGTATAATTTATGTTATGCGATTGACATGTGTATACATTTGAATATTTTTTCATATTTTTGTTAATGTAGATATAGTTAATATTGATGTGATTTATTTAGCGCATCAATGAGTAATAATTTTCTAAAGTTATTTAAATAGTTATAATATTATATGACTAAATGTAAAATATGCTAAAATATTAGAAAAGAATTGAGAGGGGCTTAGATGATTATAGAAAAATTGATGTATAGGTATTTTGAGCAAAAAACCATAAATTTGTCGTTTTTTGGTATTTCAAAGAAATATTAGTTATATAAATTTATTTAAATAACTTAAAATTTGGGTTTTGTAATTAACTTATATAGGCGGACTTAAATATAAAATGTTAGAAGCTAGCTGTTGAATTGATTATATGTAAATAATTGTGTAAACTTTAAAATGTCTATACAAAAATGTAAAATGATGGAAGATGTAAAATTGTGGGAGAGAGTAATCAAAATAAAGGTAAAGTGATAAACTAATTTGAAAATAAAATATCTAGATAGAACTAAGGGAAAGATAGAAAACTCCTAGAATTAATGCAAGAGCTTCAAGTTCTTCTGCTTTATCATTATTTAATAGATTTATTTATTTTTATTTATGATTTTAATTAATAAAAAAATGATATTATAAAGAATGCTTATTTATTGGATCGTATTTTAGGAGATATTAAGATATGTAATATCTGTAGAAATTTAGTTTAAATTTAAAAAAAGCTTAATTGTTAGATCTTACTTTTAAACAAGGATAAAGATATACATAGGTATTTTTGATAATTCGCAGTATGCGCTTTCAAGTCAACTATTAATAAAGATTTTTAGTTCCTGCAAATTCTAATCATGCTTCTACAATTTATTCTGATTTTGAAATTTCACATGGATCAATGACTTTCTGTTCTCATAATGCAGTTGATCTAGGGTTTTGTAGTTATTCAGGCACTTCATCCTTTTGTTCACATAATTTCGTACTAATTTAATTTATTATACTACTTTAGCTTCTTCTTTTTTAACATGTAGCTGATATTGTTATGATCAATTCCTTTCTGGCCTTATGAATCTGAACGTTTATGTTACAAGGTATATATTATGTTATTTTCGTTTATCTTTTTTCGTTTTGCAGATGTGCAATTCCTTTTTTGTTCATCGGTTTATACTAACTTAAATTATGTCCTTGTTTTTCCGTAGAAACATTTAAACTGCAATATGAGTTGCATTACTATGGCATTGTTGTAGATTGTCATATTTGATGACTACATTTATTTTTTAATTAAAATTTAATCTATATTTGTTTTACTAAATTGTTTTTTAGTTTTTGCAAATTGTTATCTTTATGTTTATTATACTTTATTCTTATAACATTGTTTTAGTACTCTTTATTTTTATTTTATATTTTACCGGTAGGGAGGCATGTCCGATGGATGCCTGCATAGATAAACTTGACTAAAAATGAATGAAAGGGAGTATGGAACAGTGTACAGTTTAGTAAGCAAGCAGTAGTCTTTTGTTGTAGTATGTTGAAATCGTGACTCGTATATATGAAAAGCAGTTTAATAGAGAGGGAGACGTTGTACTAGAAGAAGTGGAGAGGTGTTTGCAGTTGAAATGTTAATACCTTATTCTGGTATATGATTGTTTATTTATTATGCAAAGACAACATTGGAAAAAGTAGGAATGGTAGTGTAGTAGTAGGAAGGCCAAAAATGGGAAGTTGTTGCTTAATTTCCGCGAATTTAAGCATGGAGAAAGAGAATACGCAAGGACTTCCCCTGTTTTGTTTTTCAAGTGGCAATTTACAAAAAGAATATAGAAAACCGTTTATGTATTTTCACATTGTAATATATACAAAACATTTAACATTAATATGGTTATTCTAACATTTTAGTTTTATGAACCATAAGTATCAACCTGAAATGTTGACTTTATCATATAACTAAGTCGCTTTTACATAGAAAACTACAGTTGTAGTAAAACAAGTGAAAACCAAAATTAAATGAAAACAATATGAGGTAAAAAAAACCAAACACATGGCAAAATCAGTTAGCACAAATCTTGCATCTGAATTTAAGTAAGAGGTCATAATTAAATGAAAATTGCATCTAACACCTGGGTTGGAGCATGCATGTACATCTTTTGGGTTTTTGGTTTATTTTACTTGGAAACAAATGCTTAGCCCTTGTTAATAGTTTACTTTAGCATGTATAAAATACGCACCCTTATGTTAGTAATAAAATGATTTATGTAGATGAGCCTACTTCTAACAATAATTTAGATGCGAGTTACAAATAAGCATTTAATTTCCAATTCTCCATATGTGGCATGAAGATATTTGAGCTTATTTTAGCCTATGTCTAAGTAATATTAACAATTCGCCCATGTAACATCTACTTAGAAACGGGAAATAATTTAAAATGTAACTCCAGGTAAGAAGGAGGTAGCAAAGTTGAAAATAGGTAAAAGAATCTAAACATTAGATTTTAGCTACGTAGTAAAACGAACATTGGTTAATAGAGTTGGACATGAGATAAAACCTTACAATTTTGAAATGAATACAATATAGTTAATAAATACATACTACATATCCTTGATTAACAATTGACGTCACAAAACACATATCATATTGATCCAAACTATAGCAAATATCTTATGCACTCCATTATATGTAACGGTCCGTATTTTTAGCGATTTAATAATTGATTTAATTATTTAAATATTGATTTGGTAATTTATATGGCTTAAACTAAATAAATTGGAATATTTAATTAATATAAATAGTGGGATAATATATTTAATTTTCGAAATAGTCGAAAATAGTTGAATTTGTAATATGGGGTTTTTAGGCATAAGGACAAAATTTTGAGAAAAATTTAGACACAAGGATAAGAGGCCAAAAATTTAGCAACAAGGACACTTTTTAGTGTAAATCAAAGAATTCAGGTGTCTACCATCATTTTCTATTTTACACTAAAGTGTCCTTCAACATATATTTTTTACCTCTTGTCCTTGTTCTAATTTTTTCTTTAATTTTTTCCTTCACGCTATTTTCCTGTTGTAATATTATGTGAATTGGATAATGTAAGAAAATTTAATTGAGTTTAGATTTGAATTATAATGATGAATTTATTTATAAACAAAGTTTGAACGTATTAATCATAATATAATTAAAAATGAGCTCGTAACGTCGCGGTAGTTCTTGGTTTTACGTTTTGAACTTCAATTGGATGTATAGGATCTAATATAAGTCGGATTTCTTTGAAACAAGAAACGTTTGAATCTATTGAACTATATTTTTCTAATGGAACGGAAAAATCGAGATTTCGTCTTATAGATTGTGAGTATGTACAAATCAAATTTCCAGAAAGTGCTATGGAATCATTATTAAATTATAACGATTTATTTAATAATATAAAAGGATTTTTATATAAATCGAATATCGATTTAACTTGGATTTTGAAATATCAAGTTATAAATCCAAGTATGTTTATTTTGGAGCTATATGATATTCTGTTTGGATATATATGCAATAATATTAATTTATTTATATTAAATTGAATTGTTTTTGAATTTATTGGTTTTATTTAAGCCTTAAAATAGTCATTTTGCAAACGACCTCTGTTTTCGATGAAACGAATTTTATTAAATCTGTAATGATTAATTATTGCTAAATTTCAAATTTCACGCCAATCGGAGTTATTTTGTGGCCATGTGGAATTTAAATGTGAACCGATCAATAATTTGATTTAAAAAATACGCTGTGTGAGCAAATCGACTTGGATTTCGACGAAACAAGTTTAATTGGGTTCGTAATGTCAAACTATAGTTGTACGTCCATTTCCATCGAAATTGAATATCGTATGTGATCATATGAATTTTTAAACGACAAATGCAAATAACAATACCATATAAATTAATAAAATAATTGAATAAAAAAGTCATTTAACCTACCTATAAATACCCTCCTACCCTAAACCTTAAGTCAATTTCTTCCCGCGATCAGCAACATCACAACCGCTACAAACTCTTCTAAATTGTGAGCAAACCCCGAGTTTTCAAAAATCAAAACAATTCTAATAAAATTCCTAAAATCGCAAAAATTTGATATCTGAGATCGGTTGAGCTTGTACCTCAATTTCTATGAGTTTGATAGGGTGCGACGCAGTTTTTTTTAATGTTGAAAATGTATAATAAGCTAGGGTTCATTGGTTTGGGATGATTGAAGCATCAATTTGGGTTCTAGTTGTTATATTTAGATTGAGGGAGTGTTTTAGAGTTGGAGTGCAACTTTTGGTGAATTACTTGAGTAAATGAAGTCGCGGTCTATGCCTATATACCGTGAAATGGGTCTGTTTGACATGGACGAAAAGCGAGCATCGAGTATTGTGTAAGTGATATGATTGTGAGGAGAGTTCGAAGAGATGAAACGTGGTGGTTTTTTTTGTTGAATCATGGCAAGAATGAGGTGGTTTGAGTGGAAAATGGTGTACTGATGGCTATGTTTCACGGCAGCCTGTAAACGATGGGAAGAAGAAAGTAATGAGGAGAAGGATCAAGGATTTAAAACGTGATTAAAGGTTAAAATATAATAGTTATTTAAATTAATTACTTTTTATTGTATTCAAATGATCGTCGCTTTCCTATGAATTAGAAAAGCGCGACATTTGTAATAAATTCTACAAGCATACAGGTGTGTAGCATACAGGTCGAACACAGGGAGGTTTAATTAAATCAAATTATTTATCTAATCTCTTGGGCGAGTTAGACGAAGCTGGGGGTTGATTTTGCAAAACAAAACAAAATTAAAACTGTAATTTGATTTAGAACTTATCTAACTGAACCGACGATCAAATCACAATTTCAATGGAAAAGCAATGAAACTATAAATCAGATTCAAATCTAATCAAATCCAATTTAACCTATGAACGCGATTAAAATACAGAAAATAAAAGTGCAGAATATAAATAACAACAGGAAATAAAATTAGGATTACCGCTGAATCTAATCAGACGGTCAATCACTAATGAAAAGAAATGCAAAACACAAATAGTGTTCTACCGAATCTAATCGTGTAGACACACTAATTGCTAAGAAATAGAAAAAAATGCAGAAAATAAAAAGAAGAAGAAGAACTAGAAACTTTATTAGAAATAGAAAATGGGATATAGGATGGTGGCTACAATGCCATTACAAGGGTATATATAGGGTAGATAGCCAAACCCTAACCCTAACCCTAATGATAAATGGGCCTGGTCATTACATCACTAATTAGTTTACAATGAGGAACATAAATGGGCCTTTGATAATTAAAGAAAATTTGGGCCTTTTCTCTTTTCCTCTTGTTTCCTTGACACTTCTTCATTGATTTGTGATGTGCAAAGCCTTGTCATCAATCTTTTTCTTGTCCAACAGCAACTAGATGTGATATCTTCATCTACAATTCTTCAAAATGCAAATACACAACAAATTGAACTCTATTTCTCTACATTTCTGGTTGCATGCGGCTGGGTTGGACTATCTGTAAAAGTAACAAAACAATACCCAAGTAATACTTATTTATATACAAAAGACGAGATATTAGAGCATAAAATAAACACATTTCTATGTCAATCAAATACCCCCACACTTATCTTTTACTCGTCCTCGAGTAAAAAGAAAATGAAAAACTAACTAGATAGGTCGCACTTTCGTAGGAAACACGATTGCATTGAGCGCATGCAACAAGCCGTTAAACCTCTAGGTGTCCCTAGTAGGACGAGTGGTGTCTCGTGAGGGTTTTCAGCGGATACTACCCACAAAATCCAATTGCAGTATGCTATGATTCTAATGAAACTACATGAATGCAATGGACATATGCAAAAAATAAAAATGAAAAATGACAACACGACTTATTTCAGGAAAGTGGTACAACAAATTAAGTTAATAATTTCTAACCAGTTGATTTTATTTTAGATACCTCGACTTGTCACAAATTTTCAATATAAATCAAGTTTTCAAATGTTAAATTCCAGTTTGGCCAGTTAGTTCGGTCGATAACATAGTGCAGCCATGAAATAAATTCTTAGTTTGCTTGACACAGTTTGCAAAGTGGTATTCTAATTTTCTCATGTATGGCTAGTCAAATCAATAAGGTCAAGAAGTGTTTGGGTATCATCGCTTATTCTTTATTCTATAAAATTTTAAGATTTATGATTAAGTACATACACCTAACTAAAAAGACCAAGGTTTACCACCCATGCACTGCCTCGCGGACTAACGGAGAGTAGGTAAAGAGCTTGGCGGATTGTGCAAGCCGACTTTGACTTTGTCAACAACGTGTCGGTAATCCTTAGGTGTCCAATCTCATAAAATGAGACCAAGATATTCCAACTTTGACTTTGTCAACAACGTGTCGGATAGAGCTTGGCGGGTTTGCACACCAACGCTCGATATACAAGCAATGTTGGATACCCTTGGATTACTATTATTATTATTGAATTTATAAGCACAAAAAGAGAGTTACGCGAATTCAACTTAACACAACTTAGTTTTAAAGATTTGACAAGCCATTATAAGTATTTCAAGTCCTCCACTTATTTAAACAAAGTCTACAATATAGAATAGATTTCATGGCCATCACCTAAGAATCTCCCTATGTACCGGTTACACTATTATCCCTCAAAATTAAACTTTTCATTATATTTCTTATTCGGTCTAAGTTGAGAGAAAAAAATACTATCAACTGGCTAAAAATTGTAAACTTATTTTGTTGTATCAATCTAAAACGAGTCATGTTTCAAAAAAAAAAATGGCATGTTAGTACAGTCTAAAATGCATGATGGCCCTATTTAAATGGCTGAAATTAAAAAGAAATAAAAACAAAGAAAAATGAAAATGGATGAAATGCAGACTCCCCCCCACACTTGAACTAAACAGTGTCCACACTGTAACGTTTCCTAAATTTGAAAGATCGTACCCAAAGATGGATTAAATGTAAAATGACTTGTAAAATGAAATGCAATTTAACTATATGTAAGAATGGATCATATGTACAATGATATATGTGTTTGCGATGTACGCGATGCAAAGAATTCCACCAACTTTTCCCCCCACACTTGGTTCTTGCTCGATGAGTTCCATTCCCACTATGTCTAGGTGTGTTTTCTAATAAGCAAAGGTTTTTGAAAACCATCTCATCTTTAAACCTAGATTTATAGTCCAGTAAATGAATGTTCAAGGTCGTCCTAACATGAAGTTTTTCAATCAAACTAACATTCCAAAAATAGTTCATGTGTTCAACAAATCTATCAGTGTAATTTTTCAAAAAATTGTGATCGCATATAAATTCAGTGAAATTTGAAATCTGAGTGTTGTTCAACACTATGTGATCACATTTCTCATCATTAACTGACAATGTATTTTCGACACTGACAATTTCAAGTTCATTTGAAATCTCAAAATTTTCAAACTTGGATTCGTGACCTAATTCTGTTTCATCCTCATTCGGCAACTCCTCTTCATTCAATCCAAAAAATTCATGTTCATTGAAATTCTTCTCCAACTCTGAGTTTTTGAAAAATTCAACATTATCATTTTGTTCAACTTCTAGAATTTCAAGTTTTTCACAGCCTGAAAGAGGAAGGTCAAAATCTAAGCTTAAATCTTTTTTCTGAAAAGAGTTGAAGTCCAAATCATTTTTTGAATTTTGAAAATCTTCATCAAGATGATTATTCTCAATTTCCAAAGTCGTTATTTGAAAATTTTCAATGTCAGTAGAAATTGGATTATTTTCTGATTCAATGCTCATTTGATTTTGTTGCTCTTGTTGTTCTTTAAAAGATTTCATTAAGCAAAGAAGTTCATCAAGCTTTCTATCTTTTTCATCAAGCTGTCTATCTTGGTTTTCTACCCTCTCTCTAAGAATGTTAAGATGATATTCTTCAGAATCGTTGATTTGAAAGCTCTCGTTTTGGATTTCTTGATTCTCAAAATTATAGTCCACATCAATTTCACGATAAATATCATTCCCAATGTGGTGGTTGTTTGAATCTTCAGAAAAATGACAATGATATTGGAAATCATTTTGATTTTGAAAATTAGGGTCATAACCAAAACTGTTGAAATTCGATGGAAAATTGAAATTTTGGTTATTTTCAAGATGTTGATATGGGTTGTAATTTTGAAAATTTTGATCGATTTGAAAATCATTTCCAAAATTATTTTCGAATTGGTTTCCAACCCCATGTTGATCAAAGGTACGTTGCGATTCAAAACCGTTTTGATGTGGATGTGGCCCATAATCGAAGTTATTGAAATTTAAATTGAAATCGTCGTTTCGATTATATCTATGATTTTGAAAATGTTGGTCAATTGGAAAATTTTGAAAATTGGCATCGGGCTCACGAAATTTTGGAAAATCTTGCTTCATGAGTTATATTTCATGCTCATACTCTTCAAGAGGACGTCTACTCCGACTATTATCCCACATTTCTCTCAGGGGTTTTTTTGAATTAGACATTTGAATGAAGTCAGGGTAAGACATAAATTATTCCTATTTCAAAATAATATAAAAGAATGAGTTGTGCTCTATTAATTAACTGACTCAATTGGAAGGGGAAAGAGGGTCTTATGGCCGTTCACGTATAGTATAAAACTAAGGGATACGACCAATGTTTTACGGGTAGTATGCAACCTCTTTTGCTAATAGTTCAATAAATTGAACTACTATATATCCGCGATCCAATTATATGAGACAGTCAACTTCACAAAACACCACTTTTCAATTATATTATTTTGAAAATCAAATCAAGTTTTATTATTGAAAAACGACGAGCGTGATGATTTTAGTTATGGAAAATAATTCCTAACTAAACAGATTAAGAAAAATTCAATCACAGAACAGTCACAGAACAATAGCAGAATAAAAAATTTGTACAAGCAAGCCGCTGCCCCTGCAGAAGATTTTTACACACAATTTCTATATTTGTTCTTTGCAGCAAAGCACCTGTAGAGTTTAGAAAATATTACAGCGGTGTATGGCAATCTGTCCAGAAAAATTGAGCAGTATTAATGATTGAAATCCATTATTTGCAAATCCGTTGACCTTTGAATCCTTGTTCGTTGCTTGAATTCCTTCCTTCCTTTGGCCTTTGATTTGAATTTCACCTCTTCTTCTTCTTCTTCTTTTTTGAGAGAGAGAGAGAAAGGTAGCAAAATCAACAAAAGAAATAAAAGAGAGAAAAGAAAAAAAAATTATGAAGGAGAGAGCTGGAAAGAAATAAATGAAATAATGGAAAAAGAGATTGTAGGAGGTGAATGAGAAATGCAATTGGAAAGAAATAAATAAAAAGAAAAGAATGCAGTTTTTTTTTTATTATTATTTTTGAAAATTTGAACAAGAAGAAAGGGAAAGAAATGAATGAGAAAAGAAAAACAAAAAAGGAAAAAAAATGAAAAAAAGGAAGGAAATAAGGAAAAAAAACAAGGTTTTTTGAGTAGAGAGGAAGGGTAGAAGGAATGGAGGAAAGAAATAAAAGCAGACAAAAACAAGAAAGAAATCAACGTAGACAGAGAAGAAAATGCAAAAGTTTTTTTTTTTTTAGAAAATTGTAGACAAAAGATGGAAACAAATAAAAAGAAAAGGAAAGAGAAAAGAAAAATGTGAAAATCAACAAGGTGGTAGAAAGATGGAAAGAAAGATTAGAGGAAGTGAGAGAGAGTTGTAATTAGAAAGCAATCGATTAAAAAATGCAAGTTTTTTTTTTGGTTATTGTTGTAAAAGAATGGAAACCAGTGTATTGACAATTGGAAAGAAGTAAAAGGAAGGAAGGAATAAATGGAAACCAATTAAAGAAAATTTGGCAAATTAAATGTACAACAATAATGAACAATAAAAATAAAGTAAAAATTGGAAAGAAGGAATAGATGAAGAGGGAAAGAAAAAAAAGAAATATAAAAGGAAAAACAAAAATGAAAAGGAAAAAAAAATCAAGAGAATTTGGCAAGTTCTATTTTTTTTATTATTATTATTTGTCTAAAGTAGGAATGAATTTGCAAGAGGGAAACAAATAAATGAAAGAAAGGGGAAAGGGGAAAGAGGTTGAAAACAGGAAAGAAACAAAAGAAAAATGGCAAGTTTTTTTTTGAACTTGTAAAAGAAGAATGAGAAGTAACTGTATTGAAAATTGGAAAGGAGGAATAAAGAGGAAAGAAATCAAAAGTGGATTTTTTTTTTGAAAAGAAAGGAAATTTGTAAGAGAAGAAAAGAAATCAAATGTAATGAGAACAAGAAGGACAAAAGAAGAAAGGAAAAAAAAATTAAAAGAGGAATCTTTTTTTTTTTTGAAATTTGTAAAAATAAAAAGAATGTAGATGATTGGAAAGATGGAAAGAATAAAGGAAAATTGAAAGTTGTTTTTTTTTTTTTGAGAGTTGTACAGAAGAAGAAAAAAATGTACAAGGAAAGGAAAGAAATAGATGGGAGAAGGGGAAACAAACTAAACAAAAATTGGCATGATTTTTTTTTTCTTGATTTAGATGATTACAGTATATAATACCAAATCAATCAGTCAAGATTTTTTTCCCTATATCTATACACAAGAAAACAAATAAAAACTTTTTTTTATTTGGCAATTTTTTTTTTTAAAAAAATGTATTGAAAACAGAGAAGGGGATAGAGAAAGGAGAAATAGATGAGAGAGAAAAAAGAAAGAATTTAAATAGAATTTGACAAGATTTTTTTTGTTTGTTTTTTAGGGAAAGAAATCAAATTGTAAAAAGAAGGTCAGGAGGGAAAGAAATTTGACAATTAAGGCACAGGAAAGATAGAAAGAAATTTGAGAAAAAATGGTAATTTTTTTTCTCTTGCTTAATGGATGATAACACCAATAGAATTGATATACCAAATCATTAATCAAGATTTTATATATATACACAGAAGAAAATAAAATAAAAAATAAAATAAAAGCTAACACGAATCAAAAATTAAATAAATAATAAAATTTAATCGTTACCTCCCCGGCAACGGCGCCAAAAACTTGATCTTCGCTTTCCTATGAATTAGAAAAGCGCGACATTTGTAATAAATTCTGCAAGCATACAGGTGTGTAGCATACAGGTCGAACACAGGGAGGTTTAATTAAATCAAATTATTTATCTAATCTCTTGGGCGAGTTAGACGAAGCTGGGGGTTGATTTTGCAAAACAAAACAAAATTAAAACTGTAATTTGATTTAGAACTTATCTAACTGAACCGACGATCAAATCACAATTTCAATGGAAAAGCAATGAAACTATAAATCAGATTCAAATCTAATCAAATCCAATTTAACCTATGAACGCGATTAAAATACAGAAAATAAAAGTGCAGAATATAAATAACAACAGGAAATAAAATTAGGATTACCGCTGAATCTAATCAGACGGTCAATCACTAATGAAAAGAAATGCAAAACACAAATAGTGTTCTACCGAATCTAATCGTGTAGACACACTAATTGCTAAGAAATAGAAAAAAATGCAGAAAATAAAAAGAAGAAGAAGAACTAGAAACTTTATTAGAAATAGAAAATGGGATATAGGATGGTGGCTACAATGCCATTACAAGGGTATATATAGGGTAGATAGCCAAACCCTAACCCTAACCCTAATGATAAATGGGCCTGGTCATTACATCACTAATTAGTTTACAATGAGGAACATAAATGGGCCTTTGATAATTAAAGCAAATTTGGGCCTTTTCTCTTTTCCTCTTGTTTCCTTGACACTTCTTCATTGATTTGTGATGTGCAAAGCCTTGTCATCAATCTTTTTCTTGTCCAACAACAACTAGATGTGATATCTTCATCTACAATTCTTCAAAATGCAAATACACAGCAAATTGAACTCTATTTCTC
This sequence comes from Allium sativum, assembly GCA_030737875.1. Classification (NCBI taxonomy): domain Eukaryota; kingdom Viridiplantae; phylum Streptophyta; class Magnoliopsida; order Asparagales; family Amaryllidaceae; genus Allium; species Allium sativum. The sequence continues at coordinate 69,691,286 of CM060922.1, forward strand.
TACATTTCTGGTTGCATGCGGCTGGGTTGGACTATCTGTAAAAGTAACAAAACAATACCCAAGTAATACTTATTTATATACAAAAGACGAGATATTAGAGCATAAAATAAACACATTTCTATGTCAATCATCAAACTAGTAAAATCGATTACTTTTGCATATGTTATCACAATTCAACGTAACAGGATTCGTTGGGATCATATGGATGCAGGCTACACAATGAACTGGGTTGTAGCCATTTGGGACTCGTTTGAATTTATGATGAAATAAAATGCCTAAATGGATCAATCGACCGTTATTCGTTTATTTAACGATTAACGACAAATGTGAGTAAACTCACTAACTCTGTCTAGTTGTATAATTTTATAAACATATTTTAATATTGATAAATGATGATTGAATGTTGTGTGAAGGTTGTTTGGATGAATTGCAAGTAAGTTGGATGAAATTATAGATATAGTTATATATATAAATCGTGGGTTCAATATTGATTCTGTTTATTATGATACCTCATATTGAAATGAAATTTATGTTATTTACGTTGATCAACATCTGTGAATGCAGGGAAACAGGTTGGATGGATCTAATTAGATTCTTCAAAATTTATTACTGTTATTTTCGTATATTATGATATATGATGTGTTACATAAACTGTGATAGATCTGTGTGTTTAAATGCTTGAATAACATTGGCCTTAGAACAATTGATATTTAAATATTATAAAAATATTCAAATTAAATGGAAAAGAATTTGGGTTTAAAAGGAAAAATCTATTTTTAAAATAGAAATTAAATTTCAAATGGGCTAGGAAATAGTAACTTGTTTTTAATAATAAAAACAAGTAGTTAAATTTATAAACGACGTTTATAAATGAAGTGGAAAATGGGAATCATTTTAAAAAGGAAATGATGGAATTTATTTTGATGTTCGAAATGTAAATAGGATTGAAATTAATCCATAAGAACTTATAATTAGAATTCGACTACGTTAAATGTTTTAAAAATAATTATTTTTAGAGATATTATATTATATAAAATAGAACTTGATAAGGAAATTTATATTTGGTTCAAAATCAACAAATTATATTTGGATATAAGGGCAATATAAAATTATAAACTTATTAAATAAAATAGACTAGAAGTTGTGTGTAAACGAGATTTGATAGTAAAAGAAGAATGTGAACGAGAGTTATAAAATGGCTCGATAGATGGAACTTTAACCTGTAATGGTATTTATAATTTTAAAATAAAGATTTATCTGATAAAACGAGTCTAGATTTCTATGAAGGAATAATATTCATATTTCAAATGGATATTTGTTAAAAGCAAATGTTTTGCTGATTAGAATGGAGTTAAGGAAATTAGAAACTGACAGGAGATTAGTTAAGTTGATGGCTTCCTAAATGTCGATCTAATGTTGGTTTCGGATTTCGGGGTTGATACTTAAGGAGTTGTTCTCTTACTAGTTTATATGGAAAACACGAAACGAGGAGTTGGGTAATAAATAAATTATTTAGAATTTAATTTAAAGGGGCTAAGTATTGCTTGATGGTTGATCGATAAAATTTCCATTTGGAAATAGGATCATTGGTTGTATATGAATGTTTATTTTGATAGTTGAATAACTGACTATCAAAATTTTGGCCATTTTATATTTCCGTTATCAATACAGAGAGACGAGGATCATGTTTATTATCTAAAAACCACTCTGTATGGGCATAAGCGTTGCAAGTCAAATTATGCTGAAGATAATTGAAGACGAAGTAAAGTGCAAAGGATGTTCTGTTAATCCTAGGTAGAAATTGCCTAAGATGGATTGATGGGATGGTGCCTTCGGTTTGTCCAGTCCCAAGACAACTTATATAGATGAATGTCTGACAGATAATGCCTAACAAATCATATATATTGATCTCTTCAAACATATTTACGTTGGCGATGGAGGAATTCGTTTCTCTTAGCTTTATTCCTGTGGTATTTTTAGGGAAATTGTAATGGCCCGCAAATCCGTAATATCAGAGCTGACAACATACACCATACATCCAACCCAAATATCACGAAAATACGAATCTTTTTTTTAGAAGAAAAAGGTAGAAGAAGAACAGAAATAACAACACAGAATCTCACATCGCAGCGGAATAAAATATAATATATCATAACTTTTGAAATACAGAATTTTAACTGTATAACATATCATTATCAGAGTATCGCTATCAGAGTACAACTTACAACACATTAGAAATAACAATATCTAGATAACGCTGAAGCTTCCTGCTCCAAGCTCCTTTGGATAAATCAGTAAAATCCCGAACTACTTGACTGCCCATATAAAATTGGCCACCCAAGAGTTTAGGTAAAACAAAACAAAATAAACTCCGGGTCAGCCATGGGACTGGTATGAGTAAACAATTTGAAACAGTTTCAGAAACTAAATGATATCTCATAAGACCACACCGTATAACACGGAACGGGTTTTTCCCTCATGAGAATCCAAAACAAAGTCTGTATATCAAAACTCATTTGATATTATGATAGTGTCTAAATCAAATAAATAGAAATCTAGTGGAATGCTTGCATCTCACATTCCACATATATTATATACAATCATAAACCGCAGGCTCTTATTGGATACTGGATTCTGACTATGACAAGGTATGGAACCACCTGCCGCTGGTGTATCTCTAGAGGAGAACACACCGAGTTCAACAAGAACATCTTATAATCCGGCCACACATGACCGACCACTCATTTCGCTTGAGTGTATCAAATGTGTCTCACCAACGGTTGGGATCAGGAACCGTTCCCCGAATGGGACAGCATCGAAATAGAATAAGGAATTAAATGAATCTCTAGATAGGTGACAATACACCCTAATGAGAGCTAACAACGTAGCCATGTTGCCTGCCCGATTTTTTTCATTTCCCGGTTGTTGAGGCCTGAGGCTACGCTTACTTGCCATTCATTGATAACACAATCACTCTGAATGCCAGATTGTCAGATCCGTTAATCATTAATTGATTTGCACAAATATATTCTGGATATTATGCTAAGGGAATAAATCCGTTGCCACCATATATATATGTACAGTCCAAAATGCGATCATGGGAAATATTCTGTCAGACATTCGTCCATACACGTTCGTTCTGGGACAGAATGAAACCGAAGGCACTATTCCGTACATCCATCTTAGGCAATCTCTACCTAGGACTTATACAACAGCCCTTGCACTTTACTCCGTCTTCAATATATTCAGCATACTTGGTTTGCAACGCTTATGCCAATACGGAATGGTTCTTCGGATAATAATCCAACCGGTCTCTCCATATTAACAACGTTAAAATGGTCAAAACTTTGATGGTCGGTGATTTAACTATCAAATGAAAAATGCCCGTGTACACACAACGATCTTATTTCCAAATGGAATTATCGATCAAATCATCAAACATATATATATATATATATATATATATATATATATTCATATTTCCTTATTTTCTATGTTTAGAAAATATGTGTTATTAACACTGCAAAACATTTCCATATATCTCCTTCTTTTATCTTCTGTTCTTAGAAAATTTCTTCTATTTATAATTGGAAATATTCCAATTACTTATCTCTTTTCCGAATCGTTTATTTCTATACTTAGGAAATATTTATTATTATATTTCCAAACTTTCACTTCTTTGGGTTAAAGTGAATGTTATGTAAAACATCGTTATGACAACCCAAAACACTGAATTCAACTAACTCTTATTCAAACATTCCTCTTCGAGATTGGGTCTTGCTATTTATCGGTTAAAAACGAAATCAATCAAGTTGGGGGTGTAACTACCTCTCAGACCTTGACTGAAAACATCCTTAACTTCAAAATGGACAAGACCACTTACCTCGAATAATTAACATCATATAAAACCAATTCTCCATTTTTAAAACGTATATACAATTCCCTTTCTATTTCTAGATTATCGATTTCCTTTTTGTTTATAATATTCTATTTTCAAGTTCGTTTTCTTATCGAATTATATATATATCGATACATTGATTTCTAATTATCAAAATTTCTTAAAAATATTCTAACTCCTTAAATTCCCGGAAAATTTCGCCATAACCTCCTTTGTACCGGCAAATAGTTCAAGCCTCAACTCGCCTCTCTAGGCCCTTTCCATTCAAAAAGAAAATCAAAAAGCCAAGTGGCTTGCCGATTCGGCACATAAAACCTCATATGGAATTTAAACGTGTACCTTTTTGTCGGGCACTTAAATTATAATTCTTCTAACACTTCATTCCATACCTGCTTAGCATATATCAAATCATTTCCACTTTATTCCAACTCAACCTAATCGTTTTAACTCAATCCGTTAATTAATTCGCTAATTAACTCTTTTGCCTATTTCACTTTCATATTTGAACATAACATGTTCAAATATATTTTAACTTGCTTATAAACTAATTAAATTCTATTTTCAATTCAAGTTCCATATTCGATTTCAAATAGGGATTCACAAATCTCATTTACTTATCCAAAGTCTTATTTCAATCTAAACTCGATTAACTAATTTTTTTCTTCTTACTTAGTTAATGTTATTCAATAATCAAATTTTTATTTTTGTTTCAACAATCTATTCATTTACTTTACTTGAGTTTGTATTTATGTTATAACTCAAGTCTGGATTTTTCTAATGGACATTCGGATTTTATTTGATTAAAATCCTTTTATTTAATTAAATGAACCGTTATAGTTTTATAACGATTATGGTGTTGTTTTTCTGAAAAATTGATTTTGACATAACTCAAAACCTATACGACGAAATCCAGATTTTTCTCTTCCAATAGAAAACTATTATTCAATCGGTCCCGATGATTCTTGTTTCAGGGAATTCCGATTTCAATTGAGTTCTATATACTCAATTGAAGTTCGAAACGCCAATTTAGGAACTACCATGCCGCGGCGAGTTCGTTTTAATTATTTTTAATATATAAACTTTTTAACTTCGTTTATATATAAACTCTAACTTCATTCTAATATATTTCAATATATATTAAACCCATTTCCCCAATTTCAACTTATATTTCTGATTATCCTTATTTGTCGATTATTTCACTACTCATTTATAATTTCATTTATAACTCCATCCTTTATACTACATTCTAATTCCTTTATAAATTATATATAAAGTTCGATATAATCGAATTTTAATTATAAATCCTTAGATTTATCTCAATTCATTTTATATTCCGAATTTCGAAATAAAAACCTATCGTTCCCCTTTTGAAACGATTCTCAATTTATTTTTATAAATTCATACTTGAATTTAAACTTCTAAGTTATCTAACGATAATTTATCTCACTAAATTATAAACATCGTTTATAATTTAACTTCCTTGTTTTATAAAGTTAAAACAAGTTTCCATTTCGAAATCTATTTAAAACCAAAATCTTATTTTGGAGTATTCCCTTTATCAACACTTACCTATATAAATATAGAACCTATTTTCATGTTTTATCTTAGTTTCTATTTAATATAGTTTAAATATCCTAATTGGGAATAATTTATTTTTATAAATCCGTCATAGTCGAATTCAAACATAAATCCTAAGGATTTATTCAACTTCATTTATATTTCGATTTCCAGAATAAAATCTATCGTTTATTATTTAAAATGAATCTGAGTTATCATTTTAAACTCACAATTAAATTTAAATATTTAAATTATCCAAATGATAATTTTTCCTTTTTATTTACAAACACCATTTATTTTACTTGTTTATATATTAAACAAGTCTCGCTTTCTAATTTATTTGAAATAAATATTTCTACTTTGGAAAAATAAATTTCCCATTTCAAATTCACACTTGTATTTTTTTCTGAATTATCCAATGATAATTCATTTCACTTCATTTATAAACTTCGTTTATAAATGAACTGCTTGTTTCCATTATTCAAAACAAGTTAATATATCAAGTCCAGTCTAAATTCAAATTCTATTTTAGATAAATAGATTTTTCCCTTTAAATATCAAATATCATTTTCACGATATTTTTATATATCAACATTTTAGCCCAATGATATTTAAATATCCAAAAACACTCAATTATCAAATCACGGGTTTTATAACACATCATATATGATAATATATATGTGAAAACAAACAGTAATAAATTTTGAGGAATCTAGTTGGATCCCTCCAACCTGTTTTCCTGCATTCACAGATGTTAGCCAACATGAATAATACCCATCCTGCTTCGAGGCAGGATATCGCGGTATGAAGGTCATCCACTATATATATTGTGAGGCGCATAGGGAAATCATTCACAAATGATACCGTGGGCATCCGCTAATGATACTGTGGGAATCCAACCACCAATATATATATAATATGTTGAGTATAATAGTGTGATTTTTGTTTGATGATAACAAACATTTTTTTTTTAAAATGTGTTTGTAAATAGTACTATTCTATATTTTACACACAGAAATAAATATTTATTGAATAGAACACTACTATACAGAATTGAATATCCAAATAGTGTTTTTATTCGAATAAAAGTTTTATTTTCAGCATTTGAAATAGTACGTATATAACACTCTACTATTTACACATTCAAATATTTTTGAATATTTTTGTCATAACACATTTAACACATCACAGACATTGTACTATTAAAAGATTCAAACAAAATAAAAATAGACAAATTGAATTGAACAACAAAAATAATATTTTGTTTCAAATCAAATTTGTTTATTACAAATAGTAGTACAATTTTTATTCACAATCAATACAGAAATTCCTCATTACATATTCTTTTAGTTGTACAAACACTGTTTCTTACATATGTACACACACTAACGCTGTTCTTGTCTTCATCTTCATCTTCTGTCTTCACTGCTCTCCAATCCAGTCATCTTCATCTCCAAACCTGTCAAATACAGAAGAACACACACAGTAGACTGCAACAGAAATAAAATTAAATAAAAGCAAATAAAATTTTATTTTTTTTATTTTTTATTTACCTCAGAATTACGGTGTGTTTCTCATCATTTTTCTAGACATGGTCAGATATGCAGGGACAGAAAATCAGTCTGATGGTTGCATATACACACGTATATAAATATATACGTGTGCACTGCCACGCCAATCAGTATGCATCTGAGGAGTAGCCATAAGGACCTTCTCGACTCAGTGCAAATCAGTATGAAAATGATCGAGCCAAAAGTGCAAATAAAAATAAAAATCCAGAATGATCGAGCAACAAGGAAAATTCAAACATGAACAAGCAAATCCACAAACAAATGGACAAATGGTCAAGATCAATAGTACAGCATGGAAAGCATGTTTTCAGCATGACATGGTGAAGCAAATCAGGTTACATGAGAGTGTGAAGCATTGGTGATGCATAATAGTAAAGGCCATAGCAACAAAACAGGTTCAGGGTAACTAATCCAAGCATATACAAGGTGCATGGATGAAACAAAATAGATTAATACGTGCACACTCAAATATATGGTGCAACTCATACATGATCAGAAATTGTTAAGGAAAATAACTCAAATACAAGACTATGTATGTACATAAACAACAATGTATCAATTCAATGGACAAATACAACAAGAATGGCCGAAGCAACATGGCACAACAGCAAAATGAGAATGACAAGAAAATAAGCATGTACATAGATGAGTGATGATGCACAAATTTAAGATCAGTTCAATAGTGTGGTTAATGGCAACAACATGGGTTCAGCATGAATATGGTCGAGACATGGTTCAGCAGTTTTCAAAGATGCTCAAGTAGACAACAACTACAGCAAAGGCCAAGTACACAAGCCAACAATTCAAGGTTCAGTGAAACACAGGTCAAATGCAGATCAAACTAATACTGTACAAATAAAATAAGAAATGCAAGTATCAACATGGTCGAGAAGCAATACAAAGTGCTATAGCAAGTGCAGATAATTTAAATCTAAGTGAAACCCTAGTTAGTGTGCACAAGTGACAAGTGAAAAGGCATTTTTACTTTAACAGTAATGAAGTTTGGTGTGCACAAGTCAAGTGTTAAGTTCAGCACAAAAGTAAATGGTACAAAGGGGTACAAGAGCTTATAAGGATCACGTGCACAAGTATATTGTTCAGGACAGTGCCCAAGTATGAATGCACAAGTACAAAAAATTTCAAATGAATCAATTTTCGGTCAAAGAGATACTTCCATAAAATACATCAAAACAAGGCCGCACTCATCACATAGCAAAATGGTCCAGACTAGTGCAACAGAAAATCAATATGAAGGAGCACAATGGGGATTTCCAAATTTCAAGTAAAGGCAGCAATAACAGTTTTTTCCTTTTGGCAAGAATAGATTTAAACTATCTTAAATTCAAGGATACAATCACGACAATAAATCTTTCAAGTGCAGTTGAGACAGTGCACAAAGAATATTTAAGTGAACAAGTCTCAGTGAAGTGCACAAACAAATCAAGAACAATATCAGTTCGTATCAAGTTATTTTTGTATCAGAAAAATCATGAGATGGAATTCAAGTAATGTGGCAAATAAAGTATAATATCTGCTCAAGTTTGTCGGCTAGAAAGAACCCAACAATTCACGCAAATATCAAACCAGATAAAATATATGATATCAGAGCAAAAATAGGATCTGAAATCCTATTTAACGCGCAAGTTTTTCAGGATTTATCTCACAAATTAGTTTCTGAAATTAAGGGATTAACTCAAAGTTAAAATATCCAAGACCAATTCAAAGCCGAGAAAGTTTCAAGTCAAGATTCATGCATATTTAAAGTTGAAGAAATCTCCAGAAGTTGAAGAACAATTCAAAGCCACGAAGAGTTCAAGATCCAAAATTTATGTATATATCTCGACCAAGTAATACACGAAATCAGAGCAAAATTTTAGGAATTTTATTCCTATAAATACACCAATCATCACAGGCATTAAGTGCATCCAAGATCGAAGAAATTAAAAGCAAACAATTGAATTAAAAATCATACCAGGAAAAGGAGAAGACTTGGATCCAAATCAGAGATTCATCAACTCAACCGAAGAAGAGCCTGCAATAGGAACTCGAGAACATCATTTAAGATAGCGTCGGATTTCAGATTCAAAGAACCAAAACCCTAATCACAGTCGCCATTTCTATTTTAGAAGGAAACCCTAGAGCCGCCATATTTATAGTAACAAAGTGATCGGACTCAAGTGAGAAGGAGTGAAGCAAGTAAAAAGGGCCGGCCAAGTTTTCTAAACCAAAGGGGATAACCCCTATTTTAATTCCTAGGGGTTTTCAAAGTTTTTCTTAAGGGTTTTTTTTATTGTTTTGATTTTGTTCGTCTTTAATTTCAATTTGTTATCAAGTCTAGAGTTTTCTAGTTTGTCTCTAAAGTTAGGGAGACGAATTACAGGGTTTGTAATTTGGTGAAATCTGGTTTTGGGGATAAAAACCAGTGCAGGGTTTTGAGCGTAGGGTTAAGAACAGTTGGGAGCGAGTATCGCAAGTCTACAGGGGATTGTAAGCGTAGAGATTATTTTAACTCCTAGTAGAAACCTTGGGGAATGCAGCAGTAGGCAGGGTTTTGCCGAAGCTGGGTATATCTATGTGTTATTTATTTTCCGCATTTATTCTGATTATTATCTGTGCTGTGATTATTAAATTACTCTGTGAAAATCTGCGATAAACCCTATTCACCCCCCTCTAGGGTTAATTTAGATCCTACATAATAGCCACAAACAACAATCCTAAATAACTAATATATTTTTAATAGCCACAACAATATATTCAAGCAACCAAGCAACCATCAAATTTATTTTTAACATTAAAAATAAATTTAAATAAAATATGAGCGAGATTTACTCACCATGATTTTAATTGCAATCCATTCCAATTTCATTTCAAATTTAAATCGAATAAAATGTTCGATTTAATTTGAAAATTCTTTTTAACTCCAACCCGTTCAATTTGCAGCTACAAATCCATTGTGACTTGTTTATCCCATTGCTAGTTTCGAATGATTTCACCCTAAATTAATTTATTGCATTTACAAATTAACTTACGAATTTTAAAGCTAAGTAAAATTTAAGCTAATTTATTATTAAGATAATTTTTCATACCTTTTTCACTTTTACCTTCTTCTTTATCCCCTTAACAAAAGTCAGATTTTCATATTGAGATCCCCCTCCTCTCTGCGCAATTGCAAACATCGGTAAATCCCTTGCCAACCGAAATCTAATTTCCTCGAAGTGCCAAGCAACTCGCTTCCATCAAAGCTCAACTTCTTTCTTTCCATACAAGCATGAACACAGTACAGAGAACCTGAACTGCCCCTTCTGTCTACACGCATTCGAACAAAACAGACATTGTTGCCTTCCCCTTGGCCAAATCTTCCACTGAATCTCCAATTTGCAAGAGTGTCACCTCAGAATCCTCTACTGCCATTCAGTAAAGTTGCGAGAACCAGTAAACATCTCGAACCATTTCTCCCTGTCGCTTCACCCTTTCCAGGTATCGCTCCACTCCTTTTGGCACTCCCGACCATTATTGCTCCTCCATCAGTACATCGCACTCAATCCAGATGCGATCCAAACCAGCTCCCCCCTTCATGAAATTGCATCGATCTCCACTAAATTCCAACCAGTAATGCCCTTTCGAACCATAAACTGAACAATCGGCGCAAGTACGAACTGTAACCTCGTAATGGATGAATCGCGACTGAATTTGATTCGAGATACATAAGAGGAAAGTAAGAAAGAGAAGTGAGAAGGGATAGTTGCGGCTAACAGAAAGAAGTGGCCATTATTTGGTTTGCTGAAGCTTTGATTTTGAATGAATGGAAACAAGAATCAAATCACGATTTGTAAAGGGAAGGGTGCGGTATCAAAATGAACAGCGAGGCCATTCTTTTGTCTTTGCTGGAACTTTAGTATCCAAAGATTTATAAGGAATGGTGTGCGATTTATAACCAAGGGAATATATGTTATAATATTTTAATTTTATGTAATGACCCGAAAATCCGGACCAATTTAAGCTGACCAAATAACACAAGTCCAACCCCAAATTGTACTGGAAATTCAAGAAATTAATAGAAAGAAGATAGAAGGTGAGGATAGATAAGATAGAACTAATAGAATAGAAGAAGAAGAAGAACATCATCATCAGAGTAACACGAATCTCACAGCGGAACGAATAAAATATAACATAACTTTTGAAATACAAACAGTATGTATACAATAACACTTATCAGAGTACAACACTTACAACACAACGGAAATAAACTAGAGCTATATGATCTTGAAGCCTCCTACTCCAAGCTCCCTAAGGGTATCTGTAAATCCCGACTACTTGACTGCCCGTACAAATTTAGGCACCCAAGAGTTTAGGGAAAACACAACAAAATAAACTCCGGGTCAGTCATGGGATTGGTGTGAGTAAAATAGTTTAAACAGGTATATGATATCTCATAAGACCACGCCGTGAATACGGAACGGGTTTTTCCCTTATGAAAATCCAACAACTTTGACAAACAATAACATTCTGATATTATATTAATGTCTAAACACAAATAGATATCAATCTAGCAGAAACGTTTTCATCTCACGTTCTACATAAATAATATATAATCAAAATCGCAAGCACGTATTGGGTAATGGATTTCCAACTATGACAAGGTATGGAACCACCTTCCGATCAGTGTACTCTAGGAACGATACACTGGAGTTCAACAAGAACATCTTGCAACTCAGCCAGACATGACCGACCACTCATTTTGCTTGAGTGTATCGAATGTACATCACCAACGGTTGGGATCAGCAACCGTTCCCGTATATATATGTGGGACAGCATTGATAGATTTAAGAAGCAAATGAATATTCTCAAGAGAGGTGATTATACAACCTACTTCGGTGCGACCGACTTAGCCTTGCTGCCTGCCCGATTTCTGTCATTTACCGGATGTGAGGCTAGAAGCTACGCTTATCTTTTTACATATCACATCTTCATTCACTTAGAATGTCACATCGTCATACCCTCTAAATCACAAATTGGTTTTCCCAAAAATACCACGGGTATAAGCTATGAGAAACGAATTCCTCTGCCACCAACGTAAATACGTTTGAAACGATCAACTTACGTGATCTACCAGATATACTCTGTCAGACCTTCGTCCATACAAGTTGTCCTGGGACTGGACAAACCGAAGGCACTATTCAGTACATCCATCTTAGGCACTGTTATCTAAGACTTATACAACAACCCTTGCACTTTACTCCATCTTCAATTATCTTTGGCGTAAATGATTCGCAACGCTTATGCCAATACAGAGTGGTTCTTTGGATAATAATCCAACCGGTCTCTCTATATTAACAACGTTAAAGGGTAAAAAACTTCGATAGTCTGTGAGTTAACTATCAAAGAAAACAAGTGTGCAAACAACGATACTATTTCCAGATGGAAATTATAACGATCAATCATCCAACATATAGATATATATATATATATATGTATATGTATATTTCCTCATTTTCCATGTTTAGAAAATATACGTTATTAACACTGCGAAACATTTCCATGGCTTAATTATGTATCACTATTCTTCCACATCTATCAGACTCTAACTATTAACTAACAAGAGAATAACTTCCTAAGTATAAACCCCGAAGGCCGAAACCAACATCAGATCGATACTCAGGAACCCATTCAACTTACTAATTCTAGTCAGTTTCTAATTTTTTGCTTAACTCTATATCTTTACTCTATTTGATTAACTCTAACTGATTAACTCTGATTAATTAACTCAATTTCCTTTTAAAATATCGTATTTATTTTCTAAATAAATATTTACTTTATAATCCTATTTATTTAACAAATAAATATCTCCTTTATTCTATTTATTCTAACAAATAAATATCTCTTTTAATTCTATTTGTTAATGATTTACAAATATTTCTCTTCCTATTTGTTTGACAAATATTTTCCCTTATATTTGATTTACAAATATATCCTTTTATTATGATTTACAAAATTTATTTCTCCTATATTTGATTTACCAAATATATTCCTTTTACAAAAATCCTTTTATATATATATAAAATCCATTGATTTTATATAAATAAATTTATTTCAAAATATACTTTGAAATTTCCTTTTCTACATTCTGGTATTTCTTATGGTATTTAACACACCATATGACATCGATAAATATCGTCCCAACACACACAATCAACGTCAGATTATATATCACATTATATATCACAATATATAAATCACAGTAAAATAAATGTTGAGGAATCCAGTTGGATTCCGCCAACCTGTTTCCCTGCATCACAGATGTTAAACAATATAGATAACATCACTTTCAGTTCCATATGATATATTCTGTTAAACAGAATCAATATAGAAATTCAACTAACTGACTAGCAGTTCAATCAAACAGTCAACATACAATCAATCAGACAATTTCTAACAGTTTTAAAAATACAACATGAAATTATAAACTGTTTAGAGTTGGTGAGATTTACTCACATTGGCGGTTTATCGTTAAATATTGATAACCGTTGTTGATTCAGATGGATAATTTATTTCTCTATAAATTGTAACGAGCTTCGATTCACTCTCTGTCAATTCCATTGTGTAGTGTCCGTCCATACGATCCTAACGCAACTTACGGTTCTCGATTCTGACCTCGTATGGATGAGATATCACAATTACAATTTGATACACTTATTTGAATTTAAATAGACTAAGCTTTAAATTAACAAAGGCCTTAACCTTTTAAATAACTGCCGACCCACCACGTTTTCAAGCCTAGACCCAAACCCTTTATATCCGACCCGCCCTCTTGTTTCTTCCCCAAAGAAAACACTTCGATCAGTTCCTCCGCCTTATACAGACTCCATCGAACTTGTTCTTGCTCCAAACTCCAACGAAAATTCCACCGAAGATCATCACCCCACTCCTCTTCCTTATCTCCCTCTTTCAGCACTCATCAAGCTCAACTCGAGCTGCTCATCACCCCTCACGGTTTCCAGTCCGTCTCGATGAACAGGAAAAGGCACCGAACTTTTTGTGCATCGAAATACCTCAAAACTTGCAGGAAAATCCTATTCGACACTACAAACCCAAATCTACCATCGGAAATCGCTAACAAGGCACCATTCCCTCGAATTTACCAACCCTAGAAAGCTGCTGTAATATCGCCATCGAACAGGAAGGGTTCGAACCCATCAAAAGTGACATAGAAACGAAGCTCATGCTCTCACGAATCCATACTTACATCTCATTTGATTTTTAGGAATTTGATTCGATTTTCTATGATTTTTGAAGCTCACGGTTTGAGCAAGAGAGATGGCGGCTTGAGATTTTTGCTGCGTTGACCAAGGGGAATGTAGTGTAGGGTTAGAGGGATAAATGAGGGGTATTTATAGTGAATTCTAGATATTTTAGGTATTTTTAGTTTTACCATTTTATTTGTTTTTGTCCTTTAAAAATTCCTGCGACCACATACGATACCCAAAAATCAGTAAACTGGACATGCACCTTCAGTTCGACATTACGGTCCCAACGAAACTGGTTTCGTCGAATTCCGACTCCGTTTGCTCACACGGCATATTTTTAACTGTCAAAATACTAACTGTTTTCACTCTAAAAATCCGTACGGCCACACAGTGACTCTAAAAAACATGAAACTGGAAATCTAACAATAATTTGATGTTGCGGATCCAACAAAATTGGTTTCGTCAAATTCTGAGGTCGTATGAAAAACTGGCTATTTTTAAAGCTCTGGATGACCCATTTAAATATATAAATATATTTAAATATAATTAAAATAAATATTTAAAAATAAATATTATCGTATATATTCACAATGGAATACCATACAACTCCAATATATTTCTAACTGAATTTACAGCTTGATATTTAAATCCTGATTAAATCGATATTCGATTTATTTTGAAATTCCTTTTTAAAATATAAATAATTCCTTTATAAATTATAAAGGAATTCCACAGTGACTTTTCTAAAATTTGATTTGGATATATCTCAAAATCTACACAATGAAATCCCGATTTTCCTCTTCCACCAGAAAGGTATACTCCACCAGCTCCACACGTTTCTTGTTTCACAGAAATCCGATTTAAAGCGAACCCTGTACATCCAGTTGAAGTTCAAATTGCCAAATAGCGAACTGCTGTGCCATTTCGAGCTCTATTTTAATTATATTATAACTATACGTTCAAACTGACGTCGATTGAATATATTCGTCAATATAATTCAACTCTAAGCTGAATTAAATCTTAGGGATGACCCAATTCACAGAATACTGTGATTTCCAAAAATTTTGATTATTGCTGAATTAAATATACTATTCTATTATTTAATTTAATTAAATATTCACTATAATTTAATTAACTACGATTTAATTCCCTAAATCACTATTTATATAATTATAATACCTCTGCCAATGTGGGTCATTACAATCTTCCCCACTTAAAATAATTTCGTCCTCGAAATTGCTAAGTTAGAGGACGACCCTATCTATTGGAATTCCTAAGATTTGTTTACCCCTTATTTCTGATTTCAACTGAACCAATTAATATCGACTAAAATATTTATTCATTCCGACTAACTAAAATTTTCAAAAATTCTGAAAAAATTTGAACACTTTAAATTTTCGGAAAATTTCGCCATAACCTCCTTTGTACAGCCCTATCGGTAAAACCACAACTCGCCTCTCTAGGCCATCTCCAACCCTAAAGAAAATCAAACAGCCAAGCGGCTTGCCAATTCGGCTCATAAATCTCATGCTTATATCAAATATAAACTTGTACCTTTTTGTCGGGTGTATCAGCTTTGTCCCTTCACCTGTCATCAATTCAATATATACCAATGCAATTCCAACTTAATCCCAAATCAATTTATCTTTAACACACCCATTCGCTTATACCTAAGTCGAATTTCATTTCAAACTTAAACATTATTCTTGATTTCAAATCCATAACTCACCAGTTTAATATGATTCCAGATTATCTCTAATCAAGTCTAATTCTACTTGACACTAATCTATTTCAAATGATTTTCACTTGCTGGCTTTTAATTCAATCTCAAATCTATTGGATTTTACAAATTTTACTTTAATTTGTTTAAATTCAAACAACCTTGTCTTCTTGGCAGTTTTTAAACAGTTTACCTCTTTCAAAAATCAAATTTTCCTTTTTGAAATTCAACACAACTTGTTTTCCCAAAACAAATTCAAAACAAAATCCTTGGTAGTAATCCGTCACTTACATACTCGAAAATGAACACCGATGATGTCATGATCAACATCAGAATCTATTTTCCAGCTGCCGAAGTGAGTTCAATACTATAACACTTTCAAAACCCATTTTTACACATTTCCAACTTGAAATCAATTCCAAATATCCTTTTACAATGTTGTAAACAAATTTAAAATCTCCCAGGATCTTAAAATTCACATATATTAAATCTAGATTCATTTACAAACACCTTTCCCATTTCTGGGATTTTAAATTCCAATTCTGATCTAAATTCAGATTTAATTCATTTCAATTTCATATAATTCACTTGTATAAATTCTGATTAGTTATATATAACCATTTCACATTTTATAATCTTATCTGATTATAATTACTACCAACACATCCTATATACGATAATATACCACATATCCATACTGTGTCGGTCCATCGTATTCAAGTGTTTATTTACTCCTACCGATACAATAGATCAAACTGATCGACCAGAACTCATAAACAACTCAGCCAATGAATCTCCACAATAAAAAACCATTTTTATATCAAATACAAATACTTACTCGTATATATACACTCAACTCAATCTAGGGTATTACTAACCCCATCTCTACTGAGTCACGCCACAGAGCCAAGATAATTCTTAACTTAAGCTCTGGTACCAACTGTAATGACCCGAAAATCCGGACCAATTTGAGCTGACCAAATAACACAAGTCCAACCCCAAATTGTACTGGAAATTCAAGAAATTAATAGAAAGAAGATAGAAGGTGAGGATAGATAAGATAGAACTAATAGAATAGAAGAAGAAGAACATCATCATCAGAGTAACACGAATCTCACAGCGGAACGAATACAATATAACATAACTTTTGAAATACAAACAATATGTATACAATAACACTTATCAGAGTACAACACTTACAACACAGCGAAAATAAACTATAGCTATATGATCTTGAAGCCTCCTGCTCCAAGCTCCCCAAGGGTATCTGTAAAATCCCGACTACTTGACTGCCCGTACAAATTTAGGCACCCAAGAGTTTAGGGAAAACACAACAAAATAAACTCCGGGTCAGTTATGGAACTGGTGTGAGTAAAATAGTTTAAACAGGTATATGATATCTCATAAGACCACGCCGTGAATATGGAACGGGTTTTTCCCTTATGAAAATCCAACATCTTTGACAAACAATATCATTCTGATATTATAATAATGTCTAAACACAAATAGATATCAATCTAGCAGAAAAGTTTTCATCTCACGTTCTACATAAATAATATACAATCAAAATCGCAAGCACGTATTGGGTAATGGATTTCCAACTATGACAAAGTATGGAACCACCTTCCGATCAGTTTACTCTAGGAACGATACACTGGAGTTCAACAAGAACATCTTGCAACTCTGCCACACATGACCGACCACTCATTTCGCTTGAGTGTATCGAATGTACATCACCAACGGTTGGGATCAGCAACTGTTCCCGTATATATATGTGGGACAACATTGATAGATATAAGAAGCAAATGAATATTCTCTAGATAGGTGATTATACACCCTACTTCGGTGCGACCGACTTAGCCATGCTGCCTGCCCGATTTCTATCATTTACCGAATATGAGGCTAGAAGCTACGCTTATCTTTCTACATATCACATCTTCATTCACTTAGAATGTCACATCGTCATACCCTCTAAATCACAAATTGATTTTCCCAAAAATACCACGGGTATAAGCGAAGAGAAACGAATTCCTCCGCCACCAACTTAAATACGTTTGAAACGATCAACTTACGTGATCTACCAGATATACTCTGTCAGACCTTCGTCCATACAAGTTGTCCTGGGACTGGACAAACCGAAGGCACTATTCAGTACATCCATCTTAGGCACTATTATCTAAGACTTATACAACAGCCCTTGCACTTTACTTCGTCTTCAATTATCTTTTGCGTAAATGATTCGCAACGCTTATGCCAATACAGAGTGGTTCTTTGGATAATAATCCAACCGGTCTCTCCATATTAACAACGTTAAAGGGTCAAAAACTTCGATAGTATGTGAGTTAACTATCAAAGAAAACAAGTGTGCAAACAACGATACTATTTCCAGATGGAAATTATATCGATCAATCATCCAACATATATATATATATATATATATATATATATATATATATGTATATTTCCTCATTTTCTATGTTTAGAAAATATACGTTATTAACACTGGGAAACATTTCCATGGCTTAATTATGTATCACTATTCTTCCACTTCTATCAGACTCTAACTATTAACTAACAAGAGAATAACTTCCTAAGTATAAACCCCGAAGGCCGAAACCAGTATCAGATCGATACTCAGGAACCCATTCAACTTACTAATTCTAGTCAGTTTCTATTTTTTTGCTTAACTCTATATCTTTACTCTATTTGATTAACTCTAACTGATTAACTCTAATTAATTAACTCTATTTCCTTTTAAAATATCGTATTTATTTTCTAAATAATATTTACTTTATAATCCTATTTATTTAACAAATAAATATCTCCTTTATTCTATTTATTCTAACAAATAAATATCTCTTTTAATTCTATTTGTTAATGGTTTACAAATATTTCTCTTCCTATTTGTTTGACAAATATTTTCCCTTACATTTGATTTACAAATATATCCTTTTATTATGATTTACAAAATTTATTTCTCCTATATTTGATTTACCAAATATATTCCTTTTACAAAAATCCTTTTATATATATATATATAAAATCCATTGATTTTATATAAATAAATTTATTTCAAAATATACTTTGAAATTTCCTTTTCTACATTCTGGTATTTCTTATGGTATTTAATACACCGTATGACATCGATAAATATCGTCCCAACACACATAATCAAAGTCAGATCATATATCACATTATATATCACAATATATAAATCATAGTAAAATAAATGTTGAGGAATCCAATTGGATTCCTCCAACATGTTTCCCTGCATCACAGATGTTAAACAATATAGATAACATCACTTTCAGTTCCATATGATATATTCTGTTAAACAGAATCAATATAGAAATTCAACCAACTGACTAGCAGTTCAATCAAACAGTCAACATACAATCAATCAGACAATTTCTAACAGTTCTAAAAATACAACATGAAATTATAAACTGTTTAGAGTTGGTGAGATTTACTCACATTGGCGGTTTATCGTTAAATATCGATAACCGTTGTTGATTCAGATGGACAATTTATCTCGCTATAAATTGTAACGAGCTTCGATTCACTCTCTGTCAATTCCATTGTGTAGTGTCCGTCCATACGATCTTAACGCAACTTACGGTTCTCGATTCTGATCTCGTATGGATGAGATATCACAATTACAATTTAATACACTTATTTGAATTTAAATAGACTAAGCTTTAAATTAACAAAGGCCTTAACCTTTTAAATAACTGCCAACCCACCACATTTTCAAGCCCAGACCCGAACCCTTTATATCCGACCCGCCCTCTTGTTTCTTCCCCAAACAAAACACTTCGATCAGTTCCTCCGCCTTATACAGACTCCATCGAACTTGTTCTTGCTCCGAACTCCAACGAAAATTCCACCGAAGATCATCACCACACTCCTCTTCCTTATCTCCCTCTTTCAGCACTCATCAAGCTCAACTCGAGCTGCTCATCACCCCTTATGGTTTCTAGTCCGTCTCGATGAACAGGAAAAGGCACCGAACTTTTTGTGCACCGAAATACCTCAAAACTTGCTGGAAAATCCTATTCGACACTACAAACCCAAATCTACCATCGGAAATCGCTAACAAGGCACCATTCCCTCGAATTTACCAACCCTAGAAAGCTGCTGTAATATCGCCATCGAACAGGAAGGGTTCGAGCCCATCAAAAGTGACATAGAAACGAAGCTCATGCTCTCATGAATCCATACTTACATCTCGTTTGATCTTTAGGAATTTGATTCGATTTTCTATGATTTCTGAAGCTCACGGTTTGAGCAAGAGAGATGGCGGCTTGAAATTTTTGCTGCGTTGACCAAGGGGAATGAAGTGCAGGGTTAGAGGGATAAATGAGGGGTATTTATAGTGAATTCTAGATATTTTAGGTATTTTAATTTTACCATTTTATTTGTTTTTGTCCTTTAAAAATTCCTGCGACCACATACGTACCCAAAAATCACCAAACTGGACATGCACCTTCAGTTCGACATTACGGTCCCAACGAAACTGGTTTCGTCGAATTCCGACTCCGTTTGCTCAAACAGCGTATTTTTAACTGTCAAAATACTGACTGTTTTTCACTCTAAAAATCCGTACGGCCACATAGTGACTCTAAAAAACATGAAACTGGAAATCTAACAATAATTTGATGTTGCGGATCCAACAAACTTGGTTTCGTCGAATTCTGAGGTCGTATGAAAAACTGGCTATTTTTAAAGCTCTGGATGACCCATTTAAATATATAAATATATTAAAATATAATTAAATTAAATATTTAAAAATAAATATTATCGCATATATTCACAGTGGAATACCATACAGCTCCAATATATTTCTAACTGAATTTACAGCTTGATATTTAAATCCTGATTAAATCGATATTCGATTTATTTTGAAATTTCTTTTTAAAATATAAATAATTCCTTTATAAATTATAAAGGAATTCCACAGTGACTTTTCTAAAAAATTTCTTTTCCACCAGAAAGGTATACTCCACCAGCTCCACACGTTTCTTGTTTCACAGAAATCCGATTTAAAGCGAACCATGTACATCCAGTTGAAGTTCAAATTGCCAAATAGCGAACTGCCGCGCCATTTCGAGCTCTATTTTAATTATATTATAATTATACGTTCAAACTGACGTTGATTGAATATATTCGTCAATATAATTCAACTCTAAGCTGAATTAAATCTTAGGGATGACCCAGTTCACGGAATATTGTGATTTCAAAATTTTTTGATTATTGCTGAATTAAATATACTGTTCTATTATTTAATTTAATTAAATATTCACTATAATTTAATTAACGACGATTTAATTCCCTAAATCACTATTTATATAATTATGATACCTCTGCCAATGCGGGTCATTACATTTTAATTGCACCAGTACGATTTTTATTCAATTAAAATTTCTTCGAGATTCTGAACTCCTTTCTGAACCAAACCACTGACATCTTTAGGGTTATTCCCCTATTCTGGACACAGTGGGACAGGTTCCAATGTCCTATTTGATCGTATGGAAAAGATATTGATTTAAATCGATATAATTTAAATTTAAAACCATTAATTCCTCAAAAATAAATTAATATTATTATTCTAATTCAAACAGAAGTTTGTATTGATTATCTGAACTGATCCGATTCAGCTGTATATTTTTAATTTAAATTATTACTGCATTAAGATAATTTAATTTATTGGACATTAAATCGAAATCGACTATTAAATTGATAACTCAATATAAAATTCCATTTATATTAATCAACTAAATATTTAAATTCATATTAAATATTTAAAATTGACTGACGTGATATCCGGGTCATTACATTCCTCCCCCCTTAAAAGAATTTCGTCCCCGAAATTACTAAGGTAGAAAAAGTGTTATAAACCCATTAAATTTTCCAAAAACTCACTTATGATGAAATTCAGCTCTTCATATTTCAACAAATTTCAGTTCTACCCAAAACTTTTGGTTTACATTCATACTGAACACCATATATGCTCACATTCAATTAATCTAATTGATTTAAAATCAATTCATATTCCATTCAAATTGACTCTAATCAATTTATTCACTTTGATTAACTTGCTTAAGTTAAATTAAATTTCCTGAATTCAAATTCCCAGGCTTTTATTTCAAATCCCTTTTGAAATAACATAAATATATACATATATTTATAACCATTTCAAATTCAAAACATTTGAATTTTCCAAAACAACTTGTTTTCCTTGAAACAAATTTCCACCAAAACTTTTCTAAGGTAGCAATTCATCACTTAGAAACTCGAAAATGAACACTGATGATGTTGCAATCATCATCAGAATTATTTTCTAGCCACTGAAGTGAGTTCAGTGCTTTATCATTTTCAAAATCTATTCAAAACAATTTTTTTATTCAAAAATTCTTTTAAAACAAAGCTATATTATTTTAGTATACTTTAAAAATATTTTCCAACTTCCCAGGATTTAAATTTCAAATTCTAGTTTTAATTCAATTTTAATTCATCTCATTTGTATATATAATTCATATACAAATTTTATTTTGGTTATATATAACCATTCCGATTTTATAATCTCTTTTGATTATAATTATAACAACCATCACATCCATATTTTATAATAATTTAAGAAAATTATTCTTTTTCTATCAAAATAGTATTTTGAGTAAAATTATTTCATTTACCCACTTTAAAACAATACTATGTCGAATTGTTCTGCTCAAGTGTTTTAGAAACAACAATCGATACAGTTGTACTTCCTGTATCGATCAGAATTCATAAATCACTTGCTAAACCAATCAACACAATATAAAATAGTTTTATATCAACTAACAAATACGCGCTCTCGTATATATACACTCAACTCATTCTAGGGGTACTACTGACCCTATCTCTAATGAGCACAATCCCACCAAAGCCTAGGTATTCGCTCAACCTAAGCTCTGATACCAATTGTAATTGCCTGCAAATCCGTAATATCAGAGTTGACTATTACACCATACATTAGAGCGGGATCCACTTTTTGGGGAATATGATTCGAAGCACCCAAATATCACGAAAATACGAATAATTTTTTTTAGAAGAAAAAGGTAGAAGAAGAACAGAAATAACAACACAGAATCTCACATCGCATCGGAATAAAATATAATATATCATAACTTTTGAAATACAAAATTTTAACTGTATAACATATCATTATCAGAGTATCACTATCAGAGTACAACTTACAACACAGCAGAAATAACAATAACTAGCTGAAGCTTCCTGCTCCAAGCTCCTTTGGATAAATCTGTAAAATCCTGAACTACTTGACTGCCCATATAAAATTGGGCACCCAAGAGTTTAGGTAAAACAAAATAAAATAAATTCCAGGTCAGTCACAGGACTGGTATGAGCAAACAATTTGAAACAGTTTCAGAAACTATATGATATCTCATAAGACCACGCCATATAACATGGAACGGGTTTTCCCCTCATGAGAATCCAAAACAAAGTCTTTATATCAAAACTCATTTGATATTATGATAGTGTCTAAATCAAATAAATAGAAATCTAGTGGAATTCTTGCATCTTACGTTCCACATATATTATATACAATCATAAACCACGGGCTCTTATTGGATATTGGAATCCAACTATGACAAGGTATGGAACCACCTGTCGCTGGTGTATCTCTAGAGGAGAATACACCGAGTTCAACAAGAACATCTTGTAACCCGGCCACACATGACCGACCACTCATTTCGCTTGAGTGTATCGAATGTATCTCACCAACGGTTGGGATCAACAACCATTCCCCGAATGGGACAACATCGAAATAGAATAAGGAATTAAATGAATCTCTAGATAGGTGACAATACACCCTAATGAGAGCTAACCACATAGCCATGCTGCCTGCCCGATTTGTTTCATTTCCCGGTTGTTGAGGTCTGAGGCTACGCTTACTTGCCATTCATTGATAACACAATCACTTTGAATGCCATATTGTCAGATCCGTTAATAATTAATTGATTTAACAAATATATTCTGGATATTATGCTAAGGGAATAAATCCGTTGCCAACATATATATTTGTACAGTCCAAAATGCGATCATTGGAAATGTTCTGTCAGACATTCGTCCATACACGTTCGTTCTGGGACGGAACGAAACTGAAGGCACTATTCCGTAAATCCATCCTAGGCAATCTCTACCTAGGACTTATACAACAGCCCTTGCACTTTACTCCGTCTTCAATATATTCAGCATACTTGTTTTGCAACGCTTATGCCAATATGGAGTGGTTCTTCGGATAATAATCCAACCGGTCTCTCCATATTAACAACGTTAAAATGGTCAAAACTTTGATGGTCGGTGATTTAACTATCAAATGAAAAATGTCCGCGTACACACAATGATCTTATTTCCAAATGGAATTATCGATCAAATCATCAAACATATATATATATGTGTGTGTGTATATATATATTCATATTTCCTTATTTTCTATGTTTAGAAAATATGTGTTATTAACACTGCAAAACATTTCCATATATCGCTTTCTTTTATCTTCTGTACTTAGAAAATATCTTCTATTTATAATTGGAAAATACTCCTATTACTTATTTCTTTTCCAACTCATTTATTTCTATACTTAGGACATATTTATTATTATATTTCCAAACTTTCACTTCTTTGGGTTAAAACGAATGTTATGTAAAACATCGTTACGACAACCCAAAACACTGCATTCAACTAACTCTTATTCAAACATTCCTCTTCGAGACTGGGTCTTGCTATTTATCGGTTAAAAACGAAATCAATCAAGTTGGGGGTATAACTGCCTCTCAGACCTTGACTGAAAACATCCTTAACTTTAAAATGGACAAGACCACTTACCTCGAATAATTAATATCATATAAAACCAATTCTCCATTTTTAAAACGTATATACAATTCCCTTTCTATTTCTAGATTATCGATTTCCTTTTTGTTTATAATATTCTATTTTCAAGTTCGTTTTCTTATCGAATTCTATATATTTATCGATACATTGATTTCTAATTATCAAATTTCCTTTAAAATATTCTAACTCCTTAAATTCCTGGAAAATTTCGCCATAACCTCCTTTGTACTGGCATATAGTTCAAACCTCAACTCGCTTCTCTAGGCCCTTTCCATTCAAAAAGAAAATCAAAAAGCCAAGTGGCTTGCCGATTTGGCGCATAAAACCTCATATGGAATTTAAACGTGTACCTTTTTTTTTTGGCACTTAAATTATAACTCTTCTAATACTTATTCCATACCTGCTTAGCATATATCAAATCATTTCCACTTTATTCCAACTCAACCTAATCGTTTTAACTCAATTCGTTAATTAATTCGCTAATTAACTCTTTTGCCTATTTCACTTTCATATTTGAACATAACATGTTCAAATATATTTTAGCTTGCTTATAAACTAATTAAATTCTATTTTCAGTTCAAGTTCCATATTCGATTTCGAATAGGGATTCACAAATCTCATTTACTTATCCAAAGTCTTATTTCAATCTAAACTCGATTAACTAATTTTTTCTTCTTACTTAGTTAATGTTATTCAATAATCACAAATTTTATTTTTGTTTCAACAATCTATTCATTTACTTTACTTGAGTTCATATTTATGTTATAACTCAAGTCTGGATTTTTTTAATGGACATTCGGATTTTATTTGCTTAAAATCCTTTTATTTACTTAAATGAACCGTTATAGTTTTATAACGATTATGACATTGTTTTTCTAAAAAATTGATTTTGACATAACTCAAAACCTATGTGACGAAATCCAGATTTTTCTCTTCCATTAGAAAACTATTATTCAATCGGTCCCGATGATTCTTGTTTCAAGGAATTCCGATTTCAATTGAGTTCTATATACTCAATTGAAGTTCGAAACGCCAATTTAGGAACTACTACGCCGCGACGAGTTCATTTTAATTATTTTTATATATAAACATTTTAACTTCGTTTATATATAAACTCTAACTTCATTCTAATATTTCAATATATATTAAACCCATTTTCCCAATTTCAACTTATGTTTCAGATTATCCTTATTTGTCGATTATTTCACTACTCATTTATAATTTCATGTATAACTTCATCCTTTATACTACATTCCCATTCCTTTATAAATTATATATAAAGTTCGATATAATCGAATTCTAATTATAAATCCTTAGATTTATCTCAATTCATTTTATATTCCGAATTCCGAAATAAAAACCTATTGTCCTCTTTTTGAAACGATTCTCAATTCATTTTTATAAATTTATACTTGAATCATTGGTTGGATCGGTCTTACGATTATCCTTTCTTTTAAAAGGATTTTTAAAAGTTAAATCAACTGGTTGGAATTTAGTCACATCAGTCCTATGACTGGCCTAGAGTTTATTTTTTTGGTTTTACCCTAAACCCGTGGGTGCTCAAATTTGTATGGACAGACAAGTAGTTGGAATTTTTCAGATACAATTGGAGGAGCTTGGAGCAGGAGGTTTCATCATTTTATAGCTATTGTTTATTTCCGCTGTGTTGTACTCTGATAATGGTATGTATATACAATTACAAGTTTGTATTTCAAAGTTATTTTATATAATATATTTTATTCGTTTCGCTGTGAGATTTGTGTCTGCTCTAGTTTTGTTGTATTTATATTCTTCTTCTTCTTCTATTTTAACATTTCTTTCTTTATATTTCTCACCCTTTAACTTCTTTCTATTATCGTTCCGAAATTTTCGATATTTGAATAGTCGACATGGTGTTTTGTGTCGATTTTCAGGGTGAAAATCTCTCGGGTCGTTACATTATATAAATATATACACAACTCCATTGCAACTACTTGAACCTGGCATGCCTGGCCTTATCCAGACAACCCATGACTTGAGAGACCTCACTGCATTATCAACTATTGTAGTTTCTCCACATTTGAATTCCGTACTGTAATACTCAGTTAACAAAAAAATAAAAGTAATATGACACAAACATACCATGGTTACATCACACCCTTGCTAGTTTCGAACATGGGGTAGTAACAACATATCCAAGCTCATAGTCTGCTTATGCG
The DNA here is from genome assembly GCA_030737875.1 of Allium sativum. NCBI lineage: Eukaryota > Viridiplantae > Streptophyta > Magnoliopsida > Asparagales > Amaryllidaceae > Allium > Allium sativum. The sequence continues at coordinate 69,718,366 of CM060922.1, forward strand.
ATCACAGCATGAATATCTCTTTCGTTATAATGATGCAAGATGGACCCTTTCAAAAAATACATAATTTATTTGTATTGGAACTCATCCTTAGCATGCAACATGTGAAGAATACATATAGAAATAGTTTAACAATAGAGGGAAAGGTATAATTTAACAATAAAGGATAGTTCTCGCAGACTTTACTGTATACACCAATTTAAGGACAATGGTTAGTAGTCAATGTTGTTTCTAAAAAATATAGATAATATTGATAGGAAAAGGGACACCTGATTTTTTTTAAATGTACAAGTTGAAGGGAATGGAAAAAATTGGTTTTTCCTTTCCAAAATATATTGATGCATTCAATTAAATGAAAATGTCTGAAAGGATCTGTGCAGTTAATGCCCCGCTATTACCCCCAAAATAAGCCCCGCTGTATTTTGCTATTCTCGATATATCTAGTTATTTCCGCTATTCCCGTTATATCTTTAATGAAAGAAATAAATTGAAAAATGATATCTATACATTATAAAAATTATGAAGTTAAGTTTTTTAACTGAATTTTTTAATATATATTTTTAGAAACAAAAATACTATATATTCTACAAAATTTAATTGGATAGCAATTGTGTTTATTTATAGATATTTGCAAATGTTTGTTTTTTGAAATTAAGAATGTAATAATTATAGTTAAACTAAATTTTAGTTTTTCATTTAATTATCGTTTTTACATTCGTAAAAACGTTTCAAATGAGTTACATGTAGGGCTGTAAGCGAATACTTTCAAATGCGAATAGTGTTATATCCGCATATGCATCTACATCCGAAACCATTTTTGGATATTGGATATCAGATAATTATCTGCTCCGCCAACGGTCGATAACTCAATGAAAATAAATGATTTTTTTAGCTTAATATTAAGATTTTTCAACCTAATTGATTACTAAAATGCCAAAAATAAATATGATGATAATATATGATTTTGAGGAATTAGCATGCATTTAATAGACTTTCAATTTTGCAAATAATAAAGTAGTATATATAATTAGGTTAAAATACACATAATTTAGGCTATAATCGTTAAAAAAAGCGAATGGATAATTTTCGAATGCGAATATGCCTATATCCGCATCCGCATCCGCTTTTTGGATATCGGATTTTTATCCTCTTTTCGGATACGGATGTAGACGAATTTCAGATTTTTTGGGTATTCATTGGCAACCTAGTTACATGTGTTGTGTCATAGTCATCCGTTATATCCTGTTGTTTCCTCGCTTCATCCCTGCTATGAATTTTTGGACCTTCGCCGCATTGGATATGCTATGCGCTTTTTAATTGCTCTAGAATGGATAGTATAAATTTGATGAAACAAGATAAATTATGGGATCATGCTCATTTTCTACCTCAAAAGTGCTATATAGGGTAAAAATTAAATCACATAAGAACTTATGCTAATAACTTCCAATTTGCAGAGCTGCGATATAAACTAATTTTATATAGAATTCACTAAGCATTAATGTAACTACAGTAAATTTAAGCAAGATAACTGTAACAACCCATATTTTTTGACTACTTAAAATTTAATATGATTTTTGAATATTCTATGGCTAAATAAAAATTTAATTTTGAAGATTTTTGATGTAAACTCAATTAAATGGTTAAGTATTGAAATTTGATTTATTGTGACATTGTTACTTGTATTGATTTCAATCACATTGTGAATTTGTTTATATTGATAAGTATGGAAAGTTAAAAACTTAATATTAAATACGAAAATTTTGATTTATTTAATTCATAATTGAAATTTAAATTGAATATTTGTTTAATAATCGAATGGAATTTAATATGAATAAAACTTGATTTACTAAGTTAAATAAAATTTTATTTTGATTTAAATAAAGTTGATAAGCATGAAAATTTATTAAAGGTAATTATTTGAAGTTGGCAATTTATAGTGAATTATTAATGCTTAAAATGAATTGAAAAAAAGTAATTGCACAATTTAAATTATTGGAAAGTGGAATTCGAGATCCATAATATATGCAATTTATTTCTATAACTAATATGAGTCCTTATTTGAATTAGAATTAGTTTATTAACGTTTGGTATTAAGTTTAAGATGAATACAAAAAGGGATTGAATGCTTTATTTATTAGTTAAAAATTAAAATATCGCCTATAAATGATCATTTTTATGTCCCTAAACCTAGATCCACTAATTTTCCTTCCCTATAGCCGAAATTTTCATGGCCACTCCTCTTCAATTCTTCGAACCATTTTCTAAAATCCGTTTCTTCGTAAAATTACATAATTTCAGATTTATTAAACTCATATTAACAAGATCTTCACATCCATGACCATATTTTTTTGTTTGACGAATGTTGGGTTCACCCCATTGGATAGGCAACGAATTAGGGTTGATCACGGGCGGGTTTGAGGCAGCGTTTTGCAAATCAAAGATTAGATTTAGGTTTGTGACGGAGAGATGCATGTTTTGGTGAGATTTGGTGAGATCTGAGAAGAAAAAGTATCGCAACCTTTGAGGTGTGTACGTGCGTGATGTATGGTTGACTTTTGACCTTGTGGTGCATGCATGACGTGATAGGTCGGGTATGTCGAGTTCGAGAAGAGAAATACGTTAGCGAAGACAGTTCGTCAAACGGAGGCCTTTAGCTCCGTATTAGTGTTTGAGATGCACGGTGAAATGGGTTCATGTGCACTGCGTTGCGTTTCATGTGGAAGAGAGGGAGCAGAAATAGAGGTGATGACATGGATTTGTTTTGGAGTAAGTTTATTTTATTTATTTATTTTCTATTTTAAAATCCGTAATGATAAAACGTTAATAACTTTTCAATACGAACTCAGATTACGTGCGGTTGGATCCATTGGGATCGTATCGAAATTCCAAACAAAATGGAGCTGTCACAGACTGATTCTGAGACTGTTAAATTTTGGGCTAAAATTTGAATTTCAATCTCGTTTGAAATCAAGGTGTCGTTGATAAGTTGGGCTTGTCCTAGGGACAAGAGGAAATTATAACATAGGTTATAATAAATTGGTAGAGAAACTTATTAATGGGCCTTAGTTAATATAACTAAGCTAATAAGTAAACAACGATAAGTTGTAAAGACGGTGGAAATGGAATTATGATTAAATAAGAAGAATGAGGAAAACTTATGAAATGAAATAAATTATATTTAATCATAAGTGGTAAGTGACGTGTTGATTGGAAAACATGTGAACTAAGAGATACTTAATAACATATTAAGTAGAACTTGTTATTGTGAAATCAAACAAGAATATAAAAGAGATTATAGATTACAGACCTTGGGCCACAATCTAGAGAATAACATGATGTGCGCTTATTAATAAACTTAATGGGTTAAGTTATATGACTGAAATTAATAAGCAAGAAGAACTTGGTAACCTGATTAAAATTCAATATGAATAACCAAGTTAACTGGAAACCTGATGAGGTGAGGCAAGCGCGTAAAAGAATGTTTAGACATAGAGTCTAACAACATATTAAATTGAGGCGCTTGGACCAGTCCGCACGTTTGAGGGTGAATAACCCAACGGGGTAGATCATCATGGTGTCATAAGGCATGAGGGGAGCGTACATTCATCTGATTGTTCCGACGGCTTCGAAGGACTAGAAGGGGAAGCACGCGGCTTCCTGAGATACGTAAGGTGCTCCTAATAGTCCTCTGTGCGGTGACAGATGTAACAACCCGGAATTTTGGAACCAATTTAAATTTTTTATTTTAGAAATTTTAATGGATTTCGAACATTTAAAATAATTTATTTTAAATAATAACAATTAAAAATTTATTTTAATAGAAGTTAGAACTAAAAATTTATTTTAATTATAAAAGGAGTTAGAAATAGTGTGGCAGTTTGAAAATTTTGAATTTGAATTTTGACTGAATGTACAATATTCAAAATAAATTGGAATTCAGTAAAACCAAAAATATTTAAATCTGTTTAATAATATCTTTCTAACGAATCTAAAAAATTGAAATTTCATAATAGGAATGAAAACGATGTCCAGTTTAATATTCAGAATAGTCGCTGTAGAATTTTTATATATATTTTAATATAATATATAGCCTTTAAAAATAACCATTTTGCAAACGACATCCGTTTTCGATGAAACCACTTTGGTTGGAACTGGAATGTCAAATTATTGCTAGATTCCAATTTTCATAATTTTTGGAATTAATATGTGAGTGCAGTAAATTTAAATGTGTTTAGTAATTTAAATTTAAATTGGATCGACCAGAAAATGGCTATTTTTCAAACGCTCTCCAAATTTGACGAAATTAATTTTGTTAGGACCGTATCATCAAAACATAGCTATATTTATTTTCGATAATTTTTGGAGTCAGTATATGGCCCTAGCAAATTAAAATGTATGATCAAATTAAATAATTAAATGTTTTATATTTTAAATTAAAGAAAAGTGGGCTCAAACGATCAAACGGGCTAACGGGACCTAGTCCATTATGTCCGGAATGGGGTATTTGGCTAGGGCCAATGTTCTTTGGGCTGGAATTGGAGTTATTAAGGAGTAACGTTTTTTTTTGTAAATTTGAACATTTAGTAATATAATATTATAAATAGGAATTAAAATCAAAACCATAATACCCTAATAAGTCAGCCGCCACTTCAAGAATTGAAGGCTGAAATGCTCTCCTCGTCTCCCTTAATTTTCTGATAATCAAAACCATGATTCACCAAACAGTCAACAGCAAAAGTGAGGAATTCTTCGAGCTCTAGAGGTTCAACGGTGGAGGTCTGAAATTATAGCTCGTGGTGGTCGAAATTGTGCCATAAAGTGGCTGTGTTCGAAGGCGAAATCAGGAGGTAAGGGGGGTTCGAACTTCAAGGTGGTGGCCGGCGGTGATGGAGTTGGCCAGGGCGGAAGTCAGGGCGGTGATAGATGGGGGTCACGACGATCGGAGCAACGGGCGGTTGTGGATTTTCACGTCGAGCAAAGGTTCGGAGATGGGTTTCTCAACCTAAAGTGAACCGCGTTAGAAGGAGAAGGGCTTAACAGAAAATGATTAAGGGGTAAACGGGTTTAAGGAAATTAATTAATTAATTATTAATTTAATTATCTCGTTAATGTAATAAAAGTTTAAATCTCTATAACTTTTGACTGCATGATCAGAATCGAACGATTTTCGAAGCGTTGGAACCGTAATGAAAAATACTACACCTTGGAACAGACGAGATCAGAAATGGAGCTAGTGGAAATTTCTGATTAAATTAAACGATCGGTTTAATTTAATTAGAACAATCGTTATTTAACGATTTCTGAATTCGATCAAGGTGAGAAATTCTATTTTTTTGTATATAATTAAAAATTATTAATCATAACTGTGGTATTACTCATACGCTGTAATATTCTGTTGATTGTCATACGTGATTTGATCTGTGATTGGTGTGTTATGTAGATCCGTTGACTTGATATTTTTGTTAATTAGAATTGTGTTAAACAAAAATTATCATTTTTGTTAATTAGACTAGTTGAAACAAAAATTATCATTTTTGTTAATTAGATTAGTTGAATCAAAGATTAACATTTTTGCTAATTATAATTGAGTTAAATAAAAATTATCATTTTTGTCAAATTAGAATAATGGAATTAAAATTATCATTTTTGTCAAAATAAAATTATTGGATCAAAATTGACATTTTTGTCAAATTAGAATTGTTGAACAAAAATATACCAAAAATATACATTTTTGTCAAATTAGAATTGTTGAACAAAAATATATATTTTTGTCAAATTAGAATTGTTGAATAAAAATGTGCATTTTGTCAAATAGATTGGTTGAAATAAAAATATACATTTTGTCAAATTAGAATGGTTGAAACAAAAATATACATTTTTGTCAAAACATATTAGTTGAAACTAAACATACATTTTTGTCAAAACATATTAGTTGAAATAAAAATGTACATTTTGTCAAAATAGATTAGTTGAAATAAATATATAAATTTTGTTAAATTAGAATGGTTGAAACAAAAATATACATTTTTGTCAAAACATATTAGTTGAAACAAAACATACATTTTTGTCAAAATAGATTAGTTGAAATAAAAATATACATTTTGTCAAAATAGATTAGTTGAAATAAAAATGTACATTTTGTCAAAATAGATTAGTTGAAATAAAAATATATATCTTGTCAAATGTGATGGTTGGAAAAAAAATTACATTTTTATTAAATAAGATTTGAGTTAAACAAAAATTACATTTTTGTCAAATAAGATTTGAGTTAAACAAAAATTACATTTTTGTCAAATAAATTTGGGGTAAAACAAAAATTGACATTTTTGTTAAATAGATTCGTGTTGAAACAAAAATGACATTTTTGTTGAGGAGATTTGAGTTAAAAACAAAAACAACATTTTTGTAAAATAGATTAATTTTGCTAATTTTGTTAAAATGGAATTTTAGACAAAATGAAAGTATCACTTTTGTTCTTTTTGTTAAAATGGAATTCTAGACAAATGAAATTATCACTTTTGTTCATTTTGTTAAAATGAAATTTTAGACAAAACTGAAATAATCAATTTTAATCATTTTGTTGAAATAGAATTGTCAACAAAATGAATGAATCACTTTTTAATCATTTTGTTGAAATAGAATTGTCAGCAAAATGAATGTATCACTTGTTATGCAATTTGTTGAAATAGAACTGGTATGCAAGTCAAAGAATCATTTTTATTGTCAAAACATACATTAGGATCAATATGTAAGTTAAAGAATCTTTTTTATTGTCAAATTATACAATAGAATTTGTATGTAAATTAAAGTGACATTTTTATTGTTAAATTATACAATAGAATTTGTATGTAAATTAAAGTGACATTTTTATTGTTAAATTGGACAATAGTATTTGTATGCAAATCAAAGTGACATTTTATTGTCAAATTATACATTAGAATTTGTGTCCAAAGTAAAGAGGCATTTTTATATGTTATGTTATACATTGAAACTATATATACAAATATAATATTTATTTTTATTTGTTAAAGTTAAAAATAGAAATTGCATAAAAATAAAAATTATCTTTTTATTTGTCATTAGCAAAGATGTCATGTGAATAAAATACATACTTGTTTGCCATTAGAAACACGTAGGAATATAAATGCAAATAAAATACATATTTATTTGACATTATGAACATGTAGATATGATATGCCAATAAAACATTCTTTTATTCGACGTGTTAAACACGTTAGAGGAATCGTCGAATAGTTTGTATTTATATATAATTTTATATACATAAATATAAATTAAAATTAAACGACTCACCCACGGTAGTTCGCGTTTCGGAATCGTAACTTTAAACGATTATATCGAAAGATCCGACCGTCGGATTTTCCCAAAACTGGAACCGTTAGGACCGCTTTGGGAAGATTTTCCAATGATATAAATCAAGTTAAAATCCAGCAGTTAGATTCCGAGAAATGTGTAAATCAAATTTGGGTGAAAACAGCGCTAGGGCCGCCTATTGACCCAAGGCGTCGTTAAATTAAATTGGGTTATTTTATATAAATTAAAATAGCGATAAATCGTTATGAAACAATATTAACAATATGAAATGGTTTTAGATTATAATTATTTGAGAATTTTTTGAAAAAACTGAGTTCAATCTCATTTCAAATAATTATATGACGATTTAAAGTCGAAGACATTGAAGACAGTGATTGAAGACCGACGTTCTTCACATCGAATGGATGACTACTGATGCCCTGGACTGATTTGCTCCCAAGAAAGGGTTACAGTAGTAGTTGTCTGGAAGTACTTGTTGATTGTCCGGACAAGCGAGCACCTTTCTTCCGTATTGGACATACGGGACGAGGAATAAGGTATCTTCGGTTTCGTTCAGACCCAGAGCGGACTTGTAAATGGATGTGTGTCTGACATTGGATTTCATTCTATGTAAATTGATTTCTATTTAATATATATATGTTTGGTGGCGGAGAATTTATTCTCTTACTTAACACCCTTCTCTGAGACGCACGAGCTCATAGGTTACATATTGATAGATATCGGTCGCATGGCGTGAATTGTCAGTGTGGCATGCCAAGATGCAAATAATCAAGGCTTTTGTTGAAAAGCAGAGCCTTGTGATTGATGATCAAAGCACAACCCATTTAGGAATAGCTTTGTGTATAGCGTTATTTCGCTAGCCTCACACCCCGGTATGAGTCAAAAACCGGATAAGTGAACGCAAGGAGTGCACACGTTTCTTTCTAGCTAGAAGTGGTATCAGGGTTTTGCAAGCCCTGACATTTTACTTATGTGGTTGATGGATTATGAGGTACCTCGAATTTATTGGTCGATAGTGACCAAATTATAGTTTCAATAGGACCGGGATACATGTGTTTAGGAACTGCTAATCCACAAAAGTATTTGTGGACCGGCCCTGTAGGATCCAAGGGTTCACCAGCGTCCGAATCCTGAGAGATTTGCTAGAGTGTATCAAATCGGTAAGGAGATCAGCCCTAGCCTTGAATCATGATGGAAATCCAACTTCCAATACGACACCATCTGGTTTTGATTGTAAAACTAGTATGGCAACATAGTATATGGTAGTTATGCCGTCTATGATATGAATGAACTGTTTTTGAAACATATGTACACTAATAATAATATCAAATCCGTTTTATTGTATCAAGCATTTTTTACCATTATAAGGTAAAACTCTGTCTTCCGGTTTGCGTTGCATTGTGTGATGGGACTTGAGTCTTATAATGGTTTCATTTTTCTAAAAAGCATTGCATTGTTTAATGATTTACTTTATTTATACATTGGCAATCCAATGGAGTAAACCTGTTCCGTGTTAGCGGTGTGATCCTGTGATTAGCCTTATTATTAAATAAGTTAAGTAGATTTCTCATACCAGTCCCATGACTGACTCGTAGTTTGTTTCACTTGCAAACTCGGCTGCCCTGTTTTCCACACGGGCAGTCGAGTAGCTTATTTTGCAGATTTATTGAGCAGGATTTTGGATTGAAGCTTAGAACTATGTCTAGAGCATTGATAGTCTTCCGCTGCAGTGTATTAAGTTTATTGTAAATTTAATTTCCGCTGTATTATTATATTCGATGTACTCTGATATTCTGTACTCTGATGTAATATTATTATGATATTTGTAAAAGTCTTCTGTTATTTGTTCTGATGTGTTGTATGCCCAAAGTTAGCGTATGAGAGATTCGAATGATCTTGGTCGATATAGCAGTCAATTAGGTCCAGGCGAAATCCGTTTTCGTTACAGCTGGTATCAGAGCTTTGGTTAACTCAAATCTTTGGGGTACAATTCGTTAAAACGGAGAAAAAGACTCATCAGAGGTAGGATTAGAAATATCCTATAAAAGAATACTCATTAGAGATAGGATCAGTAGCATCATAGAATGAGAAACTCGTTAGAGATGGGGTTAGAAATGCCCTAAAATGAGTTGAGAGTGACAAGTTCATAATTAACGTATTTGTGACGGCCCTCTCCGCACCAGCCGACATTTCCAATGAAAGCACGTTGTGCCAATGTCCAACCAGCATGGGACGGTCGCCAAAGAAAGGAAAGAAGGGAATTTGAACTAGCAAGGAACCTGTAGAATGTCTCACAGCGCATAGACTAAAATATAATAATAACATACTTGACATTAAACAGGAGAGACAGTGCATAAGCTGAAAACTAAACCATCATAGCAGCGGAAAATCCAAATACAGCTCAAGTTCCACATCATCATTATTACAACTTTTAAAAACTGTCTCTAAAGCAAAATAAGCAAGGTACACTACTATTGCCCAAAGCAGTGACCAACAGCGACACAGGGTGAATATCTATATATATCATACGTGGAAGCCTCCTTCTCGTCTCCGGCACAGCTATTCGTGCATAGTCACCTGACCTGTCTCTAGTCTTCCCATTTAGGAGCACCAGAGTAATAAGAAGAGACATAAAACTCCGGGTCATACAAAAGTCTGGTATGAGCGATAAGAAGCAAAATAGAACAATAACATGTATACTAAACCATACCTGAACCTGCAACCAAAGAGTTAGCACAACATACCGTACAATACTCTAAGGTGCCACTAACATATAGTGTAAAGGATATGGGGGTGGGGGTGTGCATGTCATAGTGATGGAAAACAATCAAGCATAGCAACCATCCTCACATCTCTCACTCAGTGCGTAAAGCATATGATATCCACCGCTTTGATCACCCAATACTTTGTTACGATCACTCTGCCCCATGGAGTCGTGATGGCTCCACTGCACTGATCCGTAACCACTAATACTTTCCTATGTCCACTCTGCCCCATGGAGTCATGATAACTCCACTGCACTAGCTCATAGCCATGCTACGATCACTCTGCCCCATGAAGTAATAACTACCCCACTGCACTGATCCGTAGCCTAACATTCATCTTTCGGTGGTGAATCAAAGTTATGGACGTCGATAACTCCTTAGAACACGTCCCGCAGCAAAGCCCAACTCATGAAGTTAACTCGTTGGTTCCCAACTAGATCCTGGGTTCTACTTCCCATTTGGACTACCTTATCATCTCGGGTTTTGGTCTCCTCCGGATCGGTTCGGAAAACAACCCATTTGGATCGGTCCTCTTTTCCTCATTCGGTCCATGGTCATTAGCCCTGTTCGGGTCGTGGGTTCCTCCCAGGTCAGGTCGGTTCGTGGTCCATTAAGCGGTCTCCCACCGGGTCGGATCGTGATGCTTCAAGCTGGGTCGTGGTGCCACACTGGTTCGGATCGTGCCATCATCACCAGATCGGGTCGGGCTTCTCCATTGGCTCGTGGGTCGAGCCTTCATCACTTCGGGTTCGAGTACACTTTAGGTGCCAGCGGTCTGGATCGAGCTTCCATCGTCGGTTCGTGATACATGCTTCGCGAGTGGGGGAGGGCGATCCGATCCGATCCTTGCACTATTTCCTGCAACTTTTCCAACGACTATTTTACGCCATACGACGGCGTTTTCGACCATTCTAACTTTTCTAATCAATAAAAAAGCATATCATACAGTCATAGCAACATGTATAATCAACCACAAACACCATAACAACAATATGATAAGTTAAAATGGACCAAATATACCCAAAACCCATATTTTTCCCTTAATCATGTTTAACAATAATCAATGACAGGATTAACAAAACTTAACCGAATTAACTCGAACTTCTAACGGAGGCTTAAAATAATATTTCGAAATTTATAAATATTTTTCCAGAATTTAATCATGTATAAATTTACTAACTAATTATCACTAATACCCTTAATTAACCTTAATTAGTGTAAAAACAAGGCCAATCACTCACCTTTGCCACAATTAAAACTTTTAGAACTGAAACTCCTCTGATTTGGGTGAATACCAATGTCTAACAGCAGCTCTAACTCTGAAATGGTGCTATTTCTCCTTGATTTGATGTTGCTAAGCTTAATCCTTGATTAGAGAGCGATTTAGGATGAAATTAGAAGGTAGAGGCGATTGTTAAGGTTTCTAAGAGGTAAATGGCAGCTAGAAAACTGAAATAGAATGAAAACCTAACTCATTTTAGCCTTCCCATAACCCTAATCCCGAAATGGGTTATGGGCCCATTCACTAATCACCTCATTTGGCCCGGTTAAGCAGTTTTTCACCTTTTAAACCTTATTTGGTCCATATCTCCCAAACAGCAAGTCTGTTTTTCATATGACCACTCTACGGAAAGGTAAACCATCATCTGGATCTAATGGAAGTGGTTTCAGGTCAAAATTCCTTACCAATAAAAAGTTATGGCCAAAACAATATCCGTTAGGGGCAAAACGGTCATTCAAAAATCAGCAAAAATCGTGAACATGGGAAACGACCCCAATAGTCATCCCCCAATGTCACACGACCATATGACTCCTTACGAGAAAGAAATAAATATTCTATGATCCTTCGATGCGTAGAATGCGGGTCGTTACATTCTTCCCCCCTTTAGAAATTTCGTCCCCGAAATTCCTTAACCCAAAACATACAAAGGATCCCACATGCCTACCAATCATTAACAAAACAATAAAGCATACAAAACAACACAACAAGCCTATCCTAGCATGCAGTTTACTAATAAGGGAGTACTATACCGATATAAAAACCTTACTAGGCAAAGAGTTCTGGATACTTCCTCCTTATGTTCTCCTCTGTTTCCCAAGTACAATCTTCCTCATCATCACCCCACTGAACTTTGACTAGTTTCACCGCCTTCCTTCGAAGCTGCTTCTTATTGTTCCCAACAATACGCATAGGCCTGCGGTTCCCAATCGCCTCGGGTTCAACCTCGATATCGTCCAACTGATCCGGTGAAATAATCACACTAGGGTCGTGCACAAACTTCCTTAACTGGTACGTTGTGAACTCCTGCCATCTTGTCTGGTAACTCAACTTTATATGCCAAATTCCCAACTTGTTCGAGAACTGGGAATGGACCAACAATTCTTGGTATTAACTTGCCTCTCCCACCAATTCGTATCACACTCTTTAATGGAGAAATCTTGACAAAAACCAAGTCACCAATGGAAAATTTTAAATCTCTTCTCCTCTTATCCGCATAACTCTTCTGTCTATCTTGGGCAGCCTTCATTCATTGTTGAATGATCTTAATCTTATCTGAAGTTTCTCTTATTGCATCTGGTCCAAGCACAAATTTCTCACTGATTTCTAACCAACATGACGGTGAGTTGCACGGTCTTCCATACAAAGCTTCATTTGGAGCCATACCAATACTGGATTGATAACTGTTATTATATGCGAACTCCACTAGATGTAAATGGTCATCCCATGGTCCGCCAAAATCCAATATGCAAGCTCTCATTAGATCTTCTAATCTACGATTCACCTTCTTTGTCTGACTGTCGGTTTGAGGATGATACGCGGTACTGAGATGTAGTTCTGATCCTAGAGCCTCTTGTAAGCTCTTCCAAAACCCACTAGTAAAATATGGGTCTCAGTTACTCACAATGCTTTTAAGTACTCCATGAAATCTCACTACCCATTTCGTATATAGTTCCGCTAACTTAACTGCCCTTCTATTCGACTTAACGGGTATAAACCTTGCACTCTTAGTCAATCAGTCCACAATCACCCAAATGTTATCATGGCCCAATCTAGTTCTTGGTAACCCATCAATGAAATCCATTGAGACTTGTTCCCATTTCCATTCGGGAATTTCCAATGGCTGTAACAAACCACTAGGCTTCTTTTGCTCAGCTTTAACTAGCTGGCAGTTTGTGCATTTGGATATAAACCTCCCAACGTCTCTTTTCATCCCTTCCCATTAGTAGGTCTGCTTCATGTCTCGATACATTTTGTTACCACCGGGATGTATAGTCAGTTTTGAGTGATGACATTCTCTAAGCACTTCATCTCTTAATCCCTTGACATTAGGCACAACTAGTCTTCCATTCTTTCTAAGCCATCCATCTCGATCAAGCCCATACTTGTTCATCTCTTCATCGATTCCCATCTCTAACTTTGAGATGATTTCCAGTATGTTAGGATCGTCCATCTGACTGGAACCAATCTACTCAATCAAAGTGGGTCTGATCGTCAAACTTGCTAATACTTCTGGATCCAATTCGCACTTTGGTCTGAAATCATACTCAGCGATGTACTCCAGTTGCTTCCATTCTAGAAACATAGCCCCTAAACTGGCATGTCTTCTACTCAATGCATCATCTACCGCATTTCCCTTTCCTGGTGTATATGCGATATCAAAATCGTAGGAAGCCAAGAATTCCAACCATCTTTGCTGTCGGAGATTTAAGTCCTTCTGAGAGAAAAGATACTTTAACGATTTATGATCGGTGAACAACTCGAATCTTTCTCCCAAGAGATAATGTCTCCACATCTTAAATGCAAATACAATCGCTGCCAATTCCAAATCATGGGTAGGATACCTTTTCTCATGCGGTTTCTGTTGCCGACTAGCATAAGCTACAACCCTACCTCCTTGCATTAATACATTACCTAACCCGGTACCACAGGCATCCATGTATACTGTCATCTCTTCATTCCCTTTAGGAATGACTAACACTGGTGCACATGTAAACTTTTCCTTTAGACTCTTAAATGCATTCTCGCACTTTTCGTCCCAAACAAAAGCTTGATTCTTCTTGGTCAATTGAGTCAACGGTGATGCTATCTTGGAGAAGTCTTGGATAAACTTACGATAATATCCAGCCAATCCCAAGAAACATCTTATGTCTGTTGCATTCTTGGGCGTAGACCAATCATGTACCGTAGCCACCTTCACAGGGTCCACGGCAATCCCATTCTCTGAAAAAACATGGCCCAAGAATCTCACTTCCCTCCTCCAGAAGTAACACTTAGAAAACTTTGCTTTCAATTGGTGTTTTCTCAACACCTCCATCACTATCCTCAAGTGTTCCTTGTGTTCTTCCTCTGTCCTCGAATAAACAAGTATATCGTCCACGAATACAAGAACAAACTTATTCAACTGATCTCTGAATACCCTATTCATAAGATCCACAAAATATGCTGGTGCATTGGTCAACCCGAATGGCATGACCAACCACTCATAGAATCCAGACGGCGTCCGAAAGGCCGTTTTAGGAATACTCTCGGCTTCCACCCTAAGCTGATGGAAACCTGTCGCGAGATCCAACTGGGAGAACACTCTCGTGCCACTCAACTGATCAAACAAATCATCTATCTGCGGTAGAGGATATTTGTTCTTCCTCGTCACCTTATTCAACTCGCGGTAGTCCACACATAATCGAAGGGAACCGTCGGCCTTGGTAGCAAATACAACCGGTTCTCCTAACCCAGAAACACTTCTTCTGGTAAATCCCTTCTTCAAAAGTTCGTTTACTTGCACCCCGAGCTATTGCTGCTTCCTTGGTGCCATACGACGAAGTGGCATCACTATAAGTCTGGCATCTTTCACTAAATCAATACGAAACTCAATCTCTCAGTGTGGTGGAAGTCCGGTCACTTTCTCGAAGACATCTGGATACTGGCCAGCCACGGGCACATCTGACAACTCATCATGCGGTATGTCGAGGGAATTTAGAATACTAGCCATTAACCGATCACTAGGTAGACCACCAAAAACTACCCTCCGCCCATCATCCGCTCTAACTGTCACCAAAAAGCCCTCACAGTCTACCACTACCCCGTATCTTTGGAGCCAGTCGACTCCCAAAATAATGCCAAACCCAGTAAAGCCCAAAACAAAGCAATCACAAACATGCATCTATGACTCGATAAGACCACATCACGAAAAATCATGCTAAGGCTAGTTGAACCACCAATCGAGTTTGTCACCGCTAAAGGTCTATCGACTATCTCGGGTTCCAATCCCAACCTATCTACCAGGTCACTAGATATGAAGGAACGGGAAGCCCCGGTATCAAACAATACTCGAACAGGAACATCATAAACATAAATCATACCTTGAATGACGACATTCTTTCCCTTCTCCACCGCAGTTGGGGCATTCGACGAAGAAGGAAGAGAATTGATAGCATATGCTTTCACAATCTGCTATTCTTTAGGGGGTTGCGGACATTTATCCTTGTGATGTCCCACTTGGCCATAGTTGAAGCACCTCCTGTCCTCTGGCTTTGCTCGACATTCTTTAGCATAATGACCCTTCTTTCTATAGCTAAAGCACTCCACATCTTTCTTATTCTTTTTCTTCTGGCCATCCTTGGTCTTATTCTGCTTTCTCTTATTTTGAGAACCATTATTGCCTCCACCGCTTGCTTGCGGCTTTGGCTCTTCTGAATATGCAAACTCAGTCTTTGACTTAGGGTATAGACTCTCTGATCTCAAAGCTTTCCCCATAATCGATTCAAATGTCTCATCGATGTGGTTAATAAGCCTTTCCCCCAAGTATCCATCCAAACCAGTTATGAACTTCTCGTTATTCTTCTCGTCAGTGTCGATAAGGGATAATCCATACTTCGATAAAGTATCGAACTCTGCAATGTACTCTAAGACTGCCCTACCATTCTGCTTAAGCTCCAGAAATTTCCTAAACAACTCTGACTTCTGGACAGTTGGAATGAACTTATCGCTAAAGAGGGTCTTGAACTGATCCCAAGTAACTTGATCCTCAAGGGTAGATGCCTTAATGGCATTCCACCAATTCATTGACCGTCCTTGCAGCTGACGGGATGCTAGCTTTCTCTTCATCGCATCCTCAATACCCAAGTCTTCGAAGATACGCTCATAGCTATCCAACCAATCCTGAACGTCTGTAGCCGATTCTGTTCCGTGGAACGGCTTCCCACCAAGGCTAGCGTAATCCTTGCATGGCTTGGCGAAATCGTCCCTAGGCGCCTGCACTACTGCACCACCACCATTTGCAGCATTGGGAACTGCTCCTTGCACATTTCTAACATCTCTCTCATGAGGTCAGTGAACATCGTCCTCATATCAGGAGCATTCCCATTATTAGCTCCTCTGCCAGTACCCCTAGTATATAGGCTCATCGTTCAATCTGTAAGGAGAAACAATTAACCATCTCTTCAGTGGTGCCAGTGCAATGCGACTTCATCCTTAAATATACTAATAGTGTATATATATAGCTTTTGAAAACCAAAATATCACAAATATGCGCTCTCATATATGTAGTATCTCTCTCTGGTGTCTTCCCTAGGTTAACTACGCAACCTAGAGCTTTGATACTAAATGTGACGGCCCGCCCCACACCAGCCGACATTTCCAATGAAAGTACGCTGTGCCAATGTCCAACCAGCACGGGACGGTCGCCAAAGAAAGGAAAGAAGGGAATTTGAACTAGCAAGGAACCTATAGAATGTCTCATAGCGCATGGACTAAAATATAATAATAACATACTTGACATAAAATAGGCGAGACAGTGCATAAGCTGAAAACTAAACCATCATAGCAGCGGAAAATCCAAATACAGCTTATGTTCCACATCAACGTTATTGCAACTTTTAAAAACTGTCTCTAAAGCAAAATAAGGAAGGTACACTACTAATGCCCAAAGTAGTGACCAGCAGCGACATAGGGAGAATATCTATATGTATCATACGTGGAAGCCTCCTGCTCATCTCCGGCACAGCTACTCGTGCATAGTCACCTGACCTGTCTCTAGTCTGCCCATTTAAAAGCACCCAGAGTAATAAGAAGAGACATAAAACTCTAGGTCAGACAAAAGTCTGGTATGAGCGATAAGCAGCAAAACAATAACAGGTATACTAAACCATACCTGAACCTGGACCTGCAACCAAAGAGTTAGCACAACATACCGTGCAATACTCTAAGGTGCCACTAACATATGGTGTAAAGGATACGGGGGTGGGGGTATGGATGTCATAGTGATGGAAAACAATCAAGCATAGCAACCATCCTCACATCTCTCACTTAGTGCGTAAAGCATACGATATCCATCGCTTTGATCACCCAATACTTTGTTACGATCACTCTGCCCCATGGAGTTGTGACGGCTCCACTGCACCGATCTGTAACCACTAATACTTTGCTATGTCCACTCTGCCCTATGGAGTCATGATAACTCCACTGCACTGGCTCATAGCCATGCTACAATCACTCTGCCCCATGAAGTAATAACTACCCCACTACATTGACCCGTAGCCTAACATTCGTCTTTCGGTGGTGAATCAAAGTTATGGATGTTGATAACTCCTTAGCACATGTCCCACAGCAAATCCCAACTCATGAAGTTGACTCGTTGGTTCCCAACTGGATCCTGAGTTCTACATCCCATTTGGACTACCTTTACATATCGGGTTTTGGTCTCCTCCGGATCGGTTCGAAAAACAACTTCCATTTGGATCGGTCCTCTTTTCCTCGTTCGATCCATGGTCATTAGCCCTGTTCGGGTCGGGTCGTGGGTTCCTCCCAGGTCGGGTCGTTTCGTGGCCCATCAAGCAGTCTCCCACAGGGTCGGATCGTGATGCTTCACGCTGGGTCATGGTGCCACACTGGTTCAGGTCGTGCCATCGTCACCAGATCGGGTCGGGCTTCTCCATTGGCTCATGGGTCGGGCCTTCATCGCTTCGGGTTCGTAGTTCGTGGTACACTTCAGGTGCCAGTGGTCCAGTTCGAGCTTCCATCGTCGGTTCGTGATACATGCTTCGCGAGTGGGGGAGGGCGATCCGATCCGATCCCTGCACTATTTCCTGCAACTTTTCCAGCGAATGTTTTATGCCATACGACGGCATTTTCGACCATTCTAACTTTTCTAATCAATCACAAAGCATATCATATAGTCATAGCAACATGTATAATCAACCACAAACACTTAAACAACAATATGATAAGTTAAAATGGATCAAATATACCCAAAACCCATATTTTCCCCTTAATCATGTTTAACAATAGCTAATGACAGGATTAACAAAACTTAACCAAATTAACTCAAACTTCTAACGGAGGCTTAAAATACTATTTCGAAATTTATAAATATTTTTCCAGAATTTAATCATGTATAAATTTACTAACTAATTATCCCTACTTACCCTTATTAACCTTAATTAGTGTAAAAACAAGGCTAATCACTCACCTTTGCCACAATTAAAACTTTCAGAACTGAAACTCCTCTGATTTGGGTGAATACCAATGTCTAACAGCAGCTCTAACTCTGAAATGGTGCTATTTCTCCTTGATTTGATGTTGCTAAGCTTAATCCTTGATTAGAGAGCGATTTGGGATGAAATTAGAAGTTGGAGGCCATTGCTAGGGTTTCTAAGAGGTAAATGGCAGCTAGAAAACTAAAATAGAATGAAAACCTAACTCATTTAAGCCTCCCCATAACCCTAATCCCGAAATGGGTTATGGGCCCATTCACTAATCACCTCATTTGGCCCGGTTAAGCAGTTTTCACCTTCTAAACCTTATTTAGTCCATATATCCCAAATGGCAAGTCCGTTTTTCACATATGACCATCTACGGAAAGGTAAACCATCATCTGGATCTAATGGAAGTTGTTTCAGGTCAAAATTCCTTACCAATCAAAAGTTATGGCCAAAACAAGATCAGCTAGGGGCAAAACGGTCATTCAAAAATCGGCAAAAATCATGAACATGGGGAATGACCCCAATAGTCGTCCCCCAATGTCACACGACCATACGACTCCTTACTAGAAAGAAATAAATATTCTACGATCCTTCGATGCATGGAATGCTGGTCGTTATAGTATTTGTGATTATATATATAATCCAATCTTAGAAAATATGATTTTTGAATATATAAAAGTTATATATATTTGAAAAGCTAATCAACTAATTGATTGACGATTTTGTTGTGTTATTATTAGTTTAAATAATAAAATTATTGAAACCAATAAAAAGAATGAAAGTTTAGTAGGTTAATTAAACAAATTTTAGCTCCGTTCCTTTTCGAGGCCGAAAAGATTTTAAGTGGGGGAATTGTAACAACCCAGAATTTTGGAACCAATTTAAATTTTTTATTTTAGAAATTGTAATGGATTTTGAATATTTAAAATAATTTATTTTAAATAATAACGACTAAAAATTTATTTTAATAGAAGTTAGAACTAAAAATTTATTTTAATTATAAAAGGAGTTAGAAATAGCATGGCAGTTTGAAAATTTTGAATTTGAACTTTGACTGAATGTACATGATTCAAAATAAATCGGATTTCAGTAAAACCAAAAATATTGAAATCTATTTAAAAATATCTTTCTAACAAATCTGAAAAATTGAAATTTCATGATGGGAATAAAAAGTTATGTCCAGTTTAATATTCAAAATAGTCACTGTACAATTTATATATATATTTTAATATAATATATAGCCTTTAAAAATAACCATTTTGCAAACGACCTCTGTTTTCGACGAAACCACTTTGGTTGGAACCGGCATGTCAAATTATTGTTAAATTCCAATTTTCATAATTTTTGGAATTAATATGTGAGCGCAGTAAATTTAAATGTATTTGGTAATTTAAATTTAAATTGGATCGACCAGAAAATGGCCATTTTCAAATGGCCTCCAAAATTCAATGAAATTAATTTTGTTAGGACCGTATTGTCAAAACATAGCTAGATTTATTTTTCGGGAATTCTTGAAGTCAGTATATGGCCCTGGTAATTTAAAATGTACGATCGAATTAAATAATTAAATGTTTTATATTTTAAATTAAAGAAAAGTGGGCTCAGATGATCAAACGAGCTGATGGGACCTTGTCCATTGTGTCCGGAATGGGGATATTTGGCTAAGGGCGACGTTCTTTGGGCTGGAATTGGAGATATTAAGGAGTAACGGTTTTTTTTGTAAATTTGAACATTTAATAATATAATATTATAAATAGGAATTAAAATCAAAACCCTAATACCCTAATAAGTCAGCCGCCACGTCAAGAATTGATGGATGAAATGCTCTCCTCGTCTCCCTTAATTTTCTAATAAATAAAACGATGATTCACCAAACATTCAACGGCAAAAGTGAAGAACTTTTCGAGCTCTAGAGGTTCAACGGTGGAGATCTGAAATTACAACTCGTGGTGGTCGAAATTTTGCCACAAAGTGGCTGTGTTCGAAGGCAAAATCAGGAGGTGAGAGGGGGTTCGAACTTTAAGGTGGTGGCCGGCGGTGATGGAGTTGGCCAGGGCGGAAGTCAGGGCGGTGATAGATGGGGGTCACGACGATCGGAGCAACGGGCGGTTGTGGGTTTTCACGTCGAGCAAAGGTTCGGAGAGGGGTTTCTCACCCTGGAGTGAAACGCGTTAGAAGCAGAAGGGCTTAACAAAAAATGATTAAGGGGTAAATGGGTTTGAGGAAATTAATTAATTATTAATTTAATTATCTCGTTAATGTAATAAAAGTTTAAATCTCTATTACTTTTGACTGCATGATCAGAATCGAACGATTTTCGAAGCGTTGGAACCGTGGTGAAAAATACTACGCATTGGAGCAGACGAGATCAGAAATGGAGCTAGTGGAAATTTCTGATTAAATTAAATGGTTGGTTTAATTTAATTAGAACAATCATTATTTAACGATTTCTGAAACCGATCATGGTGAGAAATTCTATTTTTTTATATATAATTAAAATTTATTAATCATAAATATTGTATTACTCAAACGCGGTAATATTCTATTGATTGTCATACGTGATTTGATCTGTGATTGGTGTGTTATGTAGATCTGTTGACTTGATCATTTGTGTTAATTAGAATTGTATAAACAAAAATTATCATTTTTGTTAATTAGATTAGTTGAAACAAAAATTATTATTTTTGTTAATTAGATTAGTTGAATCAAAGATTAACATTTTTGTTAATTAGAATTGAGTTAAACAAAAATTATCATTTTTGTCAAATTAGAATAATGGAATTAAAATTATCATTTTTCTCAAAATAAAATTATTGGATCAAAATTGACATTTTTGTCAAAATATAATTATTGAATTAAATTTGTCTTTTTTATCAAATCAAAATAGTTGAAAATAAAAAGGACATTTTGTTGTAACAAAATAGTTGAAATAAAAAGAAAACTTTGTTGTAAGAAGATAGTGAAACAAAAATTATCATTTTTATAGTTGAAATAAAAATATATACATTTTTGTCAAATTAGATTGTTGAAACAAAAATATACATTTTTGTTAAATTAGATTTAGAATTGTTGAACAAAAATATACATTTTTATCAAATTAGAATTGTTGAACAAAAATATACATTTCTGTCAAATTAGATTGTTGAAACAAAAATATACATTTTTGTCAAATTAGATTGTTGAAACAAAAATATACATTTTTGTCAAATTAGAATTGTTGAACAAAAATATACATTTTTTTCAAATTAGAATTGTTGAACAAAAATATACATTTTTGTCAAATTAGAATTGTTGAACAAAAATATACATTTTGTCAATAGTTGAAATAAAAATATACATTTTGTCAAATTAGAATGGTTGAAACAAAAATATACATTTTTGTCAAAACATATTAGTTGAAACAAAACATACATTTTTGTCAAAACGTATTAGTTGAAATAAAAATGTACATTTTGTCAAAATAGATTAGTTGAAATAAAAAATATACATTTTGTCAAATTAGAATGGTTGAAACAAAAATATACATTTTTGTCAAAACATATTAGTTGAAACAAAACATACATTTTTGTCAAAATAGATTAGTTGAAATAAAAACATACATTTTGTCAAAATAGATTAGTTGAAATAAAAATGTACATTTTGTCAAATAGATTAGTTGAAATAAAAATATACATTTTATCAAATGTGATGGTTGAAAACAAAAATTACATTTTTGTCAAATAAGATTTGAGTTAAACAAAAATTACATTTTTGTCAAATAAGATTTGAGTTAAACAAAAATTACATTTTTGTTAAATAGATTTGGGGTAAAACAAAAATTGATATTTTTGTTAAATAGATTTGTGTTGAAACAAAAATAACATTTTTGTTAATGAGATTTGAGTTAAAACAAAAACAACATTTTTGTAAAATAGATTACTTTTGCTCATTTTGTTAAAATGGAATTTTAGACAAAATGAAATTATCGCTTTTGTTCATTTTGTTAGAATGGAATTTTAGACAAATGAAATTATCACTTTTGTTCATTTTGTTTAAATGGAATTTTAGACAAAATGAAATTATCACTTTTGTTCATTTTGTTAAAATGGAATTTTAGACAAAACTGAAATAATTACTTTTTAATCATTTTGTTGAAATAGAATTGTCAACAAAATGAATGAATCACTTTTTAATCATTTTGTTGAAATAGAATTGTCAACAAAATGAATGTATCACTTTTTATGCAATTTGTTGAAATAGAATTTGTATGCAAGTTAAAGAATCATTTTTATTGTCAAAACATACATTAGGATTTGTATGTAAGTTAAAGAATCATTTTTATTGTCAAATTATACAATAGATTTTGTATGTAAATCACAGTGACATTTTTATTGTTAAATTATACAATAGAATTTGTATGTAAATTAAAGTGACATTTTTATTGTTAAATTATACAATAGAGTTTGTATGTAAATTAAAGTGACATTTTTATTGTCAAATTGTACAATAGTATTTGTATGCAAATCAAAATGACATTTTATTGTCAAATTATACATTAGAATTTGTGTACAAAGTAAAGAGGCATTTTTATATGTTATGTTATACATTGAAACTATATATACAAATAAAATATTTATTTTTATTTGTTAAAGTTAAAAATAGAAATTGCATACAAATAATAAAAATAAAAATTATCTTTTTATTTGTCATTAGCAAAAATGTCATGTGAATAAAATACATACTTGTTTTCCATTAGAAACACGTAGAAATGAATGCAAATAAAATACTTATTTATTTGACATTATGAACATGTAGATATGATATGCCAATAAAACATTCTTTTATTTGGCGTGTTAAACATGTTAGAGGAATCGTCGAATAGTTTATATTTATATATAATTATATATATAAATATAAATATAAATTAAACGAATCGCGCACGGTAGTTCGCGTTTCGGAATCGTAACTTTGAACGATTATACTGAAAGATCCGACCGTCGGATTTTCCAAAAACTGAAACCGTTAGGACCGCTTTGGGAAGATCCTTCCAATGATTTAAATTTTGTTAAAATCCAACGGTAGGTTCCGAGAAATGTGTAAATCAAATTTGGGTGAAAACAGCGCCAGGGCCGCCTATTGACCTTAGGCGTCGTTAAATTAAATTGGGCTATTTTATATAAATTAAAATAGCGATAAATCGTTATAAAACAATATTAACGATATGAAATGATTTTAGATTATAATTATGCGAGAATTGTTTGAAAAGATCGAGTTCAATCTCATTTTAAATAATTATATGACGATTTAAAGTCGAAGACATTGAAGACGGTGATTGAAGACTGGCGATATTCACGTCAAATGGATGACTACTGGTGCCCTAGACTTATTTTCTCCCAGGAAAGGCTTACAGTGGTAGTTGTCCGGACGTACTTGTTGATTGTCTGGATAAACGAGCACCTCTCTTCTGTATTGGACATACGGGACGAGGAATAAGGTGTCTCCGGTTTCGTTCTGACCTAGAACAGACTTGTAAATGGATGTGTGTCTGACATTGAATTTCATTATATATAAATTGATTTCTATTTAATATATATCTGTTTGGTGGCGGAGAATTTATTCTCTTGCTTAACACTCTTCCCTGAGATGCACGAGCTCAGAGGTTATATATTGATAGTTATCGGTCACATGGCGTGAATTGTCAGTGTGGCATGCCAAGACGCAAATGATCAAGGCTTTTGTTGAAAAGCAGAGCCTTGTGGTTGATGATCAAAGTACAACCCATTTAGGCATAGCTTTATGTATAGCGTTACTTCGCAAGCCTCACACCCCGGTATGAGTAAAAAATGGGATAAGGGAACGTAGGGAGTGCACACGTTTCTTTCTAGCTAGAAGTGGTATCAGGGTTTTGCAAGCCCTGACATTTTACTTATATGGTTGATGGATTATGAGGTACCTCGGATTTATTGGTCGATAGTAACCAAATTACAGGTTCAACAGGACCGGGAAATGTGCGTTCAAGAATTGCCAATCTACTAAAGTATTTGTGGACCGACCTTGTTGGATCCAAGGGTTCGCCAGCGTCCGAATCCTGAGACATTTGCTAGAGTATCTCGAATCGTAAGGAGATCCTCCCTAGCCTTGACTCATGATGGAAATCCAACTTCCAATACGGCACCATGCGGTTTCGATTGTAAAACTAGCATGGCAACATATTATATGGTAGCTATGCCGTCTATGATTGATACATTATGATTGAAATGTTTTTGAAACATATGTACACTAGTAATAATACCAAATCCGTTTTATCGTATCAAGCATTTTTGACCATTATAAGGTAAAAGTCTATCCTACAGTTTGCGTTGCATTGTGTTGGGACTTGAGTCTTATAGTGGTTTCATTCTTCCAAAAAGCATTGTGTTGTTTAACGATTTACTTTATTTATTCACTGGCAATCCAATGGAGTAAACCCATTCCGCGTTAGCGGCGTTGTCCTGTGATTAGCCTTATTATTAAATAGGTTAAGTAGATTTCTCATACCAATCACTTGACTGACTCGTAGTTTGTTTCACTTGCAAACTCGGGTGCCCTCTTTTCCACACGGGGAATCGAGTAGCTTATTTTGCAGATTTATTGAGCAGGATTCTGGATTGAAGCTTAGAGCTGTGTCCAGAGCATTGATAGTCTTCCGCTGAAGTGTATTAAGTTTATTGTAAATTTATCTTTTGTTGTATTATTATATTCGATGTACTCTGATATTTTGTACTTTGATGTAACATTATTAGGATGTTTATAAAAGTCTTCTATTATTTGTTTTGATGCGTTGTATGCCCAAAGTTAGCGTATGCAGTATTCGAACGGTCTTGGTCGATTAGATCCTGGCAAAATCCATTGTCGTTACAATAGATGTTTTAGGCTGTGCTCGCAGAGGTTGGGTCTGCGCGTAACTACTAGATGGGTGGGCCTTGACTACTGAAGTAACTATGCAGTCAGAATGTCAGAATGCTGTGACGCGGTGACACCAAGGTGATTCGGCGGTTGACTCAACGGGGAGGTGGAGGCACACAACCAACAAGGATAGTAGATCGCCAGAAACCTATTATCGGCAGCTAGTGGGATGCGAAAAGACTAGAGCTAAACCCAAGATACCATTCACCCTTCACTATCGGGGTAAGGGTTTGAGGGGAGACACCACATGGATGTTTAGATTGTTTGCATATGGGCAATCGCTTAGCTCTTGTAGTCTTTACTAGTTGAGGGAGTGGCCGAGGTGGGGTCATAGGCACCGTGAAAACAGACCCTAGGGATATCTGTATTTCGAGGCTCTTAAAGGCAGTTCTGTACAGGTATGGGAAATCTCCGGACCGAGTTCCGTGTTTCTAGTATTGCCCTGCCATGGAACTCGGTGCACATTAGAAGACATGCGATTGAGGCATCGAGCTATAATTGAAGATACGTATGGGGGAAAGTCTAGATACATGCGTGTTGGATCTAGGTGGTATATCGTAGACTTGAGGGCGTTACTCCGGTATGAATTCTGATTCGAACAAAGGTGGCGGTCCGTACGTTTGCGTAGCATATTAATGACAGATATATGCGAAATGTAACATTGTTAAATAGAAATCCATACGTCACTACGACGGATGTGGGATTGCGTTTATTTCGATGATGTTACGGTGGAGACTGTGTGAGTGGGGTACCATGGGGTGTACCTTAATATTGGGGGTAGCTACATATATACTATATTAGGTTAATCCACTGGGAAGTAAATGGGTACGACGTGTGTGTGTAATCCTTGAGTGTTGATAACCCAAGTAACCTAATAAATAAAAAATATGGTTGAATGGTATATGTAGGATTATCCAAAGTGTATAGTTTAAATCCAGTCTCCAAAACTTGTATTTTGACCCCCTTCTCATAATATACTCGCAGGTTAGATTTATGGCAGGGACATGATAGCCTAGGATACCGGTTAAGCAGTATTATTAATACGGTAGGGCTGTATTTTGATTATGTTATATTTTGTCCAATCCGTTGGGAGATATTTTCTAAGCTCTGACATATTTTATGTCTCTGTCTTTTCTGCAGGATACCAGAGTAAACCAATCCGAGTTTCGATGGACTGGAATTTAAAAAAAAATCGGTCTGTCGGAATTCGGGTTGTTACATCTGGTATCAAAGCTTAAGTTTAGGATTCCTAAATAAATAGTGAGTGAACGTATTTGTATTTTTTAAAGTATAAATATATTTTATATATACCTAGATCCATAGAGGAACCCACTAAATAGAAAGAGAATAACATGGTGACAAATGGGATGTTTGTTATGTACACTAAAGAAATGAATAAGGAAATCTGAGACCCTTAGGTAATTTGGGTGGAGAGTGTACAATACTTTGTATGGAAGGAAAGTGAATCCCATATGATTAGTATTTTGGGTTAGTGGGTTTGGCAGTAAAACCTTATAGTTTGGAAAAGGTTAGGAAGAGAAAAATGGATTAGGAATATATATTGTTGAGAGAATTGATATTGGGGAATGTCTAGGAAAGCCTGAAAAATTGGAAACCCGCTTTGAGTCTAACCCCATTGTTATCTTTTAAGAACTTAAGATTATAAAAGTTTTGGGAAAATGATTTATGGTGTTTTCAAGTTTTAATCTTAAAAGTTATAATTTTAAAATATTTAAAGAAGTACACATATTGAGTTTTAAAGAAAAATTCTCTCAAAAAAAGGTGCATATTATAGAGCATGTATAGCTCGGTAGTTTTCTTGTTATATTTCATACAAGAGTTTTTAATAAAGAAAGATTTTAAATCTATATTCTTTTGACAACCCTTTTTGATAAATTATTTTAAGATAATTTTGTTGGGTGGACAAAATAAGTGTAGAAATTAAGAATAGAGTGGATGTTTGCACCTTGTACTAAGAGACTAAACCGACCTCATAGGTAAGAACAAGTCATGAACCCGATGGATAAAATAGTTGTCTGTATATACTCCAGTTTTGTGATTTGAAAAAAAATGAACGATAATTTACATTCTTAAGATGACATGTTTTCATGGTTTGGCAAAAGAAAGTTTTCATAAGGATGGCACTTTTACTTCTTGGAAGAAAAAGGGCCAAACCAAGTTTTAAAAAGTACGGAGTAGGTAGGATTAATGCCTAGGAAAGACGAAAATTTTTTTGAGGCTATAAAGTAAATAGCGAGAATTATCTTAGAATAATAGTGAGTTCCCGTATAATGCGTAAGCATTGGAAAGCCTAGGATGTTGCTTGAAATAATTGTGGGCACACAGCTAGGACTAGTGGCGGCTATTAGATAGAAAAAGGGACAAGTAAGTGTTTAGATCCTGTTACTAATTTTCACGTTAGGGGTAAAACCCGTTACTACCTTTTTGTTGGGATCCGTTCCATTATATTGTTATTGTTGGTAAGTTAGGGTAACACCTGAACTTTTCGTGGATCCCATGGTTTGGACTTTTCTGACAGAGGGGGACATAGTCCCCAGATTCTTGGCCCTTAGTACTAGTTGTGTAGGGTGTATGTTCTCCTGTTATAGTTAAAAGACTAAAAGCTTATTTAAATTTAAACTAAGATCAGATAATTAAATAAGCTAAGAAAACAGAAAAGGTACAACTGAAAAGGAAACAGAAAATTCTAGTAAAGCAACAAAAACGGAAAATTATGAGAAAAGATGGATAAGAATACAAATTTCCAAAATAAGGTCAAAAAAGAAAATCAGTAACAAATAAAAATTTCTTATGTGGGCTGTACTTGAATAGGAAAATAGGGAATCTTTATAAATAGTTACATAAAAATCCTAGTACAGTTACAAAAAGGTTGAAAAAAGAAAAGCGCCAGATGCGGAATTTTCCGCTTTCCACCTTTTTGTAACATAAGAAATCAAATTTAGAAAATTAGATTTTCTGAAATTCGAAAAATAAAGTTGGTTGGTAGGATTTTGGATGCAACAATTGGATGAATTACGCTCTTACTCAGTAAGAGTGTGGGAGAATTAGGATGAAAAAGCATTTGTGATTTTCAAAATATTGCATTCATGTAGAATTGCCAGTATATTTAGGATGTGAGCATCATATTTTAAAAGGATTTTTGAAAAATTTGCATACACATAGGAGGTGCCGCTTAGGCATACATGCATTATTATGTTATATGTAACACCCCGAATTTTCTATTAACATTAAAGTTGCTAAAATATTAATAAGTGTGTAAGAGAGGGGATGTATCTAATATGAATATAAAAATATTAATAAGTGTGTAAGAGAGGGGATGTATCTAATATGAATATAAAAATATTAATAAGTGTGTAAGAGAGGGGATGTATCTAATATGAATATAAAAATATTAATAAGTGTGTAAGAGAGGGGATGTATCTAATATGAATATAAAAATATTAATAAGTGTGTGAGAGAGGGGATGTATCTAATATGTATATAAAAACAATAATAAGTAAAGGGGGATGTATCTAATATGTACATTGTAGAAAATATATATATATTTATGACATGAATAGAAGTTTATTAATATGCTGAGTGTTTGCTGAGTCACTTCTGACTCATTGCTGAGTCAACAAGATAAATCCCATCTTGTCTGAACAGCTGCGGTTATTTCTAGGTTAAATCTAATGGCCTAAATGAATTCTAAAATCTATAAATAAGTGGGTAGACCCTAGACCTAAATCACTTGTAAAATTAGAGAAGCTACCGTCATGCTGCTGCCATGGAGTTCAGCATAGCCGTCACAAACTAAGAAGAGGAAGCCTAATCATCTACAACTAAATCTACACAAATCAAATCAAAAGATCTCTCTTTCTCTAATTCTTTTCTTTTGTTGGTGAGTATGATGATTCTCACAAGATTATTACAAACTAATTTGACTCAGTTATGAATGGATCACAAGAAAGTGATGTGATTTGTAATTGTAAATTCTATATATATTGTGGATCTCTTATTATGTTATTATGCTGTCGTATGATGTAAATTATATATGCTATGTCATGCTATGTTGTAAATTCTCTTATGCTATGTCGTGCTATGTTGAGAATCATGTCAAGCTATGTTATACTATCATACTATGCCATGTTATAAATCATGCTATATTATGTTGAAAAATCATGATGTTGTTGGATCATGCTTAAAGTTATGTTTTTTTTTCTTAATTTAAATGGATCTTGTTTATGGGAATTTGCCTATTAGGTTAGGTGTACCCATAAACTTGAAACTATAATTAAATAAAACTTGATTATGGTAATTTGCCTATTGAGTTAGGTGTACCCATATAAAACCATGTTGTTAAAAAAATAGATGATGTTGATTCACACATGTTCATATGTAAGTTTATGAAAATTGATTGAGATCATATTAGGTGAATTTTGAACAAGTTGACACCTTTAGATCCATGACATGTATAATCTATGCAAGTTGGACATATGCAAGTTTCAGCCCTTATTATGATTCATTTGGTCACATATACATGTTGTTATTATGATAATCTCTTTTATGCTATGAGTTAGGCTATTCGAGTCTAACATATATTTTGCGAATAAACGTTCAAACGTGGGGTATGGGTAATATTAGGAATTAATAAATTGGGTGCAATTTTGTAAGATGTTGCATACCATGAATGAATGTCCATAATTGAGTCAATTATGGACATTGTTAAAAATTGGAAGTAATTAATAATTCAAGTAGGGAATTATTAAAATTGGGGGAAAGTGGATTATTATTAATAATCAATGCTTAGGACACGAGGTTGGACCCGTTTGTGATGTAAACCTGCCCGGACCCGCCCGGCAAATCCAGTAGTCACAAATGTCGGCCCAATGTGAGAGGTCCTAGGCCCAAACTAAAGCATAACAGTTGTAAAGACACGAGGTTAGACTCTTTTATGGTGTAAGACTGCCCGGACCCGCCCGGCAAATCCAGTTGCCATAAATGCCAGTCTAATGTGAGAGGTCTTTATGAGGTTATGGCCTTAATGAACTAAGAAATACTTAACCAGATAATCATGTAAGGTGGGACATGGGGGTTAAGTAGGTGCCTTGGGTGGCATGAGGAATCTGGTGGTTGCCTTTAGAGGCATTTGAAATACGATTAGACTTAACCAAACACACATGTAAATGAACATGACTAAGTGGGTTAAGTGGGATGGACTAATGGGGACAAGCTTAGGTGGAATGCTTGTGGTAAATAGTGGGGGCCCATTTCAACCAGTATCCCAAAACGTATCTTTATGGGCTCGACCCAAGTCGAGGACGGGACACGCATACTGGGTTTGACTATAAGAGGCCAAAACAGGGAGCGGTGGCAACGCAAGTCCAACGGGTTTCATATGCGTGTGTGGACCCGGGCTGGTAGGTAAGACGTTGTTGCATCGTGTAGGTATAAGCCGTGCATGTCCGTTGTATCAGGTTGCCACTTTAGGGGAGTGATACACCCCACTGTGGGGCCAGCACGGGTATCTACGAGTTAGGGAGCCGATCGAATAATGGGAAGTAGGGTACACCTAGTGGAGATAGGGGCAGGCGGCACCTATGTAGTCAGCTAGGGGTACGTAAAGCCATTGGGAAAGTTTCTAAGTGAAGCTAAGTGGGATGAATCTTTAGGGTGACTGGTGTGGTGCAGTATAGTGTTTATCCTTTAGTATTTAGGAGCACCTATAACGTTGCCTTTAGCGATTGTCTATGTCCTTAATCTGCTCTTCATAGACATTTTCTTGTTTTCCAACTTATGCCTTAGTCCAGTTATTTTGGTAATAGTATTGTAGAATTATCATATTCACTAGACTTTATGTCTGACCCCCTCTTTTCCATCCTTTTTCTCCCTTCAGGTCCGCAGGTTGGGCCAAGTTCTAGTGGAGTCTAGTTGGATCGCTTATCTTCTGGAAAGCTTGGACTGCTGAAGTAAAGTCCAGCTTGTTATCTTTCTTTTTAATGGCTATTCATGTAATGGGATTATGTACTTGTTTTATCAAGATAGATATTGTACTTGACATTGAATATGGTGTTATGATGTAATCAAACATGTTTTGACTTCTGCTACAATGAAATAAAGTTTTTGAATTTCCAAGTACTATTTTATATCTGTCTTGTTGTAATTTTACTGTTCTATATTCACTTAAAACCTCCATGGAAGTTAATGCATTCCCTTTGTGAGTGACATTAATGGACGTGGGGTGTTACATTATACTTCACTTTGCACAAGTGCATAATGTTTGCAAAAATTGGATGCACACATGATGGATGAATATCATGCGAGGGGTTAATTGATTTTACCCTTATTAAATTTCGGAGACAAAATTTCCTAAGGATGGGAGAATGTAATACCCGTATTTTTAAGATAATAAAATAAGAATAACTTAATTAAATATTCAGAATTAAGTATGCGCCATTGCGTCCGTCTTGAAATTCTGGTCAAGATAGACACTTGGTTTGCGTAAATCGGACACCGTATGAAGAAGTTATTAATATTTGAAGTTTGTATACGCGCAGGAAGAATACACACACACACACACATATTAGGTTCAGAAAATTCAACAATGGGTCTAGAAATTCGAAAATCGGTTCAAAATTCAAAATTTCAAAAGGCTGCAGATTCCCCTTCTAGGTGGTCGACCCCCTCAAGGGTGGGTCAACACCAGGGTCGACCCCCTAAAGGGTGGGTCTACCCACCTACGGCAGATTTTGGCAGATTAGAGTTTTTGAGTTTTCGAACCATTCTGATAGCTTTTGGTCAAATTTGAGGATCCTAGTTGCTCCATACACCTATATATAAGACCTTAGACCTAACCCTAAACCGCATAATTTGGCGGCTACGCTGGAGCTCTACCATTACTCTCTCCCTCTCTCTTTCCTCAAATATATTCAGAAATTTAGATTTATAAATTAGAAAAATCTTAAATTAAAATCTAGAGGGAAGAGATTGATGTTTTTTTAGGCGTTCAGAATTACGTGAAAAGCAAGGTAACGTTCCAGATCCAATCTATTCAATTTTTCCTCCTCTTTCTTTTCCCTTTTCTCTTTTAGTAAAAATAGTAAATCTATGATTATTAGGTTCTAAATTCAATTAGGGGAAAATCATGAAAGATTAGATCAGGACCAGATCCAGGATTTGGAAAGCCTACGAGGTGAGTGGATTTAAGCCATACTATTTTAGATAATGATACATAATCGTTTAGCGTTCCCCTTTTTATTAATTGTGAAATTGCCAGATTAATTATAATTTGCTGTTGTAATGAGTTGAAATGTTAATAGGAATATGTCACGAAATTCCTATGTTGAACTGGTTAAAGTATTGAATGTTTACCTATTGGAGAAGATAAAATTATTAGGATATAAATAGCCAATTCAGTGATTTAACTACTTGATTTACTTGTGACATATTATTGAGTAACTGACATGTAGCTTGCTAGATTTGAATAATACCCAATTAAATGCTTACATGTCAAAAATTAGAGTTAAATATATGTTAAAAGAGACATGCGCCAAAATATAGGCATAACTTGACGACATGTAGATTGGATTACAGTAAACATATAAAGAGGATAATGTTGTAACAACCTGGTTTTTTGACCGTTCAAATCGACAATAAATCATACATGTCGAACCAAACGATTCCCAAATACAGGTAGTTATTGGGAAAAGAAGAAAAAGAAGAAAGAAGAGAAAAACAATAACAGAGTTCTCACAGCGGAAGGACAACATATAATAAGTAACTATTAGTTTAAAAACAGTTGAAATATATACATTTGGCTATAACATACAATGATTATCAGAGTTACACATGTAAATATCTACATAACAAGACAGTGGAAACAAAGTGCAACGGAAATACTTATATATAGTAGATATATACCAAATCTTCATCTTCGTGCTTCAAGAAAAGAAATCTTCGCTAACTGCAAACCTCTGCTGCCCCGAGCGTATTGCATAAAAAAAACACAACAAACACTCAGATCAAAACTAAATCATTCTCATATTAGTCAAATCAAATATGAAAATGATTTAATTCTGATCCGAGTGTTTGTTTTGTTTTCTTTTTATGCAATACGCTCAGGTCAGCAGAGGTTTGTAGTTAGCGAAGATTTCTTTTCTTAGGGCACGAAGACGAAGATTTGTTATATATCTACTATATATAAGTATTTCCGCAGCACTTTGTTCCCACTATCTTGTTATGTAGATATGTACATGTGTAACTCTGATAATCATTGTATGTTATAGCCAAATGAAAATATTTCAACTGCTTTTAAACTGATAATTATTTATTATATGTTGTCCTTCCGCTGTGAGAACTCTGTTATTGTTTTTATCTTCTTTCTTCCTTTTCTTCTTTTCCCAATAACAACCTGTATTTGTGATTCACTTGGGTCGACATATGTGGTTTATTGTCGATTTGAATGGTCAAAAATCCAGGTTGTTACAAGTTGGTATCAGAGCTTCATATCGTCAAGAGCTTCGAATTCATATATAATTTGCTATATTTTGAGGAGATTTGAATTTAAAGTTTGTATTTTTATTTTTGATCTAGGGTTTAGAATTTTTTTCTGCCATTAGAGAAAGAAATCGGCAGATATAAAATATACATGGATGAGAAATGGGCTGATGAGGTGGAGAGAATTCTATTTATATATATGTATAGAAGGGCCAATAGAAGAAACAAACAATTATCTAATTACATTGATTCCATTCACATTTTATTCCGTAAGATAAAACGACAAGTCCGATTGTAATGCAAATTGACACTCTACAATAATTCACAATTCCGGATCCGATGAAACTGCTTTCGTCGGATTCCGAGATAGTTACCCAACGGTTAAATTTCAAGGTTAATTAATTAATAAGATATTCAATTGTCCATTTAACTGTTTTAATTTAATTTAAATATTTACTAAATTCCATTTTAATTCAATTATAGCTTAAATAAATTTTATAAAATGATTTCATAAATTTTAAGTCCCCAAAATCATCTATTTACTATTAACATTCAATTACAGTTATACATTAAACAATACAAATTCCATTCGAATTCATAAATATTTAAATTCAAAATTCCAATTCTTAATCAGCATAATTAAATTAAAATTTCATTTATATTCAAGGAAATTTACTTTATTATTATGATCATTAAAAATTAA
Organism: Allium sativum; assembly: GCA_030737875.1. Lineage (NCBI taxonomy): Eukaryota > Viridiplantae > Streptophyta > Magnoliopsida > Asparagales > Amaryllidaceae > Allium > Allium sativum. The sequence continues at coordinate 69,753,064 of CM060922.1, forward strand.
CCAAAAATCAAGTTTATAAATGCAACGACCCGGTAGAAATTCGATGCTCGAATTTCGACAATAATATATAAATCCCATATTACTTAGCAAAATCCCAGTATCGAACACACCAGATAGTCATTAGAAAGAAATTAGAGGGTGAGATAAGAAAGAAAGAAATATTAGAATAGAAGAAGAAGAATCAACATAACACAGAGTTTCACCTCGTAGCGGAACAAAATATAATATAGACATAAATCTTTATTGAAAACTTGAAGAATACTTACAATTATCAGAGTATAGCAATACATCTGGACAGTTATAATAAACGGTCCGCATACAAAACACTCAGCGAAAAAAATATTATATGATATCATACGTCTGAACTCATGCAGCTCGTTTCTAGGCTTCGTAGCATCCGATAACTTGGACCTGTACAATCCGGTCTAACTCGAGCATTTACAAAACACTGGGTCAGTCTGGTGAACCAGAGGGAGAAAACCCACTAAGTTTATATAACATCCATATTGATTTTAAAGTTCAAAATCTTTTTGAAAGAAAAGGATAACAGTAAGACCAGCCCACACATAAACACGGATGGTTTTAACCTTACTATGACCCAAAATAGTTTTGAAATCATATATTATTCTGATATTATAATAGTGTCTAAATACAAGTAATTAGTAATCTAGCGGAACGCTTGCATCTCACGCTCCATAAATATGGTATACAACCAAAACTGCAGACGCTTATTGGAGATTGGATTCCCACTATGACAAGGTATGGAACCACCTTCCGATAGTGTATCTCTAGAGGGGAATACACTAGGTTCAACAAGAACGTCTTGCAACCTGGCCCATACATGACCGACCACTCAGTTCGCTTAAGTGTATCGAATGTATATCACCAACGGTTGGGTGCGACCCACCGTTTCCCGAAGAGGGACAGCATCGAAATAGATTAAAAAAAATAAAACGGATTTTCTCTAGATATGTGATTATACACCCTAATGGGAGCGACCCACATAGCCATGCTGCCTGCCCGATTTTTGTCATTTCTCGGTTGATGAGGCTTGAGGCTACGATTATTTATATTAGCACATCAACTTTGAATGCCACATCGTCAGATCCATCAAATCACTGGTTGACGTCCTCAAAAATACACTGGGCACGTTTGAAGAAATCAATGTACATGACCATCTGGAAATACTCTGTCAGACACTCGTCCATACAAGTCATCCAGGAATAGGATGAACCGAAGGTACCCTCCTACCCCATCCTAGGAATCACCCTAAGGATCAGTAGCGAGAAGTCCTTGCAATCCGTAAAATTTAAACCACGACCGAAGTACAGTTTAAAACCCTCTGGTAGCTAGCCAGAGAAATTCAACAACAATCCTTCCGCTTATGAAGATCCACGGTCTTCAATGCTCCATCTCGACCATCTTCTCGTATCTTTAATGTTTACGTATTTGCTGGTCGGAATGGTTTTCGAATATAATTTCGATCTCGGTCTTTTCATACCAACAATTGATTTGGTTAAATTTTGATAGTTGGTGATTTAACTATCAAAATAAACAATCTTTTTCCATAGAAAAATAAAGTGGATTCATTAATTCAGAATACAACATCACTTGGCCCCTTAGTTAAACAGTTGTTGATTAAATTTTTGAATCCCCCAACATTTGGAATACCACCCTTTCACTTCTTATAACCCTTCAAATTATAGTTTATAATATTTTTCATTGAGATATTATTCTAATCTCCTTAACCACCATCGTTTCTAAACTAATATCATCCTTGAATAATCATGAGGTCGCTCAAATTTGGGTATTTTATTTACCTCTTAGATCTTGAGTTGACGACATTCTTATCTTCAGAATAGATAGAAGTTTATTAACGAAATCTCATTCCGGTAATTATCCCAACCCTTCTATTTACTATAGAATCCCATTTATAATCACTTTGTCTCAAATAACTCCATTTCATATCTAAAACATTTATATTTAGATCTTGTCATTAGATTTTTACTTTAATAATCAATTCCAATCCACTTAAGATTCTGTACGATTTCAAATCATATTAAATCTTCTTTAAACTTCCCATTTTTATAAAATTCCTTCAAAATTATAACTCATATAAATATGTGTAAGCTTATTAAAATCCTTTTTAATTATAAACAAGGTCTTACTCAACCAAATCTCTTTATCACTATTTCCATTTCACCCTGGTTTCTTTCAAACATTATTCACTTTAAAAGTTAACATTTTTCTTTTGTATCGAAATCCGGACTTGATATATCTAGATAACTTGCTTTCATTTGAAAACACTATTATATATTCAACATCAAGTCACTTTATGAATTCATATTCATACTATGCTTTACAAATCACGTTTACATGTCAACTCCTCGTTAATTGTCTAACGTCTTTCACATCAAATAGTTTATTTCATTATTATAAATAATTAATCTTTCTTAAAAGGGTATTTTAAAAATTATATTTTACTTCGATAATAATTAAAAATCTAATAATAGTTTTAAAAATTAATTCTCGTTCAAGTGGTTAACTTGGTTGTCTCAAACATGGTTACTTTGTTAACCATTTCCACTTTGTTATTCCTTTTAAATTAAATAATAAAATTAACTTAAACAATTCCATTTGATTAATATAATTAAATTGAATAATCCCATTTAATGGTTTATAATAATTAATTTAACCCTAGACCCTTTTGTTAATTCCTGCTCATTTGTTTACAAAACTCCTAAATATTTGAATCTCGCTTTATATACTCGTTTATAAGTACAAGATAAAAATAATTATTCATTTCCTTTAATAACTTCATTTAAAAATAATCTATATAAAATAGATTTCAAACCTATCTTTAGTTATAAACAACCTTATAACTTTCCATTTATTGATTTATCTGACGGTAAATCAATTTCTGTAAAACGATTAGTTTACAGGCCATCTGCCGATAATTACTCACCCATTAGTTAATATCAAACAAGTGTTGAATTGGATTCAATAATCAGCAATTAATCAAATTGATTAACTATTTATATAAATAAATAACATATTTGAGGAATCCGGTTGGATTCCTCCAACCTGTCCTTCCCTGCATCTAAATGGGTTACCTCAATTTCAATACGACAACATATTTATTCATCACAACAAACAAAAATAAACAATTCATCTAATACCAGTCAACAAACAATTTATAACATCCAATCAAACATTCAAATATTTATTCAGTACGTTTATATTATTGTAACCAACAAGGTAAGTTACCTTGTTTGGAATATAATCATTAAAAAATAACGATTTAATTCGATTAAATTAAACAAACGTTTAATTTAATCAATGAATATTAAAAACATTCAGCACACAAACAAGTAGTCACCCAATCATCAATCATTAGCAAATATGGCACACAAAATAAAGAAAAACCTGGTTTATATAAAATATAAACGGGATAGCTGAGTGAGTTGAACTAACCTTGATTTCCATTCGTCGTTAAACACTTCGTTTTAGTTAAATTAAACCCGTGTTTAATTTACTGAAAATCTTGATTGCGCTCAACTACGTCCAAACTGGTTCCATCATGAAGTGCTCGTCGACCCAGTTCCAATGCTCCTTGTCTGATCCGATTCTGTGTACGTATGATATTGTTATACATATTCTACGTCAATCATTATTTAAATAAATAAAATTTACTTTTTAATCCAGTTATTAATTACTACTTACTTTGGTTTAAGGGTTAAATAAACGAATACCCTTGGCTTGATCAAAAATCCTTTTTCTGCTGCCTATTCGGACTGCTCGACTCCATTTATCGTTGTCTTCGTTCAACATCATTGGCCAACTTGCCAACAATATCATTCAAGCAGCATGTACAATTAGATTGTGGTCACCACCACCATGAATACCGTCCACCACAAGCCCACCTTCCCACTTGCGTCAATTCAATCTTTTTTATTTTTTAAGGCCCGTATCGAAGCCCATTTATAACAACTCGCCTCATTCCTCAAACATTTCTACCACCGCCACTTCTTTGTCCTCCCACCTGCTCATGTTTCCACTCACGAAAATCCCTCCTTTCCATCGCATGAAACAACTCGCCTCATTCCTACACTGTTTCTCTTCTCCACTTCGAAGCATGCTAGTTTCTTTTGTACCCAGTTCACCACCCTATCAGTTTTGTCGATCATACCCTTCGTTATAACAACCACATGCCACCATGTTTATACAGCTCGCACCCATACTTCTGCTCACGTGTCCATGTACCCCCAAACCCCATACTTGCGCATCATTTTGAAATACCCAAGCCCCTTTATCCATGATATCACGCATCCTCCACATCTGCCATACGCAAGTTATATTTTTCCCATAATACTTCTTTTGTTTTTCTTCACATTACAGCTACAACTATATTTCTTCTCTGCATACCCTCCGCACACCATTTACCTCCTCACTGTGACCAACTCCTTCCACTCCAACCGCTATGGTTTGTTTCCAATACACTTTCCTTCACCCAATAATTCTCACCGTACATCAACGACTGTCCACACACGTTCCCTTTCAGAAACACGACCTCCTCTTCACCATGTTTTTCTTTACATGTTCCAAAACTTACCACTTCCTGCTCTCACCAAAGACTTCCTCCCCGTGATCTGCTTCAGCCACTATCGAATCCACGTTCCTCCCACTAGCGCCATGCTACTGCTGTTAGTTTCAAATCTCACGGAACCCAGTCCGCATGCCAATGCCAAAGCCAAACTAACCCCACTTACTATCTCCAACGCCGTCGGACCACCAGCGTCCGTCGACCCTAGTCCTCTCCGGACAGCAAGCCCATAGGCACCGCCGCTTCACGGTCATCCTGTCAATGGCCGCACTTCTTTGTTAAAATATGACACAATCTTCCCATGTAACAATTAACTGCCTTCCCATTTCATCATCCACTATCCATCCAACTTGCCTGAACCCACAAGCAACCCATGCTCCAAATAGCCTGCACATCGGTAAACTCAAAACAAACATACCGATGCCATTTCAGTCGTATTACGCTACCAACGTTTGCCGCTACCGCAGCTCCATCGGCTACGACGTCAGAATTTCATCATCGTCCCTCTTCCCTGATCACCGCCAACGTCAGAGGACCTCCAACCAACGTCCCTTTTTATTTATAGATAACAATGTGGCGGATGTTAATTGGAATGAGGAATGATTTTCAACTTCAAAATCGAACTGACATTTTACACAGTGGAAAGGAGGATTTAAATTGGTTATGGAGGGGAGTTTGCGGCTCCCTGCTGAAGCGAAGAGTGGAGAAACCAGGTAAGCATATATAGAGGAAGAAGGTGTGGAGAGCACGCAACTAAAAAGTATTTTTTTATATGGTTACTTTGTTGGCACGGGTTAGAGGATTGGGATCCAAGAAACCAAAAGGTGTGTCACGCAAGGAATTAAAACTGCGTGACTCAAGCAAGGAACAACGTGGCAGAATGTTTAATTTGATTAAAAATATATATTATACCCATTTTTTTTCTTTTTTCTTCTAGGCTGAGGTTAGAACCGAGGAAAATAAGGTGTTAGGCATATGTGTTTCAGTCATTTTTATGGGTAGGCTATAATTTCTTGTTATATATCTTTTTATGTAAATTGTTAATTATTGTACCATTAACAACTGTTATTTGCATTGAACGTCCTTAATTCACAGTGCCAAACACCGATTCCAAACTCAACAAAAATAAATACACCGCTACTTCTTGACGTTACGGTCCAACGAAACTAATATCGTTGAAAACGGACTATGTTGGCACAACGACGATATTTTTAATTTATCGGTTCACCTCTAAATACCGCTCACTGATAAAACTACTCCAATTGGCTCCAAACTGGAAATCTATCAATAATTAGCGATACGCATTCCAATAAAACTTGTTTTGTCGAAAACGGAGATCGTTTGAAAAAAAAACTATTTCTAAGGCCTATATACGGTCGATAAAATATAATTAAATCCAAAACAATTCAATTTAAATAATATTAAATCATTATTATCATATATATCCAATCAGAATAACCAGTATATATTTTAAACTCAATACTCAGAAATTTCGGTTGAAAATGATATCCTGATACATAAAAATTCCTTTATATTTATTAATTAAACGCCATCGTTTATTAATGAATTTCCTTAGTGACTATTTGAAAATTTGAATTGGACGCAACTTACAATCTATATGATGAAATCTCGATCTTTCTCTTTTATTAGAAAAATATAATCAAATCGATTCCAACGTTTCTTATTTTACAGAATTCCGACTTATATCGGATCCCGTATATTCAATTAAAGTTTGAATCATAAATTACGAACTACCGCGTCATTTCGAGCTCGTTTTAATTATATTAATATAATTTATATATATTCGAACTTTATTTAAATAAATAAATTCAATATAAACCTATTTATATTAACAAATCAATATTTAAAACAAATTTAAATATTCGTAATTAGCGTTCGAAAATCTGGGACGTTACAATAAATAGATTTCAAATAAATTAGTTTTTCAAATTTAATTAATGACAATGTAATGTGTAAATTTCAGTTATAAACCAAGCAACTCAAATCTTATTCAATTATTCTAATATTAATAAAAATTCAACAAATACTAATATAAGTTAAATTAAAATTATATATATATATATATTCTATTTAAATCATTATTATTATCAAAATCAACAAGATTCACATTTTAACCATTATCATTCAATTTATTTATACCAAATGCAAACTTTAAATATATGGAAATTATGGGTTGTTACATTCTCCGCCACTCAAAACTTTTCGTCCTCGAAAAGTGAACGAAATAGAATATTGAGCACATACATACTTTCACATCCATACTTATAAGATAGCATTTATAAAATAAGTTACGTAGTTGTAAAATCTCATAAAATTTTCTAACTCACGAAATCACAAAAAATTTCGGCAGCATTTCCTTTGTACGGAGAGGTCCGGAAAAATCACTATATATATATATATATATATATATATATATATATATATATAAGTCCAAATATACATCTCATCACACGATGAGGCATCCCAAACAATGGGGAAACAAAATATATATACCAACAACTATATAACACAAATACGTACCTTCTTTAGCGTTATTTGCAAATTTATTTATCTTAGCACTTTAGTATTTAGCGCAAGCGAGTTCCAAAGCGTAGCGCAACTTCCTTACACCTGCTACATACTCACATACGCATAAGAATTAAACATACATACAATACATAGCAAATTTATACAACTTACACAACACATATTAAACATTTCAACTACAGACCATGATACTTATGACAGACCAGCGAACAAATCAAGGTTTATCACCCCATAAATGATGGAATTTGACCAAAGCACACACGCAAAAGTTATTGCATTTTTTTCAGGCTTTTCGAATTGCCTGGATTCGTCGAATTTGGATAATCCTTTCGAAAGTTATGACTATTTTAGCAAAAGCGAACGCTTCAGCCCACACAATGAAAAATGCTGGCCTGAGTTTTTCAACCCTTTAAACAACAAAATTCTACCAAGAACATTAAAGAAAAGTTTTAGATCAGTTCCTGAGCTTTCCGAATTATATAAGCACATCAAAATCCAACGATCCGTTAGGAAGTTATGGTCAAAACAATATTGATATACATTTCAGTTTTTGATTTTCTACGCATAGTATTACAACTAAAACTTGAATTTCAGCCTAGTAAACATGAAAATTTCGACATGGCTCTATTAATAAAAGTTTTAGTTCAGTTTCTAAGGTTTTCGAAAAGTCCAGAATCATTAACTTCCGATCATCAATTCAAAAGTTATGGTCATTTTGCTTCAGCTCATGTCGCATATTATTGACAAATTTACATTACACTTAATTTTTCTAAGTTTCAAATTCTCCAATTCCAAATTAAAATTTACTTTTGCTCCACCAAGCTCATATTATGGTTAATTTCCCCCGCTTATAGTGAACATTTCAGATTTTCAATAAATAATGATTATATTTTATTCGTGTTTCAATTCTCTGATTTCAAAATCCTGGTAAATCTTTAACGCACGCTCGATATTGGTTATCACTTCATTCTCCATACAATGGATTTTACATTGAATTTGGTTTCCTTTTTCTCCTCCTTTTAATTTATCGACAATTCACATTTATACGAAAACTTAAGTCCTTTTCATTTCTTCTCGAACTAGCTTAATTTACTTATTAATTACCCAAGTCATGAGTCGTTGCCATTTTTAATTTACACAACAAAATTTTCCAATCCGTTTTAGCGGACTTCAATTGAATTTAGTTTCACATTTAATTTCACTTTCCTCCAACACTTCTTTTGACCAAATTTGGAGTTTATTTAAACTTTATTATCGCTCATGCTTAAGAGTTTCAATGACAATGTCTCTTCTCTTAATACTTAAATCTATTCCATCCTTTTATATTCAAATGCCATTCATTACTAATCCCTTATTATTCATTCGAATTACCAATCTTCATATGCACATTCAATATTCATTTTCTAATTACCTTTCTACCTTTCATTTCCCGAGGTTTACACTTCTAATTTATACTTTCCCTTCATAACTTAATATTGCTTTTACCATTTATTCGACCAATTAAATTCTATTTCAAAATTTCCTCATTATCCTCAATTTCTAAGAGTTCAACCATAATCTATATTTCACATAGTGCCCATTTTATTTACTAATTTCACACTTTGATATTTCCTATAATTCTAGTTTACCTTAGTTCTAAGTTGAAATTCTTAGTTAATAAAAAATGTAGGAATTCCCATTCTGGTTTTATTTAAATTCAAACTTTAAATATCATATACTAATACCATTATATAGAAAATTATGTCATAGAAATTTAAATTCCAAAATCCTTTATCAAAACAAATTTTAAAATCACTGAGTGGTCTCCCCCACTCAGACTCTTCAAAATAAACATCGATAATGCGTGCACTCGTTATTGAGGTTATTCCTAGGGTCCGACAAGGGGTTACACTTTTATTCCATTGAAAATTGTTTGAAACCGTTTCCATTTTGAAAACACTTACTTATAACACCATGTTATTTCAAAATCTTGGCAAATCTATTTTCAAAAGCACCAGAATTGAGTTCTCAAGTTCATCTCCATTTATTTACAAAATATACCTTACAATCATTTATATTTAAAAAAATTTCTACAACCATTTAATTTCCTATTAGATTTATTGTCTAAGCATCTATAATCAATAATAACCTAATATTATCACCCCCCAAACAATAAATAGAAGTAAAATTTATAATTTATAACCAAATTTATATTTAAAATATAATCCAAAACCATATTGTATTGATCCGTTCTATTTGAGCATTTAGAAATTCCTATCGATACCATGGCGTCCCATATATCGACCAGAATATATAAATATTCAGCGAAACAAATCAACCCAATATAAAACCAAATATGAGAATGATTTAGTTCTGATCCGAGTGTTTGTTGTGTTTATTTTTATGCAATACGCTCGGGTCAGCAGAGGTTTGCAGTTAGCGAAGATTTCTTTTCTTGGATCATGAAGACAAAGATTTGGTATATATCTACTATATATAAGTATTTCTGCTGCACTTTGTTTCCACTGTCTTGTTATGTAGATATATACATGTGTAACTTTGATAGTCATTGTATGTTATAGCCAAATGTATATATTTCAACTGCTTTTAAACTGATAGTTATTTATTATATGTTGTCCTTCCGCTGTGAGAAATCTATTATTGTTTTTCTCTTTTTTCTTCTTTTACTTCTTTTCCCAATAAATACCTATATTTGTGATTCGTTTGGGTCGACATGTGTGTTTTATTGTCGATTTGAACGGTCAAAAATCCAGGTTGTTACAAGTAGGTATTAGAGCTTCATATCATCGAGAGCTTCGAATTGATATATAATTTGTTATGGTTTGAGGAGATTTGAATTTAAAGTTTATATTTTTATTTTTGATCTAGGGTTTAGAATCTTTTTCTGCCATTGGAGAAAGAAACCGGCAGATAGAAAATATCCATGAATGAAAAATGGTCTGATGAGGTGGAGAGAATTCTCTCTCTCTCTCTATATATATAGAAGGTCCAATAGAAGAAATAAACAATTATCCAATTACATTGATTCCATTCACATTTTATTCCGTACGATCAAATGACAAGTCCGATTGTAACGCAAATTGAAATTCTATGATAATTCACTATTCCGGATCTGATGAAACTGGTTTTGTCGGATTCCGAGATAGTTGCCCAACGGTTAAATTTCACAATTAATTAATTAATAAAATATTTAGTTGTCCATTTAACTATTTTAATTCAATTTAAATATTTACTAAATTCCATTTTAATTCAATTATAGCTTAAATAAATTTTATAAAATGATTTCATAAATTTTAAGTCCTCAAAATCATCTACTTACCATTAACATTCAATTCCAATTATACATTAAATAATACAAATTCCATTCGAATTCATAAATATTTAAATTCAAAATTCCAATTCTTAATCAACATAATCAAATTAAAATTTCATTTATATTCAAGGAAATTTACTTTATTATTGTGATCATTAAAAATAAACCAAAAATCAAGTTTATAAATAGATTTCAAGTAATTTAGTTTTTCAAATTTAATTAATGACAATGTAATGTCTAAATTTCAATTATAAACCAAACAACTCAAATCTTATTCAATTATTCTAATATTAATAAAAATTCAACAAATAATAATATAAGTTAAATTATAATTATATATATCAAATAATTATTATTATCAAAATCAACCAGATTCACATTTTAACCATTATCATTCAATTTATTTAGACCAAATATAAACTTTAAATATATGTAAATTATGGGTTGTTACAATATGCTAAAAATTTACATAGAAAAAGGGATAACTATTAAAATATGAACATGCCTAAATACACAATAATTTGAAACTGTAACACCTTAGACACGAGGTTAGATTGAATTTGTGATAGAAGTCTGCCCGGACCCGCCCGGCCTATCTAGCATTCACAAGTGGTAAATCTAATGTGAGAGGTCTAGGTGCATAACTAAAAATGGTGCTAAGGCACGAGGTTAAGTCGACTTATGGTAGAATTCTGCCCGGGCCCGCACGGCAAACCAACATCCACAAGTGTAGGCTTAATGTAAGAGGTCTAGGCATATGTATGTACATATATATATATAAATATATGTATATTACAAGATACGAATAAATGGCAATAATTGTAATTAAATGTCTGACTTAGAAAATAAGAAAGGGATGGATGTAGTGGACTAAGTTAGTGTGATGCGAAGGAAAAGTGATGTATTTCCCTAAATGACCTATTTTTGAGAATGTGGCTGCAAGTAAGCCGCTGTAAATAAAGTAAGAAAAGTAAAGAAATTACTTGCTACCACGAATTTAGATGGGAATACGTTATGAAAATAAATCACTAATTCCTTCTATCAAACTGATAAGGTGCATGAAGTATATTCCTTAAATAGAATAAGGAATATATTACAGTAAATGAAGAATAATGGCTTACAACAGTAAATGGTTCAAAAGGGGAATGATAATCACCTATTACAAATAAATAACATTAATGAAAGTGTTGTATAATAGGTGGACTTGTCCAAGGGTCAAAGTAAAGATTATAACTTAGGTTATAATAAACTATTAAGGAAATGGGATAACTGGCAAAATGAGAGAAGGGACACTTAATTGTAAATTAAGTAATTAGTAAATAGGGATAACTAGAAGCTAGTTGAGAAAAAAGGGGATAATATATGAAATATAAGAAGTTGTACTTAATTATAAATTAAGTAACCTGTAAGCTTGGAAGTCTGAAACCCGTTGATAAGAATGGTTAGGCTTTTCCTAAGGACAAGAGGAAATTATAACATAGGTTATAATAAATGGGTAGAGAAACTTATTAATGGACCTTAGTTAATATAACTAAGTCAATAAGTAAACAACGATAAGTTGTAAAGACGGTGGAAATGGAATTATGATTAAATAAGAAGAATGAGGAAAACTTATGAAATGTAATAAGTTATATTTAATCATAAATGGTAAGTGACATGTTGATTAGAAAACATGTGAACTAAGAGATACTTAATAACATATTAAGTAGAACTTTTTATTGTGAAATCAAACAAGAATATAAAAGAGATTATGGATTACAGTGGGCCACAATCTAGAGAATAACATGTCGTGGGCTTATTAATAAACTTAATGGGTTAAGTTATATGACCAAAATTAATGAGAAAGAAGAACTTGGTAACAATTCAATATGAATTGGAATAACCAAGTTAACTGGAAACCTGATGAGGTGAGGCAAGCGCGTAAAAGAATGTTTAGACATAGGGTCTAACAACATATTAAATTGAGGTGCTTGGACCAGTCCGCACGTTTGAGGGTGAGTAACCCAACGGGGTAGATCATCGTGTTAAGGCATAAGGGAAGCGTACATTCATCTGATTGTTCCGACGGCTCCAAAGGACTGGATGGGGAAGCACGCGACTTCCTAAGATACATAAGGTGCTCATAGTAGCCCTTTGTGCGGTGACATATGTTTTAGGATGTGCTCGCAGAGGTTGGGTCTGCGTGTAACTACTAGGTGGGTGGGCCTTGACTGCAGAAGTAGCTATGCAGTCAGAATGCTGTGACGCGGTGACACCAGGGTGATTCGACGGTTGCCTCAACTGGGAGGCGGAGGGTCACAACCAACAAGGATAGTAGATCGGTGTATACCTGTCATCGGTAGCCAGTGGGATGCGAAAAGACTAGAGCTAAACCCAAGATACCATTCACCCTTCACTATCGGGGTAAGGGGCTGAAGGGAGACGTCACATGGATGCTTAGATTGTTTGCGTAGGGGCAGTCGCTTAGCTCTTTTAGTATTTACTAGTTGAGGGAGGGGCCGAGGTGGGGCCATAGCCACAGTGAAATCATACCCTAGGGATATCTGTATTTCGAGGCTCTTAAAGGCGAGCCTGTACAGGTATGGAAAAGCTCCCGATTGAGTTTCATGTTTCTAGTATTGCCCTGCTATGGAACTCGGTGCACATTAGGATGTGCGATTGAGGCATCGAGCTACAATTGAAGATACGTATGGGGGAGAGTCTAGATACATGCATGTCGGCTTTGGGTGGTGTATCGTAGAATTGAGAGCATTACTCCGGTATGAATTCTTATTCGAACAAAGGTGGCAGTCTGTACGTTTGCGTAGCATAGTAGTGAAAGATATATGCGAAACGTGACATTGTTATATAGAAATCTGTACGTCACTACGGCGGATGAGGGACTGCGTATATTTCGATGATGTTACAGTGGATACTGTGCGAGTGGGGTACCATGAGGTGTACGTTAATATTGGAGGTAGCGACATATATACTATATTAGGTTAATCCATTGGGAAGTAAATGGGTACGATGTGTATGTAAGCCTTTAGTGCTGATAACCTAAGTAACCTAATAAATAAGAAAATACAGTTGAATAGTATATGTAGGATTATCCAAAGTGTATAGTTTAAATCCAGTCACTAGAACTTGTGTTCTGACCCCCTCCATATAACATACTCGCAGGTTAGATTTTTGGCAGGGACATGATAGCCTTGGATACTGGTTATGTAAGGACCCTTCACTTCCCCGGTGAGGAAAGAGCAGATACTTCGAGAACAAACACAAAAGGGCGCAGACAGAAGAACATTTCATTGTATATTACAACAATTCCATCAGAATACAAGGATATACAGAGTATAAATATATATTACATATAAATATCAGAGATTTAATTTACATCTAAATACATCGCAGCAGAAATAATACAAAACACAACTAGAAGGAGATATACGGATACAAAGCTTTCCGGATATCGTTCCAGCTGTAAGTCAGGATTCTATGAATATAAATCTGCAAAACCAAAACTACTAGCTGCCCGTGTCAAAATAAGGGCACCCAGAGTTTAGGTTAAAACAATAAACTCCAGGTCAGTCATGTGACTGGTGTGAGAACTAAAACAGTTATTAATCTTTATTTTAAAGTTCGGTAAATCAAGGGACCACGACGTATAACACGGAACGAGTTCCCCCCAAGAACACCAGTGCATAAAACAACAGCGCAATGCTAAATAAAGAAAAAATGAAGCTATTATAAGACCCAGGTTCTATCACACAATGCAACGCAAGCCGGGGGATAGGGTTTTCCCTTATAATAGCCAAAGCATGCTTGATACGTTTTAAAACAAGTAATTTGATACTATTATAAGTGCATAATTTATAAAACAACTTCAAATCATAAGTATAAATCATAGACGACATGGGTACCATATATCATGTCGCCATACTAGGCTCTACAATCAAAACCGCAAATGTCACGTATTTGGAAGTTGGATTTCCATCTGTGAACCGAGGCAAAAGATAGTCCTCTACCGATTCGAGACTGTCTGGCCCGAGTCTCAGGAACAGAACGCATCGTCCCTTGGATCTTCAGGGCCGGTCCACCGATGTGGATTAAAATTCCTGAACACTACGTTTCCCCGCCCTATGGGGCGTAAATGAGCCAACGAATGACTCCATCGGACCCGGATCGTCCGATCTAACCGAGGCGCCTCGCAACAGCAACAACCACATAAGTCAAACTCGTCAGGGCGTGTAAAACCACTAACACCACTTCTAGCTAGAAGGAAACACATGCCCTCCCTGAGGTCCTCTCCCATTTCTGGTTCACAACCGGGGTGTGAGGCTCGCTAGTCAACGTTACACAAAGCTATGCCACACAGGCGGTGCTTTGATCATCACCACAAGACTTTGCTTTTCAACAGAAGCCTTGATCAATTGCCACTTAGGCATTCCACACAGGCTATTCACTCCATGCGTTTTATATCCATCAATATATAACCTCTGAGCTCGTACGTCTCAGAGAAGGGCGTTAAGCAAGAGAATAAATTCTCCGCCGCCAATCAGATATATATTTAATAGAAATCAATCACACAGAATAAAATCCAATGTCAGACACACAGTCCATTTACAAGTCTGTTCTGGGTCTGAACGAAACCGGAGGCACCTAGTACCCCGCATATCCATCGATCTCCAAGTACGTCTGGACGATCACCAACTGATTCTCTCCTCTTCCTCTTGGGTGTACGGCCCAATCCAGATCATCGGTAATTATCCAAACGACGTGAAGACCTCTGGTCTCCAACCACCGTCTTAATCTTCGACACCACGTCGAATCAGTTATTCAGAATGGGATAAACCCGGTCTTTCTGAATAACTCGCATATATAATAAACAACTGTTACACAAACACAACATACGCCTCATTCCAATTCAGAATATTCTTTTATTTAAATATTCTTATACTTTGGGAAAGGTTCCCATTAATTTTATCAAAGATAAATTCTTTAAATTTATTCTTTAATCTCCTTTGAATATCAATTCAAACTAGTCGGGATTAGCGAACCACACCAAAGTAATCATTTATTTTAATTTCCCAATCCCAACCTATTCATCCCATGAAGTAAAACTGGTAATACTTCATATCTAACACAACGGTGTTATTGGTAAATTCAATTACCATTTCATGTTCAAATCTAATTAAAGATTTAACTGTCGCCTGGAGCAAAACTGGTGAAACTCCATTCCCGACCATTTCAATCTAATTAAAGATTCATTAAAACCCCACTTAGTTTTAATCTTCACAGAAATCAATATCCTGTCTTTAACTGGGTTAAAGAACCAATGTTATTTAAAACACGGCCCACGATAAACCCAAAATCACCTTCATTAATTATCGGGTTAAAGAACAAGTGTTATTTAAAACACCATTCACGATAAACCCAAAAAAAAATCAATTCAAATTCAATTCCAATTAAATACCATTTAATTGGTGCACTTCATTAAATCTAAATAAAAAGATTTAATCTTTTTCTCAACTGGGTTTAAGAACAGTGTTAATGAAGACACCATTCACGACAAACCCAAATCACATTTGATATTAAATACGAGGCTCTGAATAAAAAATATATCGGCTTATATTCAATATCAAATTCTACGACTCACAAATATCGTATTGGAAATAACGATATATATATATATATATATTTCAAATTTCCATAACAATATCTGTATAATCACGAAATCCAACATCGAAATATTCCGAAGAAAATTTTGATTCAAATCCGTTCCAATGCAATTATTGGAAATTCTTGTTATTTTCAAAACCATTTCAAATCCAATTTATTTGTTTTAAAAATAAATAAATTATTATTCTAGTTCAAAACTTGTTCATTTCGATAAAAATCTATTTTTATCTTTTTAAATATGGAGTTTTTCATCCCAATTCTTCACAAATCATTTCTTATGATTTTACACAAATTATTGATATTTTTAATAATTTTATCAAGGCCCGTACAGTCGATTTCCATTAACGGCCATCGAACTGCAATTACAGCGACCTTTTCCAAATTTGAGTTGGACATAATTCCAAATCCAACCGTTAAATTTCAAATCTCTAATATTTGTTAGAAAGTTCTTTTCGATACGAACCCAACGGTTCCGGTTTTAGGAAAATCCGACAGTCGGATCTCCCATAATATCCATTCGAAGTCAATGGTCGAAATTCACGAACTGCCGCGGCGCGGCACGTTCTATTCAGGCCATTATATATAATATATATATATATATTATATATATTTCGTCGATTTCCTTTCAAAACGTATTTTATAAATCGTTTTAAATTCGTTTTCGAAACGATTTCAACTTCCTTTTCAAATTCAAATCAAGATTGAATTTTTCAATATAAATTCGTTTTAATTTCATTTCAAATCGATTTCAATTTGAATCAATTTCAATTCAATTTCAATTCGTTTAAATTCAATTAAAAACGATTTCATTCCTATTTCAATTCAATTCGAATTTCAATTCTATTCGAATTTCAAATCATTTCAATTTATTTCGAATTTCAAATCACTCTAACTTAATTCGAATTTCAATTCACTTCAATTTAATTCGAATTTCAATCCACTTCAATATTCATTTCAATTTGAATAAAATCGATATAAATATCGTTCACGTCAAAATGGCGCAAATCTAATCAACACGGCTTTATATATTTCTATTTTCAAATATTTCTATTTCAAATATTTCTATTTCAAAACTGGAATGAGGCCCAATCAATTACCATATAATTGTTAATTATATGGATTTTCTACAACACATGTATAAATTAACAACGATAAATAATCAACCATCATCCAGAGTGCACAATACAACTGCATAAGCATTAAATATAATTAATTAACGCTTACACAGTCTGTCGACCAATCGATCGACATACAACTAAACAATCGGGATTAGTGTTCGTCAAATATCATCCCAATACCCGTGTGGGCTTTCAAACAATCAAACATAGATTTTATTTGTGCAGTTGGGAGATGTGTAAAATTTATCGTCCCAATCAATATCTGTCAAATGTGTGTGTATAAACAAATCGTCCTATTTGTTTATATTTATTTATTCACATTCATGTTAAAAATTATATTTTCAACTATAAAATATTTTAACTATGTAAATATTTTATTTCATTTCACATCGCATCACACAATCAACTACACATCAAAATCAAACAAACAAGCATACAAGCCGTCCATGGTCTGTGAACGACGGATGTCGGGTGCTACTAAACACCGTCTGAATCCTAGTATATAATTTTAACTAGAAAACAAGAATTAAAGTGAGAAGTTCTCACAGACTAGTTAATCCAAACTCCACGACTCTTCATATGTGGAAATCTTCGCCGTTCTCGCCCTTTGTCATTTTCGTTGCCCGTAGCAACTACATATATAAAAATCACATTTTTATATTGTTGCTATGTATATAAAAATTCTATTTTTATACCGCTACTATATAGATAAAGATTCTATTTTTACATCGCTACTTTGTAGATAAAAATTCTATTTTTACATCGCCACTTTATAGACAAAAATTCTATTTTTACATCACCACTTTATAGATAAAAATTCTATTTTTACATCGCTACTTTATAGATAAAAATTATATTTTTATATTGCTCTTCTCCTAATAAAGATTATATTTTTATTACCCTACATGAATAAAAATCATATTTTTAATATGCCACTAGTATAAAAATTATATTTTTAACCTTTCTACTTATATAAAAATACGATTTTTATTATCTATAACTATAAATAAAAATCGTTTCTTAATTAACTTTACTCACATAGAAAAATCAAATCTAACTATATATATAAACTAATTATCTAAAATAAATAAATTATTATAAATAATTAAAGACTTACATTGGAAATTTAGCAGAGGAAAGTGCTGCGATTTAAGAGGAGGGAGGGGTGCTCGCGCCGAGTCTGAGGTGGTGGGGATGGCCAACGACGGCGGAATGGGGAGGCGTTTGGCGGTCATGGCAGAGGGGCGAGGTGGGGTCGCAATGGACCTGAGTTGCGCGATGCTGCTCGATTTGTGAGGGGGGGGGGTGAGTCGTGCTCGCGGGCGGAGGAGGGTTGGTCGATGCGATGGGGATGCTGGCGTGTGGTGGAGGCGGGTAGAGAAGCGGTCAACGGCTACGACCATTTTTCTTTTTTTTCTCTCGAAAATCTGATTTGGGGAAGAGGAAAAATACAAGGGGAGAGGGTATGTGTTCTATAATTTAATTAATATTATATTTAATTCTCCAATAGTTAACTTTTTTTTGACCTCCAAACGAGGCCCACCGACTGTCGCCCCTAGGGTAATACCCCCATTCCGAACACAATGTGATATGTATCGTAGGCTAATTCGATCGTTTCGACCAGTTTTCATCAAAATCAACATATAACTCTATATATTGAATTTGAACGCACATTTCAATTTACTGGGGCCACATACGAACTCTATGAATTCCAGAAAAATATTTTCTAGCTTCGTATTGACGATACGGTCCTAACAAAACTAGTTTCATCGAATTCTGAGACCGTTTGAAAAATTGTCATTTTCCAGTCGATTAAATTCAACTGAAATGGTCAAAACACGTTTTTCTTTGCCACACTCACATATTGATTCAGAAAATTACGAAATTTGAAACCTAGCAATAATTTGACATCATGTATCCAACAAAAGTGGTTTCGTCGAAAACCGAGGTTGTTTGCAAAATGGCTATTTTTAAGGGCCAGAATTCCATAGCGACTATTCTGAAATTTCAACTGGACATAACTTTTTATCCCCGCTATGAAATTTCTATTTTTCGGATTCGTTGGAAAGATATCATCAAATAGATTTAAATATTTTTGGTTTCGCCAAAATCCGGTTTATTCTGTAATCGGTACATTCATTTGAAATTCGAAATCGAATTACCGAACTACCGCGCCATTTTCAATTCCTTTTATAAATTAAAATAAATATTTATATTCTAACGACGATCTATATAAATATACACGTTTGAATTCTATTCAAAATAAATTTCTCGTCGCTATTATTTAAAATAATCTATTTTAAATAATCGAAATTCACTAAAATTGCCAGAATAAAAATTTTAAATTGGCTCGGATTTTCGGGTTATTACAGGTTAGGCAGTATTATTAATACAGTAAGGCTATATTTGATTATATTATATTTTGTCCATTCCACTGTGAGATATTTTCTGAGCTCTGACATATTTTATGTCTCTGTCTTTTCTGCAGGGTACCAGAGCGAACCAATCCGAGTTTCGATGGATTGGATTTTTGAAAAAAAATCGGTCCGTTGAAATTTGAGTTGTTACATCTGGTATCAAAGCTAAGGTTTAGGATTCCTGTATAAATAGTGAGTGAACGTATTTGTATTTTTTAAAATATTAATATTATATATATACCTAAATCTATATAGGAACCCACTAAGTAGAAAGAGAATAACATGGTGAGAAATGGGATGTTTGTTATGTACACTAAAGAAATGAATAAGGAAATCTGACACCCTTAGGTAATTTGGGTGGAGAGTGTACAATATACTTTGTATGGAAGGAAAGTGAATCCTATATGATTAGTATTTTGGGTTAGTGGGTTTGGCAGTAAAACCTTATAGATTGGAAAAGGTTAGAGAGAGAAAAATGGATTAGGAATATATATAGTTGAGAGAATTGATATTGGGGAATGTCTAGGAAAGCCTGAAAAATTGGAAACTCGATTTGAGTCTAACCCCATTGTTAACTTTTAAGAACTTGAGAGTATAAAAATATTGGGAAAATGGTTTATGGTGTTTTCAAGTTTTAGTCTTAAAAGTTATAATTTTAAAATATGTAAAGAAGTACACATATTGAGTTTTAAAGAAAAGTTCTCTCAGAAAAAGGTGCATATTATAGATAATGTATATCTTGCTAGTTTTCTTGTTATATTTCATATAAGAGTTTTTAATAAAGAAAGATTTTAAATCTCTTTTCTTATGACAACCCTTTTTGATAAATTATTTTTAGATACTTTTGTTGGGTAGACAAAATAAGTGTAGAAATTAATAATAGAGTGGATGTTTGCACCTTGTAGTAAGAGACAAAACCGACCTCATAGGTAGAACAAGTTATAAACCCGATGGAGAAAATAGTTGCCCGTATATACTCTAGTTTTGTGATTTGAAAAAAAAATGAATGATAATTTACGTTTTTAAGATGACATGTTTTTATGGTTTGGCAAAGAAAGTTTTCATAAGGAAAATAAAGTTTTGGCACTTTTAATTTTGGGAAGAAAAAGGGCCAAACCATGTTTTACAGAGTATGAAGTAGGTAAGGATTAGTGCCTAGGAAAGACGAGAAAAGTTTTGAGGCTATAAAGTAAATTGCAAGAATTATCTTAGAATAATAGTGAGTTCCCGTAGAATGTGTAAGCTTCGGGAAGCCTAGGATGTTGTTTGAAATAATTGTTGGTACATAGCTAGGACTAGTGGTGACTACTAGATAGAAAAAGGGGCAAGTAAGTGTTTAGACCCTATTACTAATTTTTAGGTTAGGGTTAAAACCCGTTACTGCATTTCGGTTGGGATCGTTCCTGTAACAACCCGGAAAATCAGAACCAATTTAAAATTTTCATTTTGGCTATTTCAATGAATTTTGAATAGTTAAAATAAATTATTTTCAATAATAACGATTTAAAATTTATTTAAATCGAAGTTAGAACGAATATATTTATTTTAATTTTAAAAGGAATTAGAAGTGGCATGGTAGTTTGAAAATTTGAATCTGAACTTTGACTGAATGTATAGGATTCAAAATGAAACGGATTTTAGTGAAACCAAAAATATCTAAATTTGTTTAAATATATCTTTCCAACGAATCCGAAAAATTGAAATTTCATAGCGGGAATAAATAGTTATGGCCAATTGAATATTCAGAATAGTCGCTATGGAATATAATATAATTTATAGCCCGTATAAATGACCACTATACAAACGACCTCCGTTTTCGATGAAACCATTTTTGTCGGATCCGGAATGTCAAATTATTGCTAATTTTAATTTTCCATAATTTTTGGAATTTATTTGTGAGCATAGTAAATTAAACTGTGTTCAGTAATTTCTATTCAATTTAATCGACCGTTAAAAAGGCTATTTTTAAGACGGTCTCCAAATTTGAAGAAATTAATTTGTTAAGGACCGTATTGTCAAAACATAGCTAGTTTTATTTTTCGGGAATTTTCGGAGTTCGCATGTGGCTCCGGTGAATTTAAATGTACGATCGAATTAATTAAATAAAGGATTTAAATTTTAAATTAAAGAAAACAGGGTGAAAACAATTGTTTGGGCCGATAAGACCTAGCCCATTGTGTCCGGAACAAGGGCAATGGGGTAGAAACAATTTTTGCTAGACTGAAATTGAAGCTGTTATGGGTTTACGGGCCAAAATCATTAATTAAGAAAAATTAATATTATAATATTATAAATAGTATTCTCCCAAACCCTAATACCCTACTCACAACCGCAGCCTCTCCTAATTTCCATGGCTATGAACGCTCAATCCTTCCTCCACTAATTTCCTTCGATCCACACATCGAAATCATCCACTCCTTTTGACTTTATCGAAGAGAACTCCTCCCTCTTTCCATCCATACGGTAAACCCTACCTGAAAGTGTAAAATTCGAGCGTACCAGACCCGAGAACCTGACCAGTTTGCACCGCCGCCATCCCCTTAGGCGCGTGCAAGTTGATCGAAGTGGGGGCCTCCAGGCGCTTCTCTTCTTCCTCTCCGACGTGCCGCCTTCTGATCATCGCGGAGTTGAGCAATTGGATCGAAAATTGTTAACCTTGGATTGAATAAGAAGGAGAATAGTTCGGCCGTGTTATCTGAAGGAGGAAGAAGGTGGTTTTTAAAATATATTATTTAATTAATTTTAAAATGATATTAATACAAATTAATCCATATCTCACTCGTACTGAATCAGAATTGAACGATTTCAGATCCCTTACGATCGTGAGTCTGAGATCTACACTCCTGGACTAACTAGAACCAATTCTGAGCAGATCAAATTTTGGTCAAATTTCAGATTGGAATCATTCAGATTTAAACGACTGTGAGAAATCTATTTATTTCTTTTTTTATAATTAGAAAAAATCCTAATTTTATTATCACCAATCTATATTAAATTCCTATTTGTTATGATTCATGATTTGTTCTGTGATAGATGTAGTACGTAGATCTGTTTATTTGGTGATATCGTGTTGTGATAAAATTGTTAAGAATATATAAATCATTTTGTTATAATCAAATGAGTGAAACAAAAATGTATAATTTTTGTTTAGATAAAATTATCAAATTATAATCATTGGGCGAATTCATCATTTGTTAGTTAAAATAGTGGAACCAAGAATTATCATTTTTGGGTTATTGGAATAATTGGATTAAAAGAATTATCATTTTGTTGTTTGGAATAATTGGACAAAACTTGTAATTTTTGTCAAATTGGAACCATTGGACAAAAATTGTCATTTTTGTCAAAATTAGAATAGTTGCATTGGAATTGTCATTTTTGTTTAAATTAAATTGGTCAAAACAAAATTGAACATTTTTGTTTAAATCAAATTGTTACAGAAGAAAAATAGGAAACACCAATTTTGTCTATTTTGTTGAATTAGAATTTTCAACAAATAGAAAACAAAAATTTTGTCTATTTTGTTGAATTAGAATTTTCAACAAATAGGAAACACCAATTTTGTCTATTTTGTTGAATTAGAATTTTCAACAAATAGGAAACATCAATTTTGTCTATTTTGTTGAATTAGAATTTTCAACAAATAGGAAACACCAATTTTGTCTATTTTGTTGAATTAGAATTTTCAACAAATAGGAAACATCAATTTTTGTCAATTTGTTGAATTAGAATTTTCAACAAATAGGAAACATCAATTTTTATCAAATTGTTGAACTAGAATTTTCAATAAATATGAAACATCAATTTTTGTCATTTTGTTGAACTAGAATTTTCAACAAAAATAAAATATACAGTTTTGTCATTTTGTTAAACTAGAGTTTCAACAAAAATAAAATATACAGTTTTGTCATTTTGTTGAACAGAGTTTCAACAAAAATAAAATATACAGTTTTGTCATTTTTGTTGAACTAGAGATTCAACAAAATTAAAATATACAGTTTTGTCATTTTGTTGAACTAGAGTTTCAACAAAAATAAAATATACAGTTTTGTCATTTTGTTGAACTAGAGTTTCAACAAAAATAAAATATACAGTTTTGTCATTTTGTTGAACTAGAGTTTCAACAAAAATAAAATATGCAGTTTTGTCATTTTGTTGAACTAGAGTTTTCAACAAAATAAAAAAAATGAGATATCAAATTTATCATTTTGTTGAACAAGAAGTGTCACCAAAAATGAAATATCAACTTTTGTAAATTTTGTTGAATTAAAATAGGAATTAAGAACATGTTCATGTTTTAAATAAAAACATGATCACATTACAGATTCACATTTTTAATGTCTAGACTAAATATAGAAAAGGTTCATGTTTTAAAAATAAAAACATGTTTACATTAAAAAATTACTTTTGATGAAATGTTAGAAATTAGACAAATATTCATGTTTTAAAATGGAAACATGTTTACATTAAAAATTCACTTTTAATGTAATGATAGGAATTAGGCAAATATGCATGTTTTAAAATAAAAACATGTTTACAAGAAAAATTCATTTTTAAATGTAATATTAGAAATCAGAAGAATGTACATGTTT
Source organism: Allium sativum (assembly GCA_030737875.1). NCBI lineage: Eukaryota > Viridiplantae > Streptophyta > Magnoliopsida > Asparagales > Amaryllidaceae > Allium > Allium sativum. The sequence continues at coordinate 69,777,315 of CM060922.1, forward strand.
TAAACTAAAACATGTTAATATTAAAACTTCACATTCTGATGTAATGTAAGCAACTAGGAGAAATGTTTATATTAAATATAGGAACACGATAACATTAAAAGCATTTTTTAATGAAATGAATGAATCACTAGAAAATGTTCATTTTTAAAATAAAAGCATGTTAACATTAAAAATATCATTTTTATAAAAGAATTATTCATATGAAAATTGTTCATATTTGAATAAAAGTGTTGAAACATTAAAATCATAATTTTTAATATAAAGTTTGATTCATTGGAAATATTGTATGTTTGAATAAAAATATTGCAACATTAAAATTCCATTTTTTAATGTAAAAGTGATTCAGTAGGAAACATATATTAGAGAATATTTGTATGTTAAAACATTATTTCTAACATGCTAGAAAGGAGGAAAATGAAAACATCGCTTTCATACATTTTGTTTAAAATAGAATTGTTAACAAATTGAGATATCAAAATATCATTAGAATTTGTGTATAAATCTAGGAATCATTTTTATTTACAACGCATATACTAGACTTTATATGCATAGTTAAAATTACATTTTTATTTGCAATGCATATACTAGAATTTATATGCATAGTTAAAATTACATTTTTTATTTGCGATGCATATATTAGAATTTATATGCATAGTTAAAATTACATATTTATATGCATAGTTAAAATTACATATAAATATGCATAGTTAAAATTACATTTTTATACGCATAGTTAAAATAATATTTTTATTTACAATGCATATATTAGAATTTATATGGATAGTTAAAATTACACATTTATTTATAATGCATACAATAGAGTTTATATGCATAGTTAAAATGACATTTTATTTAACAATGCATATATTTGAATTTATATGCAAAGTTAAAATATCTTTTTGTTGACAATACGTACATTAGAATCTGTATAAATTATTTTTACTGTAAACATACACTGAAAACTTTATGCAAATAAAACATTCCCTTTTTATTTGTTAAAGTTTAAAATAGAAATACAAATAAAAATTAGCTTTTTATTTGTCATTGGTTCAATCGTCATGTAAATGAAACATATTTTGTTTGACATTGTGAATATGTGGATATGATATGCCAATAAAAACATTCTTTTATTTGGCATGTTAAACGCATTAGTGAAATCGTCGAATGGTTTATATTTATATATAATTCTATACATAAATATAAATTAAAATTAAATGAATCGCGCGCGGTAGTTCACGTTTCGGAATCGTAACTTCAAACAATTATATTGAAAGATCCGACTGTCGGATTTTCCCAAAATTGGAACCGTTAGGACTGCTTTGGGAAGATCTTTCCAACGATATAAATTTTGTTAAAATTCAACGGTTAGATTTCGAGATAAGTGAAAATCAAATTTTGATAAAAACCGTGCCAAGGCCGCTTATTGACCCGAAGCGTCGTTAAATCAATTTAGCTATTTTATATAAATAAAAATAGCAATAAATCGTTATTAAATACTATTAATGATATGAAATGGTTTTAAACTATATATATGGGAGAATCATTTGAAAAGACTGAGTTCAATCTCATTTCAAATGATTATACGACGATTTAAAATGAAGATATTGAAGACGACGATTGAAGACCGCTGATCTCCACATCGAATGGATAACTACTGATACCCGACATTGGTTAGCTCACAGTAAATGGTTAAAGTGGTAGTTGTCCAGACGTACTTGCTGATTGTCCGAATAAGCGAGCACCTCTCTTCCGTATTGGGCATACGGGATGCGGAATAAGGTGTCTCCGATTTCGTTCAGACCCAGAACGGACTTGTAAATGGATATGTGTCCGACATTGGATTTCATTCCAAGTAAATTGATTTCTATTTAGTATATATCTATTGGTGGCGGAGAATTTATTCTCTTACTTAAAACCCTTTTCTGAGACGCATGAGCTCAGAGGTTATATATTGGTAGTTATCGATCGCATGGCATGAATTGTCAATGTGACATGTCAAGATGCAATTGATCGAGGCTTTTGTTGAAAAGCAGAGCCTTGTGGTGTATGATCAAAGCATAGCCTATTTCGGCATAGATTTGTGTATAGGTTACCTCACGAGCCTCACACCCCGGTAAGAGTCAGAAACGGGACAAGGGAACGCATGGAGTGCACACGTTTCTTTCTAGCTAGAAGTGGTATCAAGGTTTTGCAAGCCCTGACATTTATTTATGTGGTTGATGGATTATGAGGCGCCCCGGATTTATTGGTCGATAGTGACCATATTATAGGTTCAATAGGACCGAGAAGCGTGTGTTCAGGGATTTCCAATCCACTAAAGTATTTGTGGACCGACCCTGCAGGATCCAAGGGTTCGCCGGCGTACGAATACTAAGACATTGCTAGAGTGTCTTGAATTGGTAAGGAGATCGTCCTTAGCCTTGAATCATGACAGAAACCCAATTTCCAAAACGACATTTCGGTTTTGATTGTAAACCTATATATGGCGACATAGTAGGATGGGGTACTATGCCATCTTGGATTGATACATTTACTTTGAAGTATTTTAAAATGATTAGACACTAATAATAATATTAAAAATATTATTTTCTACTTATCAAGCATGTTTGATCATTATAAGGTAAAATTCTATTCTCCGGTTTGCATTGCATTGTGTGATGGGACTTGAGTCTTATAATGATTTCATTTTTCTAAAAAGCATTGCATTGTTTATGAATAAAAAATTATTAAACTTATGCACTAGCAATGCAATGGAGTAAACCTGTTCGACGTTAGCGGCGTGGTCCTGTGATTAGCCATATTGTTAGTTAAGAAAGATTTCCCATACCAGTCCCATGACTGATTCGTAGTTTGTTTCACTTTGAAATCTCAGTTGCTCTCTTTTCACATGGGCAGCCAAGTGACAGGTTTTAGGTATGGATACATTCTGGATTGGAGCTTGCTTAAGGAAAGAAGTTGAAGAACATTTTTCTTTTTATTGCCTTTGAGACATTTAGACATTACTGATCTATGATATATTTGGTGGAGTTGAGGATTATTTCTTTTTACCGAGAATTCTATTTGCTAAGTGTGTCCTGTAACTGTGCACTCTAATGTCTTTGATGTGTTATGATGTTGATGACATTCCTATTTCCGCTGCAATGATTTATCTGTTATGATGTTATTTGAGATCTGCTATTGTTGTAATTATGTTATATTCTTATGATTATCCTTGATTTCGTACTACGGAAGTTTGGGGTCGTCACAATTGGTATCAGAGCTAAAGGTTAACCATTGCTTCGGAGTATAACATTTTTAAAACAATTCGTCTAGATAGAATCAATAGTATTCTAAGGCGAGTAGCTCATTAGAGATAGGATTAGTAATGTCCTAGAATGAGCACAACAGAATAGCATATATTATTCAGTCATTACATCATTATCATCTTATCATATTTCTCCGCTTTAACCTTCTCTTTTAAATTATCATTTCTGTTTGTCCGACTCTTTCCTTGATGGTATAAAACTAACTAGAAAATGAGCACTAGAGCGAGAGCAAGAGCCAGAGGCAGAGGTGGGGCTAGAGGACCAGCAAGAGAAGAGACTCCCACTGCTTAGAGGCAGCCCATTCCTGAGGCTGTGACACCACCAACTCCACCCCCACAGCCGTTTGACTTGGATAAAGTTGCCAAGAAGTTCAGAAATTTAGGGGGCATATCATTCACCGGGTGAGAGACAGTGATTGAGGCACATGCATGACTAAAGAACTACGAGAAAATATTTGGAGGCCTGGAATTGGAAGACCACCGCAAGTGCTTTTTATCATCATGGCTGTTGAAAGATGAGGCTGAAAATTGGTGGGATAAAGTCAAAATTGGCAATAATGAGGCCAATATGTCTTGGGCCAGATTCAAAGAAATTTTTAACGAGAAGTTTATTCCTCCACAGGAAGTAGAGCGGCTCCACGATCAATTTGCCAATTTGCAGCAGGGAGATATGACTATTTCAGAATATGTGCGGAAGTTCGAAGAATTCTCACGCTATGCTCTAGAATTAGTTCGGGAATCAGTCCAGAAGGACAAAAGATTCATTAGTGGCCTCTCTAAGAAATATCTGAAAAGAGTCACAGCTCACATTAAGCTCTTCTTTAATGAGGTGATCGAGATGGCTTGCCGCTATGAGGACAATAACAGAAATTCACAGCAGAGCGTGAGAAGAGTCAGAATAATAACAAAAGGAAGCAAGCTGACAGGAAACCAAAGGCGAGCAATTCTTCTACCGCCAAGCCTCAAAGGGGAAAAAGGTATAAATCCAAGGCTAAATGCTTCAATTGTCAAAAGATTGGGCACTTTGACTACGACTGCCGAGTCTCGAAGAGACCAAGAAGGGATGAATCTGGACCCGATCAGAATAACAAACAGAATTCTCGTGGCCCCAGGGAATGCTTTAATTGCCACAAGCCTGGGCATCTTATCAAGAATGGTCCATTGCTAAAGAAAACTGAGGTGGCGCATGTATACGATGGAGAGGCTGCACCAGATTCTTCCGAAGGATCAGGTAAACTTGATGTTTTAGGAGGTACTCTTAATATTAAGAACATTCCTATTACAGTATTGTTTGACACTGGTGCATCAAGAAGTTTCATATCTAGTGACACAATAAAAAAGTTAAAACTCAAACCAAGAAAACTTAAAGAATCGATTAGAGCCCATAGTCCGATAGGAGGTTCACTTATTCTCGACTAGTATTGCACAGTGCCTGTTTCTTATTCTTACTTCCAGTTCCCTTTTGACTTGATCGTTATGAGTTTTTCTGGATACGATATCATACTTGGGCTGGATTGGCTAACAAAGTATGAGGCTGAGTTACTATGCGCTGAAAGAGTAGTCAAAATTAAAACCAAATTCGGAGATATTATTGTTGTACCATGCCATGACTAAGCCACAGATAGGAAAGAATTCTGGTCTTCTCTTAAAGTCACCCCTGCTTCTGTTGAGGATATTCCCGTCGTCAGAGACTATGCGGATGTGTTTGAAGAAGTTGATAGCTTACCTTCGCGTAGAGAAATCGATTTCAGGATTGACTTAGTTCCGAATGCAAGGCCCGTTGTGCATCCTATTCGGAGAATGACACTGAAAGAAAAAGAGGAGATAAGCAATCAAACTAAACAACTTTTGTGGAAGGGTCCGATCAGGCCTAGCTTCTCAAATTGGGTGCAGCAGTGGTGTTTGTCCTAAAGTCAGATGGTACCCTCAGACTATGTATGGATTACCATGACCTCAATAAGAAGACACTGAAAAATAAATATCCACTGCCACACATTGATGATCTGTTGGACCGCTTGAATGGAGTGCTAGTATTCTCTAGGATGGACTTAGCTACAGGCTTCCATCAATTGCGCATTGCCGAATAATGTGTTCCTTTGACAGTTTTCGGAGGGCCAGACTTATTCTATGAATGGCTAGTAATGCCCTTCGGCTTATGTAACACTCCAGCATACTTTGTCGACCCGATGAACAGAGTATTCCGAGACGTTTTAAATAAATTCGTGCTGGTGTTCATCGATAACATCCTAATCTTTTCTAAATCCACTGTTGAGCACGAAAAGCATCTGAAAGATGTCTTGGAGATTTTGCAAAGGAATGTGCTGAAAGCCATGTTCTCTAAATGCATATTTTGGCAATAAGAGGTGAAATTCCTCGGCCATGTTGTATCAAAGGAAGGCATTTCAGTAGACCCAGGAAAGATCTCAGCCATCCAAGATTGGAAGCAGCCTAGCACTCCTACAGAATTTAGAGGTTTCTTAGGATTGGCTGGCTATTATCGGAAATTCATTAAAGATTTTTCGAAATTATCTTGTCTATTGACAAAGCTGACTAAGAAGCATACAAAGTTCGTTTGGACACCCGAATGTGAGGCAGCTTTCCAAGAGCTGAAACTGAGGTTAACCACTGCTCCTATGTTGACCATTATTGACGACAATCAAGATTTGAAAGTCTGGACAGATGCTTCAATTGAAGGTTATTCCTTTTATCTAAACAAACATGTCAGAGATGACTTTTTTAATGACAAATCTTATTTTAACATGTTATCCTTTTATCTATTTAAGGTATTGGTGCAGTGTTAATGCAAATGAACAAAGTGGTCGCATATGCTAGCCATCAGTTGAAACCACATGAGAAAACATATACCACTCATAACCTTGAGTTGATGGCCATCGTGTTTGCTCTAAATATATGGAGGCACTATCTCTTGGGTGAGAAGTTTGAACTGTATACTGATCACAAATCCTTGAAGTATCTATTCACCGAAAGGGATTTGAACTTGAGGCAGCAACGTTGGGTTGAATTTATTACGGCCTATGACCTGGACATCTTATATACTTCAGGAAAAGCCAATGTTGTACCCGATGTGCTCAACAAGAAGAATGCAGACAGCGCCAATCTTATCATCGCCAGTCTTATCATTACGCCTACATTAATGGATAAGATCTCTTCTCTTCAGAAAGATGATAAATTTATTCAGATGATTAGTGAGCGAGTTCGAAAGGGCGAAGCATCAAGCTTCCAAATAGACAGCAAGGAGACCCTTAGACTACAAGGGCGAATATGTGTACCAGATATTCCTGAGCTAAAAAGAGAAGTTATGGATGAATGTCACAAATCTAAGCTCAGCATCCATCCAGGAGTAAGCAACATGTATCATGATCTTAAGCATACCTTTTGGTGGAAGGCGATGAAGAGGGACATTTCTATATATGTTGCTAGATGTCCTACCTTCCAGCAAGTCAAAAGCGATCAGCAGAAGCTAGAAGGATTGTTGCAACCGCTAGAGTTTCCAAGTTGGAAGTGGGACATTATTTCTATGGACATTATTGATGGCTTGCCCCGAACTAGAAAAGGGAATAACAGTATATGGGTGATGGTAGATTGCTTCACAAAGACTGCCCATTTTATCCTTATCAGATCTAATAGAACAGCTCGAAGTCTGGCACAACTTTATTTCTTAGAGATTGTCAGACTACATGGAGTTCCCAGTAGCATCGTTAGTGATCGCGATCCGATATTTGCTAGCAAATTCTGGGAAGCATTCCAAGAAGAGCTTGGGACCAAGTTGAAAATGAGCACCGCTTATCACCCTTAGATAGATGGTGTGATGACCCGCCCCGCACCAGCCGGCATTTCCTCCGAAAGTGCATTGTACACATGCCTGACTAGCACGGAGCGGTCGCCAAAGAAAGGAAAGAAAAGAATGAACTAATCGAAAACCTGTAGAGTGTCTCACAGTGCATAAAACAAAATATAATAGTAATATACTTGACATAAAATAGGCGAGACAATGCATAAGCTGATAACTAAAACCAACATCATCACCAGAGTAGCGGAAATCCAAATACAGCTTATTACAACTTTCCAAATTACTGTCTCTAAACAAAAGAGAGAAAGGTACACCACTAATGCCCAAAGTAGTGACCACAGCAACACAGGGAGAATATCTATATATATGTATCAAACGTAGAAGCCTCCTGCTCGTCTCCAGTATAGCTACTCGTGCATACCTCCTAACCTGTCTCTAGTCTGCTCGTGAGAGCACCCAGAGTAATAAAAAGAGACATAAAACTCTAGGTCAGACAAAAAGTCTGGTATGAGCGATAAGCAGCAAACAGAACAATAACAGGTATACTAAACCATACCTGAACCTGGACCTGCAACCAAAGAGTTAGCACTACATACCGTACAATACTCTAAGGTGCCACTAACATATGGTGTAAAGAATACGGGGGTGGGGGTGTGCATGTCATAATGATGGAAAACAAGTCAAACATAGCAACCATCCTCACATCTCTCGCTTAGTGCATAAAGCATACGATGTCCACCACTGTCAATCACTAGACCCATCGAAGTAGTGACAGAGTTCGACTTGTACAACAGCTACTACTACCAAGCTTACTCCATGGAGTCATGACCAAATCTTTACAAACGACTCCACCTCATTGGTCTATAGCTCTTTAGTCGTACCTAGGCCACTGTGGCCCTGAATCCGTTTACGTACTCCCTACACATAGTGAATCAAAGTTACAGACATCGACAACCCCTTTGCACAAGTCCCGCAGCAAAGCCCAACTCATGAAGTTAACTCTTTGGTTCCCAACTGGGTCCTGAGTACAAACATCCCACTTGGACTACCTTTGCATCTCAGGTTTAGTCTTCTCCGGATCGGTTCAGTCCTTCCTTCTATCTTAAGTTCGGTTCGGTTCGGTGCATCCTCAGTTCGTTCTCAACATCTCAGTTCGTGACAAGCTACTTCGGGTCGGATCGGGTCGTGCTCCTTCCACCGGGTCGGTCTTGGTCATCCCATCGGATCGTGGTCTCCGTTCGTGGTGCAAGAAGCTCGAGTCTTCCTCTCCACTCCGGGTCGGATCGGAGACGCATAAGTGGTTCGGGTCGGAGGTCTTCTGGCGGATTGGGTCGGGTCATGTGTCCCTCCATCGGATCGTGTTGCATCGGATTGGAGCTTCAGGTGCATCAACTCGTGGTGACCAAACTTGAAGGGATGAGGAACATCTGGCGGCTCGTGGCACGTGGAAGGGTGGAGCAGCTCGTGGGGGTAGCCACGATTGGGTCAGATCGTGGAAGGAGGGGCAATCCGATCCGGTCCTCTGCATATTTCCTGCAACTTCTTCCAACGATTGTTTACGCCATTCGACGGCATTTTCGACCAATCTTACGCTTCTAGACAAGCACAAAGCACACTATACAGTCATAGCAACATGTATAATCATCCACAAACAGCAAAATAACAATCGTAGCATGTAAAATGGATCAAACATACCCAAAACCCTATATTTTCCCTTAAGCATGGTTAGGAAAAATCTAATGATGTGATTAGCAAAACTTAATCAAATTAACCCAAACTTCTAACAGAGGCCTAAAACATCATTTTGAATTTTATAAATATTTTTCCAAAATTTTATCATGTCTAATTTCGCTAATCTTCACTAATTACCCTTAATTAACCGTAATTAGTGCAAAACTATGCAAATCACTCACCTTGGCCACAAATAAAATATCAAATATGAAATGATTCTCCGTTTGGAGCTGTTCCCAATGCAATACAACAGCTCTAACCTTGCTTTGGTGCTATTCCTCCTTAATTTGATGTTGATTAGGCTAATCTTCAATTAGAAAGTGGTTTAGAGGTGTTTTGAAGAGATTTAGAGAGTGGAGGCCATGGCTAGGTTAAGAGGAATGAATAGTGACGGCTGAAAAATGAGAAAAAGGTATTCTCCAAACCCTAACAGCCCTTTTAAACTCCTAATCCCGAAATTCCCCTTTGGGCCTAGCTGTTAATCACCCGGTTAAGCCCAATTAAGCTGTTTTTCACCATCTGAAACTTGTTTCAGCCATATCTCCCAAACGATGAGTCCGTTTGGCTAATGTGACCACTCTACGGAATTGTAAACCATCATCCGGAGCTAATGGAAGTGGTTTCAGGTCAAAACTCCTTTCCAATCAAAAGTTATGGCCAAAACAAGATTAGCTAGGGGCAAAATAGTCATTTAAAAATCGACAAAAATCATGAACACGGGAAATGACTCCAATAGTCGTCTCCCAAAGTTACATGACCATACGACTTCGTAAGTGAAAGAAATAAACATTCTACGATCCTGCGATGCGTAGAATGCGGGCCGTTACACTCTCCCCCCCTTAAGAAATTTCATCCCCGAAATTCCTTAACCCAAAACATACAAAGGATCCCGCATGCCTACCAGCCATATACAACAATCAATCATGCAAAACAAACAAACCTATCCTAGCATGCAGAAAGACTAAATTGATACTGTAATCTTACAAGGCGAAGAGTTCTGGATACGTCTTCCTAATGCTCTCCTCTGTCTCCCAAGTACAGTCATTCTAATTCTCGCCCCACTGGACTTTGACAAATTTCACCGCCTTCCTTCGAAGCTGCTTCGTATCGTTCTCAACAATACGCATAGGCCTGCGGTTCCCAACCGCCTCGGGTTCAACTTCGACATCATCCAACTGATCAGGTGAAATAGTCACATCTGGGTCGTGTATGAATTTCCATAACTGGGAAACATGAAACACGTTGTGAACTCCTGCCATCTTGTCTGGTAATTCAACTTTATATGCCAAATTCCCAATTTGCTCAAGAACTGGGAATGGACCAACAAATCTTGGTTCTAACTTGCCTCTCCTACCAAATCGTATCACGCTCTTCAATGACAAACACCAAGTCGCCAATGGAGAACTTTAATTCTCTTCTCCTCTTATCAGCAAAACTTTTCTGCCTATCTTGGGTAGCCTTCATTCACTGTTGAATGATCTTAATCTTAGCTTAAGTTTCTCTTATCACATCTGGTCCAAGCACAAACTTCTCACCAGTTTCTAACCAATATGACAGTGAGTTGCACGGTCTTCCGTACAAAGCTTCAAATGGAGCCATACCAATACTGGATTGAAAACTATTATTATATGCGAACTCTACTAGATGTAAATGGTCATCCCATGATCCACCAAAATCCAATACACAGGCTCTCAAGAGGTCTTCTAATATACGATTCACCCTCTCTGTTTGACCGTCGGTTTGAGGATGATACGCGGTACTGAGATGTAACTCTGTTCCTAACGCCTCTTGTATGCTCTTCCAAAATCCATTAGTAAACAACGGATCTTGGTCGCTCACAATGCTTTTAGGTATCCCATGAAATCTCACTATCCACTTTATATACAGTTCCGCTAACTTAGCCGCCGTCCTGTTTGACTTGACGGGTATAAATCTTGCACTTTTGGTCATCGGTCCACAATCACCCAAATGCTATCATGGCCTGATCTAGTCCTTGGTAACTCATCAATGAAATCCATTGAGACTTGTTCCCATTTCCATTCTGGAATCTCTAATGGTTGCAACAACCCACTAGGCTTCTTTTGCTAAGCTTTAACTAGCTGGCAATTCATGCATTTGGATATAAACTTCCCAACGTCTCTTTTCATCCCTTCCCAGTAGTATGTCTGCTTCATGTCTCGATACATCTTGTCACCACCGGGATGTATAGTCAGTTTTGAGTGATGACATTCTCTAAGCACTTCATCCCTCAATCCATTGACAATGGGTACAACTAGTCTTCCATTCTTCCTAAGCCATCCATCTCGATCAAGCCCATACTTGTTCATCTCCTCGTCGATACCCATCTCTAACTTGGAGATGATTTCCAATAGGTTAGGATCGTTCCTCTGACTGGAACCAATCCGCTCAATCAAAGTGGGTCTGATCGTCAAACTTGCTAACATTTCTGGATCCAATTCGCACTTTGGTCTGAAATCATACCCCGCGATGTACTCCAGTTGCTTCCATTCTAGAAACATAGCCCCTAAACTGGCATGTCTTCTACTCAATGCATTAGCTACCGCATTGCCCTTTCCTGGTGTATATGCGATATCGAAATCATAGGAAGCTAAGAATTCTAACCATCTTTGTTGTCGGAGATTTAGATCCTTCTGAGAGAAGAGATACTTTAATGACTTATGATCAGTAAACAACTCGAATCTTTCTCCCAAGAGATAATGTCTCCACATCTTCAATGCGAATACGATCGCTGCTAATTCCAAATCATGGGTAGGGTGTCTTCTCTCGTGCAGTTTTAATTGCCGACTTTCATAAGCTACAACCCTACCTCCTTGCATCAATACAGCACCTAGTCCGGTACCACATGCATCTGTATGTACCGTCATCTCTTCATTCCTCTTAGGAATGACTAACACCGGTGCACATGTCAACTTGTCCTTTAGACTCTTGAATGTATTCTCGCACTTTTCATCACAGACGAAAGCTTGATTCTTCTTGGTCAACTGAGTCAATGGTGCTGCTATCTTGGAGAAATCTTGGATAAACTTACGATAATATCCAGCTAATCCCAAGAAACTTCTTATGTCCGTTGCATTCTTGGGCGTAGACCAATCTTGTACCGTAGCCACCTTCGCAGGGTCCACGGCAATACCATTCTCTGAAACAATATGGCCCAAGAATCTCACTTCCCTCCTCCAGGAGTGACACTTAGAAAACTTTGCTTTCAATTAGTGTTTTCTCAACACCTCCATCACTATCCTCAAATGTTCCTTGTGTTCTTCCTCTGTCCTCGAGTAAACCAAAATATCATCCACGAACACAAGAACAAACTTATTCAACTGATATCTGAATATCCTATTCATAAGATCCACAAAATATGCTGGTGCATTGGTCAGCCCGAATGGCATGACCAACCACTTATAAAATCCAAACGGCATTCGAAAGGCCATTTTAGCTATACTCTCAGCTTCCACTCTAAGTTGATGAAAATCTGTCACGAGATCCAACTGGGAGAACACTCTCGCGCCACACAACTGATCAAACAAATCATCTATCCGCGGTAGAGGATACTTATTCTTCCTCGTCACTTTATTCAACTCGCGGTAGTCTACACACAAACGAAGGGAACCATCCGCCTTAGTAGCAAACACAACTGGTGCTCCCCATTCAGAAACACTCCTTTTGATAAACCCCTTCTTCAAAAGATCGCTGACTTGCACCTCGACCTCTCGCTGCTCCCTTGGTGTCATACGACGAAGTGGCATCACTATAGGTCTGACATCTTTCACTAAATCAATACGGAACTCAATCTCTCGGTGCGGTGGAAGCCCGGTCACTTCCTCGAAAACGTCCGGATACTGGCCAACCACGGGCAAACCTGACAACTCACCATGCGGGATGTCAAGGGAATTTAGAAAACTAGCCATTACCCCATCACTAGGTAGACCCCCAAACACTACCCTCTGCCCATCATCCGCTCTAGCTGTCACCAAAAAGCCCTCACAGTCTACCACCACCCCGTATCTTTGGAGCCAATAGACTCCCAAAATAATGCCAAACCCAGTAAAGCCCAAAACAAAGCAATCACAAACAAACATACATCCATGACTCGATAAGACCACATTACGACAAATCATGCTAAGGTTAGTCGAACCACCAATTGGGTTCGTCACTAATAAAGGTCCATCGACAATCTCGGGCTCCAATCCCAACCTATCTATCAGGTCACTAGATATGAAAGAACTGGAAGCTCCAGTATCAAACAAAACTCTAACAGGAACATCATAAACAGAAAGCATACCTTGAATAACGACATTCTTTCCCTTCTCCGCCGTAGTTGGGGCATTCGATGAAGAAGGAATAGCATTAAGGGCAATGCTTTCACCATCTGGTTTTCTTTAGGGGGTTGCGGACACTTGTCCTTGTGATGTCCCACTTGGCCACAGTTGAAGCACTTCCTGTCTGCTGGCTTGGCTCGAAAATTACTGGCATAATGGCCCTTCTTGCCACAGCTAAAGCACTCAACATCTTTCTTCTTCTTCTGGCCATCTTTAGCTTGGTTCTGCTTCCTCTTGTTCTGAGAACCACTCTTGCTTCCACCGCTTGCTTGCGGTTTTGGCTCCTCTGCAGATGCGACCTCAGTCTTCGACTTAGGGTAAAAACTCTCCGATCTTAAAGCTTTCCCCATAATCGACTCAAACGTCTCATCTATGTGGTTAATAAGCCTTTCCCCCAAGTATCAATCCAAACCAGTTATGAACTTCTCTTTCTTCTTCTCGGCGGTATCTATTAGGGATAGCCCATATTTCGACAAAGTGTCGAATTCGGCAATATACTCCGAGACAGCTCTGCCATTCTGCTTGAGCTCCAAAAATTTCTTAAACAACACTGACTTCTGAGCAGCTGGAATGAACTTATCGCTAAACCGATCCTTAAACTGATCCCAAGTAATCTGATCCTCGGGAGTAGTTGCCTTTACAGCATTCCACCAATTCATTGCCCGTCCTTGCAGCTGACGGGATGCTAGCCATCTCTTCATTGCATCCTCGATACCCAAGTCTTCGAAGATACACTCGTAGCTATCCAACCAATCCTGAACATCCATAGCTGAATCCATTCTGTGGAACGGCTTCCCACCAAGACTAGTATAATCCTTATTCAGCTTGGCGAAATCGGCCCTAAGCGCCTGCACTATTGGACCACCACCATTACCAGCATTGGGAGCTTCCCTATGCATATCCCTAAGCAACTCTCTCATGAGGTCAGTAAACATCGTCCTCATTTCAGCAGCATTCCCATTATTGGCTCCTCTACCGGTACCCCTTGCGTATCGGCTCATCGTTTAATCTTCACAGAGAAAACGATTAACCAACTCCATAGTGGTGCCAGTGCAGTGCGACTTCATCCTTAACTATACTAATAATATATATATATAGCTTTATAAAACCAAAATAATCACAAATACGCGCTCTCATATACGTATTATCTCTCCCTGATGTCTTTCCTTAGGCTAACTACGCAACCTAGAGCTCTGATGCCAAGTGTGACGGCCCACCCCGCACCAGTCGGCATTTCCTCCGAAAGTGCGCTGTACACATGCCCGACTAGCACGGAGCGATCGCCAAAGAAAGGAAAGAAAAGAGTGAACTAATCGAAAATCTGTAGAATGTCTCACAGCGCATGGAACAAAATATAATTATAATATACTTGACATAAAATAGGCGAGACAGTGCATAAGCTGATAACTAAAACCAACATCAACATCATCATCAGAGTAGCAGAAATCCAAATACAGCTTATTACAACTTTCCAAATTACTGTCTCTAAACAAAAGAGAGAAAGGTACACCACTAATGCCCAAAGTAGTGACCGCAGCAACACAAGGAGAATATCTATATATACGTATCATATGTGGAAGCCTCCTGCTCTAGTCTGTCTCTAGTCTCGTGCATACCTCCTAACCTGTCTCTAGTCTGCTCGTGAGAGCACCCAGAGTAATACGAAGAGTCATAAAACTCTGGGTCAGACAAAAAGTCTGGTATGAGCGATAAGCAGCAAACAGAACAATAACAGGTATACTAAACCATACCTGAACCTGGACCTGCAACCAAAGAGTTAGCACTACATACCGTACAATACTCTAAGGTGCCACTAACATATGGTGTAAAGAATACGGGGGTAGGGGTGTGCATGTCATAATGATGGAAAACAAGTCAAACATAGCAACCATCCTCACATCTCTCGCTTAGTGAGTAAAGTATACGATGTCCACCACTGTCAATCACTAGACCCATCGAAGTAGTGACGGAGTTCGACTTGTACAACTACTACTGCTACCAAGCATACTCCATGGAGTCATGAGCAAATCTTTACAAATGACTCCACCTCATTGGTCTATAGCTCTTTAGTCGTACCTAGGCCACTGTGGCCCTGAATCCGTTCACGTACTCCCTACACATAGTGATTCAAAGTTATAGACATCGACAACCCCTTTGCATACATCCCGCAGCAAAGCCTAACTCATGAAGTTAACTCTTTGGTTCCCAACTGGATTATGAGTACAAACTTCCCACTTGGACAACCTTTGCATCTCGGGTTTGTCTTCTCCGGATAGGTTCAGTCCTTCCTTCTATCTTAAGTTCGGTTCGGTGCATCCTCAGTTCGTGCTCAACATCTCAGTTTGTGACAAGCTCCTTCGGGTCGGATCGAGTCGTGCTCCTTCCACCGGGTCGGTCTTGGTCATCCCATCGGATCATGGTCTCCGTTCATGGTGCAAGCAGCTCGAGTCTTCCTCTCTAATCCGGGTCGGATCAGAGACGCATAAGTGGTTTGGGTCGGAGGTCTTCTGGCGGATCGGGTCGGGTCATGTGTCCCTCCATCGGATCATGTTGCATTGGATCGGAGCTTCAGGAGCATCAGCTCGTGGTGACCAAACTCGAAGGGATGAGGAACATCTGGCGGATCGTGGCACGTGGAAGGGTGGAGCAGCTAGTGGGGGTGGCCACGACGGGTCGGATCGTGGAAGGGAGGGGCGATCCGATCCGGTGCTCTGCATATTTCCTGCAACTTCTTCCAGCGATTGTTTACGCCATTCGACGGCGTTTTCGACCAATCTAACACTTCTAGACAACCAAAAAGCATACTATATAGTCATAGCAACATGTATAATCATCCAAAAACAGCAAAACAACAATCGTAGCATGTAAAATGGATCAAACATACCCAAAACCCCATATTTTCCCTTAAGCATGCTTAGGCAAAATCTAATGATATGATTAGCAAAACTTTACCAAATTAACTCAAACTTCTAACAGAGGTCTAAAACATCATTTTGAATTTTATAAATATTTTTCAAATTTTTTATCATGTCTAATTTCGTTAATCTTCACTAATTACCCTTAATTAACCGTAATTAGTGCAAAACTATGCAAATCACTCACCTTGGCCACAAATAAAATACCAAATCTGAAATGATTCTCTGTTTGGCACTGTTCCCAATGCAATACAGCAGCTCTAACCTTGCTTTGGTTCTATTCCTCCTTAATTTGATGTTGATTAGGCTAATCTTCAATTAGATAGTAGTTTAAAGGTGTTTTGAAGAGATGTAGAGAGTGGAGGCCTGGCTAGGTTAAGAGGAATGAATAGTGACGGCTGAAAAATGAGAAAAAGGTATTCTCCAAACCCTAACAGCCCTTTTAAACTCCTAATCCCGAAATTCCCCTTTGGGCCTAGCTGTTAATTACCCGGTTAAGCCCAATTAAGCTGTTTTTCACCATCTGAAACTTGTTTCAGCCATATCTCCCAAACGTTGAGTCCGTTTGGCTAATGTGACCACTCTACGGAATTGTAAACCATCATCCGAAGCCGATGGAAGTGGTTTCAGATCAAAAATCCTTTCCAATCAAAAGTTATGGCCAAAACAAGATCATCTAGGGGCAAAATAGTCATTTAAAAATCGTCAAAAATCTAGAACATGGGATATGACTCCAATAGTCATCTCCCAAAGTTACATGACCATACGACTTCGTATGTGAAAGAAATAAATATTCTACGATCCTGCGATGCGTAGAATGTGGGTCGTTACAGATGGCCAGACTGATAGGGTGAATCGCATATTAGAAGACTTGTTACGAGTATGCATTCTTGATTTTAGCGGGTCATGGGAAGATCACTTGCACTTGGTTGAGTTCTCTTATAATAACAGTTACCAAGTAAGCTTGCAAATGTCGCCATTTGAGGCATTGTATGGCAGACCTTGCAGATCTCCTGCATGTTTGGTGGTACCAGGAAATCGATTGGTATTAGGTCCCGACATGATTCGTGAAGCATCAGATAAATTTGATTTTATTAAGAAGCGATTACTGGCTGCTCAGAGCCGACAGAAGAGCTATGCAGACTCAAGAAGAAGGGATTTAGAATTATCTGTTGGTGATTATGTATACTTGAGGGTTTCCCCACTGAGAGGTGTAATTCGACTTGGGAAGACTGGGAAGTTAGCGCCGAGATTCATTGGTCCATTTCCTATTCTCGAAAGGATTAGGAATCTCGCTTATAGGGTGTAGTTACCTGACTGGTTGCCAGGGGTTCATGATGTATTCCATGTGTCTCAACTCCGAAAGCATGTTCATGATCCAAACTTAGTTGTAGAGGAAGCAACACAACACGATTTGGAGATTACCCCGAGCTTAGCAGTGAGAAGGGAGCCAGTGAAAATTATTGGCAAAGAAACCCGAGTTTTGAGGAACAAGAGGATCCACTTAGTCAAAGTGCAGTGGAGCGAGGATCCTTGAGATCGTACATGGGAGACGGAGGATAGCATCAAGCAGGCCTATCCCTAGTGCAGAGTGGACATTTCCGAGTAACTCTTGTGTTGAGGTTCATTTACAATACCTTGCATTTTTCATTTTGTTTCCTACTTTACTATTGTTTCCTTTTCAGGGACGAAAAACTTTTAAGTGGGGGAGATTGTAACAACACGGAAAATCAGAACCAATTAAAAATTTTCATCTTGGCTATTTCAATGAATTTTGAATAGTTAAAATAAATTATATTAAATAATAACGATTTAAAATTTATTTAAATCGAAGTTAGAATGAATATATTTATTTTAATTTTAAAAGGTATTAGAAATAGCATGGCAGTTTGAAAATTTGAATTTTGACTGAATGTATAGTATTCAAAATGAAACAGATTTTAGTGAAACCAAAAATATCTAAATCCATTTAAAAATATCTTTCTAACGAATCCGAAAAATCGAAATTTCATAGCGGTAATAAAATGTTATGGCCAGTTGAATATTCAAAATAGTCGCTATGGAATATAGTATAATTTATGGCCTGCATAAATGACCATTATACAAATGACCTTCGTTTTCGACGAAACCATTTTTGTCGGATCCGGAATGTCAAATTATTGCTAAGTTTAATTTTCCATAATTTTTGGAATTTATGTGTGAGCATAGTAAATTAAACGATGTTCAGTAATTTCTGTTGAATTTAATCGATCGTTAAAAAGGCCATATTTCAAACGGTCTCCAAATTCGACGAAATTAATTTTGTTAGGACCATATCGTCAAAACATAGCTAGTTTTATTTTTCGGGAATTTTCGGAGTCCGTATGTGGCTCCGGTGAATTTAAATGTACGATCGAATTAATTAAATAAAGGATTTAAATTTTAAATTAAAGAAAATAGGATGAAAACAATTGTTTGGGCTGACAGGATCTAGCCCATTGTGTCCGGAGTGGGGGCAATTAGGTAGGAACAATTTTTGCTGGACTGAAGTTGAAGCTGTTATGGGTTTATGGGCCAAAATCCTTAATTAAGAAAAATTAATATTATAATATTATAAATAGTATTCTCCCAAACCCTAATACCCTATTCACAGCCCCCGCCTCTCCTAATTTCCATGGCCATGAACGCTCAATCCTTCCTCCACTAATTTCCTTCAATCCACACATCGGAATCATCCACTCCTTTTGACTTTATCGAAGAGAACTCCTCCCTCTTTCCATCCATACGGTAAACCCTACCTGAAAGTGTAAAATTCGAGTGTACCAGACCCGAGAACCCGACCCGTTTGCACCGCCGCCACCCCCTAGGAGCGTGCGAGTTGACCAAAGTGGGGGCCCTAGGTGCTCCTCTTTTTCCTCTCTGGCGTGCCACCTTCTGATCGTCGCGGAGTTAAGCAATTGGATCGAAAATTGTTGACCTAGGATTGAACAGGAAGGAGAATTGTTTGGCCATGTTATCTGAAGGAGGAAGAAGGTTGTTTTAAAAATATATTATTTAATTAATTTATTTTAAAATGTTATTAATACAAGTTAATCCATATGTCACTCATACTGAATCAGAATTGAACTATTTCAGATCCGTTACGATCGTGAGTCCGAGATCTACACTCCTGGACTAACTAGAACCAGTTCTGAGCAAATCTATTTTTGGTCAAATTTCAGATCGGAATCATTCAAATTTAAACGACTGTGAGAAATCTATTTATTTCTTTTTTTATAATTAGAAATAATCCTGATTTTATTATCACCATTCTGTAGTAAATTCCTATTTGTTATGATTCATGATTTGTTCTGTGATGGATGTAGTTTGTAGATATGTTTATTTGGTGATATCATGTTGTGATAAAATTGCTAAAACCATATAAATCATTTTGTTTTAATAAAATGAGTGAAACAAAAATATATAATTTTTGTTTAGATAAAATTATCAAATTAGAATCATTGGGCAAATTCATCATTTGTTAGTTAAAATAGTGGAACCAAGAATTATCGTTTTTGGGTTTATTGGAATAGTTGGATTAAAAGAATTATCATTTTGCTATTTGAAATAATTGGACAAAACTTTTCATTTTTGTCAAATTGGAACCATTGGACAAAAATTGTCATTTTTGTCAAAATTAGAATAGTTGCATTGGAATTGTCATTTTTGTTTGAATTAAATTGGTCAAAACAAAAATGAACATTATTGTTTAAATCAAGTTGTTACAAAAGAAAAATAGGAAACACCAATTTTGTCTATTTTGTTGAATTAGAATTTTCAACAAATAGGAAACACCAATTTTGTCTATTTTGTTGAATTAGAATTTTCAACAAATAGGGAACACCAATTTTGTCTATTTTGTTGAATTAGAATTTTCAACAAATAGGAAACACCAATTTTGTCTATTTTGTTGAATTAGAATTTTCAACAAATAGGAAACATCAATTTGTTGAATTAAAATTTTCAACAAATAGGAAACATCAATTTTTATCAAATTGTTGAACTAGAATTTTCAACAAATATGAAACATCAATTTTTGTCATTTTGTTGAACTAGAATTTTCAACAAAAATAAAATATACAGTTTTGTCATTTTGTTGAACTAGACTTTCAACAAAAATGTTCAACAAAAATAAAATATACAATTTTGTCATTTTGTTGAACTAGAGTTTCAACAAAAATAAAATATACAGTTTTGTCATTTTGTTGAACTAGAGTTTCAACAAAAATAAAATATACAGTTTTGTCATTTTGTTGAACTTGAGTTTTCAACCCAAAAAAAATGAGATATCAAATTTATCATTTTGTTGAACAAGAAGTGTCACCAAAAATGAAATATCAACTTTTGTACATTTTGTTGAATTAAAATAGGAATTAAGAACATATTCATGTTTTAAATAAAAACATGATCACATTATAAATTCACATTTTTAATGTCTAGAATAAAATATAGAAAAGGTTCATGTTTTAAAAATAAAAACATGTTTACATTAAAAATTTACTTTTTATGAAATGTTAGAAATTAGACAAATATTCATGTTTTAAAATGAAAACATGTTTAAATTAAAAATTCACTTTTAATGTAATGATAGGAATTAGACAAATATGCATGTTTTAAAATAAAAACATGTTTACAAGAAAAATTCATTTTTAAGTGTAATATTAGAAATTAGAAGAATGTACATGTTTTAAAATAAAACATGTTAATATTAAAACTTCACATTCTGATGAAATGTAAGCAATTAGGAGAAATGTTCATGTTAAATATAGGAACATGATAACATTAAAAACATTTTTTAATGAAATGAATGAATCACTAGAAAATGTTCATTTTTAAAACAAAAGAATTTTAACATTAAAAATATCATTTTTATAAAAGAATGATTCATATGAAAATTGTTCATATTTGAATAAAAGTGTTAAAACATTAAAATCATAATTTTTAATGTAAAGTTTGATTCATTGGAAATATTGACTGTTTGAATAAAAATGTTGCAACATTAAAATTCCCTTTTTTAATGTAAAAGTGATTTAGTAGGAAACATATGTTAGAGAATATTTGTAAGTTAAAACATTATTTTTAACATGCTAGAAAGGAGGAAAATGAAAACATTGCTTTCATACATTTTGTTTAAAATAGAATTGTTAACAAATTGAGACATCAAAATATGCATTAGAATTTGTGTATAAATCTAGGAATCATTTTTATTTACAATGCATATACTAGAATTTATATGCATAGTTAAAAGTACATTTTTACTTGCAATGCATATACTAGAATTTATATGCATAGTTAAAATTACATTTTTTTTATTTACGATGCATATATTAGAATATATATGCATAGTTAAAATTACATATTTATATGCATAGTTAAAATTACATATAAATATGCGTAGTTAAAATTACATTTTTATATGCATAGTTAAAATAACATTTTTATTTATAATGCATATATTAGAATTTATATGCATAGTTAAAATTACGCTTTTATTTACAATGCATACAATAGAGTTTATATGCATAGTTAAAATGACATTTTGTTTAATAATGCATATATTAGAATTTATATGCAAAGTTAAAATATCATTTTGTTGACAATACGTACATTGGAATCTGTATGAGTTATTTTTACTGTAAAAACATACACTGAAAACTTTATACAAATAAAACATTCCCTTTTTATTTATTAAAGTTTAAAATCGAAATACAAATAGAAATTAGCTTTTTATTTGTCATTGGTTCAATTGTCATGTAAATGAAACATATTTTGTTTGACATTGTGAATATGTGGATATGATAGGCCAATAAAAACATTCTTTTATTTGGCATGTTAAACGCGCTAGTGAAATCATTGAATGGTTTATATTATATATAATTATATATATAAATATAAATTAAACGAATCGTGCTCGGAGTTCGTGTTTCGGAATCGTAATTTCAAACGATTATACCGAAAGATCCGACCGTCGAATTTTCCCAAAACTGGAACCTTAGGACCGCTTTTGGAAGATCTTTC
Organism: Allium sativum; assembly: GCA_030737875.1. Taxonomy (NCBI): domain Eukaryota; kingdom Viridiplantae; phylum Streptophyta; class Magnoliopsida; order Asparagales; family Amaryllidaceae; genus Allium; species Allium sativum. The sequence goes on from CM060922.1 coordinate 69,799,449, forward strand.
CAATGATATAAATTTTGTTAAAATCCAACGGTTAAATTTCGTGATAAGTGTAAATCAAATGTTGATAAAAATAGCGCCAAGGCCGCTTATTGACCCGAAGCGTCATTAAATTAATTTAGTTATTTTTATATAAATAAAAATAGCAATAAATCATTATTAAATTCTATTAACGACATGAAATGGTTTTAAACTATATATATGCGAGAATCATTTGAAACGACCGAGTTCAGTCTCATTTCAAATGATTATACGACGATTTAAAATGAAGATATTGAAGACGGTGATTGAAGACCGGCGATCTTCACATCGAATGGATAACTACTAATGCCCGACATTGGTTAGCACCCAGTAAAGGGTTAAAGTGGTAGTTGTCCATATGTACTTGTTGATTGTCCGGATAAGCGAGCGCCTCTCTTCCGTATTGGACATACGGGACGAGGAATAAGGTGTCTCCGGTTTCGTTCAGACCTAGAACGAACTTGTAAATAGATGTGTGTCCGACATTGGATTTCATTCCATGTAAACTGATTTCTATTTAATATCTATCTGTTGGTGGCGGAGAATTTATTCACTTGCTTAACACCCTTCTCTGAGATGCATGAGCTTAGAGGTAATATGTTGGTATTTATCGATCGCATGGCGTGAATTGTCAATATGACATGCCAAGATACAATTGATTGAGGCTTTTGTTGAACAACAGAGCCTTGTGGTTGATGATCAAAGCATAGCCTCTTTCGGCATAGCTTTGTGTATAGCGTTACCTCGCGAGCCTTACACCCCGGTAAGAGTCAGAAACAGGACAAGGGAACGTAGGGAGTGCACAAGTTTCTTTCTTGCTAGAAGTGGTATTAGGGTTTTGCAAGCCCTGACATTTTACTTATGTGGTTGAAAGATTATGAGGCGCCTCATATTTATTGGTCGATAGTGACCAAATTATAGGTTCAATAGGACCGAGAAGCATGTGTTCATGAATTGCCAATCCACTAAAGTATTTGTGGACCGGCCCTACAGGATCGAAGGGTTCGACAACATCCGAATCTTGAGACATTGCTAGAGTGTCTCGAATCGGCAAGGAGATCGTCCCTAGCCTTGACTCATGACGGAAACCCAATTTCCAATACGACATTTAGGTTTTGATTGTAAACCTATTTATGGCAACATAATAGGATAGGGTACTATGACGTCTAGGATTGATACATTTACTTTGATGTATTTTAAAATGATTATACACTAATAATAATATTAAAAATATTATTTTCTACGTATCAAGCATGTTTGATCATTATAAGGTAAAACTCTATCCTCCGGTTTGTGTTGCATTGTGTGATGGGACTTGAGTCTTATAATGATTTCATTTTTCTAAAAACAATTGCATTGTTTTTAAATTAAAATTTATTAAACTATGCAATGGCAATCCAATGGAGTAAACCCGTTCTGCGTTAGTGGTGTGGTCCTGTGATTGCCATATTGTTAGTTAAGAAAGATTTCTCATACCAGTCCTATGACTAACTCGTAGTTTCTTTCACTTTGCAAACTCGGGTGCCCTCTTTTCACACGGGCACTCAAGTGATACGTTTTAGGTATGGATACATTCTAGATTGGAGCTTGCTTAAGGAAAGAAGTTGAAGAACATTTTTCTTTTTATCTTTTTATTGCCTTTGAGTCATTTAGACATTATTGATCTATGATGTATTTGGTGGAGTCGAGACTTATTTCTTTTTACTTAGACTTCTATTTGCTAAGTGTATCCTATAACTGTGCACTCTGATGTCTTTAATGTGTTATGATGTTGATGACATTCCTATTTCCGCTGCAATGATTTATGTGTTATGATGTTATCTGAGATCTGCTATTGTTGTAATTATGTTATATTCCTATGATTATCCTTGCTTTCATACTATGGAAGTTTGGGGTCGTCACAGTTCCATTATATTATTCTTGTTGGTAAGATAGGGTAACACCTGAGCTTGTCGTGGATCCCATGGTTTGGACTTTTCTGACAGAGGGGGACATAGTCCCGAGATTCTTGGCCCTTAGTAGTTGCTGTGTAGGGTGTTTGTTCTCCTGTTTTAGTTGAAAGACTAGAAGCTTTTTTAAATTTAAACTAAGATTAGATAATTAAATAAGCTAAGAAAAGAGAAAAGGTACAACTGAAAAGGAAATAGAAAATTCAGTAAAGCAACAAAAATGGAAAATTATGAGAAAAGATGGATAAGAACAAAAATTTCCAAAATAAGGTGAAAAAAGAAAATCAGTAACAAAGAAAAATTTCTTATGTGGGCTGTGCTTGGATAGGAAAATAGGGAATCTTCATAAATAGTTACACAAAAATCCAAGTAAAGTTAGAAAAAGGTTGAAAAATAAAAGTGAGAGATGCAGATTTTTCCGTTTTCCACCTTTTTGTAACATAAGAAATCAAATTTAGAAAATTAGATTTTTCTGAAATTCGAAAAATAAAGTTGGTTGGTAGGATTTTGGATGCAACACTTGGATGAACTACGCTCTTACTCAGTAAGAGTGTGGGAGAATTTGGATGAAAAAGCATTTTTGATTTTCAAAATATTGCATTCATGTAGAATTGCTCGTATATTTAGGATGTGAGCATCATATTTTAAAAGGATTTTTGAAAAATTTGCATACACATAGGAGGTACCTCTTAGGCATACATGCATTATTATGTTGTACTTCACTTTGCACTGCACAATGTTTGCAAAAATTTGATGTACACATGATGGATGTATATCATGCGAGGAGTTAATTGATTTTACCCTTACTAAATTTTGGGGACGAAATTTCCTAAGGGTGGGAGAATGTAACACCTCGTATTTTTAAGATAATAAAATAAGAACAACTTAATTAAATATTCAGAATTAAGTAAAACGGACTGTTACGTCCATCTCGAAATTCTGGTCAAGATAGACACCTGGTTTGCGTAAATTGGACATCGTATGAAGAAGTTATTAATATTTAAAGTTTGTATACGTGCACGAAGAATATATATATAGGTTCAGTAAATTCAAAAATAGGTCCAGAAATTCGAAAATCGGTTCAAAATTCAAAATTTCATAAGGCAGCAGATTTCCCGCCCAGGTGGGTCGACCCCCTCAAGGGTGGGTCGATACCAGGGTCGACCCCCTCAAGGGTAGGTCTACCCACCTGCGGGAGATTTTGGCATATTAGGGTTTCTGAGTTTCTAGACGATTCTGATAGCTTTTGGTTAAATCTGAGGGTCTTGATTGCTCCATACACCTATAAATAAGACCTTAGACCTAACCCTAAACCTCATAATTTGGTGGCTACACTGGAGCTCTGCCATTACTCTCTCCTCAAATATATTCAGAAATTTAGATTTATAAATTAGAAAATCTTAAATTAAGATCTGGAGGGAAGAGATTGATGTTTTTTAAGCATTCAGAATTACATGAAAAACAAGGTAACGTTCCAAATATAATCTATTCAATTTTTCCTCCTCTTTCTTTTCCCTTTTCTCTTTTAGTAAAAATAGTAAATCCACGATCATTATGTTCTGAATTCAATTAGGGGAAAATCATGAAAGATTAGATCTGGACCAGATTCAGGATATGGAAAGCTTACGAGGTGAGTGGATTTAAACCATACTATTTTAGATAATGGTACATAATCGTTTGGCATTCCCCTTTTTATTAAATGTGAAATTGCCAGATAAATTATAATTTGCTGTTGTAATGAGATGAAATGTTAATACGAATATGTCACGAAATTCCTATGTTGAACTGGCTAAAGTATTGAATGTTTACCTGTTGGAGAAAATAAACTTGTTAGGATTTGAATAGCCAATTCAGTGATTGTAACTACATGATTTACTTGTGACATATTATTGAGTAATTGACATGTAAATTGCCAGATTTGAATAATTACCTGATTAAATGCTTACATGTCAAAAATTAGAATTAAATACATGTTAAAAGGGACATGCGCCAAAATATAGGCATAACTTGGCGACATGTAAATTGGATTACAGTAAACATATGAAGAGGATAATAGCCAAAAATTTACATAGAAAAAGGGATAACTATTAAAATATGAACATGCCTAGATACACAATAATTTGTAACTATAACACCTTAGACATGAGGTTAGATTGCACTTGAGATAGATGTCTGCCCGGACCTGCTTGGCCTATCTTGCATTCACAAGTGGTAAATCTAATGTGAGAGGTCTAAGTGCATAACTAAAAATGGTGCTGAGGCACGAGGTTAAGTCGACTTGTGGTAGAAGTCTGCCCGGACCCGCCCGACAAATCCAACGTTCACAAGTGTAGGCTTAATGTGAGAGGTCTAGGCATATGTATGTACATATATATAAATATATGTATATAACAAGATATGAATAAATGGCAATAATATTAATTAAATGTCTAACTCGGAAAATACGAAAGAAAGGGATGTAGTGGAGTGAGTTAATGTGATGCGAAAGAAAAGTGATGTATTTCCCTGAATGACCTATTTCTGAGAACGTGGTTGCAAGTAAGCCACAGTAAATAAAGTAATAAAAGTAAAGAAATTACTTGCTACCACGAATTTAGATGGGAATACGTTATGAAAATAAATCATTGATTCCTTCTATCAAACTGATAAGGTGCATGAAGTATTTTCCTTAAATAGGAAAAGGAATATATATTACAGTAAATGAAGAATAATGGCTTACAACAGTAAATGGTTTAAAAGGGAAATGATAATCACCTATTATAAATAAATAACATTAATGAAAGTGTTGTATAGTAGTGGACATGTCCAAGGGACAAAGTAAAGATTATAACTTAGGTTTTAATAAACTATTAAGGAAACGAGATAACTGGCGAAATGAGAGAAGGGACACTTAATTGTAAATTAAGTAATCAGTAAATGGGGAAAACTAGAAGCCAGTTGAGAAAAAGGGGGGAAAATATATGAAATATAAGAAGTTGTACTTAAGTATAAATTAAGTAACCTGTAAGCTTGGAAGTATGAAACCCGTTGATAAGAATGGTTAGGCTTGTCCTAAGGACAAGAGGAAATTATAACATAGGTTATAATAAATGGGCAGAGAAACTTATCAATGGGCCTTATTTAATAGAACTAAGTTAATAAGTAAACAACGATAAGTTGTAAGACAGTGGAAATGGAATTATGATTAAATAAGAAGAATGAGGAAAACTTATGAAATGAAATAAGTTATATTTAATCATAAGTGGTAAGTGACATGTTGATTGGAAAACATGTGAACTAAGAGTTACTTAATAAAATATTAAGTAGAACTTGTTATTGTGAAATCAAACAAGAATATAAAAGAGATTGCGGATTATAGACCTTGGGCCACAATATAGAGAATAACATGTCGTGGGCTTATTGATAAACTTAATGGGGTTAATTTATATGACTGAAATTAATAAGCAAGAAGAACTTGGTAACTTGATTAAGAATTCAATATGAATTGGAATAACCAAGTTAACTGGAAACCTGATGAGGTGAGGCAAGCACGTAAAAGAATGTTTAGACATAAGGTCTAATAACATATTAAATTGAGGCGCTTGGACCAGTCAACACGTTTGAGGATGAATAATCCAATGGGGTAGATCATCGTGGTGTTATAAGGCACGAGTGGAGCGTACATTCATCTGATTATTCCGACGGCTCCGAAGGACTGGAAGCGGAAGCATGCGGCTTCCTGAGATACGTCAGGTGCTCCTAGTAGTCCTCTGTTCGGTGACAGATGTTTTAGGCTGTGCTCGCAGAGGTTGGGTCTACGCGTAACTACTAGGTGGGTGGGCCTTGACTGCAGAAGTAGATATGCAGTCAGAATGCTATGACGCGGTGACACCAGGGTGATTCGGCGGTTTCCTTAACGAGGAGTCGAAGGGTCACAACCAACAAGGATAGTAGATCCTCAGATACCTGTCATCGGCAGTCATTGGGATGCGAAAAGACTGGAGCTAAACCCAAGATACCACTCAGCCTTCACTATCGGGGTAAGGTGATAAAGGGAGACGCCACATCGATGTTTAGATTGTTTGCGTAGGGGCAGTCACTTAGCTCTTGTAGTCTTTACTAGTTGAGGGAGGGGCCGAGGTGGGGCCATAGCCACCATGAAAACAGACCCTAGGGATATCTGTATTTCGAGGCTCTTAAAGGCGGGACTACACAGACATGGAAAAGCTCCTGACCGAGTTTCGTATTTCTAGTATTGCCCTACCATGGAACTCGGTGCACATTAAAGGACGTGTGATTGAGGCATCGAGCTACGATTGAAGATACATATAAGGGACAGTCTAGATAGATGCATGTCAGCTCTGGGTGGTGTATCGTAGACTTGAGGGCATTACTCCAATATGAATTCTGATTCGAACAAAGGTGGCAGTCCGTATGTTTGCGCAGCATAGTAATGACAGATATATGCGAAACGTAACATTGTTATATAGAAATTCGTATGTCACTACAACGTAGGATGAGGGACTGCGTATTTTCGATGATGTTACGGTAGAGACCGTGCAAGTGGGGTACCATGGGGTGTACCTTAATATGGGGGTAGCTACATATATACTATATTAGGTTAATTCACTGGGAATTAAATGGGTACGACGTGTGTGTAAGCCTTGAGTGCTGATAACCCAAGTAATCTAATAAATAAGAAAATACGATTGAACGATATATGTAGGATTATCCAAATCATTTTATAAACAACTTAATTCAGTCAAGCTTTTACAATAATTGTCTCAATCATACTTAAAAGTAATGCATAGAAATTCTGTCTTGATTCAAAAACTTCCAAGTATAAAAGAAGCATAAAAATAACAATGATCTTCCCCAATAAAGCGTGAACCAGCCATAACAGTGGAAGAGAGAGAGTCCAAAGCAATACATCAACTATCTTCGATCTTGGAAGGAAAACTGAGCTAAGTGGTAACATTTCCTCCCTGTGAACCTTGGGGGGGGGGGGGGGGGAGGGGGAACGAAAGAAAAGAGGCGAAACAAAACTAGGTCAGACATAAGTCTGGTAAGTGCAGTGACTTTCAGCATATAAACAGGCAAAAGCATCATGACATGAATAAACTGAATATAAGACAATACCGTGATAACAGGGATAACATGATAACATAGGATAAGCATAAGGTATGATAAGGCAAGATAAACTGAATGCGCTTGTACTCTTTCTCTGCTTCGCTACTACCCTGTTATTCTGATTTCTATATCTCTGCACCACCTAACTAGTGTCCCAACTAGTAATCTGTATGAAATGATAATTTGATCCCAATCCCCGCAATTGGGGTAGCCTTCAGGTGTACATCTATTATGAGGATTCCACCTAAATCGGCCTAATTTCCATGAATGTGTTAGATGTACCCTTACTACCCTATCGATCGGCTCCTTACTTGCATTAATGTTCCATGTGTCTATGTCAATCGACCCTCTCTTGCATGTAGATATCCTGTGCTGGTCCCACCATAAGGTGTATCAATCATTATGACAGCAACCCGACACGATTCAAGATGCACAGTGTAAAACTACTGGTACCCAGTGCCTGCTTTTTCCCACTCCGGAGTACGTGCACGCCCGTAAACCATCGGAACCTACACTGACGTACCCCCTGCCGCTGTTTTGACCGCTTATAATCAGCCCACTAATCGTGCCCCACCTTGCCTAGTTTCAGGGTACCATGATACATCTATGTGGGTTACTGCTGAAATGGGTCCCCGTTACTAGGGTTTCCTATTGGTTAAGTTTGTGGGCCTATATATATACAAATATTGTCTACCTACATGAGATGTACTTAACCCTCCCACCAATTCAAGCATGTTTATTTAACGGTCAAGCTTGTGGGCCTATATATACTAATATTACCCACCTACACGAGATGTACTTAACCCTCCCACCGATTCAAGCATGTCTATTTAACGGTTAAGTTTTGTGGACCAATATTTTCTAATATTACGCACCAACCCGATATGTACTTAACCTCCTACACATTATATTATATTGGTTAAGTGTTGTACTTTCATGTTAACTTAACCCACTCATTCATCATGTCATGTTGGTTAAGTTTTTTTCATTAACTTAACCCTCCTCACTTATCATGTTGGATTGATTAAGTGTTTCCTATTAACTTAACCCCGTTCGTCCATCAAGTTATATTGGTCAAGTGTTTCTTATTAACTTAACCCCACGTGTTCATCATGTTGTATTGGTTAAGTGTCATCAATTAATTCAAGTTACTTAACCCACCAACTTGTCATGTAACTTTGGTTAAGTGTCGCCTTCTTGTTTTAACTTAACCTTACCACAAATCAAGTTATATTGGTTAAGTGTTGCCCTCTCGTGTTAACTTAACCTTACCACAAATCAAGTTATATTGGTTAAGTGTTGCCCTCTTGTTTTAACCTAACCTTACCACAAATCAAGTTATATTGGTTAAGTGTTTCTTATTGACTTAACCCTAGTTATATTGGTTAAGTGTTCCTATGAACTTAACCCTAGTCATCCATGTTATATTGGTTAAGTATTCCTATGAACTTAACCCTAGTCATCCATGTTATATTGGTTAAGTGTTCCTATGAACTTAACCCTAGTCATTCATCTTGTTCACTAGCATTAATTGATTTATTAATGCACCAACCTCTAACATTAGATATGTGTTGTTGCGGTTGCTGGATGTGCCGGGCGGTTCCGGGCAGTTTTACACCACAACTCAATCTAACCTCGGGTTTTTCTTTGGCATGATGCACTAACCTCTCTCATTTGATAAGTGTTGTTGTGGTTACTGGATGTGCCGGGCGGTTCCGGGCAGTTTTACACCACAACTCAATCTAACCTCGGGTTTTTCTTGGGCATGATGCCCTATCCTCTCACATTAGATAGGAGTTGTTGTAGTTACTGGATGTGCCGGGCGGTTCCGGGCAGTTTTACACCACAACTCAATCTATCCTTGGGTTAGGCATGTTCATCTTAATTTACACATTTACCATATATACCCAAATCTAGTTTTTTCATGCTAATTACCAAATTCACCAAAACTATTCATGTTCCAATTCCCAAGTTATGCCCAACAAATTCCAATTTCAAGTTATTAATCAAAAATGGCTATACCCAATCTTCCCTAAATTTGCAATAATAGTCATGCCTAAAATCACTATGCATTATGTTTGGCGTCCCAAATCAATTGTTAAGACCAAGCTAAATTTAATATTCCAATTTACAATTTATGCCCAAAACTAGGTTTTTCATGCCAAATTTCATACTTTGTCGTTCATGCTAATTTTAGGTTCAATATGTCAAAATACATATTCCATAATTCATGTCAAATTATAGCCTTTAATTATAGTGGATGCCAATTACCTAAAATCCCAATTTAGGCGTGTTCACATTTAACAATTATCCCTATCTTACTATAGGTTTTCATGCCTAAGCCATAAATCACTATACACAATAATCTCCTTCTTCCAAGTTATAAACTATCATATATAATATGCCCCAATTTTAGTCTTAAACCACAATATGTACTACAGCTTACCTATTTACAGTTCAATTTACACCCCAAATCCCAAGTCATATGTCCAATATACTTTATGCCTCAAATCTCAAGTCATATGTCCAATATACTTTATGTTTTAAATACAACATGGGCTATGCCTTCAAGTCAGTTACAAATCAGTTATGCCCAATTATACATAATTTAATACTTTTCCCAATTTTAGCGCTGGCCATGTCCAAATCATATAGTATGTCCAATTTTTATCCAACGTATGTTCATCTCTTATGAGATTTGGCTCAGGCTCGCAGTAGCCTGGCTATAAAAACAAAAAGCGAAGAAGGAAAGGAGAGACAAAGGATGGGTATAATAATATCAAGTGAGATAGATCCAATGGATATAGAAAGCCATATAGAAATAGGCATAATCTCAGATTCAGATTTATTACAATGTCATAATCACAATTTAAATTTTATTTCTGAAAGTAACATGAACTTAAAACAAAAGAAAGGTCTTGTTTTCTGGGATTTGTTTTCTGAAACTGAAAAGCTTTCCCTTGACGTAGATTATCGATTCTCTAATTTAGATTTGATTCTTAGAAAATAGTTGTTGAAGTCGTTGAATTATCCTTTGAATCTCTACTTGAATTCTAAACTTGATTTCTTGAAGAACTTGAGCAGCATAACCCCGTCTTTGATTTATTTTGATATGAATTAGGGTAGAGTATAGGCGTAATGAAGTTGTGCAGAGAAAACTGTAGCCTTAGGGGTGTTTATATAGCATAAGGATCAACGAATCTGGTCAGACGGGCGTCCAAATGCAGAAAAACGAACCTGTCCTCGGATCTGGAAATAGGGGGAAGGTTGACCCCCAGGTCGACCCCCTGGTCGACCTATGTAACCCAGGTCGACCCCCAGGTCGACCCCCTGGTCAACCTGGGTCCTGGGTGGGAAATTTCTCGCCCAGTCCGGGTGTGTGATTTGAATTTCGAACTTCTTTTAAATCTGAGCTGTTTTATTTTATTTGAATTCCTGAAACTTATGAAGTCTATAACTTTCTCATACGAAGTCCGATTTACGAAAACTTAGACTCTATTCCAAGCAGAATTCCGAGACGAACACAATGGCGTAACACGTTTCCCTTAATTCTTCATTTAAAAATTAAGTATACTTTAATGTTCAAAGAAAATACGGGGTGTTACATTCTCCCCTCCTTAAAGGATTTCGTCCTCGAAATCTTCAAGTGAAGAAGAATGTATATCCTAACATCCAACATCCATCTACTCAACCATTCAATCACATGCGTCCATTGTCCTTAAAAAGATTTCTAATGCTTTCATGATCATATGCATAGTGTGTGTACATGTTTCTTATCTAATGCAAAATCAGGCGGTCTGCTGATTCAGTTGACCTTCTTAATGCGAATCATGAGAGTGTTATGCGTCCAATATGTATGCAAATATCCCAAATCATGTAAATACTATATGTGTTCATATTCACTCATCCATATGCAACATCCATATGATAACACATCAAGTTTCAATCCATATACAAATACATTCATATGCATATGCAATATGAAAGTGACTGAGCCGATCTAGTGCCTAATGTGTGTGTATATGCATCCACGAGCATCCACTAGAAACCACTTACAACCACTTGCAACCATAAATCATAACATGTTTCAAATACATGTTTCCATCCATTGGCTTATACCTAAGGATCGAAGATATGACCTAGAGGATATAACTAAAAAAAGATAGAAATAAGCATGCATAGAATTCCTAGAAAAAGAGATCAAGTATATACCCTCAAGAAAAAGGGTATGATGTGCGTGTCTTATCTTCAGTCTCCTACGCCGCGTCTTCTTGAGCTTCACTCCACTGTACCGTAACTAATTTAACTTCACGGTTGCGAATCTTCTTGACCTCCATTTCCAAAACTCACTAGTGAAGATAGGACCTCGATCACTTACTATGTTAGAGGGTATCCAATGTAGTCGAACTGTCTTTCCAAGATAAACAGTTTTTAACCATGATACCAATTGTATATACTAAGATGATTAGAGGTCTCTCCTCTACTTAGCTTATCCATCATGTCACAAATCTGAGGGTCTAAAGCTAAAAGTTGCTATGTGCTTTTTACCTCTCTTAAGGCCAGCCTTACTTAGGGCACCTGCCACAACCATTTATTTCTCACGCAAACCATCCTAGTTGAACTCGACATCCCTCAAGTACAAGCCCCAAAGGCCTAAACCAATATCAGACAAGCACCCAAGGAATACCTCCTCCGAATTTGGACGATCTATGTGAGATGATACTTGCAAAACAACCAAACAATTGAGCACTTAACCGACTCTGGCTACCCTCGCCAATCTTGCTCCAAAACTATCGTTGATCGCATAACTGGCTTTGCATTGTCAACTAGATATATGCGGAAGTCTATCTCGAGTTTTAGGGGAAAAACCCTAACGTAATCAAAAACATCTGTGTGCTCATGGACTATTCGCAAATCACAAATAGATGCATCAAGTGGTTCTAGGTAGCTAAGCCTAACTGATCCCTTAGGATCGCACGAAATCTCGAGGGTATTCCCGAGGCAAGTCGAAAGTCTAACTACCCTCCTTACACAATCACTAGCTAACCAATCCATGCCTAGAATCAACCCATAGCCTATGAAACCAAAAACATAAATATTACACTTAGACTTAATACTTAATATAGCTATTCTCAAATCCTTACAAACGAAAGATAAATGAGCCGAACCACAAATTGGATTTGAGATAATAATGGGATCTTCTAATATACAAGTACTAAGGTGCAGAGACTCAACTATGGAAGCAGATATAAACAAATGTGAAGCGCTAAAATAAAAAAGAGTACTAACAAGATGATCAAAAAGGAAAAACTAAACCCTTTCAATATAAACCTTACTACCTCTCTCTCAGGTACGCTGGCGGTGGGAGCATGCATTTGCCCTCCTGAAAATCCTGCCATTTGTTCTTGCCCTTGTCCTTAATTATATGACCCGTTATACCATAATAAAGATACTTCCTCTTGTCTTAGGTTTTACTATTCTTTCCTCCCCTCTTGTCCTTTGATTCTTCCACTTACACCTCTTTCTTTTTACCTCCTTTGTCAACCAAGTCCATATCCATGAGTTCCTCATCCTTGGGTTGTGCTCCTTAGAAAAAAATCCCTCAGTTTCATCTTTACTATCCTTGTGTAACACGTTGACAAGTTTCTCGAACGTTGCCTCCATCGCACGGGAAACCCTACAAAGCTTGGAAGAGAATTAGCCATAGGTGAAACTACTACGACTATGGATGGAGGTTGGGCACTTCTTCTCCCTTGACAGGTGTCATAGTCTCATCGAGCCTACGGAACCATGCAGCGATGAGGTTACCTCCCAGAAAACCAGGAGCCCAGGAGACTCAGGAAAGAAGGAAACAAGGATTCAAACAGAGGATCCAAAGATAGTGCATATGGCTTTGGGGAATATGCCTTTAAAACAAAACTTTTCTTTTGAAAATGCTTCTTTTAAAACCGTTTTGAAAATAATTTTTCAAATCTTTTATCTGATCCGGTAACCTCGCTCTGATACCAAGTGAAACACCCCACCTCCGTTAAGGTCACTCACAAAGGGAATGCCTTAACTTCGGTAGAGCATTATAGGTAAAAGATGCAGATAAATTACAAGACAGACAAATAAAGCAGCGGAAAATAAAGTCATTTTTTAAACAACTTAATTCAGTCAAGATTTTACAACAATTGTCTCAATCATAATTAAAAGTAATACATAAAAATTCTGTCTTGATTCAAAAACTTCCAAGTACAAAAGAAGCATAAAAATAACAATGATATTTCCCAATAAAGCATGAACCAGCCATAGCAGTGGAAGAGAGAGTCCAAAGCAATACATCGACTATCTTCGAGCTTGGAAGAAAAACTGAGATAAGTGGTAACATTTCCTCCCTGTGAACATTGGGGGGGGGGGAAGAAAAGAGGCGAAACAAAACTAGGTCAGACATAAGTCTAGTAAGTCCAGTGACTTTCAGCATATAAACAGGCAAAAGCGTCATGACATGAATAAACTGAATATAAGACAATACCGTGATAACAGGGATAACATGATAACATAGGATAAGCATAAGGTATGATAAGGCAAGATAAACTGAATGCACTTCTACTCTTTCTCTGCTTCGCTACTACCCTGTTATTCTGATTTTTATATCTCTGCACCACCTAACTAGTGTCCCAACTAGTAATCTGTATGAAATGATAATATGATAATGTGTTCCCAATCCCCGCAATTGTGGTAGCCTTCAGGTGTACATCTATTATGAGGATTCCACCTCAATCTGCCTAATTTCCATGAATGTGTTAGATGTACCCTTACTACCCTATCGATCGGCTCCTTATTTGCATTAATGTTCCATGTGTCTGTGTCAATAGGCCCTCTCTTGCGTGTAGATACTATGTGCTGGTCCCACCATAAGGTGTATCAATCCTTATGATAGCAACCCGACACGATTCAAGATGCACTGTGTATAACTACTGGTACCCAGTGCCTGCTTTTTCCCACTCCAGAGTACGTGCACGCCCGTAAACCGTCGGAACCTACACTGACGTACCCCCTGCTGTTGTTTTGACCGCTTATAATCAGCCCAGTAATCGTGTCCCACCCTGCCTAGTTTCAGAGTACCATGATACATCTATGTGGGTTACTGTTGAAATGGGTCCCCGTTACTAGGGTTTCCTATTGGTTAAGTTTATGGACCTATATATACAAATATTACCCACCTACACGAGATGTACTTAACCCTCCCACCGATTCAAGCATGTTTATTTAATGGTTAAGTTTGTGGGCCTATACATACTAATATTACCCCCCTACACGAGATGTACTTAACCCTCCCACCGATTCAAGCATGTTTATTTAACGGTTAAGTTTTGTGAGCCTATATTTTCTAATATTACCTACCAACCCGATATGTACTTAACCCTCCTACACATTATGTCATATTGGTTAAGTGTTGTCCTTTCATGTTAACTTAACCCACCCATTCATCATGTCATGTTGGTTAAGTGTTTCTTATTATCTTAACCCTCCTCACTTATCATGTTGGATTGGTTAAGTGTTTCCTATTAACTTAACGTCGTTCGTCCATCAAGTTATATTGGTCAAGTGTTTCTTGTTAACTTAACCCCACATGTTCATCATGTTGTATTGGTTAAGTGTCATCAATTAATTCAAGTTACTTAACCCACCTACTTGTCATGTTATATTGGTTAAGTGTTGCCCTCTCGTGTTAACTTAACCTTACCACAAATCAAGTTATATTGGTTAAGTGTTGCCCTCTTGTTTTAACTTAACGTTACCACAAATCAAGTTATATTGGTTAAGTGTTTCTTATTAACTTAACCCTGGTTATATTGGTTAAGTGTTCCTATGAACTTAACCCTAGTCATCCATGTTATACTGGTTAAGTATTCCTATGAACTTAACCCTAGTCATCCATGTTATATTGGTTAAGTGTTCCTATGAACTTAACCCTAATCATTCATCTTGTTCACTAGCATTAATTGATTTATTAATGCACCAACCTCTCACATTAGATATGTGTTGTTGCGGTTACTGGATGTGCCGAGCGGTTCCGGGCAGTTTTACACCATAACTCAATCTAACCTCAGGTTTTTCTTGGGCTTGATGCACTAGCCTCTCACATTAGATAGGTGTTGTTGCGGTTACTGGATATGCCGGGCTGTTCCGGATAGTTTTACACCACAACTCAATCTAACCTTGGGTTCTTCTTGGGCATGATGCCCTATCCTCTCACATTAGATAGGAGTTGTTGTGGTTACTGGATGTGCCGGGCGGTTCCGGGCAGTTTTACACCACAACTCAATCTAACCTCGGGTTAGGCATGTTCATCTTAATTTACACATGTACCATATATACCCAAATCTTGTTTTTTCATGCTAATTACCAAATTCCAATTTACAATTTACAATATATAACCAAATATAACCTCGGGTTAGGCATGTTCATGCTAATTAAGCCCAAGCTAAATTTAATATTCCAATTTACAATTTATGCCCAAAACTAGGTTTTTCATGCCAAATTTCATACTTTGTCGTTCATGCCAATTCTAGGTTCAATATGTTAAATTACATATTCCATAATTCATGTCAAATTATAGCATTTAATTACAGTGCATGCCAATTACCTAAAATCCCCATTTAGGCGTGTTCACATTTAACAATTATCCCTATCTTACTATAGGTTTTCATGCCTAAGCCATAAATCAATATACACAATAATCTCCTTCTTCCAAGTTATAAACTATCATATATAATATGCTCCAATTTTAGTCTTAAACCACAATATGTACTACAACTTACCTATTTACAGTTCAATTTATGCCCCAAATCCCAAGTCATATGTCCAATATACTTTATGCCTCAAATCTCAAGTCATATGTCCAATATACTTTATGTTTTAAATACAACATGTGTTATGCCCTCAAATCAGTTACAAATCAGTTATGCCCAATTATACATAATTTAATACTTTTCCCAATTTTAGCGCTGGCCATGTCCAAATCATATACTATGTCCAATTTTTATCCAACGTACGTTCATCTCTTATGAGATTTGGCTCAGGCTCGCAGTAGCCTGGCTTTAAAAACAAAAAGCGAAGAAGGAAAGGAGAGACAAAAGATGGACATAATAATATCAAATGAGATAGATCCAATGGATAAAGGAAGACAGATAGAAATAGGCATAATCTCAGATTCAGATTTATTACAATGTCATAATCACAATTTAAATTTTATTTCTAAAAGTAAGATGAACTTACAAACAAAAGAACGATCTTGTTTTCTGGGATCTGTTTTCCGAAACTGAAATGCTATCCCTTGACGTAGATTATCGATTCTCTAATTTAGATTTGATTCTTAGAAAATAGTTGTTGAAGTCGTTGAATTAACCTTTGAATCTCTACTTGAATTCTAAACTTGATTTCTTGAAGAACTTGAGTATCATAACCCTGTCTTTGATTTATTTTGATTTGAATTAGGGTAGAGTATTGGTGTAATGAAGTTGTGTAGAGAAAATTGTAGCCTTAGGGTTGTTTATATAACAAAGGGATTAACGAATCTGGTCAGAATGGGCGTCCAAATACAGAAAAACGAACCTGTCCTCGGATCTGGAAATAGGGGGGAGGTCGACCCCCTGGTCGACCTATGTGACCCAGGTCGACCCCCTGGTCGACCTGGGTCCTGGGCAGGAAATTTCCTGCCCAGCCCGGGTGTGTGATTTGAATTTCGAACTTCTTTTAAATCTGAGCTGTTTTATTTTATTTAAATTCCTGAAACTTTTGAAGGCCATACCTTTCTCATTCGAAGTCCGATTTATGAAAACTAGGACTCTATTCCAAGCAGAATTCCGAGACGAACGCAATGGCGTAACCCGTTTCCCTTAATTCTTCTTTTAAAAATTAGGTATACTTTAATTTGTTACTTTAATGTTCACAAAAAATACGGGTGTTACAGACATGATAGCCTTGGATACTGGTTAGACAGTATTATTAATACGATAAGGCTATATTTTGATTATATTATATTTTATCCATTCCACTGAGAGATATTTTCTGAGCTCTGACATATTTTATGTCTATATCTTTTCTGTAGGGTACCAGAGCAAACCAATCCAAGTTTCGATGGATTGGAATTTTGAAAAAAATTCAATCTGTCGGAATTGGGGTTGTTACAAAATCCTATCCATAATCTAAGTGAAAATCTAGAAGAAACTCTCAATTCGCTCAAAAATATTCTCTCTATCATTCTACTAACTCAAAGTCATCTTGAATTAAGTCAAATAAAGATGTTCGAACCACAAGAAAAGCACTTTGACGCAATGCGATGGCTAATCTCTTCTATTTTCAGAGATGAAGAAAATAATGTCGCAAAGGCTCCACCAACCAAAGAAGATGAATATTGGGAAGTAATTAAGAAGGATCCTATCTTTGGAGAAGATGGTTGGGTTGTAGTTCCAAGAAACGTTTAGTTTTTTGGTACGATTTGATTGATTTGTTTAATTATTCTAAAAACACATGGTGTGGTATGAATTAGATTATATTGTTTGAAACTTGTATATATTAAAGACATATTGCGTGATTTAGTTTGGTTTGGTTTGGTTTGGTTTGTATCAGACAAACATATGTAATTACGATACTTGTATTGGTTTGTATTTTGATTAAGTATTATTGTAAGTTTAAATTGATTAAGAGAGTATTCTACTTAGAAATAGTTAATAAATTAAGGTGGAGTATTTTTTAGGGATAATTACTTATGTTCTATTCAGAGAATTATACAATTTAGGGGAAGTATTTTTAGGAATATTACTTAGGTCCTAGAGTTGTATAACTTAAGGGGGGTATCTTTAGGATTTCTTTCTGATAATGCCAGAGGGGGGGGGGGAATTATAAAATATAGGCATAGTTTTTAGGATTTTTACAGACAAGAGAAGTATAGAAAGAACATCATCAAACAGGTATATACATGTATGATATTTTTATAAACTAAGGTTGTCATCATCAAAAAGGGGGAGATTATTGGAGAATGGAGTTTCGATGACAACAACCTTATTTCAATTATCATTGATTATAAAATATATACTAACACTTTTTTTTATAGAATATACATACACACATATATATTTGTGTGCAGGAATTATATACAAGAAATATTACTGAAGACTGTACAGTTATAAGATGATAGAGATTCAAAGATCAGAGAAATTTCAAGACTCATGAGTAATTAAGATTTCAAGAGTTCAAAATCAATATAGTTATAGAGTTTAGATTTTGTAAGATTCTAAATTGCACTCCAGGTTCAAAATTCAAATTATTATTTTCAAATTATGGTTTTCAATTCTATCCTTAATCCTCTCTATTTTTTTTTCTATTTATCCTCAATCCTCTCTATTTTATTTTTCTATTTTTGTTCATCTTTGTTTTCAAAACTTAAAGTTTTTATATATTTATATAGTTTAAAACCTTACAATTTTATAAATATATTTATATATTTAGAAATATGTTTTCATATGATATCACATAATATTAATTTACAACACTAGAATTTTATTCAAGAATTAGTTTTATATCAAAACACTTGAAAAATGCTTTGAAAATAAAAAATACACATGAGTATGTCGACATAGCAAAAAGTGTATGTAGACATATAACTGCTATTTTTTCTAATTTTGAAGGGAAGTGTCTTTTCACTATTTGAAATGCTTCAGAACTGTTACAACCCTTCATACTCTATAAAAAGAGATTAAAACCAAAAATTTTAACATATCTTCTTCCCTAACTTCTTTCTCTTTCACTCCACCATTATTCTTAATCATTTTTATGATTCTTACACTTATACTCTACCGAATTCGATTCTATTTTGATCAAACTTTTTCTCCCTACACTCTCTATTCTCTAAATCAAGTGCTATTGAAGAGTTATAGGGCAGTTTTGTAATTGTTTGGGTTGAATAAACCTTGTTTGTGAGTCAAAGAGGAATCGGCGTATCCTTGTAGTTGTGAAATCAAGGAATAGGAGTCGATGTGTCCTTGTTGAGCCATGAAATCAAGGAATAGGAGTCGGTGTCTCCTTGTTGAGCCATGAAATCAAGGAGAGTGTATTTGAATATTGGAAATAGTAATAAAACTCTGCACAATCCAGCGTTGTGCGGAACTGGATGTAGGAGTGATCCGAACGAGCATAAAATTCGGTGTGTTCTTTCCTTTTCTGCATTTTTATTTTTGTTTATTTTGCATTTGCATTTTTTATTTCTATTTATTTTGCATTTGTGTTTGCATCTGTGTCTGTGATTGTGTTTGTGTTGTTTGATTCATTCCATAATTCTCTTTAGTTTTAAGTTTTGTTTAAATTCCTACAAACACTATTCACCCCCCTCTAGTGTTTACTTTGCCTGAACGATCCATTCCACAGTCCCTAACAGAGTTAACTTCCAAATTCAAATGATTTTGATTATAACCCTTGCCAATTCGATTTCGAACTCCAAAATGAATTTCAAATTAAAAACGGAAATGTGAATAATTTTTCAAATGTTTTTGGCAATGAGAATAATTTCAATTGTGGTGTAAATGAAAATTTTTGTTCTCCATAATTTTAAATTGAAAATTCTCATGTAAGTAATTAAAATTTTGATTTTGTTGAGCAAATGAACGAAATTTACGATAATCACAAGGATTTGTTATTTGAAACATACTTGAAACGACGTGATCAACAAAATCAAATTTCAACGTGTGATGAGTCGAATAATAATCCATCTTTTTAACATAATTGACAATATTCAAATGACAACTTTTGAAATAGAAAATGACAATCTTAACAACGTTGTTAATAATAGGTGCTTGAGTAGGATTTCAATTCTTTTTAGAGGGTGGAACAAAATCTCAAATTCGATCTTCCTTTTTCTGAAAATAACAAATTTCAAACAATTTTAGACTTTCAAAATGATATATGCAATGAAGTTGTAAATAATTCAAAGGAATGTGAATTTGATGAACACAAATTCTTCAATCTTTTCAAACATAAATTGTCGAACCCTGAATGAGTAGATTTGAATCACTTTTTTGATCGAATCAATAATTCGAAAGAATTTTTCAATGATAATTTTGAAATTCAATTTGGTGAACATAAACGTGAAATTCGATCAATTGTTCAATCTCCCTTAAAAATCATCGAAAATAGGAAAACTCATTTGATATTTAGTAAAACGACATTTGTTTTTCCAAATCTACATTCAACTTCGAAATGTTTTACGATTTGGTTTTTTGAGCTTACGCTGTGTCTCTCATAATTGAAGAGACAAATGAATCGATCTTTAGAAGACTGTTTCATTTACTTCTTGTCAATATATTTCTAGTATAGTGTGAAAAATACTAGGATTTTTTAAATACAAGTCAATTTTTTTTAATTCTTTAATTTTATTTTCTCCTTTCACTTAGGTTGACTGTGCGGACGTAGTCCAAATCAAGTATGGGGGAGTTTCATATTTATTTTGGTTCTGCATAGATTCCTTCTTTTCTTTTTTCATTCAAATAAATAAATAAATTCATTTTAATTTACTTTTAAATGAGCGCGATGAAATAAATATACAGTTTTGGCCGTACGATTAAAATATTTAGAAAACCACTTCTCTTAAAGGATAACAAAAGGAAAGTTTGAATTATGAGCAAATTTAGTATAATTGGTATATAGGGAGATTCGTAGGTGATGAGTATGAAATGTTTTCAAAATTGTAATTTGATTAATAGAATGGTTGATTTAGACTACTTGTGCTAACATTCTAGATCTTTTAAGTGAAGTTGTGCAAAGATGTTCTTGCTTAACTCTCTCTATTAATAATATATAATAATAATAAACAATCCAAGGGTATCCAACATTGCTTGTAAATCTAGCATCGGTGTGCAAACCAGCCAAGCTTTGTCCCAACTCTGGCATACCACGGCCTCATTTTATGAGTTGGATACCTATGCATTACTGACATCTTGTTGACAAAGTCAACGTCGATCTACACAATCCGCTAAGCTCTGTTCCAAACTCTCACGTCCGTACACGAGGCAGTGCATGAGTGGTATACCTTGGTCTTTTCAGCTAGGTGTTTGTAAATAAAATAATGTAAATATTTTCCAAAATAAAGAGAGAGTAAGCACTTGAAATCCAAGCACTATCTTCACCTGCTTGACCTAACTTGTTAACCAAAATGAAATAAAAATGTTGCTTTATGATTGTTGATAATCGATTATATAATTCATTTCATAATTGCATTATGTTTTCAACTGAAACAACTGGCCAAGCTAGAGAAGTTTTTAACGATAACCTGAATTTTGTTTGAAGTTTTGATTAGTAACGGACTTAATTTTCATAGTGACGACCCAAACTTGTGTTAACTCACTCATGTCAAATTTAAAAGTGAATTTCCCATTTGTAAATATTCTTTTAAAACTTGCACTCATCTTGTAAATATTTTCAAATTTTGCATTTTGTAAATATTTTTTGCATTTAACATTTGGATTTTGTGGGTAATATCCACTGAAAACCCTTATGAGATAACACTCGTCCTATTGGGGACACCCAGAGGTATAACGGCGTGTTGCATACGCTTAATTCAATCGTGCTTCCTATAAAAATGGATTTATCTTTTTTTTCTTTATTCGAGGACAAATAAAAAGATAAGTGTGAGGGTATTTGATGTGCACGTAAATATGTACATTTTTATTCATACATTTATTCTCGTTTTAGTTAAATAATTAACATAATTGGGCAATATTTACATGTTTTAACCAACAATCCAAAATCCTCAAATTATCATGCATTCATCTTCATATTGGGGCAAAACGATCATTTGTGCATGCATTTATTTTTAATAAAATTTACTTGTTCATTTTCATGTGTCTTCTAGGAATTTAGGAGGAAAAAAAGTATGCACATGAAGTTTACATGGAGATATGCATGCACAAAGTGGATATAAAGGAATGAAGATGTAATTAATTCACACACAGCTTAGTGGAGGACCCTATCCATTATCCTTCTTTCTCTAATGCTATATTTAAAGGCTAATATATTGGCTTATGGAGACAAAACAAGCTTCATGCACTTTTAATGATTCACTAGTGGATAAAGACAAATGGAAGCTTCATAAAGAGGGCAATGTTGGTAGTTCCCAACAAATATGGAATAGGGTTAGGGTTTTAAAACATGTATATATACTCCTTTATGGCCATGTAAATAGGATCCTCTCCTTTTAGTTAGTTTAGTTGTAGGATCAAAAGCTCTCTTTAATGGCTACATAGCCAATTTCTCTTATAAGTAATTAATTTTAATTGTAGCAATTTTTATTTCATGTTCTTTACCTTATGTTAGTAGTGTAAATCTCTTTATTTCATGCAAGTAGAATAGTTAGTTTTTAATACTTTGCTTTCGTTTTCCTCTTTGTTCTTGTTTGTGTTGAAATCTACATTTGTTAGCATGAGTACATATATTAGAAGCCAAACCCCTTCAATTTAAGGGCAACGAAGCTCTCTTGATTATGTAGATGCAACATATTTTGATTTTGTGTTCTCTTTTTGTTCTTAGTGGAAATACAATTATGGCAAAGAAGTGACAGTTTAAATTGAAACTTGATGGCCTATATTTCTAAACAATAGTTAGTAAGCCATGCTTAAAATAGATTCTCATTTTTTTTAATCATTTTCATGAGAGTTAAAAAAGTGGGTTGGAGGTTGTGTTAAAGTTTAATGGCTTAGGCTGGGCTAATTAATATCACAAATACGTCATGCATAAGATAAACGAATCAACTAATCATGCTTATGACCATAATAGAGAGATCATAATTTCATAACTTGTTGAACTATATGGTTTAGAAAGTGGATTTGCTTCTTTCTAAGTTGATATTTAACTATATTATTTTTTATCTATTTTAGTTTGTTAGTTTAGTTTAGTTGTAGTTAACATCACTCGAATTTGGTTTAATTTTGATTGAATATAATAAAATTATTTCTTTCTCCGTGGATCGACCCGTGTTCGCCACGTACTACAAGTGTACATTCTGCGCTTGCGATTTTATACACTTTGCGACGGATTTCTAATCAATAGAATATTTATTCGTCGTCGAACAATTATAAGTAAAATTGATATTTGAATTACAAACTTTTATCTATCTAAAGATAAGAACGTTCTCGATCAAGGTCTGAGAGGTAAATAAATACCCCAATTTTAACGATTTCAGTATTATCAAGGGATGGTATTAGTTAGTAATGGTAAATGATGTTGAATTAATTGATTATTTCCATAAAAGAAATATTGCAACTTATTTGCAACCTTTTGAGATATAATCAATACTATTGGATTTTAAAGTGAATAATGAATAATTTAACTTCATTTGGCCCAAGCAAGAAGTGTGAATATGCTTATACCATTCAGTTAAGTATATAGCGCTACTTTTAAATAATGAAAATAGAATGGTATTGGAAATACATTTATTGCAAAAAATAAAAAGGGATTTGTGAAATATAGTAATATTTTCAGAGCTAAGGAAATAAAATGGGTTTTTACAAAATTACAACGGTAGTTTCAGAGTAAAAGAAATGAGAGGAGTTTGGTGAATACACTATTCTATTTATATAAAGTTATGGTTATCATTCCAAGGAATTGGAAATCGGTTCGGAAAGGGAATAATAACTTTTATTCTGAAATTCTGAATATAAACTGAATGAAGATAAATCCAAAGAATTTATAATTAGAATTTAATTATATCGAATGTTATAAAATAATTTATTTCCAAGGGAATTGGAATTTACTATAGAAGTTGAGTTGTAAATGATTTATTTTCGTTTATGAATTTGAAAGGAAATAATCTATGATTGTGGACAATCGAAAATATTAAGTTAGATTTAGAAAACTAGCTTAAATGTATATTAAAATATAAAAGGAGGAAATTGAAATTTATTAATAAACGGAGTTTAACCATTATATTTAAAGTTTATTAAAACGAAGTCATCACAGCGTAGTAGTTCTTAATTTGACATTTCGAACTTCAATTGAGTTTATAGAAATCAATATAAATCACAATTTTTTGAAACAAGAATCATCATGACCTATTGAATAATAATTTTCTAATGGAAGAGAAAATTTTGAATTTTGTCTTTTTGATTTTGAGTTATGTCAAAATCAAATTTCTTAAAAAACAACGGTATAATCATTTATAAAAAATAATGATTTATTTAATAAAATAAACGAATTTTTAGTGAATAAAATTTGGACTTCCATTAGAAAAATCCAGACTTGGGTTATAAAATAAATATGAACTCATGTGGAGTAAATGAATTAATTTTTAGAAAAAAAAAATCAGTTTTTTAATTTTTACATAGAATAACTAATTAGAAGAATAATTATTTAACGAAATTTTGGATTGAATTTGACTTTGGATAAGTGAATTGGATTTGTGAATTCATATTCAAAATCGAATATGAAACATGAGTTGAAAATGAATTTCGATTAAGTTATAAGAAAATTATATATATATATATATATATATATATATATATATTTGAACATAATATGTTTAAATAATAAGAGGATTAGGCAAAAGAGCTAATTAGAGAATAAATTAGCAAATAGGGTTAAAAATGATTGGATTGACATGGAATAAATTGGGAATGGATGAATATATGTTAAACATGTATGGAATGAAGAAATGGAAGGAAATAAATTAAGTGCTCAACAAAAAGGTACATATTTAATTCAGTATGAGTTTTGTGAGCCTATTAGGCAAGTTGCTTGGCTTTTTGATTTTCTTTTGAACGGAAGGTTTAGAGAGGAGACTTGTTGTTGTACCGACTGAGTCGTACAAAGGAGACGCTGGCAAAATTTTCCAGAAATTTAAGGAGATCGAAAAATTTAAGAAAAATTTGATAACTGAAATCAATTTATCGATTATATAGAGATTTTGGAGCTAAATTGGTTAATAAAATTTAATGTGTTGTAATAGACGTTTTTCATTAAAAATAGAAAAGCATGGACTATTGCACTACTATTATAGTGAATGATTTCCGAAAAGGAAACGAATAAGATTGCATACGAGATTTAAAATATAATTAAGTTAAATACAGTATTTTAGGTTGTTGTAACGATGTTATATGCAATATTCATTTTAATCCAAGTAAACGTGATTTGGAAACGTTTCCAAATGAAATGAGGAATACTGTCTGAGTATAGAAAATGAATGAGTTCATTGAAGAGATTAGCAATTGGAAACGTTTTACAACTAAATAGAAGATATTTTATAAGTACAAAAAATAAAAGAATGTGGAATATGGAAATGTTTTCCAAGTATAGTGAGAATCCAAAGCGGGTGTAAGAAATATCTCAGTAAGTTTTGATAAATGAATATTGAGAAAAATTTAATTAATGAAATATTAATTAAAAAAGGCTCAGTGATTGGTTGATAGTTTTTCCTTTTGGGAATAATTTTTTTGGATGAATGGTTGTTTCTTTGATAGCTAAATAATTGACTGTCGTAGTGTTGGTGAATTAAATGTTATTGTTGTCAATATGGAGAGACCGGTAGGATTTATGTAACACCCCACCTCCGTTAAGGTCACTCACAAAGGGAATGCCTTAACTTTGGTGGAGCATTTTAGTAAACAGAACAGAAACTTACAAGACAGATAAAACAGTACTTGAAAAATTTTAACTTTATTACAGCGGAAACAGAAATTAATATGGTTACATCCTTTTAAATTTTAGAATTCAAGTACAAAATATCAGTCTTGTACAAAAGCCTTCAAAATGCATGGTTTATAATCATAATCCCCATGGAACGGAAGCTATACAGAGCCAAGCCATACTTTAAGCACTTCAAGCAAAGTGAAATCCGAATCAAGCTAAAGTATTCCCTCCTTGGATAACCTGGGGGGGGGAACGGAAGAAAGGAGGCGAAACAACAAGGGTCAGACAAAAAGTCTGGCAAGTCCAGTGACTTTCAGCATATGAACAGATAATAATAATATGATATGAACATAAAACTGGATGTGAGATAACTGTAACAGGTGTAGCAGATATAACAGAAAAACAGAATGATATAAACTATTGTTTTACACTTCTCTGCACTAATACTAGTATAGCAGAATTAGGTGCCACCCTAATGTCTAAATTGAAGCAGGAACGGGTACAGAACACTTTAACAGAAACAGAATGCTAATAATGGGCCTTTACTACCCGATCAGAAACAGACAGAAGCAGAAACAGATTTATCCCTACGGAAACAGAATGTAGAATTAGGTGTACACTAGTAATGGGCCTTTACCACCCGAACAGACGGTACCACACAGAAACAGACAGGTGTTACCACCCAACAGAAACAGACGGTACCAACAGAAACAGACAGAACTAAGTGTACCCTAAAACCCTACCCCAAGCGATCGGCTCCCTAATACATAAATATCCTGTGTCGGCCCCACAGTAGGGTGTATCACTCCCTAAAGTGACAACCAATTGGCACAGACCTATTTACAGATGTCACGGCGTCTTACATCCTCAGAGGCAGACCGGGATCCATGCACGCACATGACCCGGTTGGAACGCACCATCAACACCCCTCGCCATTATCAGAATGAACCACTTATAATTAGTTCAGTAAGCGTGCCCGGACCCTACCTACTGTTGGGTCAAAGTTTTGATACCAGAAAGGGTTACTGACTAATACGGGTCCCAAACAACAGATGACACAAGTAATTCCCCTCCTAACCTTGTGTCCCCAGACTAACAGATCTCAGATTAACTTGTTTACAAGTTCAGACATCAAGAATTCAGATTTACTAGTTCATAGATTAAGTTAACAAGTTTTCAGACTAACAGATCAGATGTACAGATTTTTCAGATTTGTCTAACTTTGTATTGGGCCTACAAATTCATGGACGGGTTCACTACACTTATTAATCCGGTTGGTTTAACCCTATTTTCCCCCAATACGTTTTAGACGTCATTCTTATCTTAGATTTGCATTAATTAATTATTAATGCCCAGACCTCTCACATTAGGTCGCTAGCTTGTGGCCGCTGGATGGGCCGGGCGGTTCCGGGCAGACTTCTGCCACAAGCCAGACCTAACCTCGTGTCTTAAGCAGGTTATGACTAACTTCTCACATTAGAACCTATTGTTTGCGGCCAATGGATGTGCCGGGCGGTTCCGGGCAGATTTACGTCGCAAACTCATTCTAACCTCGAGTTAGCCATATTCATCTTTGCGGCCAGTTAATTAATTATTTACCGTTTATGCGCACGCCCAATATATATGCCAATTCAGATTATATCAATAACAGAATGATCACATCAACTCAACTGATATAGCAGATAACAGATTTTAGCAGATTGGGTGACTTAACAGATTTAACCGATTTAGCACTTAGCAGGTTTTGGCATATAACAGATTAGGCATCTCAACAGACAAATTTAACAGATTTGGCATTTCAATCTAATTAGCAGTCTAGGCAATATAACAAAACTAGCAGTTTAGGCAACTTAGCAAATTAGCAGATTTAGCAAATCTAATATTTCTAAAGGTTCTATTTACATGCCTTGCCTAGTCATAAATTAGGCCTAAATTCATATGCCTACATAATTTTCATGATGAACATATACTCCATGTTTGCATAAAGTTACATAGCACAGAATATGGACATAATTTACCATATAACATATGTTCCAATTTTTGTTAAACTAGCATTTTACAGCAGATTCACATGTAAATTATACCAAATATAGTCATTAATTACAATGCATGCCATATATCCAAAAATTCCTATTTAGGTGTAATCACAATAATAGATATCCTAATTAATGTAGATCTTTACACCTAACTTTCCATATCCTTCTTCTTTTCATGTCATGAATCATTATGCAAACTATACCCAACAATCTTTAAATCATATCTTCTAAACATCCGATCTTGACTTTTATATGCATTTTGTCCAAAGTCTCAAATCATATGTAATCATACAATGGTTCCTCTTTTCTTCTATCGTAGAATATGCATAGATCCAAATCTAGTTTACAACATATGCTCATTAATTACAGATCTAAATTATAACATAACTATGCATACAACATGCATAAATTATATGTTCATAGTCAAATTTATGCATATGTCCAATATATTTTATGCCTCAGACCTAAAGTCACACATTCAATTTAGTCTTGTCAAATTTCGCATCATTCATCCCAAAATTTGCGTTCATACGTTCATCTCTTACGAGATTAGGCACAGGCTCGTGGTAGCCTGGCTATAGAAACAGAAAAGAAGAAAAGGGATACAGAACAGTCACAGAAAAACAGATCTGACAGAAGAGAATATATATACAATCTCAGATTCAGAATTAAAATCATATCAAAATAATAATTAACGTTTATAGCGGAAAATAACTGTACTTGCCTTGATTGGATTAAAGAAAGAACTTTAACTTGTTGTAGAATCTTTGCAGAAACTTTAATCTCTAGTTTGAATTGAGTTGCTTAGGCTGATGTTGATTATCTTCTAGTTTTCATTTCAGCAGAGCAGCGACGCCATTTTTATTTTTTTTATTAGAAGAAGAGAGAAATGGAGGCTAGAGAATTGTGTAAGAAACCTAGGTAGAGTCTAGGGTCATTTTTATAGAGTTTATGAACTGATTAGGACCATCGATGTTGCTTGGATTGATCGTAGCCATTCATTCGAAAGAGAGACCAAGTAGAGCCTGCCACCTAGCCCTAATGACAAACCATGCTTCTGAAAATCAACCAACATAGACTAGGCCAGCCAGGGTGGACTGGGTTCGACCTGGGTCTGGACCAGGTCGACAGCCCTGTCGACCTGGCTAGACCAGGTCGACAGCCCAGTCGACCTGGGTGCCTTAGGCGGGAATTTTCCCGCCCTGGCCAATTGGGCCCGATTTTTAATTTTAAACTTGTTTTTCTGAGCTGTTCGAATTTTAAACTTACTTCAGAAACTTCCGGAGGCTATATCTTCTTCATACGGACTCCGTTTTTCGAAAACTCGGACTCTATTTCGCATATTTTTCCGAGACGAACGCAATGGCGTATCCCGTTTCCCTTAGTTCTTTGATTTCAAATTAATTATACTTTAATTTGTTAATTCCACAGTTATAGAATACACGGGGTGTCACATTCTCCCCCACTTAAAAGGATTTCGTCCCCGAAATCTTCAAGTTAAGAAGAATGCGTCCTACCATCCAATCACCCATCTACTCAACCATCATCCACAAGCATCCATTGTCCTTAGAAAACTTCTAATGTTGTATGAACATATGCAAAAGTGTGTGTATATGTTCCTTATCTAATGCAAAATCAGGCGGTCTACTAATTCAGTTGACCTCCTTAATGCGAATTATGTCAGTGCCATGAGTCCAACATGTATGCAATAGAATTCTAATGATATATTTTATTTCTATATGAGTGCACAATCATTCACTCAAATGCAACATCCATGTGCTGAATCAATCATTTTGCATCCACAAGAAAAAAAATGCTCACCCATCCATATGCAGTATGAGAGTGTTTTCGAGCCGATCTAGTGCCTAGTGTGTGTATATGCATCCACGGGCAACCACTAGCAACCACTTGCATCCACTTGCAACCATCAAACATAACATGTCTCAAACACATGTTTACACCCATTAGTTTCTACCTAAAGTTCGAAGATTCAATCGATAGGATACAGTCGAATGATGGAAGCGAGTACAGATAGAGCGAAAATTTGGTTCCTATTAGACACGGGTCCTAAGTATCGGCCCCAAAGACCGAAACCAACATCAAATTGATACCCCACGAAAACTCAGAATGTATGCGCCATACTTGACGCCTAACACAGATATCCCTCAAACCCCAATCTCAAACAGATGATCCATAACCCTTATGGGTCTGAGTCTATAGCGGAATTCAGAAATAATACTAGCATTAAAATGCAGAGTATCGATTACAAAATCAAAATACCAGAATCAGAAAAAGTCACAATCAGATAAAGAAATTAAACCTACTATAGAAATTTTCATATTTCTATCCTAGCCACTAGCCTCAAGAGTGTTCGCCTGCCCTCCTTATCCTCGTCTCTTCGGGCAGTCCCTAGTGAAGTGTCCCATCTCCCCACAGTTGAAGCAAGCGCCCTTCCTTTTTCTGCAATCCTTGTTCAGATGAGTTGAGCTCCCACAAGTAAAGCACTTTTTCCCCTTCTTATCTTCAGACTTCTCATCCTTCTTTTGTGTTTCCTTTTTGGGCCCCGCTTTCTTATTCTGTGGTTCTTCCTTCTTTGTCTCTTTCGGGCCCTTGTCTTCCTCATGCAGTAGTGCCATATCCACCAATTTCTCGTAAGTTGCTCCCATGGGTACATGGGTCATGGCTAGGCTGTGCAGTGGCTCATTCAATCTTTTAACAAAGCGGAGAGCCTTTTTATGTTGAGTGTTGACTAAATCCAATCCGAATCTTGCTAGTTGGTTGAACTGGTTGACGTATTCCTTGACCGTCATACTTCCTTGCTTAAGAGACAAGAACTTTTCCAATTGTAAACTTCGTTCAGCTTGCGAGAGGAATTTTGTCTCAAACCTTGTTCTGAAATCCATCCATGTCTCAACCGGCCTCTCGGCGTTAGTGACTTCCCACCAGTAGGAAGCGTCGTCTTTGAGCAGCCATACTGCCAACTGTACCTTCTGCCTATCGTCCACCTCGAAGATAACGAATAGATCCTCAGTTTCTTTGAGCCAATTCCTTGCTTCTACGAATGATTCATTTCCTTTGAAATCCTTCCCACCCATGGCCCTAAAATCTCTACAGATCTTTGAGAAAGCAATTGCACGAGGAGGGGGTGGAGGAGGGGGATCATTTGCTGGACCCGCAGCGGCGGTCCTAGCCTCAAGATATTGATGAAACCAACCGGGTACATGAACACCCTCTGGTATCTCAGATGCTTCAGACATGCTGAAATGAAAAAGGAAGGGTTCAATACAAAAAGGACTGAAAGAAAGATATATGGCTCTTGGGGATTATGTTTTTCAAAATAAGCTTTATTTTTTTGAAAATACTTCCTTTCAAAACCTTTTTTTTTTTGAAAATAATTTTCAAAACTTTTTATAAAATCTGGTAACCTTCAGCTCTGATACCAAGTGTAACACCCCACCTCCGTTAGGGTCACTCACAAAGGGAATGCCTTAACTTTGGTGAAGCATTTTAGTAAACAGAACAGAAACTTACAAGACAGATAAAACAGTACTTGAAAAATTTTAACTTTATTACAGCGGAAACAGAAATTAATATGGTTACATCCTTTTAAATTTCAGAATTCAAGTACAAAATATCAGTCTTGTACAAAAGCCTTCAAAATGCATGGTTTAAAATCATAATCCCCATGGAACGGAAGCTATACAGAGCCAAGCCATACTTTAAGCACTTCAAGCAAAGTGAAATCCGGATCAAGCTAAAGTATTCCCTCCTTGGATAACCTGGGGGGGGGAACGGAAGAAAGGAGGCGAAACAACAAGGGTCAGACAAAAAGTCTGGCAAGTCCAGTGACTTTCAGCATATGAACAGATAATAATAATATGATATGAACATAAAAATGGATGTGAGATAACTGTAACAGGTGTAGCAGATATAACAGAAAAACAGAATGATATAAACTATTGTTTTACACTTCTCTGCACTAATACTAGTATAGCAGAATTAGGTGCCACCCTAATGTCTAAATTGAAGCAGGAACGGGTACAGAACACTTTAACAGAAACAGAATGCTAATAATGGGCCTTTACTACCCGATCAGAAACAGACAGAAGCAGAAACAGATTTATCCCTACGGAAACAGAATGTAGAATTAGGTGTACACTAGTAATGGGCCTTTACCACCCGAACAGACGGTACCACACAGAAACAGACAGGTGTTACCACCCAACAGAAACAGACGGTACCAACAGAAACAGACAGAACTAAGTGTACCCTAAAACCCTACCCCAAGCGATCGGCTCCCTAATACATAAATATCCTGTGTCGGCCCCACAGTAGGGTGTATCACTCCCTAAAGTGACAACCAATTGGCACAGACCTATTTACAGATGTCACGGCGTCTTACATCCTCAGAGGCAGACCGGGATCCATGCACGCACATGACCCGGTTGGAACGCACCATCAACACCCCTCGCCATTATCAGAATGAACCACTTATAATTAGTTCAGTAAGCGTGCCCGGACCCTACCTACTGTTGGGTCAAAGTTTTGATACCAGAAAGGGTTACTGACTAATACGGGTCCCAAACAACAGATGACACAAGTAATTCCCCTCCTAACCTTGTGTCCCCAGACTAACAGATCTCAGATTAACTTGTTTACAAGTTCAGACATACAGAATTCAGATTTACTAGTTCATAGATTAAGTTAACAAGTTTTCAGACTAACAGATCAGATGTACAGATTTTTCAGATTTGTCTAACTTTGTATTGGGCCTACAAATTCATGGACGGGTTTACTACACCTATTAATCCGGTTGGTTTAACCCTATTTTCCCCCAATACGTTTTAGACGTCATTCTTATCTTAGATTTGCATTAATTAATTATTAATGCCCAGACCTCTCACATTAGGTCGCTAGCTTGTGGCCGCTGGATGGGCCGGGCGGTTCCGGGCAGACTTCTGCCACAAGCCAGACCTAACCTCGTGTCTTAAGCAGGTTATGACTAACTTCTCACATTAGAACCTATTGTTTGCGGCCACTGGATGTGCCGGGCGGTTCCGGGCAGATTTACGTCGCAAACTCATTCTAACCTCGAGTTAGCCATATTCATCTTTGCGGCCAGTTAATTAATTATTTACCGTTTATGCGCACGCCCAATATATATGCCAATTCAGATTATATCAATAACAGAATGATCACATCAACTCAACTGATATAGCAGATAACAGATTTTAGCAGATTGGGTGACTTAACAGATTTAACCGATTTAGCACTTAGCAGGTTTTGGCATATAACAGATTAGGCATCTCAACAGACAAATTTAACAGATTTGGCATTTCAATCTAATTAGCAGTCTAGGCAATATAACAAAACTAGCAGTTTAGGCAACTTAGCAAATTAGCAGATTTAGCAAATCTAATATTTCTAAAGGTTCTATTTACATGCCTTGCCTAGTCATAAATTAGGCCTAAATTCATATGCCTACATAATTTTCATGATGAACATATACTCCATGTTTGCATAAAGTTACATAGCACAGAATATGGACATAATTTACCATATAACGTATGTTCCAATTTTTGTTAAACTAGCATTTTACAGCAGATTCACATGTAAATTATACCAAATATAGTCATTAATTACAATGCATGCCATATATCCAAAAATTCCTATTTAGGTGTAATCACAATAATAGATATCCTAATTAATGTAGATCTTTACACCTAACTTTCCATATCCTTCTTCTTTTCATGTCATGAATCATTATGCAAACTATACCCAACAATCTTTAAATCATATCTTCTAAAAATCCGATCTTGACTTTTATATGCATTTTGTCCAAAGTCTCAAATCATATGTAATCATACAATGGTTCCTCTTTTCTTCTATCGTAGAATATGCATAGATCCAAATCTAGTTTACAACATATGCTCATTAATTACAGATCTAAATTACAACATAACTATGCATACAACATGCATAAATTATATGTTCATAGTCAAATTTATGCATATGTCCAATATATTTTATGCCTCAGACCTAAAGTCATACATTCAATTTAGTCTTGTCAAATTTCGCATCATTCATCCCAAAATTTGCGTTCATACGTTCATCTCTTACGAGATTAGGCACAGGCTCGTGGTAGCCTGGCTATAGAAACAGAAAAGAAGAAAAGGGATACAGAACAGTCACAGAAAAACAGATCTGACAGAAGAGAATATATATACAATCTCAGATTCAGAATTAAAATCATATCAAAATTATAATTAACGTTTATAGCGGAAAATAACTGTACTTGCCTTGATTGGATTAAAGAAAGAACTTTAACTTGTTGTAGAATCTTTGCAGAAACTTTAATCTCTAGTTTGAATTGAGTTGCTTAGGCTGATGTTGATTATCTTCTAGTTTTCATTCCAACAGAGCAGCGACGCCATTTTTATTTTTTTTATTAGAAGAAGAGAGAAATGAAGGCTAGAGAATTGTGTAAGAAACCTAGGTAGAGTCTAGGGTCATTTTTATAGAGTTTATGAACTGATTAGGACCATCGATGTTGCTTGGATTGATCGTAGCCATTCATTCGAAAGAGAGACCAATTAGAGCCTGCCACCTAGCCCTAATGACAAACCATGTTTCTGAAAATCGACCAACATAGACTAGGCCAGCCAGGGTGGACTGGGTTCGACCTGGGTCTGGACCAGGTCGACAGCCCTGTCGACAGCCCTGTCGACCTGGCTAGACCAGGTCGACAGCCCAGTCGACCTGGGTGCCTTAGGCGGGAATTTTCCCGCCCTGGCCAATTGGGCCCGATTTTTAATTTTAAACTTGTTTTTCTGAGCTGTTCGAATTTTAAACTTACTTCAGAAACTTCCGGAGGCTATATCTTCTTCATACGGACTCCGTTTTTCGAAAACTCGGACTCTATTTCGCGTATTTTTCCGAGACGAACGCAATGGCATATCCCGTTTCCCTTAGTTCTTTGATTTCAAATTAATTATACTTTAATTTGTTAATTCCACAGTTATAGAATACACGGGGTGTCACAATTTATTATTCAAAAACAGCACCGTATTAGTATAAGCATTGCGAATCAGATTATTTTCAAGACAATCGAGGACAAAGTAAAGTGCAAGGGCTATTCTGTTAATCCTAGGTAGGAATTGCCAAAGATGGATTGATAGGATGGTGCCTTCGGTTTGTCCAGTCCCAGGACAACGTATATGGACAAATGTATGACAGAGTATTTCTAGATGGTCATGTACATTGATTTCTTCAAACGTATCATTGTTGGTGGAGGAGAAGAAGACTTCTCTTAGCTTAACACCTAGAGTATTTTTGAGGACGTCAATTAGTAATTTGACGGATCTGATGATATGACATTCAAAGTGAATGATGATGTGATGTTCTAAAGTTAAGACATAGCCTCAGACCTCATCAACCGGGAAATGACCAAAATTGAGCATGCAACTTGACTATGTTGGTCAACCCATTAGGGTGTAATATCACCTGATCTAGAGAAAATTCAATTGCATCTTATTATATCGCTATTGTATGCTTTCGGTAGTGGTTGTTGATCACAACCGTTGATGATATACATTTGGTACACTCAAGTTGAATGATTAATCGGTCATGTGTGGTTGGATTGCAAGATGTTCTTGTTGAACCTAATGTATTCCTCTCCAGAGATACACCATCGAAAAGTGGTCCCATACCATGTCATAGTTGGATATCCATTCTCTAATAAATGCCAGCGGTTTTTGATTACATACTATGTATGTGGAGAGTGAGATGCAAGTGTTATGCCAGATTGTTATTTATTTGATTAAACACTATTATAATATCAGAATAGTTTTGATACAAAGAATATTTTGGTTTATTGTAAGGTAAAAACCATCTGTGTTTATGTGTGGAGAGGTCTTACGATTATATTTTCTTTTGGAAAGGATTTTAAAAGTAAATCAAGTAATTAGAGTTTACTCACGTCATTCCCATGACTGACCCAGAGTTTATTTTGTTTTGTTTTACCCGAAACTCTTGGGTGCCTAAATTTGTATGGGAAGTCAAGTACTTCAGGGGTTTGCAGATACACTTAGAGGATCTTACAGCAGGGAGCTTCACTATTAGTTGTTATAATTATTTCCGCTATGTTGTATATGTGATGTGCTTTGATGATGCATGTAAGTGAAGATAGAATTTTGTATTTCAAAGGTTATTATATATATATAATATTTTATTCCATTACGATTGTGAGATTCTGTATTGTTGTTCTGTTCTTCTTATATCTTTTCTTCTTGACCCATAATGATTCGTATTTCTATACAATTTGGGTTGGACTTATGGTGTATTCAGTCAACTCAAAGGGTATGGATTTACGGGCCGTTACAAAATACATCTGGTGCTATATATAACCTCATAATGGGAGCAACCAAGGCATCAACAAGCAGTCCATTAGATGTGAAGATTCCCAGTCTTCAACCACGGTCTTCAATATCTTCATTTGCTTCATTTCGTCATATCGTTATTCGAAATGGTTTTTGGATAGAAATCTGATCCTAGTTTTTCTGAATAACGAGCATCGTTTTTAAAACCATATGAAAACACAGGATTAATCAAGTCTCTTCCTACTTAGAATGGTTAATTAAAACAGTTCCTCATTTCTTATCCTTTAACAAAGTCCATCTTTGAAAACTTGTTAATGATTAAGCCTTATTAACTTATTAATCATTTCTTAAATCTTTAAAACAAGATTAATCTTACACAAAGTTCCTTTTAAAATTCATATTCCAAAATTTATTTCATAAATTCCTCTTTAAAACATATCTTTTCAAATAAAAGGTAATTAAGCTTTAAAAATCTTAGAAATCATTCATTAACACTTTATAAAGATCCATTAATTCTTTACCTTTGCTTTTACTTTCAAAAACCCTTTTCTAAATCAAAATCATAGAAATAACATTTTAATTAGCCTTTACAAAATTTTAATCCTCTTTAAATTCCAAATCATAACTTAAATTTAGCTGGGTTAAAGAATGACGTTGTTTAAGACACCATTCACAACAAACCGTAAACTAATTGATATTGAATATAAGATTTAAACACAACATATATCAAATAATATCCAATACCAATTCTCGTAATCAACGAATACTATAAGTGAAATAATGATATAAATATCTTTCAAATTCCTCAAATAATATAAGTCCAATCAAAAGAATTCCATATCAAATATCTGAGGATTATTTCTACCAAATCCATCATAAATTAAATTTTAAACTCTTTACCTTAATCAAAACATCAAATTGAAACCATTTAATATAAGAATTGGACAGAAATCATATCAGCGTAAGTTCAATATTAATTCCTGTATTCAATCGACAATATAAGTTGAATAATGGTAAACCTACCTTTCAAATTCTCGAATAGTATGAGTTTTATCTACGGAATTAATACCAAATTTTAAACGATTAATTCAAACCAGATCTAATACTTAATATTGGAAAAAATTTAGTTTGTTTAAAATTAATTTTCCAAAACATTATTTTTACCGTATTCGTTAGTTAGGCTGAGAAAAACCTAAAATCAAATTATAGTTCAAAGCTATGTATTTCTTGCCTAAATCACTTTAAAATTGTTTATTATAATTTCAAAAAAATCCGTATTTTCAAGAAATTTTATAAAGCTATTTATATCAATTTCCAATTATAGTCATCGAACTACAAAACCTCGACTTTAAAATCTGTTTTGGACATAACTGAAAACCTATAAATTGAAATCCAAAAATTCTTTTGAAAACTATTATTATTAGAAAGCAAAAGTTTTTCCTTTCGAGTAAATCCGATTTGAATTGCATTAGTTTTAATCATTTGAAGTTTATGGTCGAAATTCGCAAAATATCGCA
Source organism: Allium sativum (assembly GCA_030737875.1). Taxonomy (NCBI): domain Eukaryota; kingdom Viridiplantae; phylum Streptophyta; class Magnoliopsida; order Asparagales; family Amaryllidaceae; genus Allium; species Allium sativum. The sequence goes on from CM060922.1 coordinate 69,837,113, forward strand.
GCGCGACTAGCCCTATTCGGACCATATTAAAATCGAGTTAAAACTTGTTCGATTAACTTTAATTATATTTTTATAAATTTTATAAAACGTGTATATATACTCATTTAAAAGTAATATTTTCAAGTTTCAACTTCAAATTCAATTACGAATCAAAAATGAATATTTTATTATTATAATATTAATATAATATTATTGTTTTTCAAAATTAAATCCTTTGAAATCCATATTTTGCAGAAATCAAATTAAACGTTATATAAGACTAACCGAACAATCAACCTAAGTTTAAAAAATCATTTATATATTTAACACCAATTTAATTTTGAATTTATTATTTAAAATCGATTTCAAATTAAAACAAACCATTTTATAATCAAATTTGTTTCCAACTTTACAAGAGTTGTTCAAAAACACTTTAATTTCATTTTCAACCAATTTTGGATAAAAATTCCAACTTTCTTTTTTATGCCTAATTTCACTTAAATGAATGAAATATTCATTTAAATAATCCAAATGGAATGAAACTCAATCAATACCCAAAATAATTTCCATATATGTGAGTGTAATGTGTGAACAACCATAATAACAGTCACATCAAACACTTATCCATATCACAGTATTTAAAATATAAGCGTTACAACACTTAACGCTTATACGTACATTAATAATAATAATAATAGTAATAACTGTAATGAACATCCATCAACCACAAAGCAACCATAACATCCACATAGCAACCAATATATAATTAGATTATGATTATAACTATATTCCCAAACTTATAAACCGATCCAAATATAATTTAAAATGTTCTCACCTAGATTTTATTGTTGAATGATTAGTTTCCGATTTAAATCAGACAAATGTTTAATTGAAACAAAATTTCCAATTACTCAGAATACTCCAATTCCAGTTCCAACGCTTGGTATTTGTCGCTATATTTCCAATGAACTTCATTTCGCCAAATTCTGTTAAAGTTCGAACAAGATGTAACTATTATAAATTAATACATGAATTAATATTATTTATAATTAGCTAATGATCTTAATTAACACTAATTACATCATCAGCTTAATTAATTACCCCTAATCCAACATCTTCCCCGTTCGAATCTACAGAGCTTCCAACCCAAGCTCGCACCTTATCTCCACACGCCTTATCTCCGGCCACCATATCCACAATCCCACCTGCCACCCTGACCGCCAACTCTTGTAGGCCACACGGTTGGAAGCATGAACCCTAATAACCTCCCAATCTCCTAAAAATCTCCTCCAACCTGAAAACAAACAACACGACCCAACTGCTTCCTCCGACCTCCGATGACCACCAAACTTCATCACGAGGCCCACCTCTCTCTCCTCTTCAACTTCCTAGTTGATTATTTTGTCTAAAATGCCTCCATCGGCCTATACCTACAAAAATACGAAATCACTCACTCTCGGTTAAGCTCAGATCTACACGAATCATAACTCTGATCGATGATCCAGCTATACAGATTCGAAGAGGAGGATGAGATATAAAACTTTCATTTGGAAGTTTCTTCTAAAAATAAATGGATTGAGAGCGATTGAGGAAGAAAGGAGAAACATTTTTAGCCATTAAAATGAAGGGATGGCGGTTGAAGCTTTAGGGTTAGAAGGGATTGAGACATTATATAGGGTAGGTTAATATTATTTTATTCGCTTTATGTGTTGAAAATACCCCAACTCTAAACGAAGTGCAACGAATGAAGTTCATAGACAAATACCCCTATTCTAAACACAATGGAACATGATTCAGAAGCCAATTCGATTGTTTTTAGCATTTTTTACCAAAATCAAATTATAATTTATTACTAATTTCTAATCGATCTCCGATACGAGTTTATATTGCGCACATTCACAAAATAACTCCGATTGATACAAAAACTATAATCTTACAATAGTTTAACATTCGGGATCCGATGAAACTGAATTCGTCGAAATCCGAGATCATTTAAAACATAGCTATTTTAACATGTTAAGTTAAATCGATAAAATATAAATTGGTTTCAAAACAATCAAATCCATTGAAAATAGATTATTATCAGGTATATATTCAAATATAATTTTACATAGCTTCAAAATAAACTGATTCGGATTTTAAATACGACATTACCATTTTAAAGTAATTTAACATTCAAATTCCTACTTAAATAAATTTCCAAGTCGTTAAATCTTAAATCGTTTTGAATATTTAAATAAATCGAACATTCCTATATAAAAAATTTGGGTCGTTACACAAATCTGGGGTTTTCGGGATATCAAATAAGCCGAAGAAGCCTTCGTACATATTATTTATAGAGTTGGGATTTATGGATTTCTAAATTTCTTAATACCTGAATCTTGGTTTTAGAGCTTCCAACGAGCCGAAGGAGGCTTTTTATTTCTAGAGTTGGGATTTTTGAACTTCTAAATTTCTTAATATCCAAAATTGGGCTTCGTAATTTTCGGTGAGCTTAAGGAGGGTTCATGCTTGTTATTTCCGAAATTGGAATTCAAGAAATGCTATCATTTCCCGGACCCTAGGTTTTATATCTTTTATAAGTCAGCAAGGACGTTAAATGCCCTACACGTCTTAGCTCCTCAAATCCTCAGTAACTTTGGCATTCTAATATTGGCTTCGACACAATATGCTTATTTATTAAAACATTAATAAGAGGACAACCGATATAGAGCTTAAGATGAAAAGAAGAAAAAAAATATGATTAACTTCCACCTTTCTTGACTACTCAATTTACAGACAAAATGAGTGTTTATGTACAGACTTAAGTTATTATTACAAATTGCTTGACTACTCAATTTACAGACAAAATGAGTCTTTCTCTTTGGCATTTTCGGCATCATCAAATGAGCTGATCTTATTTTTAAGGGATCTATTGAATGCCTTATTAGTCCTCAAAAGGTACTTATTTCCTTTCTCATACTTGGCATTGCTCTTCTTTAAGTTGTATAACTCCTTCTTTAGGATTTTTGCACGATTAATATACTTAATATGATCGTTATCGTCATCTTTCCACTTTTGTTTGAAGCACTTCCGAACTTCGTACTTACTTCTTTTTTATTCTTTATTGCTCCGCTAGGACTGGACGAATTCCTAGCTGAAGGCATTGGAAAGTCTATGGAGTTGTTGTTCAAAATAAATTATAAGGATTTACAAGAATCCTGGTTATTCTCTAGCCAAAATTTTAAATCATAAACTTGCTTTTGGAGTAATTGCATATCATTATCAAAATCTACCGCGGGATTGGCCTTCACCAGATTCTTCACGACAACTAAGGCCTTTCCTTATTAGACAAGTTTCCATTCCCCACTCCTTTCTTTCTTCCTAAAGGCTTTATATGATTACCCTTTGCACCTGAATTTTTTTGAACCATTCGAAAGCAAGAGGGTTATCTACGAATTTCCAAGGAATGGAACCTCGAGGGGTTCTTCCTTCTCCAAAGATATTAGTAATTCGTGCAGGAGGAACCTCAGGAGAGCAAGATAGAGTGGGAGGGTAGCCTAATAAAAGCCAAAGTATACGACAATGTTACTTACATGGAAAATGCATGAGCAATGCAGACACATTAAAAAGAAAATCACCCCGTATTAATTTTCAAGTAAATATGTATAGAATTTCAGTGCAATTCATATGAAATTGAATTCTTTAATATTACTGGAATTAATTTATCTCTATAGTGAGAAAGTCTTTCAAGGAAAAGTCCTGATGCAATGTAGATACTTTTCTAAATTCCCATGCCCCCCTGGAATAGGGATTATGTCCAAACTTTCTCATATATCTTAGGTGAAAGAACCGAAGCAGGCCGCCGCTAAGATCACCAAAGAAGGGAAAGCCATCCTTCATATAACAACAATAGGCTTCCCAAAGAAAACCAACCATGAGGTCTCTCTTTTCAATCAACATCCGAAAGAGAGACATTATTTCTTTTTTATGCGAGGTAAATTGATTAAATTTAGATATAGTAAAATGTCAACATTATTTTGTGTCAAGCTTAAAATGGATATTGAATGTAAACCATTTCAGATATATTAAGGCTAAACGCGTTTGTTAGTTTGAAATATATTAATTCATGACATGATTCTAAAATAATATATGTACATATAGTTTCATGTATAAAGGCCTCATAGGTACGTCAATTTCATCCATATCAGATTCTTCTAATATATCTGGAGTTCCAAATAATGTGATTCATATATACATGTTTTGAGTGTACATTAGTTACAACTTCGCCATTTTTGGAAGACATCAAGGCAGGATCACCCTTATCAAGCTCAAATTATCTATCAGTTAAGTTGTTATGATCCCTTATCTCCATATCTAATTCTCTTTCCAAAGAATTTATTTCTTCTTGCATGTTACTAATGTTATCTTTTAGAAATATAAAGCGTCTTCGACGAATCTACAGATGTGGAATTATTATGTGATTCAATTACTAACTATCAAGAAAAGTGCTAGGAAAACTATGCCATAATAAAAGAACAAATGGTGGATAAGGCGCCTTTGATTATGCTTCGGTGGTAGCCTCATCTTTAGGAATTGTAGGAAGCTCAATAAAGTCAGTAGGCCTCAAATATCCGAGGCTTCGGGAAGGGGAGTATTGTGGCGGTCCGCCCCGCACCAGCTGACATTTCAATGAATGTGTGCTGTGCTGATGCCCAACCAGCATGGGACAGTCGTCAAAGAAAGGAATGGTAAGGAATTTGAACTAACAAGGAACCTGTAGCATATCTCACAGCGCATGGAATAAAATATAATAATAACATACTTTGACATAAAACAGGCGAGACAGTGCATAAGCTGAAAAATAAACATCTCAGCAGCGGAAAGTCCAAATACAGCTTATGTTCCCATTTATCATTATTACAACTTTAAAACTGTCTCTAAAGCAAAAGAAAGGGAAGGTACACTACTAATGCCCAACGTAGTGACTAGCAACGACACAGGGAGAATACATAAAGAATAATATGTGTAAGCCTCGTGCTCGTCTCCGGACAACTACTCGTGCACAACCAGCTAACCTGTCTCTAGTCTGCCCATTTAAGAGCACCTAGAATAATAAGAATAGACATAAAACTATGGGTCATACAAAAGTCTGTTATGAGCGATAAGCAGCAAAACAGAACAATAACAGGTATACTAAACCATACCTGAACCTGGATCTACAACCAAAGAGTTAGCACAACATAACGTACAATACTCTAAGGTGCCACTAACATATGGTGTAAAGGATACGGGGGTGGGGTGTGCATGTCATAGTGATGGCAAACAATCAATCATAGCAACCATCCTCACATCTCTCACACTTAGTGCGTAAAGAATACGATATCTACCACTTTGATCACCCAATTCCTTGCTATGATCACTCTGCCCCCATGGAGTCATAACAACCCCACTGCACTGATCCATAGCCACTAATCCTTTGCTATGTCCACTCTGCCCCATGGAGTCATAACGACTCCACTGCACTAGCTAATAGCCTTGCTACGATCACTCTGCCCCATGAAGTCATAGCAACTTCACTGCACTGATCCGCAACCAATATCCGTCTTTCCGTGGTGAGCCAAAGCTATAGACGTCGATAACCCCTTAGCACACATCCCGCAGCAAAGCCCAACTTATGAAGTTAACTCGTTGGTTCCCATCTGGATCCTGAGTTCTACTTCCTATTTGGACTTCCTTTGCATCTTGGCTTTTGGTCGAATTGGAGTTGGTCTTCAGAAGAGTCGTTGTGTAAACACAACTCCAATCCAGTTCGGTTCGGCTTTCATATGCGGTTTGGTTCGGTTATCCTTCCCTGGTTCGTTCGGCTTGCTCTAGTTCTTGTCCATCAATCTGGTTTGGATCGATATATGAAGTCCTCCATGTCACATTGGTTCGGTTCGGTACTCCTGGTCTTAGTCCGGTTCGGTTCGGTGCTTTGCCCCTTGGTTTCTTTCGTCCCTCTTGCTCCAGCTTGCTCATTCCGATCCGATCCCATGTTCCATTCAGACCCAATCCGATCCTCAACCCAACTCCAACTCTTTGCAAGTGGCCTTCCTTCTTGCCAAGCCTCCTCTGGTGCTAAGTTCCGATCCGAATCAAATCCCTTGCCCGGTTCTCCTATCCGATCCAAGCCCTATATCCGATCCGATCTAATACCCCGCACATTTCCTGCAACTCTTCCAACGATTGTTTTACGTCATGCGACGACATTTTCGACCATTATAACTATTCTAATCAATCACAAAGCATACCATATAGTCATAGCAACATATAGAATTGACCACAAACACCAAAACAATAATTTGATAGGTTAAAACGGATCAATCATAGCCAAAATCCCATATTTTCCTTAAGCATGTTTAAGCAAAACTAATGACAGGATTAGTAAAACTTAATCAAATTAACCAAATTTTCTAACAGAGGCCTAAAACAATATTGCGAAATTTATAAATAATTTTCTAGAATTTAATCATGTTTAAATTCGCTAATTAACATTAATCAATTCTAATTAGCCATAATTAGTGTAAAAAGGTGCTAATCACTCACCTTAGCCACAAACAAATACCAAATCTGAAATTATCTTCTGTTTCGTGCTGTTCTCAAAGCTATACAGCAGTTCCAACCTTGATTTGGTGCTATTCCGCTTTGATTTGATGTTGCTAAGCTTAATCCTTAATTAGAGAGCGATTTGGGATGAAATTAGAAGGTGGAGGCCATTGTTAGGGTTTCTAAGGGGTAAATGGCGGCTAGAAAACTGAAATGAAATGAAAACATAACTCATTTCAGCCTCCCCATAACCCTAATCCCGAAATGGGTTATGGGTCCATTCACTAATCACCTAATTTGGCCCGGTTAAGCAGTTTTTCACCTTCTAAACCTTATTTCAGCCATATCTCCCAAACGGTAAGTCTGTTTTTCACATATGACTACACTACGGAAAGGTAAACCATCATCTGGAACTAATGGAAGTGGTTTCAGGTCAAAATTCCTTATAAATCAAAAGTTATGGCCAAAACAAGGTCAGCTAGGGGCAAAACGGTCATTTAAAAATTGGCAAAAATCATGAACATGGAAAATGACCCCAATAGTCGTCTCCCAAAGTTACATGACCATACGACTTAGTATGAGAAAGAAATAAATATTCTACGATCCTCTGATGCGTAGAATGCGAGTCGTTACATTCTCCCTCCTTAAGAAATTTCATCCCCGAAATTCCTTAACCCAAAACATACAAAGGATCCCACATGCCTACCGGTCATTAACAAAACAATCAAGCATACAAAACAACACAACAAGCTTATCCTAGCCTACGCTTTACTAACAAGGGAGTACTATACCGATTTAGAAACCTTACCAGTCAAAGAGTTATGGATACTTTCTCCTTATGTTCTCCTATGTTTCCTAAGTACAGTCTTCCTCATCATCACCCCACTGAACTTTGACTAGTTTCACCGCCTTCCTTCGAAGCTGCTTCGTATCGTTCCCAACAATACGCATAGGCCTGCGGTTCCCAACCGCCTCGGGTTCAACCTCGATATCGTCCAACTGATCTGGTGAAATAGCCACACTAGGGTCGTGCACAAACTTCCTTAATTGGGAAACATGAAATACGTCATGAACTCCTGCCATCTTCTCTGGTAATTTAACTTTATATGCCAAATTCCCAATTTGCTTGAGAATTGGGAATGGTCCAACAAATCTTGGTGTTAACTTGCCCCTCCTGCCAAATCGTATCACACTCTTTAACGGAGAAATCTTGACAAACACCAAGTCGTCAATGGAGAACTTTAAATCTCTTCTCCTCTTATCAGTATAACTCTTTTGCATATTTTGGGTAGCCTTCATTCGTTGTCGAATAACTTTGATCTTATCTGAGGTTTCTCTTATTACATCTGGCCCAAGCACAAATTTCTCACCGGTTTCCAGCCAACATGATGGTGAGTTGCACAGTCTTCCGTACAAAGCTTCAAATGGAGCCTTACTAATACTGGATTGATAACCGTTATTATATGCAAACTCTACTAGATGCAAATGGTCATCCCATGATCCGCCAAAATCCACTATGCAAGTTCTCATGAGATCTTCTAACACTCGATTCACCCACTCTGTCTGACTATCGGTTTCAGGATGATACGCAGTAATGAGATGTAATTTTGATCCTAACGCCTCTTATAAGCTCTTCCAAAATCCACTAGTGGACAATGGATCCCGGTCATTCACAATGCCTTTGAGTATTCCATGAAATCTCACTACCCACTTCATATATAGTTCCGCTAACTTAGCTGCCGTTCTATTTGAATTGACGGGTATAAACCTTGCACCCTTGGTCAATCGGTCCACAATCACCCAAATGTTATCATGGCCCGACCTAGTCCTTGGTAACCCATCAATGAAATCCATTGAGACTTGTTCCCATTTCCATTCTGGAACTTCTAATGATTGCAACAAACCACTAGGCTTCTTTTGCTTAGCTTTAACTAGCTGGCAATTCATGCATTTGGATATAAACTTCCCAACGTCTCTTTTCATCCCTTCCCAGTAGTAGGTCTGCTTTATGTCTGGATACATCTTGTTACCACCGGGGTGTATAGTCAGTTTTGAGTGATGACATTCTATAAGCACTTCATCTCTCAATCCATTGTCATTGGGCACAACTAGTCTTCCATCCTTTCGAAGCCATCCATCTCGATCAAGCACATACTTGTTCATCTCCTTGTCGATACCCATCTCTAACTTGGAGATGACTTCCAATAAGTTAGGATTGTTCTACTGACTGGAACCAATCCGCTCAATCAAAGTGGGCCTGGTCGTCAAATTTGCTAACATTTCTGGATCCAATTCGCACTTTGGTCTGAAATCATACCCGGCGATATACTCCAGTTGCTTCCACTCAAGAAACATAGCCCCTAAACTGGCATGTCTCTTACTCAAGGCATCAGCTACTGCATTGCCTTTTCCTGGTGTATATGCGATATCAAAATCATATGAAGCCAAGAATTCTAACCATCTTTGTTGTTGGAGATTTAGATCCTTCTTAGAGAAAAGATACTTTAACGACTTATGGTCAGTAAACAACTCGAATCTTTCTCCCAAGAGATAATGCCTCCACATCTTCAATGTGAACACGATCACTGCCAATTCCAAATCATGGGTAGGATATCTTTTCTCGTGCGGTTTCAGTTGCCGACTAGCATAAGCTACAACCCTATCTCCTTGCATCAATACAGCACCTAGTCCGGTACCACAAGCATCTGTATATACCGTCATCTCTTCATTCCCTTTAGGAATGGCTAACACTGGTGCACATGTCAACTTTTCCTTTAGACTCTTAAATGCATTCTCACACTTTTCGTCCCAGACGAAAGCTTGATTCTTCTTGGTCAACTGAGTTAACGGTGCTGTTATCTTGGAGAAGTCTTGGATAAACTTACAATAATATCCAGCCAATCCCAAAAAACTTCTTACGTCTGTTGCATTCTTGGGCGTAGACCAATCTTGTACCGTACACACCTTCGCAGGATCCACGACAATACCATTCTCAGAAACAACATGGCCCAAGAATCTCTCTTCCCTCCTCCAGAAGTGACACTTAGAAAAATTTGCTTTCAATTTGTGTTTTCTCAACACCTCCATCACTATCCTCAAGTGTTCCTTGTGTTCTTCCTCTGTCCTCGAATAAACAAGCATATCGTCCACGAAACAAGAATAAACTTATTCAACTGATCTCTGAATACACTATTCATAAGATCCACAAAATACGCTGGTGCATTGGTCAACCCGAATGGCATGACCAACCACTCATAAAATCCAGATGGCGTCCGAAAGGCCGTTTTAGCTATACTCTCAGCTTCCACTCTAAGCTAACGAAAACCTATCGCGAGTTCCAACTGGAGGAACACTCTCACGCCACTCAACTGATCAAACAAATCATCTATCCGCGGTAGCGGATACTTAATCTTCCTCGTCACCTTATTCAATTCGCGGTAGTCCACACACAATCGAAGGGAACCATCTGCCTTGGTAGCAAACACAACTAGTGCTCCCCACTCAGAAACACTTCTTTTGATAAATCCCTTCTTCAAAAGATCGCTTACTTGCACCCCGAGTGCTGCTTCCTTGGCGCCATACGACGAAGTGGCATCACTATAGGTCTGGCATCTTTCACTAAATCAATACGGAACTCAATCTCTCGATGTGGTGGAAGTCCGGTCACTTCCTCGAAGACGTCCAGATACTGGCCAGCCAAAGACACATCTGACAACTCATCATGCGGGATGTCGAGGGAATTTAGAAAACTAGCCATTACCCCATCACTGGGTAGACCACCAAACACTACCCTCCGCCTATTATCCGCTCTAACTGTCACCAAAAATCCCTCACAGTCTACTACCACCCTTTATCTTTGGAGCCAATCGACTCCCATAATAATGCTAAACCCAGTAAAGCCCAAAACAAAGCAATCACAAATAAACATGCATCCATGACTCGATAAGACCACATTACGACAAATCATACAAAGGCTAGTCGAACCACCAATCGGGTTCGTAACTGCTAAAGGTCTATCGACTATCTCAGGTTCCAATCCCAACCTATCTACCAGGTCACTAGATATGAAGGAACGGGAAGCCCCGGTATCAAACAATACTCGAACAAGAAAATCATAAACAGAAAGCATACCTTGAATAACAACATTCTTTCCTTTCTCTGCCGCGGTTGTGGCATTCGACGAAGAAGGAACAACATTGATAACATATGCTTTCACAATCTGCTTTTCTTTAGGTGGTTGCGGACACTTATCCTTGTGACGTCCCACTTGGCCATAGTTGAAGCACTTCCTGTCCGCTGGCTTTCCTCGACATTCTTTAGCATAATGGCCCTTCTTGCCACAGCTAAAACACTCAACATCTTTCTAATTCTTCTTCTTCTGGCCATCCTTGGTCTGATTCTGCTTTCTCTTATTCTGAGAACCATTCTTGCATCCACCGCTTGCTTGCGGCTTTAGTTTCTCTGCAGATGCAACCTCAGTCTTTGTCTTAGGGTATAGACTCTCTGATCTCAAAGCTTTCCCCACAATCGATTCAAACTTCTCATCAACATGGTTTATAAGCCTTTCCCCCAGGTACTGATCTAAGCCTGTTATGAACTTTTCATTTTTCTTCTCGGCAGTATCAATAAGGGATAATCCATATTTCGATAGAGTGTCGAACTCTGCAATGTACTCCGAGACTGCCCTCCATTCTTCTTAAGCTCCAGAAATTTCCTAAACAACTCTGACTTTTGGGTAGCTGGGATGAACTTATCACTGAATCGGGCCTTAAACTGATCCCATGTAACTTGATCCTCTGGAGTAGCTGCCTTAATAGTGTTCCACCAATTCATTGCCTATCCATGCAGCTGACGGGATGCTAGCTTCCTCTTTAGCACATCCTTGATACCTAAGTCTTCGAAGATACGCTCACAACTATCCAAAAAATCCTGAACTTTTGTAGCCGATTCCATCCCGTGGAACGGCTTTCCACCAAGACTAGTGTAATGCTTGCAAAGCTTGGCGAAATCGGCCTTAGGCGCCTACACCGCTGCACCACCACCATTTGCAGCATTGGGAACGGCTCCTTGCACATTTCTAAGCATCTCTCTCATGAAGTCAGTGAACATCGTCCTCATATCAGGAGCATTCCCATTATTAGCTCCTCTACCAGTACCTCTAGTATATCGGCTCATCGTTCAATCTGTAAGGAGAAAACGATTAACCATCTCTTCAGTGGTGCCAAAGCAATGTAACTTCATACTTAAATATGCTAATAGTATATATATAGCTTTTTAAAACCAAGATATCACAAATACGCACTCTCATATACATACTATCTCTCCCTGATGTCTTTCCCTAGGTTAACTACGCAACCTAGAGGTCTGATACCAAATGTGACGGCCCACCCCGTACCAGCCGACATTTCAATGAAAGTGCGCTGTGCCGATGCCCAACCAGCACGGGACGGTCGTCAAAGAAAGGAAAGGTAAGGAATTTGAACTAACAAGGAACCATATCTCACAACACATGAAATAAAATATAATAATAACATACTTTGACATAAAACAGGAAAGATAGTGCATAAGCTGAAAACTGAACATCTCAGCAGTGGAAAATCCAAATACAGCTTATGTTCCCATTTATCATTATTACAACTTTAAAACTGTCTCTAAAGCAAAAGAAAGGGAAGGTACACTACTAATGCCCAAAGTAGTGACCAGCAGCGACACAAGGAGAATATACAAAGAATAGTACATGTAAGCCTCATGCTCGTCTCCAGACAGCTACTCGTGTACAACCAGCTAACCTGTCTTTATTCTGCCCATTTAAGAGCACCCAGAGTAATAAGAAGAGACATAAAACTCTGAGTCAGACAAAAGTCTGGTATGAGCGATAAGCAGGAAAACAGAACAATAACAGGTATACTAAACCAAACCTGAACCTGGACCTGCAACTAAAGAGTTAGCACAACATACCGTACAATACTCTAAGGTGCCACTAACATATGGTGTAAAGGATACGGGGGTGGGGTGTGTATGTCATAGTGATGGCAAACAATTAAGCATAGCAACCATCCTCACATCTCTCACTCAGTGCGTAAAGCACACGATATCTACAACTTTGATCACCCAATTCCTTGCTATGATCACTCTGCCCCATGGAGTCATAACAACCCCGCTGCACTGATCCATAGCCACTAATCCTTTGCTATGTCCACTCTGCTCCATGGAGTCATAACAGCTCCATTGCACTGGCTCATAGCCATGCTACGATCACTCTTCCCCATGAAGTCATAACAACTGCACTGCACTGATCCGTAGCCAATATCCGTCTTTCCGCGGCGAGTCAAAACTATAGACGTCGATAACCCCTTAGCACACGTCCTGCAGCAAAGCCCAACTCATGAAGCTAACTCGTTGGTTCCCATCTGGATCCTGAGTTCTACTTCCCATTTGGACTTCCTTTGCATCTCGGGTTTTGGTCGAATTGGAGTTGGTCTTCAGAAGAGTCGTCGCGTAAACACAACTCCATTCCACTTTGGTTCGGCCTCCATATGCGGTTCGGTTCGGTTATCCTTCCCTGGTTCGGTTCGGCTTGCTCCAGTTCCTAGCCATCAATCTGGTTCGGCTTGATATATGAATTCCTTCATGTCACATTGGTTCGGTTCGGTACTCTTGGTCTTAGTCCGGTTCGGTTCGGTGCTTTGCGCCTTGGTTTCGTTCGTCCCTCTTGCTCCAGCTTACTCGTTCCGATCCGATCCCATGTTCCATTCAGACCCAATTCGATCCTCAACCCAACTCCAACTCTTTGCAAGTGGCCTTCATTCTTTCCAATCCTCCTCTGGTGCTAAGTTCTGATCTGAATCAAATCCCTTGCCCGGTTCTCCTATCCGATCCGAGCCCCATATCCGATCTGATCCGAAACCTTACACATTTCCTGCAACTCTTCCAGTGACTGTTTTACGCCATATGACGGCGTTTTCGACTATTCTAACTGTTCTATTCAATCACAAAGCATACCATATAGTCATAGCAACATATAGAATTGACCACAAACACCAAAACAATAATTTGATAGGTTAAAACGGATCAACCATAGCCAAAATCCCATATTTTCCTTTAAGCATGTTTAAGCAAAACTAATGATAGGATTAGTAAAACTTAACCAAATTTTCTAACAGAGGCCTGAAACAATATTTCGAAATTTATAAATAATTTTCCAGAATTTAATCGTGTTTAAATTCGCTAATTAACACTAATCAATCCTAATTAGCCATAATTAGTGTAAAAAGTGCTTATCACTCATCTTAGCCACAAACAAAATACCAAATCTAAAATTATCTTCTGTTTGGCGCTGTTCCCAAAGCTATACAGCAGTTCCTACCTTGATTTGGTGCTATTCCCCTTCGATTTGATGTTGCTAATCTTAATCCTTGATTAGAGAGCGATTTAGGATGAAATTAGAAGGTGGAGGACATTGTTAGGGTTTCAAAGGGGTAAATGGCGGCTAGAAAACTGAAATGAAATGAAAACCTAACTCATTTCAGCCTCCCCATAACCCTAATCCCGAAATGGGTTATGGGCCCATTCACTAATCACCTCATTTGGCCCGGTTAAGCAGTTTTTCACCTTCTAAACCCTATTTCAGCCATATCTCCCAAACGGTAAGTCTGTTTTTCATATATGACCACTCTACAAAAGATAAACCATCATCCGGATCTAATAGAAGTGGTTTCAGGTCAAAATTCCATATCAATCTAAAGTTATGGCCAAAATAAGGTCAGTTAGGGGCAAAACGGTCATTTAAAAATCAGCAAAAATCATGAACATGGGAAATGACCCCAATAGTCGTCTCCCGAAGTTACATCACCATACGACTTTGTATGAGAATGAAAGAAATATTCTACGATCCTCTGATGCTTAGAATGTGGGTCGTTACAAGTATCCTTCCTTGCATCAGGAGCACCACCTCGTTTAGAAAATGACTACCTTTCTCTTCACCGATGTTCGGGGAGGTTCCGGAACCCCCGACACTAGTTGTAGCATTGAGTTTGTAGGGCCACACTTCGGACCTTCATTGTCATATTCATCTTCGCTATCAGAGGATCCCTCCTAGCAATCATCCGAAGCCTCATCCTCCTCCTCGTCATCATTTGTTTCGGTATCCGCATCAATCTTAGGCACCTCAAACTCGAGAAATTTCTCGATATTAATGATCTTTGTTTGAGATATTTTCTCCCCTTCCTTCTCAAGAGTGTTTATCTTCCATTGAAACCTTTTCATCATCACCGAGCGAAGATTGGAAAAATAAAGACAATAACATTTACTCTTGTTTTCATTATAAATAGCTAATAGGGTATCTGTGATAGCATTAGTCAAAATTTATTCAAAAGATTAACCAGGAAGTCATCAACCTTCCTCTTGGTTTCATGAAAAGCATCATGGATTTCGTAAGAGATCCTTTTCGCTTTTTAATGCCTTTCTTGAGGTTAAAGGAGAGGGCGCATATTTTTTAACCCAATTCTTTAAGCTTATTTTTGGATTTCTCCAAATTCAATGCCTAAGCATATATTTTGATGTGTAAGGACCTACATTGAGTCCTCCTTCTCCAAAGGGTTGACCCTTGTAGCATCAAGCTTCTTTAGAGCTTCGACTTTTGCATTAAGCAATTCAACATTTTAGGCTTTTAAGATTCAGTTCTCTTTCTTGGAAGTGAGCAAGGCAGCAATACCTTTTTGGTAATAACACCATTGCTTTACAAGTTGCAGAAGAATAAGAAAGTATATGAGAAAAGAAAGCAAAATAACTAAGGAAGTTGCCAAAACCAAGAAATTACCAAAAAAAAGTGATGGGAAATGATGTTCTTTTTCTCTAAAAGAGAGCTGGTGGAGTCAAAGGATGTAAAAATGGAGGAGAATCAATCTCTTCCTTTGCTAAGCCCAGAAAGGAAACTTTTGGAGGTGAGTTTGATGAGGAACTCATAATAACAATAGCAACGAGGGGAAAGGAGAAGGCCTAAGCGCAATGAATATTTTTTTCTAGAGGAGGAAGGTGAAAGGTTAGGGAGATGGCATAGGAGCCGCCTCGGTAGGAGGAATTACAACCGAATCCTCACTTTCGGAAGCTAGTTGAGAAACAGCCGGAGATGGAATAATATCTAAAAAGGAAATCATGAGGATCTCATATCCACTCGTCGAAGTTGATACTAAGGTCGACTCGGCGATCTTAGCCTTTTTGGGCTAGTTTCCCTCTTAAAGCTCAGAAAGCTTCTTCTGAAGTTCCTTTTAATGTCCGCATTTCTAAGAAGGCATAAAGGCAATATTACCGAGAGGAGCAACACCAACAATGTCGGAAGCAGAAACTATAAAAGGAAAGGATTAGGAAAATAGAACAATGAGACTTTCCAACAACCAAAAAGAAAATTTTAATATTACTGGAAAGGTCTAAGCGAATTAGTGACCAGGAAGAAAAACTATGCTAATCACCCCTTATCAGGTAACGAACACCTGTCAGCTTATAGTGCATTATAGTGGGACATGCCAAAATCTTCTACTCGCCGACAGTACATAATATTTGATAAGAAGCCCAAAGGTCCGAAGAGAATATCACTTTCCGAATGATAAAGAGGCTTCATCATCAATTTCATAGTATACCCAGTTTCAGCGCTTGGGATCTTTGACACCCTGCCTAAAAATGAAAGAATAACATCATTAAATAAAAGAAAGTATAGTGCATAAGTACCTCAGGTTCATAAGAATAGAGATAATTACTAGGTTGAGTGAAGGTTCTGGAAATACCGAAAGGATATATAGCAAAGAAGAATTGATGCTTCCACTCCTGGGATTTATTAACACTCCCTTCAACCAATTTTAGTGAAGGGTTATCCTTCAAATTGTTAGAGTTGTGGCTCAATTTTGCTAGGGGAACTAACTGTTCTAAGGCGGTAACATCAAAGGGAAAGCTACCGGGTTCTTGTGAGAGAACTTTCATCCTAAGTATTTACATATATGCATTCCTAACAAGTTGTACTGGAGAAAGCCTTAGATGGCGAAGGAATTCCAAGATAAAGGGGGAAAGAAGAGGAAACCGCCATTCCAAAAATGAATGGAAGTGAACACAAAGAACCCCTCCAGAGGGTTACCAATGGTATCCTCGGACTTCGGAGGAATGGCTTTGGTCCCAGAAATTCCAAAGTCTTCCAAAATGGCATTGACTTCACTTTGGGACAAGATGAAGGAGCATTTGTCAATGGCAGTGACTTTTGGAGAGCCTCCTCTATAATCTGCTGAGAGGACCCACTCTTGCTAGCGGCAGGAGATTTGGAGCCGGCTTTCTTGGTTGCTTTCTTTTTATCAACCATATTACTGCCAAGTGATATTATTCCAATTATAATGACATGATATGATAGGAGAATACAATTAAATGAACACGAAAAGAAAACCTTTCGACCTAACTGAAGCCCTTTAAATATCGTAATGATAAGATACGTACACGAAGGATCTACGGTTAGAAGAAAGGTCTAATCATTAGGTGTGATTAGATAATTTTCGATTATTGTAGTTTATCATACAATAACCGAATATCTCAGGTCCGAACCTGAATCCAAAAAACAAATCTTAAAGAATCTAATTTCTAATGATAATTGATAGAAACTTGAACTTCAATCTTAGAGAAGAATGTCTTGTAAACAAAGATACATCAAATTTTTCAAAAATTAGGTCGAAGTTTGAGTCTAGTCATAACTAACTCTAGAAATACGAATGCGAGAGGAATTGGCAATTCAACTAGAAATCATTGTTTAAATAATTTATTTGAAATCAAAAGTCAGATAATCAAGGTTTAAGGAAATAACATACTGCAAATCGATTTTCGGGACTCAAGTCCTAAAATCGAAATAGAGATGTTACCTAAATCTTTAATCTTGATGTATTCTGAGAAATTCTGGAAAACTTTAATACTTGTATGAAAGTCTTTTTGAATACATAATAGTGAAGAAGAAGAAGAAGATGTATCTACTTATAAAGAAGAATTCCCAATCGTCCAACCATTAGATCATGTCTGGACGGATGGGTAATAGTACCAAAAGGTAGGAAAGTTGAATCATCGTTGAGTATAGATACCAACTGGATCAATCAACTTGAAAAATCAAGAAACCTCTTCTTTAGCAGGGAAAGGTGGAGAGAGGGATGTTAGCACCAAAATAAACAAGGAAAAGTCAAAAGTCAAAACTGATGTGATGGGGTGCAGATGCCCACATTCCTTTGGAAGAAACGAAACCTGAAGCTTATTATACACTTTGAGAACCAAGGGAAGAGAGGGGAGAAGTTATCACTTCTTCCAGTAAAAACCAATAGGCTTAACCCAAAGGGCAACAACTAAATATGCAATTTCGAAGAATAAAACCTTTCGGTTACGTGAAATGGGAATACAAGAGAGCTTGAGGCCTTACCAACAACTCATTGTGCATGAAGGGAAAAGAAGGTATTGGCATCACCGACTGACGAAAGCTCCAGCAAATCCGTATCTACAACATTGTACTAATACTTTTGCCTTCTTCGGCCTCCTTTTGAAAGCTCTTATAACCTCCCTACAGTTGCTCTCCCGAAGATTGACGGTACACCCTTAAATTTTCCATATGCACTTCCAACAAAAAGCTAGTATGGATCCCATATGCTAGCTGAAGGGACAACCTGCACTTATAAATATGACCCCAAGGGTCCAGAATCGAGAACCATCTTTTTATTTCTCAATCTTGTAATCCTAATTCTGAATTGTAAACCTTAATTTCTGAATTGATTCGAGGAAAATGAGTCTGTAATCATTAAAGTCATAAATAAAGGAGCTTTTCCAAGAAACTAAGGCAATAAAGTCATAATTATTTAATTATTATTTTATTATTGTTACACCTTTGCATGATTATTGTCTAATGATCCCGGAATACATGAGTTCATCCGAAAGCCTTATCCAAGACTACAAAATGACCTAACTGTCTCATTATTTCATTCCGAATACAAGATATTTGACTCCATGTAAAGATTTAATTAACGATGGTTCCCTAAGACTGTTTAGATTATCTAAAGTCCTCGGTCCCTTTCTAACCATTAGATAAGGTATTTGTTAACACTAAAAATTGGCGCAACACCCAATGATTCTCGAGTTAATGAGAGTAAAGTTTCGTATATGAAAAAGTAATGTGTGGGAAGTAAAGAACACAATGTTTATAGTGGTACAGTTCAGATTGAACCTATGTCCACTTTGAAGGCTTGACTGATTTTACTCATTATTGAAGAAGTTCAATTTTAGACATCATCATTACAATTTTTTACAAAGGAATTGGTAGTGCGAAGGTTCTACTTAGTACTTGTTTTTGAAGTTCCTTCACTGACCAGAAGTACAAAAACTCGAGGAAAATGGGTATTTCTTCTTCCTCAATGGTCCAAGGAGCTTTAATGGTGTCCAAAGTCAAGAAATCCTTCACAACATATCAAATTAGCCAAATGCCAACCTAGAAAACGTAGCAGGTCAGGGGGTATTTATAGGTAGTGGAGTAGGTGGGAGCAGGTAGAGAGTGGGGCCTACTAGCCAGTTTTTGGCCCATGGGATCGATATCGATCGTGGGATCAGTACGTATCCCAGGGTACACTTTCTTGATGTTGCTCTGTAATCCCGAAGTATTTAACTCCTTGGTTCCCTCTTTTCATATCTACGAATTTGTATCCTAGAATACCGATACGGGCTCTTGGCTTTGCCAAGGATTTTCGTGGTGCCAATTCGTACTTCTTTTTTCGTATCCTCCTATATCGTTCTAGGGAGTTGCGCTATTTATGGATTTTGTTTGGGTTACAAAATAAAGCATAATGGGATTTCTGAGGAGTGATGAGGCTGAGACATGAGGTGGAGTGGTGGTATGGCTTCAAACCGAGCTGGATACGAAATATTGCTATAGGGTACGAAATGGGAGGTTTCGTACCTAGGAACACAGATCCAGGGAGTTTGATTTCGACAATACTGATTCTTCCACCTTAACAAATATTGTAAGAGTGATACAAAATTAGTATGAGATGGATTTGAGTTAGCGACGCCGGGATACAAAATTCTGGTCATTCTTCATGATACGAAATGTTAGTGCTGATCCTGCCTCTTAGATATACTCTATTCATTCATTGAGTTGTGATGATCGCTCTTGTGCGACTTCTCATGAGTTTTATCCTGAGTATCTTGGCGACACTTCGGCTGTTGAGCCATGCAATGGGTCAAGTCATGCGGGGTCGAATTGCTTTAGGAACCGGGTTAAAAGGCCGGTTAACACTTACTACCCAAAGTACGTCTTATTTTGACACGATGTACTTTGAGTTGATACAGGTATTCTGGAATTCAGGAAAATCTCCTAGTTGAGTTGAGCGGTTGGTCGCGATAGCTCCATTGAGTATGTGGGTTCTAAGTTGTAGCAACGCTTCGTTAAAGTTCGACGGTGGAAGCATGAAGTTCCAGACTTGTTGAGAATCTTGATCACTCGAACTGGAAATCTGGTCCACTTGCTCGAGCAAATTCCTAACACCTATCGACTCAAGAAATTAAACATTAGTCACCGACTCTTGCTTACATCGAAACGTAAACGAGTCATTGTCGACATTGCATCATGTTCGTGCTCACACGTTTGCATGTGATTTTGTATGAGACGACTACAGTCTTCGAGTAAACATGTTAAATTTTGGGGATCTGATTGCGTGAGTTGGTTTTCAGAAGCGATATCGAATTGTGAAGTCAACCGCTTGACATACACTTATGAGTTGTCGAAACTCACGAGTATACTATTGGTTAGCAAGTCGAGTCTGTCTTGATAATTAGGGTTCTGAGAATGTATTCACGTGGTTGTAGCTAAAGATAGAAGTTAAAGAGTTTTACTGAGTTTAAAATCATCGAGTTTTGAATTTTTGTTCATCCTTCCTCCCTTCATTTCCTCTTTCCTCTTTTGTTATTGAGATCGATATCGATTCGGGGTTTAGTACTTATCCCAGAGCATAGATAAATATTTTTTCTAAGTTTTGGAACTCTGTCTCCATCTCCTATAAACATCCAATCTCCATCCCTCACTCCCCTTTTTGCCATTATTTCTGTATCAATGACTCCAAAATTTTCTTTGATACCCTTGGACATCAAACTCTCGATTGAATCCATTGTTGACCACTAACAACTGCTCCCCCCACCAAGTCGCCCCTCTGATCATCCCGGCACAATAATTTGAGCATAGGTGGGTTTTGATTCGAGTACTGTATGAAAACCAAATTTTGTGCTCCTTGATTTGGGGCAACGGAGGTCGTGTTAGTGGAGGAGTTAAAAGGCGGCTGTGGCAATGGTCGCGCGGTTGTGGAGAAACGAGCGTGGTTAGAGGAGTTGAGGGGTGGAGCTCGAGAAGTATATGTTGAAGGAGGATATTTGGAATAGGAGGCGATGTGGAGAAGAAGATAGAACTGGGGGACTACAAAATTGCAGGGTGAAAGGGGGATACAAAATTTGGTATTTCATGTCTCTTTGGTTGTCGGATTTCCCTTGTTGCGGGATACAAAAAACAGGTTTCATATCCTGGGAGCTATCGACTCTAGAAATGTAGTTTGTACCCCTGATGGTTGAAGAAGATGAAGGAAGATGAAGGAGAGATGTAAGAATGGGGATAAGAAATAGGGCTTTCGTATCTCAGGATGTTGGCTTTTTTTTGTATCTCCGGGGATACAAAATACAGAGGGAGGGCAGAGGACCGGTATAAGTTGTGGGGGATGATTAAAACATCGAAGTGTGATGGGGTACAAAATTTAGAATTTCATATCCCGGTTCTTAGGCCTTTTTTTGACGTCCACACTTTGAACTTGAGAATTCAAATTTCTTCGCGACATCGCATGATTGGGTTGGACTTGAACCCAAATGCGTTGATTCAATTCCCTAACATCGCAAAACAGCTTGAGCTAATAACTTGGATGCACATAGGATTAGAGCACAAACTCGTACTATAAATATAAGACTGAATTACCAATCCCGCGATTCGACTCCAGCCCAACCATGACATAGTCGCGACTCAACGTGAACTCGACAATCTCGGGCTGTGGCCACGATTTTTTAGGTTCATGGAACCAAAGATCGTCGTTGAGTCGCAATAATCCCTATTGTAATTGCATCAGCATGCTCTGTGTTGGTTTACACTGACACAGAGGCATATATTTCAATGTGCTTACTAATGCAACTACTTTGAGAGCATATTTTTCAATCGCATTAAGAAGTTCAAGGAGGCTGCAAGGCTTGGAAGCCAAAGCCATGGAATTACCATCCACATCGATTGCCCATGAATCCATCCCAACGGGCAACAAACTTGAGACTCTTGGTCCTTCCTCTTCTTCTCAACAAGTAAACTCGACCAATATGCACAATTAAAAGGGAGAGCAAGAGGGTCTCACCATTCGATGGAACTTGTGGACAAAACAAAAATCCGGGAGGGGGAAATAGTAGCAGAGGGTGGTCCACAAGAGGAAGAGGATGTTGATGAAGAGCAAGAGAACATTTCTGAGGTGCCGGATATGATGGCAATTGCCGTCATTTTTGAGAATCCGCTGGATTCAGTTGTCTCGTGAATTGTTGAAGTTGCGCTGAGACACATTTGTAAGAAGTACAACATATCGTGGGATACTGTGTTTGTCATTGAAAAGGAGGATAGAGCGCACGCACCTCCGGAAGGGTAGACTGCCTTGAATAAGCACGTATGCGCTATCAGTTGCATGCCTCTATCTTGCTCGTTTACCTGAGATATGATGTGCTTCTTTTGATTGGAGCCGACGTAGCTTCATCCAAATGTGTACGCTTTCTTGCTTACCACTTGCATCTATTTCATTGAGAACTTAGGTGTGGAACCAATCGGAGAAGTCATTTGGTTTCTTTTCTCCATAAAGAAAAGGTCTACCGCGGTGCCTGCGCTTGTTTTCTGGAGGCCTAGGCCATTGTTCACTTCATCCTGGAGGCATGGGATAAGCTAAGTTACTTCAAGCATGATTGGTTCTACATTAGGTGCCCCTCAGGAATCGCGAGAAGGTGGCTCACTGGACATGAGTATTCCATACTTGGATTGTGTTTTAAGTTAATCGAGTCATAAACTCTAGACTAACTTAAAGTTCTGATGTAATAAGTATCCCTCGGATCCCAAGAGAAGACGTTTACTTTGAGCGTTTGAGGGCATTGAGGGAGGTCCCAGTCGGGTTTCGTGATGCCCAATTGCTAGTAACAGATCGCCTCGTTTACTTGTCTGTTTTTCTTCTGGAAGGTCGTTTGATTGGTCGTACGGACGACGACTAGGAAGAAGTTAAAGCGAAAGATGAAGGAGGAATAAAGAGGAGATCTACACCGGACGAGATGGTTTGGAGGCTACTCCTGTTCCATCCCTGTATGAGGAGATGAGGTTGGGAGGGTCGCCCAAATCATTTTCTCCAGTCACAAGCTCTGAGACCACTGCGTCGCTAGTGGCAGAAGGCCAATCCAAGGATTGGATAAAGTTCCGATTGAGCTTACAGTCTACTGGATAAGTGGCACTAATGTCGGGAGTCTTAAGCTGAGCATTGGGGAAATCACCCCTTCAAGCGGGCTGAAATCTGGATTGTGGAGGGAACACTTAAGAACCACACTCATAAATTTTGCATGACACAACATTTGTTTGTATCGTGGGATGTTTGGTTTTGACTTATAATCTTCTCCATGTCCATGTAATGGTTAGAGACAACGATAAAGACCGAGGTCTCGGGTCTGGGAGTCATCGACCATCGAAGAGCAGGGATGTGAGTAGGTTTAGGAGGAATGCAATTTTTTTTCACATCCCCTCATTCTCACGACCGTAGTAGTGATTGGCATCACAGAGACCAATATCGACACTCGAAATCTTTACCACCCACCATCCAGTATCAGGAGTAGATAAAAGGTCATATATTGCAAGCACGAAGCAAATGACGCTGACAACACCCTCCTATGTACCACCCACACTACCTGCGACTAAGTCAGTAAGCAAGGAGACGATGTCTGGGGGATCGGGACACAAGAAGAAGGTCGTAGAAAAACAAGGTTCAACGATCCCCAATATGTCAGAGGTCGCATAGCTTAGCAGCAATGAAAAGAAGGAGATACTAAAGAAAGCATTCCCCGACTTCTAGTTCAACGAGGTGATGTGGTTGCGGAACATACATCAGATCCTGTTGGAAGTGGACGATGATGTGTATATCATGGTGTACAATGTTTATTACCAATACATGGAGAAGTACAAGTATGCGAGGAGGCTCTCAAAGTTGATCCTGAAAAAGAATGGAGAGATCTAGGGCTTACAGTTTGAGCTCAATTTCGAAAAAGAGGACCTCAAGAGTCAGGGAGGCTAAACAGGGTAAGGAAATACTTCGACCTGCGACTATTTATGTGTATTCAACCAACACGTTTATGTGCTATCTCTCCGTTGCTTGAAATGTTCGAGATGAAAAGGAAGCTTTTGAAGGTCAAGGGTGAAATGGTCCATGCCCGGGAATCGTTCAAAGACATGCTAGCCTTTGTATCCTTTTGGAATACTGCACTTGAACAAGCCAACAAAGCTATGTTCAAGGAGAACAAATGGCTTGTGCAAGAAAACGAGGAAGTGCATGAGCTCCGAGGAAGCAATGCAACCCTGTCCCAGGAGAATGAAAGGTTGTGAAAAGAAAATGAGGGGACATAATGACTCATCAAAGAGAAGAAGAGCTCAGGAAACTTCTAGTTTCCAACCGTTCTAAGTTCGAGCAGGAAAATAAAGAGAAGGAGGCCGCAGAAGCTTTAACTATGGAGGTGTTGGGTCAGGTAGATAGTGTGAAAGACGAGAACCAGTTTGAATTAGAGAAGCTTAAGGCTGAGGTGGAGGAGTCTAAAGAGAGAGTAGAGGCGGAGTTAGATCTGTCAGTATGGGGATTTTACATTCAAACGCTTCGATTTCGCAGAATCTCGTGGGTCAAAGATTATCCCCGCACTCTAGCTTAAGCTTGGGACAAGCTGGTGGAGTATGGGACAAGGCAGCAGCAGGCAGACTCGGTCGATGAGTTGGCTCTGATGTTTGAATATTTGACGAAGAAGAGCGCCGTTTGTTGCTCGAAGGAAGGGCATTGTTGAGAGAGGATGCTGAGGTGGAGATAATTCATGCATGAATTGGTGGAAAACCAGAAAACCTAGTTTCTTCAACCACCATCCTCAATATCTTCGACTTTTAATCATCATAGCAATGTTTCAAAATGGGTTAAACTCGGTCTTTCACAATAACTCATGCATCCTTCAAATCAAGTGACATATAAACTTATAATACACCTCATTCCAATCCAGAATATTCTTTTATTCAAATACTTTTTATACTTGGAATTATTCCCCATAAATCTTATTAAGATTTACTTCATTTAAACTCTTGTTTAAATATTTCCTTAGAAATCATTGCAAAATATTATATAGTCTCTTTTCTACAAACTTAAACCAAATTAAGCTTTATAAGCCTTGTCGACATTATTGAGCCTTACGAAAGGTAATCTCTTGTATCGTTATCCCATTCCCAACCTTTTTATCCCATGGAGCAAAACTGGTGGTACTCCAAACTTAACACCCATCATGTTTCGGTAAGTTTAATTACCTCTTTACCTTTCAAATTTAATTAAAGATTCACTAAAACTCCACTTAGTTTTAATTTCCAAAAATCAATATTTAATGATTATTCAACTTTAGTAAATTAATCATGTCTTTAACTGGGTTAAATAACAAATGTTATTAAAAACAACATTCACGATAAACCCAAAATCAACTTCTAATCAAAATGGAATCTTCACGGAATTCATATCCGTTTACAACCGATATAAATTTCTATACCAGACTAATACTATAAGCGAAATAACGACAAATCCTTTTAAATTTCTCAAATAATAAAGGTCTTTCTCCCCGGAGGTCTATCTCGATGATCACCATATCGATTTCAATTCAATTCCAATTTAATTTTCTAAATTGAAAACTTTACTTTTCGAAAATTCCATTAAATCTTAATTAGAAGATTTATTCGATAAATTCCAATTTCAACTAGGTTTAACAACAGTGTTATTAAAGACACCATTCACGATAAACCCATGATCCAATTTGATATTGAATGCAAGGCTTTAAATAGAAATTATATCGTCTTATATTCAATATCAAATTCTAGAACCAACAGATACTGTATAGAGAATAACAATATCTATATCTTCCAAATTCCTCAAAATAATATCCGTATGATTATGGGATCCAATATTGAAATATCTGAAGATTATTTCCATTCAAATCCAATCCAATTTATACATTGGAAACTCTAGCTATATTTTAACCCTTTACATTCCAATATGTTATTTTAAAACCACTGGATCTTTTAACTTCAGAAAACTTCACATAATCTTAGCAGAATATCCGATGTCCTTCAGGTTCTTCCTACCTCTCGCCTAACAGAATAGTTTCCAATTGAATCTCACAGGTGGTACGAGACTATACTCTTAGAATCATTGCATATTCCTTTTGGTTCTTTATTTTAGTTGTTAACTAGCTCATTCAGATAAACTTATCTTTTCTCTTTCCAAAATTTGGAATGTTCCATCTAAAATATTTTCAAATCATTTATTATGATCTAATATAATTTATTCATATTTAAAATAATTTTATTATAGCCCTTACAATCAGTTTCCATTTTCGGCCACCAAACTGCATTCATAACGAACTTTTCCAAAATAGATTTGGACTTATTTAAAAATCAAACCGTTGGATTTTAGAGCTTATTATTTCAATTGAAAATTCTTTTCATTTTGGACCCAACGCTTTCAGTTTTAGGTGAATCCGACGGTCGGATCTCCTGGTACGTCAATTCAAAGTTACGAGTGGAAGTTCGCGAACTATCGCTGTACGACATGTCATATTCAAGCCCAACCATATTTATAATTAAAATAAACCGAATCACTCAAAAATAATTTATAAATTATATAAAACGTATATAACTAATTCTGGGAATCGTATTTCAATTATTTTACTTGGAAATTAATTATTCCAATATTAACTCATTTTAATATTATTTAAACTATAAAATAATATTATTTTTTGAAACTTGTTATTTTATGTCGAAACTTTCCTAACATTCATTATAAAAATAAATAAGAAACTTTCAGAAAAAATTTCTTCCAAAATGTTTTCTATATAGCCTAACCAAACTTCACGTTAAAAGGTTACTTTTCGTTTTGAAATCAAAACTTTGACGGGCCATAAGTATATGAAAATTTCTTCAAAACCATTCTCTACCATTACGAATATTCATCGATATTTTAATATCTTCATGTCCATCAAAAATCGGACATCAAAATCAAACTTTGATTTTTCGCTAAATATTAATTATTAAAATATTCCACTTTATTCTAAATTGGAACGAGATTCAGCTAATTTCCATATAATTCATTTTATATGGATTTCATACATCATATGTATCCAATAATAGTTATAAGCAACTATTAAACATCCAATTCACATCCAGAGTGCAACTACACCTGTATAAGCCTTAAATAATTAAATAACGGTTATATCGGTCTGTCAATCAACCGACATACAAACTAAACACTTGGAGTTAGTGTTAATTAATATCATCCCAATACCCGTGTGGGGTTTTCATCACAAACTAGTGATTATTATCTACACACTTGGGAGACGTGTAAGTAAATTGTCATCCCAATACCCGTGTGGGGTTTACATCACAATCACACTTGGGAGATTTGTGGGCTAATTATCATCCCAAAACCCATACGGTGTTTTCATCACATTCACTAAACATTTCGGAGATGTGTAAATAAATTATCATCCCAGTACCCATGTGTGGTTTACATCACAATCCATGTGAACTTATTTACAACATTCAGATTTAACATAAATTCAAACATTGCAATCACATGCAATCAATATATATATATATATATATATATATATATATATATATATATATATATATATATATAATCAAACAAGATTATAACTTATAAAAAAATTAGTTGAGTGAGAGTTCTCACATTGGCCATTTATAACGATAAACATTGGTTGTTTAATCAGACGTTTTCCTTCGCCAAAAATTGCAATGATCTCCAAATCAGTTTCATTGTGAAGCTCTTGTCAATACGGTTCCAACGGATCCTGTTTCGCTGAATTCAGATAGTGTATGAAAAAGTTATTAATTTTATAAGCTTTTTTGGCAAAGCCATCCGGTTTTTAAGGTGATTGCAAACACCTTTTTATTATAACCAATAATAAAAACTACAGTATAGAACAGTGACTGTGGTTGACATTCAGCTACATTCAGTTTTTAAGGTGGACCGTCCACTACATACGGAGTTTATCGTGTTTCGTCCATTCAACCTAATAGGCTTAGAGCTCTGGAGCTAGCTAAGTTACTAGAATACAAGTTTCCTAACTCTCCACGCAGGGAGAGATTGAGTACATTACATACGTCACATATAGGAGATTACATTTAGTATACATTACATTGACAGTACATGACTGCAATAAAATAAGCAAAGCTACACAAGAAATAACGAGACAAAATTGCAAAAAGTAGCAATAATACAACCAATAAATAGCCTGTTATAAGTCTCGAGCTCCACGCTGAAGTGTGCAACAGAGATCCATGCACAATAATCCATGCGTGAGCCTGAAAAGTGGCTGATAACCAGGAAAATGTCGAGAGTGAAGGGGACATCAAAAATCAACAAAGACAACAACAACGTCGAGAGCACGGGGCTTCACCTGTGTCATCGTCTTTCCGATGATACACAGGAGACCAGCACACAACAAACTTGACAAACCTAGTATCTCCACAAATATGACCTAAAACCAATTACATATATTTAAGTCATTAACTAATTAACCTATTAATTACATCCTTTAATCTTTCCTCTTCTCCGCCATGTACTGGAAACGCATGCAACAAATACCAAACAATTCCATGGCTAAAACACACCTTCCTTTCTCCCTAACTCTCCCATTACTTCATGTTTTCACTCGAAACCACCTCCAATGAACATCTCTTCGCTTTCTCCTTTTAACTGTCACCACTATGCTTCACCCGTGCTCCTTCACTTCGTCGTGCCGCCCAAGCTAACATGCATGGCACACTATAGTAACCGATAAAAAATTCTCTAGAAAATCAATAAAGTTTGTATATAAGCTTCAATTCACCTCCTAAATTTAAATACAAACTCCAAAATGAAGATCGTTGCTTCAGTTTTACAAATTCCCGAACCCTAAGTCACATTTTCCACGCTGTAAATTTTCAGCGACCGAAAATGAATTCGAACCCCTCAAAACTGGTATGGTGTTGTAGAGAATCACCTTAGAAGCCCAAATATACTTGTATTTTGATTTATGGATCTTTCCTTGAATTGATTTTCTAAGATGTAGTTCCCACGTTTTGGGTGAAGAGGGCGGCGACGTAAAGAAACGATTTAGGTTTAGAGTTAGCATGAACTGTGAAATTAGGATATTATATAGGAAGGAGAAATTATTTTTTATTAGATTATTCTATTCATTTTATCTAATTATACTTAATAATTGCTTGTATTTATGGTTCAAAAATCCGTGATCACATACAAATCCCATTTTCAACGAAAATAGACATACAGTTATAACTTGACATTGCGTACCCAATGAAATTTGTTTCGTCAAGTTCTGAGTCTGTTTACTCCGACAATGTATTTTTAAAGTAAAAATATTAATCATTTCACACTTAAATTCCTCACCATCACAAAACAACTCCAACAATCACGAAATTTGAAATCTAGTAGTAATTTAATATTCCAGATCCAATGAAATTTGTTTCATCAAAAACGGATATCATTTGAAAACTGACTATTTTAAAGGCCTATGTAATATTATTATAATATTATTAAATTTCAAAGTTTTTCAAATTAATAATAAACCTATAATTTTTATTGTATATATCCAAATATAATATCATATAGCTGTAAAAAACATACTTGGGTTTTAGACTCGATATCAAAATTTTCTAGTCAAACGATATTTAATTTATATGAAAATCCTTTTTATTTTATATAATAAATCGTTATAATTTATAAACGATTCCAAAGCAACTTTTTGAAATTTTTAATTGAGCATAACTTACAATTTATAACATGAAATCTCAATTTTTCACATCTTTTAGAAAAATATAGTTCAAAATATCCCAATGTTTCTTGTTTTGCAGAAATCCGACTTATATTGAATTCTGTAAATTTAATTGAAGTTCAAAACTAAATTTTCAAATTACTGCGATGTTACTAGTTTGTTTTATAATTAATATAAACTTATACGTTCAAACTTTTAAATATATTCTAAGTCGCTAATTATCAAAATAAATAATTTTAAATATTTATAATCCATTAAAATCAATTAAAATTCATATTTCATATTGACTTAAAACACGGGTCGTTATAGTAATTCTTGATCGGTGTCATCCAGGACATGGGCTGGGGATCGACCTCCATCATTGCGACCGAATCAGTTTGTATCTGATCGATGCTCGAAGAATCGAGTACTTCAACTATGTCTAACCTATTAGTTGCGCATCCCTGGAGCTTGCCAACTTGGCTAATGAGTCATCTTTCTCGTTGAGGTAGGTAGCAAGGCGTTCCCCCTTGGCTTGGTATTCACCCTATACTTGCAGCACGATGAGCTATGAGTTAGAGTAAATATGGATAGCCTTGATGTTAAGTTCGATTGTGATTCTGAGTCCGGCAATCAAGGCTTCTTATTCTGCATCGCTGTTGGTATTAGGGAAGTCGAGCTTCAGAGCATAACAAATCGAGCGTTCCTCAGGAGTAACCAGCACGACTGCTGTAACACCACACACTTTTCTACGCCCAAATTTCGACAAAAATCGAAACTCAAACACATCCAAGCATGAAGCATGTAAATCTGGTACCTTCAATAAATGAGAATGATCATAATCAGAGCACAATAAGATAACTCACAGCGGAAACAAAATAGGATAAACTAGTATTAACTTAAGTTACTATTTTTTTCAATGTAAGTCACTTTGCCAATACCGAACTTGAGAGAGAACGAGAACCGAAGCCAAACTTAAACATCTGTGAGAACACATCCTTCTCTATGAACCCTGGGTGGTTAAAATGAGGAGGGGGGTCAGAACAAAAAGATTATGGTGAACAGGAATGTACAACACAGATTATAATACACATGTGTATCCTGTTTGGTTCAACCTAAGATTTATTCCAACCAAGGTTAGTGATTCTAGCCTAACCTTGTAGATGTTTACGCACGACTTTACTACTCTTCCCAAAGTATAATACCGAGCTAGATCGTTTACGCACATATTGGTGAAGCCATTATACTAGAACATGGTTGGTTATTTAATCAAGGTTAGACCCCTAGTTATAGAGTTTATATATATATATATTCACTCTCTCTTCTGTGACACCCCACCTCCGCTAGGGTCACTCACAAAGGGAATGCACTAGCTTTGGTGGAGTATTATCTAGGTAAACATGCACATAAATATTACAATACAGAACATATTAAAATAGCGGAAGAAAACATGATTTCATTACTTAAAACCTTTTACATCAAAGTGCCATTAAATTACTTACATCGAAACCTGTCTTGCAATAATAAAGAAGCATAAAACCATAGTCATAAATTATTCCCCAAGTAAAGCAGTAAAATAGCCATAGCCAAGGAGAGTCCAAGCCATAGATGATAATCTTGAAGCAGAAAGACCCGCACTAAGTAGCAACATTTCCTCCCTGTAAACCTGGGGGGGGGGGGGTGAATGGAAGAAAAAGAGGCGAAACAAAACAGGGTCAGTCATAAAGACTGAGTAAGTCCTAGTGACTTTCAGCCTAAAAACAGGTAAGAGTAACATGACATGTATAAACCGAAAGTAAATATAAGCATGATGACAAGGTGAACAGATCAAACTAAGATAACAGGATAAACTCAAGTAACAAGATAACCAAGGTAACAGGATAACCAAGGTAAACTCGGAATAGCATCGCATGTCTAACGTCCTCTGCACCAACCGTACTAGCATCTTAACTCGTATCATCCCTTCCATGTATATGTATAGACCCTTGCCATACATCGTACGGGTTCCATCACGTTATTCTATACTACTACAACGTAGTGTCACCATCCTTGAAGTCGCTCGGACTGCCATCCTTGTTCTTGTCAGATTCCCTTATCATGAATTATCGCGTGTTCAACTAGGATTTACGCCACCTAGGACCACTAGGGATTATGCTACCTATTGAACAATTTCTAGGTTTGATTAGGGTTTATGCCACCTAGGACCACTAGGGATTACGCTACCTAATGGACGTTTTCGACTAGGGTTTATGCCACCTAGGACCACTAGGGATTACGCTACCTATCGAACAACGCCCTACGTCACGCTTTAGTTGATCGGCTCCCTACAAGACCTAGCTCGTCGTGTGTCGGTGTCATACGGCCCAATCACGAATGTAGCTACTCTGTGCTAGGTCCACCCTAGGGTGTATCAAGTCCTAGGGTGTCAACCACTGACACCATTCCAAGCACGCACAGTGTAGAACTACTGGTGCCCATGCCTGCTTTTTCAACTCCGGACTACGTGCACGACCATAGTCCGCCTGAACCTATAATGGCGCACCAAACTTAGCCGTCATTTTGGTCGCTTACAATCAGCCCAGTAATCGTGCCCTACCCTAGCCTAGTCCCTAGGGTATCGTGATACATCCAAGAGGGTTACTGCTGAAAAGGACCGCGTAACTAGGGTTTCCGTCCAGCAGGTTAAGTGTAGAGACTTAACCCCTATCAGTCTAGCATGTCAAGTTGGTTAAGTGTGGTCATTCAAGTTCATGACTTAACCCATCTATATGTCACGTCAAATTGGCTAAGTGTTTTCATTCAAGTCCTTGACTTAACCCTATGAATCACGTGCCAAGTTGGTTAAGCGTATTCCATCGATTCACGACTTAACCGTATCCAAATCATCGTGTCAAATTGGTTAAGTATGTTTAATCTTAACCCCATAAAATTATCGTGTTAGATTGGTTAAGTATATTCAAGCTTAACCCCATCAAATTTCCATGTTAGATTGGTTAAGTATATTCAGGCTTAACCCCATCAAATTACCGTGTTAGATTGGTTAAGTATATTCAAGCTTAACCCCATTAAATTACCGTGTTAGATTGGTTAAGTATATTCAAGCTTAACCCCATCAAATTTCCGTGTTAGATTGGTTAAGTATATTTAGGCTTAACCCCATCAAATTACCGTGTTAGATTGGTTAAGTATATTCAAGCTTAACCCCATCAAATTACCGTGTTAGATTGGTTAAGTATATTCAAGCTTAACACCATTAAATTTCCGTGTTAGATTGGTTAAGTATACTCAGGCTTAACCCCATCAAATTACCGTGTTAGATTGGTTTAGTATATTCAAGTGATTCATGACTTAACTCCATCCACTAGTCAAATTATAATGGTTAAGTGTTACCCTCGTGAGTTTACTTAACCTTACCATGCCTCGCGTTACACTAGTCGGGTGTTATCGACCCATTCAGGTTAAACTAACCATCCTCTAATCGTGTTATATGGTTAAGTGTCATCTAGAAATCAAGTCCGGTTTTACTTAACCCACCCATCCACGTTATATTGGTTAAGTGTCATTAGTCTAGTTAAGTTACTTAACCCACACGTCCATGTCATATTGGTTAAGTGTCATTAGTCTAGTCAAGTTACTTAACCCACCCATCCATGTCATATTGGTTAAGTGTCATTAGTCTAGTCAAGTTACTTAACCTTATCATGCGGCATTATGTAAATTAATGCACCCCAACCTCTCACATTAGACTTTGTTGTGGTTAGTGGATATGCCGGGCGGGTCCGGGCAGCTTTACACCACAACCTAGTCTAACCTCGGGTTTCAAGCGCGATATGACCAACTTCTCACATTGGGTCCTATTGTCTGTAGCTACTGGATTTGCCGGGCGGTTCCGGGCAGATTTATGCTACAAACTCAACCCAACCTCGAGTTGGCCACTTTCATGTTTTTCTACTTGTCATGTTCATGTCAAATTTAGGCTACAACCAAGTCCCCATTTTACACTTATGCCCATTTTCCCCTTTACTTAATTCATGTTAAATTTCATAGCCCATCTCCTGTTTGCCTAAACTACCCAAGGCGTATTCCCAACGCAAGTAAAAGCGGGTCAACATAGTAGGAATAATATGACAACATATTAGCCTCAAATCATGTATGATAGCAAAAAGGGATTGGCCTCAAACATGCATAATAACATAACAATAGGTTCATCATCATAGGCATGTAAATGGTCATGGGAGGTTTAGGTTATTTTACATGCATAAGCCTCAAGTCAAGTTCATATGAATGTTCCACAAGTCAAATTTCTCTAAGGGTTCATGCCCAAATAAACCCAAATCATGGTTCATGTTCCCAATTCTACTTATGCCTAGTTAACGTAAGCCCAACCCCTTGATTTAACTTGCATAGTCCCCAAAACTCGCGATTTAATTCATATGCCAATTCATGTATGCCCCAAACTTTCAAATTACATAGGCAATACCCCAAATTTCCCCGTATACCAATCGCACGTAAATCGTAGTTTAGGCCTAGGTCCGAAATCGACCAAGGTTCATCAAAATAAAATAAATAGGGGAAGGTAGAAACTTTGCATAAAATAAGATCCGAGAGAAAAACATCATTACATGCATACTAAGGACATGAAAGGTGATTTGCAACATGCATAGGTTCAAACTAATGCTATAGCAATATCCCCAAAGGTCAAGATCAAAAATGAACAAGAAAGAACATGGATTGAATATCATGCATAGATCCAATTTCAACTTTATGACATGTCATATTCATGTTATCGTTTCAATCTAAAAGCATCTAGAACTTACAAGTCGTGGCTAGAGGATTAAGAGCAAGAATCGTCATAGAATGGTGTTGAGATGGTGCTCTACTTCCTTGATTTGATGTAGAAAGCTTGCTCCTTTGTCATGGATCTAGTTTGAAAGCTCAAGCCTTTGGAGTTGGAGATGGAGGCCATGATCAAGAGACATTTTGGCAGCACTTCGTTGTTAGAATGATTTGTGGTGGTTTAGGCTAGGTCTTAGGGTCTTTTTATAGAAGTTAGGACTAGTTTAGGCCATAGGATTAACCCTAGTTTAGATCTGAACCATCAAATCCCGTCACAGGCCAAGTAAACAGACCAAAGGAGCAAATTGGTGCACCAAACCAACAGGGTCCAACCGACCAGGGAGGTCGACCCCCAGGTCGACTCCCCAGTCGACCCCGGGGGGGAGGGGGGCAGGTCGACTCCCCAGTCGACCCCCCAGTCGACCTGGGGTAGGGCGGGAAAATTTCCCACCCAACCTGTTTGGAGCCGATTTCGAATTTCGGGCTGAATTTTGAATTTTCTGAAAAATCTTCTATGGGCCATAACTTGGTCATACGGACTCCGATTTACGAAATTTCGGACTCGTTTCCAACCAGAATTCCGAGACGAACGCAATGGAGTAACCCGTTTCGCTTGATTCTTATTTTAAAATTTAATTCTGCCTTGATTCTTGTCTTAACGCGTTATTAAAAATTCGGGTTGTTACATTCTCCCCTCCTTTATGGATTTCGTCCCCGAAATCTCCTAGTTAGGGAGGATGTGTCCTACCATCCAATCATCCATCTACTCAAAGAATCATCCTCAGGCAGCCATTTTCCTTAAAAGATTTCTAATGCTATATGAACATATGCAGAAAGTGTGTGTATATGTTCCTTATCTAATGTAAATGATCAGGCCTGATTGATCTTCTAAATGCAAAATATGTTTAGTGCCATGAATCCACATGTATGCAAATAGTCCTAGTCACATAAACACTATATGTGTGCACAAACATTCATCCATATGCAACATACACATGATAACACATTCAATTTCATCCATAAGTAAGTATAAACACTCATGCATATGCAATATGAAAGGTGACTGAGCTGATCTAGTGCCTAATGTGTAAATGCATCCACGAGCAACCACTAGCAACCACTTGCAGCCACTTGCAACCATCAATCATAACATGTCTCAAACACATGTTTACATCCATAGGGTTCTACCTAAGGTTCTCAAGATAGGATCGAAAGATAGAAGCAAGTAAAAACTCTGTGCCGATTAGGCAATGTCAAAACCGGAAACCTACGTCACATATATACTGATTAGGAGAAGAACTCCCTAAGCACCGGCCCCCGGAGACCGAAATCAACATCAGGCTGACACCCAAAGAATTACCCAATCAAACCAATATACGTTTCGAGGGAACTAAGCATGATGGACTCCTTTTAGGTCACAAGGGAATCCCTTCCTAAAACCAACCCGTATCCTATAAAACCCAAAAAGGTTTAGTCAACCTAACGGACACTTTCAAACCTTGACATGTATTATTAACCGATGAGTCATACCCTCTATGGAGTTTGCAACGGAGATAAGATCGAGAATAGGACCGAGAGGATATGCATAAAAGATATCATGCGGGTAAGTTCTAAAGGAAGACAGAGATCAAGAATATACTCTTAAAAAGAGATATGATGCGCGTATCTTGTCTTCAATCTTCTAAGTCGCATTTCCTTGAGCTTAATTTCATTGTGCTTTGACCATCTTTAACTTCATGATTTCATGGCCTCTTAACTCCTATTTCCAAGTATGAGCTGGAACTCACTTGATTGTTGCCTTTCGTTCCACTTTTACTTATTCTCCCTCTAGTATACTTGGCTCAACCATATCCATGTACTTTTGGTTTTCATGTAAGCTCTCCAAAATTCACTAGTGAATCATGGATCTCGTTTTCTTGCTCTACGGAATTCCACGCAGAAGAACTTATCTCTTGAAAACAAACAGATGCCAACCATGTTACCAAGTGTACTTACTAGAGTGATTTCTATATCTCATGCAAAAGCGAAATGAACCATCCGCCTTAGTGGCGAACTCTACTCGAACGGATTACCAACAAATGCATCAAGAGATTCTAGATAACAAATCATGACAGAATCCTAAAGGTTACATGAGACTTCGAGGGTACTACCGAGGCAAGTCAAGCATCTAACTGCCCTCCTTTCAGGACCGAGAATGGCACCCTTTCTGGATAACCATTCTATTCCTAGAATCAAACCATAGCTCAAAAACATAAGCATTATTCCCAGAAGTCATAGATGTCCTCAAATCCAAACAAGTCATGAATAAATGGGACGATCCCCCAATAGGATTTGAGACAAAAACGGGACCCTTTATTGTTCTAATACTAAGGTGTAGAGACTCAACTATCGAAGCAAGATTTAAAAGGATGCGATGTACGAAACAAAGTCCTGACGGGATGATAGAAAGGAAAACCTTTAATGGAAACGTTACCATCCCTCTTAGGTGAGAGTATACAATTTCCCTCTCGATGATCTTATTCTTTGCCTATGTCCTTGTCCTATAGTACTTAACTACCTTCTTATTCTAAGCCTCATTCGCCTTAACCACTCCTATCCTTTCTTGTATAACGCGGTAACAGGTCTCTTGAGAACTTCTTCCATCGCACGGAAAACATTTACGTAGCTAGAAAAGGATTAGTCACAGTTAAAGCTACTATGACTACAGGCGGAGGAAAGAAAGGAAAAAGAGATTTGATCAAGGGAACTCAGGATAGTGCTAATGGCTTTTTGGGGAATAGCCTTTTTCTTTAAAACTTTTCTTGAAAAATGCTCCTTTGTGAAATGGCTTTGAAAATAGTTTCAGAAGGTTTTAAAAACTTTTGCCCAGTCTGGTAACCTTCTGCTTTGATACCAAATGTGACACCCCACCTCCGCTAGGGTCACTCACAAAGGGAATGCACTAGCTTTGGTGGAGTATTATCTAGGTAAACATGCATAGAAATATTACAAGACAGAACATATAAAAACAGCGGAAGAAAACATGATTTCATTACTTAAAACCTTTTACATCAAAGTGCCATTAAATTACTTACATCGAAACCTGTCTTGCAATAATAAAGAAGCATAAAACCATAGTCATAAATTATTCCCCAAGTAAAGCAGTAAAATAGCCATAGCCAAGGAAAGTCCAAGCCATAGATGATAATCTTGAAGCAGAAAGATCCGCACTAAGTAGCAACATTTCCTCCCTGTAAACCAGGGGGAACGGAAGAAAAAGAGGCGAAACAAAACAGGGTCAGTCATAAAGACTGAGTAAGTCCTAGTGACTTTCAGCCTAAAAACAGGTAAGAGTAACATGACATGTATAAACCGAAAGTAAATATAAGCATGATGACAAGGTGAACAGATCAAACTAAGATAACAGGATAAACTCAAGTAACAAGATAACCAAGGTAACAGGATAACCAAGGTAAACTCGGAATAGCATCGCATGTCTAACGTCCTCTGCACCAACCATACTAGCATCTTAACTCGTATCATCCCTTCCATGTATATGTATAGACCCTTGCCGTATATCGTACGGGTTCCATCACGTTATTCTATACTACTACAACGTAGTGTCACCATCCTTGAAGTCGCTCGGACTGCCATCCTTGTTCTTGTCAGATTCCCTTATCATGAATTATCGCGTGTTCAACTAGGATTTACGCCACCTAGGACCACTAGGGATTATGCTACCTATTGAACAATTTCTAGGTTTGATTAGGGTTTATGCCACCTAGGACCACTAGGGATTACGCTACCTAATGGACGTTTTCGACTAGGGTTTATGCCACCTAGGACCACTAGGGATTACGCTACCTATCAAACAACGCCCTATGTCACGCTTTAGTCGATCGGCTCCCTACAAGACCTAGCTCGTCGTGTGTCGGTGTCATACGGCCCAATCACGAATGTAGCTACTCTGTGCTAGGTCCACCCTAGGGTGTATCAAGTCCTAGGGTGTCAACCACTGACACCATTCCAAGCACGCACAGTGTAGAACTACTGGTGCCTATGCCTGCTTTTTCAACTCCGGACTACGTGCACGACCATAGTCCGCCTGAACCTACAATGGCGCACCAAACTCAGCCATCGTTTTGGTCGCTTACAATCAGCCCAGTAATCGTGCCCCACCCCAGCCTAGTCCCTAGGGTATCGTGATACATCCAAGAGGGTTACTGTTGAAAAGGACCGCGTAACTAGGGTTTCCGTCCAGCATGTTAAGTGTAGAGACTTAATCCCTATCAGTCTAGCATGTCAAGTTGGTTAAGTGTGGTCATTCAAGTTCGTGACTTAACCCGTCTATATGTCACATCAAATTGGCTAAGTGTTGTCATTCAAGTCCATGACTTAGCCCTACGAATCACGTGTCAAGTTGGTTAAGCGTATTCCATCGATTCACGACTTAACCGTATCCAAATCATCGTGTCAAATTGGTTAAGTATGTTTAATCTTAACACCATCAAATTATCGTGTTATATTGGTTAAGTATATTCAAGCTTAACCCCATCAAATTTACGTGTTAGATTGGTTAAGTATATTCAGGCTTAACCCCATCAAATTACCGTGTTAGATTGGTTAAGTATATTCAAGCTTAACCCCATTAAATTACCGTGTTAGATTGGTTAAGTATATTCAAGCTTAACCCCATCAAATTTCCGTGTTAGATTGGTTAAGTATATTCAGGCTTAACCCCATCAAATTACCGTGTTAGATTGGTTAAGTATATTCAAGCTTAACCCCATCAAATTACTGTGTTAGATTGGTTAAGTATATTCAAGTTTAACCCCATCAAATTTCCATGTAAGATTGGTTAAGTATATTCAGGCTTAACCCCATCAAATTACTGTGTTAGATTGGTTAAGTATATTCAAGTGATTCATGACTTAACCCCATCCACTAGTCAAATTATAATGGTTAAGTGTTACCCTCGTGAGTTTACTTAACCTTACCATGCCTCGCGTTATACTAGTCGGGTGTTATCGACCCATTCAGGTTAAACTAACCATCCTCTAATCGTGTTATATGGTTAAGTGTCATCTAGAAATCAAGTCCGGTTTTACTTAACCCACTCATCCACGTTATATTGGTTAAGTGTCATTAGTCTAGTCAAGTTACTTAACCCACCCGTCCATGTCATATTGATTAAGTGTCATTAGTCTAGTCAAGTTACTTGCATTAAGTAAATTAATGCACCCCAACCTCTCACATTAGACTTTGTTGTGGTTACTGGATATGCCGGGCGGGTCCGGGCAGCTTTACACCACAACCTAGTCTAACCTCGGGTTTCAAGCGCGATATGACCATCTTCTCACATTGGGTCCTATTGTCTGTAGCTACTGGATTTGCCGGGCGGTTCCGGGCAGATTTATGCTACAAACTCAACCCAACCTCGAGTTGGCCACTTTCATGTTTTTCTACTTGTCATGTTCATGTCAAATTTAGGCTATGACCAAGTCCCCGTTTTACACTTATGCCCATTTTCCCCTTTACTTAATTCATGTTAAATTTCATAGCCCATCTCACGTTTGCCTAAACTACCCAAGGCATATTCCCAACGCAAGTGAAAGCGAGTCAACATAGTAGGAATAATATGACAACATATTAGCCTCAAATCATGTATGATAGCAAAAAGGGATTGGCCTCAAACATGCATAATAACATAACAATAGGTTCATCATCATAGACATATAAATCGTCATGAGAGGTTTAGGTTCTTTTACATGCATAAGCCTCAAGTCAAGTTCATATGAATGTTCCACAAGTCAAATTTCTCTAAGGGTTCATGCCCAAATAAACCCAAATCATGGTTCATGTTCCCAATTCTACTTATGCCTAGTTGACGTAAGCCCAACCCCTTGATTTAACTTGCATAGTCCCCAAAACTCGCGATTTAATTCATATGCCAATTCATGTATGCCCCAAACTTGCAAATTACATTGGCAATACCCCAAATTTCCCCATATACCAATCGCACGTAAATCGTAGTTTAGGCCTAGGTCCAAAATCGACCAAGGTTCGTCAAAAGAAAATATGTAGGGGAAGGTAGAAACATTGCATAAAACAAGATCCGAGAGAAAAACATCATTACATGCATGCTAAGGACATGAAAGGGTGATTTGCAACATGCATAGGTTCAAACTAATGCTATAGCAACATCCCCAAAGGTCAAGATCAAAAATGAACAAGAAAGAACATGGATTGAATATCATGCATAGATCCAATTTCAACTTTATGACATGTCATATTCATGTTATCGTTTCAATCTAAAAGCATCTAGAACTTACAAGTCGTGGCTAGAGGATTAAGAGCAAGAATCGTCATAGAATGGTGTTGAGATGGTGCTCTACTTCCTTGATTTGATGTAGAAAGCTTGCTCCTTTGTCATGGATCTAGTTTGAAAGATCAAGCCTTTGGAGTTGGAAATGGAGGCCATGATCAAGAGACATTTTGGCAGCACTTCGTTGTTAGAATGATTTGTGGTGGTTTAGGCTAGGTCTTAGGGTCTTTTTATAGAAGTTAGGACTAGTTTAGGCCATAGGATTAACCCTAGTTTAGATCTGAACCATCAAATCCCGTCACAGGCCAAGTAAACAGACCAAAGGAGCAAACTGGTGCACCAAACCAACAGGGTCCGACCAGGGAGGTCGACTCCCCAATCGACCTGGGGGGGGGGGTGGGGGAGGTCGACTCCCCAGTCGCCCCCCCAGTCGACCTGGGGTAGGGCGGGAAAATTTCCCGCCCAACCTGTTTGGAGATGATTTCGAATTTCGGGCTGAATTTTGAATTTTCTGAAATCTTCTATGGGCCATAACTTGGTCATACGGACTCCGATTTACGAAATTTCGGACTTGTTTCCAACTAGAATTCCGAGACGAACGCAATGGCGCAACCCGTTTCGCTTGATTCTTATTTTAAAATTTAATTCTGCCTTGATTCTTGTCTTAACACGTTATTAAAAATTCGGGTTGTTACATCTTCCATTGTCATTTAATGCCTCACTATCGATGATAGATAACGGGGATTATTTCTGATCACTTAAGACCCTAGGGGGACCTATTGGTCCCTTATTATTCGTCAATTACTGATTCGATGTTAGCATAAACTAGAGGGAACTAGTTATGGGCCCTATAAGTTAAGGCTTCCATCATTCATGCATGTACCCATACCCTATATATGGTGAGATATGGTATTTTATCACTCGTTATACCTTCTAGTTGACCTTATTAGATAACCCCCTTTGTCTCTTACTATTTCCCGTAGGATATATAGCCATATCTGACATTTTAGTTTCCAGGTTTGGGTAGGCCCCCACACACCTACCATTTAAGACCCCTAAACCGAAAGACCTATTCCCAGGTGGACTCTTCAACCCCAGCCGCTTAAGACCCAGGAAGCGGACCATACGCGAAGGTTATTAGGTTTGTACCTCATTATCCTTTAATACTTTTCCCTATTTGGATAAAATGAGCCACGTTATTAAGTCATTACCGTTTGGTCCCTCTACACGGAAATACTGTAAGCACACACTTTATTATCGTCACGGGTTCAGATGGCTAACAATATTTTACATTATTAACCTACTAAGTCTAACTTTATTTTTAATTATAAGATATATATGCATTAATATAAATAAGGAAAGTTATATCCTCTTTATCCTAGGATATTTATTTGATTACTTTCTTAACCGGACTTATTATTTAAACAACAATCAATATCCATTAATCCCCTTTTTTACACCCATTTACTTCTATTTCTTTGTTTATTGTCCTTTATGACCATAACAACCATACTTTCCTAAGGCAGCCATTTATCAGTCCCAAGTTATCTATTTGTTGTACCCCAATAGACAATTACTATTCTTATTTATTTATTTATTTATTTATTCGTTGACTGTTATATGTATATATATATTCATGCACCAGGTCTCTCACATTAAGTTGACTACTTGTGGATGCTGGATTTGCAGGTCGGTTCCGAGCAGACTTTTTCCATAAGTTGAACTTAACCTCATGCCTTAGTACATTTACATTTACGCATTAGACCCCTCACATTTAGCCGACTACCTATGGTCACTGGATTTGCCGGTCGGTTCGGGGTAGGCTTATACCACAAGTTGAGCTTAACCTCATGTCTATGCGGTTGTAATTCAAATTTCCTAATTTGGGGTGTACAACATTTATCCTAATTAATTTAGGAATTGTAACCATTATCCTATTATGTTTACTTTCCCCAGTCAACATTGGTTACAATTGTTAATTATTTATTTATGGCCTTACTTATAGCAATTAATTACATTAATGCTACAACGTTCACCATAAATATATTCATTAAGTATGGAATATAATTTACATGTATGATTCCATAAATGAATACCATTCAACATTTCAAACCTTCAAACATTTAATATAATGTATAATTTACCGTTTTACGCTGATTTGGATAGATTATATGTATATATTTATATTTTATGTTTTCGTGCGGTTAACGTAGCTGTCGTTTATTATTATTTATTCTTTAAATTTAATGATTAGGTTTAATTGACAATCAAACATTCCTTTTTGCATTCAGTCTTGTCAAAAGGTTACAAATCTTACAAAATCATCATTAGCCGTAATCATTGTAAATTATGCCTAAATTATGGAATTGACATATTTCCAAATCGCAAGAAATATATGTAAATATATAGCTTGGAATAGATAATGCAAATTACGCACAAATAGGTATATTTATATTTATGCGTGCATTTGCCCTACTTTTCCCTTTTTGATCTTTGTATCATACCTCTTGTGATTTCAAACTAGTGTATTTTTATTCAAAGGAGGAAAACAACATGTTTACAATAATTAAGCCAAACCCCAATAACATTGAATACAAATAGGTATAATTCTTTTAAATTTTACAATCACATAATTTACCAATCGTATCTTTTTCTCCAAATTCACATAATTTATGATTTAATACTAAACTAGAGATCTAGAATGTAACTACATCTAAATGGTGTTTAGTGGGATTGATTTCCAGATCTACAGTGCTTTGCAACAGTTACAATACATTTTACAACATAATTGC
The DNA here is from genome assembly GCA_030737875.1 of Allium sativum. Classification (NCBI taxonomy): domain Eukaryota; kingdom Viridiplantae; phylum Streptophyta; class Magnoliopsida; order Asparagales; family Amaryllidaceae; genus Allium; species Allium sativum. The sequence goes on from CM060922.1 coordinate 69,880,745, forward strand.
AGGAAATAGGTGTATACAAATTTAAGAATATGACAATTAATATTGTTCATAAGCATAATTTGTAACTCACAAGTTTTGACAATTTTTATAATCAGATCCGACAGGGGCTAATCCAATTACAATCATATTATAAGCATATCTGATGGAAATAGGCATATAAACTTGAGATCTAATACAAACGAAATAAACAGACTATTATAATTGTATATACAAATTTCCCACTCACTGCAAGTATCCAAATCCAAAGTTTGAATCTTTTAGGCCTACAATTCCCAAATTCTTATGAATCTACAATTAATCTGAAAAGGGGAAAAGTCTAGATCTGTAGAGATATAAGAAAATAGCAAGAGAGGGGAGAATCTATTGTTGAGCGCTAATTTGCATTCTTTTCCATTGGATCTGATAATCCTCCCAATCTTCTGTGATTTGGATTTGATTTGTTGTATAAGAATATATTTTAGATTAAGAAATTAGGATTGGAGAAGGAGGAAAATGGCATAGCTTTACTGCTGCCCACATATTTGTGTGGAAAAGAAAGCCTTACCCCTTTATTAATAGGAGTGGAAATGGCCTAGGACCGTTAGATTTATTTAGATTAACATCCATCCTCGTATTATAAAATATAACGAAATTGCCCCTCAAAACCTAGCCGTCATTGGGCATTACAGGCCTGAAGCGGTCGACACCCTTCTTAGGGGCGGTCGACCGCCCTTGGCCGGTTTGCCCAACGAGGGATGGTCAAAGAGGGAAATATATATACTAATTATTTTGTTTATTTATTTCTGTCCGTAACTTTTTCATACGCATTCCGTTTGGGAAACTCCAAACATGTAAGTTGACAAGAATTCCGAGACAAATGCATCAGTCAAATTTTCATGGTCAAATTCCATCGTTTACAGAAATTCTTATTTTTAAGATTCTAATTAGATAACTAATTATTGTCAAAATTGTGGGTTTTTACATTCTACTCCCCTTTAAAGGAATTTCGTCCTGAAATTCTGAGACCAAGTTATCATATCCTACATAACCACTTTGTGTACATCCACTTTGCAACCATGTGTATATGTGCATGGTGTACACAATGCATTTCAACCATAAAATATGCATGCAAAATGATTCTGAATCGGGCCCTCTACATGTATGCAATAAATATTTAAAACACTTTTGAAAACATGATGTAAAACATCCTAAATATACTGGCAGTTCTATAAGAATGAAAATTTTGAAAATTCATTTTCATCTACTACTTTCACACAATTACGAATGAAAATCTAAAGCAACCAATTTTGCATCCAAGCCCTACCATCCAAAGCATCACGCAATCTAATCATTCCCTATTTAATTTCTCCTAAACCAGAAAATGGAAAGGTGTAACGACCCAACTTTCGAACACATCGGAAGTCGTTTCATTAATAAGAATAAAAATAGATAGAAGATAAAATTACAGAAACATCAGAATCTCATAGTAGAATTTTAAAAAGATGATACTTCATAATATTATACATCAGAATATATTACATCAGAGCATAATAGATCTAGAGATACAAGCCACTTCCTAGTACAACTTTAATTATACATAGCATCGATGAGCGAACTTGCATACTCATAATTATACAGTAGACATGACAGGTAGAACAACACACAGAAGGTTTCCATCTAGCTTCCCAAGTTTTTATCAAGACCTGATTCACTTGTCTACTCATAAAAAGTGTTATGAGTAACCAAGTGTTTAAGGAAAAACATGGAAAAATAAAACTCCGGGTCAGTCAGGGGACGAGTATGAGTAAACGATTTGAAAAAAAATTAAAGAAACAAAAATATCTCATAAGACCATGCTGTGAATACAGAACGGGTTTTAACCTTATGAGAACAAAACACTTTGTATACTTGAAATCAGATATTATCATTGTGTCTAGGGGTTTTTCACAAATAATTTAGAATCTAGAAGAATGCTTACATCTCACATTATCCTATACGGTATACAAATAAAACCTCTTGGCGCTTATGGGAATTGGATTTCCAATTATGACAAGGTATGGGACCACCTACTAATAGCATATCTCTAAAGGCGAATACACTTGGATTCAACAAGAACATCTTGCAACCCGGCCCACACATGACCGACCACTCGTTTCTCTTGAGTGTATCTAATGCATATCACCAATGGTTGTGTACGACAACCATTTCCCGAATGGGACAGAACCATAGAGTAAGAAACAAAAAGAATTTCTCTAGATCGGTGATGCTACACCCTAATGGGAGCGACCCACATAGCCATGCTGTCTGCCCGAATTTTTCATTTCCTAGGTGTGAGGCCAGAGGCAAGACTTAATCTTTTATCATCACTGTTTATTTCCTTTGAATGCCACATCGTCAAAACTCGCCAATCACTAATTTACTTCCCCAAAAATATATTATAGGTATACAGCGAGAAAAACGAATTCCTCTGCTACCATATAAATACGTTTGAAGAGATCAACGTACGTGATCAATTAGAATTACTCTGTCAGGCATTCGTCCATACAAGTTGTCCTTGGATTGGACAAACCGAAGGCGTTATTCAAGAATAACCCTTGTATATCCCCGTCTTCAATTATCTTTAATAATCTCTGACGCGTGGCGTATAATCAAATCAAAATGGAATATTTATTCCGGTCTCTTTGAAATGATTAGCGAATATTCCTTTTAAATTATTAATCTAATACGATTAAAAATATGGTTTACAGTTCTTATTTTATAAAATACAGAATAGTATATGACCATTTATTTGTATTTAGACTACAGTTTAAAACAGACAATTTAAGCGTATGCGTTGCATACGGTTTCTCTTTACTTTGTTTGTTATCTTTAAAATTAAATATTTTCGTTAGAAAATAAATTCTAATTCTAATTATAAACTAAATTTATAATTTAATTAAATTACAGCTTCTCACTAACTTTTCAACTTCTGTCAAAACTACTTTTGACCTTCTACACTTGATCGACTTCCCCCTTTCTACTCAACAGTTTAAATAAAAATTCTATTTTTATTTTCCTTATTTGTTTAGATTATAATGTAATTTATTATTTATTAAAACTTGGTTTTTAATTTATTTAAAATATTCTTTTAAAATCTAAGCACCAAAGTACCACATCAGGTTCGCGCGATTTCCTTGTTGGATCAGCCCCAACCCTCATGCGCCTAGTAAAGTACCACCTGGTAGTGCCATCCCCCAAAGTACCACCCTGAAACCATAGCTGATCAACCCACATCCCTAGTGTACCAGCCCATTACCCAAAGTGCCAGTGCCAAGTACCACTTTCAGAAAACACAGCCGATCATCTTCAATCCCCAGTGTTTCTGCTTCCGATCACCCCACCTGCTCGTGCACACACGCACAGGCCCATATCCACCACTTCCGATCACTGACACGGGTCACACATCCCTCGCTGATCCTTTTCCACCACCCCGATCACCTCCTCCACGTCTCCAGTGGCGTTTCACCGTGCACCACCATTTTCAGAAAAAAAAGTACCATCCAAGAAAAAACACCACTGCACCTCACCTCGACCTCTGGCCGCAGCCCACTTCCTGCCACGTCACCCCGACACCCTGACATCGCCAACCCCCCTGGACCGCACCCCCTAGCCATCATGTCGGGGAGCAGTTCGGCGAGAAGGAACAAAACCTAAAAACCCAACTACAACCCTATTTCGATCATGTTCTCCAATTTTACACATTAGAATTTTTTTTACATTTTCTGGTAATCTACAACTTCTCTTACCCCTTCCCGCCGAATGCCACCCCTTCCAGACGAGTAGTTCACCGGAGGTTCATCATGTTAGCTTTTCCGTACATCTCTCCTTTCCTCAAGATTCCCAAATTTAAGAATCTTGATTTTACTTCTAAAAATCATCGTTTCTATCTACCATTTTATTTATATAATTACAATAGGGTTTTAGCATGTTTGAAAATCTACTTTGGTTTTGAAATTACAGAGAGTTGCTGTGTGTTTTTGTTTCCATGTTCTGTGTGGTTTTTGAAATGTTTTGCTTCATTCCTAAACAATTTTGGGCTATGTGAAAGGTTTAAAACTAGTATAGCATCTCAATCATACCTTCTAACATAGATTTACTGATCAGTGTGAATATGTAGAATTTAAAAAATAAAGACAGGACCTGGTAACATACACTAAAATACCACTTCCGAAAACATTTGATACTTTAGCATTTAAGTACCAACAAATAACTCTTTGATTCAGCCAAACTGAGATACAAAGAAGACATTCCACTTAAACCAACTCATCATACAGTCAAATTCTACTCACAGTCTTAAACAGAAAAAGAACAGGAAGAAATTTTTGAAAGGTTTACTCACAGTTTGGTTTGAAGCCCTCAGTCTTTTCTTCAATCCTTTTGCTCGAATGGTTTTGTGTTGAGTGAGGAAAGTGTGCATGGTTGTGTCTATATATAGTAGTAGGAAATTAATAAAAAAAACTGGTGAATTAATTACAGGTTTGGGAAAAAGTGGCAAAGCAGTTTTCAGTTTTCATTTGTGACAAATGATTAACCACAAAAAATCCTTTTCTCTCTCAAACCATACACTCCTCCCTAAACTCACATGGTTTTAATCAACCAATTCATGCTCTGAAAATCCCCTGTGCAGAGCATAATTTCCTCTCATTGGTCTACTATGAAATATTGCATTAAATGCTTTATGAACAACCATGTTCTTCTCTATATCTTTCCTTGGTATAAACAAATATGTAGCAACCATTCTTGTACCGCAAGTGCTCAAAAATCTTTAGGTTTCTAAACCACATTTTTCACATGACCTTTTGATTTAACATGTAGACATATAAAATTCTTACTTGGCTTCAAAGGAATTGTAAAAACTGAAAATCTTTGTACAAATGATCCATGGCCATGTTATGTATGTATAGGAAAAATCTTAGATAATCTATATGCTAATAAGGATGTAGGGTAGGCACAATCTTTGGTTTATATTTTCAAGTATGCACAAAATTCTAAGGAGCAATGTTTGCTTGAGCACAAGAAAATATGATTTCTTCTCTGTTTTTATGTTCAGGAAAAAAACTGAAAATATTTGATCATGACAATGGGACCATGTGAAAGATATTTCCATCAAGATCCAATTTGCTAGCCTATTACTAGTGTAGGTTGTACCCTTAAGTCTAAAAATGAAAACATGATTTTCAAGAAGAAATGACATTCCATGTTTTTGATTGATGCACATGTGAACACAAAGATTTTCACTTGAACTTGTTTTGACAATAAAAGTGGTATTTAGCATGTTTTATCCAAGTGTGCATTACGTTAAAAATCAAGAATTTTGCTTAAAAATAAGGATTTAAACCCTTTGAAAAAAATGCATAAAGTATGTAATAAAAATGGAATTTTAGAACTTGCTATGCACATGTGTTATCATACATATATGTGTAAAAAACGAATTTAAACAAATGCTGTCTCACACATGCTATCATACATACATGTAAAGGTAATGGCAAATGAAACCCTTTGACATGTTTTGAATTATTTAAAGTATGGGTTTTAAATTGTATTTGTAAAGTTGTACTCACGATCGATAAATATTTGTGTTAACGATATGTGTTAAGAACCGGGCCATTACAATCTACCCCCTTATAAAAATTTCGTCCTCGAAATTTGTAAATAGAAGATAGGCAAAAGATAATATATCATATCATAGCATGTCAAACCGACTACATCAAAATATAAGTACTATACTCGACTAATATCGAGTTATAGACTACTATAATACATATCTGCCATACTACTAGCACTACTATATGTACAATACCATCCCAGTCCATCCATCCTACTTCGAACTGCTGCTGATCTTGATGATATCCTCATCATCTGAAATGATAATCATCTCCTCGTCATTTGGAATGATAATCACTTCCTCTTCGTATGGAATAATAATCACCTCCTCGCTATGCGAGATATCAATGACCTCTACTATCTCATCACTCTCCTCAGGGTCGTCATCATCTGAGAGCTCTATGATCTCAATGGGAGAAGGTGGGTATAGCGTCATATCAGGGTAGTATAATCCATAGGTATCCCCACATCCCCTCCATTTGCCTGAAACTATGCCATCTCCTAAGCGAGCTGTTTCCACAAGACAGCTAACTGCCCATCCATTGGTACTGGCGGGGCCTGAACCCATGGCTCGTACTGTGGCTGAGCAGGTAAGATGTCCTCCTTAGGCTCTTCCTCTGGATCCTCCTCGGGCTCCTCCTCAGGTTCCTCCTCATCATCCCTATCATCGTCATCCCTGTCATCTTCATCCCTGTCATCGTCATCTCCACTGCCACTATCACCACTATCTCCATCATCACCTCCTTCACCTGCATAATACTCCTCCTGTCCGGCCTCTCCCTCGTACTCAGGCTCCCAAAGGAAATCCATATCGTCCTCCTCAACGGAAGACTCCCCATGGTAAATCCCTGACTCCTCTGTGTCCATATATTGTCTCTCCTCCTCATTATGCTGAGCATGTCCCATCCTAACATGAGGACCTACAGTCTCGTGAATGCTAATGCCGGTGTGAAAACTCAACCTCTGTAATGGGGTCAAGCTCTTCCTTGCTGTCCTTTCAAGGATAGGTGCCATCTGAAAAAGAAATAAAGAACAGATTTCAGTACAAGTGATAATAAACTGAAAGAGTTCATAAGTCCTACGAATACCGAGTCCTCAAACATCAATAATCCACAGAGGTGAAAAACCCAAAATTCCATTTCCAGACATAAGATAACATCCATAACAAGACATACAATACCATCATACATAGGATACATCCAAATACAACATAAGATAGCTAACACCTTGTTCAAACAAAATCCGGATAGAATTCCTTGATATGCTTCTCCGTTTCCCAAGTACATTCGTACAGATTCTCACTCCATTGTATCTTAAGCAGTTTCACAACCTTATTCCGAAGTCACTTTTCTTCTTTATCCACGACATAGACTGGATAATCCACAGTCAAGTTTGGTTCAATTTCAAGATCCTCCTGAACCGATGGTTCTAAAATCAAAGACGGGTCATGAACACATTTGCGAAGATGAGACACGTGAAAAACATTGTGAATCCATGCCATTCTTTCTGGTAATTCAACCCTATGAGCAAGAGATCCAACCTTCTCAAGAACACGAAAAGGTCCCACATATCGTAGAGATAACTTCCCTGTTTTACCAAATCTGACCGTCCCCTTGATTGGTGAAATCTTTATAAACATAAAATCTCCAACAGAAAAATTATGATCCCTTCGTCTTTTGTCTGCATAACTTTCCTGTCGATCCTGGGCCTCCTTTATTCTTCTTTTGACTAATTCCACCTTCTCAGTTGCTTCTCAAATCATATCTGGTCCGAGAACAAGTTTATTTCCTGACTCCACCCAACAAGTTGGTGATCTGCACGGTCTTCCATAGAGAGCTTCATATGGTGCCATGCCTATACTCGCTTGGTAGCTGTTGTTATAGGAGAACTCAACTAAATGTAAGTGATCCTTCCATGATCCCCCAAAACCAAGAATACACGCTCTTAACAGGTCTTCCAATATCCTGTTTACTCTTTCTGTTGGCCGTCTGTTTGGGGATGGTAAGCGGTACTTAAATTCAGCTTAGTCCCCAAAGTTGTTTGGAGTGCTTCCCAGAATTTATTGGTGAAAATGGGATCTCTATCACTTATAATACATACTGGGACTCCATGTAATCGTACAATCTCCCTTATAAAAATCTTGTCTAACAAAGCTGTAGTCCGAGTTGGTTTTACCGGAATAAAATGCGCACTCTTTGTCAGTCGATCTACGATAACCCAAACTTCTTCATATCCCCTTCTAGTATTGGGTAATCCATCGATAAAGTCCATTGATATCATCTCCCACTTCTAGCTAGGAATCTCCAAAGGTTTCAGTAATCCTGCAGCTTTCTTATGATCACCTTTTATTTGCTGGCAGCACAAACACTGATCCATATAAGTCAGAATATATCTCTTCATCCCGAGCCACCAAAATACTCGCCTCATATCTCTATAAATTTTGTACACTCCTGGATGAATACTTAGCTTTGATTTATGACATTCTACCAAAACTTCTTGCCTTAACCCGTAAACATCAGGAACGCACAATCTCCCATTAATTCTGAGAATACCTTGACCATCCACTTCAAAATTTGACTCCCCACCCCTTATAACTCCTAGAATTAACTTCTCTAGATTTTCATCTCTCTGTTGATTTGCCATTATTCTTCCTTGAAGTGCTGGAGTAGCTTCTAGAAGAGATAAGATTGCATTTCTTCTTAGAGTGTCTGCTATGACATTTGCTTTTCCTGGAGTATAGATAATATCCAGATCATACGATGCAAGGAATTCCAGCCACATTTGCTGCCTCAGGTTGAGATCTTTTTGGGTAAACAGATATTTGAGTGGTTTATGATCTATGAAAAGCTCGAACTTCTCTCCTAGCAGGCAGTCTCTCCACATTTTTAATGCAAAAAAAAAACCGCTAATAACTCTAGATCGTGTGTAGCGTAATTCTTCTCATGAATCTTCAATTCTCTACTAGCATACGCAATCACACGTCCATTCTGCATTAATATTGCACCAAGTCCAACTCCACAAGCATCAGTATAAACCGCAAATCCACTTTTCCCATCGGGAACAGCTAGAACTGGTGCTTTTTCCAATTTCTTCTTTAGCTCCTTGAATGATTCTTCATATTTTGGAGTCCATATTAATTTCTCACCCTTCTTAGTCAGCTTAGTCAGATGAGAAGATATCTTATAATATTCTTGGATAAACCTCCTGTAATATCCTGCTAATCCCAAGAAACTACGGACCTCTGTTGGTGTTCGGGGCTGCTTCCATTGTTGCACTGCTTCAACTTTGATTGGGTCTACAGAAATACCATCTCCATTTACAATGTGCCCCAAGAATCTAACTTCAGATTGCTAGAAATGACATTTAGAAAATTTCTCCTTCAATACATTCGTCCTTAGAGTCTCCAATACCACCTCCAAATGATATCGGTGTTCTTCTTCCATCTTCGAAAAGATTAAGATATCGTCGATAAAAACTAGGACGAATTTGTTCAGAATCTTTCTAAAGACATGGTTCATCAAATCAACAAAATACGTAGGTGCGTTGGTTAATCCAAATGGCAAAACTAACCATTCATGAAAGAAATCTGGGCCTCTGAAAGCAGTTAAAGGAATGTTATCTTCGGCAATTCTTAACTGATGGATTCCTGTTGCCAGATCCATTTGGGAAAATACCGTAGCTCCATTCAACTGGTCAAAGAGATCGTCAATTCGCGGAAAAGGATACTTATTCTTGATGGTCACTTTATTTAACTCTCTATAGTCAACGCATAATCTTAGTGATCCATCAGACTTAACCACAAAAACTACTGCTGAACCCCAGCTTGAAAAGCTTGGCCTGATCAATCCTCTGGCCAACAAATCTTGAGTTTGCTTTTCGAGTTCCATGACTTCCTTTGGCGCCATTCATCTTTTTAGTTGAAATATCAGTTTGGCTCCTGGAACTAGATCGATGCGGAACTCTATCTCGCAATGTGGGGGTAAACTTTTAACTTCTTCAAATACATCAGAGAAATCTCTGACTACTTCTAACGTCTCCAAATTTTCTTGTGGTGCTTCCAAAGCATACAAGAAACTACACATATGAATACCGGGTTTTCCACACGGTATCCTGGCCTTGCTTTCGATATTGGTTATCAAAGTTTTAATTTCTTTATCGCATTTAATCTTAGCTTGGAATTTACTCAACCAGTCTATCCCAAGTATAAAATTAAATCCTTTAAAATCCAAAACGTATAAATCGAAATGGAAGGAATGCGAAAGGCACGAGAGTGCCACATTATCGCAATATATTTTTAGTTCAGTTTTTTCGCCAATAGGATTAGATACGCAAATTGGATTCGAGATAATCTTTGGAATAAAATGTAATTTTCCTACCGTTCCAGAAGAAATGAAACTATTCGAGGCGCTGGTGTCAAATAAAATATGAACATCAAATCCATTTAAATCAAAAGTACCTTCGAGAACTCCCTTTCCTTTCACATCCTGGGAAGTTGATGGTTCACCTTTAATAGCATACACTTTTGGTTGTTGCGCCTTTTTTATGAGTGGACAGTCCTTAACCAAATGCCCAGGCTGATGGAAGTTGAAACATAGTCTTCATGACCATTGCATTACCATGGCCTTGCTGTTGCTGTTGAGGTTATTGTTGTTGCTGAGTTTGCTGTGGCTTTTTCGCTGTTGGTTTTGTGCAGAACTTAGCAATAAGTCCCTTCTACAGGCAATTGTGGCATTTTGTATCTTTGAATAGCTCCTTGACTTTCTCCCCCATTTTTGGTACTCCCTTGTTGTTCTAGTTTGGGTTGAATTTCCTTTTATTGGGATTCTCACCATTGGGTCCTCCCGTCTGCGCTTTCGTAATTGGCTTCTTTCCCTCAAGTGCCTCATAACGAATTGCCATATCAACTAGATCAACAAATGGAATCTTGAGAGTCCCAATCATTTGAACATGCAGGCTATCCTTCAATCCCGCTATAAACATTTCATTCTTCTTGAGTGGGGTGTTGATCAGTTCTAGCCCAAAACAGGAAAGTGCATTGAATTTGTTTTCATATTCGGATATTTTCATGTTTCCTTGTTTGAGATCGATGAAATCCCGATACATCCTAGTTTTGGCAGCGGTAGGAAGAAATTGCGCTTCAAATGCTTCTTTGAATTTGTCCCAAGTAAACTCTTCCTCAGGAACATTTGTAGTTTGAGCATCCCACCAGATTGCTGCATCTCTTTGGAGTTGCCATGAAGCCAAAAGACATTTCTGATCATCATTCAACTTCAATCCTTTGAAAATCCTCTCACAGGACCTTAACCATGCTTGAACCTCAATGAAAGACTCAGTTCCTTTGAATACCTTCCCTCCTAGAGTGGTATATTCCTTACAGATAGTTGCAAAGCATTTGTCCCGCTAGACTGGTGCAATTTCCTCCACAGTTTCTCCTTGATCTTGGGAGGCAGTATTACGTCCAGTAGTAGTGGAAGTCCCACTAGCTCGACCTCTTCATCCTCGGTTACTCATTTTAATCACTTGAATATAAAAGGTTGTCAATCAATACTTGATTATAACTAACTTAGGTATATCATTCAAGTGGATCTAAAATTTATTTTAATTTTTTTATAAAAATACGCTTTCTCACACTCACCCAAAGCCTAGGTAAATCGGTAACCTAAGCTCTGATACCAACTGTAACGACCCAACATTTGAACACATCAGAAGTCATGTCATTAATAAGAATAAGAATAGATAAAAGATAAAATTACAGAAACATCAGAATCTCACAGAGGAATTTTACAAAAAATGATACTTCATAATATTATACATCAAAATATATTACATCAGAGCATAATAGATCTAGGGATACAAGCCACTTCCTAGTACAACTTTAATTATACATAGCATCCATGACCGAACTTGCATACTTATAATTATACAGTAGACATGACAGGTAGAACAACACACAGAAGGTTTCCATCCAGCATCCCAAGTTTTTATCAAGACCTGATTCACTTGTCTACTCAAAACAAGTGTTATGAGTACCCAAGAGTTTAAGGAAAAACATGGAAAAATAAAACTCTGGGTCAGTCAGGGGACTGGTATGAGTAAAAGATTTAAAAACAAATTAAAGAACCAAAAATATCTCATAAGTCCACGTCGTGAACACGAAACGAGTTTATACCTTATGAGAACAAAACACTTTGTATACTTGAAATCAGATATTATCATAGTGTCTAGGGGTTTTTCACAAATAATTTAGAATCTAGAAGAATGCTCACATCTCACATTCTCCTATATAGTATACAAATAAAACCGCTTGGCATTTATGGGAATTGGATTTCCAATTATGACAAGGTATGGGACCACCTACCGATAGTGTATCTCTAGAGGCGAATACACTTGGATTCCACAAGAATGTCTTGCAACCCGGCCCACACATGACCGAACACTCTTTTCTCTTGAGTATATCAAATGTATATCACCAATGGTTATTTGCGACAACCATTTCCCAAATGGGACAGAATCGATAGAGTAAGAAACAAAAAGAATTTCTCTAGATCGGTGATGCTACACCCTAATGGGAGCGACCCACATAGCCATGCTGCCTACCCGATTATTGTCATTTCCTGGGTGTGAGGCCTTAGACTAGACTTACTCTTTTATCATCGCTGTTTATTTCCTTTGAATGCCACATCGTCAAAACTCAACAATCACTAATTGACTTCCCCAAAAATATATTATAGGTATACAACGAGAGAAACGAATTCCTCTGCCACCATATAAATACGTTTGAAGAGATCAACGTACGTGACCAGTTAGAATTACTCTGTCAGACATTCTTCCATACAAGTCGTCCTTGGATTGGACAAACCAAAGGCGTTATTCAAGAATAACCCTTTTACATCTCCGTCTTCAATTATCTTTAGTAATGTCTGATGCGTGGCGTATAATCAAATCAAAGTGGAATATTTATTCCGGACTCTTTGAAATGATTAGCGAATTTTCCTTTTAAATTATTTATCTAACATGATTAAAAATATGGTTTATAGTTCTTATTTTATAAAATACAGAACCGTACATGACCATTTATTTGTATTTAGACTATAGTTTAAAATGGACAATTTAAGCATATGCGTTGCATACGGTTTCTCTTTACTTAGTTATCTTTGAAATTTAAATATTTTTATTAGAAAATAAATTCTAATTCTAATTATAAACTAAATTTATAATTTAATCAAATTACAGCTTCTGCGCCAACTTTTGAACTTCTGTCAAAACTACTTTTGACCTTCTACACTTGATCGACTTCCCCCTTTCTACTCGACAATTTAAATAAAAATGCTATTTTTATTTTCCTTATTTATTTCAATTATAATTTTTTTTTATTAAAACTTGGTTTTTAATTTATATTTAAAATCTTCTTTTAAAATCTAAGTACCAAAGTACCAATTGAGCGAAAGTACCATATCAGGTTCGCGAGATTTCCTTGCCGAATCAGCTCCAACCCTCATGCGCCTAGTAAACTACCACTTGGTAGTGCCATCCCCCAAAGTACCACCCTGAAACCATAGCTGATCAACCCAAATCCCTAGTGTACCAGCCCAGTACCCAAAGTACCAGTGCCAAGTACCACTTTCAGAAAACACAGCCGATCATCTTCAATCCCCAGTGTTTCTGATTCCGATCACCCCACCTACTCGTGCACGTGCACACACGCACATGCCCACATCCACCACTTCCGATCACCGACATAGGTCACACTTCCCTCGCTCATCCTTTTCCACCACCCCGATAACCTCCTCCACATCGCCAGTGGAGTTTCACCATGCACCACCATTTTAAGAAAAAAGTACCATCCAAGAAAAAAACACCACTGCACCTTGCCTCGACCTCTGGCCGCCGCCCACTTCCTGCCATGTCCCCCCCAACACCCTGACGTCGCCAACCCCCTTAGACTGCACCCCCTTGCCATCTTATCGAGGAGCAGTTCGACGAGAAGGAACAGAACCCAAAAACCCAACTACAACCCTATTTCGATCATGTTCTCCAATTTTACACATTAGAAAAATTGTTTTACATTTTCGAGTAATCTACAACTTCCCTTACCCCTTCCCGCCGAATGCCAGCCCTTCTAGATGAGTAGTTCGCCGGAGGTTCATCATGTTAGCTTTTTCGTACATCTCCCCTTTCACAAAGATTCCCAAATTTAAAAATCTTGATTTTACTTTTAAAAATCATCATTTCTATCTACCATTTTATTTATATAATTACAACAGGGTTTTAGCATGTTTGACAATCTACTTTGGTTTTGAAATTACAGAGAGTTGCTGTGTGTTTTTGTTTCCATGTTCTGTGTGGTTTTTGAAATGTTTTACTTCACTCCAAAACAATTTTGGGCTGTATGAAAGGTTCAAAACTAGTATAGCATCTCATTCATAACTTCTAACATAGATTTACTGATCAGTGTAAATATGTAGAATTTTAAAACAAAAAGATAGGACCTGGTAACATACACTAAAACTAAAACATTTGATTCTTTAGCATTTAAGAACCAACCAATAACTCTTTGATTCGGCCAAACTGAGATACAAACAAGACATTTCACTTAAACCAAATCATCATACAGTCAAATTCTACTTACAGTCTAAAACAAAAAAAGAGGAGGAAAAAATTTCTGAAAGGTTTACTCACTGTTTGGTTTGAAGCCCTCAGTTTTTTCTTCACTGCTTTTATTCGAATGGTTTTGTGTTGAGTGAGCAGAGTGTGCATGGTTGTGTCTATATATAGTAGCAGGAAATTAATAAAAAAACTGGTTCATTAATTACAGGTTTGGAAAAATGTGGCGAAACAGTTTTCAGTTTTCATTTGTGACAAATGATTGACCACAAAAAAATCCTTTTCTTTCAAACCATACACTCCCCCCTAAAATTACATGGCTTTAATCAGCCAATTCATGCTCTGAAAATCCCCTGCGCAGAGCATAATTTCCTCTCGTTGGTCTACTATGAAATATCACATTAAATGCTTTATGTACAACCATGTTCTTCTCTATATCTTTCCTTGGTATAAACAAATATGTAGAAACCATTATTGTACCGCAAGTGCTCAGAAATCTTTGGGTTTCTAAACCACATTTTTCACATGAACTTTTGATTTAACAAGTAAACATATAAAATTCTTACTTGGCTTCAAAGGAATTGTAAAAACTGAAAATCTTTGTACAAATGATCCACGACCATGTGATGTATGTGTAGGAAAAATCTTAGATAATCTATATGCTAATAAGGATGTAGGGTAGGCACAATCTTTGGTTTATATTTTCAAGTATGCACAAAATTCTAAGGAGCAATGTTTGCTTGAGCACAAGAAAATATGATTTTCTTCTCTGTTTTTATGTTCAGAAAAAAAAATGAAAATATTTGATCATGACAATGCGACCATGTGAAAGATACTTCCACCAAGATCCTATTTGCTAGCCTATTACTAGTGTAGGTTGTGCTCTTAAGTCTAAAAATGAAAACATGATTTTCAAGAAGAAATGACATTCCATGTTTTTGATTGATGCACATGTGAACACAAAGATTTTCACTTGAACTTGTTTTGACAATAAAAGTGGTTTTTAGCATGTTTTATCCAAGTGTGCTTTATGTTAAAAATCAAGAATTTTGCTTAAAAATAAGGATTTGAACCCTTTGAAAAAAATGCATAAAGTACGTAATAAAAATGGCATTTTAAAACTTGCTATGCACATGTGTTATCATACATACATGTGTAAAAAATGAATTTAAACAAATGTTGTCTCACACATGCTATCATACATACATGTAAAGGTAATGGCAAATGAAACCCTTTGACATGTTTTGAATTATTTAAAGTATGGGTTTTAAATTGTATTTGTAAAGTTGTACTCACGATCAATAAATATTTGTGTTAACGATATGTGTTAAGAACCGGGCCATTACAAAATGCAAGCGAAGAATTTTAACATTTCCTCTGCATACAAATATTCCATTTTCCGCCCTACAGTGGTATTTTCACCTCAGCTACACAAAATTCTCCAAAAATTTCCATATGTAGACTGTAAAAGAGGCTTAAAACAAGCTCTAAAACGTAAAACGAGTTAATTAATAACACTCACGTATTGTTGACAAGGTATGAAAATAGTGTTTCCAAAGCTAAAACTGCCTTTTCCTTGTTGCTGTTAACATTTTTATCGTATCATGGGCCTTACTGCACCGCTTAACGCATACATAAATCATCCAAACATCTTCCCTACGCTATTCATGTGACCAAAAATCAAAAAAATTCATAATTTTTTTTTTTGCTTAAAAACTTCTTATGTTTATTTTGAGATTTCCTTTTTCAATACCACTTTACTTTCCATATCAGATTCGTATGAAAAATAAAATATTTGGTAACGCGCACTTTGCGCCATTCAAGTCGTCCATTTTGATGTAAAATTGACGTTTAAATATGCAATAACTGTCGTATCCAAATTTTGCGTTTTCGCACAAACCAAAATATAAGAAAGTAAATCAGTTAAAAATTAAAAAGGGTAATTTTTTTTTTCAAACAACGTTTTCCAAAAGCTTCAAAAATGTATTTTGCGAAAACTAAAACGATTCAAGTCACAAGTTGGCGAAAAAGAAGTTAGTCACACAAAAATGCGAAAATTGAATTCACACACAAAAGGCCAAAAATAAATTTTAGCTTTAACAAGGAATGGTGATTTATTTCTTTCTTTACCTTTGACGTAGAACTAATCCTTCACTAGAATTTACCCAATACAAAATTCTATTCTTTCCATCCCTAAGACAGATGTTAGTTTAGATAAGATGTCTTGTTCTACGGCTAGAGCTCAAACCAATTTTTATGGTCTTCAATTAACCATATCATGGTAACATAATGCTCAATCTCGTGATACAAACACAGCTGGTGTTGTTGGAGGTTCCCATATCACCATCTCTTCTAAGAGAGAATTTGCGATGAGAAAAGAAACCTACAACAAAACTGTTTCTCATGGAAATCCGCATAATATTGTCTAAAGACAAAATGGATAGCTGAAATTTCAGAAAGTAACTCCATGAACAAAACATAAGAACAACAAGCTAAATCAAATATGATGCAGCACTAGATGATGGTTACGCCATCGATTAAGCAAAAGATTAATTTCCACACCATGATATAAATCTAGTCATAACTTCCCATTTATAGAATGGTATACTAAATGGGTCGGACGTCTACATGGGCGATTCGAACATAGATTCCTGAACACAAAAACCATCATCAAGAAAAAGAGATTTGCTACATCTCCAAAGTCGGTCAAACAAAAGACTATTCAAGTCCGCATAAGACACTGATTCCTATAAAATCTCATCGAAATTCTACTCAGAAAAACCATCCAAAAGATAGATTAATCTTCATCTCTGAAACGAGGATCGCCTTGGAAAGAACCTATTTTAACTATGCAGCACAAACAACTAATCCTATTGTAAGATCTCGAAGCAATGGATTAGTGCAAGTCCAACCGCCTCGACAAATTTTCCTAGCCCTAAAGCGGTGAGAACTTTTTGCTCATCCTAGCCCAACCAAATGATCTCTCCCTAAGGATGAGACTTAAATGGTATGAGTAAGATTGGATAGTGCAATTAGGTATTATGAACTAAGAAATGACCGGAGAGAAGAAATTAGATCTTGGAGTACTAGTGAGGCTAGATCTAATGCACAAACTAGCGCGAGAAAAGAAGAGACGAGTCGGAAACAAAGAAAGAATAGCAGGATAGGAATATTGTTCGGCTAGATGAGGAAGAAAGGACGAAAGAAGGAAGTTAAGGGAATAATTTGGATGCAACTTTTACAGTTGAGTCCTAGGTCCAAGTTGTACTAAAACTCTTTATCTAGCTGACCATCCTTGCATACGCTAAACGGTTAACTATTAAATGTCTTTGGTCAAAGATTGAACCTTGACCTTATTAGGTTGGATTAAAATATTAATTGTTCCGCGTTATCCATTAAGATTTGACGTGATCCGAAAAATAATTGTCCTCATCACTGTGGTATTTAAAGACCGTAGTAAAACTCCAAACTAACTCCATGGATTTATAGTCTCATAAACGATGCTGCGACTACACAACAAACAAACGAATTCCAAAAATAATTTAGCTAGAAATCCGTAATATAAATTAAAAAAGAATTTCCCCTTACCTAGTTGGAAATAAACGGACAATTCACGAAATCAAATACCCCAAAAATCAAAATGAAGGATTTTCCTTAGCCTTCCCGAAGAAAAATTAACACTTTTTATTATAATACTAACGGTTTCGTACTTTTAAATCCAATTTACTATCACTATTATTATTAATATTCCAGTTTATATTACAAACTGAAAAACCTTTTCATGTTCAAAAATGTTGGAACATTAAAATATCAAGGATTCATTGTGATAATTTCAATACATTATCCAATATATATAGGGAGAGCGATACTAAAAATCACAAGGCATAGATATTTATTATTTTCAAGTTTAGTGGTATATTCCTTGTTATTTCTAACCCCATTTCTCCTACCAATCAAATTATGTTTATTAAAATTACATTGAGCCCCAAAATTTTGAAACACAAATAGGTTAAAATTTAAAAACCATATCTTTATAAAACTAGACCTTTATAAAACCATTCTTCGAAACCATATTTCTTAACTTCCAAAACCCATTTTTATTTTTCCAAATAGTTTTTGAAAAAAATTCCTCGTATACATGGTCAAGAACTCAAATGAATGTTTCAAGAAAGGTAGATTCGGAAATTCAACGTAGTAACTAATGGGCATACCTCATAATTATATTTACGAAATAGATACGACATACTAATGTGAAATCTTCCTGTTTTAGATCGAGCAATGATCTTAACCGAAACTACCAACAACACCAAACATCAGAAATCGCGACTCTCGGTTGTAGCTAGTTTTTCATCCAGTCTCCAAATTTAAATCAACGTAATCTACCATATGTCGTCCTCATCCTCTTCACGATGAGATCGCTAGCGTACTATGGGGTATGATAGAATTGGCTAGAAACCTGAACTAAACATGTTTCAAGTCTTAGTCATTTAAAGCGCATTTTATATATTTAGGCCCACAACTAATTCATCATTGAAATTAATTAAAGTCGAGTAATAAAGAAGAAGAAAAGCAGAAAAGAAAATCGAATTACGTTCTCTTACGAGTCCTAATTTAACTAATTCCTTCGATTGTTTAACCGAAGCTCTGATACCAAATGTAACACCCCACACTTTTCTATGGCATATTTCGACAAAAATCGAAACTCAAACACATACTAGCATGGAGCATGTAAATCTGGTACCTGCAATAAATGGACATGAGCATAATTAGAGTACGATACATATCTCACAACTGAAACAAAATAGGATGAACTAGTATTAACTCAAGTAACTACCTTTTTTAAAGTAAGTCACTTTGCCAATACCGAGCAGGAGAGTGAATGAGAATCGAAGCCAAACTTAAACATCTGTGAAAACCCAGCCTTCTCTAGGAAACCTGGGCGGTTGTAATGAGAAGGGAGGTTAAAATAACAAGTTTACTGTGAACAGGAAATGTACAACACAGATTATAATACACAGATGTATCCCGTTTTGTTTAACCCAAGATGTATGCCTAACAAGGTTAGTGATTATAGCCTAATCTTGTTGTAACACCCCACCTCCGCCAGTGCCACTCTTGCAAGGGCACTGACTTTGGAGGGGCGTTTAAACAAGGTAAACATGCATGCAGATATCACAAGACAGAACATATAAGTAAAAAAACAGAGTAAATATAGCAGCGGATAAAAACTAGCATATCAAAACCATAAGTTAAGTTACAACACAGTACTTGATCATTATTTTCCATAAACAAAGTCTAGAAACATAAAACTGGAAACTGGAAAGGAAAACATAAAGTAGCTATCCCCAAGGTAGAAAACCATAGCGAGCTCAAGTCCAAAGCATACATGAGCTATCCAGGAAAAGCAGCTAAGATCCAAGCTAAGTACTGGTATTCCCGCCCTGTAAACCTGGGGGGGGGGGGGAACGAAAGAAAAGAGGCGAAAGAAAATGGGTCAGTCAAAAGACTGGTAAGTCCTACCTACTATTGTACAACAACCAATAAAGTTAACTGTATATGTAAACAAGGATGAGTCATAGGATGATAACTGGCATGGAAGAAGTCAACAAGATAGATCAAGTGTGGCACCGCATATACAAGGTTGAGGTTTGCACCAAGTGTACTAGTATCACAAGTCATGTCAAGTGTTAACAAGAAGTGATCCCCAGGCCCAAGTTTGGCCCAACATCATGAATGACCTAAACCAAGGTCCAACTAGCACGGTCTAGTCGATCGGCTCTCCTAAAGCCTAACTCGTCAAGTGTCGGTGTCATACGGCCCAACTACGAAGTGTAGCTAAACTGTGCTAGGTCCACCCTAGGGGGTATCAAGTCCTAGGGTGTCAACCACTGACACAAACCAAGCACGCACAGTTTAAACCTACTGGTGCCCGTGCCTGCTTTTTCAACTCCGGACCATGTGCACGACCATGGCCCGCCTGAACCTACACCGGCGCACCTACACAGCCGTCGTCTTGGTCGCTTACATGTCATCCCAGTAATCGTGCCCCACCCTAGCCTAGTCCCTAGGGTATCATGATACAACTAAGAGGGTTACTGGTGCAAAGGACCACGTAACTAGGGTTTCCTTAATGGGTTAAACGTGGGTAACCCAACTC